>CM057777.1:12503762-13755644 GCA_030064435.1 Trapa incisa
TTTGGAAATGTTAGGGACCAAATTGGGAATTTGGGAAACTTGAATCCCTTTTTGTGATTTTGAATAAATTGAGGTTCTAAAGTGAATTTTAGAAGTTTCAGGACTCAATTTGGGGGAAAATCAACATTAGGGACCTAAAGTTAAAGAAAAAGAACTTTAAGGACCTAATTGCAATTAATTGAAAAGTTGAGTATTTCATCCATTCATGATGAATGAAGGCTATTAAGCCAAGGGATAATGAACAAGGATGTTCATATCGTGTAGGAACATGAAATACCAGGAACGCCAGAAGGGACAAACTCGCGTAAATACAAAGAACGGGTTAAGAGGAAATTACTGTGTTATCGGATGAGTGGGATTTTTATATCATATACCCGGTTGGGATGATGAGTACCTCATAAATGAAAACCCACTACTAAGTGTAATTTTAAACATCAAACCTAGATGAAGTGATGTAGAAATTATGCGAAAAAAAACTACTTACCGGTTGTAAGTAGATCATACATGGTTGGTATGATAAACTTACTCGAAGGAAGCAGAAAACTCGTTCATCGGTTATAAGCAAAGATGTCCTCATACCCGATTGGTGTGATAGACAGAAGAAAAGTTTATTTTATCGAAAGTGCTCCCTCTTGATTGTGTGCCACTGCTTAAAACTTTTGGAAGACCTTCTTGATGGGAGCTTGAAGAGCTCAAATAGGCTGAAGGCCTCAGTTTTTGGAACTAGGGGGTTAATATACCCGACTTTAAAAATCTGGTACAATGGGCCCAAGGCCAGTTGGCATGAGCAAGAGCTCGTAAACAAACATGAGTTTAAGCCATGAAAACTTTAAATGAATGATATGTTTGGTCATGGTATCAAGATAGGACCAACAAACTCAATGGATTGGCGGCAGTGCGACATGACAAGTTAACGGACCAATAAAGACAAATAGCTACAGGTCGAGTTGAGAGTCAGGGCCGTTGGACTAGTGGCACCCCAGATTAAATGGCTTATGAGGAAAACTATTGTTTTGTGCATGTATTGAGGTACGGGACCTTCAAGACACCCAAGAGGGGTAGTGATGTGTCCTAAGGGCCACTGGACGACATGGTGGAGAAAAGGGCAGTTTGTCGTGCCATCAGTCGAAAAGCTCGACGTAGCTTCTTGCGCATGAGACCAGGGTGGGGTCGTTATCACACCCCAAGCTGGTTTCGTCAGATCCCCATGATCAACCTACCACTCTCCCGGGTTACTAAGGGTTGTCCCTTCTTTTAAACCGTGAGTAAGGCGTCCTTTAAACCTACACCTTTCCTGGAATAACATAAATCAAAACTACACAAAATTTTAAACTTATTGTACCTGCTTCACAGGTGTGTTAGCTTGTGGTTTTTGGGTAGGCTTTCCCAGGGTTACATGAAAGGGGTATAAGGGAGGGGTGAGTTCAACAACTCAGTGAATGGGTATTTAAAGTATGATTTTCATAAAATAGTTTGAATTTGGAGTGTGTCATACTCCTTATTTTTCCTTTAAAATATTTCATTCTCAAATCTTAGTTTTTATAGCCATTTCTCATCACAATGGTGTGTGTATCAACCAACACACACCCTTCATTATGAAGGGAACACACATTCGTAGAGCGGAATGTCCACTGCACCCACTTGTGGCGTCGGAGCGACTTTACCAGTCGTCTAGATAGAAGCATGCCCACTTCTACCTTGAGAATGAGTGGATGTACGCGACATTCGACCCTCAAACCCATACACCAAACTCTGTGTCTATATGAGGACAGAGACCTCATCTCGTCCCCACCCCGGTCTCATGCGCATGAAGCTACGTCAAGCTTCCAAGATTGCTGACACGACTAACTACCCTTATCTCCACCATGTCGTCTAGTAGCCCTAGGACATATCACTACCCCTCGTGGGCATCTTGAATGTCTTGTAACTCAGTACATGCACAAAACAACATTTTTCCATATAAGCCATTTAATTTGTGGTGCCTCTAGTATAATGGCCTCAACCCTCAACTTGACCTGCAACTGTTTGTCTCGACTAGTCCATTGACCTATCATGTCGCACTACCGCCAGTCCATCGAGTATGTCGATCTTGTCTTGGTACCATGGCAAAACAAATCATTCAATTAAAGTTTTCATGGCTTAACTCATGTTTGTTTACGAGCTCTTGCTCATGCCAACTGACCTTGGGCCCACTATACGAGATTATTAAAATCGGGCATATTAGTCCCCAAGTTCTAAAATCGAGGCCTCCAACCTATTTGAGCTATTCGAGCTCCCATCAAGAAGGTCTCCCAAAAAGTTTAAGCAGTGGCACACAGTCAAGGGAGAGCACTTCTCACAAAAATAAATTTTAGCCGTCCATCACACCAAGCGGGTGTGAGGACATCTACGCTTATAACCAATGAACAAATTTTCTACTTCCTTCCAAGAAGTTCATCATACCAACCGGGTATGATCTACTTATAACGGTAAGTAGTTTTTCCGCGTAATTTCCACATCACTCCTCATAGATATGATGGTTAAAATACCACTTAGTAGTGGGTTTTCATTTTCGAGGTGCTTGACATCCCAACCACGTATGATATAAAAATCTCACTCACCCGATCGTGCAGTGAATTCCTCTTATTTGGCTCTTTGCCCCACGCGAGTTTGTACTTGCTGGCGTTCTTAGTACTTTGTGTTCCTACACGATATTAACATACTTGTTCAATATCCTTTGGCCTATTAACCTTCATTCACCACAAATGAATAAAACATTCAAACTTTTTGATTTATTGTAATTAGGTCCCTAAAGATCTTTTTCTTTAACTTTAGGTCCCTAATGCCGAATTCCCCCAAATTGAGTCCCAAAACCTCTAATTTCACCTTAGTACCTCAATTTATTCAAAATCACAAAAAGGGGTTCATTTTTCCCAAATTTCCAATTTAGTCCCAACTTTTTCAAAATTACCATTTTGCCCCTACTTTACAAAAATGGTAAGTTTCACCCCAAAATTTCCAAAATTTGACCAATTGGTCCTTCAACATCTTTATCATGCCCAATTGGCCCTCAATTTAATGAAATTGCACTTTAGTCCCTCAAATTTTTGAATTTTCCAAAATTTCCCCAATTTCAACCTTCCAACATAGCTAAATTTGATTTCATTAAATTGACTGATAAAATGAGTTTAATTGTTGAAGTTGAAGTTAGATTGGAGTTTTTACATCTTCATACGATTCAATTGCACTTTGAATCACACGATTTGAAGTCGGAACGAGCTCAAATAGAGATTTGCCAAAAAACTAGACTTAGAGAGAGAAAGCTTCGAAAGCTTATCGTTGGGGGTGCAGCGATCCAAGATTTTGATCTAGATAGATAGATCTTGTTCTGAGGTTCCTCCTAGGATCAAGAATTGCATCAATTGATATCGAATTGAGAGAGAATATGGTCAATGAAGTTATGTCGGTTCTCTCTCTAACACTGATCGGAAATTATAGAGGGTAGCCAAATTGGCTTACCTTTCCGCTCTAATTCAACTCTAAGGGGGCTGTGAAAGTGTTGGGAGGGCTTGGTTTGGCTTGAGAAGGGATTGAATTAGCCGATTTCAGCTCGGCTGAAACAAGCCAGCTTCGGTCCGTTGGAGCTGCTTCACTGTTCTATCACGCCGACATTTCTTCGGCGATCCTCGGAGCAAATGGAGACTATAAGCATGTAGCTGACTTCTCTCCAAATCCAAAGAACCTGACCACGCCTTCTTTGGCTCAAAAAGATGCCCAAGTCAGAGCTTTGGTTCGATCTTAACCGGAAAATGGAGCAGTAGGGAGAGAGTGGAGTTTTCAGGTGTAAGGAGGATGGATGAGGAGGGGATCTTAATATAGGAAGCTCGGGGACTTCTTGGTCGTCTGATTGGTGCCTTAATGGTGGTCATTCATTGCCTGAAACTCCCTGGCCGGAGACTTTTCATATTCGTCGGTGCTGCTCAATTTTCTGGTGAGTGAACAATGTTGTCATCTAAAGGAAGAAGACATTGTTCCGGGCTGGACCGGTCCGAATCGGTCGGTTCAAGCCTAATTCGATTGAGTTTTTCAAAATTAAAAATTTGTAAATTCATTATCTATCAAATGGTGGCCTCAATTCTCCAATTTGAATTTTCTAAACCACTTGGAAAAATGAATTTAGAAACTCATTCAATAGTGGTTTAAATCGGTTCAAACCAGTTCAATCCGGTTTAGGTCCGGTTCACCTGAACCGGTTTGGTTTTCACCTCCAATTCATCTGAAAGTCCTTTCTCATGACTTTTGTGACTCTTTAGGTCACTCGAGATCCATAAATTTCCCGGTTTACCCTTTCTCTATCGGTTGGGGTTCGTGAACTAGTTCGGTTTTCTCACCCGGGTTTACCGATTCTTTCCCCGATTTTCCTATCCTAAAGGAGCAGGGTTTATAGTCGAGATGAGGAATCTATCCTCATATGGACACGGAGTATTTATGGTATGAGGGTAAGACGTCAGAGACATTTACTCAGACTTCGAGTAGAAGTCAGAGACTTCTATCAGGATGGATGGTAAAGACTCTCCGATCCATAAGTGGTGCAGTTGGCATAACTGCATCTCGCGGATGTGTGTGATCCCTTCATGATGAAGGGCGTATATTGTTTGTGAAACACACTGAATAAGGAAATGGGAAAGAGATTATGAAAATCGTGAAAATGATTTGAGAATCCTTGGAAATGAATTGGGAAACCATGGAAAAATATTTTGATGAACCAGAATTTGAAAAAACAAATATTTTTAATGAAATCAGGAGTCTGGCACACTCTGATGAAAAAAAAATTATTTATGTGAAAACTCTCACCCAACACTGAGTTGTCAAACTCACCCCCCCATCCATTTACCACTTTTCAACTAACCTTAAAAATCTATCGGTAGTTGAACCTTAAGGCAGGTATGTAAAATTTATATTGATTTTTATTAATGTTATTCCAAGAAATGTACAGGTAAGAAGGATGCCTTGCTCCCCACGGTTTAGAAGATGAGAAAACCCTAAATAAACTGAGAAAATGGCAGGTTGTTCATAGGGATCCGACCAAACTAGGTAGGGGCGTGACATTGGGAGTCCCTATGTGCATTTGGGACCGATGAGAAGCAAGAGAGGTCTCGTCCCTCTATAGCGGATAATTTCATTTGAAAAATGTTTGGGGGTGGTCAATGATTCTTACACATGAATGTTGTCGAGGTTGTAGCTTTGCACCAATGTGGTAAATATTGTAGTATTTCACCAAGGTGGACGGTAACTACGTTACGGGCTACAAGGGGGACAAATCGA
This sequence comes from Trapa incisa, assembly GCA_030064435.1. Classification (NCBI taxonomy): domain Eukaryota; kingdom Viridiplantae; phylum Streptophyta; class Magnoliopsida; order Myrtales; family Lythraceae; genus Trapa; species Trapa incisa. The sequence continues at coordinate 12,509,067 of CM057777.1, forward strand.
GATTATAGTCTTATATGGTATATTTTATGAATGATTGATCTTTTTTTATGTGAAAGAGTGTGTTTGATTGTTTGTCTAATACAAACTCACAATAATAACAAAAAAGGGAAATTTAAAATATCGAAACATGTTTTTGAAACCTTATAACTTGAAATTTACTCTGTTGTTGAATTCACCCACCATTTTTTTTAATATTTTAAGAAAAATATAAAAATGAACATTATTGGTGATATTCCCGCATGTTATGTTTTATTTTTTTAATATTATTATGGTATATTTCAAATTGAAAAATATTTTTTTTAAATGATGTTGAAATATTTTTGTTTATGACTTACTTCTGCAAAGGTTATGATAACTAAATCAATTATACCGAGAGAAATGACGAATTTTTCACAATGTTCCAATCAATGGAGTCGAAGTATAACACATGCTCCAGAACTCAAATGTTGATCAACATTTATCTGTATTTGCATTCTCAATAAAAAAAGCATGTCTCCTAAAGGTCATTCACACATAAAACCTCTTCTACTCCAAATTTTCATTCATTATTCATAATATAAAGGTTTCTAGGTAAATTATGTGTTTGGACCTAAAATAGGACAGAGATAAAATTTACTAGAGTCAAACTAATACTTTTGTCGCATTCCTTTTAAGCATATGATATGTCTTTTAATAGACTATGGAGCTCTTTCAAGTGCCCTTGACATGGCAACCTTATCAATAAATTCAAAGTAAAATACATTTGAGATAACCACAAAAACCTTGCAATTGCCAAAGTTAGCCCATGACCACTTCAAGGCTTGGGTGATGATCCCACAATTGATCTTTCGCTAATACTCTCCCCACTAGTAGATTAGTCGAGCTAGTGCCTACAAGTGTTAGTTGCGTATGGATTGCTTTTCCTATTAGAAGGGTCAATCTTAATATTCGATTGATATATAAGTGTTTCAAGAACTTTTATTAAGATAGTAATAAATTGGAAAAAATATACAAAATAAAAGGTAGGACATCCGATATATTGAACTAAATAGTTCAATATCAATAACCCGGGAAGGTGGTTGTTATATTATTAGCTAATGCGTTGTCAAGAAATATGTCAAACACAAGTGAAATGCGAGAATTAACTGATAAACAGTCAACTAGTGAAATTTTGTCCTATTGTAAACTAGGAGCCTTCGATAGACCTATTATAAGTAAAAAAAAAATTAGTGAAATTGTTAAACTTAATAAGTGAAAGCTAAGTGAAAGGGATGAAAATCCTATGTTTGAACGGAGATTGAAAGTGTCCAATTTTTTGTGCAAACAATTTGCCATGTGTGTATAAATAACTTTGTGTACCTATTTTAGTCCGGATTTCATTAAATTAATCAAGTAAACAAAACTTACAGTAGTGGGAGAGAAAAAAGGGGACGACGAGACCACGCCATAACAAAGAGTACCACCGGTGGCCAATAGAATGTGCACTAGGACAACGTTTACAGATGAAAAAATGACTTAGGCATTCTTTTCATGCTTTCATGGATAGTTGGACTCTCTAGGGGATAACCCTCAATGAATGTTGATGGTAAGTGACCGTTGATTTAGTATTAGTATTTTAGTGGGGATATATTATAAATTAATAAGGGTTTGATTGATACCTCCATTTATATAATATGCTAATTAATTCACTTATAAAATTTTGATTAAGAAATCAATTTAGATACAAAATTTAAAATTTGGTTCATTTTGCAAACAATTTGGTTTAATAATATAATGAAAGATTAATCCATTTAATGTGTTACGTATACACACTAATGATTGCCCTTAAAGCTTTTGTTTATTAATTGGGATTATTGAGATTTTGGACTATAATTATGGATTAATTCGGCCAATTTGTCTGGATTTATGGGTCTTGTCTGTATGACGGAACTTTTCATTTCGGGTCGGTTTAAACTATCAAGTCGACCCGTTTAATGGAGCCCGTTCGGAGCCGATCTCTTCAACCCGACTAGCTCTCTTGTCAGAGGTGAACGAAGGCAATTCCTGACACTCACCTCTCCTCCCTCTGTCCGTCACCTTTGATCCATTTCATCACCATCAAGTCTTTCTTTCCCTTTACTGATCATTGACCTCTTCTGTTGTATCGCCGACAACTCTTCCCATAAATCCACAGTCTCTACTCCGCTTGACGATGTCAAAACCCTCGTCGAGAGTCATTTACGGTTTCCTCAGAATACAGTACATTCATCAGCAACTTCACAGCTCAAAGCCCCCTTTATCGAGATGCCAATCCTCTTACGCGACCTACTCAGCTCATCGCCAATGTTCCAATTTCATTGGATCCTCGAACTTCTCGGATTCGGCAAGATCAAATTTCCTGCGTAATCGAGCATTTCCTACTAAAGCCGCCTCGTCTGCACCATTTCCCAATGTGAGTTTGTTTCAAAATTCCTACTTTCTGAGAGCTGCTCATTTGCAATTTGGGCTCCGGCGCTTCTCCGTGGATAGCTCTCCCAAGTACAAGAATTTCGCGGAGAGGGTCTTCAGAATGCCGGCGAAGTCGGTTGCTTCCAGTTTCAGTCGGTACCGCGAGGCCATAGGTCTGCAGATTGAGGCCTTCTTGAGGAGGAATTCCCTCGTTCTATTGGGGGCCGGAGGGGTTTTGCTATGTGCTTTGTTGTGGAAGATAATGTTTGGACTTGCCAATACTTTTGTGGGAATTTCGGAGGGTATAGCAAAATACGGTTTCCTTGCTCTTTCATCCGCTATAGTTGCTTTCACAGTAAGTCCTTCCTGGTATTGGCAATCAAATTTCTGCTTGCAGTACTTGCTTTGCTTCTTATCACTCTCCTTTGATTAAATTCTCATTATAATGTATAGCCTCTATGCTTGTAATGAGGATTTTGCTTTAATACGTTTCCTAGCTTGTTCTGTTTGTGGACAATGGTTAGGGTGATTGGGGTATAAATTGCAGATCCATTTAGTCCAGCAGTAAATAGAGAGGACCCTCTACATGTTTAGATGTGGAAATGCCAATCATTATGCAGTTTACAATTGCATGGCTATGTGATACCTCTGTGTTTATTGGAAATGATGTGGGTCTCTTGGCATCGAATGGGGAAATAAAACATGCAGGTTACTTTTATCAGACAAAATTCTGACTGCTTCTTTGTTGTCTACCTGAGTAAAACATTTGTTAGTAGAAGGCCATATGCATAATTTACTGTGTATAAATCACCAACTCAAATGCTAAATCTTGATTGAATTTCTGAAAGTGCAACATCCATTAGTTTTTTTTGTTGAACCAGTTATGTTGTCAGAGTTCCTTTGTCTGTAAATTCTATTGCGACGTGCATTGTGTGAAACCAACCTGCAAATTATTGGAAAAATTGCAACATAATTTGTTGCAGGGAAGTCTTTCTAGGTCTGTGTGATTGGATATACATAAATGTGCCTGCTTCAAACTGCTCATCCTATTAGTTTTTTTTTAAATATCTCCTAAGGGCCTCTTTGTCCGGTCGAGATTGACAATCAATCCGGACAGAGTATATAGAATAGCTATGAGGATGCTGAATACACATGCGGGAATTCTTGAGGTGATGGGTGCCCCACTCTCAGGAACAAACTTGAGAGCCTATGTGATGTCAGGGGGAGGTGTTATACTTAAGAAATTCAAGCTCAGGCTGAGAGGCAAGCGGTGTTTCCTCATCTTCCCTATACGAGGCTCTGAAAGGAAAGGCTTAGTTAGCATCGAAGTCAAAAAGAAAAATGGCCAGGTCTGCTTCTCTAGTGCCTTTCTCCATAGCTCCATTTGTCTCATCATATAATTTTCAATGAAAGGACCATCTGCATCACTAACATTTGAAAGCTCTTGCAGCTATTTAAATTATCACACAAAATTGAACATGGAAAATGTTGAAGTTGCGGATGATTATGCACTTGGTGCAAAAAGCTTTTTTTTACACTCTTCTTTTTGGATGCACAAGTCATTTAAAGAGCATGCAATTTAGTGTTGTCATCAGCCTCATATTTCTCTTGTGGTAATTGTGCAGTACGATGTTAAGTTGCTAGCAGTTGATATTCCCATGGCATCTGGACCTGATCAAAGATTGTTTTTAGTTGGGGACGAACAAGAGTATCGAGTAGGGGGTGGACTGATATCAGAGTTGAGAGATCCGGTTTTGACTGCGATGGCAGCTACTAAAGAGTTTGATGATCTTGATGAGATTGAGGAAGAGGAAGATGCTGAAAGAGAACTCGAGGAGGCAGAGAAAAAGCACCGAGAACAGATCGAGAGGCTTGAGAAGGCCAGTAGAGAGTGATTTTCTTCTTAGAGTCGGATGCACCTCTTTTCAAACTCTCTTTCACAGGGATTCTTTTCAAAGACCCCTCTAGAATCACTTGTGGTAACACCTGACATCAATTCAAGAAAAAGGGACTTTTTTTTTCTGTCTGCTTTTATATCCCCAACCCTTGAATCGAATGAGCTGTAATAATCATCTTCCAATGATCTCCCTAAATAGTTCCATGCTGGAGTCAATTTTAAGGTGTCTTCAAGTGAGTTATCTGAATGCACCCATTTCTGATATCTTGTCTACCCATGAATCTTCTCCTAAGATTTGTTCACTTCCTTGAGTGTATCTAAGACAATGTCTAGATGACAATGTCTCCCATGAAAAAGCAAGAAACAATGTCGAACATGTCATTACCAATGATCATGCATGGTTGTTCTACCACTGTTTATTGATTGTCTTCACCGATCAGTAGGAAGATGAGATCATCACCAACAACCCACAGAGGACAAGCGGGGCCGAGAAGAAAGGGCAGTGGTCGCTCTCGATCGTGTACGTCTCGGCCGGCGGCCACCTCCTTATCATGGATTCCTGCTGCTCGCGCTTCAGGACGTTATCATGCACAGATTTGATATAGACACGTGGTACCATGTCCATGTCCCGGGCGAAGTAATCATTGAATCGGGCATTTTGGAGGGCAAGCATAGGACCTGGCTTCATGAGCATGGAAGCTAAGGTAGAGTCCTACAAGATCATCAAAAGAAGACGATCACAGAAGAACATTCCGACAGTATGTATTGTTTCAGGAATGTATGGAGTTTATTAGATATAACTTTTACCTCTTGGGGGCTCATCTGGTACATGATCGAGCGCTGAAATTCTTTCTTAATAAGAATACTGGTCGGGTATTTATCGTACCCTTTCCTAAATCCAAGAACATGAACATCCCCATATACCGATAGATCAAGCACACCCTGCACAAGCAGAAGAATCCGAAAGAGTTAAGATACTTGCAGAAGAATGGGGCAACCTGAGTTCTATATACACATATATAGACACTTCTTGTGTGCATGCTATATATTGATCATCATCCTAAAATCAGAAGGAATCCCACTTCAGATATTATCTTGCTTCTCTAATCTTTGGTCTTCTTCTGATCTAGGATATGCAGTTATGGTATAGAAACTTCCAAAAAAAAAAGACGATGGGGTGAACATCATTTACATCTTTCACGTCTTGATCTGTGTAGAACCCCAACCGCAGCATCGTGGCCGCCACGAAAACTGCCACTCTGATCTTTCCGGCGAACCCTCTCATGGCCTGAGTCAGGCTCAGCCCTCCGGCGCTGTGCCCCACCAGTATCACCTAATCCACCAAATCTGAAGTTGATCATATATACTTAGTTTTCTTTACAACAGTATTATCACAACCCTCGTGATCAAATGGTTTCATTTAAGGGTATGAACGATATTGCCAACCCGTTCATTCTCAGGGAGGGATAACATGAAGTCCGTAAGGGGCATGTTGTAGTCATGGAATGAGACTATTGAGTTGGCATCGGTCCCGTCAGTGCCGGCGCTCTTCAGGTCGATGCAGGAGACAGCGTATCCGGAGCTCTCCAAGAGGGTTCTAACCTTGTACCAGCACCATGCTCCTAATCCGAAGCCGTGGACGAACACAAAGTGCGCTGGCCGCTGTGGCATCACTGACCCGGCCCTCTCTGTCTCTGCCTTTTTCATGGGAAGATCACTCCAGCCCTACGATCGTAGGTCAGCGATGAGTTTTTGTTTGTAGTACCTTTGGAATCATTCAAGTAACCAAACTTTTTAAAAATATTTAAATTAGTTGCCATGATAAAACAGTTAAATTAGTTATCAGGATAAAACAGTTAAATTAGTTATGGAAAGAGTGCAGAGAGAGAGAGAGAGAGAGTCAGCAGCCCTTTCCTTCATGATACCTTTATTTGCCTATAAAAACTTCTGTAAATGTTTGCACACTTTATTTGGATTTTAGCAGTAACCATATATTTGGTTCACTTATTAGAGGGGAGTTCACTTATTGTTGCCTTGGTCGGCGTCCACCTATAAAAGGAAGCTCCAAGGTTCACCCGTCGCCCGAAAGAGGAGGAATGTGGCCGATACCAACGGTCTGTGGTAGCTCTCGAGGGCGTTTTGTCATGGCAGAGGCTCGGGCCTCGAGGACATGTGTTGTAATCGGTTAGAGAAAGATCAAGGCACCGTATCATATCCCGGTTATCCTCGGTGAACCGGGCGGTAATGATGGCACGCACCATCCTAGGCTATGGAGGATGGTGGCTAAGGTGGAGTCCTATACACCATGCATATTTAAGTAATTACTTGGGCGTGGAGTCATAAATTTTAAAATATATATTTAAGCGAAAGTTATGCATAATAAATAATAATATATTTAATTATAATGAATTATATGAATATAGATAAATAAATAAAAATGTAATCAATGAATTATTAATTTAATTATATCTTCTATATTGGACATGACTCTGTTTACAGTAATAATGTCTTTTAAACTGACTTGACACGACCCTGGACCCAGCTCAAATCAGGGCTTGTGCCAATCCAGACCCTCACTTGAAGATCCATGGGGAGGATACAATCCCCAAGCGAGTTGAACATGCAAGGTCTGGACCTTCCAAGGCCTACTCGACCCTGCCATCCTAGTCACAACTATGCTCATATTGCAGTACTTGTTTAACTATGAATGGGCTCTCTCTTTATAGGCTAGGCTGCCCAGTGGAGTGGAATGGGGTTGGAGGGGAAAACCATTAAATATTTACAAAGTGGATGGATTCTTGCTTTTTGTGCGATCTCTTTGAAAAGGAGAGCCCCAAAGGGAATCGCTCTTTTCTTTTGCCTCCAACTCCTTTTTTTCGGATCGCTCTCACGAGAACTTGCAGTGAAGTTGCCTGTTTGGGAGGATGAAAGCATAACCCCGAAAAGAGCGAACACTTCTTGAAGTTTCGGCATGACGAGAACGAATTTAGTAATCAAAGCACCCGTGGAACTGCAGTGAAGTTGCTGTTTCCGGAAATCGGCAACATGGGCACGAAAGAAGTCTGCCATTTAATAGTAGGCGATGTGATGTGATCTGCCTGGCTACCATAAAACACCAATTTCACTTTGGAAACTCATCCAATGACACCACCATCAGTCGTTTTCTCATATGTAACTCTACCTGGATATGGACTTACGGGCTACTTTTCCTCCACACCACGATGGTGTCATGCGTCATTATCTAACACTCATGACAATGATTTGATACCACTGCACAGTATAACCGAGATTCCCAAACAATGGACCTGATTTTTATTCCATGCTTGCTCATGAGCAAGCTGGATCCTCGGAGCCCTGACATGGACTTTACATTTTAGCTAAGCTGTAAAAGGAAATAAGCCTATATTGGTTCTCAGCCTCATGAACGCCTCGTACTTTTGATCGGGTCTCAGTCCAAAGATCGTAATTACACCAATTGCTAGGATGTTTCTATGGGTGGCATGTAGTGAGTGCATGAGGAGGGATGCTGCTCATCAATGGCTCTAGTTCGACTTACGTAAAGTATATAATCAGCAGTGCGGTAATTACATGCAATACGCTTTTCATGGGTAGAATGGAGTAGATATTAACGATATAGGGTTGAAATTAATATCCACATTAACGAAACTTGATGAATCATATAAAATTCTTATTATCAGATCACTCTGGTGGATGTTGACATTATTGAGTGTGAGATATCAACCATGGATGTACAGAGGACCGACCTGCCCTAAAAAGGAGAGAACTGTAAGCTTAACATATTACTATTGACATAAAACAGACACGATGATCTTCATCGATGTATCCTATCAGAAGGTAGCCGCGATCTTCACCAGCAACCCGTAGAGGAGGAACGTGGCCGAGAAGAACGGGCTGTGGTCGCACTCCAGGGTGTACGTCTCGGCCGGTGGCCACTTCCTTATCATTGCTTCTTGCTGCTCGAGCCTTAGGACGTTGTCGTGAACCGCTTTGATGAACACCCGAGGCACCTTGTCGATGACCCCGTTCTCCTCCGCAAACCGGGCGGTTTGGAGGGCAAGCATCGGTCCAGGCTTCAGAAGCATGGCAGCTAAGGTGGAGTCCTATGTATGAAACGAAATTACATGCTTCGGCAAAAAAATCGACCGTGTACATATGGTTTATAATGTACCTCATGAGGGCTCATCTGGTATATGATCTTGCGCTGGAATTCTTTCTTCAGAACGGCGCTCGTCGGCGGCTTATCGAACCCTAGCCCGAAACTGACGTCATAAACGTCGTCCCCAAATTCCGACAGATCAGGCACTCCCTGCATTCGACGGCAATAATTATCAAAGCGAGCCTTGTAAGTAAGGAAGTTACAGAATACACGGAAAAAAAGCAAGTATACAAGCCCAATACAGATGGCATAATTCATTGGATGCTTATGATGATGGATATTTTGGCTTGGTACGACACTGACAAAATCGTAATCAAGACGTTTGGATACGGCTGTTTCGCAATGAAGATGGTTGAAGAGGAATCGTAGGGAGCGATGGCCACTATGGTCAAACGTGGGACAACAGCTTGTGGTGCTGTCGGTCGACCCCTAATTTTCAACCTTTTTTGATGGGCAGATTGAAAGAAGAAGGAAAAAAAATAGTAGACAATGACATCAACTAGGCACTCCATGGCAAATCATACTTGAGATGGCGACACAACTTTCCCTTAATTTCGAGGATTCGACACATAATACAGACCTCATTATATTTATATGGTCATTATATTTATATTATAATATTAAAAATAATTAATTTAAATTTAATAAACAAATTTCTCCCAATAAAAAAAGGAAAAAAAATGTGGTTGATGAATGTGAGTGAAGAGACATGTTACTCAATTTGTTTTTACATCTTTCACGTCCTGATCAGTGCAGAATCCCGATCGGAGCATAGTCGCCGTCACGAAAACCGCCGCTCTGATCTTTCCCACGAACTCCCTCATGGCCTGCGTCAGGCTCAGCCCTCCAGCGCTGTGCCCCACCAGTATCACCTACGAATTACACGACCATGGACGATCAATCAACTCGAGTGGAGGGTTTGTGAGGAATTGAGTCAGTTAATGATGTCAATGAACCTGTTCGGTTTCGGGGAGAGAAGCCATGAGGTCCATTAGGGGCTTGTTGTAGTCATCGAAGCAGAGGACCGAGTCGGCGTTGGTGGGGTCTATGCCAGAGCTCTTGAGGTCGATGCAGGAGACACAATAGCCAGAGCTCTCCATGAGGACCCTCAGCTTGTACCAGCACCATGCTCCGCCACCGAGACCGTGGACGAGCACAAAGTGCGTCCGGGGCGGCGGCCGCCGAAACTCCGCCGACTCCGCTACCTCTCCCATGGGAAGGATTTTGGCTCACAAATTTTGTGTACTTGCGGCAAGCAAAAGTAAGCTGCTCTTCAATTTGCGCTCTTGGCTTTGGCTTTTATTTGCATATTGAAGTTGTGGATGCCGTTAGATCTAAAATACTCCATTTTTTCAAAATTATAAAAAAATAGAACAATTACTCATTTTTTCCGAAATCATTAATCTAAATAATAGGAGCCATAATCACATTCAATTTCTTTCCCGCCTATCCCTTGTAGTCTGAAAACTGGATTAATGGGGTGATGGACGACTTTAGGCATGGATTCCGTGTGTCCGTCTGCACTCGCGAGTAAATGTGAGCTTTTTGCATCATCAAATTCCACGATGGGAAGGGATTCCGATCAAAGGGTGGACGAGCGATGGACAGCCGGGACTTGCAGACATAGCCAATGGGCCAGCTAATATCCACGTGGCAGCGTATAGGCCATTTACACAGGACGTTTATCGTGGGTCGCGTTGCATGTATATTGTACTTAATATAATTCTTTTTTTTTTGCACAATGTACTTAATATAATTCGAATGCCAATGCTTTAGTCATCCAACATTAATTTCAATGATTAGCCTATGATGATTGTTTACTTCTAGTCTTAAATTCTTTTATTTATTTATTTTATAATAAACATGTTAAAATACTAAATATAATACAAAATTTTGTACGAAAATTTAATTTATATACAAATATTTTAGTAGGTTGAATTGGAAAATGATGGTCTGTTTATTTTGTTGCTATCCAAGATTGACAATTTTATTCTTTTAATATCACAATTTTATATAATTTTATTTTAAAAATAATTTTATTTTATTTTTTCACAATATTTTATTTATTTCACTCAAATAAGGTATTATATGACAATTAGACCACATTCAACATTAAAAAATAAAAACTTAATGACATTAATCTCATCATTATATATATGTGATAAATTAAATTTATAATAATACAGGAAAATCTACATATTACACTATTGATTTGAAAATTTACGATATTAATTAAATATATAATTGTTTATATATAAATTATGCTCTTTAACTATAAGTTTCCTTTCTCGAGTAAATATTGGTACCTCCGGCGATGGGGAAAATTGTCTTTCATCGGACCGGGCAAAAACTAAAAGCAAATAAAGAGAAACAAAAAATAAAACCTATTGTTGAAGGGTTTGATTAGAATTTAAAATTTTTATAAATAAATTGTATTATTTACAAAATTTTAAAATTAATTAGAATTTAAAATTTTCATAAATCAATTGTATTATTTACAAAAATTTAAAATTAATTAGAATTTAAAATTTTTATAAATTAATTGTAATATTTATAAAATTTCAAAATCACGAGAACAAGTAACTAACTTAAATCTACTTGAATTATCTTCGAAAATCTCGTATCGGTTTTATTCCGCTAATTGGTTCTTTTGACCTTTTTACTTTTTTTTTGGTTTTCTAAAAGTGAGGTAGATATCAATATAAATAAACCTGAGTGGACCCGTACCTGGATCAAATACGAACTCGACCAGACATGACATAATCAAAGATAAATTGGACTCGATTACTGTGTGGGACCAGATCTGAAGTTACTTGAACTCCAGGGCTGGGTCTAGAATGTTATATCTAACGTCGGGTCCAGTCTGTGGCCGAGTCTCCCTACGAGACCTAGATCCGATTTAGAATAAATAAATAAATATTAAAAATAATAAACAATCCTTAAAACCTTATAATTTTAATAAATGAAGTTAAAGTGCAATGCAAGTATTATTACTTGAAAATGAAAGGTAATAGGAGTATATCAAATACTCATTTATTTCAAAACTATTAATAATATAGTATAAATTCAAATAAAAAATATCATAAAAATATTAATTTAAGAGTTCATATGGTTTAACTTATAAAACACTCCCTCCAAATAATTTATAAAATGCTACTAATATTTTATTTTACACCACAATTTAAAAAATTATGGTTTGAATGGAAATGAGAGATTTAACCTGATTAAATCATATTTGATTAGGTTTAGTGTTGATTATGCTCAAGTTTGAGGATTGTGGTTCGAGAATTAATCATCCATTATAAATTTGGAGTTTAAATTTGAAAACAAGAGGTCGGATATTACCGGGCTGGATTTGGGTTTAATATCATGTGAACATGTATATTGTCAAGTCGGGTCAAAATTAAGTCCAACCATGTGAACCTAATCATTGGGTTCGGGCTGGTATGGGTCCACCACACCCAACCCTATTTTTGGACATCCCTAGTGTTAGGATGAGGTGAGCTAATGCCCAGGTTACTAACTACCAAGAATTTATGTTCTCGATCTCAACCTCCATTCAAAATTATAGATATAGTATTGTTTATTTATTTTTTCAAAATTAAGTATTTATTTCTTAAACGATGAATTGTTTTCTTGAAAAATAACATTTTTCTTCCGCATACTAATACAATCAAAATTTATAGAAAATAGTTCAAGTACACGTGGTTCTGACCACAATAAATTATCCATTTTCATTAACTCAATATTATTTTTGGACCAACTAGTGCACGATCACGAAAACCCAATTTGGTCCACACGTATCATTGTGACCATCGAATCGATGCGTCGTACAAACACGATAAAGCACACTATTGTAAATAACGTTTTTTCATATTAAGAAATCTAACTTTGAATATCGAAAAATTTAAAAAAAATTGAGATTTCATTTAAATCAAAATTGGTATATAGAAAAATAAAAATAAGAATTTGAGTATTCTCAAATAATCAATAAATATTTAAAAAGAATGAAAATGAATCATGAACCAAATTAGGTGTGAGAACTAGATCGGTTTAGGGTGAACTACACCTGAACCGAATTGAATCTTATTAAATTTAGAATAACCCGTTCAAATATTTATTTTTAAGATGACTTAAAAATACCAATTTAGAAAATTAAATTCACTACTATGTAGAAAATAAATTTAGAAAATTTTAATTTTTAGAAAATCGGTTGAATTAGGCTTAAATCGACTGATTTTCGATTTTGGATCACCAAACCCTATCTAACCGAACCAGTCAATGGTCCAATCGATCAATGGACTGCTTGCTAGGTCAACGCCCAGGCAGCACGCACGAACAATCAACGTGTGGCGTGTGGGGAAGAGTGGTCAATCAGCCGCTCGGTCAGCATCTGAAAGCGCTGATAAATCAGAGCGTGACGAGATCTAGCTCTCCATATTAAGAGCTCCGACAACCGCACCATTGCCATTAAGAAATTAAAGCTTTGTCTTTAAAGAAATATTTTTCAGCGGAGCTTTATTTGAGCTCAATTCTAAGCTAAATTGGATGATTCAAAACTCAGAATGATGGTGGATAGGTAGGGGAGATGTAGCATCATGATATGAGATAATTAATCAAGTATAGTTAGTCAATTTGAGGAATTGAGATTTTGGGGCTAAAATACAATTTTGAAGAAATTGAACGATTTGGGGACTTTTGTAAATTTTGGGTTTTTTTTTACAATTGACATAAATTGAGAGTCAATTAGTAAATAAGTATAGTTTGGGGGACTTAATTACAATTAAAAATAATTTTTAGGAATTTAATTGTAATTAAAAATAATATAATGCTTTATTTATAATTTTGGATAATTTAATTTTTTAGTAAAATTATTTCGGGATAAAATTGCAAATAAAGTAAATTGAGGAAATTATGGTAAATAATTGGGAATTTATTTGTTAATAAAATAAATTTAGAGTCATATATGTAAATAAAAGGAAAAATAGGGGCATAAGTGGAATTTTAGATAATTGATGGGTGCATTATCCGTGATAATATAGGTGTGAAAAGAAAACTTTCTACCTACAACTGTGAGACCATTCCAAAATATAGAAAATCCATCAAGGACAAACAAGTCACAAAACTCGGTTGAGTGAAATTTCTAGTATCGAGTTCGATTGGACCGATAATGTGTTACTACTCACAAGTTAATATCATTCTTGCTCAGAGAATCCATATTTTTCGAAAATATAGTGCACTGATTGTGTGAAACCACTGAAACCAATTTGGGACATATTTCTAAATAAATCATGAAACATGTTTATAAGACTACCATTGTATGATATATGGATACACATCAGAGGGATGACCCTCACATAGTTGGCGTAGGCCTCCCAAAAATTTCTCTCCACCTCTTCTTGGACCTGAGCCTCATCCGGTTTTCGGGGTGGAGAGATCTCATCTTCCACCAAGCGGGGAGGGGTCCTCCCCCGAGGTTCCTTCCATGGGACGTACTCCTCTATCCTTTGTTCCATGGCATTTCTTCAGGGAATGTATTCCCCCTTTTCATTCCTGTTCATGATTCTTCGTAGGGTTTCAGGGGTTATGTAGTATGGTTTGTGAGGACTCGTTAGGAAAACTATGCTCTAATACCACTTAAGTAGACACACCCCAACTAGGTTCGGTCGGTCCCGTGATCAACATGCCACCCTTCCATGAGCCATCCCAATGATTCTATCTTGATTGCCCAAAGAAGGTAAGGTGTACTGACATACGTTCCCCTTAACATGTTTTAAATGTTGTGATGGGGGATGTACCTTGAGGGTTGAGCCTTCACTTGAGATTTCGGTTTCATCTGACCCGATTCCTTTTAAGTATTCCTGAAAGGGTGAGAGGAGGGGAATGAGTATATACTCAGTGAGGGAAAATTTCTACAACGATCGATTTATTTGATTTGGTCACTTAATTCATTATTTAAGTTTTGCATAGCATTCACATATCAACCACCCTTTTCTATCATAGAAAGGGATTACACATTTGCAAAACAGTCCCCGACTATTCCATTTGTGGACCAGAGTGCTTTTACCATCCACCCTGATAAAGGTTCACAATCTCTACCTAGAGTTTGAGTGGACATCGCGTGTCTGACCCTCAAACCCTATTCACACTTCGTGTCCGCTTGGTGGGACGAGACCTCCTTCCTCGTGCTCCCTCGGTCTTAGTGTGCAGGAAGCTCCCAGAGCTTCTCGAAATACTAAATGACAAGCCGCCTTAATGCTCCCAGGGTCGTCCAACAGCTCTTGGGACCACCACTACCCCATACCGGGCGTCTCAATGGTCTCGCATCACATGCATGCATAATCAAGAATTTTGCTCATCATAACCATTATCTTTGGCCCACCAACACAAGGGTCCATTAGCTCGGCTTCAGCCCCATGCGCACTAGCCCAAAGGGCTCATTGACCCGGCTTCGACTTAGCAGCTACCTGGCCTAACAAGCCCAATGACTCGCTCTGGGTTCAGTGGGTTAAACACACAATTATCCATTCTTTGGGACTTCTAATAGCTCATAACATACTTATTTTTAACGGGTTCGTACCATTGCCCATCGACCTTAGGCCTACTTATATCATCCAACTAAAGTCTCAGAATTAGCTCCCAAATATTTTAAGTAGAGTCACATAGTTAGGGGCGGCTAATTCCGAGAAACTAGTTTAGAGACAAGGCCATCGTCCCAATTAGAACCGATGCTGTAAATTTCCCACTCACCTGGTAGTCGTGATGCGTTCGCCCGACTAAGATCCTACCCACGAGCGTGCTCTCTAATTTAAGTCCTTGTGGGGTCATCTCCACCCCCTTGTAACTAAAATTAGGCCTTAATTTCTTTAAAATTTCACCATTTGTCCCAATTTATCAAAATTACAAAATTTCCCCCAAAGTTTTCCAAAACTACTGAAATGCCCCCATTTTGTGAAAAATGGTAATTTAGTCCTCCATAGTCCCTTAAAATCGCCAATTGGCCCTAGGTTTCCTCATTTTTGCCCATTGGCCCTCAAATTTTGAATAATTGAACAAAAGCACCTGTACTTTGAAAAATCCCCAAAATCACCCCCAATTCTTCCCCAAATTGAGCTATTGGATTTCCTATTCTTACCTTGTCCAATTGACCGCCTGTGTAAATCCCGCCCTTTGGAGTTAAGGAAAATCGGGAAAGAACCGGTCAACTCGAGTGAGAAAATTGAATCAGTTCACGAACCCCGACCACTAGTGAATGAACAAATTGAAAAATTTACAACTCCTGAGTGACCCGAAGAGTCATAAAAACCTTGGAAAGGGACTTTAGGATAATTTGGGAAAGAAAACTAGACCGGTTCAGGTGAACCAAATCCGAACCGATTTGGATCGGTTTGAACCATCATTGAACCAGATGCTAAATTCATTTTTCTAGGTAGTTTAGAAAATTCAAATTGAAGAATTGAGGCCACCATTGGATAGAGAATAAATTTAGAAATTTTTAATTTTGAAAAACTCAGTCGAATCGGGCCTGAACTGACCGGCTTAAGTGTTGAACCAGGTTCGGTCCAGTTCGGAATAGTGTCATCTTCTTCCTTCAGATGACAACACTGTTCACTCGCCGAAAAATTGAGTAGCGCTGGTGAAAAGGAAACATTTCCGTTCAGGATGTTTCAGGCCATCAATAAGGGTCATAAAGGTGTCAAACAAACGTCGGAGAGTCCCCAAGCTCCCTATATAAAGAGCCCCTCTCCATTCATCCTCCACACACCTAAAAACTTCACTCTCTCTTAGCTACTCAGTTTTTCGACGAAGCTCGAACTAGAGCTCTGACATAGGGGTTTTTCTGAGCCAAAGAAGGCATGGTCGGGTTCCTTAGACTCAGGGAGAAGTTAGCTACCCAACGATGTTCACCATTCATTTTAGAGGATCGCCAGAGAAATACCGGCGTAATCAAACAGTGAAGCAGCTCAAGCGGACCGAAGCTGCCCTATTTCTGTTGAGCTGAAAACGGTCAATTCGAGCCCTCCTCAGGCCAAACCAAGCTCTCTCAACACTCCCCCAGCCCTCATAAGATCGAATTAGAGTCAGAAAGGTAAGCCAATTTAGCTCCCCTCTATAATTTTTGATCAATTTTAGAGAGAGAACCAATGAAATTTTATTGACCAAATGCTCCCTTAATTCGACATGAATTGAGGTGATTCTTGATACTAGGAGGAACCTCAGGATGAGAGCTACCTGCCTCGATCGAAAGCTTGGATAACTACACCCCGGACTGTAAGCTTTTGAAGCTTTCTCTCTCTAATTCCAGTTTTCTAGCAAAACTTCGTTTGAGTTCATTCTGACATCAATTCATGTGATTTAGAGCTAAATTGAATCGCATGGATGTGTAGGAACTCAATTCTACCTTCAATTTCAACAATTAACCTCGATTGATCGGTCAGTTTGATGAAATCAAATTCGGCCAATTTAAAAGGGGGAAATTGGGAATTTCAAAAAATTGAGGGACCAAAGTGCAATTTCCCAAAATTGAGGGCCAATTGGCCATGAAAAAGATGTGGGAGGACCAATTGGTCAATTTTTTGGAATTTTTGGGGGTCAAATTTCCATTTTTGTAAAGTAGGGGTCACATGGTAATTTTTGAAAAGTTGTGGACCAACAATTTGATGAAATCAAATTCGGCCAGTTTAAAAGGGGAAAATTGGGGATTTCAAAAAATTGAGGGACCAAAGTGCAATTTCCCAAAATTGAGGGCCAATTGGCCATGAAAAAGATGTGGGAGGACCAATTGGTCAATTTTTTAGAATTTTTGGGGGTCAAATTGCCATTTTTGTAAAGTAGGGGTCACATGGTAATTTTTGAAAAGTTGGGGACCAAAATGGAAATTTGGGAAACTTGAACACTTTTTGTGATTTTGGATAAATTGAGGATAAAGTGAATATTTGAAAGTTTTGAGACTCAATTTGGGAAAAATTGGCATTAGGGACCTAAAGTTAAAGGAAAATAACTTTAGGGACCTAAATGTAAATAATCAAAAGTTTAAGCATTTTGTTCATTTGTGAGGAATGAAGGCTATTAGGCTAAATGTTAATGAATAAGGATGTTCATATTGTGTAAGAATATGAAGGACCGACAATGCTAGAAAGGATAAGCTTATGTGGAGGCAGAAAGCTGCTTTAAGGAAAAATACACTGCACTTATCATGTGAGTGGGATTTTTCACATCATACCATGTAAACCCCGCTCTTTGGAGTTAAGGAAAACCGGGAAAAGAACCAGCCAAACCGAGTGGCAAAACCGAACTGGTTCACAAACTTGATTATTGGGGAATGGGCAAATGGAAGAATTGACAACTCCTGAGTGACTCAAAAGGGTTAATAAATCTTGGAAAAAAACCTTAGGACAAATTGGGAGAGAAAAACCAGACCAGTTCGGGTGAACCGGATCCGAACCAAATTGAACCTGTTTATGAACCGAGCTAATTTATAAACCGGAATCGATAGAGAGAGGGTAAATCAGGAAATTTATGGATTCCAAGTGACTAAAAGAGTCACATAAGTCATGAAAAAAGGACTTTAGGATGAATGGGAGATGAAAACCAAATCGGTTCAGGTGAACCGGATTGAACTAGTTTGGACCCGTTTGAACCACTTTTGAACTGGATGGTAAATTTGTTTTTCTAGGTGGCTTAGAAAATTCCAATTTGAGAATTTAGCCCACCATTTGATAGATAATGAATATCAAAATACTCGGTCGAATCAGGTATGAACCAACCAATTTATGCTTTGAACATGGTTCAGACCGGTTCGGTCGAGTTCGGAACAGTGTCGCCTTCTTCCTTCAAAAGACAACACTGTTCACTCGCTAGAAAATAGAAGTAGCACCGGCAAAGAGGAAACGTTTCCGTTCAGTACGTTTCAGGCCATCAATGACTGTTATGAAGGTGCCAAATAGATGGGTGATGAGTCCCCAAGCTCCCTATATAAAGAGCCCCTCTCCATTCATCCTCTCCACACCTAAAAACCTCACTCTCTCTTAGCTACTCAGTTTTCCGGTGAATCTCAAATCAAAGCTCCAATATAGATTCTTTTTTGAGCCAAAGGAGGCATGGTCAGGTTCCTTAGAAACAAGGAGAAGTCAACTGCACGGTGGTCTCCATTCGCTCCAAGGGTCGCTAGAGAAGTGCTAGTGTGATTGAACAGTGAAGCAGCTTCAACGAACCGAAGCGGCCCTATTTCTGTCGAGCTAAAACTGGCCAATTCAAGCATTTCTCAGGCCAAACCAAACTCTCCTAACACCTTCTCAGCCCTTTTACGGCCAAATTAGAACTGAAAGGTAAGCCAATTCGGCTCCCCTATGTAATTTTGGATCAGTGCTAGAGAGAGAACCGACAAAATTTTGATGATAAAATTCTCACTCAATTCGGTATCAATTGATGCAATTCTAGATTTTAGGAGCAACCTTAGGAGGATAGCTATCTGCCCAGATTAAAAGCTCGGACCGCTGCACCCCCGACCGTGAGCATTTGAAGCTTTCTCTCTCTACGTTATGTTTTCCAGCGAAGCTTCGTTTGATCTCATTCATGCGTCAAAACTTGCGATTCAAAGTGCAATTGAATCAAAAGAAGATGTAGGAACTCTAATTTAACTTCAATTTCAATAATTAAACTTGTTTGATTGGTCAATTTGATAAAATCAAATTCAGATGTGTTGGAGAGTTGAAATTGGGGGAAAATTTGAGGATTTCAAAAATTCGATGGACTAAAATGTAATTTTCTAAAATTGAGGGTAAATTGGGCATGATAAAGTGTTAGAGGACCAATTGAGCAAATTTTAGAATTTTTGGGGTAAAACTTACCATTTTGGTAAAGGAAGGGCAAAATGGTAATTTTGGAAAAATTGGGGACCAAATTGGGAATTTGGGAAACTTGAACACCTTTTTATGAATTTGAATAAATTGAAGTCCTAAGGAGAATTTTTAAAGTTTCCAGACTTAATTTGGGGACAAATTGGCATTTGGGGACTAAATTAACAAAAAAAGAACTTTAGGGACCAAATTGCAAATATTTGAAAAGTTAGATATTTTAGTCATTTATAAATAATGAAGGCTATCAAGCTAAATGATAATGAACAAAAATGTTCATTTTATGTAGGAAGACGAGATATCAGGAATGCCAACTAAGATTAAGCTCATATGGGATGAAAGTCGACTTCGAGTAAATACACTACACGATTGGGTGAGTGGGATTTTTATATCATACTCGGTTGGGATGATAAGCACATCAGAAATGAAAAACCACTGCTAAGTGGTATTTTAAACATCACACCTAAAAGGAGTGATGTGAAAATCACGCGGAAAAACTAGTTACCAGTGTAAGTAGATCATACCCAGTTGGTATGATAAAAGTTACTCGAAGGAAGTGGAAAATCCGCTTATCGGTTATAAGTGGAGATGTCCTCATATTCAGTTGATTTGATGGATAACTGAAAAGTATATTTTGTTGGAAGTGCCCTCCCCTGACTATGTGCCACTACTTAAACATTTTGGGAGACCTTTTTGATGGGAGCTCAAATAGCTCATATAGGTCGGAGGCCTCAGTTTTGGAACTTGGGGGCTAATATGCTTGGTTTTGAAAATCTCATATAGTGGACCCTAGGCTAGTTGGCACGAGCAGGAGCTCGTAACAAAAATGATTATTAAGGCATGAAAACTTAAGTAATGAGTTGTTTGGCCATGGTATCGAGACAGGACCAACATACTCAATGGACTAGCGACAGTGCGACATGACAAGTCTTTGGACTAGTCAAGACAAACAGCTGCAGGTCTAGTTGAGGGTCGGGGCCATTGGACCAGTGGCACCACAGATTATGTGGCTTATATGAAAAATTGTTGATTGTACATGCATTTTGTTACGAGACCTTCATGATGCCCAAGAGGGGCAGTGATGCGTCCTAGGGCTCTAGACAATATGATGGATAAATTAATCATACCTGTCTTACAGGCGTATTAATCGGTGGTCTTTAGGGTAAGCTTTCTGGGGTTACCCGAAAGGGGTATAAGGAAGAGGGTGAGTACAATGACTTAATGAATGGGTTATCAAAATTTATCTTTTAGGAAAAATGTTTGATTCAGAGTGTGCCAGACTCCTTACTCTTTTAAAAAAAACTTTTTATTTCAAATTCCATTTTTTATCACCATTTCTTATTAACCACGGTGTGTCATCACCTAACACACATCCTTCATCATGAAGGTAAAACACACAATCATAGGCCAGCCCATCCACTGAACCTACTTGTGGCGCCGGGGCGACTTTACCGGCCACCTAGATAGAAGTATGTCCACTTCTACCTTGAGAATGAGTGGATGTTCACGACATTCGACCCTCAATCCCGTAACAAATCTCCGTGTCCATATGAGGATAGAGACCTCATCCTGACCCCACCCCAGTCTCATGCGCTTGAAGCTATGCTGAGCTTCACAAGACTTTTGGTACAAGTAACTGCCCTTATATCCAACAGGTCGTCCAGAGCCTTGAGAAGCATCACTACCATTCTTGGGTGTCTTGAAGGTCTCGTAAACATAGTGCATGCACAATCAACATTTTTCACATGATGCCATATAATCTATGGTGTCATTGTTTCAACGACCCCGACCCTCAACTTGACTTGCAACTATTTTTCTTGACTAGTCCAAAGACCTTTCATGTCGCACTACCGCTAGTTGATTGAGTATGTCAGTCCTGTCTTAGTACCATGGCCAAAATATTCAATTACATAAGTTTTCATAGCATATAAATCATGTTTGTTTACGAGCTCCTACTCGTGCCAACTGGCTTAGGGCTCACTGTATGAGATTTTCAAAATTGGGCATATTAGCTCCCATGTTCCAAAACCGAGGCCTCCGGCATAACAGAGCTATTCGAGCTCCTGTCAAGAAGGTCTCCCAAAATGTTTAAGCAGTGGCACACAGTAAAGAGAGAGCACTTCTGATGAAATACTTTTCAACTATCCATCATACCCACCGACTGTAAGGACATCTTTGCTCATAACCAATGAATGGGTTTTCCACTTCCTTCGAGAAAGTTTAATCATACCAACCGGGTATGATCTACTTACACCAGTAAGTAGTTTTTCCGCGTGAATTTCACATCACTTCTCAAAGGTGTGATGTTTAACATACCACTTAGCAGTGGGTTTTCATTTCTATGGTGCTTTATCATCCTAACCTGTTATGATATAAAAATCCCACTCACCCGTTAATGTAGTGAAATTCCTCTTATCCGGCTTGTTGTCCTTACATGAACTCGTCTTAGTTGATATTCTTGGTATTTCATGTTCCTACACGATATGAACATTCTTGTTCATTATTCATTGGCCTGTCAACCCTCATTCATCCCAAATAAATGAGAAAACCAAACTTTTCTTTTATTTGCTATTAGATCCCTAAAGTTATTTTTCTTTATCTTTAAGTCCCTAATGCCGGTTTTTCCTCAAATTGAGTCCTGATACTTTTAAAATTTATCTTAGGACCTCAATTTATTCAAATTAACAAAAAGGGGTTTAATTTCCCAAATTTCCAATTTGATGCCCCAACTTTTCCAAAATTACCATTTTGCCCCTACTTTACAAAAATGGTAAGTTTTACCCCAAAATTTCCAAAAATTCCTCATTTGGTCCTCCAACATCTTTATCATGCCCAATTGCTCCTCAATTTTTCCTCCAACTTTAGTTCCTCTAATTTTTGAAATTCCCAAATTTCCCCCAATTTCAACCTTTTAACTCTGCCGAATTTGATTTAATCAAATTGACCAATCAAATGAGTTTAATTGTTGAAATTGAAGTTAAATTGGAGTTCCTACACCTTTATACGATTCATTTTCACTTTGAATTGCATGATTTGGTGTTGGAATGAACTCAAACGGAGCTTCGCTAGAAAACTAGACTTAGAGGGAGAAAGCTTCGAAAGCTAACCGTCGGAAGCGTGATGGTCTAAGCTTTCAATCTAGGTAGATAGCTCATGTCCTGAGGTTCCTCCTAGGATCAAGAATTGTATCAATTGATGCCGAATTGAGTGAGAATTTCATAATCGAAGTTCTATCGGTTCTCTCTCTAGTAACGGTCGGAAATTACAAAGGGGAGCCAAATTGGCTTACCTTTTAGCTCTAATTCAGCTATAGTAGGGCTATGGAGGTGTTGGGAGGGCTCGGTTTAGCTTGAGAAAGGCTCGAATTGGCCGATTTCAGCTCGGCCGAATCCGAGTATCTTCGGTCCGCTGGAGCTGCTTCACTTTTTGATGATGTCAACGCTTCTCCAACGTCCCTCGGAGCAAATAGAGACTACAAATGTGTAGCTGACTTCTCCCCAGTTCTAAAGAACCCGACCTTGCCTTGTTTGGCTAAAAAAATGATCAAGTTGGAGCTTTGGTTCGAGGTTTACCGAAAATTGGAGCTGTTGAGAGAGAAAGGAGTTTTAAGGTGTGGAGAGGTTGAATGAGGATGGGCTCCTTATATAGGAATCTCGAGGACTTCTTGGTCGTTTGATTGGTGCCTTAATGGTGGTCATTCATTGTTTGAAACTCCTTGGCCAAAGACTTTTCAGCTTCATCGGCGCTGTGCAATTTTTCGGCGAGTGAACAGTACTGTCCTCTGACGGAAGAAGATGACATTGTTCTGAGCCAGACCGAACCGGTGTGAACTAGGTTCAATGCTTAAATCGATCAGTTCACCCTCAATTCGGCCGAATGTTTCAAATCTAAAAATTTCTAAATTTATCTAAATTCATTTTCTATCTAATGGTGGGCTCAAATCTCAAATTTGATTTTTTTTTAAGCCATCTAGAAAAATGAATTTAGCATCTGGTTTAATAGTGATTCAAACTGGTCAAAACCGGTTCAATCCAGTTCGAATTCGGTTCACCTAAACCAGTTTGGTTTTCATCTCCAATTCATTCTTAAGTCCATTTCTATGTCTTTTGGGACTCTTTGGGTCAGTCAGGATCCATAAATTTCCTGATTTGCCCTTTCTCTATTGGTTCCGATTTGTAGATTGATTCAGTTTTCAAATTGAAAATGACTGGTTCTTTCCCTAATTTTCTTATTATCCAAGGACGGGGTTTACAACTCTCCCCTCCTTTTAGGGGTTTTGTCCGCAAAATAGTTACATGTTAAATAATCAAGTGTAACTTTCCATCATCATAATTTAAGTTTCCCATGTCTCTTCCTGCACGGGTCTGTTCTGCCACAGAACCTTGACCTAGGAATCCTCTTATTCCTTGAGTTCTTATCCCTTCGATCAATGATTCGTACCGGTTCTGTTTGGTAGGTCAAGTTTTCTTCCAGCTCTAATGGAGGTCAGTTCAATACATGACTAGGATAAGGCTGATATTTCCGGAGCACCGAGATGTGGAATACATTGTGTTTTCTCTACAGGTTTGGAGGTAGTTCCAATTTATAGGCCACCAAACCTATCCTTTGGATGATGGAATATGGACTGATATACCTTGGTTTCAACTTTCCTCTTTGCTAAAACTTGACTATTCCCCTCATGGGGAAACTTTGAGAAATACCCGATCTCCTACCTCAAACTTCATATCTTTCCTCCGATTTTTTGCATAACTCTTTTTCCTGTTCTGTACGGTCTTAAGGTGACTTCTGATTAGTTTTATCTTTTCTGTGGCATCCTTGATTAGCTCTACCCTTTCCAACCTTCTTTCCTCCACTTCCCAAAATAAAGGGGTATGATATGGTCGTCCATAAAGGGCTTCATAGGGAGCCATCTAAATACTGGCCTCGTAACTATTATTGTAAGCAAATTCAATCAGGCACAAGTATTCCTCCCAGCTTTTGTTCATGGTGAGTACGCACGCTGTTGTCATATCTTCCAAGATTTTGATGGTTCGCTCAGATTGCCCATCTATCTGAGGGTGGAACGCTGTGCTCATGTGAAGCTTGGTTCCCATGGCACTTTGTAAACTTGGCCAAAACCTTGAAGTAAATCTTGGATCTTTATCTGATACTATACTCACAAGAATACCATGGAGTCTTATGATTTCCTTAATGTAAAATACGATAGTTGTTCCACTATGTCCGTTATTCTTATAAGAAGGAAATGAGCTGATTTGATCAATCTATCCATGATGACCCAAATCGCATCTTGACCCTTTCTTGTCACTGGTAGTCCCGTAACAAAGTCCATGGTGATGTGTTCCCATTTCCACTCCAGAATTGGCAAAGGTTGTAGCAGTCCTGACGGTTTCTGATGCTCCACTTTTATTTGCTGATAGGACAAACATCGGGCTACATATTCCGCAATGTCCCTCTTCATATCTTTCCACCAATATCCTTGTTTGAGTGTACGGTACATTTTGGAACTGCCTGGATGCATAGCATCCACTGAATCATGTGCATCCTCCAGAATTAATCTCTTAAGTTCCTTACTTTGAGGCACACATACCCTACTCTTGTAGGTTAACACCCCGTCATTGCGCAGGTTGTAGTTCAGTTTAGTTTCTCTATTAACCGGATCCAAATAGGGTTGAAGCTCCTTATCTGCTTTTTGTTGAGTCTGGATTTGCTTAGTGAGACTGGGTCTTACTACCACATTTGCCACTAGGCACCCTTCCTGCTTGTCCATTTTCATGTCGACCTCCATTCTTCCCAATTGTTGTAACAATGGTATGTAATTTGTCTTTACATGCATTGCCTTAGTTGGGTACCTACGACTCAAATCATCTGCTACCACATTTGCCTTTCCGGGGTGATATTCTATCACAAGGTCATATTCCTTAACCAATTCTAGCCATCTCCTCTGGCGGAGATTCAACTCTTTCTGAGTTAGGAAGTACTTAAAACTCTTGTGATCTGTGTATATCCTACACTTAACCCCTTAAAGGTAGTGTCACCATATCTTTAGGGCAAACACTATTGCAGGTAATTCTGGATCATGAGTTGGGTAGTTTCTTTCATGTACCTTTAGTTGTCATGAGGCATAAGCGATAACCTTCCCTTGTTATATCAAGACACATCCGAGTCCTTGTCCGGATGCATCACTATAGATGGTGTACTCTCCCGCATTAGGGTCAGGTAAAGAGAGTACCAGTGCAGTTGTCAATCAAGTCTTTAACTCCAGGAAAAACTTCCCACAACTTTCATCCTACTTATACTCGACTCCTTTCCTAGTGAGTTGAGTTAGAGGGGCTGCTATCTTAAAAAAGTCTTGCATGAACCGTCTATAGTATCCTGCTAGACCTACGAAACTTCTTATTTCTCTAGGATTCCTTGGAGCCTTCCAGTTTGATATGGCTTCAATCTTGGCTGGATCTACTTTAACTCCATCCTTGGATACGATATGCCCTAAGAATCCTACCTCCTGCAACAAAAACTCACACTTGGAAAAGTTTGCATATAATTGATTTTCTTTTAATATTTCCAAGGTAGTTGCCAAATGCTCTTCATGTTCTGACTTGGTTCGTGAGTATATAAGGATGTAATCTATTAATACTATCACGAATCTATCCAAATGTGGTTGGAACATACCTTTTATCAGGTCCATGAAGGCTGCATTGGCATTTTTCAATCCGAACAACATCACTCTGATCTCATAATGTCCATATTTGGATCGAAATGCCTTCTTAGGGATGTCCTCTTCTCGAATCCTAAGTTGATGATAGCACGACCGAAGGTTTATTTTGGAGAAGTAAGCCACTCCTTTTAATTGGTCGAATAAATCATATATCCTCAGGAGTGGGTATCAATTCTTGATGGTGACCTGGTTCAGCTTTCTTTAGTCTATGCACAGTCTCATACTTCCATCTTTTTTCTTTGCGAATAGAATAGGAGCACCCCATGGGGATTGACTTGGATGTATGAAATCCTTCTCCAGTAATTCGTCCAATTGTTCCTTCAATTCCTTCAACTCTGCCGGAGCCATGCGATATGGGGCTTGGGTTATGGGCTTTGTTCCCGAGATTATTTCTATGGTGAACTCCACTTGTCGACTTGGAGGTAATCTGGGTAGCTCTTCTAGAAATACCTCTAGGTAATGTCTAACTTCTGGAATGTCTTCTAGTCTCTTTTCTCCAAAATTTTCATCTACGACCATGGCCAGGAAAGATGTACAACCTTTCTGTATCATCTTTTGAGCTTTTAGATGGGACACCATTTGTTCTTCACTTTTCCTTCTATCTCCCTAGAACTTTAATCCTTTCGTCTTGGGAGTGTGGAAGGTTATCGTCTTCTTTCCACAGTCCATCCTCGCCTGATGGTTACTTAGCCAATCCATCCTCAGGATTACTTCAACCTCCCTTAAGGGTAATGGGATCAAGTTAGCTTCAAGTTGGATTCCTCCAATCT
Organism: Trapa incisa; assembly: GCA_030064435.1. NCBI lineage: Eukaryota > Viridiplantae > Streptophyta > Magnoliopsida > Myrtales > Lythraceae > Trapa > Trapa incisa. Next base: position 12,535,888 of record CM057777.1, read on the forward strand.
TTATCTCGCATCCCTTTAATTGTTTATTCTTATTTAAACCTTCTCCTAAAGGTGTAAAAATATTATGGCTTTGTTCTAGTGGAGTGAGCTCTAGGGCTACTCTTGAAACTAACTCCTCCTTGATGAAGGATCGCTCAACTCCGGAGTCAAAGAGGGCATAGACTTGTTGTCCCCATAGTTGTATATACCTTGATTGAAGAAACATATTGTTTAGAAGAAAATTTCCTTTATTAAATAAAAAAAATCTTCAGTTTACATGACTCTCTTGAACTAATTTGGAGTGTTTTGGGATGTACCTATTATAGTGCTAGGGTCTCTTCTAGCCTCCTCCTGGGGGTGGTTGTATACCCTAGTTGGTATTCTTGCTGTAGCATCTGGTCTAGGGTTTCTGGGATTCCCTTGAGGTGGTCCAAGAGTATTCCTCTGCCTGTTCTCCTCGAGGGTGGGACAATCCTTTACAAAGTATCCCACTTGCCCACATGCAAAACAAGTAAGGCATTCTTCCTCATGGTTCCTTTGACACTTTGGACAATGAGGGTTTCCTTGAGGTAAGTTAGGGACTACTCTGGGGGGAGGTGGTGGTATGTCCCTTCTCCTTTGGAATGCCATTATGTTTCCCCATTTTGGACCATTATGCTCCTTCCGTCCTCCTTGATGGTTTGGACCCTTATCCCCTTTCGGGTCGTCTGCTTCATTTGACGACGTCGGGTCTGTACCAGTCGCTCATACTCATGAGCCATACTGATTATAGCTGCCAGGTCTGTGGGGGCATCCCAGTACTCCCATATGGTCTTGAATGTCCACATTGAGACCATCCATGAACCTCTGGCATATGTCTGCCGACCCAACTAGGTCAGGAGCAAAGGGTCTTAACTCGTTTAATTTTGTTACATACTTCGATATGGAGTTGAGCCCATGCCGAAGTTGGATGAACTCTTGCTTCTTCTTATTTATCAGATGGGGTGCCAAGTACTCATCTAAGTACTTCTCCTCGAACTATTACTAAGTGGGGATGGTGGTATGCAGGTTTTAGACATTGTCCCACCACCGTTTAGCTCTTCCCTCTAGGAAGAAGTCTGTCAGGATCACCATATCCTCTGGTAGTATCATGACGATTCCCATCAGCTTCTTGATGTTGGCCAGCCAATCCAAGGTAGTTGCAACATCCTTTTTTTCAAGGAAAGGTTTACATCCTAGTTGTCAGAGAGTCTTGAGGTTTTTGGGAATGTCCATTGGAGTGGGATGGTTAATAGGGGGAGGATGGGATTGCACTTCCTCCAGTTCAACCCGAGAATCGGTGTCTACCTCAGGGACGAGGTTAGGTTGCCCAAATACACGGGTGAACTCTCGTAAAATCTTTGGTGCTCCCTGTTGAGTCTAGGAGGAGTTGTCTAGGCTTCTCTGGGAGTTTCTACAAGTAGGGGTGGTTGGGTAGTGTTTGAGACTGTAGCCCTAGTTCTCTTGGTTCCTTTCTTTGGAGCCATTCTGAAAATTTAAAATTCAATCCTATTAGTTACTACATTTTCTAGTTCTGATTATGTATTCGAGGAAACGTGCTCTAATACTACTCAAGTTGTCACACCCCGAGCCAGTTTGGTCAGATCCCCGTGATCAACCCACCACTCTCCCGGTTTACTAAGGGTTTGCCCCTTGTTTATAAATCGTGATGAATAAGGCATCCTTTAAACCTACACCTTTCTTGGAATAACATAAATAAAAAATGCATAAAATTTTAAACTGATCATACCTGTCTCACAAGCGTATTAACTGGTGGTCTTTAGGGTAAGCTTTTCGGGGTTACCTAAAAGGGGTATAAGGGAGGGGGTGAGTACAACGACTTAGTGAATGGGTTATCAAAATTTATCTTTTAGGAAAAATATTTAATTCGGTGTGTGCGAGACTCCTTACTCTCTTTAAAAAAAAACTTTTTATTTCAAATTCCGATTTTTATCACCATTTCTTATTAACCACAGTGTGTCATCACCCAACACACATCCTTCATCATGAAGGTAAAACACACAATCGCAGACTAGCCCATCCACCGAACCACCATGTGGCCTAGAGCGTCTTTACTGAGAACCCTAGTAAAAGGCTTCACCTTCTACCACAACTCTAAGTGAGCCTTACTGCCTATCCCTCAAACCTCGATATCCTCTGTGTCTGCTATAGTGGGACGAGATCTCTCCCCCTCTGACCTCTGTCTCAGTGTGCATGAAGCTCCTGTAGCTTCTCGACATGCTGGATGACATTCTTCCATTATACTCCCTAGGTCATCCAACTGCCCTTGGAACCAACACTACCCCATACTGGGTGCCTTGATGGTTCCAAACTCAGCATGCACAAATAATAATTTTTAAAATTATATCCACCATCTTTGGTGCTACTGGCCCAATGAGCCCGACAACTCGACTTCATCTCCATAACTACTAGCCCAATAGGTTTTATGACCTGGCTTCAGCTCAACAATTACTAACCCATTGAGTTTGATGGCACGACTTCTACACGACAACGGTTAATACAAATAACCGGTTATGAAAGATTTTCATAGCTCAATAACTTATTTATCTACGGGCTTCGGTACGTGCCCATTGGCCTTGAGCCCACTTCACAAGTTTTTAAAAACTAGGCCTTAGGCCCTATAAGTTTCAAAACCGAGGCCTCCGGCCTACCGGAGCAATTCCAGCTCTCATCAGAAACGTCTCCCAAAATGTTAATGCAGTTTCACACATTCAGGGGAGAACATTTAGGGAAAATAGTTTTCAAAATTGAAAACGTTACTTATCAACCCCATTGGGCATGATGTTAGAAAATCCCACTCACTCGATGTGCAGTGACCTGTTTCTCTTGGGTCGGTTTGCCCGTATTTTAGGGGTGTTCCACGGTTGTAAGTTGACGTGCTTCCTCTCAAACCTATATCATTCCAGGTAAGGAATGTTAAGTCCTGATTTATTTCAAAGTTCCTGAACCATATCCTCATGGTAATTAACTCCCGGTTAAATAACAGCATTCTAAATTGTTAATTTTGTAAATGTTCAAAAAACTCACTTTCTATACTTTGAAATCTAATTTTTTTTAATTGCACTTTAGTCCCCAAATTTTCCAAAATTACTAATTTGCCCAAAATTTCTTACAATGACCAATTTGTCATCATTTTCATCAAAATTGCCAATTTTCCCTCAGTTGAGAGTAAATTTCATGGAAATCTCCCAAATTTTCCTTTAATTGCAATTCAACCCCCAATTTTCCGAAAATCCCCAAATTGCCCAATTTGCCAAATATTACAATTAGACCCCCAAAATCTTATTTAATTAAATTGACTCCTTAAACTAGGATAATTGTCCCTTATAATGATCTGAGTTATCTTCCCTATGTCTCCCTCGTCATTTTGGCTATAGCACGCCAAAAGTGATTTAAAAATGAGCTAGAGTGGATCTTCTCTAGAAAAAAAATGGTCTAGAGAGAGGAAGCTTCGATTGTTTACTAGTGAGGCTCGAGTGATCGAAGCTCTTTCCTCCTTTGAGTTGCTCTCTTCCTGGGGATCCCTCCTAGATCAAACCGCGCCTCAATTGGTGGCCTGAGTAGTGTGAATTTCATAATTTAGTTTTGTTGGGAAAACCGACTGTGAACAATACTTTCCGGAGAGGGGTGGTGAAGAGGACTTACCAATGTAGCTTAAGGAAGATTGAGGCACCTCTAGAGACGGTTTGGAGAGCTTGGTTTGGTTGGAATTTGTCTGAGGGTGGCTCGAATGGAGCTCGACCAATTTGGGTTGTAGACTGTCGATGAGCACAGGTGTTGTGCAAGCTTTCCAATGCTTCTCTGACAATCCTCAACCTGAATGGATGGTGTCATTGGGTAGCTGACTTCCTGAGGATTCTAGGGAACCCAAATTCACCTTTGGATGTGGAGAAAAGTGCCCAAGTTAGAGCTTTTTTTCGAGCTTCATCGGGAAACTAAGCACTTCTTCTTCTTCGAGTGTTTGAGGGATGGGGAAGATGAATGGAGAGGATCTCTTTATATAGGAAGCTTGAGGACTGATAGGTCTATCAATTCCTTAATCACTTGGCCCGAATCTCTCCAATTTATGGTTGTGATGGTAGGATGTTTAGGTCGTTAGAAGTTTGGCAGCCAGCTTGTCGCCCTTATCTCTCTACGCGGAAGATAGGGCCAAGGTGCTCACACATACAATGAGGTGGAAATTGTGGCCTCTCACTAGGGTGGACGGTAAAGATACTCTGAGCCACTTGTGGAACACATCGATGTTGTAGCCTCTGATGGTCTATTTTGTGACTATTTGATCACTTTAATGAGAAAGGGTGTTTTTGTGTTTATGTGAAACAAATAATAGTAGGTCTACATAATTAAATCTCTCCAACTAGGAATTAACTTACATTAAAGCTTGTATGAACACAAAAAAACTAAAAGGAAATCTTTCTAAGGATAAGACGGGTTGTGGCTTGTTTATCATAATATATTCTTTATTTTAAAAGAAAGGGAAAAGTCCTATTTGAGTATATGCTAAATCGTAGACAGAAGTCACAACACCACTTAACCCTGCTCACTGAGTTACAAACTTCAGAAGAGGAGAGCATTTCATGAGTAGAACCATCCTTTAAGAAGAAATGTTCCCCTAAAGCTTGTTTTGTAAATTTTGTTGTGGAAAACACTCAGGTCGATAAGCATTCACCTTCCTGGATTGTGTTGGTGGAAATACCACAAGGAAGGGTGGTAAGTTGATCATAAGATTCCTGTCGAACTGGGTTGGGGCGTGACAATGGAGCTTATGCATTTTGTAGTCAACATCTAGGAAAAATGTTATGTGGTGGTGGTTGGACAAGTGGTCACCGGAGTTGAGAGAATTTGGTCATCAACTGGCCATTATTGGATGGAATCTGACATACCCACAAGTGAAAATTAGCTTATGGCAGCTGATTTCAATCTTCATAGAGGATGACCCTTGCCATGGAGAGGTAGAGAGGAGGCAAGCGGTCATCTTGGCACTAGTGACCCACATAGTGATGGTAGAATTTGGCCTCACAAGGGCGGCAGTGCCGCGATGATTTTCTATCCAGGGTGAGGGTTAGCAAAAATGACCCTCGTGCAATGTTTTCCGGCAACTAACAGGTTAGGACCCGAGAATAGAACTCAAGAGTAGTCTCTTAGCAACATTTTGACATCAAGATCACTCCATTTGGTGGTTAGGTGAGGAAGAAGTTTGGGGAGGAACAATAGGGTGTTAGGAGAGAGTCCGAGGACAGGTTTTCTAAATTATCAAATGAAATTCAATATGATGGGATGATGTAAATGCAATTAACTTCACTTGTAGACCACTTAGGGAGTTTTTATTATAATGTAAGGTCTAATTTTGTTCAATTTTATGATAAAAGGGTTAATTAGATGTGTTTACATAATGTGCCATCTGTAGAAACTAATTGGATCATGCATAGGTGTCAATTCAAGTTGTATGGCCACGAATCGGGTCGGGTTGGCCAAAGCTGGGTTCAATCTAACCTAAATTGGTCCACCTTCATTTCCAAAATTTCCAAAAATCTAAATTACTTTTTCCCCTCTATGGTCCTCTTGGTAATTTAATCCAAAATAATTGCCCGTTTGGATAAAATTGACTTTTTCCAAGACTCTCGGTTTTCGTGCTTAGGAATGTGAACCATAATTTGATTGGTTCCCTATTCCCAACACTAGGCTCCCTTTCCCACATCCAATCATTGGGTTACAATCTGATTTGCCTTTTAAATCTTAAATTAGGTTTCCTTCCCAGCTCGTGGTTCCATTCTCGGTTTAGGTTTGCATTCTCTGCTCGGGATTCCATTCTCGGTTTCGGTTCTCATTCAATGTTTTGGATTTCATTCCTCATTTAACCTTGGTTTCCTAAACTAGTTCGACTCTCAGTCTCATTCTCAGGTTCCATTCCAAGTTCTCTTTCTCGGGTTTCAGTCCATCTGACCTAAATCCAATTTTAAAAAATTCTTTGTTACAGGTATGGATCTAAAAGTTTAATGATTTAAAACTTATTTTTTTCATTTGCTGTATTCCTAGGATTTTTTGTAAAAGTTTTGGGATCACTATCTTTATGACAAAAAAGTTTAAATTTCTACTAAAAAAAATGGAAACTATTTTATTCTATGTCTTGGTCCTATTGGATATATTTTTTTGTGTGAAGGTACCCATCATTATAACATTAATAGGATGTGACATGTTGTTATTGGAGCCTGACCATGGAAATCGGGATGGGGTGTGACAATTTTAGTGCTATCAAAGCGAACATTTTAAAAACATGATAAGACCTTCGTTTATTACATGAGAACTTGTGTATGGGATGAAGTATTCAAGAATACATATATAAGATAATATATTTTATAGAAATGGTCTTTAGGAGTGAATCGTGAACCACCCAACCTACTATGGAGCATAAAATTCGTGCGAACCCCTTTATGGAGTTAAGTGTATTATTCAACCAAAGTAGTTAGAACACAATGATGGAAGATTAAAAAGTGAGAGATCCATGATAGGGAACACCACCAACAGTGGATGAGCTCATATCAAATAGAGAAAATTATTGTATATTTCAAGGACTTTGGTAGACTACCTGAAGGAACTCTAATGGCTACACCCTTCATGAAGAAGGCAATATAAGGAGCCATGTGATGGTTATTACACCCAAGAATGGTCAAGAGGACATGAGTCGAGGCTCCTAGAATCGTATCGAAAAGAGCAATGCTAGGGGCACCAACAACCTTACAAAAGTGCATGGGTGGCACGCTTATCCTAGAAAATCGATGAAACTTTCACCTTCGATTACCTCATGATAATGTTGTTATGAAGTGTACAAATTTAAGGGGTAGACCACCTTGGTGCCCACATTGTTACTTGTTCCACCGAGGACAATGTGAGATAATCAACTATTACACCTGTGGACAAAATAGGCATAGGGCCCATAAATACATACTAGAGAAAACCTAGCCAAGATGAACGTGGGGCGATATGAAAGATGCAAACTTGAAGTTTAAGACATCACCATGCCCAGGTGTCAGATTACTAGGGGGACTTTATTGGAAAATCATAATTTGTTTTGGATGTGGGCAACCAAGTCACTTTGCTTGAAATTTTCCGTCGGAAAACTCATGGCCAAGACCGCCAATGATAATCACACCTAACTCACCAGTTTATAGGTACCACCAAAAAGGGATGAGTATTCCGACAAGCAGTAACTCCAATAGGTAGTCTGGTTCGTAGGAACCCCGACCACTTGTATCAATGTGCTAAGAGTGTAAAGACAATCAAGACTGTAAGAAAGCATAGAACCCTTAGAATAAAATATGGTACTTCTACATTTCAAAAGTTCAGAATAACCTCCTAAAAAGTGTTTCAGCAAGAAGGCTCCGATGAAATATATATTGTACTTTGAACCTCTTTAATGCAATATATTTTATGAAAGGATAAGGAATTAAGTATGTAGGTACACTAATAAGGGATAAAACTTTTGTAGATCCTTAAGAAGGTTGATAATTGCTTAATCCAAGCATATTGAGAAATCCCATTAGAGCAAAGTAATGTGTTAGTTGGAGGACCATACCATGAAGAATCTGACAAGGAGAAAAGGGAAGTTGGTATTGCAAACTCCCATACTCATGTTATTACTCTAGAATATATTTGGGCCTACTTGGACATTACAGAAAGTCTTAGCATGAACCTCAGATCAACTAAAATGTCTCTCCCTACAAGTGGCTAGAAAATGTCGCACGAGTGTTGTTTTGGCCGACTCTAGCTTGGGACATAAAAATGAGTGATGTCGCCACCCTTTTAGAGCCAAATTCGGTCACCTACTATAACAACTCCAAATAACATTAGTGCCAAAAGAACCCCATGCATCTCATCTACCTCCCACAAGCCTTGTCTAACCTTCGGCAAGGGAACTTTCGGTCTCCATGAGTTAATTGCATGAGACAGTTTTGTTCTAGAACTTTAAACCATGACTGCTTAGGGCTAAAATGCACCCAACTACGATGACTAATTGGTTGACTACCACCATAGAACGAGTAGCATGTAACATGGCTTTAAAATGCTTACTCTCCAGCCACCGATGGTGCCATCTTTGGTGAGTATTTCCAACAAACCCTCGGGTAGTGCAATTTCAGCCATTGTTGGAAAATAACCAAATTCAACCAAATTTGTCGGGGTAAGACCACCAACTCCTCACACGAGCTCTTCTTAGAGATATGAAAATATTTATTATAGATTTGTAAATTTTGAAGTTGGTTGGAGTTGTTTTCAAAATTTGGGGACTAAAGTGTATACTTGAAAAAGTTTGTGGACTAGTTTGCAGAAAGGGAAAAACTTGGAAAACAGACCCTAAGGAAAGCATAAGGAGCTATGAGGTGATTTTAGGAGAAATGAAGATATCAAAAATAGATTTTTAGAAATTTAGGGCAAAATAATAATTTTTTTGTGAAAGAAGGGTAAGTTGGTAATTTTACAAATGTAAGGTATTTAAGGTGATTACTGGAGATAAGGAAAAAAAGACCTGAGGATCATTTGGATAATTTTTGAAAATTTCACTATGGGAATGGGATCAAGTAGATATTAGTGAAATAGTATCACTGATTCACAAATTGGGTGAATTGTGCCTTATGATTACTCTATCAATCACTATCTACTTTATAGATTCACTTTGAAACATTCTTCAAATATAAAAGTTCAATATTTTCTCACAAATTAGTGTATTATGCTGGATTCCTTTGTATATAATAAGAAAGAACAACTGAATGTTCAGAAATTTGATAGTAAATGTAAAGTACTTATTACAAATAAAAAATGTGCATAGATAAAAAAGATGCAGGTTGTTTGTCTACTTGGCTAGTCAAGCACAGTCTAGTTCATAGATATATGGTTTTCGATTACCAAGGAATAGAAACTTTACAAATAAAGCTTGAGGATTGGAATTCCATTGCTGTCATTTTATATGTATAAGGTTACAATTATCTATGTTCCCAATGTGCTTATGATTTAACACCTGTGAATGGTTAATTAGTGTGTATCATCTTAGGAGAATAGAGTATGATGTGGATCAACCATAAGATATATACATTAAAGTATTTGTTCCTAGAAATAATCCTAGAATTCCATTTGTTCTCTGGGTTTGGAAAAGTGCGAATTTTCTAGAATGGGAATGTTATAATATGTTGGTAATATATTATTCTAATCATGCTCAACTGAAATGTATCCTAATGTGTGAAAATTGGATAGGATGGGCCTTACATAAAGATTATATCTTCATTGATTTTTATGAAATATAAGATTATTATCCAATGATAAGACACCAATACTCATTTCTATACCTCCGGATGTTCAAGGAGTAATTGTTTGTTCTCTTCTAAATCAAACAGAGGCAGTAGAGTTTCATTCATAGTATGCATGTAAACATCGTCCTTTTATAATAAGAAAACCGTGAAAAGAATTGATCATTTCCAAAAAGAAAATCACGTCAGTTCATAAACCTTAACCAATAGTGAATGAGCAATTTGAGAAATTTACAAATCCTGAGTGACTCAAAAAGTCATAAAAGTTATGGAAAAGGACTTTGGGATGAATTGGAAGAGAAAACCAAACCGGTTCAGGTGAACCTGACCTAAACTAGATTGAACAGGTTACTAAATTCATTTTTCTAGGTGGCTTAAAATAATCAAATTGGGGAATTGAAGCCACCATTGGATAGAAAATGAATTTAGAAATTTTTAATTTTGAAAAACTTGGTCGAATCGGGCCTGAACTGGTTGGTTTAAGCATTGAACCCGGTTCGGACCGGTCTGGTTTAGAGTAGTATCGTCTTCTTCCTTTAGATGACAACACTATTGACTCACTGAAAAAATAAACAGCGTAGGTGAAGGTGAAAAGTCTCCGTAAAGAGCATTTTCGACCATGAATGAGTGCCATAAAGGTGTCAAATGGATGGTTAGAGAGTCCCTAAGCTCCCTATATAAAGAACTCCTCTCCATTCATTATCCTCACACCTAAAAACTCCACTCTCTCTCAACTACTCCAATTTCTGATGAAGCTCAAACCAAAGCTTCGACTTGGGTATTTTTCTCAACCTTAGAAGGCAAGATCAGATTCTTTAGACTCTGGGGAAGTCAGATATCTAATAGCAATCTCCATTCGGTCCGAGGATCGCCGGAGAAGCGCTGGTGTAAACCAACATTGAAGCAGCTCCGACGGACCAAAGCTGCCCTTTTTCAGCCGAATTGAAAACGAAAGAATTCAGCCCTCCTCCGGCCAAACCAAGCTCTCCAAATATCCCCACAGCCCTTAGACGACCTCAACCGAGCTGAAAGGTAAGCCAATTCAGCCTTTCTCAGTCGTTGCAGGTCGGAGTTAGAGAGAGAAACTATAGAATTTCACTGATGAAATTCTCCCTCAATTCGAGGTCAAATATAGGAATTCTTGATCCTAGAGGATACCTCATAAAGTGAGTTATCTTCCCTGATATAGAGATTGGACCGCCACACCTCCAATGGTAAGCTTTCTAAGCTTTCTCTCTCTACGTTCAATTTTCCAATGATGCTTCGTTTTAACTCAATTAAGTCCCAAATGATGCGGTTCAAAGCTCAATTGAATTGTATGGAAGTTTAGGAACTGATCCATACCTTCAATCAGAGCAAATAACCCCCATTGAAAGGTCAATTTGTTGAAATCAAATCCGGCCAGTTTGAAAGGGGGAAATTGGGGAAAATTTGGGGATTTCGTAAAATTGAGGGATTAAATTGCAATTTCCTAATATTGAGGGCCAATTGGCCATGGAAAGATGTTGGAGGACCAATTGGTTGATTTTTGGAATTAATTTGGGTCAAATTTCCATTTTTGTAAAGTAGGGGCAAAATGGTAATTTTTGAAAAGTTAGGGATCAAATTGGAAATTTGGAAAACTTAAGCCCCTTAAATAATTTTTAGTAAATTGAGGACCCGAAGTGAATTTTGGAAGTTTTGGGACTTAATTTGGAGAAAAGTCTGCATTAGTGACCTAAAGTCGATGAAAATTAACTTTAGTGACCTAACTGCAATTAACTAGAAATTTTAAGTTTAGTCATTCATACATGAGGAACGAAGGTTGTTATGGCAAGTATTAATAGATGGAGTTGTCCAAATTGTGTAGGAGCATGAAGGACCCTAACACCAGCAATAGAAGCTCACGTCGACTTGGGAAAAATCAACCGAGGACGAATACGTCACGGTTAACGGGTGAGTGGGTTTATTCACATCATACCCAGTTGGGATGATGAGAACTTCGTAAGAGAAAAACCACTTCTATGTGGGATTTTAACATCAGACCCGATTGGAGTGATGTGAGAATTATGTGGAAAAAAACTACTTACCGGTTGTAAGTAGGGAGATCAAACCCGGTTGGTATGATAGACTTCCTGGAAGGAGGGAGAAAACCCGTTTGTCGGTTGTAGGTGGAGATGTCATCACACCCGATTGCTGTGATGAGTTCAAACATTATTTTTTTTAGAAGTGTTCTCTCTTGACTGTGTGCCAATGCTTAAAATTTTTGGGAGACATTCTTAACAAGAGCTAGAAAGGCTCAGATAGGCTAGCGGCCTTGGTTTTGGAACTTGTAGGCTAAAATGCCCAATTTTGGAAAATCACGTACAATGGGCCCATGGCCAGTTGGCATGAACAGGAGCTCATAAACAAACATGTGATAATTATACCATGAAAATTCTAAATGAATGGAAAGTGTGATTTCGCCATGGTACCAAGATAGGACTGATACACTCAATGGATTGGCGGTAGTGCATTAGGGTTAGGTCGACAGACTGGTCTAGACAAATATCTGTAGGTTGAGTTTAGGGTCAGGGCCATTAGACTAGTGGTACTAAAGATAAATGGCATTGTGGAAAAATTATTGTTTGTGCATGCACTTGAGGTTCGGGACCATTATGACATCCAAGAGGGGTAGTGATGCGTCCTAAGGGCTACTGGATGACATAGTGGAGATAAGGGTAGTTTGTCGTGCCAGCAATCAGGGAAGCTCGATGTAGCTTCATGCGCATGACACCAGGGTGGGGTCGGGATGAGGTCTCTATCCTCATATGAACATGGAGTTGATTTCAAGTTGGATGTCGCGAACATCCACTCATACCCAAGGTAGAAGTGGACAAGCTTCAATCCAGTTGGCCGGTAAAATTGCTCCGATGCCACAAGTGGATGCAGTGGATGGGTTGCCCTGTGAATGTATAATTCCCTTTCTAATGAAGGGCGTGTGTTGATTGTTAAACACACGTGATGTGGAAATGAGGAAAGAAAATTGTGAAATCGGGAATTTGAGAATATTTTTAAAAGAGATAAGGATTCTTACACACTCCAATGAAAGATGTTTTATGCTCTTTTCAGGTAACCAAGGGAGAACCCATTTAAAAACTTTCCATTAGCTGAACCTACAAGACAGGTATGTAAGGTTAATATATTAAGTTTTTTATTACCAGAAAGATACAGGAGAAAAAGGACGCCTTACTCCTCATGGTTTAGAGAAGGGGAAAACTCTTAATAAACCGGGAGAGTGGCGGGTTGCTCATGGGAATCCATCCAAACCGGGTCAGGGCGTGACAACTTGAGTGGTATTAGAGCCTGTTTTCTCAAATACATTATCAAAACTATATAACATAGTAACTAATAGGGATAATTTTAAAATTTCATATGGCTCCCATGAGAGGAAGCAAGTGAACAAGAGTCGTAGTCTCTGACACTACCCAACCACCCTTTCCCATTGAAACCCCCTGAGGAGCTTAGACAACCCCACCTAGACTAAGCTCGGAACACCAAAGGTTGTACAAGGAGTTCACTTGAGTATTTGGGCAACCTAACCTTGTCCCTGAGGCAAGCACCAACTCTTCGGCTGAACGAGAGGAAGTATAATCTCATCCGCCTCCAGTTAACCATCCCCCTCTAGTTGACATTCCCAAGTATCTCAAGACTCTTCATCGACTAGGGTGTAAGCCTTTTCTCATAGAAAATGATGCGGGAGTCACCATGGACTGGCTGGCTAACATCAAGAAGCTAATGAGGATAGTCAGGATATCACCAGAAGACATGGTGATCCTAGTAGAATTTTTCCTAGAGGATAGTGCCAAAAGATGGTGGGCCAATGTTCAAAGCCTACATACCTCCACACCCACCTGGGAGCAATTTGAGGAGAGGTATGTGGAGGAGTACCTGGCCCCTCATCTGATTAATGAGAAGAAGAAGGATTTCCTACAACTCCGAAAAGGGCTTAACTCTCTATTGGTGTATGAAACCAAATTCACTGAGTTAAGACCCTTTGCTCCTAACTTGGCTGGACCAGCGGACATATGTCAACAATTCATGAACGGTCTCAATAAGGACATATGAGACCGTGTGGCAATACTAGGTCACCCCTTATCTCCACCATGTCGTCCAGTAGCCCCTAGGACGAATCACTACCCCTCTTGAGCCTCTTAATGGTCCCAAACCTAAAGTGCATGCACAAACAAAAGTTTTCTACAAAGCCATTTATCTTTGGTGCCACTAGTCCAACGACCCCGAACCTCAACTTGACATGCAGCTATTTGTTTAGACCGGTCCGTCGACCTAGTCTTGTCGCACTGTTGCCAGTCTATCGAGTATGTTAGTCCTATCTTGGTACCATGACAAAATCACAAAATTCATTCATTAAGAATTTTCATAACTTAATCATCATATTTATTTACGAGCTCATACTCGTGCCAACTGGCCTTGGGCCCACTGTAAGTGGTTTTCCAAAACTGAACATTTAGCCTTCGAGTTCCAAAATTGAGGCCTCTGGCCTATCTAAGCTATTCTAGCTCTAGTCAAGAAGGTCTCCCAAAATTTTTTTAAGTATTGGCACACAGTCAGCGAAAAACACTTATAACAAAAATAAACTTTCCATCCATCACACCAACTGGGTGTGATGACATCTTCACACCAACTAGTATGCGGGTTTTCTACTTATTTTCAGGAAGTCAATCATACCAACTGAGTATGATCTACTTACAATTGGCAAGTAGTTTTTCCGCATATTTTTCACATCACTCCAATCGGGTGTGATGTCAAAATTCCATATAAAAGTGGTTTTTCATTTTTGATGTGCTCATCATCGCAACCAACTATGATGTGAATAAATCACACTCACCCGATAAGTGTAGTTGTTCTTTTTTAGTCTGGTTTTACCTCTACACTAGCTTATACTTGCTGGAATTCCGATCCTTTGTATTCCTACATGATTAGAACATCCTTATCTATTAATATCTAGCATGATAGCCTTCATTTCTCACGTATAAATGAAAATGCCCAGAATTTTCAATTAATTACATTTAGGTCCCTAAAGTTCATTTTCCTTTACTTTAGGTCCCTAATGCAAACATTTCCCCAAATTGAGTCCCAAAACTTCTAAAAATTCCCTTTGGGTCCTCAATTTACTCAAAATTGACAAAGGGGTTCAAGTTTTCCAAATTTCCAATTTGGTCCCTAACTTTTCAAAAATTACCATTTTGTCCCTACTTTACAAAAATGACAATTTGACCCCAATTATTCTAAAAAATTAACCAATTGGTCCTCCAACATTCGTTTCATGGCCAATTGGCCATTAATTTTGAGAAATTGCAGTTTGGTACCTCAATTTTATGAAATCCCCAATTTCCCCCTATAAAACTTGCCGAATTTGATTTCATCAAATTGACCATTTAGTCGATGTTAATTGTTGAAATTAAAGGTATAATTAAGTTCCTACACATCCATACGATTCAATTGAGCTTTGAATCACATGAATTGAGGCTAGAACGAGCTCAAATGGAGGTGTGGTGATCCGAGATTTCAATCAGGGCAGGTAGCTCTCGTCCTAAGGTTCCTCCTAGGATCAAGAATTGCAACAATTCATGTCAAATTGAGTGAGAATTTGGTCAATGAAGTTTCACCATTTCTCTCTCTAGCGCTAATCTAAAATAACATAAGGAAGTTGAATTGGCTTACCTTTCAGCTCTAATTCGGTCGTGTGAAGGCTGTTGGGGTGTTGGGAGAGCTTAGTTTGGCCTGAGGAGGGCTGAATTCAGCCAATATTAGCTCGGCCGAAATAGGGTAGCATTGGTTTGCCGGAGCTATTTCACTGTTTGATTATGCCGATGATTCTCTGGTGGTCCTTGGATCAAATGGAGACTGTTGTCGGGTAGCTGACTTATCCCTAAATCTAAGGAACCTGACCTTTCCTTGTAAGGCTAAAAAAAAACCTCGATGTCGGAGCTCTGGTTTGAGCTTCGGTGGGAAACTATGTAGTTGAGAGGGAGTGGAGTTTTAAGGTGTGGGGAGAATGAATGGAGAGTAGCTCTTTATATAGGAAGCTTGTGCACTCTCCGACTGTCCATTTGGCACCTTAATGGTGCTCATTGATAGCCTAAAATGTCCTAAACATAAACATTTCTTTTTTGTCGGCGCTGCTCATTTTTCGGGTGAGTGAATAGTGATGTCATCTGAAGGAAGAAGATAACACTGTTCCGAACTAGACAGGACCGGTGCGAATCGAGTTCAATGCTTAAACCGATTGGTTTTGGCTCAATTCGATTGAGTTTTTCAAAATTAAAAATTTGTAAATTCATCTAAATTCATTCTCTAACCAATGGTGCTTAATTCCCCAATTTGAATATTTTAAGTCACCTAGAAAAATGAATTTAGCAACTTGTTCAAGGATGGATCAAACCAGTGCAATTCGGTTCACCAGAACCGGTTTGGTTTTATCTTCAAATTTATCCCAAAGTCCCTTTCCATAGTTTTTATTACTCTTTGGATAACTATGGTTGGTGATCGTGAACCGGTTCGGTTTTCTCACTCAAGTTGACCGATTCGTTCTCCGATTTCCTTATCTTCAAGCGACGGGGTTTACAAACCAGCCCAGACAAACAAATGCGGGTCGGGTTGAGCGTCAGGGCCATTGGACCATGGGCATAAAAGAGGATGGATAAGTATATAAAAATTGTTGTTTGTGCATGCACTTAAGGATCGAGACCATCAAGACGCCCCAGGTGGTAGTGATGGATCCTAAGGGCTATTGGATGACATGGGGGGCGATAATGGTAGTTTGTCGTGCTAGTCAGTCATGAAGCTTTGGGAGCTTCTTGCGCATGAGACCAGGGTGGGGACAGGGTGAGGTCTCGTCCGCATGCGAACATGAAGTGGCATTTGGGTCTGAGGGCCAGATGTCTAGGATATCCACTCAAACTCAAGGTAGAAGTGGACAAGCTTCTTTCATAGTGGACAACAAAGTCACGTTGAACCACAAGTGGGTGCAGTCTGGGACTACCCTACGAATGTGTGTACCCTTCCTCATAAAGGGCATGTGTAAACCCCTCACTTTTGAGTTAAGGAAAACCGAGAAAAGAAACAGTCAAACCGAGTAAGAAAACCGAGTCGGTTTATAAACCCGATCATTTGGGAACAAGCAATTTGGAAATTTACGACTTTTGGGTGATCCAAAGGATTCATTAAACCTTGGAAAAGAAACTTAAGACAAATTAGAAGAGAAAAACTAAATTGGTTTAGGTGAAGCTCGAACACTTCTCACACTTCTCACACCCGAGATCCCATTCATTCTCCTCACACCCGAACACTTCTCTCTCTCTCTACTGCTCCATTTCTCGATGAAGCTCGAACCATAACTTCGGCTTGAACATTTTTCTTAACCTCGGAAGGAGAGGTAGGGCTCTTTAGAACTGGGGAGAAGTCAGCTATCTGATAGCAAACTCCAATCAATCCGAGAATCATTGGAGAAGCGCTGACATGATGGAACAGTGAAGTAGCTCCGACGGATCGAAGCTGCCCTATTTCGGCCAACCTGAAATCGGCCATTTCGAGCCCTCCTCAGGCCAAACCAATCCCTCCCAACACTTTCTTAGCCCTCCCACGGCCAAATTAAGACTGAAAGGTAAGCCAATTCGGCTCCCCTTTGCAATTTTCAGTCGGTGCTAGAGAGGAACTGACATAATTTCGATGATGAAATTCTAACTCAATTTGGCATCAATTGATGTGATTCTTGATTCTAGGATGAACCTCAGGATGAGAGCTATCTGCCTAGATTGAAAGCTCGGACCGCCATGCCCTCATCGGTGAGTAATCGAAGCTTTCTCTCTCTATAGTCTATTTTCCGACGAAGCTCCATTTGAGCTCATTCCGACATTAAAACTCATGATTCAAAGTTCTATGGAATAGTATGAACATGGAAAAACTCAATTTCAACTTCAATTTCAACAATTGGAGGTATTTGATTGGTCAATTTGATGAAATCAAATTCGACTGTGTTAAAAAGTTGGAATTGGGGGAAAATTGGGAGAAATTGGGGATTTTCGAAAATTCCAGGGATCAAAATGCAATTTCCTAAAAATGAGGGTTAATTGGTCATGATAAAAATGTTAGAGGGCCAATTGAGAAATTTTAGAATTTTGGGGGTAATATTTACCATTTTTGTAAAGGAAGGGCAAAATGGTAATTTTGGAAAAGTGGCGGACCAAATTGGAAATTTGGAAATTTAAACCCCTTTTTGTGAAATGAAATAAATTGAGGTACTATGATAAATTTTAAAAGTTTCGGGACTCAATTTGAGGAGAAACCGACATTAGGGACTTAAAGTTTAAGAGAAATAACTTTAGGGACCTAATTGCAAATAAATGAAAGTTGACTTTCTCATTCATTTGGAATGAATGAAGGCTATTAGGCCAAAGGATAATGAACCGAGATGTTCATATCGTGAAGGAACATGAAGTACTGGGAACACTAGCAAGGACAAGCTTGTGTGAATACAAAGAAACAGTCTAGTGGAATTCACGGCATTATGGGTGAGTGGAT
The DNA here is from genome assembly GCA_030064435.1 of Trapa incisa. Classification (NCBI taxonomy): domain Eukaryota; kingdom Viridiplantae; phylum Streptophyta; class Magnoliopsida; order Myrtales; family Lythraceae; genus Trapa; species Trapa incisa. The sequence goes on from CM057777.1 coordinate 12,553,764, forward strand.
TTACTAACATCATACCCAGTTGGGATGATGAGCACAACTTAAAGTTAAAAATAACTTACCGGTTGTGAGTGAGATTTTATATCATACCTGGTTGGGGATGATAAGCACATCGAAATAAAAATCCACTACTATGTGGTATTTTAAACATCACAGCTTAGAGTAGTGATGTGAAAACCATGCGAAAAAACTACTTACTAGTGGTAAGTAGATCATACCTGGTTGGTATGATGAAACTTTCTCGAATGAAGTTGAAAACCCATTCATCGATTATGAATGGAGATGTCCTTATATCAGATCGGTATAATGGATAGTAAAAATGTATTTTTGTCGGAAGTGTTCTTCCCTGACTGTGTGCCAATGCTTAAACAATTTTGGAGACCTTTTCGACAGGATCTCGAATAGCTCTTATAGGCCGGAGGCCTCGATTTTGGAACTTGGGGGCAAATATGCCTGATTTTGAAAATCTCGCACAGTGGGCCAAAGGCCAATGGGCACGAGCAGAAGCTCGTAAACGAACATGATATATGTGCCATAAAACTTTAATAAGTAAATTGTATGGTCATGGTAGCAAGGCTGGTCCGACATCTCAGTCAACTGGCAGCAGTGCAACATGACCGGTCTCCAGACCAGTCAAGACAAACAGCTGTAGGTTGAGTTGAAAATTGGGACTGTTAGAGTAATGACACCACAAATTACATGGAATAATAAGAAAACATTGTTTGTGTATGCACTATTAGTACGAGATCATCAAGACGCCCATGAGGGGGTAGTGATGCATCCTAAGGGCCCTGGACAACCTAGTGAGTATAAGGGCAGTTCGTCGTTTCAGCTGACCGTGCGAAATTTGGAGTAGCACTAAGCGCATGAGACTGGGGTGGGGATGGGATGAGGTCTTTGTCCTCATATGGACACGAAGAATTTATTCCGGGAATGAGGGTCAGATGTCGCGAACATCCAATCATTCTCAGGGTAGAAGTGGATGTACTTCTATCCGAGTGGCCAGTAAAGTCGCTCCGAAGCCATAAGTGGGTTTAGTGGACGTACTGACCTGCGAATGTGTGTTTAACCTTCATGATGAAGGATGTGTGTTGGGTGATGACACACTGTGATTAAATAAGGAAATGGTGATAAAACCCAAGATTTTGAATGAAATGATTTTTGAAAGAAAGGAGTTTGGCACACTCTAATATAAATAATTTTTTTTGGAAGTCAAAAGTATTGAAAAGCCATTCACTGAGTAGTCGTACTCACCTCCTCCCTTATACCCCTTTCAGGACATTTCAGAAAGCCTACCCTTAAAGGCCATCAACTAAGACGCCTGTGAGATAGGTATGGTGAAGTTAAAATGTTATGCAGTTTTGATTATGCTATTCCAAGAAAAGGTGTAGGTTTAAAGGACGCCTTACTCTTTACGGTTTATAATAAGGGGAAACCCTTTAATAAACTGGGAGAGTGGCTGGTTGATCACGGGGATCCGACCAAATAGGGTTAGGGCATGACAACATGTGTTTGTTTACTAAATGCCTCTTGAGGCAAGGGGGTGGGCTAAGAGAGCTAAACACGCCTAATATGGAAATGGAAAAAAGCTTTGAGAAGTGAATTTGCGGAAAATCCTTAAAAATGAAATGGTAAACCTTGACATGTTTTTGATAAACCAAAAATATTTTGAAAAAAAACTCACTCCCAATACCCACTCATTGAGTTGTAGAAACTCACCCCCTCCCTTTACCCCTTTTCAAGTAAAAAGAGGAACACCAATTATAAAGACACTTCATAGTTGAATAGTAAAGTCAGGTACAAAAATTTTAATATATTTAATTTTGTATAATGCTATTCCAGGAAAATAGAAAAAAGAATACCTAACTGCTCGTGGTTTAGAAAGGAGTGAAACCCCTCATATATCAAAGGGAGTGGCGGGTTGTTCACGGGGATCATACCAAACCAGGTCGGGGCATGACAGGATGAGGATGAGATAACTCAATTAATTTCATAGGGAGTCTAGTATGGGAGTTATAAACTCAATCACGAGCTTAGTTGCTTACATTTTGTGGAAAATTTGAGTTCATTTGGTGTGTTTTCGTCCGGTGGCATTTGATAGAAACCGAGCAGGGGAGTGGGTAAAGGGGTGCAAGTGAGTTGGGTGAGGAGGATGATGAGTCGAGTCGGGTCTGATGACCTGACTCAGTTACCCTATTTTCATATTTCCCAAAATTACCTTTTTGACATATTTAGCTTCTCATGCTAATATAAATCATGTCTCCCCTTCGATCCTGGCAAGTGTAACCCTACTTTACAAAAATCTCAATTTTTTTTTATCGAGAAGTGATTTCTGATATGATCTTATCACTTTTATATTCGGGTTCTCATTTCTTGTTTAGCCACGATATCCAGTGCAATTGAGTTAAAATTTTAATTTTAAAAAATTTATTATTATACCACAATTATCAAGTTCGATTTAGTCACGAATGGATCAATTCAGGTTTGTGTTGGGTTTATTGACACCCTAGCTGTGAATCACTCTAAACACTTTATACTCCAAATCACTAAATTAAAATATAGTGTTAGTGTTTTAATTTATGATAAATTAACCTAAAATGTTAAATAAGTTATAAAATTTTATGTTATAACGTAATTTTTATATATCCATTTATTTGATTTAATTTGTAACTATACTTTTCACTTCTTATACGAATATATATTGGTATTATAACCCATTTGTTATAAAATAGTGTCGTTGAATTTAGATATTAATAAATTATTTGACCTATGAATAATATTTTATATATTCTAATGGAGTTATTGTTTAAATTTGTATCTTATATTCTATTTTAGCCATCAATTGTAGAGCAAAAAATACATCAAACAAATACTTACATCATTAGAATTTTATATTCATGAATTTAATTTAATTATTTTAATTACATGTAATTTTACTTTTAGTTTATATTTACTGAAACATTGTCATAACATCCTGATATATAATATCACATTATTATGCTTTGATAAAATGTTATTACCATATGAAAACATGTTTTTTTTCATAGTAAAATTTAACCAAAAAATTAAAGTGTTAAATAAAAAAATATTCTAAGCAAATTAATAAAATTTAAAACATAAGAGTTAGTATAAGATAAAATAGGAAAGTAGAACGTGCCAAGGAGAAAATAATGAACAAGTAGCTAATTTTAAATTTTCCCATGTTAAATTATATGTATTTCAATATAATTTAAATTAAAAGTTAGCACACTAATTTAGTATTTTTTAAAATTCAATCATATATCATTCTTTAATATTTCAACATATATGACATTCCTGAAATTTGTACCGTGTGCACTATAGAATTCAATGATAACCACATCCAATATTTACCTGGACTAAGATGAATGAATTATGACTTTCATATTTGATATCTCATGCGGTAATGCTGAGATTATTATAAGCATGCTATCCACCGAGAATATAGATATACATTGCACCCGAAAAAGAAAAAGAGAGAACCCACAATTGGACATCCGACATTGCAAAGTATATGCTTTTTTAGCAAATTCCCCTCCAAAAAGAAAGAGAAAGAGAGGAAAAGAGATTTAAAAAGAAAAAAAAAGAGAGAGCGCTAAAAGGTTGTCATCATCTCTCTTTTGTATAAGTTCGTATCAAATGAGCAACTTTTTATCCCTTCTATTGTACTAATATTATTAAGTTGCTATAAAATAGGTGCAGTAACAGGGAATTAACAAACAATTTCATTTATTTTTAAAAATTTACACGGATAAGTGATTCTATAGAATATACTTACATTGATGCGCTCTTATACCATATAAGACATCAAAGTTGACATCAAAGTCATCTTGCACTTTAGAGACCAATGGTAATGGGACGCATTTAAGGGCACGTTCACCGAAAAATATAAGAGTTTATTTCAAATATTTTTGTTGGAACGAGTCTGTGTAGTGATGATAAAGAGAGAAAGAAAATGTATGCCCACTATGAAGCTGTGAATAAAAGGTGCTTCTGATTGACATGAGGTCCACTTTGAAGCTGTGAATAAAAGGTGCTTCTGATTGACATGAGGACGTGAGAACTGGACAGCCCACGTCGGCTTGTCTCCCTTCTCCTCGCACAACTCAAAGTGCTCGAGATGATTTCATTTTCAAGGATAGAACGAGGCCTCAAGAACTCGGATAATTTCTTGTGTTTTTATCATACTTTACATAAAATTACAATATAGTTTAAATAGAGAGATATACAATAAATGAAAGATAATTATGAATGTTAATTATGTTGGTTCTATATTTCCCTTCTGACCATTAATTTTATTAAGGCTGGTGGTATGTGAAATAATAGTCTTGCTGTTACTATCCACCAGCTAAAGAGAGGATCGGTGGTGATGAGTTTGAATCGTGTAACTAGTTAAATTGACTCGTGGAGAAACACTTAGTAAGTAGGTCTGTCGGCTAATGCTTTATGCCAATAAAATGAATATGATTAGTAAGTAGGTGTGACACTTGATGCTCTATCCCAATATAAAAATATGAAGTTGATGCTCCTGAACTCATTCCGTATAAAATTGGAATTCAATTTTAATATATTTTATACGAGCGTAAAACACATTATTACCACTAGATTGTCGTCACAACATAAAGTAGGGATTATAGATAATTTAAAATCAAGTTCACAAATTATAGATAAAATTCATGAGTTTAGCAGTACTATTAGTCAAACTCTTATATTGGTAAGGATGAACATGTCTATGTTGTATAGAATTGGGAAGAGTAGTCCCATTATGAGAGACAATCACTTATAAAAATTTGGAGTCACAGGTTTATAAAAGCTCATTACAACCCGTTCAAGAAGATTAATAATGTAATTATTGTTAGAGAACATAGTGAACCTTAACCCTCAAAAGGTGATTTAATATTGGAATTTGTTAAAAGTGAAATTAAATTTAATTAGACGAGAAATCAAAGTATAACCATCAATAAAACCTAAATTGGTACTCAAAATCAAATAAGACGGGAAATCTAGAATCTTACCAATTGGTTGAGTTGACCTGAATCAAATTCCAAATGGTCTCGTTGATTGTAAATTATAATTTGGGAAATAATTTAGTTGAGAATCAAAGATAATTAGGGTTGAATTATACTAGACGGTAGATATAATGATTTTTCAAATTAACATTAGGAATGAAAAAAAGATAAGGATTGGTCTCAAATAATAGAAAATAAGTTGAACTTTTTTAAAAAAATTAAATTGGGTTAAGATTCGATTAAATTAGATGTGAATCGTTCAAGAAAAAAACTAAAATTGGCCGAATCGAGCAATTAAGTGTTAGACACCAATTCTATATAATGCAAATCAGTCAACGACTAGTCAGTATTGGTCAATGGTCTTGTCCATTGGACTTGAATTCGATTGACCCAACAACCTAATCCGACTGGGTCATGCCCCCTTTTCTTCAACCACTCTTTGCCAAAATCTCTATCTCTATTTTGGTCGGAATTGCTGCTCAAATGATTGCTCAAATCTCCTCTGCTTCTTACAATCCTCACCTTAGCTTTGACCAACATTCTTTGTAAACTCCGCACTTTTGAGTTAAGGAAAATCGAGAAAAGAACCGGTCAAACCGAATAAGAAAACTGAGCCGGTTTACATTTAGGAATAAGCAATATGAAAATTTACAACTTTCGGGTGATCCAAAGGGTTCATTAAACCTTGGAAAAGAAACTTAAGACAAACTAGAAAATAAAAACTAAATTGGTTAAGGTGAACTAGATTTCATAAGAACTTTAAAGTTAAGCGTGCTTGCCCGAGAGTAGTGTGAGGATGGGTTCCCTCCTGGGAAGTATAATCTTTTTGTAACCCGAAATTTTGGTCAAAATTTTTTATGCTAATTAATTTAATACCCAAATTAAATTATGGCAATATTAATACTAGTAATAAATCTCTCCCATTTAATACTTGGTTTTACACCTATATAAAGAGGTTATCCCTATTCATTCTCCTTACACCCGAATACTTCTCTCTCTCTCTCTATTGCTCCATTTCCCGGTGAATCTTAAACCAGAGCTTCGACTTGAACATTTTTCTTAACCTTGGAAGGAGAGGTCAGGTTCTTTAGAATCGGGGAGAAGTAAGCTATCGGATAGCAAACTCCAGTCAATCCGAGAATCACTAGAGAAGCGTCGACATGATGGAACAGTGAAGCAGCTCCGGCGGACCGAAGCTGCCCTATTTCAGCGAAGCTGAAATCAGCCATTTTGAGCCCTCCTTAGACCAAACCAAGCCCTCCCAACACTTCCTCAGCCCTCTCACGGCCGAATTATGATTGAAAGGTAAGCCAATTCGACTCCCCTCTACAATTTTCGGCCGGTGCTAGAGAGAGAACCGACATAATTTCAATGATGAAATTCTAACTCAATTCGGCATCAATTGATGCGATTCTTAATTCTAGGATGATCCTCAAGATGAGAGCTATCTGCCCAGATCGAAAACTCGGACCACCATGCCCTCACCAGTGAGAAATTGAAGCTTTCTCTCTCTATAGTCTATTTTCTGGCGAAGCTCCGTTTGAGCTCGTTCCGGCGTTAAAATCTGCGATTCAATATTTCTTAGAATCGTATGAACATGTAGAAATTCAATTTCAACTCCAATTTTAATAATTAGAAGTGTTTGATTGGTCAATTTGATGAAATCAAATTCGGTAGTGTTGAGGAGTTGAAATTGGGGATTTTCAAAATTCAAAGGGCCAAAATGCAATTTTATGAAATTGAGGGTCAATTGGGCATGAAAATAATATTGGAGGACCAATTGAGGAATTTTGGAATTTTTGGGGCAAAACTTACCATTTTTGTAAAGGAAGGGCAAAATGGTAATTTTGGAAAAATTGGGGGAATAAATTGGAAATTTGGGAAATTAAACCCCTTTTTGGTGAAATTGAATAAATTGAGGTCCCAAGATAAAATTTAAAAGTTACGGGACTCAATTTGAGGAAAAACCGACATTAGGGAATTAAAGTTAAAGAGAAATAACTTTAGGGACCTAATTGCAAATAACTAAAAGTTTGGGTTTTCTCATTCAATGGAAATGAATGAAGGTTATTATGCCGAGTAATAATGAACAAGGATGTTCATATCGTGTAGGAACGCGAAATATTGGGAACACCAACATGAACAAGCTCACGTGAATACAAAGAACTGGTCAAGTGGAATTCACTGCGTTAATGGGTGAGTGGGTTTACTAACATCATACCCGGTTGGGATGATGAGCACAACTTAAAATTAAAAACCACTTACTAGTTATGAGTGGGATTATATATATCATACCCGGTTGGGAATGATAAGTACCTCGGTATAAAAACCCACTGTTTAGTGGTATTTTAATCATCACCACTTAGAGAAAGTGATGTGAAAATATTGCGGAAAAACTACTTATCAGTTGTAAGTAGATCATACCCGGTTGGCATGATGAGACTTCCTTGAAAGAAATTGAAAACCCGTTCATCAGTTATGAACGGAGATGTCCTTATACCGGTCGGTATAATGGACAGTGAAAACCTATTTTGTCGAAAGTGCTCTCCCCTGATTGTGTGCCAATGCTTAAACAATTTGGGAGACCTTCTCGACGGGAGCTCGAATAGCTCTAATAGGCCAGGGGCCTTAGTTTTGGAACTTGGGGGCTAAATGCCCGATTTTGAAAATCTCATATAGTCGGCCCAAGGCCACTTGGCACGAGCAGGAGCTCGTAAACGAACATGATATATGAGCCATAAAAATTAATAAGTGAATTGTTTGGCCATGGTACCAAGATAGGACTGACATGCTTAGTCAACTAGCGGTAGTGCGACATGACAGGTTGACGGACCAATCAAGACAAACAACTACGGGTTGAGTTGAGAGTCGGGGCCATTGGACCAGTGGCACCACATATTACATGGCAATATGAGAAAACATTGTTTGTGCATGGACTGTGAGTACGGGATCATCAAGACGCTCATGAGGGGTAGTGATGCGTCTTAAGGGCATTGGACGACCTGGTAGCTATAAGGGCAGTTCGTCGTACCAGGTTTATGTGCGAAATCTGGAGTAGCACCAAACGCATGAGACCAGGGTGGGGACAGGATGAGGTCTCTATCCTCATACGGACACGAAGAAGTGATTTCGGGATTGTGGGTCGGATGTCATGTACATCCACTCATTCCCAGGGTAGAAGTTGTCATACTTCTATCCGGGTGGCAGGAAAAGTCGATCCGAAGCCACTAGCGGGTTTAGTAGTGATACTGACTTGCGAATGTGTGTAACCTTTATGATGAAGGATGTGTGTTGGGTGATGATACACCGTGGTAACTAAGATATGGTGGAAAAACCCAAATTTTTAAATGAAGGGATTTTTGAAAACAAAGGAGTCTGGCACACTCCATATAAATGTTTTTCTTAAAAGTCAAAAGCTTTTAAAAACTCATTCACTGAGTAGTCGTACTCACCCCCTCCCTTATATCCCTTTCAAGAAATCCCGGAAAGCCTCCCCTTAAAGGCTGTCAACTAAGATGCCTGTAAGACAGGTATGTAAAGTTTTAAATTTCATATAGTTTTGATTATACTATTCCAGGAAAAGGTGCAGGTTAAAGGACGCCTTACTCTTTACGTTTTACAATAAGATGAAATCTTTTAATAAACCGGGAGAGTGGCAAGTTGATCACGGGGATCTGACCAAACTGGGTCGGGGCGTGGCATTCTTTCTCTCCAAGCTATTTTCTAGTGATGGATCTTTCCAAAAACTCATAGTCGTGCCTATTTGAGATCAAAATTCGACCAACTCTAGTGGCCTATTGACCAATGGTCAGGGACGTGACTTCATTTCACCTCATCAACGATCGTCGATTATGCCATCATTGATGAGTATTTACAATCAAACTTTTAATTGCACAATTTCAACAATTTTAGAAAATGGACAAATTCGGTTGAGGTAAGACCCTTGGCTCTTCCCACAAGACCTTGGGAGATAAATAAAAGTGTTGATGAGGGATTTGAGGAATTTGAAGTTGGGTGTAGTGATTTTCAAAGTTTGGAGACTAAACTATAAACTTTTAAACATTTATAGTTACTTTCCAAAAATAAGGAAGCATATGAAAAGCCTATTAGGCTAGAAGGTATTTTTTGGGAAATGTGAAGATCTCTATCATTTAGAGAATTTTTAGGGGAAAAATGATCATTTTTGTACAAAATTAACAAGTTGTCATTTTTTTTGTTAAATGGATGGGAAAATATTCATTTTTAATAAATTGAGCGAATAATGGTAATTTTTATATAAAGATGGGCAAAATTATCATTTTTACGTAAATATGGAAAAAATTGTCCTTTTTGCATATAAAGAGGCAATATGGTTATTTTTATTAAATGGGGAGTAAAATAATAATTTTGCAAGTAGAGAAGAAAAAATGAAAAATTTTTGTAAGGGAAATGTTAAATATTGCAAGTATGATGACCTTAATATGATTTTTAGAGAATAAAGACTTAAGAGCCAATTTGCATAAGTTTTGGGGAAATATTATAATTTTGGGGAGATCAAGTAAATGATAATGTAAAAGGGTTTGTTATTGTATAAGTCGATCAAACCGTGGCTTAAGAACAAAAATATAATTATGGGCAAATTACGAGACTGTATAAGATATGCTGATGTAAATAAACTTTATAAAGTCATGGATATTATAATAATGTATGTATATTATTTGTAGTAATATAATCGTGCAAGATGAATAGAGAATTTGTAATACATTTGGGACAATTAAGTGTCAAATAATAAATAAGTAAGATTTCTCATATATCGTGTACGATTGTACGCTAAAGTCAATACTTAACACTTATTACATGCTAGTATACATGTTTTGGTATATTTTTGAGAAATAAATAGAAAATATAAATGACATTTTTTTATCTATAATACCTGAATTTTCTATGAATGGAAATAATTATTTAAATGATCCATAAATTGGAGTTAAAATGACATTTACGTTATATTTGGATTAAGTGGTCTACACTGATTTGGATGGAAGTTTAGCCTAGTAGTTAAATATCTTATTTAGTAAAATAAAATGGAAATAAAATAAAATGGAAGGGTGTGGAGTAGTGAAGAATCATCTTAAAACCTCTCAAAACCCAACCATTTATAAGGGGCTCCTCCAATTTTGGGGGCTTTGAAGGGATTGTTTTATTTATTATTTAAATTATTTTAATACTCTTATTGTATAGGTTAATATTATAATTTTTTTTATTTTCTTATTGATTTTAATTTATTTTTATTAGTATATACTTTAAATAAATTTATACATTAATAATATTTTATATGAAATTATATGATATAAATATATAATAAAATAGTATACATAAAAAATAATATGTACAAAATGTACCATATATATTTATATTATTTTTTATTATAAGTATAAAATATGTATATATATTAATTATAATATAATTAATATTTATTTTTATTATAATAATAATTTAATTATTTTATATAATATATTATTTTAGTATATATTATATTTAATATAATTTAATGATATATAGTATATAATAATAAATTATTTAATTTAATTAAAATGATAATTTTATTTTTTTAATTTTTTAATTAATAATTTTTTACTTCACTTTATTTTTATACAAACGATTAATTATTACAAATTTTTAATAACTACAAATCTATCACTGCATTTCCCCTCCAAATAACTCTCACCACCTCCTCTCCAAATATTTTCAAACACCTCAATTCAAATATAGTCTTAAGGTCTAACTAGACTAATGAACCAAGATGGAGCAAGAAGCTGATTCGAGTCGAGATATGGCATATTGTGAAATCGATTTAAAAAAATCTTAAAAAAACTCTTTAGTTGGGAATCAAATATTGAGAAACATCCTATTAAGAACAAGAAATAATAATATCAAACTAACTTAAACCAAAGATTTGAAGAATTTTTAAATGAATTATGAAAATGATAAAAGGATTATTTACTCTAAACTCAAGGAAATAGACCAAACAATTCCCTAGAAACCAATTTAGAACTATGCCAAACTGGCCGACGGGTAGGGCATGTAAACCCCGTCCTTTCAAGTATGAGAAAAATCAGGAGAGAACTGATTATATTAATGAGAAAAATTAAGCTATTTAATCAAACAAAAATGGTAAATAAGGGTTAAAATAAAAAATTTGAAAATTTCAAGTAATTGAGAAATCACAAAAATCACGAGAAAAACCATGAAGTGAATTTGATGAGAAAAACGGACAAGTTCGGGGTAAATCAGACTTGAATCGGGTTGAACCATAGTGAATCAGTTTAGTAATTCATTATCATAAGTACCTTAAAAAGATCAATTTGATAAATTAAGGCCACCATTTAATAGAAAATAAATTTAGAAAATTTTAATTTTTAGAAAACTAGTCAAATCGGGCCTGAACCAACTAATTTTCATTTTTGGGTCACCGAACCCGGTTGGACTAGACTAGTCAACAGTCTAGCTGGTCAACGGAACATTGACATGTCAGTGCCTAGTCAACACACGTGACCAATCAGTGCACAACGCATGGCAAAGAGCGTCCTGTCAGCCGCTTAGTCAGCACGTGAGAGCACTGACCAATTAGAGAAAGACACGTGTTCGGTCAATGATCTGCGAACACTTGGTCAGCAGCCACACACACACGAGCAGTCAACATGAGGCTTTCACGTGTCTGGTCAACTGGTCAATGACTAACGTGACAGCTAAGTTGGATCGCCATATCAATTGAACCAACCAATCATGTGCTGCCATGTGGCCAATTCGCATGTGCAAAGCTCGCACGTGTGGAACAATGTCGTCTTCATCATCCATCTAATGACACTATTCATTGAGGTAGAAAAATTTTCCTTTTCTGGCGAGGGAATATTCCCTCTGATTTGGGCATTTTCGATGAGGATAAGCTCGACCAATATGGAAACTAGTAGAGCAGAGGGTCCCTAAGCTCCCTATATAAAGATCTCCCCTCCATTCATCATCCACACACCTCAAACCTCCAAAGAACAAGAAGCGCCTAGTTTTCTGACGAAGCTCAAATTAGAGCTCCAACTTGAACACTTCTCTCAACCTTAGATTGTGAATTTGGGTCCTATAGACATCGGGGGAAGTTAGCTACTTGAAAGGCACCACCACTCGACTTGAGGATCACTAGAGAAGCACTGACAAGCCTAAACAATGAAGCAGCTCTGTCGATCCCAAAGCTGCCCTATTTTGCTAATCCAAATTCGACCAATTTAGACCTCCTATGACCGAACCGAGCCCTTCCTTAGCCTCCCTAGCCTTCACATGACCTTCCCATTGTTCACACTTGTAATTGGTTATTCCCTTGTGTAGACCGTTGTGGTTCCTCCTTTCCTTCAAGTATTGCAGGGCCTTTCTAGGGGTTACTGGTGGTTTGGTGTTTCGCTGTCCTTGAACACCTTGAGAGTTTTCTTGTTAAGTCTTCTTTGCCAAATGGTCACTCTATGAGTCCTCCTATATTTCTTAATTCCTTGATCCAGCTTCCTTAACTAGGATGAGATTCTTCCTAATTTCTATGGTATTCAGGTTTTGTTTGTTTACTATTCTTAGGACCATCTTCCTAGCAAGATCACATCATTGAGAGATAGAATTTTAGGAATTTCGAGTACTTCATTAATAGAGAAGTACAAAAGGTTTGGGTTTTAGCCCTATTACAAATAGTAGTTATAGAATAGATAGGGAGCTACGAGTGTCTAAGCATCCTCCTTGGTAAGATTATATGCCTTTGATGGAATTCTTGACCTTAGGCTTGGCTTCATTCGTACTCAGGATTGTGACCTCACAGGTCCTAGCACCATCCCCCTAGATACTTCCTACTAACGTCTCTTAGTCCTTTGGGACTTATCGGGTATTTTAGGGTGATCTTCCTACGGGGATAGAGGTAACGCCAATCCTAGTTTTCTTAGTTTTTCTATTGGGAGCCATCTGAAAATTTTAAAATTTTCTCTTAGATATCATGTTATATAGTCTTGATAATGTGTTCGAGGAAATAAGCTCTGATACCACTCAAGTTGTCATGCCTCGACCTGGTTTGGTCGAATCCCCATGAGCAACCCGCCACTCTCCCGATTTATTAAGGGTTTTCCCCTTCTTTAAACCGTGGGGAGTAAGGCGTCCTTTATACCTACACTTTTCCTGGAATAATATTAATAAAAACTTAATAATTTAAACTTACATACTTGTCTAGCAGGTGTAGCTAGCGGAATATTTGTAGGTAGGTTTTTTCCTTAGTTACCTAAAAAGAGGTAAAGTGAAGGGGTGAGTTTGACAACTTAGTGAATGGGTATTTGAAACATGAGTTTCTTATGAAAAAGTTTGAATTGAAGTGTGTTAGACTACTTATTTTTCTTTTAAAACATTCTTTTCTCAAGTTATGGTTTTCAAAACCTTTTTCCAAGGTTTACCAATTCTTTTCTAAGGATTCTCAAATCCTTTCCAAGGTTTTCATAACCTTTTCCCCATTTCCATATTCGATGTGTTTCACAAACAACACGCCCTTAATCATGAAGGGATCACACACATTCGCGAGATGTAGTTATGTCGACTGCACCCACTTGTGGATCGGAGCGTATTTACCATCCACACTGATAGAAGTCTCTGACTTCTACCCAAAATCTGAGTGAATGTCTCTAATGTTCTACCCTCATACCAAAAATACTCTGTGTCTATATGAGGATAGAGACCTCATCCTGTGCCCACCCCGGTCTCATGCACAATGAAGCTACGTCGAGCTTCTCAAGACTTCTGGTACGACTAACTACCCTTATCTCCACCAGGTCGTCCAGAGCCCTAGGACGCATCACTACCCCTCTTGGACGTCTTGAAGGTCCAGTAACAAAGTTCATGCACAAATCAATAATTTTCCACATAAGCCCCGACCCTCAACTCGTCCTGGAACTGTTTGTCATGATTAGTATGAAGACCTGTCATGTCACATTGCCGTCAGTCCATTGAGTATGTCGGTTCTGTCTTGGTACCATGGCTAAAAAATTCATTCACTTAAGTTATCATGGCTTAAATTCATGTTTGTTTACGAGCTCCAGCTCGTGACAACTAGCCTAGGGCCCACTGTTCGAGATTTTCAAAATCGGTCATATTAGCCCCCAAGTTCCAAAATCGAGGCTTCCAACCTTTATGAGCTATTCGAGCTCCCTTCAATAAGGTCTCCCAAAATGTTTAGGTAGTGGCACACAGTCAGGGGAGGGCACTTTCGATAAAATGAACTAGCCATCCATCACACCAACCAGGTATGAGGACATCTCCGCTTATAACTAATAAGTGGGTTTTCTACTTCCTTACAAGAAGTTTCATCATACCAACCAGGTATGATCTAATTACAATGGATAAGTAGTTTTTCTGCGTAATTTTCACATCACTCCTCTCAATTGTGATGGTTAAAATACCACTTAATAGTGGGTTTTCATTTTCGAGGTACTTATCATCCCAACCAGATATGATATAAAAATCTCACACACCCGATAGTGCAGTAAATTTCCTCTTAGCTGGCTTGTTGACTTTACGCGAAGTTGTCTTAGCTAGCATTCCCAGTACTTTGTGTTCCTACCCGATATGAACATCCTTATTCATTATCCTTTTGCCTGATAACCTTCATTCATCCCAAATGAATGAGAAAACCAAACTTTTCATTATTTGAAATTAGGTTCTTAAAGTTAATTTTCTTTAACTTTAAGTCCCTAATGCCGGTTTTCCTCAAATTGAGACCCAAAACTTTTAAAATTCACCTTGGGACCTTAATTTATTCAAATTCACAAAAGGGGTTCAATTTCCTAAATTTTCAATTCGGTCTCCAACTTTTCCAAAATTACTATTTTGCCCCTACTTTACAAAAATGGAGTTTTGCCGCCAAAATTTCAAAATTTGCCCAATTGTTCCTCCAACATCTTTATCATGTCCAATTGGCCCTCAATTTTATGAAATTGCACTTTAGTCCCTCAAATTTTTAAAATTCTCAAATTTCCGCAATTTCATCCTTCTAACTCAACCGAATTTGATTTCATCAAATCGACCTATCAAATGAGTTTAATTGTTGAAATTGAAGTTAGATTGAGGCACCTACACCTTCATACGATTCAATTGCACTTTTAATCACACGATTTGATGCCAGAATGAGTTCAAATAGAGCTTCACCTAAAAACTGAACTTAGAGAGAGAAAGCTTTGAAAGCTTACTATTGGGGGCGTGACGGTCCCAGATTTCAATCTGGGCAGATAGCTCTTGTCCTAAGGTTCCTCTTAGGATGAAGAATTGCATCAATTGATGCTAAATTGAGTGAGAATTTAGTCATCGAAGTTCTACTGGTTCTCTCTTTAGCACCGATCAGAATTTCCAGAGGGTAGCCAAAATGGCATACCTTTCAGCTCTAATTCAATTGTAGGAGGACCGTGGAGGTGTTGGAAGGACTTGATTTGGCCTAAGAATGGCTCGAAATGGCCAATTTTAGCTAGGCCGAAATTGGGTAGCTTTGGTCCACCGGAGCTACTTCACTGTTCGATCACGCCGGTGCTTCTCTGACGACACTCTAAGCAAATGGAGATTACAGGCGTGTAGCTAACTTCTCCCCGAATCCAAAGAACCTGACAACGCCTTCTTTGGCTCAGAAAAGACCCTATATCAGATCTCTGGTTCAAGCTTTGCTAGAAATTGCAGTAGTTGAGAGAGAATGGAGTTTTCAGGTGTGGAGAGGATGAATGAGGAGGGGCTCTTTATATAGGAAGGTCGGGAATTTCTTGGGTGTTCGATTAGTGCCTTAATGGCAGTCATTGATTGCTTGAAACTCCCCAGCCGAAGACTTTTCAGCTTCACCGACGCTGCTCAATTTTTCGGCGAGTGAATAGTACTGTCATTTGAAGGAAGAAGATGACACTGTTCTGAATAGGACGGGACCGGACTAGTCCGAACTAGGTTCAAAGATTAAACCAGCCAGTTCAGGCCCGATTCGACCGAATTTTTTAAAATTAAAAATTTATAAATTCATCTAAATTCATTTTCCATCCAATTATGGTCTCAAATGTAAATTTAAATTTTCTAATCCACCTAGAAAAATGAATTTAACATCTATTTCAATAGTGGTTCAAACAGGTCCAAATCGGTCCAGTCCGGTTCGGATCTAGTTCACCTAAACCGGTTTGGTTTCCATCTACAATTCATCCTAAAGTCCTTTTTCTTGACTTTTGTGACTCTTTAGATCAGTCAGGATTCATAAATTTCCCGGTTTGCCCATTCTCTATTGGTTCTAGTTTTTGAACTAACTTGGTTAATAAACCAGTTCAATCTAGTTAGATCTGGTTCATCTAAACCGGTCTAGTTTTTCTCTTCCAATTTTTCCTAAGGTTCTTTTCCAAGATTTTTTGAACCCTTTGGGTCACTCGATAATTGTAAATTTCCCAAATTACCTATTCTCTGATGACCGGTTCGGTGTTTCTCACTTGGTTTGACTAGTTCTTTTCCTAGTTTTTCCTTAACTCTAAAGGGCGAATTTTATAGGGGCGGTCCAAATAAAGGAAAAATACCTACACTTGTTACAACAATTGGTGGAGATGAAGGTGGACTTCAAATTAGATAGAGAAGGGAAGTGCTTGATGGCTAACAAAGCTATAAGACCCAATTTGGTGGAGTAAATAAGGGTCCACCAAAAAGGGGATAAATAACTCCAGCCACACATGGACCCGACCACCGGGGAAGTGACACTAGACTTTGCCCTGTTTGGTGGAAAGGGATGAAGAGGGACATCACGAAATATGTGGCATGGTGTTTATCCTGCCAGCCAATCTAGGCAGAACATCAGAAACCCTCAGGACTGCTACAACCTCTAATGATCCCCAAATGAAAGTGGAAGCATATCACCATGGATTTTGTGGTGGGGCTACCAATGACAAGGAAAGGAAAGGACACGATTTGGGTTATCATGGACAAATTGACCAAGTTCACCTACTTTGTACCAATAAGAGTAACCGACTGCGTGGAACAACTAGCCACTCTATATGTGGGAGAAATTGTAAGGCTTCATGGTGTCCCGGTAAGCATAGTATCGAATCCGGATTCAAGATTTACCATATGGTTTTGGCCCAGTCTACAAAGTGCCTTGGGAACAAAACTCCATATGAGTATAGCATTCCATCCTCAGACCGATAGACAGTCTGAGCGAACAATCCAAACCTTGGAGGATATGCTCCAGGCATGCATACTCATAATGAACAAGGGTTGAGAGGATTATTTATGCCTAATGGATTTTGCTTACAATAATAGTATCATGCTAGTATACAAATGATGCCTTACAAAGACCTTTACGGATGATCGTGTCATACACCCCTATTCAGGGAGGTGGGGGAAAGGAAGCTTAAGAAGATTGGGCTTATAAAGGATGCCACCGAGAAAATCCAAGTCATAAGGATTCAACTTAAGGTGGTCGAGGATAGGCAGAAGAGCTATGCTGACCATCGGAGAATGGACTTAGAGTTCGAAGTGAGAGATTAAGTATTTCTCAAAGCATACTCAGGTTTCAACAATGGGGGAAGTTGAAACCTAGGTACAATGTCCCTACACTGTAATTCAGAGGATGAGACTAGTGGCATACAAACTCGAATTGCCTCAAGACTTACAAAGAATACACGATGTATTCCATGTATCAGTACTCCAAAAATACAAACCCGATCCTAGTCATGTGTTGGATCAGCCCCCGCCTAAGTTAGAGGAGAATTTAATCTATGAAGTGGAGCCGGTAAGAATCCTTGACCGATGGGACAAGAACCTAATGAACAAGAAGATTCCCATGGTAAAGGTTCTTTGGTAGAATGGCCAAGTACAAAAGGAGACATGGGAGACTGAATATGTCATGCCCCGACCAGGTTTGGTCAGATCCCTGTGATCAACCCGCCATCTCTTGGTTTATTAGGGGTTGCCCCATATTTTATATCGTGAGGAGTAAGACATCCATTTTACACTTGCACCTTTCCTAAAATAACATAAAACAAAACTGCATAAAATTTTAAATTTATCATACCTGCCTCATAGATGTGTTAACTTGTGGTCTTTGGGTAGGCTTTCCATGGGATTACCTAAAAGGGGTATAAGGGAGGGGGTGAGTTCAACGACTCAGTGAATGGATGTTTTAAGTATGACTTTTAGAAAATAGTTTAAATTGGAGTGTGCCAGACTCCTTATTTTTCCTTTAAAAACCATTCATTCTCAAATCTCAGTTTTTCATAGTCATTTCTCATCACAACGGTGTGCTTATCAACCAACACACACCCTTCATCATGAAGGGAACACACATTCGTAGGCCAGCACGTCCACTATGCCCACTTGTGGCATCGAAGGGACTTTACCAGCCACCTAGTTAGAAGCACGTCCACTTCTACCTTGAGAATGAGTGGTTGTATGCGACATCCGACCCTCAATCCCGTAACAAAACTTCGTGTCCGTATGAAGATAGAGACCTCATCCTGACCCCACCCCAGTCTCATGCGCTTGAAGCTACGTTGAGCTTCCAAGACTGTTGGCAAGACTAATTGCCCTTATCTACAACATGTCATCTAGTAGCCTTAGGATGCATCACTATCCCTCTTCGGTGTCTTGAAGGTCCAATAGCTCTGTGCATGCACAAATCAACAATTTTCCACATAAGCCATATAATTTGTGGTGCCACTGGTCCAACAGCCCCCGACCCTCAACTCGACCTCCAGTTGTTTGTCTCGACTGGTCCGTAGACTTGTCATGTCGTGCTGCCGCCAGTCCATCGAGTATGTCGGTCATATCTTTGTACCATGGCCAAATAATTCATTCATTTAAAGTTTTTATGGCTTAAACTAATGTTTGTTTATGAGCTCCTGCTCATTCCAACTAGCCTAGGGCCCACTGTACAAGATTTTCAAAATCAGGCATATTAGCCCCCAAGTTCCAAAAATGAGGCCTTCGGCCTATCTGACCCATTCGAGCTCCTGTCAAGAAGGTATCCCAAAAGTTTTAAGTAGTGGCACACAATAAGAGGAGATCACTACCGACAAAATAATCTTTTCATCTGTCCATCATACCAACTGGGTATGAGGATGTCTCCACTTATAACCGATAAGCGGGTTTTCTACTTCCTTCCAGGAAGTTCATTATACCAACTGGGTAGGATCTACTTACAACCGGTTAGTAGTTTTTCCACGTAATTTCTACATCACTCCTGTCAGGTGTGATGGTTAAAATACCACTTAATAGTGAGTTTTTATTTCTGAGGTGCTTATCATCCCAACTAGTTATGATATTAAATCCCACTCACCCAATAGTGCAGCGAATTTCCTCTTAACCGGCTTGTTGCCTTCACGCGAACTTGTCTTAGTTGGCGTTCCCAATACTTCATTTTCCTACATGATATGAATATTTCTTTTTCATTATCCTTTGGCCTAATAGCCTTCATTCATCACAAATGAATGAAATAACAAAACTTTTCATTTATTTGCAATTAGGTCCCTAAAGTTATTTTTCTTTAACTTTAGGTCCTTAATGCCAGTTTTCCCCAAATTGAGTCCCAAAACTCTAGAATTCACCTTGAGACCTCAATTTATTCGAAATTAGATAAAGGGGTTCAACTTTCCCAAATTTCCAATTTGGTCCCCCAATTCTTCCAAAATTACCATTTTCCCCCTACTTTACAAAAATGGTAAGTTTTGCCCCAAAAATTACAACAATTGTCAAATCGGTCCTTAAACATCTTTATCATGCCAAATTGGCCCTCACTTTTATGAAATTGCACATTAGTCACTCGAATTTTCAAAATACCCAAAATTTCACCCATTTTCAACTTTCCAACACAGCCAAATTTGATTTCATCAAATTGGCCAATCAAATGAGTTTAATTGTTGAAATTGAAGTTAGATTGGAGTTCGTAGATCTTCATGCAATTTAATAGCACTTTGAATAGCACAATTTGACACTAGAACGAGCTTAAACGGAGCTTTGCCGAAAACTGAACGTAGAGAGAGAAAGCTTTGAATGATTATCGTCGGAGGTGCGGCGGTCCAAGTTTTCAATCTAGGTAGATAGCTCTTGTCCTGAGGTTTCTCCAAGGATCAAGAATTGCATCAACTGATGCCGAATTGAGTGAGAATTTAGTCATTGGAAATCTGTCGGTTCTCTCTCTAGCACTGATCGAAATTTACATAGGGGAGCCAAATTGACTTACCTTTTCGCTCAAATTCAGTTGTAGGAGGGCTGTGAAGGTGCAGGGAGGGCTTGGTTTGGCTTGAGAAGGGCTCAAATTGGCCAATTTCAACTCGGTCAAAATAGGGCAGCTTTGGTCTGTTGGAGTTGCTTTACTGTTCTATCACGCTGGCATTTCTCTGGTGACCCTCGAAGCAAATGGAGACTACATGCGTGTAGATGACTTCTCCCCGAATCCAAATAACCCAACCATGCCTTCTTTGGATTAGAAAAATTCCCAAGTTAGAGCTCTAGTTTGAGTTTCACCAAAAAATGGAGTAGTAGGGAGAGACTATAGTTTTCAGGTGTGAGGAGGATGAATGAAAAGGGGCTCTTTATATAGGAAGCTCAGGACTTTTTGGTATCCGATTTATGCTTTAATGGTGGTCATTCATTGCCTGAAAATTCCTGGCTGGAAACTTTTTATCTTCACCAGTGCTGCTTGATTTTTCAGTGAGTTAATAGTGTTGTCATCGGAAGGAAGAACATGACACTGTTCCGAACCGGACTAGATTGGTCGGACAGGGTTCAAAGCTTAATTCAACCGGTTCAGGCCCGATTCGACCGAGTTTTTTAAAATTAAAAATTTCTAAATTTATTCTCTATCCAATGGTGGCTTCAATTCTCCAATTTGAATTTTCTAAGCCACCTAGAAAAAAGAATTTAGTATCCGCTTCAATAGTGGCTCAAATCGGTCAAAACCGGTTCGGATTCGCTTCACCTGAACCGGTTTGGTTTCCATCTCCAATTCATCCTAAAGTCCTTTTTCATGACTTTTGTGACTGTTTAGGTTACTCTGGATCCATAAATTTTCCGGTTTTCCCTTTCTTTATTAGTTCTGTTTTGTAAACCGACTCTGTTTTCTCTTTGGAAATGACTGGTTCTTTCCCTCGATTTTCTTATTTTCAAGGGACAGGGTTTACAACTCTCCCCTTCTTTTAGGGGGTTGGTCCCTGAAACAATTACATGTCAAATAATTGAGGGTAACTATCCCTCGTTACACTTTCGGTTTCCCATGTCTCTTCATGCACGAGTTTGTTCAGCCACATAACCTTTACCATAGGAATCCTCTTATTCCTTAAGTTCATATCCTTCTGATCGATGATTCGTACCCGATTCATTTGATAGCTCAGGTTCTCTTCCAGCTCCAGTGGAGGTCGGTCCAATACATGGCTAGGATAAGGCTGATACTTTCGAAGCACAGAGATATCAAATACATCGTGTATTCTTTGCAGGTCTGGAGGTAGTTCCAGTTTATAGGCCACCGGTCCTATCTTTTGAATGATGGGATATGGGCCAATATACCTCGGTTTCAACTTTCCTCTTTGTTGAAGCCTAAGTATTCCCCTTCATGGGGACACCTTGAGAAATACTTGATCTCCCACCTCAAACTCTAGATCTTTCCTTCGATGATCTACATAACTATTTTGCATGTTCTGTGTGGTATTAAGGTGAATCCTGACCAGTTTTATTTTCTCCGTGACATCCTTGATTAGTACTGCCCTTTCTAGCTTTCTTTCCCCCACCTCTTCCCAAAATAGAGGGGTACGACATGGTCGTCCATAAAGGCCTTCATAGGGAGCCATCTAAATACTAGCCTGATAGTTATTATTATAAGCAAATTCCATTAGGCACAAGTATTCTTCCTAGCCTTTGTTCATGGTGTGTATGCACACTCTCAACATATCCTCCAAGTTTTGAATGGTTCACTCAGACTGCCCATCGGTCTGAGGGTGAAATGTCATGCTCATATGGAGCTTGGTTTCCATGAAACTTTGTAAGCTTGGCCAAAACCTTGAAGTAAATCTTGGATCTCTCTCTGATACTATACTCAATGGAATGCCATGGAGTCTCACTATCTCCCTTATGTATAAGACGACCAGTTGTTCCACTGTATCCGTCACTCTTATAGGAAGAAAATGAGCTGATTTGGTCAATCTATCCATGATGACCCAAATTGCATCTCGACCCTTTCTTGTCACAGGCAGTCCTGTGACAAAGTCCATGGTGATGTGCTCTCATTTCCATTCCGGAATTGGTAAGAGTTGTAGTAGTCCTGAAGATT
Organism: Trapa incisa; assembly: GCA_030064435.1. NCBI lineage: Eukaryota > Viridiplantae > Streptophyta > Magnoliopsida > Myrtales > Lythraceae > Trapa > Trapa incisa. Next base: position 12,576,096 of record CM057777.1, read on the forward strand.
TTTGATGCTCCACTTTTATTTGTTGATAGGGCAAGCATCGGGCTACATATTCTGCAATGTCCCTATTCATGCCTTTGCACCAATATCTTTATTTGAGGGTGCGATACATCTTGGTACTGTCCAGATGCATTGCATACACCGAAATATGTGCCTATTCTAGAATTAACATCTTTAGTTCCTTCATTTGAGGTACACATACCCTACCTTATAGGTTAGCACTCCATCACTTCATAGGTTGTAGTTTGGTTTCATTTATCTATTAGCTGAATCCAGATAGGATTGAAGCTCCTTATCCGCTTTTTGTTGAGCTTGGATCTGTTCAGTTAGACTGGGCCTCACTACCACATTAGCCACCAAGCATCTTTCCCGCTTGTCCAACTTTAGGTCCACTTCTGTCCTTCCCATTTGTTGCAACAATGGTATATAACTCATCTTTACTTGAGCCACCTCGATTTGGTACTTGCGACTTAAGGCATCTACTATCACATTTGCCTTTCCAGGATGATATTTTATCATAAGGTCATAGTCCTTAACCAATTCTAGCCATCTCCTTTGGTAGAGATTTAACTCCTTCTGTGTTAGGAAGTACTTAAGACTCTTGTGATCTGTGTTTATCCTACACTTAACCCCGTAAAGATAGTGTTGCCAAATCTTTAGGGCAAACACTATCACAGCTAATTCAAGATCATGAGTTGGGTAGTTTCTTTCATGTACCTTAAGTTGTCGCTAGGCATAAGCGATAACCTTCCCTTATTGCATCAATACACATCCAAGTCCTTGTCTAGATGCATCAATATAGACGGTGTACTCTCCCGCATTAGGGTCAAGTAGGGAGAGTACTAGTGCGGTTGTCAATCGAGTCTTTAACTCCAAGAAAGACTTCTCATAGCTTTCATCCCACTTATACTCAACTCCTTTCCTGGTGAGCTGAGTTAGAGGAGCTGCTATCTTAGAAAAGTCTTGTATGAACCGTCTGTAGTATCCTTACCAACCTAAGAAACTCCATATTTCTGAAGGATTCCTTGGAGCCTTTCAATCTAATATTGTTTCCACCTTGGTTGGATCTACTTTGACTCCATCCTTGTACACTATATGTCCTAAGAATCCTACCTCCTACAGACAGAACTCACACTTGGAGAATTTTGCATATAAGTGATTGTCCTTCAATATCTCCAAGGTGATTGCCAAATGTTGTTCATGTTCCAACCTAGTTCGTGAGTATATAAGGATGTCGTCTATGAACACTATCATGAACCTGTCCAAGTGTGGTTGGAACATACAGTTCATCAAATCCATGAAGATTGCTGGGGCATTCGTTAATCCAAACGACATCACTCTGAATTCATAATGACCATATCGGGATCAGAATGTCATTTTGGGAATGTCCTCCTCTCATATACTGAGTTGATGATATCCCGACCGAAGGTCTATTTTGGAGAATTATGCTGCTCCTTTTAATTGATCGATCAGGTTATCAATTCATGGAAGTGGATATCTATTCTTGATGGTAACCTAGTTCAACTTTCTATAGTCTATACACAGTCTCATGCTTCCATTCTTTTTCTTTACGAATAGGACGGGTGCACCCCACATAGACTAGCTAAGACGTATGAAATCCTTCTCCAATAATTCGTCCAATTGCTCCTTTAATTCCATCAGTTCCGTGGGAGCCATACGATGTGGGGCTTGGGATATGGGGGTTGTTCTTGAGATTATTTCTATAGTGAACTCCACTTACCAATTTGGAGGTAGTTCGAGTAGCTCTTCTGGAAATACTTTTGGATAGTGACTAACTACCAAAATGTTTTCAAGTCTCTTCTCTTCAGACTCCTCATTGATGATCATGGCTAGGAAAGTCAAACAACCTTTCTATATCATCTTTTGGGCTTTCAAATGGGACACCATCTCTACTTCGCTTTTCCTTTGATCTCCTTGGAACATTAATCCATTTGTCTCGGGAGTGTGGAAGGTCACCGTCTTTTTCCACAGTCCATCCTAGCCTGATGGTTACTTAACCAATCAATCCCAAGGATTACTTCAATCTCCTTCAAGGGTAATGGAATCAAGTCAGCTTCAAGTTTGATTCCTCCTATCTTTACCTGACATCCTTATAATGTCTTGTTCCTGTTTAACCCTTCTCCTAATGGTGTGAGGATGTTGAGACTTTGTTCTATTGGAGTAAGTTCTAGAGGTACACTTGAAATCAACTCTTTCTTGATGAAGAATCTCTCAACTCTTGAGTCGAAGAGGGCATAGACCTGCTGTCCCCATAATTGTATATATCTTGATTGAAGAAACATGTATTTTAGAGGAAAGCTTTTCTTTATTAAATAAATTTTTTTAGTTTACAAGATTCTCTTGAATTAGTTTGGAGGGTTTTGGGATGTACTCGCTACAGTGCTAAGGTCTCTTCTAGCCTCTTCATGGGTGAGGTTGTATACCCTAGCTGGTACTTGTGCTATAGTGTCTGACCTAGGATTCTTGGGGTTCCCTTAAGGTGGTCCAAGGGTATTCCTCTATTTGTTCTCCCTAAGAGTGGGGCAGTCCTTTACAAACTACCCTACTTGTTCGCATGCAAAGTAGATCAAGCATGCTCCCTCATGGTTCCTTTGACACCTTGGACATCGAGGGTTTCCTTGAGGCAAGGCTGGGACTACTCTCTGGAGAGGTGGTGGCATAATCTTTCTCCTTTGAAATTCCATTCTATTTCCCCATTTTGAACCATTATGCTCCTTCCATCCTTCTTGACGGTTTTGACCCTTATCCTCCTTCCGGGTTGTTTGCTCCATCCGACAGCGTCGTGTCTGCAACAGTCACTCATACTCATGAGCCATACTGACTACTGCTACCAGGTCTGTGGGGCATCCTAGTACTCCCATACGATCTTGAATGTCCATATTGAGACCGTTCATGAATCTCTGGCATATGTTTGTCGGCCCAGCTATATTAGGAGCAAATGGTCTTAACTCATTGAATTTTGTTTCGTACTCTGATATGGAGTTAAGCCCTTGCCGAGCTTCTTCTCATTTATCAATTGAGGTACTAGGTACTCCTCCGAGTACCTCTCCTTAAACTGTCCCCAAGTAGGGATGGTGAAATGCAAGTTTTAGACATTGTCCCACTAGCGTTTGGCACTTCCTTCCAGGAAGAATTTTGTCAAGATCACTATATCCTCTTTTTTTTTTGATGATTCCTATCAGCTTCTTAATATTTGCCATCTAATCCATGGTGGCACAAGCATCTTTTTCTCCGGGGAAGTGTTTACACTCAAGTTGATGAAGAGTATTGATGTTTCTAGGAATGTCTACTAGAGGGGGATGGTTAATAGGGGGAGGATGGGATTACACTTCCTCTAGTCCAACTCAAGAATTGGTGCCTACCTTAGAGACGAGGTTAGGTTGCCCAAATAAATGGGTGAACTCCTCGTACAACCTTTGGTGTTCCGTGCTAAGTCTAGGAGGAGTTGTCTGGGATTCTCTGGGAGTTTCCACAAGTAGGGGTGGTTCGATAGTGTTGGAGACTACAACCCTAGTTCTCTTGGTTCCTTTCTTAGGAGCCATTCTGAAAGTTTTAAGATCAATCCTATTATTTACTATATTTTATAGTTTTGATTATGTATTTGAGGAAACATGCTCTGATACCACTCAAGTTGTTACACCCCGACCCGGTTTGGTCAGATTCCCGTGATCAACATGCCACTCTCCCGATTTATTAAGGGTTGCCCCTTCTTTTAAACCGTGAGGAGTAAGGCATCCTTTTTAAATCCGCACCTTTCCTGAAAATCATAAATAAAAATTGCATAAAATTTTAAACTTACCATACCTGCCTCACAAATGTGTTAACTTGTGGTCTTTGGGTAGGCTTTTCCCGGAATTAATTGAAAGGGGTATAAGGGAGGGGGTGAGTTCAACGACTCACTGGATGGTGTTTAAAGTATGACTTTAAGAAAATAGTTTGAATTGGAGTGTGCCAGACTGTAAAACCCGCATTTTTTTTAGTTAAGGAATACCGAGAAAAGAACCGGTCAAACCGAATAAGAAAACCAAGCCGGTTTATATTTGGGAATAATCAATATGGAAATTTACAACTTTCGGGTGATCCAAAGGATTCATTAAACCTTGGAAAAGAAACTTAAGACAAACTAGAAAACAAAAACCAAATTGGTTTAGGTGAATTAGATTCCATAAGAACTTCAAAGTTGAGCGTGCTTGCCTTAGAGTAGTGTGAGGATGGGTGACCCCCATTTCATTCTCCTCACACCTTAATACTTCTCTCTCTCTCTCCCTACTACTCCATTTCCCAGTGAAGCTCGAACTAGAGTTTCGACTTGAACAAAGGTCGGGCTCTTTAGAAACGGGGAGAAGACAACTATCTGGTAGCAAACTCCGGTCAATCTGAGAATCATTGGAAAAGCGCCGGCATGATGGAATAGTGAAGTAGCTCCAGCGGACTGAAGCTACCCTATTTTGGTCAAGCTGAAATCGGCCATTTCAAGCCCTCCTCAGGCCAAACCAAGCCTTCCCAACACTTTCTCAGTCCTTCCTCAGCCAAATTAGGACCGAAAGGTAAGCCAATTCAGTTTCCCTTTACAATTTTAGATCGTTGTTAGAGAGAGAGTCGACTGAATTTCAATGAATAAATTCTAATCCAATTCAATATCAATTGATGTCATCCTTGATCCTAGGAAGAACCTCTGGAGGAGAGCTATCTGCCCAGATTTGAAAGCTCCACCGCCACGCCCTCACTGGTGAGAAATCAAAGATTTTTCTCTCTATAGTCTATTTTCCGATAAATCTCCGTTTGAGCTCGTTCTAGCGTTAAAATCTGTGATTCAAAGTACCTTAGAATCGTATGAACATGTAGGAACTCAATTTCAACTCCAATTTCAACAATTCGAGGTGTTTGATTGATCAATTTGATGAAATCAAATTTGGCAGTGTTGAAGAGTTGAAATTGGGAAAAAGAAAGTTGGGGAAATTGGGGATTTTTTGGAAAATTGAAGGACCAAATTGGAAATTTGGGAAATTAAACCCCTTTGTGTGAAATCAAATAATTTGAGGTCCTAAGATAAATTTTAAAGGTTTCGAGACTCGACTTTAGGAAAAACTCTGCAATAGGAACTTAAAGTTAAAGAAAATTAACTTTAGGGACCTAATTGTAAATATATGTAAAGTTGGGTTTTCTCATTCATTTGGAACGAATGAGGGCTATTGGGCAAAAGAATAATGAACAATTATGTTCATCTCATGTAGGAGAACGAGACATCGGGAACGCCAGTCGAGGTCCAGCTTGCTAAGGACAAAACCCGACTAAGTGGAATTTCACTACACTATCGGGTGAGTGGGATTATATATCATTCCCAGTTGGGGATGATAAGTATCTCAGTATAAAAACCCACTGTTTAGTGGTATTTTAATCATCACCACTTAGAGAAAGTGATGTGAAAATTATGCGAAAAAAACTACTTACCGGTGTTAAGTAGATCATACCCGGTTGGTATGATGAGACTTCCTCGAAGGAAGTTGAAAACCCGTTCATCGGTTATGAACGGAGATGTCCTTATACCGGCTAGTATAATGGACAGTGGAAACCTATTTTGTTGGAAGTGTTCTACCCTGAGAGTGTGCAATTGCTTAAACTATTTGGGAGACCTTCTTGACGGGAGCTTGAATAGCTCTTATAGGTCGGGGGCCTCGGTTTTGGAACTTGAGGGCTAAAATGCCCAGTTTTTGAAAAATTCGAACAGTGGGCCATAGGCGAATGGACATGGGCAAGAGCTCGTAAAAGAACATGATATATATATATATATATATATGTGTGTGTGTGTGTGTGTGTGTGTGTGTGTGTGTGTGTGCCATTAAACCTTAATAAGTGAATTGTTTGGCCATGGTACCAAGGCAGGTCCGACATACTCAGTCAACTAGTAGTAGTGTGGCATGACCGGTCTTCGGACCAGTTAAGACAAACAGCTACAGGTTGAGTTGGAGGTCGGGACCGTTGGGACAAATGGCACCACATATTACATGGTAATTTAAGAAAACTTTGTTTGTGCATGCACATGAGTACGGGATCATCAAGACGCCCATGAGGGGTAGTGATGTGTCCTAAGGGCCCTGGACGACCCGGTGAGTATAAGGGCAGATTGTCGTTCCAGGTGTCTGTGCAAAATTTGGAGTAGCACAAAGCGCATGAGACCGGGGTGGGGATAGGATGAGGTCTCTGTCCTCATATGGACACGAAGAAGTGATTTCGGGATTGTGGGTCGGATGTCGCGTACATCCACTCATTCCCAAGGTAGAAGTAGTCGTACTTCTATCCGGGTGGCAGGAAAAGTCGCTCCGAAGCCACTAGCGGGTTCAGTAGTGATACTGACTTGCGAATGTGTGTAACCTTCATGATGAAGGATGTGTGTTGGGTGATGACACACCGATAACTAAGAAATAATGGAAAAACACGAATTTTTAAATGAAATGATTTTTGAAAACAAAGGAGTCTGGCACACTTCATATAAATGTTTTTCTTGAAAGTTAAAAGATTTGAATCCCATTCACTGAGTAGTTGTACTCACCCCCCTCCCTTATACGCCTTTTAGGAAGTCCCGGAAAGCCGAACCTTAAAGGACTTGCGCAATTAAACGCCTGCAAGATAGGTACAACTAATTTAAATTACTATGCAGTTTTGATTTATGATATTCTTGGAAAAAGGTGTAGGTTAACGCCTTACTCTTTACGATTTATAATATAAGGGAAAACCCTTTAGTAAATCGGGAGAGTGGCGGGTTGATCATGGGGATCCGACCAAACCGGGTCGGGGCGTGACACAGACTCCTTATTTTTCCTTTAAAAACCTTTCATTCTCAAATCTGGATTTTTCAAAGCCATTTCTCATCACAACGGTGTGTTTATCAACCAACACACGCTCTTCATCATCAAGGGAACACACATTCACAGGCCATCACATCCACTGTAACCATTTGTGGCGTCAGAGCGACTTTACCGGCCACCTAGATAGAAGCATGTCCACTTCTACCCTGAGAATGAGCGGATGTACGTGACATTCGATCCTCAATCACGTAACGAAACTCTGTGTCCGTATGAGGATAGAGACCTCATCACGACCCCACCTCGATTTCATGCACATAAAGCTACATCGAGCTTCCAAGACTACTAGAACGACTAACTACCCTTATCTCCACCATGTCGTCCAGTAGCCCTAGGACGCATCACTACCCCTTTTGGGCATCTTGAAGGTCTTGTAACTTAGTGTATGCACAAAAAAATATTTTTCCACATAAGCCATATAATTTGTGATGCCACTGGTCCAACCGCCCTGACCCTCAACTCAACCTGCAGCTATTTGTCTCGACTGGTCCGTAGACCTGTTAGGTCGCACTGCTGCTAGTCCATCGAGTATGTCGGTCCTCTCTTGGTACCATGGCCAAACAATTCATTCATTTAAAGTTTTCATGGCTTAAACTCATGTTTGTTTATGAGCTCTTGCTCTTCCTAACTAGCCTAGGGCCCATTATATGAGATTTTCAAAATCGGGCATATTAGCCCCCAAGTTCCAAAACCGAGGCCTCCAGCCTATTTAAGCTATTCGAGCTCCTGTCAAAAAGGTCTCCCAAAAGTTTTAAGCAGTGGAAAATAGTCAGGATAGAGCATTTCCGACAAAATAAACTTTTCATCTGTCCATCATACTAATCGGATATGAGGACGTCTACTTCCAAAGGTTTTCTACTTCCTTCCAAGAACTTCATCATACCAACTAGGTATGATCTACTTACAACTGCTAAGTAGTTTTTCCACGTAATTTCCACATCACTCCTCTTAGGTGTGATGGTTAAAAACCACTTAATAGTGGGTTTTTATTTCCGAGATGCTTATCATGCCAACCAATTATCATATTAAATCAACTCACCCGATAGTGCAGTGAATTTCCTATTAACTGACTTGTTGCCTTCACACGAACTTGTCTTAGCTGGTGTTCCCGATACTTAATGTTCCTACACAATATGAACATTTCTTGTTCATTATCCTTTAGCCTAATAGCCTTCATTCATCACAAATGAATGAAATAACCAAACTTTTTATTTATTTGCAATTAGGTCCCTAAAGTTATTTTTCTTTAACTTTAGACCACTAATGCCGGTTTTTCCCTAAATTTAGTTATGAAACTGTAGAATTCACCTTGGGACCTCAATTTATTAAAAATTACTAAAAAGGGTTTCAAGTTTCCCAAATTTCCAATTTGGTCCTCAATTTTTTTAAAATTACCATTTTGCCCCTACTTTAAAAAAATGGTATGTTTTGCCCCAAAAATTCCAAAAATTACCCAATTGGTTCTCAAACATCTTTATCACCCCAATTGTTCCTCAATTTTATGAAATTTCACTTTAGTCCCTCGAATTTTTGATATTCCAAAATTTTCCCCAAAATTTCCCCCAATTTTAACTTTCCAACACAACCAAATTTGATTTCATCAAATTAGCTGATCAAATGAGTTTAATTGTTGAAATTGAGGTTAGATTAGAGTTCCTACATCATCATAAGATTCAATTGCACTTTGAATCACATGATTTGACGCCAGAACGAGCTCAAACGGAGCATCGCTGGAAAATTGAACGTAGAGAGAGAAAGCATTGAATGCTTACGGTCAGGGGCACAACGGTCTGAGCTTTCAATCTGGGAAGATAGCTTTTGTCCTGAGGTTACTCCTAGGATTAAAATTGTATAAATTGATGCCAAATTGAAAGAGAATTTAATCATTGAAAATCTATTGGTTCTCTCTCTATCACCGATCGGAATTTACAGAGGGGAGCCAAATTGGCTTACCTTTCTGCTCAAATGCAATTGTAGGAGGGCTGTGGAGGTGTTTGAAGGGCTTGGTTTGGCCTGAGAAGGGCTCGAATTGGCCGATTTCAGCTCAGCCAAAGGAGGGCAGCTTCAGTTCATCGGAGCTGCTTCACTGTTCTCTCACGTCGGCATTTCTCCGGCGACCCTCAAAGCAAATGGAGACTACAGGTGTGTAGTTGACTTCTTCCCGAATTCAAAGAACCCAACCATGTCCTCTTTGGCTTAGAAAAATGCCCAAGTCAAAGCTCTGGTTCGAGCTTTACCAGAAAATGGAGCAGTAGAGAGAGAGTGGAGTTTTCAGGTGTGTGAAGGATGATGAAGGAGGGGCTCTTTATATAGGAAGCTCGAGGACTTCTTGGTCGTCTGATCTGTGCCTTAATGGTGGTCATTCTTTGCTTGAAACTCCATGAATGGAGACTTTTCATCTTTTTCGGCGCTGCTCGATTTGGGCCTAAACCAGCTGATTTTCCAGCGAGTGAACAATGTTGTCATATGAAGGAAGAAGACGACAATGTTCCAAACCGGACTATTCCAAACTGGGTTCAAAGCTTAAACCGGCTGGTTTAGGCCCGATTCGATTGAGTTTTTCAAAATTAAAAATTTCTAAATTAATCTAAATTCATTCTCTATCCAATGTGGCCTCAATTCTCCAATTTGAATTTTCTAAGCCACCTAGAAAAATGAATTTAGCATTAACTTCAATAGTGGTTCAAACTAGTCCAATCCGGTTCAGATTCGGTTCACCTAAACCAATTTGGTTTTCATCTCCAATTCATCCTAAAGCCCTTTTTCATGACTTTTGTGACTCTTTAGGTCACTAAGGATACATAAATTTCCTGGTTTTCCCTTTCTCTATCGGTTCCGGTTTGTAAACTGACTCTGTTTTCTTTTTGGAAATGACTAATTCTTTCCCTGGTTATCTTATTATCAAGGGACGAGGTTTACAAAATATGCCATGAGGGATATGCACCCTTAACAATTTGAGATGTAAGAGTTTGTGGACAAAACCCCTAAAAGGAGGGGAGAGTTGTAAACCCCGTTCTTTCAAAGATATGAAATCGGGAAAATAATAGACAAGTTTCATGAGAAAACCGAGCACTTAAATGAACCAAAGATGGTAAAGAAGGGTTAAAATGAGAATTCTTTAAATCCCATGTAACCAAGAAATCATAAAATCATGGAGAAGAACCATTAAGTGAATTGGATGAGAAAACTGGACCGGTTCAGGGTGAACCGGATTGAACCATGATGAACCGATTGATAAATTCATTTTTCTAGGTGGGTTAAAAATGTTAATTTAGAAACTTGAAGCCAGCAATAGATAGAAAATGAATTTAAATTTATTTAGAAATTTTTGAATTTTTAGAAAACTGGTCGAATCGGGACTAAATCGGCTAATTTATGTTTTCGATTAACTGAACCCTGTCGGACCAGACCGATCAATGGACAACTGCTAGGTCAGTGCCCAGTGAACAAGTGCGACCAATCCGCACACAACGTGTGACAAATGGCTCCTAATCAACAGCTCAATTTGTGCCTAAAAGAGTAGACCAATTAGAAGGCAGCATGTGTCCTTGATCAACGGTCGAAGGAAATCCACCTCCGCAATGACTGACCAATAGGAGAGATACACATGTCTCAGTCAATGGTCAATGGACACCTAGTCTGCATCCACGTAGACATAGGCAGCCAATGGGAGGCTGTCATGTGTCCGATCAACAAGTCAATAGTTGACTAGGTTATTGATTCAGATGCAACGTCAACAAAGATAGCCAATCAGGAGATGCCACATCGAACTTCCGCACGTGGGAAGCCGCATGTGCAGAATAGCGTCATCTTCAACCTCGTAGCTGTGAAGAGAGAGAGGACAAGTTAGCCGTTGGATATCCGACGACCAATAAATGTCTTCGATTCCAACTATAAATAGAGAAATTAAGGTTGAGTTATTGGGGAATTGATAAGTCTATTAGTCCCCGAGCTCCATATATAAAGAGCTCCAACACATAATTCTTCCTCATCCCTCAAACACTTGGAGAAGAAGTGCTCAATTTTTTAGCGAATCTCGAACCAAAGCTCTGATTTGGACTCTTTTCTCCACCTCATAATGAGAATTTGGATTCTTTAGAATCGTGAGGAAGACAACTACATGACCACAACCCTGATTCAGCACAGTACCATCGCTCTACGATAGTTAGTAACTCGAGCTGCTCAAGCCCTATTCGAGCTCTCCCCCAACCAATTTCAACAAAACCGAGCTCTCCAGACCACCCCTCAGGGAGCCCCGACCTTCCCTGAGTTAAGTTGGTAAGCCCTTCTATGGAAAACACTATTCACTGTGCATTTCGCTAAAACTTAAACTCAGAAATTCACTCTGCTCATGCCACCAATTGAGGCATGTTTTGATCCATGAAGGTTCTTAGGAGGAGAGCAATTTAGAGAAAGCAAGAACTCCGATCACCAGATCCTCATCAGTAAGAAATTGAAGCTTTCTCTATCTAGGATAGTTTTCTGGTGAAGCTTCATTTGAGCTCATTTCTAAGTTAAATGAAGTGTTTTAATGCTTGAAATGATGAGTGACATGTAGGGAATATGATTTCGATCTTGAATGTGAACAATTACCCACGTTTAAGTGGCCAATTGAAGGAAACAAGTTTTCGGGTCCAATTGCAATTTTGGGGAAAATTGGGCAATTTGGGAATTTGGGGGAAATTGGGGGCCGAATCGTAATTTAAGGAAAATTGGGGGATTTTTATGAAATTAACTCCCAATTGAGGTCCAATTGGGTAATTGGGTGAAATTGAGGGCCAATTTTCAATTTTTTGAATCTTAAGAACCACTTGGTAATTTTTCAAAATTTAAGGATGAATTGGTAATTTTGCAAAATTGAGGGCAAATTGGTGATTTTGGAAACATTAACGAACCATGAGGGATATTTGGAAATCCTATGGACTTAATTGAAATTAATTGAATAATAGGGACCTAAAGTCAAAGATTATGAACTTTAGAGACCTAATTGTAATAAGGCAAAAGTTGGGGCCAAATTGTAAATATATGGAAATAGGAGGCCCTTTATGCCAAACATTTTTTCTTGAGCATGTCCAAACCCTATAGGGACATATTGTACAAGAAGGTGTGCAAGGGAGCACGACAAGGACTGGAAGTCGGTCTGGGACAAACAAGTCACATTCATTAGGTGAGTGGGACTTTTAACATAATACCTAGATGGGGAGATGTGCACATTTTTAATTAAAAAAATCCACTTGTAAGTGGCTTTTATAATGTCATAACTAGTTGGGGTGATGAGCACAGTTGAAAAAGAAAAACCAATATGAGTGGAATTTTCCATCATCATGTCCAGTTGGGATGATAACTACATTTTAAGTTGAAACCAGCCTTTTCAGAATTGATATCCCTTGACTGTGTGCAACTACTTAAAAAATTTGGGAGACTTTTATAATTAGAGCTGAGACAGCTCCAATAGGTGTGAGGCCTCGGTTTATTTTGAACTTATAGGGCTTAAGGCCCAGTTTTGAAAAACTCGTGAAGTGGAACCAATGCTAGTGGGCACGGGTTGGAGCCTGTATACAAACATGATGATAAGAGCAATGAAAAACTCTCATAACCGACTAATTTTGTGTGAATCTCCATGATGTCGAGCCTAGACCGACAAGGCTTGATGGGGCTAGTGGCAATGCGCTAGGACCAGGTCGATGGACCATTTAGGCAAATAACTATGGAGCTTAAGTCGAGAGTCGGTGCCATTGGAACCAAAGATAAGGGCTTATTAATCCCAAAACTAATGTGCATGCACTATGATACGGGACTATCGAGACAACCAAGAGGTGTAGTGTTGGTTCTTAGGGCTGTTGGAAGATAAGGTTGCGATAAGGGCAATTTTTTCGTGCTAGTGATTCATGGAGCTCGGAGTAGCTTTTTGTGCACCAAGACTGGGGCGAAGTTAGTATGAGGTCACTGTCCCCATATCACAGACATAGAGTACTTTCATGTCTAAGGGCCAGACGTGTAATGTTCACTCAGACTTAGGGTAGAAGTCGAGGAGTTCTATTAGGGTGGACGATAAAGACGCACCTATCCCAAAGTGGGGGCAGTTGGAGTACTGCATTTGCAAATGTTTGTACCCTTTATCATAAAGGACATGTGATTGTTTGCTAAATACCTCCCGTGCAAGGGGAAGTGTTAAAAGAGTTGAACTCACATAACAGTGAACAAAAATGATAATTTGGAAGTTTTAATTTTTAAAACTCACCCTAACCCCCACTCACTGAGTTATAGAAACTCACCCCCTCGCTTTTAATTTTTTTTTAGGAAAGGAGGCAAACCTTAAGGAATTCTCAAAGCCAAACCCTAAGTCAGGTATTTTAAATTTTAAATTATTGAGTTTTGTATAATGTCATTCAAAGTAAACAAGGTTAGAAATTACGCTTGACTACTCTTAGTCTTAGGGAGTGGAGACTCTTCTTAGACCAAAGGGAGTGGCAGGTTGTTTACGGGGTTCCGACCAAATTGGGTCGGGCTGTGACAATGCACGAGTGTGCGCAAGCTGCCACATGTCACATAGTGATTGGGTGGTGTTGCTGACGCAATATCCCACTTAGCATCCAGGTCACCTGTTAACCTGTTGACTAGACATGTGGCGACCTCCCATTAGTCGCTCCAACCAACATGGTAGTTAACCGAATTTGGTCATCAAACGACCTTTTGTTGACTTTGCCACATGGTTTCCTATGAATGGATGATTTAAATAAATCATATTTCCCACCTGATGCACTATTTCATTGCCAAATGTCCTCTCAGGATTTGTTGTGGCCATCCAATGTGGCTTTGCCATGTGTTGATCACTGATTTGTCGTTCTTTCACACTCATCCTTGTAGGCTACTGATTTGTGCACTTTCCACGTGTCACCCTCTCATTGATCATAACAGTTGATATGGATTTCCTTCAATTGATCGTTGACTAAGGACACGTGTCACACTCCCATTGGTCAATTACTAATGATGCCAATTTTCTTCAATTAACTATTGACGAGGGACATGTGTCACTTTGTGATTGATCAATACTTCCAATTGATGACCTAGCAGCTCATTGAAAGCATTTTGCCACGCATAGTGCTCTAATTAGTCATGCACGCTAGTTGGGTGCTTACGTCGCAGGTTGTCACGCCCCGACCCAGTTTGGTCGGATCCCCATGATCAACCTGCCACTCTCCCGGTTTATTAAAAGGTTTCCCCTTATCGTAAACCGTAAAGAGTAAGGCATCCTTTAACTTGCACCTTTTTCCTGGAATAGCATAATCAAAACTGTATGAAATTTAAAACTTTACATACCTGTCTTACAGGCATCTTAGTTGATGGTCTTTAAGGGGAGGCTTTCCGGGATTTCCTGAAAGGGATATAAGGGAGGGGGTGAGTACGACTACTCAGTGAATGGGTTTTTAAAAGCTTTTGACTTTTAAGAAAAATATTTATATGGAGTGCGCCAGACTCCTTTTTTTTAAAAAATCCCATCATTTAAAATTTTGGATTTTCCCATTATTTCTTAGTTACCACGGTGTGTCATCACCCAACACACATCCTTCATCATGAAGGTTACACACATTCGCAAGTCAGTATCACTACTAAACCCGCTAGTGGCTTCGGAGCGACTTTTCCTGTCACCCAGATAGAAGTACGACCACTTCTACCTTGTGAATGAGTGGATGTACGTGACATCCTACCCACAATCCCGAAATCACTTCTTCATTTCCGTATGAGGACAGAGACCTCATCCTGTCCCTACCCCAGTCTCATGCACTTCGTGCTACTCCAGATTTCGCACAGACACCTGGAACGACGAACTGCCCTTATAGCCACCAGGTCGTCCAGTGCCCTTAGGACGCATCACTACCCCTCATGGGCGTCTTGATGATCCCGTACCCACAGTGCATGCACAAATAATGTTTTCTTATATTGCCATGTAATCTATGGTGCCACTAGTCCAACGGCCCTGACTCTCAACTCAACCCACAGCTGTTTGTCTTGACTAGTTCGTTGACCTGTCATGTCGCACTGCCGCTAGTTAACTGAGCATGTCGGTCCTATCTTGGTACCATGGCTAAACAATTCACTTATTAAGTTTTATGGCACATATATCATGTTCATTTATGAGCTCCTGCTCGTGCCAATTGGCCTTGGGCCCATTGTACGAGATTTAAAAAAAAAACTGGGCATTATAGCACTCAAGTTCCAAAATCGAGGCCCCCGGCCTATAAGAGCTATTCGAGCTCCCATTGAGAAGGTCTCCCAAATTGTTTAAGCATTGGCACACAGTCAGGGGAGAGCACTTCCGACAAAAATAGGTTTTTACTGTCCATCATACCGACCGGTATAAGGACATCTCCGTTCATAACCGATGAACGGGTTTTCAACTTCCTTCGAGGAAGTCTCATCATACCAACCGGGTATGATCTACTTACAACCCGTAAGTAGTTTTTTTCGCATAACTTTCACATCACTTTCTCTAAGTAGTGATGATTAAAATACCACTAAATAGTGGATTTTTATATCGAGGCAACCGGTAAGTGGTTTTTATCTTTAAGTTGCGCTCATCATCCCAACCGGGTATGATGTTAGTAAACCCACTCACAACTGGTAAGTGGTTTTTAAATTTTAAGTTGTGCTCATCATCCCAATCGGGTATGATGTTAGTAAACCCACTCACCCGTTAATGCCGTGAATTCCACTAGACTGGTTCTTTGTATTCACGCGAGCTTGTCCTTGCTGGCATTCCCGGTATTTTGCATTCCTACACGATATGAACATCTTGGTTTATTATCTTTTGGCTTAATCGCCTTCATTCATTCCAAATGAATGAGAAAGTCAAACTTTAATTTATTTGCAATTAGGTCCCTAAAGTTATTTCTCTTTAACTTTAAGTCCCGAATACGGGTTTTTCCACAAATTGAGTCCCGAAACTTCTAAAAATTATCATAGGATCTCAATTTATTCCATTTCACAAAAAGGGGTTTAATTTCCCAAATTTTCAATTTGGTCCTCCAACTTTTCCAAAATTACCATTTTACCCTTCCTTTACAAAAATTTTGCTACAAAAATTTCAAAATTCCTCAATTGGTCCTCTAACATTATTTTCATGCCCAATTGACCCTCAATTTCATAAAATTTCATTTTGATCCTTTGAATTTCAATAATCCCCAATTTTCCCCAATTCCAACTTCTTAACACAGCTGAATTTTATTTCATCAAATTGACCCATCAAACATTTCTAATTGTTGAAATTGAGTTTCTATGTGTTCATACGATTCTTCAGAAATGTGAATCGCAAGTTTTAATGCCGGGACAAGCTCAAACGGAGCTTCGCCGGAAAATGAACTATAGAGAGAGAAAGCTTCGATTACTCATCGGTCAAGGCATGACGGTTCGAGCTTTCGATCTGGATAGATAGCTCTCATGCCGAGGTTCATCCTAGAATCAAGAATAGCATCGATTGATGTGGAATTGGATTAGAATTTTGTCATTGAAATTTGGTCGACTCTCTCTCTAGCACCAATCGAAAATTATAAAGGGGAGCCAAATTGGCTTACCTTTCGGTCCTAATTCGGCCGTGGAAAGGCTGAGGAAGTGTTGGGAGGGCTTGGATTGGCCTGAGCAGGGCTTGAAATGGCTGATTTCAGCTTGGTTGAAATAGGGCAGCTTCGGTCTGCTGGAGCTGCTTCACTATTCTATCACGCTGGCGCTTCTTCAACGATTCTTGTATTGACTGAAGTTTGCTATCAGATAGCTGTCTTCTCCTCGGTTCTAAAGAGCCCAACCTTTGTTCAAGTCGAAGCTCTGGTTGGAGCTTTACCGGAAAATGCAGCAGTAGTGAGAGAGAGAGAAGTGTTCAGGTGTGAGGAGAATGGAATGGGAATGACCTCTTTATTAAAACCCGTGTATTAAATGGGAGAGATTTATTACTAGTATTAATATTGCCATAAATTATTGGTATTAATTCTAATAATTTAATTTCGGTATTTAATTATTTATATTAATTCCAATAATTTAATTTATGTATTAAATTATTGGTATTAATTTCAATAATTAAATATATTTTAATTTATGGCTATTTATGATAAGCCGTACTTTCGCATAAAAATTTTTTACTGAAATTTCGGGTTACAAAAAAAATCATACTTCCCATGAGGTCACCCATCCTCACACTACTCTCAGGTAAGCATGCTTAACTTTGAAGTTCTTATAAAATCTAATTCACCTAAACCAATTTGGTCTTTGCTTTCTAGTTTGTCTTAAGTTTCTTTTCCAATGTTTAATGAACCCTTTGGATCACCCGAAAGTTGTAAATTTCGATATTGCTTATTACCAAATGTAAACCGGTTTGGTTTTCTTATTCAGTTTGACCGGTTTTTTTCCCGGTTTTCCTTAACTCAAATGTGCAAGGTTTACACAGGTGGTCCGTTGACCCAGCTGGACTAGGTTCAGTAACTCGAAATCGAAAATCAATTAGTTTATGCCTGATTCAACCGTTTTTCTAAAAATTAAAAATTTCTAAATTCATTTTTACGTATTGGTGACTATTTTCCAATTAGATATTTTTGAGTCACCTTGAAAAATGAATATTTAAACTAGTTATTCTAGGTTCAATCTGATTTAGTTTGGTTCAGTCTCGATTCACCCTGAATCGGTTCGATTCTCACTTCCAATTTGCATTTGGATTCTTTTCCTTGACTTTTGGAACTTCCATTATCACTTGGGACCACTTCAAATCCCATTTTGAGTTCTCTTCACAATTTCAGTTCACTTTAAAGCATGGTGTTCTTTTCAAAATTTTGCTATTATGCATTTCAACTTTCTTGTTTTTGGAAAACATGGTTTACACATTTACCAACTTTGTCACTAGCACTCTTAGGTTGCTCATGCCTCTTTCTAGTTCTGCAGGTCATACATTGATGTGATTGTGTCCTATTATCTAAAGGATTCACATCCTAAATATAACTCAGGACTTTATGTAGTTAAGTACATTGAAGTAATGTCCATTTTGATCTCATATCAGGTTATTCTTAGAGGCAACATCCACTCTTAGCATCTTCATTTGATAGTTTCAACTATATCAACATATTATTTCAAGTCCCTTGGAAGTATATCATAGGTTTCCTATATAGTCGAGGTATACTCTTAAATATTGTGGTTTCCTTAAACAAAACCTCTTTTCTTATGGGCTTTACTACTTGTCCCTATCAATGGCTCCTGGAGTTGTGTGCCTCACTGATTCTATAGCACGATCCACTCAAATGTCTGACTAATTGTCAGTTGTACCTCCCACGACACTCTCTTAGAAGCATTAGTATAAGATTTTTTTTACTTTCTTTCATTTGTGTTATTGGGTGCTTCCTCCCATAAGGAAGTTTTTCACTTCATTAGTATCTGAAGTAATTTTATTAATTTAATGTTATAACCAAAGATCTTATGAGTGATATTCCTATTTTTCATCCATCCTAAAATGTTTCGTTCCTAAAATATCATGTTTTCAAAACATTGAATCTCATATCGCTAAAGTTTGTCACAGCCCGACCCAATTAATGGTTGGCAGTCCCATGCAACCTGTTAATCCCTTCGATGTTACAATGGTGGGTATATTCACCAAGGTAAAATTGGAGGAACTAAGTCTTAGAATAAAAGGCTACCTCGATTTTTAGTGGAAATTTAAAATTTTCTTCCATAATACACAGTGAACCAAAAGTTTAATACTATATCCCATGACTTACATCAACTGATAAGAATAACTTAAAACCTTCGTATGTGAATCTCAAGATTTGTACCTCGATCACATATGTTATATAGATGACGTCCTAGCTTATAACACAAGGAACTTGGCTCTCACTGAAAATTATTTGGGGGAAGGGTGAGCTCCCATCTTAGTGAATGTGGTACTGATGTCGGGTCACTACATGACTTATGACTTTATACTTTACATAAAAATCTAACATCCCGGTAATATAACAAAACTTTACAAAACATCTTGGTAATATAGTAATTGATTATTAAAATTTAGTGTTTGTGCATGCTTTTTGTGTCTATTCCTCAGTTGCATACCCTTTTTTGTTGTAGTTGTCTTGGGGCCTTCTATGCTCCGTAAACACATTAACTGGGGATGAGTTGAGCTCACAACTCAGTTAATGTGTTTACGGACATCGAGCCACGACATGACTTATGACCAAGTCCCTATTTACCCTTTTTAATAGTTGAATTCTCTTTTAGATTAGTTCATAGATTTGTTTACCTTTTTCACATCTTATTTTCACAAACCCTAGAGTCTCACCTACACGAAACTCTGAGTTGGGAGGGGTATGTGCATATGTATTCCGCACTCGAAAGGAACATCCTCAAATGGCCGTCCTCCATGTATCGTTGTTGATGGAACTCATGCCATCTAATCAACACATGTGATGGCCCCACAATCGTATCCCCTTATATCTCACACAAAAGCATCTTGGGTATGTGGGGAATGCGTGTTATATGACCACACTCACTTGGAACATCTCACATGGGTTGTCCCTCTCATACGAATGTTGATGATGTATCATTCGACATTTTGCATCATGTGATCTAGCTCAGCCCATCTCCTGGATAAAAATTAATGCTTGCACCACAACCATAAACATCTATGGGTCCTAGAAATTTTTAGAAGGCACTCTTCCCTTGTATACAAACTTTCGTTGTCCCCTATACACTCAACACCACATCTATTATCAGGTGTCATACCAACATCATAACTCGTAAGCCAATACTAATCATTATCACATAATGTGATCAAAAAATCAAATAAACATTCTTAATTGGGTGTATAGTATGCTATCTGACTGACCCCACTACTCACGTTCTTTACCAAGTATTAATAGCACAATAAGCAATAGTCTTTCCTTAACTTACTAGGGTCCGACCTATTATCCGACCATCCCTATCACATGTTTAATCTTATTTGAAAATCAAAATTGTCTTAATAATTATTTTATGGAACTTTGGCCAATTTATTACTTTCTAGCAATTTAACAAAAACTTGTAAGCATTAATATTGTATAATACCGATCTTTCCGTGTAGTGTCATTTATGGGACTTATTTCTATTCCTATGACATTATGCTAAGTATTTTCCTGTTCGACTTGTAACACTTATCATGCTCTTTTATTTTGATTGTTAACTTAAGAAAACCTTGGTAAAGTTTCATGATCGGTTCAATAGGACTCGTTGTCAATAAACTCACTCACCCGAGTAATAGAAACACGTTCGTTCCAATGTGTTTCCAAGTATCTTTGGTCGAGAAGTTTGGTCATACCACGTGTAGCTGCTTATACTAAAATTAACCAAATAATAAAGCATATATCAGACTTGGTTCTAAATGGTAATTTTACTACTGTCTCGTAATTTCCCAAAATTACAGTTTTGCCCTTTGGGCCATGTTTGCTCAAACCTCATGTTCAAAACCTATTTATATGACTCTCACTCATACCTCCTAAGTCCCTAATATTTTCCTTCTATTTCTAAGTCCTTTCTTCCCATGGTGCTAAGCCTTTTTCCACCTTTTCCACTAAGGTCCTCACACCTTTCATTTATTGCCCACTAGTCCATATCTTTTATAAAATTACATATTAGTCCCCTCCTTCCTTTTTTCTCCTTTTGGACATAACTTTTGATAAAACTTATTCTCCTTATGTCCTCAAACTTTTCCTTAATTTCTTAAGTGGTCCTTAACTTCTTATGTAACTCACTTTAATCCTCTAATTATTAAAAATTGCACTTTAGTACTTTATACTTTTCGAAGAGTTACGCTTTGTTCCTTATTTTATTTTAAGCTTCATTTAAAATCTCCTAACCTTTTTTTTTAATTTTCCTCTAGTTCCTTGCACTTCTAATGTACCTCATTTAGGTCCCTATTTAGATAGAAGGTTGAGAGATCAAAATGTAAGTTTTGGAAAGTTTAGGGATCTATTTTTACTAAAATTATAGTTAGGTCCCTAAACTTTACAAAACTTACATTTTGATCCCTCAACTTCTATCTTTTTCAAAACCACTCCTTAAATCCCTAAAATCCATTTCTAGGTCACTCATGACCTTCTCTAGGCCACTACGTTCACATTCCGGCCAACCTCGACCAGAACAGTGTCGATCGAAGCTTCATGAGACTCTTAACTAAAAATATATACAAACTCAGGTTTTGATAAAAAAAAAACTCACCGAAGAAGCCACGAGGAGGGTCAAGGTAGTACGGTCTTGTAGTTGACTCTCCCACGAGTATGTAGACACTTGGATCTCACTCTATGATGGTCGTAGTCGCCTGTAACACCACATTTATAGAGCATTTTTTTAAAATAGCGGGTTACCAGAGCTTCTCGAATATTTTAAGGCCACGAGCCTTCCCTTTAGCCTGAACAACCACTGGGTTATCTAGAGGGGACTGAGAGGAGCTCCAAGCCTTAATTTTACTCATATTTCACCATCGGGGAGGTCAAGGTGAGCCCCATAAACTTTGCTTCATTTTCGGCCGACATAGCCTTGTTACTATTCCATTGGACCCCCTGCTGATACAAGGCATGTCGGTGGTTGAGAGGGGTAGGGTTTGAAAGGTGACTCTCGCCTAGTTCTAAGGACACCTAGAGCACTAAGCTTGGTGGTTGGAAGTAAAAATGGGAATATCTGGTTTGAAGGTCACTAGAAACTAGAGATAAATTTTGTTTTTAGAGAGAATTTCGATGATCTTCCTGTGAGGGGAGGGACAACACCTATACAAGGATGTAGGGGACTGAGTTGTCTAGTCGGCCATATGCATAGCTGAGTTGATGGGACTCCCTATACCATTTTTTTCATTGAATTTTCTTGTTGTAAAAGTCGAATGATCTACCCTAACCCCTAGGTTATTTCTAGGTTTTATCAGGATCTGGGTCGGGGTAGTCGGACGAAGAAGGCGGTATGCACGCGCACTCGCACACATTTGTGCATCGCGCACCATGCGGTTGTGGCGAGTGCATGCGCCCAGTGTGGCACGCCAACCGGTTTGTAATGTAGTGAACCTTTTTCCAACGAATTTATTGGTCGGTTCGACCAATTTCAGCTTTTCATTGGTCTTTTCACCTCTAATTCAACTAGTTCTAGGCCCAAACCAAATTTCTAAAAATTCTTCATTAAATTTCCTATCATTTGAGCTCAATATTGGCCATCTTTGAATTTAATTTGCCCCTTCTAAAATCAGGTGGTTTTACTACATTAAGCTAGTTTGATTGAATTTGGCCTCCCTTTGGCTGGTTCACCATCGATCTTACCATTTCTTGGCCCAATTAGTTTTCTAAAAATACTACATCCCATTCTAAGTTAATTGAGATCAAGAATTGTTATTTTTGTATTTTTTAACCCATCCAAAAAACTAGGGGCCTTTTTCTTAATTCCCATAGGTATACTTTTTTGTCTAATTTCTGTTTGGGCTACTCTTAATGCTTTAACCATGATCGAGGAAACTTTCCTTGAGATTTTTTGGGTGAACTTCCCACTTCCAAATTTGAGGTTTTTGTATGGATTCTCCATCTGGTTTGATTTACATATTGGTTCATCAGTATCCATCTCGACTTTCCTACTCCATTCAAGTTTAGGTCCCGGTTCGTATTTTTCAGTGTTACAACTTCTCCCCTCCTTTTTAGGAGTTTTATCCTCAAAACATGGTTGTTTTTTAAGGAGAATTTTTATATCTTATCCCACTTAGACTTCCCATTACTTTCTTACACTAACATCCTTCCAGTCTGACCTTTTTACTAGACTTAGCCTTGTCATTTATCTTAGGGTTGGGGTGACCGTTTTTCCATTATGTCCATTGGGAATATCTTGTCATTCCCTATAAAACATTTTATAAATTCATTATCCTCATGGTTCTTATCAATTATCATAAATTGTATATCACACCTCCAAGTTACTCGTATACTATCTCATTTATAACATCTCAATCTCCCTTGGATATCCTTGGTTAACACCAATACTCATGGAATTTTGCATAAACTTGCAACATACCTACCTAAGTACCATTTTGTACTTAGTCATTATGGGTGCTTCTACAGTGTTGTCTCACTAGTATCCCTACTTACCACTTCTTAATATCGAGACCAACCTTATTTTTCTTAATGATCCTCCCACTTGGGTGGAGCTTTTCAATCCACTTATCCCTTGTTGTTGTAACTTTTTACCTAAGGGAAATTTAAAATTTTACAGTCTATTGCTAGCACCTCTCTCCTTATCAGGCCACATCCATCATGTGGGTTTCCATATTATTTCATTATTCAATGACTCATGTACCTTAACTTGGGGAGTACTTAGAGAATTTTCATTCGAGTTGTGCCACTTGAGTTATCAATTTCTTTTTTTACCCTTTTTTCGAGGATTTAAGGAATCACCCTCCCTTCTTGTACACTGAATTTTGTTTGAGATTTCCTTAGTAGGATGCTAAATTTCTAGAAAGATACCTTTAGTTCGTTTATAAAAATATGAATCATGGAACTTCCTAGTTACCATAGTCCCATCTAGTTCCTTCTAGATTTTTGGAGTGCCTTACTACTATTTTTACTCATACGTCCCTTGGCATATACTTCATTTTCATGACTTGGTTATCTATCATACATGGGTGTTATTTCCTCTCACTTTACTCCCAATTAAGCATATCTCATGTCCTGGTGTGTTATATCGAGAGTTGTCCAAGGTCTTATTCCAAAGTAACATTCCATAATGATCTTTGAGTCATCAGATTTAGGCACTTTCCCTAACAGTTTCACTTATATTTTTACATATATGTCACGCCCCGACCCGGTTTGGTTGGATCTCCATGAACAACCCGCCACTCTCCTGTTTTATCAAAGGGTTTCCCCTTATTATAGACCATAAAGAGTAAGGTGTCCTTTAAACCTGCACCTTTTCCTATAGGAGCATAAATCAAAACTGCACAATATTTTAACTTCATCATACCTATCTCACAGGCGTCTTAGTTGATGGTCTTTAAGGGTAGGCTTTCCAAAATTTCTTCAAAGGGATATAAGGGAGGGGGCGAGTACAACGACTCAGTGAATGGGTTTTCAAAACTTTTAACTTTTAGTTAAAGAATTGTATTGGAGTTTGCGAGACTCCTTTCTTTAAAAAAATCCTGTCATTTCAAATCTCGGTTTTTACCACCATTTCTTATTAACCACGGCGTGTCATCACCCAACACACATCATTCATCATGAAGGTCAAACACACATTCACAGGTCAGCACGTCCACTGAACCCACTTGTACTTCAGAGCGACTTTACCGGCCACCCAAATTGAAGTACGTCCACTTCTACCCTGAAAATGAATTGTTGTTCGCGACATCCAACCCTCAATCCTAAAATCAATTCTTTGTGTCTGTATGAGGATAGAGACCTCATCCCGTCCCCACCTTAGTCTCATGCGCTTGGTGCTACTCCAAATTTTGCACGGTCACCTGGTACGACAAACTACCCTCATACCCACTAGGTTGTCCAATGCCCTTGGGACGCATTACTACCCCTCTTGGGCATCTTGATGGTCCCATAATCACAATGCATGCACAACCAAAATTTTCTCATCATGCCATGTAATATGTGGTGCCATTAGTCCAACAGCCCCAACTCTCAACTCAATCCATTGTTGTTTGTCTTGACTGGTCCGTTGATCTGTCATGTCGCACTGTCACTAGTTGACTGAGTATGTCGGTCCTATCTTGGTACCATGGCCAAACAATTCCTTTATTTAAAGTTTTATAGCATATAACTCAGGTTTGTTTACAAGCTCCTACTCGTGCCAACTCGCCTTGGGCCCACTGTAAAATATTTTCAAAATCGGGCATATTAGCCCCCAAGTTCCAAAATCGAGGCCCCCAACCTATACGAGCTATTTGAGCTCCCGTCAAGAATGTCTCCCAAATTGTTTAAGCATTGGCACATAGTCAGGGGAGAGCACTTCCAACAAAAATATATTTTTCACTATCCATCATACCGACCGGGTATAAGGACATCTCCTTTCATAACCGATGAATGGGTTTTCAACATCCTTCGAGTAAGTTTCATCATACTAACCGGGTATGATCTACTTACATTCGATATGTAGTTTTTTCATATGATTTTCACATCACTCCTCTAAGTTGTGACGTTTAAAATACTACTTAGTAGTGGGTTTTCATTTCGATATACTCATCATCCCCAACTGGGTATGATATAAAATTCCCACTCACAGCCGGTAAGTGGTTTTTAACTTTAAATTGTGCTCATTATCCCAACCAGATATGACGTTAGTAAACCCACTCACTCATTAATGCAGTGAATTCCACTAGACTGGTTCTTTTTATTCATGCGAGCTTGTCCTTGCTCGCTTTCCCGGTACTTGATATTCCCACACGATATGAACATCTCTGTTCATTATCCTTTGGCCTAATATCCTTCATTCATTCCAAATGAATGAGAAAACCAAACTTTTATTTATTTTCAATTAGGTCCCTAAAGTTATATCTCTTTAACTTTATGTCCCTAATGCCGATTTTTTCTCAAATTGAGTCCCGAAACTTTTAAAATTTATCATAGGACCTCCATTTATTCCATTTCACAAAAAAGGGGTTTAATTTCTGAAATTTCTAATTTGGTCGTCTAACTTTTCTAAAATTACCATTTTGCCCTACCTTTACAAAAATGGTAAAGCTTACCCCAAAATTCTAAAATTTCTCAATTGGCCCTCTAATATTCTTATCATGCCCAATTGACCCACAATTTTAGAAAATTTCCTTTTGGCCCCTCAAAATTTTCAAAAATCCCCAATTTTCCCAAAATTTCCCCCAATTTCAACTCTTTAACACAACCAAATTTGATTTCATCAAATTGACCGATCAAACACCTCTGATTGTTGAAATTGAAGTTGAAATTGAGTTTCTCCATGTTCATACGATTCCATAGAACATTGAATCACAAGTTTTAATGTTGGAATGAGCTCAAATGGAGCTTTACCGAAAAATAGACTCTAGAGAGAGAAATCTTTGATTGCTCGTCGGTGAGGGCACGACGATCCGAGCTTTTGATGTGGACAAATAGCTCTCATCCTAAGGTTCATTCTAGAATGAAGAATCACATCAATTGATGCCAAATTGAGTTAGAATTTCATCTTCGAAATTCTGTCGGTTCTCTCTTTAGCACCGGTCGAAAATTGTAGAGTGGAGCCGAATTGGCTTACTTTTCAGTCCTAATTCGGCCGTGGTAGGGCTGAGGAAGTGTTAGGAGGGCTTGGTTTGGCCTGAGTAGGGCTCAAAATGGTTGATTTCAACTCGGTCGAAATAGGGCAGCTTCGGTCCGCCAGAGCTGCTTCTTTGTTCCATCACGTCGGCATTTCTCTAGCGACCCTCGGAGCAAACAGAGACTACCGGCCTGTAGCTGACTTCTCCTCGGTTCTAAAGAACCTACTCACCTTCTTTGGCTTAGAAAAGACCCTATATCGGAGCTCTAGTTCGAGCTTCACCAGAAAACTAAGCAATTGAGAGAGAGTGAGCTTTTTAGGTCTAGAGAGCATGAATGAGGAGGGGGTCTTTATATAAGAAGCTCGGAGACTCCTTGGTTGTCCGATTGGTGCCTTTATGATAGGCATTGATGGGTAGAAATGTATTCAACAGAGACATTTCCTCTTCACCGGTGCTGCTTCGATTTTCCGGTGAGTGAAAAGTGTTGTTATCCGGAGGAAGAAGATGACACTATTTTGAGCTAGACTGGATCGGTCTAAACCATGTTCAAAGTTTAAACCAGTCGGTTCACCCCTCATTCGACCAAGTTTTTCACATCTAAAAATTTTTGAATTCATCTAAATTCATCTTCTATCCAATGGTGGCATCAAATCTCAATTTTGAATTTTTTAAGCCACCTAGAAAAAAGAATTTAGGATCTGGTTCAATAGTGGTTCAAACAGGTCTAAACCGGTTCGACTCTATTTCACCTGAACCGGTTTGGTTTTCATTTCCAATTCCTTTACAAGTCCATTTTCATGACTTTTGTGACTCCTTAGGTCACCTCGGGTCCATAAATTTCCTGGTTTACCATCTCTCTATTAGTTTCGGTTCATAAACCAACTAGGTTCTTAAACTGGTTTAATCCGGTTCTGATCGAGTTCACCCGAACTAGTCTGGTTTTTCTCTCCCACTTTGTTCTAAGGTTCCTTCCCAAGGTTTATAAATCACTTTGGGTCATAAGGGATCCATAAATTTCCCTGTTTTCCCCTTGCTCATTCGGTTCCGATTCATGAACCGACCTGGTTCATGAACCGGTTCAATCCAATTGGATCCGGTTCATCTAAACTGGTCTGGTTTTCCCCTTCCAAATTGTCCTAAGGTTCTTTTCCGTGGTATTATGAACTCTTTGGATCAACCAGGAGTTGTAAATTTCCAAAGTGCACATTCATAATTGATCGAGTACATGAATCAGTTCAGTTTTCTTACTCGATTTGACTGGTTCTTTTCTCGGTTTTCCTTAACTCAAAAGGGCGGGGTTTACAACTCTCCCCTTCTTTTAGGAGTTTTGTCCCCAAAACTTAATTAGCAACCTTGCATGAGGAATCATTTCCTTTGATATCTATTTGGTGTTTGCTTAACATGCAAACTCTTCTCTTGTTCTTACAACAAGCCCTTTTTACATCCTTCACCTAAGGAATTTATTTTCCTTTATATCATTTACTCCCTTCATGGAGTTTATCATAACTAGATATACCTTACTTAAGGGTATATCCTTAGATTCACATCTCTCTTTGCTTAGAGCAACATTTTCCCCTTTGAAGTCTCGTAATCAAAATTGGGAGTTCCAAGATACCAAACCATTCTTGTGTCTAGTTAACCTCTTGGTCATTGCAACCCTTACCTTGACGTCCTTTAGAGCATTACGTACATGTTTTCACGGATTTCCTTGTCATCACCTTTTCGTCCTCCTTTATATGTTGCTCATTACAATTCAGTCCAAATTTTAGGTTTGACATTGTCATTTTTATTAACTGACTCTTCCTTATTTTGAGTCATGTTTTCCTTGAGACTGTTAGGTTTACCTGCCCTTTACATCATGACATTTTCTAGATCTTGTCTCTATGTCCATTAGATTTCTAGAACACCTTCTTTAGGATTATTCCCAACTTTCCAACCTCTCAGGGATTGTATAACTTCATCCTTCTTCTCTTTTGATAGTATTCATCGACTACCTTTTCTGTTGTCCACATCAACTTACAAAATTCTGTCATTTCTCCTTACCCACTCGTCCTTTTTCAACTTCCTTATTGAGTCTTTCCGGTTCCAATTATTTGATTTCTAGATGTTTTACTAACCTGCTGGGATTTATCCTTTCTTAGGTCCATCATCATTCCCAATGACATCCTTTACTCAAGGATTTTCCTTTGGCCTTAATCCACTCTTACTTGTTCATAATCATTTCGTAGTTCATTATTCCCCTTTGACCCTTTTTCAGTCTATTGCTTGTTCGGGAAGTTTTCTTTTTACGATGTCATTCTCCAATATGTTCCTCAAGGTAGAGACTTTTGTTCTAGGAGCTACATGCTCAACCTTCATACCATTCTTTGAAGGTTTCTTCCTCCATTTTCCTTACTTTTCCTTCTATACTCTGCCATTTGCTTGCTTAGAATCCTTCCCCATCTTAAAATTCCCCTTTGTCCCTTATTCTTTATTTGAGGAACTTATAAATCTTATTTCATATACTTCATACTATGCTCCGCCATCCACTCTTTAGGCTTCATTATACGCGTGTGGATTACGACCTATCTTACCAACTGCGGTTATTCCTTCTTAGCCACAACTTATTTGGAGGACTTACTTTCCCAACGTTTCTCAAACATTATTTCCTTTATTACCTTAGTATGGGTTGTCCACTCATTCATAATTGTCACAACATCTTTTGATGCTGACCCGTTAAATTATTTCCGTTTAAGGAGGGTTCACATTCTCCTTGTTTCAAAATCTTTTGTTCGTCCTTCGTGAAACTCACTTAACTGTCTCAAGAATTTAAACTATAAATTCGGTTTTGGCTATCAATTTCTTTAAGGATTTTCCTTCGTTCTTCTTTTCCAATGTTTTGGCCTTTTCACTTCTCCATTTTTTGTTGTGGTTTATATCCATGGTTTTCTCGAAGACCAATACATTAATTGTCTCTTTTCTCGTTATTTTTCTGGTCCAATCGTCTGGGCAGCTGTATCACTCGTTCTTCATGCCCATCCTATTGTCCTTCATAGAGTGTAGTCTTTACTACATCTCAGCCTTTCTTAGGGTTTTGTTCATTCTCTTTGGCTGTCTTTTGCTACTAGTTTCTTATTTCTACTTGGTTCTCCTTGAATTGTTACTTGGTTCTCCTGCTCTCTCTAAACAGATCACATTGGGCCATCATGATACTTCCTTCCTTTGAAACATTTCCTAATTAAGGGTTGGTTCCTTGCAGTCCACGTTATGTCCATTCGCCCATCAATAATTCCTTCAAGGGTAGTTAGTCGTATGCATCCCTCCAAAGTTTACTTTCATAGTGTATTTCTTTATGGAGCATTCAAATATTCCTTTTTTCAAGATTTCTTGACAATTATGGGAGAGGCTTACCTATTCCTTTCTTGGCTTGAGCTTAGTCATTAATTTGGTCTTTGGTCCTTTTAAGGATTTCTTTCATCCTTCTTTTCCGGAGTATTTGGCCTTTTTGCGCCTCTCTTCTTTATTCGAACTCAAATTATGGTTTTTCCCGTGTATTAGTTTGTTAACTGTCTCGCCTCCACCATTCCTTTGGTCTAAGTTTCTTAGGGCAGTTGTTTCTCGAGTACTCCTATCCTTAACATCCATCTCATTGACCTTTTTAGGGTGTAGTCCTTTCTTCCTCCTAGTCTTCCTTAGGATGTCATTTATTTTCTTTGACTATTTTGTTGTCACGGCTTGCTTACTTCTGCTATGTTCCTCCGAATCTCCAATTTGACTTCTCTACTTTTTCCAAAGGAAGTCGTACTTGAAATCCTAAGACATCCCATTTGTCATCAAACGCTCGACTTGTCTTCTCTTGTGGATGCACTCCCTACTTTTCTCCTAAATTTTTGGAAATTTCTTCTTTAAGGGAAAGTTCTCTTCGACTACATTTTATTCTATTTATGGTTTTATTGAGGTCCTACCTTCAGCCCTTTTTTTTCCTTCCTGCCATGTTGTTGTGATCTCAAAAAGTTTCCTTCTGTCTATAGTTGAAATTTCAAGCAGGAGTCGTGTTCCTTGAGGCCGTATCCTTTCGGATTTCCTATAGTTGTGGGGTCTTTATTCCTGGAAAGTATTGTTCTAAATTCTAGTGGTGTGGGACAGTCCTTCATTTCATGTCCTATTTCCTTTGTACTTTATAATAGGTTGTTCCTGGTTTAGTTACCCAAAAATTCTCTTACACTCCTTACCATGACGGTTTTCCTGTCATGCCTTCTTTGCATAATAATCTCCTTCCTTTATCCTTGTGTTTGGATATCTTGAGAGTTTCTTTAGGAGTCTTCTTTGTCAATTGATCACTCAAAGAGTCCTCCTAAATTTCTCAATTCCTTAACTCAATTTCCTTAACTTGGATGGGATTCTCCTTAGTTTCTATGGTAGTACATACTTATTTGGTCGCTTTCTTTGTGGCCATCTTCCTTGAAGATCACATCATTTGAGGGACAGGGTTCTTAGGAATTTGGACTACTTCATTAATAGAGTAGTACAATATGTTGGGTGTTTTGGCCCTATCATAGAAAATGGTCACCAAATAACTAGGGAGCTATGAGATTCTTCATAAGCATACTCCGATGTAATGCTATATGCCCCCTTTTATGGCTTAATGCTTGGCTTCCTTTATACTTAGAGTAGTGACCTCAATAGGTCCTAACACCATTCTCTGAGATACTTCCTCATTTGGTCTTTTGAGATTCCTACCATGCTTCAGCCATTTGGGAAGCTTCTAGGGTTGTCTTCCTATGAAGATAGGGTGTTGAGTAGAGCCATTCCTAGTTTCCTTGGTTCCTCTCCTAGGAGCCATCTGAAAATTTTAGGATAAATCCTATTAGTTACTATATTTTCTAGTCTTGATTATGTATTCGATGAAATAGGCTCTGATACCACTCAAGTTGTCATGCCTCGACCCGGTTTGATCAGATCCCCATGAACAACCCATCACTCTCCTGATTTATTAAAGGGTTTCCCGTTATTATAGACTGTAAAGAGTTAGGCGTCCTTTAAACCTGCACCTTTTCCTGGAATAACATAAATAAAAACTGCACAATATTTTAACTTTATTATACCTGTCTCACAGGCGTCTTAGTTTATGGTCTTTAAGGGTAGGCTTTCCGGAATTTCCTGAAAGGAATATTTTAACTTCATTATAACTGTACAACGACTCAGTGAATGGGTTTTCAAAACTTATAACTTTTAGGAAAAGAATTGTATTATAGTGTGCCAGACTCCTTTCTTTTTAAAATCCTTCCATTTCAAATCTTAGTTTTTTCCACCATTTCTTATTAACCACGGGGTGTCATCACCCAACACACATCCTTCATCATGAAGGTCAAACATACATTCGCAGGTCAACACATCCACCGAACCCACTTGTGGCTTTGGAGCGACTTTACCAGCCATCTAGATAGAAGTACGTCCACTTCTACCTTGAGAATGAGAGGATATTCATGACATCCAACCCTCAATCCTGAAATCAATTCTTTGTGTCCGTATGAGGATAGAGACCTCATTTCATCCCCACCCCAGTCTCATGCGCTTGGTGCTACTCCAAATTTCGCACGGTCACCAGATACGACGAACTGCCCTTATACCCACCAGGTCATCCAGTGCCCTTGGGATGCATTACTACCCCTCTTGGGCGTCTTGATGTTCTTGTAATCACAGTGCATGCATAATCAAAATTTTCTCATCATGCCATGTAATCTGTGGTGCCACTGGTCCAATAGCCCTGAGTCTCAACTCAACCTATAATTGTTTGTCTTGATTGGTCCGTCGACCTGTCATGTCGCACTGCCGCTAGTTGACTGAGTATATCGGTCCTATCTCCGTACCATGGCCAAACAATTCTTTATTCAAAATTTTAAGGCATATAACTCATGTATATTTACGAGCTCCTGCTTGTGCCAACTGGCCTTGGGCCCACTGTACGAGATTTTCAAAATCAGGTATATTAGGCCCCAAGTTCTAAAACCGAGGCCCTCGGCCTATAAGAGCTATTCGAGCTACTGTCAAGAAGGTCTCATAAATCGTTTAAGTATTGGCACACAGTTAGGGGAGAGTACTTCCAACAAAAATATGTTTTTCACTGTCCATCATATAGACCGGGTATAAGGACATCTCCGTTCATAATAGGTGAACGAGTTTTCAACTTACTTCGAGGAAGTTTCATCATACCAACTGGGTATGATCTACTTACATTCGGTAAGTAGTTTTTCCGTATGATTTTCACATTACTCCTCTAAATTGTGATGTTTAAAATACCACTTAGTAGTGGGTTTTCATTTTGATATACTCATCATCCCCAATTGGGTATGATATAAAATTCCCATTCACAACCGGTAAGTGGTTTTTAACTTTAAGTTGTGCTCATCATCCCAACCAGGTATGACGTTAGTAAACACATTCACCGGTTAATATAGTGAATTCAATTAAACTGGTTCTTTGTATACACGCGAGCATGTCCTTGCTGGCATTCCCGGTATTTCATGTTACTACACGATATGAACATCTTGGTTCATTATCATTCAGCCTAATAGCCTTCATTCATTCCAAATGAATGAGAAAACCAAACTTTTATTTATTTGCAATTAGGTCCCTAAAGTTATTTCTCTTTAACTTTAGGTACCTAATGCTAGTTTTTCCTCAAGTTGAGTACCGAAACTTTTAAAATTTATCATAGGACCTAAATTTATTCTATTTCAAAAAAAGGGGTTTAATTTTCCAAATTTCCAATTTGGTCCCCCAACTTTTCCAAAATAACTATTTTGCCCTTCCTTTACAAAAATTGTAAAATTTACCCCAAAAATTCTAAAATTCCTCAATTGGCCCTTTAATATTCTTATCATGCTGAATTGACCCTCAATTTTAGAAAATTTCATTTTGGTCCCTCAAATTTTTTGAAAATCCTCAATTTCCCCAAATGTTCCCCCAATTTCATCTCTTTAACACAGTCGAATTTGATTTTATCAAATTAACTGATCAAACACCTCTGATTGTTGAAATTGAAGTTGAAATTGAGTTTCTCCATGTTCATACGATTCCATAGAACTTTGAATCGCGAGTTTTAACCTCAGAACGAGCTCAAACGGAGATTCGCAAGAAAGTAAACTATAGAGAGAAAGCTTCGATTGCTCACCCATGAAGGCACGATGGTCCGAGCTTTCAATTTGGGTAGATAGCTCTCGTCCTAAGGTTCATCCTAGAATTCAGAATCGCATCAATTGATGCTGAATTGAGTTAGAATTTCATTATCGAAATTCTGTCGGTTCTCTCTCTAGCACCAGCTAGAAATTGCAGTGAGGAGCTGAATTGGCTTACCTTTCTGTCATAATTCGTCCGTGGGAGGCCTGAGGAAGTGTTGGGAGGGCTTGGTTTGGCCTAAGGAGGGCTTGAAATGGTCGATTTCAACTCGGCCAAAACAGGGCAGCTTCGGTTCGCCGGAGTATTTTAAAACAGACATACATGTCTTCTTATTGTTCCAAATTAGGAGGGTCTCTAAGAAGGGTCTTTTCTCTGTTACCTAAAAGGGGTAAGAGGGAGGGGTGAGTTCTACAACTCAATGAGAGGGTGTTGGGAGTGAGTTTCAAGAAAATAGCTTTATTCAAAATGTGCCAAGATTATAATTTAGCCCCATGAGTTCAAAAATCGAGGCCTCTGGAGCTGTTCTAGCTCCCGTCAAGAAGGTCTCACAAATATTTTAAGTATTAGCACATAGTCAGGGGAGAACACTTTTGACAAAAAGTATATTTTCAACTTCATCACACCAACCGGTGTGATGATATCTCCGCTTACAATCGGTAAGCGGGTTTTTCCTTTCCTCAAGGGATTTCATCATACAAACCGTGTCATGCCCTAACCCGATTTGGTTAGATCCACGTGATCAACCCACCACTCTCCCGGCTTACTAATAGTTGCCCCTTGTTTATAAATTGTGAAGAGTATGGCATCCTTTAAACCTGTACCTTTCCTAGAATAACATAAATCAAAACTGCATAAATTTTAAACTGATTATACCTGTCTCACAGGCGTATTAGTTAATGGTCCTTGGGGTAGGCTTTCCAGGATTTCCTGAAAGGGATATAAAGGAGGGGGTGAGTACAACGACTCAGTGAATGGGTTTCCAAATTTCAAATTTAAAAGCCTTTCATTTCAAATTTCTGTTTTTACCACCATTTCTTATTAATCACGATGTGTCATCACCCAACACACATCCTTCATCATGAAGGTCAAACACATAATCACAGGCCAATACATCCACTAAACCCACTTGTGGCGTCGGAGTGACTTTACTGGCCATCTAGATAGAAGCACGTCCACTTCAACTTGACCAAAATAGGGCAACTTCGGCACGTAGGAGCTGCTTCACTGTTCTATCATGTCGACGTTTCTCTGGCGACTCTCGAAGCAAATGGAGACTACAGGCATATAGCTGACTTCTCCTCAGTTCTAAAGAATCCGACCTCATCTTGTTTGGCCTAGAATAATACCCAAGTCGGAGCTCTTGTTCAAGCTTCACCAGAAACTAGAGCAGTTGAGAGAGAATGGAGTTTTCAAGTGTGGAGAGGATGAATGAGGAGGGGCTCTTTATATAGGAAGCTCAGGGACTTCCTGGCTGTCCGATTGGCACCTTAATGGTGGTCATTCATTGCATAAAATTCCCTGGCCGGAGACTTATTAGCTTCACCGGTGTCTGCTTGATTTTCTGGCGAGTGAACAGTGCTATCATCTGAAGGAAGAAGACCACACTATTCCGAACCGGGTTCAAAGCTTAAATCAGCCGGTTCACCCCCAATTCAACCGAATTTTTCAAATCTAAAAATTTATAAATTCATGTAAATTCATTTTTTATCCAATGGTGGCCTCAAATCTCAAATTTGAATTTTTTAAGCCACCTAGAAAATATATTTAGAATTCGGTTCAATAGTGGTTCAAACTGGTCCAAACCTGTTCAATTTGGTTTGGATCCAATTCACTTGAACCAGCATGGTTTTCATCTCTGATTCATTCTTAAGTCCATTTCCATGACTTTTGGAACTCTTTGGGTCACTTGGGATCCATAAATTTCTCAATTTGCCCTTTCTCTATTGGTTCCAATTTATAGACCGACTCGGTTTTCAATTTGAAATTGACCAGTTCTTTTCCCGATTTTTTTTATTATCAAAGCCGGGGTTTACAAACTGGGTATGATTACCTCTACTTATGATCGATAAGTAGGTTTTTTTGCTTAAATTGCTCATCACCCCAACCGGGTATGATGTTAAAAGTCACACTCACCCGCTGATCGTGATGTATTCATCTCTACTCAGTTTTCGACTCCACACTAGCTTTTCTGTGCTGGCATTTCGGTCTCTCATGTTCCTGCACAATTTGGGCATCTTTATTAATTATGGTTAGGAATAACGGCCATCATTTTCTCACTTATGAGGGACTAGGCTCAAAAGTGTTAATTAATTGTACTTAGGTCCCTAAAGTTCACTTTCCTTAACTTTAGGTGCCTAATGCCAACTTTTCCCCGAAATTGAGTCCCAAGGCTTCCTAAATTCCCTTTAAGTCCTCAATTTACTCAAAATTGTATAAGGGGCTCAAGGTTTCCAAATTTCCAATTTGGTCCCCAATTTTAAAAAAAATACAATTTTGCCCCTACTCTCCAAAAATGGCAATTTGACCCCAAATTTTTCAAAAATTGACCAATTAGTCGATCAACATCTTTATCATGTCCAATTGGCCTTAAATTTTGGGAAATTGCAAAACGGTCCCTCAATTTTTTGAATTTCCCAACTTTTCCCAAAAATTTTCCCCAATTTCTTCCCTTCAAACTTATCAAATTTGATTTCTTCAAATTGGCCATTCAATCGGGGTTAATTGCTCAAATTGAAGGTATGGATCAATTCCTACACTTCCATTCGATTCAATTGAGCTTGAAACCTTAGCATTTGGGCCCGAATTGAGCTAAAAAGGAGTTTCATCAAAAAATTGCTTGTATAGAGAGAAAGCTTTGAAAGCTTACCGTTAAAGGTGCGGTAGTCCAAGCTCTCGATCGTGGAAGTGCTCTTGTCCTGAGGTTCATTCAAGGATCAAGAATTGCTACAATTTAAGTCAAATCGAAGGTGAATTCTAGGTTCATTCCACATTTTCTCTCTCTAACCCCAATCTATAATGACTAAGGAGGGACAAACTACACTTTCAGCTATGTTGAGGTCGTGTAAGGGCTGTGAGGATGTTGGGGAGGCTTGGTTTGGCTTGAAGAGGGCTGAATTTGGCCAAATTCAGCTCGACCAAAACAAGGTAGCTTCAATTCATTGGAGCTGCTTCACTGTTTGATTCCACCGGCACTTCTTTGGCGGTCCTCGGGTCGAAAGGAAGATGCTATTAGGTGGTTAACTTCCCCTGTAGTCTGTAGGACCTGACCTTGCCTTCTGAGGCTGAGGAAAATGCCTATTTCAGAGTTCTGGTTCGATTTTCACAGAAAAACAAAGCAATTGAGAGAGAATGGAGATTTGAGGAGTGTGAAGGATGAATGGAGAAGAGCTCTCTATATATGGAGCTTGGGGACCCTCTGCCTAACTTCTTTCCATTTTGGTTGAGCTTATCCTTACCCTAAAATGGCCTGAATGGAGCCGTCATTCCTTTGCCAGCGTTATTCGTTATCTACATTAATGAACAATACTATCATCTAGAGGAAGAAGATGACAATGTTCCAAACTAGACCAGACCGGTTCAGGCCCGATTCGACAGATTTTCTCAAAAGTAAATATTTCTAAATTTATTCTCTATCTAATGGTGGCTTTAATTCCCTAATTTGATCATTTTAAGCCTCCAAGAAAAATGAACTAAGAAATCAATTCAAGTATGGTTTAAACCAGTTTAGGTCTGGTTCACCTTGAACGGATCTGGTTTTTCTCTTCCCAATTGTCTCAAGGTTCTTTTCTATGCTTTTTATGACTATTTTAGTCACTTGGGATTTATCAATTTTCCCATTTTGCCCTTTCTTTATTAGTTAAGGTTCGTGAATCGGCTCGGTTTTCTCTTTTGAAACGGCCAGTTCTTTTTCCATTTTTCTTATCTATAAAGGGATGGGATTTATAACTCTCCCCTCCTTTTAGGGGTTTTGTCCCCAAAACAATTTACATCTCGAATAAATGAGGGTACCAATCCCTCATAATACTCTCAGTTTCCCATGTCTCCTCTTACACTAGTCCATTTTTCCAAAGAACCATGACAACGGGAATCCTCTTATTCCTTAAGTTTTTCTCTCTCCGGTTGATGATTTGGATCGGCTCTGCCTAATAGGTCAGGTTCTCTTCTAGTTCAGATGGAGGTCAGTCCAGCACATGACTAGGATCAGGCTGATACTTTTGGAGTACCGAGATATGGAATACATAATGTAATCTTTGTATGTCCTGAGGTAGTTCTAATTTATATGCCACCGGTCCTATCATTTGGACTATGGTGTATGGACAGATGTACCTTGGTTTCAACTTCCCCCGTTGTTGAAACCGAGGTATTCCCCTCCATGAGGATACCTTGAGAAACACTTAATCTCCCACACCAAATTCCAGATCTCTTCTTCAATGGTCCACATAGATCTTTTCCTTATCTTGAGCGGCCTTAAGTCAACTCCTTATGATCTTAATCTTTTATGTAGAATACTTGATTAGTTCGACCCTTTCCAGCTTCCTTTCTCCTACCTCTTCCCAAAATAAGGGGGTACAGAATGGTCGTACATAAAGGGCCTCATAAGGAGACATTTGAATACTGGCATGATAACTATTATTATAAGGAAACTCCATTAGGCACAAGTATTCCTACTAACCCTTATTCATGGTGAGTACGCATGCTCGTAGCATGTCCTCCAAGGTTTGGATCATTCGCTCAGACTGTCCATCGGTATGAGTATGAAATGTCGTACTCATGTGGAGTTTGGTTCCCAAGGCACTTTGCAAACTAGGCCAAAACCTTGAGGTAAATCTAGGGTCTCTATTCGACACTATGCTTACCAGAATGCCATGGAGTCTCACAATCTCCTTTATGTATAAGAAGGACAATTGCTCCACCGAATTAGTCACACTTATAGATAAGAAATGGGCGTACTTGGTCAATTTATCCGCAATCACCCAAATTGTGTCTCATCCCTTTCTAGTCACAGGTAGTCCCGTGAGAAAGTCCATAGTGACGTTTTGTCATTTCCATTTGGGGATTGGTAAGGGTTGTAGCACTCCTGAAGGTTTCTAGTGCTCAACTTTAATCTGTTGATAGGATAAGCATCGAGCTACATATTCTACAATATCCCTCTTCATCCCATTCCACCAATAACCTTATTTGCGGGTGCGATACATCTTGGTACTACCTAGATGCATCGCATAGATAGAGTCATGTGCCTCTTCCAAGATTAATCTCTTTAGTTCCTTATCATGAGGCACACACACTCTACTCTTATAGGTTAGCACTCCATCACTTCGAAGGTTGTAGTCTGGGTTCGTCCCTTCGTTGATCGAGTCCAAATAGAGCTAGAATTCCTTATCCCCTTTTTGTTGGACCTTTATTTGCTCCATTAGGCTGGGTCTAACCACTACATCTGCCAATAGGCACTTTTCTCTCTTGTCCACTTTAAGGTCCACTTCCATTCTTCCCAGTTGCTGCAAAAAGGGTAAGTAGCTTGTCAGTATATGCATTGCCTCAGTTTGATACTGGCGACTTAGAGCGTCTACCACCACATTAGCCTTCTTGGGGGTGATATTCTATCACAAGGTCATAATCCTTTACTAATTAAGCTCCTTCTAAGTCAACAAGTATTTAAGACTTTTGTGATCGGTATATATCTTACACTTAACCCCATATAGGTAGTGTTGCCAAATCTTGAGGGCAAACATTATTGCGGCTAACTCTTAGTCATGGGTATGGTAGTTCCTCTCATGTACTTTTTGTTGTCGCGAGGCGTAGGTGATAACCTTTCCTTGTTGGATTAATACACATCTGAGTGCCTGTCCGGATGCGTCACAATAGATGGTGTACTCCCCTACACTTGGGTTAGGCTGAGAGAGTACAGGTGCCATTGTTAAATGGTTCTTCAACTCCTAGAAGGATTTTTCACAGCTTTCATACCACTTATACTCCACTCCTTTTCTTGTGAGGTAGGACAAAGTGGCATCTATGTTAGAGAAATCATGCACAAATTGTCTATAGTATCCGGCCAAGCCTAAGAAACTACTTGTAAACCCCCCACTTTTGAGTTAAGGAAAACCGGGAAAGAACCGGTCAACCCAAGTAAGAAAACCGAGCCGGTTAACAAACCCGATCATATGGGAACAAGCAATTTGGAAATTTCAACTTCCGGGTGATCCAAAGGGTTAATTAAACCTTGGAAAAAAAAACTTAAAACAAAATAAAGACAAAAACCAAATTGGTTCAAGTGAATGAGATTCCATTAGAACTTTAAAGTTAAGTGTGCTTGCCTGAGAGTAGTTTGACGACGGGTGAGTGGTTTTACTAACATCATACCCGGTTGGGATGATGAGCACAACTTAAAGATAAAAACCACTTACCGGTTGTGAGTAGGTTTACTAACATCATACCTGGTTGGGATGATGAGCACAACTTAAAGATAAAAACCACTTACCGGTTGTGAGTGGGTTTACTAACATCATACCCGATTAGGATGATGAGCACAACTTAAAATTAAAAACCACTTACCGGTTGTGAGTGGAAATTTTATATCATACCCGGTTGGGCAATGATAAGTACCTCGGTATGAAAACCCACTATTAAGTGGTATTTTAAACATCACTACTTAGAGGAAGTGATGTGAAAATCATGCGAAAAAACTACTTACCGGTTGTAAGTAGATCATACCCAGTTGGTATGATGAGACTTCCTCGAAGGAAGTTGAAAACCCGTTCATCGGTTATGAACGGAGGTGTCCTTATACCGAGCAGTATAATGGATAGAGAAAACATATGTTTTGTCGGAAGTGCTCTCCCCTGATTGTGTGTCAATGCTTAAACTATTTGGGAGACCTTCCCGCGGGAGCTCGAATAGCTCTGATAGGCCAGGGGCCTTAGTTTTGGAACTTGGGGGCTAAATGCCCAATTTTGAAATCTCGTACAGTGGGCCCAAGGCTAGTTGGCACGAGCAAGAGCTCGTAAATGAACATGATATATGTGCCATAAAACTTAATAAACAAATTGTTTGGCAATGGTACCAAGATAGGACCGACATGCTCAGTCAACTAGCAGCAGTGCGACATGACAGGTCGACGGACCAGTCAAGGCAAACAACTGCGGGTTGAGTTGAGAGTCGGGGCCGTTAGACCAGTGGCACCACAAATTACATGGCAATATGAGAAAACAGTGTTTGTGCATGCACTGTGAGTACGGGATCATCAAGACGCCCATGAGGGGTAGTGATGCGTCCTAAAGGCACTGGATGACCTCGTTGCTATAAGGGCAGTTCGTCGTTCCAACCGTCTGTGTGAAATCTGGAGTAGCACCAAGCGCATGAGATCGGGTGGGGACAGGATGAGGTCTTTGTCCTCATACGGACACGAAGAAGTGATTTCAGGATTATGGGTAGGATGTCACGTACATCCACTCATTCCCAGGGTAGAAGTGGTCGTACTTCTATCTGGGTGGTAGGAAAAGTTGCTCTGAAGCCACTAGCGGGTTCAATAGTGATACTGACTTGCGAATGTGTGTAACTTTTATGATGAAGGATGTGTGCTGGGTGATGACACACCATGGTAAATAATAAATGGTTAAAAAACATGAATTTTTAAATGAAGGGATTTTTGAAAACAAAGGAGTCTAGCACACTCCATATTTGTGTTTTCCTTAAAAGTAAAAAGCTTTTAAAAACCCATTTACTGAGTAGTCGTACCCACCCCCTCCCTTATATCCCTTTTAGAAAATCCCAGAAAGCCTCCCCTTAAAGACCTTCAACTAAGATGCCTGTAATACAGGTATGTAAAGTTTTAAATTTTATGCAATTTTGATTATTCTATTTCAGGAAAAGGTGCAGGTTAAAGGATGCCTTACTCTTTATGGTTTACAATAAGGGGAAATCCTTTAATAAACCAGAAGAGTGGCGGGTTGATCACGGGGATCCGACCAAACCGGGTCGGGGCGTGACACTACCTATCTCATAGGGATTCTTGGGTGCATTCCAATTAGATATGGCCTCCACTTTTGCCGGATCTACCTTGACTCCATCTTTGGACACTATGTGCCCTAAGAACCCTACCTCCTGCAACCAAAACTCACACTTGGAGAATTTCGCATATAATCGATTATCTCGTAGTATCTTTAAGGTGATAGTCAAATGTTCTTCATGCTCTAGCCTAGTT
Source organism: Trapa incisa (assembly GCA_030064435.1). Lineage (NCBI taxonomy): Eukaryota > Viridiplantae > Streptophyta > Magnoliopsida > Myrtales > Lythraceae > Trapa > Trapa incisa. The sequence goes on from CM057777.1 coordinate 12,617,563, forward strand.
CGGGAGTATATAAGTCCTGTATAAACATTATCACAAACTTGTCCGAGTGTGGCTGGAACACTCAGTTCATGAAATCCCTGAACACTACAGAGGCATTCGTCACGCCAAAAGGCATCACCCTAAACTCTTAATATCCGTATTAGGACCAAATGGCGGTCTTAGGGATATCTTCTTCTCGGATCTTGAGTTGGTGGTATCATGACCGAATGTCTATCTTGGAGAAGTAGGTTGCTCCTTTTAGTTAGTCAAACAGAGCATCAATTCTTGGAAGTGGATACTTATTCTTTATTTCGACTTGGTTCAACTTCTGATAGTTTATGCACAACCTCATACTCCCATCCTTTTTCTTTACGAATAGAACTGATGCACCCCATGGAGACTAACTAGGGCGTATGAAACCCTTATCCAATAGCTCATCTAGCTGCTCCTTTAATTCCTTTAATTTCGCTGGAGCCATGTGGTAAGGGGCATGGGATATGGGATGTGTTCTGGGCATTACCTCTATGGTAAATTCTAGTTGTCAGCTTGGGGGTAATTCGGGTAATTCCTTCGGAAATACGTCCGGATAGTATTCAACTACTAGGATGCCTTCTGTTCCCTTTTCCTCTAACTTTCCATTAATCATCATTGCATGAAAAGCTTTACAACCTTTTTGTATCATCTTTTGAGCCCTTATGTGGGACACTATTTGTACATTTCACTTCCTCCTATCTCCATGGAAATGCAGTCCGAGTATTTTAGGAGTGTGGAAAGTTATTACCTTCTTCCCACAGTCCGTCTTGGCTTGATGGGTACTTAACCAATCCATTCCTAATATTATTTCTACCTCCCTTAGAGGTAATGGGATCAAATCCACCTTTATTTTAACTCCTTCAATCATGATCTCACATCCCTTTAACTGTTTGTCCCTATCCAGTCCTTCTCCTAAGGGTGTGAGGATGTTGAGACTTTGTTCTAGGGAGGTAAGTTCTAAAGGAAGACCTAGGATTTAGATCTTCCTTGATAAAGGATCTCTCTGCTCCCAAGTCAAAGAGGGCATAGACTTTTCTTCCCTACATGTGTATGTACCCTGATTGAAGAAACACATGTTTTAGAAGGAAAAAGTTCTTTATTGAATGAAAATGAAATTATAGGGTTTGTCTCAATATTAGTTAGGGAGGTTTTGGGAAGTACCCGCTACGGTACTAGGGCCTTTTCTAGCCACTTCCTAGGTGAGGTTGTATACCCTAGCTTGTACCCTTGTCGTGGCATCCTGCTTGGGAGTCCTTGGGTTCCCTTGGGGTATCTAAGCATGTTTTGTTGCTGAATCTCCCAAAGGGTGGGGCATTCCTTTGCAAATGCCCCACCTGCCCACATCTGAAACATGATAAATAGGCTCCCTCATGGTATCTTTGGCATCTAGGACAGTGAGGGTTTCCTTGTGGTAAGGTGGGGATCACTCTCCGTGCAGGTGGTGGCATGTCCTTCTTCTTTTGGAAACCCACCCTATTTCCCCATCTTGGACCATTTTTCTCTTTTTGTCCTCCATGACGGACTCGACCCTTATCCTCCTTCTGGTTAGCCTATTCCATCTGACAGTGTCGGGGTTGCACCAGATGCTCACATTTGTGGGCCATTCTAATTAAAACTATGAAATCTATGGGGCATCCTAGCACTTCCATCCGATCTCATATGATCGGGTTGAGACCATCCACAAATTGTTGGCATATATCTGCAGGTCCAGCTAGATCAGAGGCAAATGGTCTTAACTCATTAAACTTAGTTTCATACTCTGAGATAGAGTTAAGCCCTTGTTGAAGTTGGAGAAAATCTTGCTTTTTCTCATTAATCAAATGTGGAGCTAGCTACTCCTCTGTGTACCTCTCCTCGAATTATTCCAAGGTGGGGGTGGTGGTATGCAGGCTCCTGACATTGTCCCACCACCTTTTCGCACTGGCTTCCAGGAAAAATTTTGCCAGGATTACCATATCCTTCAGTAAAATCTTGACTATCTCCATAAATTTCTTAATGTTGGCCAACCACTCCATAGCAGCTCTAGCATCCTTCTCTCCTATGAAGGGCTTACATCCCAGTTGACGGAGAGTTTTGAGGTATTTAGGGATTTCAACTGGAGGAGGGATATTAGTAGGATGAGGATGAGATTGTACATCCTTAGGCTCATCTCGAGAGTTGGTATCCACCTCAGGAGCGAGGTTAGGTCGTCCAAACACTTGGGTGAACTTCTCATGCAACCTCTGATGTTCTTAGCTTAGTCCAGGTGGAACTTTCTAGGCTTTTTGAGGAGTTTCTAATGGGAGGGGTTGTTGGGCAGTGTTAGTAACTACCACTCTTGTTCTCTTGGTTCCACTCTACGGAGCCATCTGAAATTTTAAAATTTATTCCTCTTAGTTACTATGTTATATAGTCTTGATAATGCGTTCAAGGAAATAGGCTCTGATACCACTCAAGTTGTTATGCCCCGACCCGATTTATTCGAATCCCCGTAAGCAACTCGCCACTCCCTTTGGTCCATCAAGGGTTTCTCCCTTTCTAAACCACGAGGAGTAAGGTGTACTGAGTATTTTAAAACAAACATACATGTCTTCTTACTATTTCAAATTAGGAGGGTCTTTAAGAAGGGTCTTGCCTCGGTTACCTGAAAGGGTAAAAGGGAGGGGGTGAGTTCTACAACTCAGTGAGCGGGTGTTGGGAATGAGTTTCAAGAAAACGACTTTAAAATGTGCCAAAATGATCATTTCCTTTAAGAATGATCTTTCCATAAATTACAATTTTCAAAACCTTTTTCCATGACCATTAGGTTTGTTTATCTCTTTTAGATTATCCCCTTGCCTCGAGAGGCATTTAGTAAATAAACATACGCCCTTCTTTAGGAAGGGTAACACACATTTGCAGGAGTAGCCCATCTACTGCACCCACTTATGCATCGGAGCGTCTTTACCGTCCACCAAGATAGAAGCCCATCCACTTCTACCCTAGGTCTAAGTAGATGTTCTCGACATCTGACCCTTAGGCCCAAATGCCACTTCGTGTTCGTATGAGGACAGAGACCTCATCCTGACCCCACACCAGTCTTATGCGCAAAAAGCTACTCTAAGCTTCCCGACAAACTGGCACGACGAAATCCACATATCTCCACCATGTCGTCCAGTAGCCCTTAGGATCGATCACTACCCCCTAGGGTGTCTTGGTGGTCCTTGTACCACAAGTGCATGCATACAAAATAGTTTTCACATAAGGCCTCTATATTTGGTTCCAATGGTCCAACAGCCTCGACCCTCAACTAGACATGCAGCTATTTGTCCAGGCCGGTCCATCGACCTGGCCCTAACGCACTACTGTCAGTCCATCGAGTACTGTCAGTCCTGCATCAATACCATGGCAAAATCACACAACCAATTTCATTATAAATTTTCATAGCTTTCTTTAATTAATTTTGTTTACGAACTCATGCTCGTGGCCACTGGTCTTGGGACCACTGCACGTATTTTTCAAAAACTAAGCATTTAGCCCCCATGAATTCAAAACTCGAGGCCTCTGGCCTTTCTGAGCTGTTCTAGCTCCTATCAAGAAGGTCTCCCAAATCTTTTAAGCATTGACACATAGTCAGGGGAGAACACTTCTGACAAAAAGTTTATTTTCAACTTCATCACACCAAATGGGTGTGATCATATCTTCACTTCCAACCAGTAAGTGGGTTTCTCATTTCCTCAAGGAAGTTCATCATATCAACCGGGTATGATTGTCTCTACTTACAACTAGTAAGTGGGCTTTATCAATTTAAGATAGTACTCCTCATCCCAATCGGGTATGAAGTTAGATAATCCACTCACCCGATGACCATGACGTGTTCGTTGCTTGTCATTTTTTGAGTCCACGATAGCTTTTCCTTGTGGGCGTTCCAATCTCTCACGTCCCTACATGATTTGGGAATCTTTATCAATTAAGGCTTGGCAAGATATCCATCGTTTTCTCACATATGAGTGACTAGGCTCAAAATTGTTGATTAATTGCACTTAGGTCCCTAAAGTTTATTTTCTTTAACTTTTGGTCCCTAATGTTAACTTTTCACCAAATTGGAGTCCCAAAGCTTCCAAAATTTCCTTTGAGTTCTCAATTTACTCGAAATTGTATAAGGGGTTCAAGTTTTCCAAATTTCAAATTTGGTCCCCAATTTTTTGAAAATTATAATTTTGCCCCTACTTTCCAAAAATAGCAATTTGACTTCAAATATTAAAAAAATTGACCAATTTTTCCTCCAACATCAAGGAGTCTGTCACACTCCAATTCAAAAACTATTTTATTGAAACTTTATTTTTTTTAATATTACCCATTTAGTGTGTTGTAGAAATTCACCCACCATTTTTATCCCTTTTCAGGAAATAGAGAAATGACTAGGGATAGCATCAGGCCTTACCCTTTTGTTAGGTATGCTTAATTATCTTGAGCTTGTATTTTTATTGATATATGTTATTCCAGGGAACAAGCTTGAGATTTTTCCTGGCACCGATTGAATTAGAGAAGGGGAAAACCCCTCTTGAACCAAGAGAGCGACGGGTTGATCACAGGGATCCGACCAAACCAGGTTGGTATGTGACAAATAACCCCTAACCCATACCCTCTCTCACAAAAAAAATCTTAAAAAATCCCTAAAAAACCGTAAAAACACCTTAACCACCCCCCCCCCCCCCCCGCCCAAAAAAAAAACCACTAAAAAACACAAAAATCCTAAAATCACTAATAAAATCCTAAAAAAATTACAATAAGAAATTCACACTACTCAGACCACCAATTGAGGCGTGGTTTGATCTAGTGAGGATCCCCAGGAGGAGAGCAATTAAGAGAAAGCAAGAGCTCTGGTCGCCAAATGCTGATCGGTAAGATATCAAAGCTTTCTTTCTCATGACTAAATTTTCTGGCAAAACTACATTTGAGCTTATTTCTGAGCCAAATCGAGTGGCTCAAAGCTTAAAATGATAAGGGAGACATAGGGAAGATGATCCAGGTCACTAATTGAGACAATTAACCATGCTTTGGGATTAATTAAACAAAATTGTGATTCAAGGACCAAATTGCAATTTTTGAAAAATTGGGCAATTTGGAGATTTTTGGGAAATTGGGGGCCGAATTACAATTTAAGGAAAATTATGGCATTTTCATGAAATTAACTCCTAATGGAGACCTAATTAGGCAATTTGATGAAATGGAGGGCCAACTGACAATTTTTGAAAGTTCAAGGACCAATTGGTAATTTTTGAGAAGTTAAGGACAAATCAACAATTTTGGAAAAATTGAGTACCAATTGGAAATTTTAGAAATTTTAAGGACCATGAGGAATAATTGGAAGTAATAGTGACTTAATAGAGTTTAAATGACGATTAGGGACCTAAATGTAAGGTTATTAATGTTAAGGGACCTAAATGCAATTAAGGCATAAGGCGAGGGCCTATGCGCAAATACCTGAAACTATGGGGTCCCCTTATGTCAATTCCCTTGATAAGGGTACTCGAACCATGCAGGATCTTATTGTTCAAATACTGGTGCAAGAAAGCGCACCACAAGTCAAGATCTCACCGTGACGGCCACATAATATTACCGGGTGAGTGGAAACCACTATGACATCAATTTTAGTTGGAATGATGGTTCAGCTTTTAAACCTATTTTCTTAGAATTAGCCTTCCCTAACTGGGTGACTGCTTAAAACATTTTAGAGCTAATTCTGGGCTTTGGCTCGAGAAGCTTGTGGGCCTAAGGCCGATGGATACAGGTGTGGATCGGTCTAGAACGGATGTGTGATATATGATGCTAAAAGACCTTAATAATGGGAACCTTGTCAGATGCCCATCGAGCCAAGCTGAGTTGTTGGGCTTGTTGGGTCGAACCGCTGCTTTTCCGAAGCCAAATTGTCGAACTAGTTGGGCTAGTACGCGTGGGCCGAAGCCAAGCTGATAGACCGTTGTGCTAGAGGGCCAAAAATAAATGTTATAATTTAAAAAGATTGTTGATAGTGCATGCACTGTGACGTTTGGGTCATTAGGACACTTTGCAGGAGGTAGTGATAGAGCCTAAGGACTGTTGGACGACCAAGGGTGCATAAGGGCGGTTCTATCATTCAGTAGGTCATGAAGCCGAGTAGCTTCCTGTGCATGGAGACCGAGGCTGTAGGGGAAGTGAGGTCTCGTCCCACTAAGCAGACATGGTGAAATGATTAGTGTTTGAAGTGTAGGACTATTGATGTCCACTCAAACTCAGGGTAGAGGCAGTGCACCTCTATTCGGGTGGACGACAAAGAGGCATTGAACCACAAGTGGAATGGTCGGGGACTATACTACGAATGTGTGATCCCTTTCTATGATAAAAAGTGTGTGTGATTGTTTGTTGAGGCATCTCCCAAGTAAGGGGAAATGTTCAAAAAGAGATTAACTTATATTACAATAAATTAAAAAGCATAAAATTTTTTCGATAGATTGATTGTTTTCAAAGCTCGCTTCTTAACCCCCACTCACTGAGTTGTAGAAACTCACCCTCTCTCTCATTAATCTTTTTTTGGAGAAACACCTCACCACGTCGAGCCTAGGCTATGAGAAGAGGCCAATGGTACCACCATCAGGTAACTTTTATGTTTTGTAAACTTTGTTATGGAAAACGGGTACTCTAATGCCTTTACCTTCCTCAGACTATTAGTACAAGGAAGGGTGGTGGGTTGATCACAAAACCCCGACTAAACCGGGTTAGGGTGTGACAGGGCATCTATTTGGTTTCGTATGAATGCAATCACATACAAAGGTATCTTAATTTAAGACCTTTATCTTTGTGCTACTAGCCCAACAGCTTGCAACCTGGCTTTTGCATAGTAGCTTCACAAGCATTATCCAATTGTGATAATTATTGACATTCTCTTAAATCAGACTTATTTATAGGGTTGGACCTGTTTCCATTGGCCTTGGGCCAAGTTGTGTGAGATTTTCAAAACATGGTCTTGGGCCCATTTCATTTTCAAAAAATTGTGGCCTTAGGGCCACTCCCATAGTACTAGATCTAGCTCACCATTATCGATCATGGGCCTCACCCATATACTGCATCAAGGGTCGGACTAGATGCAGTATATAACCCCAAATAGTTTAAGCGTATTCACACAGTCAAGAGGTTATATTTCTAGAAAATCAGGTTTCAAAAGGATGCATGATCTTATCATCGGTCTAATCGGTCCTGATATAAAAAATCCCACATACCCATATTTCGATACTTGATCATATTGGAGATTTCCAAGCTTGACGTGCCATTCCTTTGTACGAACTTGTAGGTGATTTGTTCCTATAATGGATTGGACAATTAGGTCCCAAACAATAAGATATTTACACTTAAGATTTGTAACCTTCCAATAATTACATTTTGGTCCTTAAGTAAACCTTATTTCCAATTAGGTCCCTAAGATTATAAAATATTTCCTTTGAGTCCTTAATTTCCTCAAATTTTCAATTGAGTACCATAATTCTCTTAATTACAAAAAATCCCCAAATTTTCAAAAATTACAATTAAGTCTCCAAACTTTCAAAAAAATTACAATTTAGTCCTCCAACTTGAATTTCATCAATTCGACAAAAATTCTTTCAAATTGAGTTCAAACATGATATTAATCATCTTCCCTATGACCCTTGATTCATTTCAAGCTTTGAAACACTTGATTTGGCTTAAATTGAGCTCAAATGGAGCTATGCCAAAAAATCTTATAGAGAAAGAAAGCTTCGATTATTCACCGGTGTAGGTCTAGTGATCGAAGCTCTTGATTCCAATGGGTTGCTCTTTTCCTGGGGATCCTTCAATGATCAAACCATGCCTCAATTGGTGGCTTTTGAATTTATTTTCTCCGCTAGAAGTGTATTTACAAATTTACAAATACTCTAAAAATGTTAAATTATTTATCTATTAAATAAAATAAAATGGTATTAAACAAAATAAAAGGGGAGGAGAGTAGAATTTATATTAAGCCAATTACACGGGTAGATGGAGCATCACTACCATGGCTCTATCTTCAAGATCACAGCTGTTCCACCTCGAGTAGCTTACCTGCTCCACCTTTTATGTTTATATATGCATGACCACAAACAAATATTTTTGTACTATTGTAATTTTATCTCTTCTACATAAACTTGTTTAAATGTACATAAAATGCACAATTAATTGAATACAATGAATTATAATTCAATACTTATGTATAGCATTATTTTATTGTATCAGAGTGTTTCTGCAAACCTACTAATTATGGGAAATACATTAATCTTCTCTCCCTCTCTCAAAATTCCACAACTACTCCTCACCCTTTACTTCATTTGTTCTCACCCTAGTGGTCTCAAATTTACTGTCTCACTACCTACTTCCCTATCTACTATCTTCCCTATCTACTATGTCCATTAAAACTTGACAATACTAATTTTTGTGATAGAATAATATGACTCATTTTTTATGCATATTGACTTCTAGATTATTCAAATGGCTGAGTGATAGAATAATATGACTCATATTGACTCATTTGGAACTATGTGATGTTCGAGACATATTTTGTTAAATTTTCAAGTTATTGGAGTTCTAGTGCAACTAAGGCATGATAACATGTCATTATGTCAACCACCGATTCAATCACTTTCTTCACAAAAATTTATCTGCAACACTCGAAAGACAATTACTAAAAAACTCCAATTTTGATCAAATTCCACACAATAAAAATTTTAATTGAACTGACAACTCGTCCACCTACCTATTCATATGAGCAACTGGGTTTTCATTTTCTCAAAAGTTTGGATTTTGCTCTAAAATTTGAGAGAGGGTTTCCAATAATGGTCAGACAATCGTTTTTTTTAGCACAAATTCTTCTCTCTTAGACCAGCAAACTTGATGATCTTGGTGTCATTGTGCGCGCATGAAAATTGGCTTTCCATCCCCACCTCCGCCTGACATCAACTGCCCCTTTATCGATGTTGGTAAGCCCACATAGTATCATAACCTAACTTGCCAAAAATGGCCGACTCATTTCGAGGCCAAATTCGCCACCACCTGACGACCTAAAATAATCCAAAAGTTTCCACGACGTCCTCTCAATTGAGCTACCGAACCATATTATCCCCAGAACTAAAGGTAAGCCTTGTGGTCGTACTTCGATGTGTAAATCGGGTATTATAGGCAACTCTGACCACCATTTAGGGTCATCAATATGCTAAAAGACTCATGAGAAAGTTAACTTTCCTATCGCACCTGCACTGACTACCACCACCCTCTCTCTAGTTAGCTACTGACCTAAACTCGAATATGTGTCATTTTTCAATGAGAGGCCAAATGTGGCCAAAATGACACTGTTCCGACCGTGTCCACAATTCATGTCTACAATTTAACTCATACTCAAAATATATAATAGAGATGTAGGTATAAATGTTTTTAGAAATCTTTTGACATTGGCGTCAATCCAGCATATATGTTATAATGTTAAGATTTAAAGCTTTCAGACATTATCAACATTTCACAATAATCTTATATGTATAAATTAATTTATCACAAGCACATCCATTCCATCATGTAAGGATCACACAGTCATAAAAATGAGTTACTCTCCATTTCCACTTATGGTTCAAAGCAACTTTAGTAATCACCCTAGTACGAGAACGTGTCTCCGACCACAAGTTTGAATGGATCATAGTATCCATACAATATGGTCTATGTGTACCAAGTTACTCACCACAAACATGTATAAGTTGTCCGCCATTGAGTGATGATACATTTCCTTTTAGCCAAGTCTAATGCAGATTAGACTACTAGAGTTCTTGACATACTGGACCATTATTCTTGTAACACTGAAAATTTTAAAACCGTGATTTAAATTCAATTGGACCAGAAATCGAAGTTTACCCAAGAATAGAAACCCAAACTGAATTAAGAATCGGTTTTTGACTATAAATTTTAAATAATGAATAAATTCAAAACATTACCCTCAATAAATCTCACTTTATCAGGAATACAAAATTGTGAGAAATCCAAGCAATATCCAATTTGGATTGGGATTGAATCGGCTTAAGGTAAAAATACCCAATTTTTAAGAAGAGATTAAACAAATTGGAAAAGAGAAATTCTTGAGCCCAATTGACAGAGAATTAGACAGAGAATTTTTAGAAAAATGAATTATGCCATGAATTGGTCGAATTAGAGATGAACAAGGTTAAAGATGACTAAAATTGATTAGATCGCCTCGACGTAATTAAACCTGCAAATTTTTAGAAGGGGCTAGATAAATTAGAAAATAGAAATTTTTGAATGCAAATGTATGGGAATTGAACAAAGTATTTTTAGAAAAATAAATTTGAGCTGAACTATTGGAATTAGGTGTGAACTAGCCAAGAAACTATTAAAATTGACCAAACACACTAATTTATTCATAAAAAATGGTTCGCTACAGTGCAAACCGACTAGCGTGTTAGATCAGGTGCACACACGCGTGAGGCGCACATGTGCTCATCATCTCCACCCCACCTCAACCTGATCAGGTGACTCATACCCAAATTTTGACTCGATTTCACCCGCTCCTTCAACCACTTTCATCAAAGAAATTTCCGTGTAACACGCGAAAGACAATTACTCAAAAACCCTAATTTTGATCAAACCCCACACAATAAAAATTATTATTGAATTGAAAACTCATTCATCTACCTTCTCATATGAGCAATTGGGTTTTCATTTCTTAAGAAGTTTGGATTTCGCTCTAAAAATTGAGAGAGTTTCTAGTGATGGTCAGATAACCTAGATTTTTTAGCACAAATTATTCACTCTTAGACCACCAAGCTTGGTGATCTTAGTGTTATAGTGCGCGCATGGTAGTTGACTTTCCATCCCCATCTATGCCTGACACCAACTGCCCCTCTACCAGCATCGGAAAACTTGAACAGTAACATACCTGACTTGCCGAAAATGGCTAACTCCTTTTGAGACCAAATTCGCCACCACCTGATGGCCTAAAATCATCCAAAAATTCCCACGACCTCCTCTCAATTGTGGCCATCAAACCATTTTGTCACCTCGAACCAAAGGTAAGCCTCATGGTCGTACTATAAATCGGTTAGCGCTCTAATTTTAACTAAGCTCTGTAAATCGGTTATTACATGCAACTCTGACCACCATTTAGGGTGATCAAGGTGGCAAAAGATTCATGGGAATGTTAGCTTTCCAATTGCACCTACATCGGCCATCACCACCCTTTCTCTGGTGAGCTACAAACCTAAACCCGACTATGTGTCATTTTTTGGTGAGAGGCCAAACATGTCCAAAACAACACTGTTACAATTGTGGTCGGTCGGAGCATGTCACGCCCCGATCTGATTTCCCAAGTCGGGGAAACAATGGTAACCCATCACATCCTATCAATGCTACAATGGTGGGTACCTTCCCCAAAGTAGTGTCGATAGGACCAATGCTCAAAATATAAAATATGTATGATTTTCAACGGAAATTAAAAATTTTCATAAAAGTTACTTCACATGTTTATAAACATTTAAAAACCATGGGAAAGCATATTATACCTAATGGAAAGTTTTCGTGTTCTTCTATTTGAGGATCTCTACCTCGATAATGCTCTTGTTTGAAGCTATAACCTAATGCATGGGATCTTTCTCTCCACCGCTGCTCTTCACTGATTCCTTGAAATGTGTTAGGGAGGGGGTGAGCAATGCTCAATGAGTGTGATGACTAATCATTGAGTCATTTATGGCTCGATGTCACCTCTACTAAAAAATGTCTAACATAAAGTTTCATGTCATTTCCTTTCCTTTCTTAGTTTCCTTTCAAAATTATTTCAGAGTTCCTAACCCGCCATAGAGTATCTTTCAAAGGCATTATCTACGGTGGTTTCTTTGTAAACCCATCGTTAAGGTTCACTTAACCATCATTAGGTGATTTTTAGGGTATCATTGGGCATAAACTCTTTCACGTACCAATTAAACGAGTGGTGTCCATGGACACCCACTCATTACCTTTTCCTAGTTTCGGCGGAGTTCATATTCATATCATTTTCATGTGCGGAGGATCTCATTATCCTCTTTGGTCGCATTCATTACGAAAAAATACCCAAAAGAGACGAGGCTCATATGGACATTCGTACCATCGACCCTGATCTTCAAATTAAGTTGAGTTTCCGAGTAGAGGAACGACTCTCATGGGAAACTAAATCACAACACAATACCATAGTCAAATCTTGGTCTTCAAGTGCCACCCTTATATCCCATCCTTACAAACACATAAATTCACCCCTTATTACCATCCTCGGTTTACAGGTATATCTCTCCCTTATTTCTCGACCAGGTATGCATATGATTCCCACCCCCTCCCCCTATTATAACCATTGATGTAAATGTCATGTACATGATCATATGCAACATATCATAACAATTTAGGATTGACTTGCTATCTAGCCAATCCTTCTATCAGGAAAGCATAACACATAGTAGGCTTTCAAGCCTTAATTCATCATGCACAAAAACACAACACACTGTTGATTATCGAAGCATGGTCCTCTCCCGACCATCTCCCTTAACATGGTATTGCACATTTAATACAACCACTTATGCATTACTACATAAGCGTGGCATGTAAACCCCGTCCTTTGATAATAAGAAAAATCAGGAAAAAAGCGATAATTTCCAAAGAGAAAACCAAGTTGGTTTATAAACCGTAACCAATAGAGAAAGGGCAAACCGAGAAATTTATAATTTTCGAGTGACTTAAAGAGTCACAAAATTCATGGGAAAGGACTTTAGGTTGAATTGGAAGAGTAAACCAAACTGGTTTAGGTGAATCGGATTGAACCGGTTTGAACCACTATTGAACCTATTTATAAATTCATTTTCCTAGGTGGCTTAGAAAATTCAAATTAGAGAATTGAAGCCACCATTGGATAGAGAATGATTTTAGATAAATTTAGAAATTTTTATTTTTGAAAAACTCGATGGAATCGGGCTTGAACCGATCGGTTTAAGAATTAAAACCAGTTCAGACTGATTCGGTCCGGTTCGAAATAGTGTCGTTTTCTTGCTTCATACGACAACACTGTTCACTTGCTGGAAAATCGAGCAGCGCTGGCGAAGATGAAAAGTCTCTAGTCAGGGAGTTTTAGGAAATGAATGGTCCCCAAAAAGGCACCAATCGGATGGCCAAGGAGTCCCCGAGCTTCTTATATAAAGAGCTACTGTTCATTCATCCTTATCACACCTGAAAAGTCCTCTCTCTCTCTCTATTACTCCAATTTCCACTGAAGCACGAACCAGAATTCCGACTTGGACATTTTTCTGAGCCAAAGAAGGGGAGGTTGGTTTATTTAGATTCAGGAAGAAGTCAACTATCCGACGGTAGTCTCCATTTGCTCTGAGGGTCACTAGAGAAGCGCCGACATGATCGAACAGTGAAGTAGGTCCGGCAGACCGAAGCTGTCCTATTTCAGCTGAGCTAAAAATGGCCAATTTGAGCACTTCTTAGGCCAAACCAAGCACTCCCAACACTTCCACAGCTCCCAAATGACTAAATTATAATTGAAAGGTAAGCCAATTTGGTTCCCCTCTGTAATTTTTTATCAATGTTAGAGAGAGAGACAACGAAACTTCACTCACTAAATTCTCCCTCAATTCGAAAGGAATTGATGAAATTCTTGATCCTAGAAAGAACCACAAGATGAGAGCTACTTGCCCCGATCAAAAGCTCGGATCGTAGCACCCCTGACAGTAATCTTTTGAAGCTTTCTCTCTCTAAGTCTATTTTTCCGACGAAGCTCCGTTGGAGCTCAATTCGGATCCAAATGATGCGATTCCAAGCTCCATTGAATCATGTGGAAGTGTAGGAACTCAATTTTACCTTCAATTTCAACAATTAAACTTGACTGAATGGTGAATTTGATGAAATCAAATTTGGTCAGATTGAAAGGTGGAAATTGGGGATTTCAAAAAATTGATGGACCAAAGTGCAATTTCCCAAAATTAAGGGCCAAGTGGCCATAAAAAAGATTTTGGAGGACCAATTGGTCATATTTTTGAATTATTGGGTTTAAATTGCCATTTTTATAAAGTAAAAGCAAAATGGTAATTTTTGAAAAGTTGGGGACCAAATTGGAAATTTGCGAAACTTGAACCCTTTTTGTGATTTTGAATAAATTGAGGTCCCAAAGTGAATTTTAGAAGTTTTGGGACTTAATTTGGGGAAAATTTTGCATTAGGGACCTAAATTTAAGGAAAAAGAACTTTAGCGACATAAATGTAAATAACTGAAAAGTTTGGGCATTTTGCTCATACGTGAGTAATTAGGGTTATTATGTCAAATGTTAATAAACAAGGATGTAAAAATCGTGTAGAAGCATGAAGGACCGGAAACGCCAGCATGGATAAGCTTGTGTGGTGGCAAAAAGCCAACCAAGAGGAATACACTACACTTATCGGGGAGTGGGATTTTTCACATCATACCAGGTTGGGATGATGAGTATCTCGGAAAGGAAAAACCACTATTAAGTGGAAATTTTAACATCACGCCTAGTTGGTGTGATGTGAGAAACACACGGAAAAACTACTTATCTGTTGTAAGTAGATCATACCGAGTTGGTATGATGAACTTCTTGAAAGGAAGTGGAAAACCCGCTTACCGGTTATAAGCGAAGATGTCATCACACTCGGTTGGTGTGATGGACAAGTGTAAAAGTTATTTCATCAGAAGTGCTCTCCACTGACTATGTGACAATGCTTAAAAATTGTGGGCGACCTTCTTGATGAGAGCTTGAATAGCTCGGATAGGCCAGAAGCCTCGGTTTTCGAACTTGGGGGCTAAAATGCCTATTTTTGAAAATCTCATATAGTGAGTCCAAGGCCAGTTGGCACGAGCTGAAGCTTGTAAACAAACATGATGATAAGCCATGAAATTTTTTAATGAATGAATGATGTGATTTAGCCATGGTACTAAGACATGACCGTCATACTCGATGGACTAGTCGTAGTGCAATAAGACCCGATCGACAGACTGGTCTAGACAAATAGCTGCAAGTCGAGTTGAGAGTCGGGGTTGTTGGACCAATGGCACCATAGGTTAATGGCTCAAGGAAAATTATTGATTTTGCATGCACTGAGGTACGGGACCATCAAGTCGCCCAAGAGAGGTAGTGATGCATCCTAAGGGCTACAAGACGATATGGTGGAAATAAGGGCAAATTGTCGTGCCAGCAGCAAGGAAGCTCGACATAGCTTGATGTGCATGAGACTGGGGTGGGGTTGGGATGAGGTCTGTGTCCTCATATGAATACAGAGTTTCTTTTTGGGTTTGAGGGTTGGATGTTGTGAACATCCCCACAAGAGGAGGACAAGGGCCAAAACCATTAGGGAGGACAAAAGGAGCATAATGGTCCAAGATGGGAAAATAGAGTGGCGTTTCAAAAGAGAAAGGATATGCCACCACCTCCCTAGAGAGTAATCCCCACCTTGCCACAAGGAAACCCTCGCTGTCCTAGGTGCCAAAAGCACCACGAAGGAGCATGCTTGTCTTGTTTTTCATGTGAATAAGTGGGACACTTTGCAAAGGAATGCCCCAATCTTAGGGAGAACAAGCAAACGAATGCACTTGGACCACCACATAGGAACCCCAGGAATCCCAGGCCTGATGCTACAGCCAGAGTACCGGCTAGGGTATACAACCTCACACAAGAAGAGGCTAGGAAAGACCCTAGTATTGTAGCGGGTACATCCCAAAACCCTCCCAATTAGATTAAAGAAGAATCTATAATTGAAATCTTATTCAATAAAAGAAATATGTTTTCTAAAAGTATGCAATTCTCCAACCAGGGTATGCACATTTGTGGGAACGAAAGGTCTACGCCCTCTTTGACTAATGAGCTAATAGATCCTTCATCAAAGAGGACCTAATTCCAAGTTTACCCCTAGAACGCACCCCTCTAGGACAAAGTCTCAACATTCTTACACCCTTAGGAGAGGGGTTAAATAGGAAAAAACAATTTAAGGGATGTGAGATAAAGATTGGAGGAATCAAACTCGAAGCAGATTTGATTCTATTACCTCTAAGGGAGGTAGAAGTGATGCTTGGGATGGATTGGCTAAGTAACGATCAGGCTAGAATGGATTTTGGAAAGAAGATGGTAACCTTCCACACTCCCAAGATAGACAAACTAAAATTCCAAGGTGACCGAAGGAAGGGTGACGTACAAATGGTGTCATATATGAACGCCCAAAAGATGATACAAAAAGGCTGTACGACTTTTCTGGCCATGGTTATCAATGAGAAGTGTAAGGAGAAGGGACCCGAAGATATTCTGGTAGTCAAACACTATCTAGAAGTATTTATGGAAGAATTACCTGGACTCCCCCCAAGTCGACAGGTGGAATTCACCATAGTAATTATCCCAAGAACAAACCCCATATCTCAAGCCCCTTATCACATGGCTCCAACATAACTGAAGGAATTGAAGGAGCAATTGGACGAGCTATTGGAGAAGGATTTCATACATCCTAGCCAGTCCCCATGGGATGCACCAGTCCTATTCATGAAGAAAAAGGATGGGAGCATGAGACTGTGCATAGATTATAGGAAGTTGAATTAGGTCACCATCAAGAATAAGTACCACTTCCAAGGATTGATGACCTATTCAATAAACTAAAAGGAGCAACCTACTTCTCCAAGATAGACCTTTGCTCAGGCTATCACCAACTCAAGATCCAAGAGGAGGACATTCCTAAGATGACATTTCAGTCCCGATATAGACATTACGAGTTTAGAGTGATGCCATTCGAATTATCAAATGCCCCTACAACCTTCATTGATTTAATTAACTGAGTGTTCCAACCACACTTGTATAGGTTCATGATAGTATTTATAGATGATATTCTCATATACTCATGAACTAGGTTGGAGCACAAAGAACATTTGGCAATTACCTTAGAGATATTGAAGGAAAACTACTTATATCCAAAATTCTTCAAGTGTGAGTTCTAGTTGTAGGAGGTAGGGTTCTTAGGACATATAGTGTCCAAAGTTGGAGTCAAGGTAGATTCAGCAAAGGTGGAAGCCATATCTAATTGGAAGGCACCTAAGAATCATTCGGAGATACGAAGTTTCTTGGGCTTGGTAGGATACTATAGACGGTTTGTGCAGGATTTCTCTAAGATAGCCACCCCTTTAACTCGACTCACCAGGAAAGGAGTAGAGTATAAATGGAATGAGAACTACGAGAAATCTTTCTTGGAATTGAAAACTCGTTTGACAACTACACCTGTACTCTCCCTTCCTGACCCAAGTGCGGGATAGTACACCATCTATAGTGATGCATCCGGAGAAGGACTTGGATGTGCACTGATGCAACAAGGAAAGCTTGTCACCTATGCCTCACGACAACTTACGGTACATGAGAGAAATTACCCAACTCATGACTTGGAATTAGCTATGATAGTGTTTGCCTTAAAGATTTGGAGACACTACCTGTACGAGGTTAAGTGTAATATATACACTAATCACAAGTGTCTTAAGTATTTCTTAACTCAAAAATTGTTTAATCTTCACCAGAGGAGATGGTTGGAATTGGTGAAAGACTATGACCTTGTGATAGAGTATCACACCTGAAAGGAAAATGTGGTGGTAGATGCCCTAAGTCACAAATACCAAACTGAGGTGACACAAATAAAGACAAGTTACATACCCTTGTTGCAACAGTTGAGGAGAATGGAGGTGGGCTTGAAGATGGACAAGCAAGAGAAATGCTTGTTGCCTAATGTGGTGGTGAGTCCTAGTCTAACTGAGTAGATAAAGGCCCAACAAAAGGCCGATAAGGAGCTCCAATCCTATTTGGACTCAGGTAATAAAGGGACAAAACTGGAATATGACTTACAAGGCGATAGATTGCTAATCTACAAGGGTAGAGTGTGTGTGCCTCAAGATAAGGAACAGAAGAGGTTAATTCTGGATGAGGCACACAATTCGGTGTATGTGATGCATCTGGGCAGTACTAAGATGTATCGCACCCTCAAATAAGGATATTGGTGGATGGAAATGAAGAGGGACATTGCGGAATACGTAGCCTAATGCTTGTCCTATTAGAAGATTAAGGCAGAGCATCAGAAACCATCTAGACTCCTACAACCCTTACCAATCCCAGAATGGAAATGGAAGCACATTACCATGGACTTTGTCACAAGACTACCTGTGACCAGGAAGGGTCGAGACTTAATTTGGGTCGTCGTGGATAGATTAACCAAATTCACCCATTTCCTCCATATAAGAGTGATGGATACAGTGGAATCATCGATCGGAGGGATAAGAACTTGAGGAATAAGGAGACTCCAATGGTCAAAGTTCTTTGGCAAAACGGACCCATGCACGAAGAGACATGGGAAACCAAGAGTGTAATAAGGGATGATTATCCTCAATTATTTAACATGTCACTATTTTGGGGATAAAACCCCTAAAAGGAGGGAAGAGTTGTAAACCCCGTCCTTTGATAATAAGAAAAACCAGGAAAAGAACAGGTCATTTCCAAAGAGAAAACTAAGTTAGTTTATAAACCGTAATGGATAGAGAAAGGGAAAAATGAGAAATTTATAAATCTTGATTGGCTTAAAGAGTCACAATGGAAAGGACTTTAGGATGAATTGGAAGAGAAAACCTAACCAGTTCAGGTGAACCTAACATAAACTGGAGTTAACCGGTTTAAACCACTATTTAACTGGTTTCAAAATTCAATTTTCTAGGTGGCTTAGAAAATTCAAATAGGAGAATTGAAGCCAACATTGGATAGAGAATGAATTTATATGAATTTAGAAATTTTTATTTTTGAAAAACTCGGTCGATTCGAGCCTGAACTGGCCGATTTAAGCATTGAACCCGGTTCGGACCGGTCTGGTCCTGTTCAGAATAGTGTCGTCTTCTTCCTTCATATGACAGCAATATTCACTCACCGTGTTACGCCCCAACCCAGTTTGGTCAGATCCCCAAGATCAACCCACCACTCTCCCGGTTTACGAAGGGTTGCCCCTTGTTTGTAAACCCTAAAGAGCAAGGCATCCTTTAAACCTACACCATTCGTGGAATAACATAAATCAAAACTGCCCAAAATTTTAAACTTATCATACCTGTCTTATAGGCATGTTAGCTGATGATCTTTGGGGTAAGCTTTCATGTCCGTATGAGGACAGAGACCTCATCCTGTCCCCATCCCAGTCTCATGTGCTTGAAGCTGCTCCTAGCTTCGCAAGACTTCTAGTACGACTAACTACCCTTAAATCCACCAGGTTGTCTAGAGCCCTAGGACGCGTCACTATACTCTTGGCATCTTGAAGGTCCCATAAACATAGTGCAGGCATAATTAACATTTTTCACATAATGCCATATAATCTGTGGTGTCACTGGTCCAACGGTCCCGACCCTCAACTCGACCTGCAGCTATTTGTCTTGACTGGTTCGTAGACTTGTCATGTGGCACTGTCGCTAGTTGACCGAGTATGTCGATCCTATCTTGTTACCATGGCCAAACAACTCATTTACTTAAGTTTTCATGGCATATAAATCATGTTTGTTTACGAGCTCCTGCACATGCAAACTGGTTTGGGGCCCATTGTACGAGATTTTTAAAATTGGGCATATTAGCCCCCAAGTTCCAAAACCGAGGCCTTCGACCTATATGAGCTATTTGAGCTCCCATCAAGAAGGTCTCCCAAAATGTTTAAGTAGTGGCACACATTTAGGGGAGAGCACTTCCAACAAAATAAATTTTTAGCCGTCCATCACACCAACCTGATATGAGGACATCTCCGCTTATAACCGATAAGCGAGTTTTTTACTTCCTTCCAGAAAGTTTCATCATACCAACCGTGTATGATCTACTTACAACCGGTAAGTAGTTTTTCCGCATGATTTCCACATCACTTCTCTTAGGTGTGATGGTCAAAATACCACTTAATAGTGGGTTTTCATTTCTGATGAGCTTATCATCCCAATTGGGTATGATATTAAATATCCCACTCACCCGTTAATACAGTAAATTCCTCTCAACCAGTTCTTTGTATTCACGCGAGCTTATCCTTGTTGGCGTTCCCAGTACTTCATGTTCCTACATGATATGAACAACCTTGTTCATTATCCTTCAGCCTAATAGCATTCATTCATTCCAAATGAATGAGAAAATCAAACTCTTCATTTATTTGCAATTAGGTCCCTAAAGTTATTTTTCTTTAGTTTTAAGTCTCTAATATCGGTTTTTCCTCAAATTGAGTCCCAAAACTTTTAAAATTTATTTTGGGACCTCAATTTATTCAATTTAAAAATAGGGGTTCAATTTCCCAAATTTCCAATTTGGTTCCCCAAATTTTCCAAAATTACTATTTTGCCCCTACTTTACAAAAATGGTAAGTTTTGCTCCAAAAATTCCAAAATTGCCTAATTGATCCTCCAACATCTTTATCAAGCCCAATTGGTCCTCAATTTTATAAATTTGCCAAATTTTCCCCAAATTTCAATCTTCTAACTCTGCCGAATTTTATTTCATCAAATTGACCTATCAAATGAGTTTAATTATTGAAATGGAAGTTAAATTGGAGTTCTTACACCTTAATATGATCCAATTACACTTTGAATCACATGATTTGGTGTTGAAATAAGCTCAAATGGAGCTTTGCTAAAAAAACTAGACTTAGAGAAAGAAGGGTTCGAAACCTTACTGTCAGGGGCGCGGCGGTCTGATATTTCGATCTAGACATGTAGCTCTCATCCTGACATTCCTCCTAGGATCGAGAATTGTATCAATTAATGCCGAAATGAATGAGAATTTTATCATCAAAATTCTGCCAGTTCTCTCTCTAACACCAGTCAGAAATTACGGAGGGGAGCCGAATTGGCTTACCTTTCCATTCTAATTCGGCCGTAGGAGGGATGAGGAGGTGCTGGGAGAGCTTGGTTTGTCCCGAGAAGGGCTTAAATTGGCTGATTTCAGCTCGGCTGAAATAGGGCAGCTTTAGTTCACCCGAGATGCTTCAGTGTTTGATCACGTTGACACTCCTCTGATAATCCTCGAAGCAAATGGAGACTACAGGTGTGTAGCTGACTTCTCCCCGATTCTAAAGAACCTAACCACGCCCTTTTTGGCTCAAAAAAGACCCTATATTGGAGCTCTAGTTCAAGCTTCACCGAAAATTGGAGCAATTGAGAGAGAATGGAGTTTTTAGGTATGGAGAGGATGGATGAGGATGGACTCTTTATATAGGATGTTCAGGGACTTCTTGATCGTCTAATTGGCACCTTAATGGTGGTCATTCATTCCCTGAAACTCCTTGGACATAGACATTTCAATTTCGATGGCGCTGCACAATTTTCCGACAAGTGAATAGTACTGTTATCTAAAGGAAGAAGATGACACTATTCCAAACTGGAGTGCATCGGTCTGCACCGAGTTCAAACCTTAAACCGACCAGTTCAGGCCCGATTTGACTAACTTTTTCCAAATTCATATAAATTCCTTATCTATCAAATGGTGCCCTCAATTCTTAAATTGGAATTTTCTAAGCCACCTAGAAAAATGAATTTAGCATTCGGTTCAATAGTGGTTCAAACCGGTTGAATTCGGTTCGGATCTGGTTCACTTGAACCGGTTTGGTTTTCATCCCCCATTCATTCTAAAGTCTTTTTTCATGACTTATGTGACTCTTTAGGTCACTTGGGATCCATCATTTCCCCAGTTTGCTAGCTCTCTATCAATTTCGGTTCATAAACTAGTTCAATCTGGTTCGGATCTGGTTCACTCGAATCGGTATGGTTTTTCTCTCCCAATTTGTCCTAAGGTTCTTTTCTAAGGTTTATGAACCCTTTTGAGTAACTCGGGAGTTGTAAATTCTCCAATTTACCCATTTCCTGATAATCGGGTTTGTGAACCAGTTCAGTTTTCTCACTCGGTTTGACCAATCCTTTTTCCGGTTTTCCTTAACTCTAAAGAGCGGAGTTTACATGCTGGAAAATTGAGCAACGCCAGTGAAGATGAAAAGTATTCATTCACAGAGTTTCAAACTATGAATGATCGCCATAAAGGTGCCAATCGGACGGCCAAGGAGTCCTTGAGCTTCCTATATAAAGAGCTACTACTCATTCATTCTACTCACACCTGAAAACTCCTCTCTCTCTCTCTCTCTATTGCTCCAATTTTCGGTGAAACTCAAGCTAGAGCTCCGACTTGGGCATTTTTCTGAGCCAAAGAAGGTGAGGTCGGGTTCCTTAGATTCGGGGAGAAGTCAACTTCCCGACGGTAGTCTCCAGTTGCTCCGAGGGTCAAGAGAAGAGCCGACGTGATCGAACAATGAAGCAGCTCCTACAAACCAAAGCTGCCCTATTTCATTCAAGCTAAAAATGACCAATTTCAGCCCTTCTCAGGCTAAACCAAGCTCTCCCAACACTTCCACAGCCCGCATACGACTGAATTAGAATTGAATGGTAAGCCAATTTGGCTCTACCCTGTAATTTTCGATTAGTATTAGAGAAAGAATCGATGAAACTTTATCGACTAAATTCTCCCTCAATTCAACATGAATTGATGAAATTCTCAATCCTAGAAGGAACCTTAGGACGAGAGCTACATACCTTGATCAAAAGCTCGGACCGACGCACCTTTGACGGTAAGCTTTTGAAGCTTTCTCTCTCTAAGTTACATTTTCCGACGAAGCTTTGTTTGAGCTCAATTCAGATCCAAATGAATCATGTGGAAGTGTAGAAACTCAATTTTGCCTTCAATTTCAACAATTAAGCCCGACTAAATGGTCAATTTGATAAAATCAAATTCAACCAGATTGATAGGGGAAATTTTTGGGGGAAATTGGGAAATTTGAAAAATTGAGGGATCAAAGTGCAATTTCCCAAAATTAAGAGCCAATTGTCCATGAAAAAGATGTTGGAGGACCAATTGGTCAATTTTTGGAATTATTGACGTCAAATTGCCATTTTTGTAAAGTATGGTCAAAATGGTAATTTTTGAAAAGTTGGGGACCAAATTGGAAATTTAGGAAACTTGAACCCTTTTTGGAATTTTGAATAAATTTAGGACCCATCTTGAATTTTTGAAAGTTTCGGGACTCAATTTGGGGGAAAATTGGCATTAGGGACCTAAAATTAAAGTAAATGAACTTTAGGGACCTAAATCTAAATGATTGAAAAGTTTGGGCATTTTGCTCATACATGAGGAATTAGGGCTATCATGCCACAAATGTTAATAAACAAGGATACCCAAATCATGTTGGAGCACAGAGGACCGAAAATGCCAGCAAGGATAAGCTCGTGTGGAGGTAAAAAGCTGATCAAGAGGAATACACAACATTTATCGGGTGAGTGAGATTTTTCACATCATACCCAGTTGGGATGATGAGTACATCGGAAAGGAAAAACCACTATTAAGTGGATATTTTAACATCACACTTGGTTGGAGTGATTTAAGAAATATACAGAAAAACAAGTTACCAGTTGTAAGTAGATCATACCCGGTTGGAATGATGAACTTCCTAGAAGGAAGTCGAAAACCCACTTACTGTTTATAAGCGGAGATGTCATCACACCCGGTTGGTGTGATGGGCAAGTGAAAAAGTTATTTTGTCAGAAGTGATGTCTACTGATTGTGTGCCAATGCTTAAAAATTTTGGGAGACCTTATTGACGAGAGCTCGAATAGCTCGGATAGGCCAGAGTCCTCAGTTTTGGAACTTGGGGGCTAAAATGCCCGGTTTTAAAATTTTCGTACAATTGGCATGAGTAGGAGCTCGTAAACAAACATGATGATAAACAGTAAAACTTTTAAGGAATGAATGATGT
The DNA here is from genome assembly GCA_030064435.1 of Trapa incisa. Classification (NCBI taxonomy): domain Eukaryota; kingdom Viridiplantae; phylum Streptophyta; class Magnoliopsida; order Myrtales; family Lythraceae; genus Trapa; species Trapa incisa. The sequence continues at coordinate 12,641,403 of CM057777.1, forward strand.
GATTTGGCCATGGTACCAGGACATGACCGACATACTTGATGGATTAGCGGCAGTGCAACAAGACTTGGTTGATGGAATAGTCTAGATAAATAGCTGTGGGTCGAGTTGAGGGTCGGGACCATTGGACCAATGGCACCACATATTAATGGCTTATGGAAAATTATTTTTTGTGCATGCACTGGGACCATCAAGATGCCCAAGAGGGGTAGTGATGCATCCTAAGGGCTACTAAATGACATGGTAGAGATAAGGGCAGATTGTCATGCCAGCAGTTAGGGAAGTTTGTTGTAGGTTCATGCACATGAGACCGGGGAGGGGTCAAGATGAGGTATCTATTCTCATACGGACACGAAGTTTCTTTTCGGGTTTAAGGTCGAGTATCGCGAACATCCACTCATTCCTAGGGTAGAAGTGGACGAGCTTCTATATAGGTGGACAGTAAAGTCGCTCCGACGCCACAACTGGGTGTAGTGGACAGGGCTACCCTACGAATGTGTGATCCCTTCATGATGAAGGGCGTATATTGATTGTTAAACACACCGATTGTGGATAATTATGAAATTGATTTTTGAATAATCGGGAATTCAAGGAAAGAATGGTTTTAAAGAAAATAAGGATTATGACACACTCCAATTCAAACTATTTTATAGAAACTCATGTTTCAAACACCTATTCACTGAGTTGTCGAACTCACCCCTCCCTTTACTCCTTTTCAGGTAAATGAGGGAAAAACCTACCTACAGACATTCCAGTGGCTAAACCTGCAAGAAAGGTATGTAAGTTCAATTTATTTAGTTTTGATTAATGTTATATCCATGAAAGGTATAGGTATAAAGGATGCCTTACTCCTCATGGTCTAAAATAATGGGAAAACCCTTAATAAACTAGAAGAGTGGTAGGTTGCTCACAGGGATCCGACCAAACAAGGTTGGGGCATGACATGGCAAGCCTTTGTTTATCCCAGGGTTCGACCATTTCCTAGTCGATCCTGTTACACATCCCTCCTCAGGGATGTATATCACATGTTACATGGTATTTCATCTCGGGATGTATCCCGTTAATTCATGACTTTCATGGACTACCTTTGACTTTCATGGACTACCTTAAACCCTTTTTTGGTGAAATTGAATAAATTTAGGTCCTAAGATAAATTTTAAAAGTTACGGGACTCAATTTGAGGAAAAACCAATATTAGGGACTTAAAGTTAAAGAGAAATAACTTTAGGGATCTAATTGTAAATAACTAGAAGTTTAGGTTTTCTCATTCATTGGAAATGAATGAAGGTTGTTATGTCGAGTAATAATGAACAAGGATGTTCATATCGTGTAGGAACGTGAAATACCAGGAATGCCAGCATGGACGAGCGCACGTGAATACAAAGAACTGGTCTAGTAGAATTCACTACGTTAACGAGTGAGTGGGTTTACTAACATCATACCTGGTTGGGATGGAGAGCACAACTTAAAGATAAAAACCACTTACCGGTTGTGAGTGGGATTATATATCATACCTGATTGTTAATGATAAGTGCCTCGATATAAAAACCCACTATTTAGTGATATTTTAATCATCACCACTTAGAGAAATTGATGTGAAAATTATGCGAAAAAACTATTTAACGGTTGTAAGTAGATCATAACCCGTTGGTATGATGAGACTTCCTCAAAGGAAGTTGAAAACCCGTTCATCGGTTATGAATGGAGATGTCCTTATACCGGTTGGTATAATGGACAGTGAAAACCTATTTTGTCGGAAGTGTTCTCCCTAGACTGTGTGCCAATGCTTAAACTATTTGGGAGACCTTCTTGATGGGAGCTCGAATAGCTCTTATAGGCCGGGGGCCTCAGTTTTAGAACTTGAGGGCTAGAATGCCCAGTTTTTGAAAATCTCATACAGTGGGCCTAAGGCTAGTTGGCATGAGTAGGAGCTCGTAAATGAACATCATATATGTGCCATAAAACTTAATAAGCGAATTGTTTGGCCATAGTACCAAGATTGGACCGACATGCTCAGTCAACTAGCGACAGTGCGATATGACAGGTCAACGGACTAGTCAAGACAAACAACTATAGGTTGAGTTGAGAGTTGGGGCCGTTGGACCAATGGCACCACAAATTACATGGAAATATGAGAAAACATTGTTTGTGCATGCACTGTGAGTACGAGACCATTCAGACGCCCATGAGGGGTAGTGATGCGTCCTAAGGGCACTAGATGACCTAGTGGCTATAAGGGCAATTCGTCGTTCTAGGTGTCTATGTGAAATTTGCACCAAGCGCATGAGATCGAGCTGGGAACAGGATGAGGTCTCTATCCTCATATGGACACGAAGAAGTGATTTCAGGATTGAGGGTCGGATGTTGCATACATCCACTCATTCCCAGGGGTAGAAGTGGTCGTGCTTCTATCCGGGTGGCAGGAAAAGTCACTTTGAAGCCACTAGTGGGTTCAGTAGTGATACTAACTTGCGAATGTATGTAACCTTCATGATGAAGGATGTGTGTTGGATGATGACACACCGTGGTAACTAAGAAATAATGGAGAACCCAAACTTTTAAGTGAATGAATTTTTGAAAAGAAAGGAGTATGACACACTCCATATAAATATTTTTTTTAAAGTCAAAAGATTTGAATCCCATTCACTGACTAGTTGTACTCACCCCCTTTCTTATATCCCTTTCATGAGATTTCGGAAAGCCTACCATTAAAGACCATCAACTAAGACGCTTGTGAGATAGGTATGATGAATTTAAAATGTTATGCAGTTTTGATTATGTTATTCCAGGAAAAAGGTGCATGTTTAAAGGATGCCTTACTCTTTACGGTTTAGGATAAGGGGAAACCCTTTAATAAACCAGGAGAGTGGTGGGTTGTTCACGGGGATCTGACCAAACTGGGTCGGGGTGTGACACTTCTATCATGATGGATGTTAACGATACTCTGATCCATAAGTGGGTGCAGTGGGCATGCTGCACTAGCGGATATGTGTACCCTTTATGATAAAGGGCGTGTGTTTGTTTGCTAAAATGCCTTCCGAGGCAAGGGGATGTGCCAAGAGAGCTAAATACACATAATTATTAAAAATGGTGAAAGGTTTGGAGGTTGGAGAAAATCTTTGAAAATGGTAATAAACTTTTAAATAGTTTTTGATGAACTAAATATTTATGAAAACTCACTCCCAACACCTGCTCACTGAGTTGTAGAAACTCACCCTCCGTTTCACCCCATTTAGGAAAAAGGAGACCAACCTTAGATATCTCTCGCAGCTGAACCCTAAGTCAGGTATGTAAGTTTTTAAACTATTAAGTTTTGTATAATGCTATTCTAGGAAACTAGGTAAAAAAGGACGCCTGACTCATCGCGGTCTAGAAGGAAGAGAAATCCTTCTTAAACCAAAGGGGGTGCCGGGTTGCTCTCGGGGTTTCGACCAAAACAGGTCGGGGCTTGACAACTTGAGTGGTATTAGAGCCTATTTCCTCGAATACATTATCAAGACCATGTAACAAAAGAGTTAAATAAAAACTACGTACCTTGTAGGAAGATGGGCCTAAGTGAAGTAGCCAAACAAACCCGTGCTACCTAGCCACCATGGAAACTAGGGAGAATCCCATTCCAATTAAGGAAATGAACCAGGGAACTAAGTAGTCTAGGAGGACTCTTGGAGTAACCCTTTGGCGAAGAGGACTCAATAAGAAAACCGCCAAGGTGTTCGGGCTCAAGGACGACAAAGTACAAATCCACCAACAATCCCATAGAAAGACTCCCTAATACTTGAAGTATAGTAGGAACCACAAGGGTACACACAAGGAAATGACCTATTACAAGTGTGGACAATGGGAACACTACATGAGAAAGTGCCCAATACTACTGACGACATGTATTTTCTATCTAATGGTTGTCTCAATTTCCCAAATTGACATTTTTAAGCCACATATAATAATGAATTTGTAAACTAGTTCACTATGGTTCATCTTGGTTCAGTTTGGTTCAGGTCTGGTTCACCCCAAACTGGTCTAGTTCTATCATCAATTCCAGTTCCCGGTTCTTCCTATTTTTGTGAATTTTTGGTCACTTGGGATTTTCCAATTTCTCACGTTAACTATTTTTCATTCATTAACCATTCGCACATAAATCTATTCCGGTTCTTTTCCTGATTTTTTTCGATCCCAAAGGACAGGTTGACCAACTCTCCCCTTCTTTCAGGAGTTTTGTCCTCAAAATTGTTACATATTAAATAGTTGTGTGTATCTACCCCTTATAGTTGACTCAACCTCCCATGTTTCTTTCTCCACTTGATCATTATGCCAGAGTATCCTTACCATGGGAATACTCTTGTTCCAAAAATTTTAATCACATATGTCAAGGATTCGGACGGGTTCTACTTCATAGGTCAGGTTTTCCTCGATCTCCAACGGTGGTTCATCTAGCATGTAGCTGGGGTTGGGCTCATACTTTCACAGTAGTGACACATGGAAGACATCATGAATCCTCTACAAGTCCGGGGACAACTCCAATCGATATGCTACTAGTCCGACCCTCCGAATTATGGAGTACGAGCCAATGTATCTTTGTTTCAACTTCTCTCTCTGTTGAAACTTGAGTATCCCCTTACATGGTGACACTTTTAGGTAAACTCGGTCCTTCACCTCAAATTACAAGTCCTTTCTCCAGTGGTCAGCATAACTTTTCTACCTATCTGGGCTGCCTTAAGTCGGCTCCTTATTATTTGAATCTTCTCTGATGTGTCCTCTATCAACCACTTTCTCGAGTTTTCTTTCTCCTACCTCCTCCCAAAATAGGGGCGTGCGGCAAGGTCACCCGTAGAGTGCCTCGTAGGGTGCTATCTGGATGCTGGCCTGGTAGCTATTGTTATAGAATTCCATGAGACACATGTAATCCTCTTAATTCCTTTTCATTATTAGAATACATGCCCGAAGCATGTCCTCTAGAGTTTGGATGGTCCATTCTGACTGTCCATCTGTATGGGGGTGAAAAGCTGTACTCATGTGGAGTCTAGTTCCCTGGGCAGCTTGCAGGTTAGGCCAAAATCGAGAGGTGAACCTTGGGTCCCGATCCGATATTATACTTACTGTGACTCTATGGAGTTGTACAATCTCCCCCATGTACACAGTGACGAGCTTTTCTATCGGGTCTATTACTTAGATGGGTAAGAAATATGCAGACTTAGTCAGTCGATCCATGATAACCCATATGGCATCTCTACCCCTTCTTGTTACTGGCAGCACAGTCATGAAATCCTTGGTGATATGCTCTCGTTTCCACTCGGAAATCTAGAGAGGCTGTAGTAGTCTAGAGGGTTTCTGATGTTTGGCTTTAATTTGTTGACACAACATGCATCTGGCCACATACTCGGCAATGTATTTCTTCATTCCCTTCCACTAGTATCCCTATTTTAGGGTGTGGTACATCTTAGTACTACTCGTATGCATGGCGTACATTGAGTCATGTGCTTCCTCCAGTATCTCCCTTTTTAATTCCCAATTGTTTAGCACTAGACCCTTTCTTTAAAGGTCATCTCTCTATTGCTCTTGACCATGATGTCTTGTGTTGGACCATCTTCATTCCGTTTCCAATGGGGACGGAGCTCCTCATCTTTCTTTTGTAGAGCCCATATTTGGTCCACTAAGCCAAGTCGTACTACTAGGTTGACCACTAGGTTACCCTGGCCCTTGTCCACATGGAGGTCCACTCTTAAGTTGTACAATTGGCTTAATAAGGGTAGGTAGCTAGTACTTACTGAGGCCACTCCCATGTGGTACTTGCGGCTGAGTGCATCTACCACTACGTTTGCCTTATCAGGGTGGTACTCGATCGTTAGGTCGTAGTCCTTTACTAGCTCTAGCCACTTTCTCTACTGCAGGTTGAGCTCCTTTTGTGTTAGAAAGTATTTCAGGCTCTTATGATCGGTGTTGTAAACCCCACTTTTTGGAGTTAAGGAAAATCAGGAGAAGAACCGGTCAAACTAAGTGAGAAAACCAACCCGGTTCACAAACCCGATCGTCAGAGAGATAGGAAATTTGGGAAATTTACAACTCTTGGGTGACCCAAATGGTTCATAAAACCTTGGAAAAGAACCTTAGGACAAATTGGAAGATAAAAACCAGACCGGTTCAGATCAACCGGATCTAAATCGGATTGAACTGGTTTATAAACCAAGTCGGTTTATGAACTAGAACCGATAGAGAGAGGGCAAACTAGGAAATTTTTGGATCCCAAGTGACCTAAACAGTCACAAAAGTCATGAAAAAGGACTTTTGGATGAATGGGAGATGAAAACCAAACCAATTCAGGTGAACCGGATCCGAATCGGATTGAACCGGTTTAGATCGCTTTGAACCACTATTGAACCAGATGCTAAATTCATTTTTCTAGGTTGCTTAGAAAATTTAAATTTGAGATTTGAGGCCACCATTGAATAGAGAATGAATTTAGAAATTTTTAATTTTCAAAAATTTGGTCGAATTGGGCCTAAACCGGCCCGTTTAAGCTTTAAACCCGGTTTGGAATAGTGTTATCTTCTTCCTTTAGATGACAACACTGTTCACTCGCTAGAAAATCGAGTAGTGTCGGTGAAGCTAAAAAGTCTCTAACCAGGGAGTTTTAGGCAATGAATGACTGCCACTAAGGCACCAATCGGATGGCCAAGAAGTCCCTGAGCTTCCTATATAAAGAACCCCTCCTCATTCATCCTCTCCACACCTGAAAACTCCATTCTCTCTCAACTGCTCTAATTTTTGGTGAAGCTCAAACCAAAGCTCCGATATAAGGTCTTTTATGAGCCAAAGAAGGCACGGTTGGGTTCTTTGGATTCGAGGAGATGACAGGTACATCTGTGTAGTCTTCCTTTGCTCTAAGGGTCGTCGGAGAAGCGCCGATGTGATCGAACAATGAAGTAGCTCTGGCGAACCGAAGCTGCCTTGTTTCGGCCGAGCTAAAATCGGCCAATTCGGGCCCTTGTTAGGCCAAACCAAGCCCTCCCAACACCTCCACAGTCCTCCTACAGCTGAAATAGAGCTGAAAGGTAAGCCAATTCGGCTCCCTTCTGTAATTTCTGACTGGTGCTAGAGAGAGAATTGATAGAATTTTGATGATAAAATTCTCACTCAATTCAGAATCAATTGATGCAATTCTTGATCCTAAGAGGAACCTCAGGACAAATCATGCGATTCAAAGTGCAATTGAATTGTATGAAGGTGTAGGAACTCCAATCTAACTTCAATTTCAACAATTAAACTCATTTGATCGATCAATTTGATGAAATCAAATTCGACCGAGTTAGAAGATTGAAATTGGGGAAAATTGGGAATTTTAGAAATTCGAGGGACTAAAGTGTAATTTCATAAAATTGAGGGCCAATTGGGCATGATAAAGATGTTGGAGGGACCAATTGGACAAAATTTGAAAAATTTGGGGCAAAACTTACCATTTTTGTAAAGTTGGGGCAAAATGGTAATTTTAGAAATTTGGGAAATTAAACCCCTTTTTTGTGAATTTGAATAAATTGAGGCACTAAGGTGAATTTTAAAAGTTCCGAGAGTCAATTTGAGGAAAAAATGGCATTAGAGACTTAAAGTTAAAGAAAAATAAATTTAGGGACCTAATTGCAAATAAAGGAAAAGTTTGGTTTTCTCATCCATTTGAGATGAATGAGGGCTATTAGGCTAAAGTATAATGAACAAAAGTGTTTATATCGTGTAGGAAGATGAAATACCGAGAACGCTAGCTAAGACATGTTCGAGTAAGGACAACAAGCCGACTAAGAGAATATTCACTACACTATGATGTAAGTGGAATATATAATATCATACCCAATTGGGATGACAAGCATCTCAAAAATGAAAACCCACTGCAAAGTGGTATTTTAATCATCACATCTGAGAAGAGTGATGTGGAAATCTCTCTAAAAAACTACTTATCAATTGTAAGTTGATCATACCCAATTGGTATGATGAAATTTCCTAGAAGGAAGTGGAAAACCTGCTTGTCGGTTATAAGTGGGGATGTCCTCATTCCCGGTTGATATGCTGGATGATTAAAAAGTTTATTTTGTCAGAAATTCTCTCCCATGATTGTGTGCCACTGCTTAAAATTTTTGGGAGACTTTCTCGACGGGAGCTCGAATAGCTCATATAGGCCATAGGCCTTAGTTTTGGAACTTGGGGGCTAATATGCTTGATTTAGAAAATCTCGAACAGTGGGCCCTAGGCTAGTTGGCACAAGGAGGAGCTCATAAACAAACATGATTAATATGCCATGAAAACTTAAATAAATGAGTTGTTTGGCCATGGTACCAAGACAGGACCGACATACTCAATGGACTAGTGGTAGTGCAACAGGACAGGTCTTCAGACTAGTCAAGACAAACAGTTCTAGTTCGAGTTGAGGGTCGACTCCGTCGGACCAGTGGTACCACATATTATATGGCATTATGTAAAAATTATTGATTTTAGTCATACTAGAAGTCTTGTGAAGCTTGACGTAGCTTCAAGCGCATGATACTAGGGTGGAGATAGGATAAGGTCTTTGTCCTCATACGGACACAAAGTTTTGTTACGAGATTGAGGGTTGGATGTCGCGAAAATCCACTCATTCTCAGGGTAGAAGTGGACGTGATTCTATCTAGGTGGTCAGTAAAGTTGCTTCGATGCCACAAGTGGGTACAGTGGACGGGCTGGCTTGTGATTGTGTGTTCCTTCATGATTAAGGATGTGTGTTGTTTGATAAACACATCGATATGATGAAAAATAGTTAAGGAAAACAAGAATTGAGAATGAAATGTTTTTAAAAGAAAAATAAGGAGTCTGGCACACACCAAATTCTAATGATTTTCTAAAATTAAATCTTTGAACATCCATTCACTAGGTCGTTGAACTCACCCCCTCCCTTATATCCCTTTTAGGTAACCCGTAAAGCTTACCCCCAAAGACCACCAGCTAACACACATGTAAGGCATGTATGATAAGTTAAAAATTTTGTGCAGTTTTGATTTATGTTATTCTAGGAAAGGTACATGTTTAAAGGATACCTTACCCCACACGATTTTAAACCAAGGGGAAACCCTTAGTAAACCGGGAGAGTGGCGGGTTGATCACGGGGATCTGACCAAACCGGGTCGGGGCATGATAAGTGTAGATACGACATTTAACTCCATACAAATAGTAGCACTATATCTTGAGGGCGAATACTATTGCTGCCAGCTCAAGTTCATGGGTGGGGTAATTTTTCTTATGGGGCTTTAATTGTCGTGATGCATAGGCAATGACCTTCCCTCGTTGCATCAGGACACACCCTATCCCTTGTCTAGATGCATCACTATACACCGTGTATTCCCTAACGTCCGTGTCAGGTAAGGTCAGCACTAGAGTCGTCGTTAATCGAGACTTGAGCTCTTGGAAGGATTCCTTGCACTTGGTGTCCCACTTGTAGTCCACTCCCTTCCTCATGAGGCTAGTTAAGGGAGCTACAAACTTCCGATAGTACCCAACAAGGCCGAGGAAGCTATGAATCTCAATTGAGTTCGTATTTCCAATTTCAGATGATCTCTATTTTGGATAGATCCACCTTTACTCCATCTTTGGACACTACATGCCCTAGGAAGCCCACTTCTTGGAGCTAGAACTCGCACTTAGAGAACTTGGCGTACAACTGGATTTCTCATAGGGTACTCAGGGTCATCTCCAAGTGCACCTGGTGCTCCTCTTCAGTTCGGGAGTATATGAGGATTTCATCTATAAACATGATCACAAACTTGTCAAAATATGGTTGGAACACCCAGCTCATCAGGTCCATGAAGGCCGCAGGTGCATTTGTCTATCCAAAGGGCATTACCCTAAACTCGTCATGCCCGTATCGTGATTAGAAGGTGGTTTTCTGTATATCCTCTTCCTGAATTTTTAGTTGGTGAAATCCCGACTGTAGATCAATTTTGGAGAAGTAGGCTGCCCCTCTTAATTGATCAAATAAGTCATCTATCCTGGGGAGAGGGTACTTATTCTTGATCGTTACCTGGTTCAATTTCTGGTAGTTGATGCAAAGCTGCATGCTTCCATCTTTCTTTTTGACGAACAATAATAGTGCACCCCATAGGGACTAGCCTGGGCGTATAAGCCCTTTCTCTATGAGTTCATCCAATGGATCCTTCAACTACTTGAGTTCTGTGAGTGCCATACTATAGGGTGCTTGAGATATGGGATGGGTTCCTAGCACCACCTCAATTATGAACTCTAGTTGGCGATCTAGGGGTAGGCAAGGTAGTTCTTCCGAGAAAACTTCTAGGTAATGGTTGACTACCAGAATTATTTCTAGTCACTTATCTGGTGAGTCCTTGCAAGTGATATGTGCGAGGAATACCTTACATCCTTTTCGAAGTAAGTCTTGTGCTTTTATGCAAGACACCAGGTGTATCCCTGCTCTTCCTTTGTCCCCTTCAAACATAGCCTCCTACTTTCTAGGAGCCTGAAAGGTTATCCTCTTACTTCCATAGTCCCCCTAGGCTTGGCATGCTTATCCAATCCATTCCAAAGATGACCTCTACTTCTCATAACGGAAGGGGAATCAAGTCTGCTTCTAGGGTGGTCCCTCCTATTTGCACTTCACAGGCCTTAATGTACTCATGCCACTCCAGTGTTTCTCCTAAGGGGGTGAGGTTGTGGAGGGGTGGCAGGAGAGGGCAGGGTTCTTTAAGGAGTTCTAGGACTAGGTTTTCCTTGATGAAAGATTGATTTGCCCATGAGTCAAAGAGGGTGTATCTTTCCTTTTTGAACACTTGTACAAAACCCGAGTGGAAGTTAACGAACTTCTTAAAGGAAACATATTTTATTAATTGAAAGAAAGGGAATTACAAGACTCCAAGCTATAGACTCAATCTAAGAGGAGGGTTGGGACGTATTAGCCACCATTTTGGAGTCCTTTTTGGCTTCCTCCTGGGTCAGGTTGTAGACTCTGGTTGGGACTCTCATGGGTGCCTCCCTCCCTTTGTTAGATGCCCTCTGGTTTCTTGGCGGTGGGGGTGGAGCATTTCGCGGAGCGTTGTCCCGTGTCCTAGGGTAATTTCGAAGGAAGTGTCCAAATTGTCTGCATCCGTAGTAGATGTAGACCTCTTCATGGTTCCTCTGGCACCGGGGGCAGTAGGGACCTTTCTACGAAGGAAGTGCATTGATCTCCCTATGGCCATGGTGGCCCTCCTCCCTTCATAGGAACCTTGGTTGGTTCCTCCATAGAGGTCGACCCTATTCTCTCAGGCCTCCTCTACTGATATGCCCCCTGTCCTCCCTTCACCCTCCAAGCTCCATCCGGCAGCGCCTTGTTTGGACCAACCACTCGCATTCATGTGCCATGCCGACTAGGTCGGTGGGGCATCCCAAAACCCCCCATGCGGTCTCTTATATCCATATTGAGACCGTCAATGAACTTCTAGTACAGGTCGGTGAGTCTTACCAGGTCGAGGGTGAAAAGTCTCAACTCGTTGAATTTGGTCTCATATTTCAAGACCGTGCATGCTCCCTAGCATAGTTGGAAAAATTTCACCTTCTTCTCGTTGATTAGGTGGGGAGTCAAGTACCTCTTCCGTGTACCATCTTTCAAACTCTTCCTAGGTAGGTGTGGTCGAGAAGAGTCTCCATGTGTTGTCCCACCATCTCTTCGCATTGGACTCTAGAAAGAATTCAGCCAGTGTAACCATCTCCTCCGGGGATATCCTGATGATACCCATAATTTCTTGAGGCTCACCAACCAGTCCATGGCGGCACTGGCCTCCTTCCCCCCGTAGAATGGCTTACACCCTAGTTGTTGGAGCTTCTTTAGGTATCTAGGGATGTCGAAGAGTGGTGGAATAGGTGTAGAAGGGGGTTGAGATTGAACCTCCTCCTAGTGGGTTTGGGACTTGAAGTCCAGGTGAGATTTGTCGCTGAGATGGGGTTGCCCGAACACCCTGGTGAACTCTTCATATAGCCTTTGGTACTCGAAGCTGATGCCTTGTGAGGCTGAGGGCACTTCTGGGAATTCTGCCTCCGGGAGGGGGTTTCTAGCGGAATCAGTAGTTGTCGCCCCTATTCTCTTGACTCCTCTTTTGGGTGCCCTAGCTAGGTTAAAATTTCTTTAATTAGTATTTATGTGTTAAGTCTTGATAATGTGTCCGAGAAAAGCAGGCTCTTATACCATCGAAGTTGTCATGCCCTAACCCGGTTAAGTCGAGGTCCTGTGAACAACCCGCCACACTCTCAATCCTCAAAGAGGGACTCCTCTAGGAGATCAAAAGAGTCAGGCATAGTACCTATCAAGTTTAACCAAGTTTTCGTGTACTTGGGTTGGGGTCTGGGGAGGAAAAGTCGACGTAGTCGTGTTCCTTCCTAAAAATGTTTAGAGGGAGGGGGTGAGTTTGACAACTCAGTGAGTGGGGAAAAATCTTTTAGGAAGGTTCAATTAAAAATTTTCAATTGTTTGATATTTCAGCAGTTCCTTTTTCAGATTTCTCAAATTCACATTAACAACCGCCCACCTATCATAGAAGGGATCACACGTTCATAGAATGGTCCCCGACCGTGCCACTTGTGGACTGGAGCACCTTTACCGTTCACCCTAAAAGAGGTGCACTGCCTCTACCTAGAGTTTGAGTGGACATCAATTGTCACGCCTTGACCCGTTTTGGTTGGATCCCCGTGATCAACCTACCGCTCCCTTGGTTTAAGAGGAGTTTCCCCTTCTTTTAATCAATAGGAGCCAAACGTAATTTTCAAACCTTGTTCCCTAGAATAGCATAAATTAATCAAATGCAAGATTAAAAAGAAATTTTTAGCATACCTGACGAGGGATACATCTTCAAGTTTTCTTTATTATATATCCTTATTCCTGAAAAGGGGTTAAAGAGAGGAGGTGAGTTCTACAACTCAGTGAGCGGGTGTTGGGAGTGAGTTTTCTGAAAGATCACTTTTGTTTATCTATAACATGCCAAGGTTATCATAAAAATGATTTCCTCAAAGTTCGGTTTTCAAAACCTTTTTCCATGCCCCTATTAGGTGTGTTTAGCTTTCTTAGACCGTTCCCTTGCCTCGGGAGGCATTTAGCAAACAAACACATGCCCCTCATTAGGAAGTGTATGCACATTCACAGGTGTAACCCATCCACTACACCCACTTGTGGATTGGAGCGTATTTACCGTCCACCAAGAAAGAAGCTTGTCCACTTCTACCTTGGGTCTACGTGGATGTTCTCGACATCTGACCCTCAGACCCGAATGCCACTCCATGTCCGTATGTGAACAGAAACCTCATCCCGACCTCATCTCAATCTCATACACAAGAAGCTACTCCGAGCTTCCCAACTGATTGGCACGACAAATTGCCCTTATCTCCACCATGTTGTCTAATAGTCCTTAGGACCCATCACTACCCCTCTTGGGCGTCTTGATGGTCCTATACCATAAGTGCATGCACAAGGACCAATTTTCACATATGGCCATTATCCTTGGTGCCAATGGTCCAATGACCCAAACCCTCAACCCGACCTACAGCTATTTGTCTAGGCTGGTCCGTCAATCTGACCCTAACACACTATTGCCAATCCATTGAGTACTGTCGATCCTGACTTGGGACCATAACAAAATCACACAATAATTTCATTAGAAATTTCCATGGCTTTCTTTACTCAAGTTTGTTTACAAGCTCCTTCTTGTGCCCATTGGCTTTGTGTCCACTGCACATGAATATCCAAAATAGGACATTTAGCCCCATGAGTTTAAAAACTAAGACCTCTGGCCTACCTGAGCTGTTCTAGCTCCCGTCAAGAAGGTCTCTCAAATCTTTTAAGCATTGGTACATAGTCAGCGGATAACACTTCTGACAAAAAGATTATTTTCAACTTCATCACACCAATCGGGTATAATAATATCTCCACTTACAACCGGTAAGCGGGTTTCTCCTTTCCTCAAGGAAGTTCATCATACCAACTGGGTATGATGTTAGATAGTCCCACTTACAACCGGTAAGTAAGTTTTTAACTCTAAATTTTCTCATCACCCTAACCGGGTGTGACGATAAATATGCCCACTCACCTGATGACCGTGATGTGTTCGTCCCCAATCGGTTTCCAAGTCCACACTATCTTTACCTTGTTGACGTTCCATCTCTCATGTCCCTACACGTTCGGGCATCATTGTCAATTAAGGTTTGACATGCCAGCCTCGTTTTCTCACATATGAGCGACTAGGCTCAAAATTGTTAGTTAATTGCACTTAGGTCCCTAAAGTTCATCTTCCTTGACTTTAGGTCCATAATGCTAACTTTTTCCCAAATTGAGTCCCAAGACTTCGAAAATTCTATTTGAGTCCTCAACTTACTCAAAATTGTATAAGGGGCGCAAGTTTCCCAAATTTTCAATTTGGTCTCCAACTGTTCAAAAATAACAATCTTGCCCCTACTTTCCAAAAAATGGGAATTTGAACCCAAATGTTCCTGAAATTGATCAATTAGTCCCTCAACATCTTTCTCATGGCTAATTGGCCTTCAATTTGGGAAAATTGCAATGATGTCCCTCAGTTTTCTAAAATCCCCAAAATTTCCCCAAAAGTTTCCCTAATTTCTCCCCTTCAAACTAACTAAATTAGATTTCTTCAAATTGGCCATTCAATTGGGGTTAATTGTTTCAATTGGAGGTATAAATCATTTCCTATATTTCCATATGATTCAATTGATCTTTGAATCACATGATTTGATTCTGAAGCGAGCTCAAACAGAGCTTTGCTGGAAAATCTTTCATAGAGAGAGAAAGCTTTGAAAGCTTACCGTTAGAGGTGCAGCAGTCCGAGCTCTCTATCTGGGGAGGTAGCTGTCATCCTGAGGTTTTTTCTAGGATCAAGAAATGCTACAATTGATATCTAATCAAGGGAGAATTTCATCAGTAAAGTTCAGTATTTCTCTCTCTAACTCTGACCAGCAATGATAGAGGAGGGCCGAATTGGCTTACCTTTCAGCTCTGTTGAGGCTGTGTGAGGGCCATGGGTGTGTCGGGGAAGCTTGGTTTGGCCAGAGAAGGGCTGAATTTTTCCAAATTCAGCTTGACTAGAATAAGGCAGCTTCGGTCCTTTGGAGCTGCTTCACTATTTGATTCCGCCAGTGCTTCTCTGACGGTCCTCGGGTCAAAAGGAGGTTGCTGTCAAGTAGCTAATTTCCTCCATAGTCTATATGAACTGATCTTACCCTCTAAGGCTAAGAAAAAGGCCTAATTTGGAGCTCTAGTTCGATCTTCATTGGAAAATGGAGAAGTTGAGAGAGAATGGAGATTTGAGGTGTGTAAAGGATGAATGGAGAGGAGCTCTTTATATAGGGAGCTCGGGGACCGTCTGCCCAACTACTTTCCATTTTATTCGAGCTTATCCTCGCCCTAAAACGGTTTGAACACAACAGTTTCAGCTTCATTGGCGTTGTCCATTTTCTACATTAATGAATAGTATTATCATCCTGTGGAAGTAGATGACACTATTCCGAACCCAATCAGACCGGTCCGTCCAGGTTCAATGGCGTAAATCATCTAGTTCAAACATGATTCGACTAGTTTTCTCAAAATTTATAAATTTATAAATTAATCTAAATTCATTCTCTATCTAGTGGTGACTTCAATTCCCCTATTTGAATATTTTAAGATACAAAAAAAAATGAATTTAGAAAACGGTCCAAGTATGGTTCAAATCGGTTCAATCCGATTCAGGTCCCGTTCACCATGAACTGGTCTGGTTTTCTCTTCCCATTTGCCCCAAGGTTCTTTTCCATGACTTTTATGACTCTTTGAGTCACTTGGGATTTGTCAATTTCCCATTTTACCCTTTCTTTACCGGTTATGGTTTGTGAGCCAACTCAATTTTCTCTTTTGAATTGACTGGTTCTTTTCCCGATTTTATTGTCTGTAAAGGACGAAGTTTAAAATTCCCCCTCCTTTTTGGGGTTTTTCCCTTAAAACTAATTCAGTAATCCTTTGCATAGGGAGTAATTTCCCCTTGACGTCTTTTTGGGGTTTGTTTAACATGTTGTTACTTTGGTGGTTCCTTCACCTTGCCCCTTTAATCATGTGCCTAAAAATTTATTTTCCTTTCAATTGTTTACTCACTCTATGGAGTTTAACATCATTAGGCATGTCTTACCCACTAGTTCAAAGGTACAGTCTTAGGTCCACTTCTTACTCTTCCTTGGGTAAGACTCTTCTTCTTAAGGGTTCTTATCCATGTCATTGGGTTTGATGTCCCATAAGCATCAGATCTTCTCTATTTCTATTTATTTCCTTAGTCGTTGATGCTATTTATGTCACACCCCAACCCAGTTTGGTCTGATCCCCGTGATCAACCTATTGCTCCTTTGGTTTAAGAAGGGTTTCCCCTTTCTTTAATCAAAAGGAGCCAGACGAATTTTAACCTTATTCCCTGAAATAACATAAATCAATAAAAATGTAAGCTTAAAAATAACTTTTAAGCATACCTAACAAGAGGTAGGTCCTGCTGTTTTCCTTAGTCAGTTTTCACTACTCCTAAAAAGGGATATAAGAGAGGGGTGAGTTTCTATAACTCAGTGAATGGGTATTGGTAATGAGTTTTCATAAAAATAGTTTTTAATTGGAGTGTGCCAAATTACTTATTTCCTTTTAGAACATTTATTTCTCAAATTTTGGTTTTCTAAATTTCTTTCCTCATTATTTACAATAGGTGTGTTTAACAGTCAACACATGCCCTTATTTAGGAAGGGATCACACATTTGTAGGGTAGCCCATCCATTGCACCCACTTGTGATATTAGGCCGACTTTACCGGCCACCTAGATAGAAGCATGTCCACTTCTACCCTAGGAATGAGTGGATGTTCACGATATTCAACCCTCAAACCCAAAATCAACTTCGTGTCTATATGAGGATAGAGACCTAATCCCAACCCCAACCCGGCCTCATGCGCATGAATGTCGAGCTTCCCTGATTGTTGGCACGACAAACTGCCCTTATCTAGACCATGTCCTCTAGTAGCCCCTAGGACACATCACTACCCCTCTTGGGCAACTTGATGATCTCGAATCTTTGGTGCCACTGATCCAAAGACACCAACCCTCAACTCGATCTGCAAATATTTGTCTAGACCGGTCCGTCAACCTAGCCCTGACGCACTGTTGCTAGTCCATCGAGTATGTCGGTCATGTATTGGTACCATGGAGAAATCACACATTCCATTCATTTAGAATTTTCATGGCATAAATATCACATATTTGTTTACAAGCTCCTGCTCATGCCAACTAGCCTTGGGCCCACTGTATGTCATTTTCCAAAACTAGGCATTTTAACCCTCAAGTTCCAAAATTGAGGCCTCTAGCCTATCTGAGCTATTCTAGCTCACATCAAGAAGGTCTCCCAAAATTTTTAAGCATTGGCACACAATTAGGGCAGAACACTTCTGACAAAATAATTTTCCATTCATCACACTAATCGGGTGTGATGTCATCTCCGCTTACAACCGGCAAATGGGTTTTCTCCTTCCTTCGAGTAAGTCCATCATACCAATCGAGTATGATCTCTGTACTTACAACTAGTAATTAGTTTTTTCGCATAGTTCTCACATCACTCCAACTAGGTGTGAAGTTAAAATTCCAAATATAAATGGTTTTTCATTTCCGAAGTGCTTATCATCCCAACTGGGTATGAAGTGAATAAACCCACTCACCTGTTAACCGTGACGTTTTTGTTATCAGTTGATTTTCCCAAGTCGACGCGAGCTTCTCTTTCTGGCATTATGGTCCTTCGTGCTCCTACACGATTTGGACAACCCTATCTATTAATACTTGCCAACTTGTTATAGGTGTAGAGGAATATGACATATGGAAAAGGATTGTCCCACACTGAAAGCATTTGGGATAATATCTTCCAAGAACAACACCTCCTCCACTATAGGAGTTCAGAAGGATACCACCCCAAGAAACACGACTCCTGCTCAGAATTTCAACCACATCTAGGAGTAAGCTCTTCAAGATACTAGTATAGTGGCGAGTACTTCCCGACCCATCATTATAACAATCTCCCTTTAAGAAAGGCTAAAGCCCCAAATTTGTAATCCTACTTCGAAAATAAATAAAGAAATTTTGAGTTCCTAAAACTTTTTCGTCCCTCAATGATGATGCGATTGTGTGCCTCAACTACATGAGGAAGGGAAAAGTACTGGAGGTAGGATCTTGATAATCCATAAATGGAGCATAGTGTAGATCAAGAAAATTCTCCCTTAAGAAGAAATTTCCAACCATCTAGGAGCAAAGAAGGAAGCATCTCCACAAGAAAAGACAAGCCCCGAGCATTAGACAATAAATGGGATGTCTCGGGATGCCAAGTGTAACCTGAATTGGAAAAGCAGAGGATCCAAATAGGAATTTGAGATGAACATAGCAGAAAGAAGCAACTAGTAACAATGAGATAGTCAAGGAGAATAAACAATGCCCTAAGAAGGACCGAGAAGTAGTAAAGACTATACCCTATAAAGGGCAATAGGATGGGCATTAAGGACAAGTAGACTCGAGAGACAATTGTCCTAAGACAATTAGACAAGGAGAGTAGTAGGAACAAGGCAACTAACAAACTGACCCTCGTAAGAATTATGAACTCAAACCTCCAGCGAAGAAGGGAGAAGTGG
The DNA here is from genome assembly GCA_030064435.1 of Trapa incisa. Lineage (NCBI taxonomy): Eukaryota > Viridiplantae > Streptophyta > Magnoliopsida > Myrtales > Lythraceae > Trapa > Trapa incisa. The sequence goes on from CM057777.1 coordinate 12,660,064, forward strand.
AAAGGCCAAACATGAGAAAAGAAGGATGAAGGAAATCCTTAAAGAAATCAAGGGCCAAAAATAGATTGGTGACCACACTCAAGTTGTGGAACCCATCCCTTCAAACCAAGGGAACCAAGAGGAGAATCGATACTATTGTCGAAAATTGGGCCTATTTAATCAATGTAAAAGAGTAAAGAAGGGTTAATGTGGGAAATTGGGAGATCCCAAGTGACCAAAAATTCCCAAAAATTATGAGGAAGAACTCGGAAGTGGAATTGAAGAGAGAACCATAACCAAATCAGACTAAACCGGGACGAACCATAGTGAACTAGTTTAAAAATTCATTTTTCTAGGTGGCATAAAAATGTCAATTTGGGAAATTAAGGCCACTATTAGATATAAAATGAATTTAGAAATTTTTAAGCATAAAAAAATCGGTCAAATCGGTTCTGAAGTAGCATATGTTTTAATTCGGGACAACGAACCCGATTGGATCGAACCTATAAACCCCGTCCTTTAAAGATAAGAAAAATTGGGAAAAGAATCGGTCAATTCAAAAGCGAAATTCGAGTCAGTTAACGAACCCAAACTAGTAAAGGAAGGGTAAAATGGGAAATTGGCAAATCATAAGTGACTCAAAGATTCACAAAAATCATAGAAAAGAACCTTGGAACAAATGGGAAGAGTAAACCAAACCGGTTTAGAGTGAATCAAACCTTAACCAAATTGAACCAATTTTAACATACATGAATCGAATTCTAAATTCATTTTTTGTGATGGCTTAATGTTATTGAATTGTGAAATTGAAGCCACCATTAGATAGGAAATGAATTTTGATAAATTTAAAAATATTTAGATTTGAGAAAACTGGTCGAATCGGGCCTGAACCAGCCAATTTTCACTATTGAACCCGGTCGGACCGGACTTTCTCAGGATGACAACATTGTTCATCAATGTAGAAACTTTCCTTCTCTGGAACATGAATATTTGCTCCGATCAGGGCATTTTTGGATGAGGATAAGCTCGACCAAAATGAAAAGTGATCACGTAGATGGTCCATGAGCTCCCTATATAAAGAGCTCCTCTACATTCATCCTTCACACACCTGAAATTGCAATTTTCTCTCAACTGCTGCATTTTTCGGTAAAACTTGAACCAGAGCTCCGACTTGGGCATTTTTCTTAGCCTTAGAAGGCAAGGTCAGGTCCAATAAACTCTAGGGGAAGTCAGCTACCTGACAGTAACTCCTTTCGACCCGAGGACTATCAGAGAAGCGCCGATGGAATCAAAGAGTGAAGTAGCCCCGATGAACCGAAGCTGACCTATTTTGGCCGAGCTGAATTTGGTCGAATTAAACATTCTTCAACCAAACCAAGCCTCTTGGACACCCCACGACCCTCACATGGCCTTAACAGAGTTGAAAGCTAAGCCAATTTAACCCTACTCCATCGTTGCAAATCGGTGATAGAGAGAGAATGTCTTGAATTTCACTAACAAAATTCACCCACATTTGAACTTCAATTGTAGCAATTCTTGATCCTATATGTAACCTTAGGATGAGAGCTACCTCTCCAGATTGAAAGTTTAGTCTACCGCCTTTCTAACGATAAGCTTTCGAATGTTTCTCTCTACGAACAGTTTTTAGGCAAAGCTCCGTTTAAGCTCATTTTGGACCCAAATGCTACGGTTCAAAGCTCAATTGAATCATATGGAAGTGTAGGAACTAATCCATATTATTAATTGGAGCAATTAACCTCGATTGAATGGCCAATTTGAAGAAATCAAATTCAGTCAATTTAAAGGGGAGAAGTGGTAAAATTTTGGGGAAGATTGGGGATTTCAAAAAATTGAGGGACCTCCATGTAATTTCTCAAAAATAAAAGCCAATTGGCAATGAGAAAGATGATGGGGGACCAATTGGTCAGTTTTCGAGACATTTTGGGTCAAATTACTATTTTTGGAAAGTAGGGGCAAAATCGTAATTTTTGAAAAATTGAGGACCAAATTGGAAATTTGGAAAACTTGAGCCCCTTACATAATTTTCAGTAAATTGAGTATCCAAAGAGGATATTGGAAATCTTGGGACTCAATTTGGGGAAAAGTTAGCATTATGGACCTAAAGTTATGAAAAATGAACTTTAGGGACCTGAGTGCAATAAACCAAGAGTTTTGAGCCTAGTCGGTCATACACGAGAAAACGATGGTTGTTATGTCAAATATTAATTAATAAGGATACCCAAATCTTATAGGAACAAGAGAGATCGGAATGCCAACAAGGAAAAGCTCGTGTGGACTTGGACGTTGACTAGGGACAAACGTGCCACAATCATCGAGTGAGTGAAAAATCTTTATACTTCATACCTGGTTGGGATGATGAGCACCTTTTCTAAATTGGAAGCCACCATGAGTGGGCTTAATTATACATCATACCCGGTTGAGATGATGAGTAGTTTAGAAATAAAAAACCACTTGTGAGTGAGATTATTTCACATTATACCCGGTTGATATAATGAGTTTTCTTGAGGAAAGGAGAAACCCGCCTACCGATTGTAAGCGGAGATATCACCACACTCGGTTGGTGTGATGAGTAAAAAAATGATTTTTTTTCGGAAGTGTTCTCCCCTAACTGTGTGTCAATGCTTAAAACATTTGGGAGACCTTCTTGATGTGCGCTAAAATGCCTCAGATAGGTCAAGGGCCTTAGTTTTTAAACTCTTGAGACTAAATGCCTAGTTTTGGAATAATGCATGTAGTGGGCCCAAGGCTAGTAGGCACGAGCAAAAGCTCGTAAACAAACTTGATTAAAAAGAGCCATGAAAATTTCTTATGAAATTGGTTGTGTAATTTTGTCATAGTATCAAGTCAGGACTGATAGTGCTCGATGGAGTGGCGGTAGTGCGTCAAGGCCATATAAACGAATCGACCTAGATAAACAGTTGTAGGTCGGTTGAGCGTCGATGTCGTTGGACCGTTGGCAACAAAGATGGTGGCTATATGTGAAAAACTCTTATTTGTGCATGCACATGTGGTACAGGACCATCAAGACGCCCTAGGGGATAGTAATGGGTCTTAAGGGCTATTGGACGACATTGTGGAGATAATGACAGTTCATCATGCCAGTTAGTCTTGAAGCTTTGTAAGCTTCTTGCGCATGAGACCGGGGTGGGTCTGGATGAGGTCTCCGTCCTCATACGGACATGAAGTGGCATTCGGGTCTGAGGGTCGGATGTCTAGGACATCTACTCAGATCAATGGTAGAAGTGGACAGGGTTTAGTTGTTTGACATGTAAATTGTTTTGGGGACAAAAACACTAAAAGGATGGGAGAGTTGTAAAGAACCGGTCATTTCAAAGGAGAAAATCGAGGTGGTTTACGAACCACAATCAATAAGAAAAGGGTAAATTGGGAAATTTACAAACACCAAGTGACTTAAGGACTAATAAAAATCATGGAGAAGGACCTTGGGATAAATTAGAAGAGAAAACTAGATCGGTTCAGATGAATCTAACTTGAACCGGTTTGAACCATCTTTGAACTAGTTTCTAAATTCATTTTTCTTGGTGGCTTAAAATAATCAAATTGGGGAATTGAAGCCACCATTAGATAGTGAATGAATATATAAATTTTTACATTTGTGAAAATCGATCGAATCGGGCCTGAATCGGCCGATTTATGCATTGAACCGGTCGGACCGGTCCGGTCTGGTTCGAAAAAGTGTCATCTTCTTCCTTCAGATGACAACACTATTCATTCAATGTAGAAAATGGACAGCGTTGGCAAAGGAAAAATGTCTCCATTCAGACCATTTCATGGCGAGGATAAGCTTGACCAAGATTTGAAATGGTTAGGCATAGAGTCTTCGAGCTCCCTATATAAAGAGCTCCTCTCCATTCATCCTTCTCACACATAAAATCTCCATTCTCTCTCAACTACTCCATTTTCTGGTGAAGCTCAAACTAGAACTCTGACTTGGGTAGTTTTCTTAGCCTCAAAAGGCGAGGTTAGATTCTTTAGACTCCAGGGTAAGTCAGCTATCTAACAGCAACCTCCGTTCGATTCGAGGACCTCTAGAGAATTGCCGATGGAATCAAACAGTGAAGCAGCTCCAAAGGACCGAAGCTGCCCTATTTTGGCAGAGCTGAATTCAGCCAAATTAAGCCCTCCTCAAGCCAAACCAAGGGGAGAAATTGGGGGAAAAGTTTCTTAATGAAAAAGGTTGGCACAAGGTTTTACATATTCCCAAGGAATTCATCTACACATAATCAATATCATTTCCGCCAGAGGTCAATAGAGAAGCCTTAGCGAGATTGCACAATATCGTGACTCTGACCTCTAATTTCGCTCAATTGTGAGTGAGCCAAGTTTGAGTCCTCCTGCAACCATCCGTGGACAAACCAAGGCCCTCACAACATCCCTATTCATCCCCATGTCCTCCCTACACCTTCTTATTAAGTCCCTAATGCCGTCGTTCGCCATAATTCTTGAATATATGCCCAAATATTCTAAACAATATTTCTCATGCCCCAACCCGGTTTGGTTGGATCCCTGTGAACAACCTGCCGCTCTTTCTCAGTTCAAGAGTAGTTTTCCCCTTTTTAAAAACTCGAGAGGAGCCAAGCAAAATTTCAACCTTGTTCCCTAGAAGACATATATCAATTAAAATGCAAGCGTAATGAAAGTTAAGCATACCTGATAAAGGGTAAGGATCGGTGTTACTCCTAGTCATTTTCTCCCTTCCTGGAATGAGATAAAAAAGAGGGTTAAGTTTCTACAACTCAGTGAATGGGTTTTTGCAATGGAGTGTGCCACACTCCTTTCTTTTCAAAATCCCTTCATTTAAAAATTAGGGTTTTTCCATCATTTCTTAGTTACCACGGTGTGTCATCACCCAATACACATCCTTCATCATGAAGGTTACACACATTCGTAGGTCAGTATGACTATTGAACCCACTAGTGGCTTCAGAGCGACTTTACCGACCACCTTTACCCAGGGAATGAGTGGATGTACGTGACATCCGACCATCAATCCCGAAATCGCTTCTTCGTGTCCATATGAGGACAGAGACCCCATCCCATCCCCACCCCGGTCTCATGCACTTGGTGCTAGTCCAAATTTCGCACAAACACCTGGAATGACGATCTGTCATCATACTCACCAGGTCATCCAGGGCCCTTAGGACGCATCGCTATCCCTCATGGGCGTCTTGATGATCTCATACTCATAGTGCATGCACAAAAAATGTTTTCTTATCAAGCCATGTAATATGTGGTGCCACTGGTCCAATGGCCCCGACTCTCAACTCAACCCACAGTTGTTTGTCTTGACTGGTCTATCGACCTGTCATGTCACACTGCTGCTAGTTAACTGAGTATGTTGGTCCTATCTTAGTACCATGGCCAAACAATTCACTTATTAAGTTTTATGGCACATATATCATGTTCGTTTATAAGCTACTGCTCGTGCCAATTGGCCTTGGGCCCAATGTATGAGATTTTCAAAATTGGGAATTTAGCCCCCAAGTTCCAAAATTGAGGCCCGCGGCCTATAAGAGCTATTCGAGCTACCGTCAAGAATGTCTCCCAAATAGTTTAAGCATTGGCACATAGTCAAGGGAGAACACTTTCAATAAAATAGGTTTTCACTGTCCATTATACTGATCGGTATAAGGAGATTTCCGTTCATAACTGATGAACGGGTTTTCAACTTCCTTCAAGGAAGTCTCATCATACCAATCGGGTATGATCTACTTACAACCGGTAAGTAGTTTTTCAGCAAAATTTTCACATCACTTCCTCTAAGTGGTGATGATTAAAATACCACTAAACAGTGGGTTTTTATACCGAGGTACTTATCATCCTCAACCGGGAATGATATATATATTCCCACTCACCTGATAGTGCAGTGAAATTCCACTTAGTCAGGTTTCGTCCTTAGCAAGCTGGAACTCGAATGGCGTTCCTAATCTCTCGTTCTCCTACAAAAAATGAACATAATTGTTCATTATTCTTTGGCCTAATAGCCCTCATTTGTTCCAAATGAATGAGAAAACCCAACTTTACATATATTTATAATTAGCTCCCTAAAGTTATTTTTCTTTAACTTTAAGTCCCTATTGCAAAGTTTTTCCTAAATTTGAGTCCCGAAACTTTTAAAATTTATCTTAGGACCGCAAATTATTTAATTTCACACAAAGGGGTTTAATTTCCCAAATTTCCAATTTAGTCCCTCAATTTTTCCAAAATTACAGTTTTACCCCTTCTTTAGAAAAAAGGTAAAATTTACCCCAAAAATTCTAAAATTTCTCAATTGGCATTTTTTCGCTGGCATTTCTTCAGTTTCCCTACGAGTGAACAGTGTTGTCATCCTTAGGAAGAAGATGACACAGTTCCGAATCGGACCGGACGGGTTCGAACCAGGTTCAAAGCTTAAACCGGCCGGTTCACCCCTCATTCGACTAAGTTTTTCAAATCTAAAAATTTCTAAATTCATTCTCTATCCAATGGTGGCCTCAAATCTCCAATTTGGATTATTTAAGCCACTTAGAAAAATGAATTTAGGATTTTGTTCAATAGTGATTCAAACCGGTCCGAATTGGTTTGGATCCGGTTCACCTGAACCGATTTGGTTTTCGTCCCTAATTCCTTCACAAGTCCATTTCCATGTCTTGTGTTACTCCTTGGGTCACTTGGGATTCATAAAATTCTCGGTTTACCACCTCTTAATTGATTTTGATTCATAAATTGGCTCGGTTCTTAAACTGGTTTAATCCGGTTCAGGTCTTGTTCACCCAAACCGATCTGGTTTTTCTCTTCCACATTGTTCTAAGGTTCCTTCCCAAGGATTATAAATCACAAGAAATCCTTAAACTTCTTGGTTAACTCATTCTCTATCGGTTCTGGTTCATGAATCAACTTGGTTCATAAACCGGTTCTATTCCGTTCTGACACAGTTCTCTTTAACTGCTTTGGTCTTTTTTCCTCATATCATCCTAGGTTTCTTTTCCCAAGTTTATGAATATTTTTGAGTCACATGGGAGTTAGAAATTTTCGAATTTGCTCGTCCCTGAATAGTTGGCTTGTAGACCAATTCAGTTTAAAGATCACATTAACCGGTTCTTTCCCAATTTTTCTCATTACTAAAGGACGGGGTTTATGACTCTCCCCTCCTTTAAGGGGTTTTGTCCTAAAAAAAATTACACGTTAAATATTGAGTATAACTATCCCTCACCATAGACTCAGTTTCCCATGTCTCTTCCTGCACGGGTCCATTATGCCACAACACCTTGACCATGGGAATTTTCTTATTCCTCAAATTTTTGTCTCTTCATACCGGCTCTGTCTGATAAGTCAGGTTCTCTTCCAGTTCTATTGGAGGTCAGTCTAGTACGTGACTAGGATCAAGCTGATATTTTTGAAGTACTGAAATGTGGAATACATCATGTATTCTCTGCAAATCAGGAGGCAGTTCTAATTTATAAGCTATTGGTCCTATCCTTTGAATAATGGGATATGGACCGATATATCTGGGTTTTAAATTTCCTCTTTGTTGAAACCTAAGTATTCCTATCCATGGAGATACTTTGAGGAATACCTGATCGCCCACTTTGAACTCCAAATCTTTCCTTTGATTGTCTACACTGCATAAATCTTTTGCCTGTCCTGTGTAGTATTAAGATGACTCCTTATTAATTATATCTTCTATGTGGCATCCTCTATTATCTCAATTTTCTCTAACTTCCTTTTGCCCACTTCTTCCTGAAATAAAGGGGTACGACAGGGTCATCCATAAAGGGCTTCATAGGGAGCCATCTGGATACTGGCTTGATAACTTTTATTATACGCAAATTCCATCAGGCATAAGTATTCCTCCCAACTTTTATTCATGTTGAGTACACAAGCCCTTAGCAAGTCTTCCAAGGTTTGGATGGTTCCTCAGACTGACCATCTGTCTGAGGGTGAAATGACGTGATCATATGGAGTTTGGTTCCCATGGCATTTTGCAAACTCGGCCAAAACTTGGAAGTAAATCTCGAATCTCTATCCGATACTATACTCACTGGGACACCGTGGAGTGTTATTATTTCCTTCATATATTGGATGGCCAGTTGTTCTACTATGTTTGTCACTCTTATAGGAAGGAAATGAGCTGATTTGGTCAGTCTATCCACAATTACCCAAATTGCATCTCGACCTTTTCCGGTCAATGGCAGGCCTGTGACGAAGTCCATGGTGATGTGCTTCCATTTCCACTCTGGAATTGGTAAGGGTTGCAATAGCCCTGATGGCTTCTGATGATCTGCTTTTATCTATTGACAGGAGAAGCATCGTGCTACATATTCCACAATGTCCCTCTTCATACCCTTCCACCAATATCCTTGTTTGAGGGTGCAATACATCTTCGTACTGCCCAGATGCATAGCATACACTAAATCGTGTTCCTCTTCTAATATTAATCTCATAACTCCTTGTCTTGATGCACACATACCCTACCCTTATAGGTCAGTACTCCATCACCTCGCACATCATAGTCCGGATTCCTTTCTTTATTAGTTGAATCCAAGTAGGACTGAAGTTCTTTATCAATCTTTTGTTGGGCTTTTATATGCTCGGTTAGACTGGGCCTTATTGCTACATTCACCTCCAGGCATTTTTCCTGTCGGTCCATCCTCAGTCCCACTTCCATTCTTCCCAATTGTTGCAACAAAGGTAAGTAGCTTGTCTTGATTTGTGTCACCTCAGTTTGATACTTGCGACTTAAGGCATCTTCTACCACATTTTCCTTTTTGGGATGGTATTCTATCACTAGTTCAAAATCCGTCACCAATTCTAGCCATCTCCTCTGACAAAAATTTAACTCCTTCTGAGTTAGAAAGTACTTAAGGCTCTTGTGATCTATGTATATCCTGCACTTTACCTCGTAAAGGTAGTGTCGCCATATCTTCAGAGCAAACACTATTGTAGTTAATTCCAAGTGGTGAGTCGGGTAATTTCTCTCATGCATCTTCAGTTGTCGCGAGGCATATGTGATAACCTTCCCTTGTTGCATTAACACACATCCCAGTCCTTGTCCTGAGGCATCACTATAGACTGTGTACTCTCCTGCAGTAGGATTGGGTAAGGAGAGTATTGGTGTGGTTGTCAGTCGAGTCTTTAACTCCTGAAAAGACTTTTCCCAACCCTCATCTCATTTGTACTCAACTCCCTTCCTGGTGAGTCGAGTTAGAGGAGTTGCTATTTTAGAAAAGTCTTGCACAAACTGCCAATAGTATCCTGCCAATCCTAAGAAACTTCTAATTTCTATAGGATTCCTTGGAGCTTTCCATTTTGATATAGCTTCCACCTTGTCTGGATCCACCTTAACTCTGTCCTTAGATACGATGTGCCCTAAGAATCCTACTTCTTGCAACCAGAATTCACACTTGGAAAACTTTGCATATAATTGGTTTTCCTTCAAGATTTCCAATGTGGTTGCCAGATGCTCTTCATGTTCCAACCTGGTTCGTGAGTATATAAGGATATCATCTATGAATACTATCACGAACCTGTCCAGATGAGGTTGGAACATGCGATTCATTAGGTCCATGAAAGCTACAAGGGCATTCGTCAATCCGAACGACATCACTCGGAATTCATAGTGTCTATATCAGGATCGAAACGTCGTTTTAGGAATGTCCTCTTCTATAATCCTCAGTTGGTGGTAGCCTGATCGAAGATCTATTTTTTTAGAAGTAGGCTGCTCTTTTTAACTAATCAAACAAATCATCTATCCTTGGGAGTGGGTATCGGTTCTTGATGGTGACCCGATTCAGTTTCCTGTAGTCAATACATAGTCTCATACTCCCATCCTTTTTTCTTTACAAACAAAACAGGAGCACCCCATGGAGACTGACTTGGACGTATGAAATCCTTTTTCAATAATTCGTCCAGTTGTTCCCTTTTATTGACATTTCTTAATTTCCCATTGCTTCAATATTTGCCTACTCCTTTGAGGTAGATCTCTTATCCTTATTGTATTCAACCTTTTTGTGTCATTATATCCCAATTGCTTCTCTTCTCATCTTAGTTAGGGTAAATTCTTCCCTTATTCCTCATCTCTGGCTAGACTTCGTTTACTCCTCCAAAATGTTTGGCCCAACTCGGTTATTTCCTTATATAGTATTCCTTCGATGTCAGAATTTGAGTTGTCCACGCCTTCTTGTAGTAGATCATGCTAAACCTTCCCATACTCTTACCTAACCACTTGTATCTTCTAGTGTTTGATCGGCCCATTCCTTGGAGATTTTTCTTTATCTTATGGACTTGGTACGCTTCATCTACTCTTGTTTTTCTTTAACTTTCTTTTTACCTTCCATATGTCTCTTATCCTCTGAAATTTCTAAGGAATAGTTGCTCTTGCCCTTCATCTTTACCAGTGGACTCTTATTCTCTATTCCTTATTGCCTAGCTTCAATTCTTGTGGTTCTTTTTAGGATATTTATACTTCCTCTTGGATTTTTCTTCAAAATTACTTGGTCTCTTGAAAGTTATGTTATCCTTGCTCCTCCAACTCCCTTTTTCCAATCCTTAGGATCCCTTTCAAATTGATTTCTCCTTGTCATTTTCCAAGTCTTAAGCATTGGGTTTAACTATTCATAAGCCAATTTCCTTAGAGAGAATTTCTTCACTTAAACTTTCATACACTTAAATCTTTCTTAAGAAACTTAGTAGTTTTAATAACTTTAAATTTATTTCAAGAATTTTTTCTTGCCATAATTTGGCTTATTACAGAAATTTTCCACCCCCTAATCTCTTGGGGTCATAGGGTTGGAGTTAACCCTAGAACTATTATGGGACTCCTGATCATAAGGTTCTGGGGGATTAATTGGGCTCCATTCATGCTCCTTAATAGGACAAATTTCATGTATGACCTCCAGTTCGTACCGCCTTAGTACTTCCACCTTGCACTCATAAGTTCATTTCACCCATCGAGACGGATTGAAGTCAGGTTGAGTGGGTGGGGGTACTTGGTGGACCTTCATGAAGGTGGCATATGCATCCCAATAATTGTCCCAGGCCTCATTCTTGGTGGGGTTCCTCTTCTGTTGTTGCTGTCATGCCCCGACCCTGTTTGGTCGGATCCCCGTGATCAATCCACCACTCTTCCGATTTATTAAAGGGTTTCCCTTTATTGTAGACCATAAAGAGTAAGGCGTCCTTTAAACCTGCACCTTTTCCAGCAATAACATAAACAAAACTGCATAATAATTTAAATTTATTATACCTGTATCATAGGCTTTCCGAAATCTCCTAAAAGGGATATAAGGGAGGAGGTGAGTACGACTATTCAGTGAATGGGTTTTCAAAAGCTTTTGACTTTTAAGAAAACAATTATTATTGGATTGTGCTAGACTACTTACCTTTCAAAATCCCTTCATTTAAAAATTTGAGTTTTTCCATCATTTCTTATTTACCATAGTGTGTCATCACCAAACACACATCATTCATCCTGAAGGTTACACACATTTGCAGGTCAGTACGGCTATTGAACCCACTAGTGGCTTTGGAGCGACTTTATCGGTCACCCGGATAGAAGCACGACCACTTCTACCCTAGGAATGAGTGGATGTACGTGACATCCGACCCTCAATCTTGAAATCACTTCTTCGTGTCCATATGAGGACAGAGACCTCATCTTGTCCCCACCCCGGTCTCATGCGCTTGGTGCTACTCCAAATTTCGTAGAGAAACCTGGAACGGCAAACTGCCCTTATAGCCACCGGGTCGTCCAATGCCCTTAGCACGCATCACTACCCCTCATGGGCGTCTTAATGATCCCATACTCACAGTGCATGCACAAACAATATTTTCTCATATTGCCATATAATCTGTGGTGACACTGGTCCAACGGCCTTGACTCTCAACTTAACCCGCAATTGTTTGTTTTGACTGGTCCGTCGACCTGTCATGTCGCACTGCCGCTAGTTGACTGAGCATGTCGGTCCTATCTTGGTACTATGGCCAAACAATTCACTTATTAAGTTTTATGGCACATATATCATGTTTGTTTATGAGCTCCTACTTATGCCAACTAGCCTTAGCCCACTATACGAGATTTTCAAAATCGGGCATTTAGCCCCCAAGTTCCAAAATCGAGACCCCTGGCCTTTCAGAGCTATTCGAGCTCCTGTCAAGAAGATCTCCCAAATTGTTTAAGCATTGGCACACAATCAGGCGAGAACACTTCTGACAAAATAGGTTTTCACTGTCCATTATACTAATCGGTATAAGGACATCTCCGTTCATAACCGATGAACGAGTTTTCAACTTCCTTCGAGGAAGTCTCATCATACCAACCGGGTATGATCTACTTACAACCAGTAAGTAGTTTTTCCGCAAAATTTTCACATCACTTCCTCTAAGTGGTGATGATTAAAATACCACTAAACAGTGGGTTTTTATACCGAGGTACTTATCATCCCCAATTGGGTATGATATATATAATCCCACTCACCCGGTAGTGCAGTGAAATTCACTTAATCGGGTTCCGCCCCTAGCAAGCTACACCTCAACTGATGTTCCCGATGTCTCGTTCTCCTACACGAAATGAACATAATTGTTCATAATTCTTTGGCCTAATAGCCCTCATTCATTCCAAATGAATGAGAAAACCCAACTTTACATATATTTGTAATTAGGTCCCTAAAGTTATTTTTCTTTAACTTTAAGTCCCTATTGTTGAGTTTTTCCTAAATTTGAGTCTTGGAACTTTTAAAATTTATCTTAGGACCTCAAATTATTTAATTTCACACAAAAGGGTTTAATTTCCCAAATTTCCAATTTGGTCCCTCAATTTTTCCAAAATTACCATTTTGCCCCTTCTTTAGAAAAATGGTAAATTTTGCCCCAAAAATTCTAAAATTTCTCAATTGGCCCTCTAATATTCTTATCATGACCACTTGACCCTTAATTTTAGAAAATTACATTTTGGTCCTTCGAATTTTCAAAAATCCCTAAATTTCCACAATTTCCCCCCTAATTTCAACTCTTCAACATTGCCGAATTTGATTTAATCAAATTGACCGATCAAACACCTCTAATTGTTCAAATTGGAGTTGAAATTGATTTTCTACATGATCATACAATTCTAAGGAACTTTGAATCGCATATTTTAACGTCGGAATGAGTTCAAACGGTGCTTCACCAAATAACAGACTCTAGAGAGGGAAAGCTTCTATTTCTCACCGGTGAGGGCGCGACGGTCGAAACTTTCTATTTGGGCAGGTAGCTCTCTTCCAGAGGTTCTTCCTATGATCAAGAATGACATCAATTGATGTCGAATTGGATTAGAATTTATTCATTGAAATTCGGCTGACTCTCTCTCTAGCAAGATCTGAAATTATAAAGGGGAGCCGAATTGGCTTACCTTTTGGTCCTAATTCGGCTGTGGTAGGGCTGAAGAGGTGCTGGGAGAGCTTGATTTGGACTGAGAAGGGCTCAAATTGGGTGATTTCAACTTGGCTGAAATGGGGCAGCTTCGGTCCGTCGGAGCTGCTTCACTGTTTGAACACACTGGTGCTTCTCCAATGACTCTCGGGATGAATAGATGCTATTGCTGTGTAGCTTACTTCTCCCTAGTTCTAATGAATCTGACCTCACCTTCTTTGGCTCAGAATTGACCTTATATCGGAGCTCTGGTTCGAGCTTCACCGGAAAACTAAGCAATTGAAAGAGAGTGAACTTTTCAGGTGTGGAGAGTACGAATGGAGAGGGGCTCTTTATATAAGGAGCTTGAAAGCATGTTGGTCGTCCATTTTGCACTGTTATGATAGGAATTTATGACCTAAAATGTACCAAACGGAGGCGTTTCTTCTTCGCTGGCATTTCTTCTTCGTCGGCGTTTCTTTAGTTTCCCGATGAGTGAACAGTGATGTCATCCTGAGGAAGAAGATGACACTATTAAGAACCAGACCGGACTGGTTTGAATCGGGTTCAAAGCTTAAACCAGACGGTTCGCCCCTCATTCGATCGAGTTTTTCAAATATAAAAATTTATTAATTCATCTAAATTCATTCTCTATCCAATGGTGGCCTCAAATCTCCAATTTGAATTATTTAAGCCACTTAGAAAAATGAATTTAGGATTTGGTTCAATAGTGATTTGAACCGGTCCGAACTAGTTCGAATCCGGTTCACCTAAACTGATTTGGTTTTCATCCCCAATTCCTTCACAAGTCCATTTCCATGTCTTTTGTGACTCCTTGGGTCACTTGGGGTCCACAAAATTCCCGGTTTACCACCTCTTAATCAATTTTGGTTCATAAACCAACTCGGGTCTTAAACCGGTTTAATCTAGTTCGAGTCTGGTTCACCCGAACCGATCTCATTTTTCTCTCCCACATTGTTCTAAGGTTCCTTCCCATGGATTATAAATCACAAGAAATCCATACACTTCTTGGTTAACTCATTCTCTATCGGTTCCGGTTCATGAATTAACTTGGTTCATAAATCAATTCTATTCCATTCGGACCTGGTTCTCTTGAATTGCTTTGGTCTTTCTTCCTCATATCATCCTAGGGTTCTTTTCCCAAGTTTATGAATATTTTTGAGTCCCATGGGAGTTAGAAATTTTTTAATTTGCTCGTCCTCGAATTGTCGGCTAGTAGTCCAATTCGGTTTAAAGATCACATTGACCGGTTATTTCCTGGTTTTTCTCATTACTAAAGGATGGGGTTTACAATATTCGATTAAATTACAGATAGTATAGGCTAGCAATTGAGGCATAGTTTGATCTAGGAAGAACACCCAGGAAGAGAACTAACTTCCCCACTAATAACTCCAGCTGTCGTGCCCTCACAGGTAAGAACACAAAGCTTTCTCTCTAGAACCTATTTTTAGATTAAGCTCTATTTTCGGTCATTTATATGGCAAATGAGGTGGTTCAAAGCTTAGAATGTTTGTAGGGACTTAGGAAAGATGATTAGTGGCATGATATGACTAGATTGGAGAGATTTTAATTAGGTTATATGAATATTAAACTTTTGGGGACTAACTTGAAATTTATGAAAAGTTAAGGACTAAATTGTAAATAAGGATAAGTTAAGGACTTAATTGAAAATAAGGTATAACTTAAGGATTTATGTGTAAATAGATAAAAGTGTGAGGTATTAAGAGAAATTATCTCATGCCCGACTTATTGTAGGAGTCGTCCACCTACGTACATTGATAACATGAGCCAACTTGAAAACCATTTTGAAAATGTATGTATATCACTAAAAACTCTTTTAGGGTCTAGCTTAGTCCTTAATGCAGGAAATGGGTCGAGCTTGTGTCGATGGAAATGGGCTAGATCCACGTCTATTGAAAATAGGCCCAAAGCCATCGTTTTAAAAAAAGTTGGCCCAAGGCCATATTTTGAAACTCTCGTTATAGTGAGCCCAAGGCTATGTTTTGAAACCTTGAATGGGACAAGTCCCATAAATAACACTTCTAGTGGAGTAGTGATTCTAGTCCTGAGAACAAAGGCTTAATCAACTATTTTAAGAAACGGGCAATGCTCAGTAACTTTTCTCAAGCCAGAAACAGGTCTATGTAATTGTTGAGCGAAATCATGAGACCTCTTTTGGTATGGGGTAGTGATGGTTCCAAGAGTTGCTAGACATCAATGAGGAATAAATTAAGTAAACGTTGGTCTAGTATGTTAAGGCCTCCAAGAGTCCTATGCACACCAATCCTTAGATAAGGGGAAAAGTCTTGTCTCTCAATAGCAAACAAAACTTGATATGTCTAGGGGTTGGGCCACAATGCTCACATAGACAGTCTGTTATAGACATCTGGGTATTTACACACAGGTGGTTGGTAAAGGTGTTCTAGAACACAATTGAAACAAAAGAGAGTTATGTTTTCGACCAAATGATCTTTCCATAACGAAATAGATATGTTGTGATGTGACTCATACTTTCCAAATATGAATTTTAACCTTAATCATTTCTATAATTAAATCCTATGAAATGATTTTATAAAGATACTTATAATAACATTTTAGAGTAAGGGTTAAATCGTGAACATGACAACACAATGTCAATCAATCCTAATCATAGAACTTTAAGTTCACCTGTCCAATCCCCATGTAGAAAGCATAGACGTAAGAAGAGAATCATACTATGAATCCAAGACCCATGGTACATACCCTTCAAAATTTCAGTATAGTTAATTTTCACATATTTTTATTAAATATGTTTTCGAAAGTTATATGTGTATTTATTATGAGACTTATCCCTGTCGAGGCTATTATAGTGGAGGGCTCACTTTCATAGGATCAGGAGGAGTGGTGAGTTGTTCGTTGGTTCAATCGGGTAAACCAAACTAGGATGTGACACTACCACTTATGTACCTTACTTTACCAAAATTGTATTTTGGTCCCTAAGTTAGGCAAACTTACCATTTTCCCTTTATAGCTTAAAATTCATCCTTTTTGGACCCCCAAACTTTTTCAAGTCTTTCACTTGGGTACTCAAGTTTCTTTGGGTCTCATTTTGATCACCAAAATAGCTTAAAATCTTTTCCAAGTCTCATTTTCTCATTATTTGTAAAATAGTCATTAAGTTGAGAAAAATTACCATTTTTCTACTATACTTTAAAAATCATCTTTTTGGGATCTTAACTTCTCCAAATGTTCCATTTGAGTCCCTATATTTCCTTTAGTCACATTCGCACAAATTTCCTTATTTGCATTTTAGTCCCTAAACTTTATCTTTTGTCTCATTTTGGTCCTTAGGCATTCAAAACATGCCATCCAAGTTTTAAAACTTTACCAATATTTCCAAATGGACCTAAAACCTTCTTTAGACCCTTAAAAATGCCACAAAAAAAGTTATTCTCAAGTGGTATTGGACCTTCATGAAGGTGGCATAAGAATCCCAATAATTATCCTAGGCCTCCTTCTTGGTGGGGTTCCTCTTCTGTTGTTGTGGTATTGGAGGAGGGGCTGGACTTCTAGGAGGTGATGATGGTTCCTCTTATCTGGGAGGAGGGTATATGATGCCTTCTGGTTCTAGTAAGACTCCAACTAGTTTCCGGTAGTCCTCCACCATGTCTTTGGGTACTCGTTTTTCGCCCCTTAGGAACCTCTGAACAGCTTCCTCCCTTGGGTTGGATGTCTTTTTCACACATATAGGAGGAGGACTAGATTTTCTTGTGAATTTCCTAGGGATTCTCATTCCTACAAGATAGTTTAGAGTTGGAAGGGTTGAGGAGGTGTTGGAAGAGCTTGGTTTGGCCTGAGGAGGGCTCGAATTGGCTAATTTCAACTTGGCCGAAACAGGGCAGCTACGGCCCGCCGGAGATGCTTCATTATTCGATCACGCGGGTGCTTCTCTGACGACTCTCGGAACGAACGGATGTCATCACCATGTAGCTGACTTCTCCCCGGTTGTAATGAACCCAACCTCACCTTCTTTGGCTTAGAATTGACCTATATTGGAGCTCTGGTTCTAGCTTCGCCAAAAAACTAAGCAACTGAGAGAGAGTGATCTTTTCAGGTGTGGAGAGTACGAATGGAGAGGGGCTCTTTATATAGGGAGCTCGGGGACCCATTGGTCGTATGTTTGGCACCGTTATGATAGGCATTGAAGACCTGAAATGTACCGAACGGAAGCGTTTCTCTTTCATTGGCGCTGCTTCGATTTTCCGGTGAGTGAATAGTACTGTCATCCTAAGGAAGAAGATGACACTATTTCAAACCTGACTGGACCGGTGCAAACCGAGTTCAAAGCTTAAACCGGCCGATTCACCCTCCATTCGACCAAGATTTTCAAATCTAAAAATTTTTAAATTTATTTTATATCTAATGGTGATCTCAAATTTCACATTTGAAATTTTTAAGCCACCTAGAAAAATAAATTTAGCATCCAATTCAATAGTGATTCAAACTGGTCCAAACCGGTTTGGATCCAATTCACCTTAACCGGTTTGATTTTCATCTCCAATTCATTCTCTAGTCCATTTTCATGACTCCTTTGGCTCCTTAGGTCATTTAGGATACATAAAATTCCCGGTTTACCATTTACTTCTCAATTCTGATTCACAAACTGGCTCGATTCTTAAACTAGTTTAATCCGGTTCACCCAAACTATCTAGTTTTTCTCTCCCACATTGTTCTATGGTTCCTTCCCAAGGATTATAAATCTCTTTGAATCACAAGGGATCCATAAGCTTCTTGGTTTACCCATTCTCTATCGGTTCCGGTTCATGATTCAACTCGGTTTATAAACCGGTTTTATCTAGTTCGGACCCGGTTCTCTTGAACTGCTTTGGTCTTTCCTCCTCATTTCGTCCTAGGGTTCTTTTCCCAAGTTTATGAACCTTTTTGAGTCACATGGGAGTTATAAATTTTCAAATTTGCTTGTCCCCTAACAATCGGGCTTATACACCAATTCGGTTTAAAGATTCAAATTTATCGGTTTTCTCATTACCAAAGGAGGGGGTTTACACAGGTTAAGGTCGGGTTCTCACCGGAGATGACAACTCTGTCGGAGACTCTAGTGCGGTTTGAAAGTTAACTTCTACAAGAGTTCGTACCCACTTGAACCCCTCAAAGAGGTATGAAAAACCTGAAAAGTTTGTTTTATAAATATTTGTCACAACTAAAGCTAGTCGACACTTCTTAGAATTTATTCAACCATATTACTTACCCAAAACATATGAGGCCAATGGCATTCAAAAGTTTGTACCAAAAAAAGTTTGTGGCCCTTGTTGATTGTCGAGGCTATTAGAAATGACCAAGAAAGTATATGCTCTATTTCTGTCTAGAGAAGGTCGTGTATTATTTAATCATGCCAGTGATGGTAGGGCTAATGTCGATGGTCAAGAGAGGCGGTGTTGGATTGCTAACTCGAGTAGATTTTCAGGGACATCTAAATCACTAATTTTGGTGGTAAAAAAAGAAAGCGATACTCTCTACAAATTCGATCACCAGAAAATTGAGTATGAGAATTTTATATAGAATTCTAATTATCAGCCGGTATATCCAAACTTTATATGTTTATAAAGTAAACTTAATTAGATCATAATATTTTTTTATTATTGTATAGTATATTGCTCTCTGAATAAATTAATTAGTGTACGGTGAGTTTTGTATTACGATTGGAGAAAATTCAGGTAAAAATCGAGTTTAGGTTGTTCAATCGAGCGAATGAGATGAGCGGTTTAACAATTTTCTAAATCGGTTTCTAACGAATTTTTTAATATATTAAATCATTTTTTTATCGTTTCACCTAATTCGACCTTTTATTTTCCCAATAAATTAATTTTTTTTTTTCAATTTTAAATTTAATAGGTTAAAAAATCTCTAAATTTTTATTTGTTTAACCATTTTTAATAATGGAGAATTTTGTAACATTTATTAGTGTAAGCATGATATAAACCGATTTTTATCTAGCTTTTTCATTTCTTAATTTTTAATATACAAATTTTCTTTAAAAGTATTTTATAACATTTATAATTAATTTAGGTTACGGTTCAAAAATATTTTCAATTTAATTCGATTTGTAATTAGTTCTACTCTATTTTAGTAAAAATATCTAATTACCCGTGGTAGATAGGCCAGTCTAATAGTGTTAATATAATATTATATTTGTTTAGTAAAAATATTAGCAAAAAAAAAAAGTCGAGTAGGCTGCTGTCTTTCAGATCTCCAATGAGGACGCGGAGGAGGGGGACGTATTGCCCCACTCATTCTTCATTTTTAATAGTAGAACAAAAGGAGGAAGGATTAATAAATGAAATGATGGAGAGATTATACTCAAGGAAAATTACTCATTCTCCAAAAACTCTTACTACACATCCTTCATATCAACCTACCTAAAGATTTCAAAAGTGAAAATTAAAATTGTAAAAAATTGTATAAAGGTGACGCCCTTCACAACCGTGTTAATTTCGTCTTCAGATCTGACCTAGGCCACGGTCTCAGACCATCCAACGGTCCAGCACGGCTACCCACATAATACCTCAAGGCAATTCAATTTTCGCCCATAGATTTATTTCTTATTTACATTTTATTTCCTTCCTCGTCTCAATTCAGAAGTGTGAGACTGCATTTCAGGAGGCGCCGAGGCGGCCATTTTTAGAACAGGTAGTTGAAGCTCTTCTCCTCTTCGATTCAGCAATTGTTCTAAGTGGATTATGGCTTAAATTTCCGGTGGACAGTAGTGTCTTTCCCGTTGTAAGTGTCAAATAATTCGGTTCCTCTTCGATCGATGCCGAGAAAGTCGATTCTAGTAAGCAACCGATTAGACTCCTTCCCTCTCGTTTGATTTGTTTTCTTAAATCTGTGGATGCCCAGTGGATGAGCTTTCAGTATTGTAAATTTTATATCTGTAGACTTGTTCCCATGGTTGGAACAAATTCTCCAAGTTGAATCTCAGAGTTATGAAGCTGTGCATTTCTTGTCAGGTGTCCAGTTTTGTGATAGTGGTGCTGCTTGCTAATGTTAATCAGATATGGCGTGAATCCTCTGTCCCCTCTGTGTAATTCAGTGAAAGGCTGCTTGGTCGCTTCGTCCTCTGTTCTTCGGAGGCAGCAGTTCCTGATAAGGATTCTTGGAGGTTCTAGTAGTCAAACGTATCAGAATAGGTTGGGAGGAATCAGATCCATGGCTGTATGTAGCGTGGAGGTTGATGCTGAAAGCATCTTGAAGGCCATTACGCCTGCGCTTGAATCAAGCAAGCACAAAGGCCAAGCAGGTGAGCTGGTGATAACTGAGGCAATATACACTAAATTCCCATTTCTCCTTACCATGGTCGTGCTTTGTTTGGTGAGCTTTTAGGATGCATTGCTGGTTTATTCAAGAGGCTGGTGTGAATAGATTCCCATTATAGCATGTATTATTTAATCTGGATATTGCTTGTCAAAAAAGTTTTTGTTATTCAATCTTTCTGTTCATTTTCGTGTAATTTCAAACCGAATTTAAGTTCTATTCGTTCTCTGTGTTTGACAGGGAAGATTGCTGTTGTTGGTGGCTGTCGTGAGTATACAGGAGCTCCTTATTTTGCTGCTATTTCAGCTTTAAAAATTGTTAGTACTCAACACAATCTAGCCATAGTCCATCTTGGTTTTCTAGATTCCCATTTCCATATAATGCTGTTTATTGCTGATTTTCTTTGTAAAAACCATTAAGTTGAGTATATTCAATTATTCTTATGCACTCCACAGGGTGCGGATTTATCTCATGTTTTTTGCACAAAAGATGCTGCTCCAGTCATAAAAGGCTATAGTCCAGAATTGATTGTGCACCCAGTACTAGAAGAATCTTATAGCATCAGGTGAAATTTTCTTTCTTGAAAGGATTTTATGTCTTCATTACATAAAGTTTATAGCTAAGTGCACTTGTAATTATCGGAAGAATACACTTCTCAGGGATGAAGATAAAAGCTATGTCTCAGAGAGGGTTCTAGCTGAGATTGATAAATGGCTGGAAAGATTTGATTGCCTTGTAGTAGGCCCTGGCCTTGGGAGAGACCCATTTCTACTGGTAGGCATTTGACAATATCTTTATATTTCGTATCCTTTGCTAATTTTTTTTTCTATTATATGTCAAAACATGTCACAACATTGGCTTGAGTTGCATTTTTTCTATTGCTTTCTGTGAAATTATTCAAAGGCCTTCCTGGTTATCAAAGAGAAGCTCTGCAATGTGGCTAAAGTTAAATTCAAAAAGTACTATATGTGCAGGACTGTGTGAGCGAAATCATTAAGCATGCACGGCATTTAAATGTTCCAGTTGTTGTGGATGGGGTATGTCATTACAATAATGCTTGGCTAATCAGTTGCTTCATAAGTCATTTCTTTCGAGTGTTCTCATTGTGCTCTCAGCTTTTTGCAGGATGGGCTTTTTCTTGTTACCAATTGTCTTGATCTTATCAGAGGTTATCCCTTGGCAGTCTTGACCCCAAACGTGAATGAGTACAAGCGCCTGATTGATAAGGTGCTAAATTGTGAAGTGAATGACGAAGAAGCTAATCAACAAGTGCTTTTGCTTGCCAAACAGTTAGGTTACCTATTAAATTCTTGCTACATTCGTCAAAATTACAGTCAATTTTGTGGGGATGATGCCTTAATCTCAGTATCCTCTCTAACTGCTACTTGGTTTATGAATAGGATTGGTGGAGTAACTATCCTAAGGAAGGGAAAATCAGACCTTATAAGTGATGGTGATATAGGTATCCAATGAAATTGCCATTTGACTGCTGACATTCTTGTTGAAGCTCCTTACTGTTGCAAACATTTTTTTGCCTTATATTGTATCTGATCCTTCTAAGGATGATATATATATATATATATATATATATTTTGCAGTTAAGTCCGTAAGTACTTATGGATCACCTCGCCGCTGTGGAGGTCAAGGAGATATACTCTCTGGAAGGTAATTAGTTAGTTTCAGTATGATCCCCTTATATTTGATTCCTCTTTGTAATTCATGTTTCCTTACCATAGAACTTTCAAAGCAATATCAATGGCTTCAAATATAAGAATCTCCTGATTGGCTAGATTAAGACCTTGTTCTGTCCCCAGTGTTGCAGTGTTCTTATCATGGGCCCGGGAACAAAGTAATGTTGCTGAAGCGGATCCCAGTATCAGGTAGTAGGTAGTCACTAAACAATAAAGGACACCATCGTCTATTTGCTAACATCAATTTTATTTCACTGAGAAGAAAGATTCTTCATACAAAATTTTGATATTTTGTTAATGTTCAACCACCGTTCTTGAATATATAAATATTCACAGTGACTGTAATATTCCACTCGGCATCTCCATGTTTCAGCCAAATGAATCCATCGTTGTTGGCTTGCATAGCTGCATCCGCTTTGCTGAGGAAAGCTGCCAGAGCCGCCTTCGAGAGTAAGAGAAGGTCGACCCTCACAGGTGATATCATCGACTGCTTAGGAAGAAGGTGAGAGACTAAATTCAACCTGTCCAATTAATTATAGGACTGAATGTGCTCAATCCCTATTGTAGCTTGGAGGAGATCTGCCCAGTCTATCCATCTTGATTTTCTTTGGCCATTCTCCATGGGCTTTGTATTGACACTCTGAATGCGCTGTGACCTTTTGTCCCAATGTAAGCTCCCTTTTCTTGTTATCCTTTGTATTTAATACATATTTCCCTATATATATATATATAATGCTAATCATTGAAGGAAATCAATTAAGGATTTACTTCAAGGTATGCATTACAGAAAACTATGATATGTTTTTACGCCCAACCCCTTACACCGAAGCACTCCACAACGTTTAGCAATCTCGCTTCAGTTTCTTATTCAACAGAGCCCTACAACAGCACCTCCTTCTTTATCTCCGCCAACCTCCTAGCATCTTGGCCCTATACATCTCACACCAACCTCCTAGCCACGGATCCTCGGGATGTCTATTAGCCTTTTGTTAATCAGGTATGAGCGAAGGTAATGGAGAGGAGGTAATGCATAGGTAAATAGAAGTTTCTCACGCATTCTATTTCGTTGATAGAGGTATGTATTTATACAATTTATAATAATACAGATAAAAGTTGATATAGTATATGTACAAAGGAATATGCACACATCTTTCATCTTCGAGGAGAGTTGGATGAGAGATGAAGTTGTGGGTAGCTCTAACGGCGGGGTATGCTAGTATGCTAGTCTAATACTTAACCGTATAGTGGAGATCACAACCAAGTAAAACCATGTGAAGATGACAACTACTCGGTGAGAAAAGACTACCACTAAATAGTTTATGAACAAATTGGTAGTTTTCTGGTAGTGATAAAAATAGTGGAAAATTATCGTGTAATATTAATAAATTATAGGTATATTTATAAATAGTGTAAATATATTATATATATATTATTAATATAATTTACCGGTAACAGCATTATATATCTACTATTCAATATAATATTAGAGTTAAAGTTTTATACTATTTTAAAGTTTTGACAGATTTAAATAATAAGTAGATGATGAGACGAATTTAGCGGCGAGCAAGAAACAAATAAGGTATTTGGGAGAGATATAAAATATAAATAGCATATTTCTCATTATAATGGAACAGAATTAGATTAATTGTGGTAATCGGTTACAAATAATTAAATCTTATATACCATTATTTAAATATTTGATTATTGATTTTGGTGTTTCAATACATATGACAGTATCAATAAAACAGTTTAATACATATAATAAGTATCTTTAAACTCATAATGGATTTGTTTATACGACAGATATAATAATACAATCTATTAAATGGAATGACTATATTAGATTTACTAATTTGATAAAATTATCATCTGTTTTACATGTTTACTTTTCTAGTTAATTTGTTATCAGTTAGTAATATAATTAATCAATTAAGTTGTCAAGTAATTTTTTATTGCGACACTTGTATCTTTCGAGAGAAAAAAACTGAGAATATAATTAGAAATGACAGCAAGCGTGGATGATTGTGGTATATGAATATAAGAATTGTGTATAAAATTTTGAGTGTTGTAGTGAATAGTAAAGAAAAAGATGAAGTAATGTTAGAAAATTATTAGTTGGTACATCTATTTTTTTATAGTATTAAAAGGTTGAGAATAGAGTTGATAAGTAAAGTATAATGCAATAAACTTGTTTATAATACTTGTCAATTTAGAAAATACACAAATAAGTTATAATTCTACTAGATTAAAAAGTATAGAACCAATTTTATTGATTCACTCGGGTATTTGGAGGCCATGTCTGATTACCTTTACTAGTGAATTTATATGGTTTATCATATTTATTGATTGTTACTATTGGATAACATAGTTATATTGCATAAAACATAAATGAGGAGCACTATTATATTTTAAGAATTTTATCGCTATTGTTCAAATTCAATTTAATGCCAAAATTTGTAATCTTAGAACATATCATAACACTAATTATGTGAATTAAGAATTTTCGTTTTATCTATCAAGTAAGCGAATTATTCACTAGAACACATGTCTAGATACCCCTAACAAAATATTATTGCAAAGAGAAAAAATAATCATTTGTTGTAAATTGTTCGTTCTCTTCTTTTCAAGATAAATATATCAAAGTATTTATTTAGTGAATCCGTACTAACAACATTTTATTTGATTAATTGAATGGCCTAGTAAGTGTTGAAATTTAGACCACTTGTGAAATATTGATGGAAAAAGCATATAAATAGTTCATACTCATGTGTCTAGATTTATATGTTTTGTGAGAGATTATTGCTATTCGGTAAGTAAGCTTGATTATCGTGCATTGAAATGTATTTATGTTGGTTATTACCATACTTAAAAGGGATACAAGTGATAAGAGACTTTTTGTAAGTATGGATGTAAATTCTCATGAGAATAAACCATTATATAAGGAATCAACGCATTTTGCAACCATATTACAATAATTGTAAATTCCTCATATACGATAAATAAATAAATAAATTGTCAATAATTAAAATATTAAAAATATTATTGTAAGAGTGAATTCGTTTCCTATAATTTGGAGTAACAAATATGAAAAAATGATAAGACTCAATTGAAGGTATATAACAGGAGAAATAAGGATTCTGGTATGGGGGAGAAAGATAAGTCAAGTGATGGTGAGATAATTACAAGTATTAATCAATACTCTAACGGTTCATCGTTACAAGAATGTAATTACTATATACAAGAACAAATATTTATGACTCAATCCATACCTTTAGATATCTCTAATATTCATCAACCTTCTAATGGTTTATCCACGTTCCTATCTATTACCATTAGTAGAGAACGTAGAGCTAATGCAGGGAAATCTCCAATTAGATATAGTTTTGAGAATAATATATGTAATTATGTTTTATATGCATCTATTTCACCTGTATACAAGTCATTTATTGCATCACTATAGTAAGTACACATACCAAATAATTGGTAAAAAGCTAAACAAGATCCGAAGTGGCTTGGAGCAATACAAGAGGAGATAATAGAAATAGAGAAGAATAAAACGTTGGAACTTGCTCAACTTTCGAATGAAAAAAAAAGCTGTAGGATGTAAGTGGGTATTCAATATGAAACAAAATGCCGAATGAGAAGTTATGAGATAAAAAAGTAAGGTTGGTGGCAAAAGGTTATAGTCAAACATATGAAATAGACTATGATAAGATTTTTACAATATTAGCTAAGATAAGTATTGTAAGAATGATTTTTCATGTGCTATTAATTTCGGGTGGACATTACATCAAATTGATATAAATAATGTATTTTTGCATGGAGACCTACAAGAGAAATTATATATGGAGATTTCACTTGGATTTGATACGATGAAGATTGTGGGGAAGGTATGTAGATTGAATAAATCTCTGTATGGACTCAAACAGTCACCGACAGCATGGTTTGATTGATTTCGGCATTTAGTTGTCAAAATGGGTTACCGATAGTGTAACGGAGACCATATGGTTTTCTATCAACACTCTAATTGTCGAGTTACTATTCTTGCAGTATATGTGGATGATATTATTATCACCGGGGATGATTTTTAGATATTACAATTGAAAAAATAACTAAGTAAAGAATTTGAGGTAAAACACTCAGGTACTTTAAAGTATTTTCTTAGTATTGAGATTGTAAAATCTAGGAAAGAAATAGTAATTTATCAGAGAAAATATACATTAGATTTACTCATCGAGGTAGGAATGTTAAGTTGTCGAATTGTTTCGACACCAATAAAATCGAATCATAAATTATGTGCTCAATTAGGTGACCCAATGGATAAATAATGATATTAGAGAATTGTGGGACAATTGATCTATATATGTCATACAAGACCTAATATCACATATTCAGTTAGTATTGTGAGCATATATATGCACGATCCCATGATAAATAATTAGGATGCTAACATGAGGATGTTGAGATATTTAAAAAGGAGTATGAGTAAGAGACTTTGGTTTAAGCCTCGTATTTACACCAGATTGGAATGCTTTTGTGATTTAAATCGGGCTAGTTGTGTGGATGATATGAGATCTACGTTTGGCTATTGTGTATTTGTTGGAGTTAATCTTGTATCATAGAGTAGTAATAAATAAGTAGTCGCTCGATCATTAGTAGAAGCGCAGTACAGATTAATGGCTCAAACTATTTGTGAGATAATTTGGATAATAAGCTTACTAATGGAGCTTCACCTTTTTAGAGAAGAACCTATGAAGTTGTGGTGTGATAACAAGTATGCTATAAATATTACTAACAATCCAGCTCAACATGATAGGAACAAACATGTGAAAATTGATCGATTTTTCATCAAATAAAAATTTGATATGAAGATTGTGAAATTGCAATATATGAAGATTAGTAGACAACTAACAAATTTTTTAACTAAAAGTTTAGGTTATAAAGAATGATATAATATTTGTAACAAGATTGGAATGGTGGATATATACTGTATATTTTGAGTGAGTGTGCATTATTAATAAGTTAGGGGTATATTTATAAATAGTGCAAATATACCATATATATTATTAATGTAATTTACTAGTAATAGTATTATATTTCCAATATTCAATACATAACGTGGAGATGGAAGAAATGAAAGTCAAGGTACTGATAAGTATTGATAAGGAATTGAATCCAAATAACTCTAGTAGTAAATAGTCTTGGCAAAAATTGTATCCATCATCCGTAATGAGGGAGTCTCATCAAAGGAAAAGGTCGTGATGAAGATTTACCTGAATATAGCCTAAGATGATGATAGTACAATGAGATTGAGTGGGCTGATTTATAAAGTGATAGTCTTGATGGACAATATAACCAATGTAAGGGCAAGTAAGAGTGAGATATTGAATACAACCAACAATCTAGTGATATGGGGCGAGAACATAGAGCAGAGTGCTATAAGTAGTCGAAAGATAGGTACGAGAGGCAACAAGGGTAGAGATAGGCTGATAGTTGCTCATAGCGCCTTGGAGAGTAGATCACAAACATATTTTTGCCGAGCAAGGTAAAGACCTTGTAGATGGGAATGAACTTTAATACAAAGAAAATAATGAATTGTATCCAAATATTTAATAGAGAACTCACGACAGAAAGCTAAGAGAATAAAGACAATGGGGGCATGAGTCAATTCTTTGAGAATAATATTATTCACATATAGTAGTAAGAACATGATAGAATTCTTGGTACGATAAATAAAGGGAGGGATCAGCAACAGAACCCTTAAACCCCAATCGAAGAACTAAGTTGCTGAGGCAAAAAAAAAAAACAAGCACGAGGAAATTTCTTGAACACATATAAGGATCGTTGGATGCAACTGAAATGATGAGGAATTATAGGATCAACAAAGCCATGGGTTGAGCCATATAGACCTACTCATCAAGATGCCCATGAAAAAAATACATCATTGACATCCAACTGGCATATAACCCAGTTGGATAAAATGGCCAGAGAGAGAATGACCTGAATTGTAATAGTCTTGATAACTGGGCTAAAAGTGTCGTTATTGTCTAGGTCGGTGTCACGCCCCGACCCGGTTTGGTCAGATCCCTGTGATCAACCCGCCACGCTCTCGGTTTATTAAAAGATTTTCCCTTATTGTAAACCGTAAGGAGTAAGACGCCCTTTAACCTGCATATTTTCCTGGAATAGCATAATCAAAACTGTATGAAATTTAAAATTTTACATACCTATCTTACATGCATCTTAGTTGACAATCTTTAAGGGGAGGCTTTCTAGGATTTTCTGAAAGGGATATAAGGGAGGGGGTGAGTACGACTACTCAGGCGAATGGGTTTTTAAAAACTTTTGACTTTTAAGAAAAACATTTATATGGAGTGTGCCAGACTCCTTTGTTTTTAAAAGTCCCTTCATTTAAAAATTTGGGTTTTTCCACCATTTCTTATTTACCACGGTGTGTCATCACCTAACACACATCCTTCATCATGGATGTTACACACATTCGCAAGTTAGTATCACTACTGAACCCGCTAGTGGCTTCGGAGCGACTTTTCCTGCCACCCGGATAGAAGTACGACCACTTCTACCCTGGGAATGAGTGGATGTACGTGACATCTGACCTACAATCCCCAAATCACTTCTTCGTGTCCGTATGAGGACAGAGACCTCATCCTGTCCCCACCCCAATCTCATGTGCTTGGTGCTACTCCATATTTCGCACAAACACCTGGAACGACGAACTACCCTTATAGCCACCGGGTCGTCTAGTACCCTTAGGACGCATCACTACCCCTCATGGGCATCTTGATGATCCCATACTCATAGTACTTACACAGATAAGGTTTTCTCATATTGCCATGTAATCTATGGTGCCATTGGTCCAATGGCCCTAACTCTCAACTCAACTCGGTCTTGACTTGTCCATCGACTTGTCATGTCGCATTGCTGCTAGTTGACCTGAGCATGTCGGTCCTATCTTGGTACCATGGCCAAACAATTCACTTATTAAGTTTTATGGCACATATATCATATTTGTTTACGAGCTTCTGCTCGTGCCAACTAGCCTTGGGCCCACTGTACGAGATTTTCAAAATCGGGCATTTAGCCTCCAAGTTCCAAAACCGAGGCCCCAGGCTTATCAGAGCTATTCGAGCTCCCGTCGAGAAGGTCTTCCAAATTGTTTAAGCATTGACACACAATCAGGGGAGAGCACTTTTTACAAAACATATATTTTTTCTATCCATTATACTGCCCGGGTATAAGGACACCTCTGTTCATAATCGATGAACAGGTTTTTAACTTCCTTCGAGGAAGTCTCATCATACCAACCGAGTATGATCTACTTACAATCGGTAAGTAGTTTTTCCGCATGATTTTCACATCACTTTCTCTAAGTAGTAATGTTAAAAATACCACTTAATTGTGGGTTTTCATACCGAGGTACTTATCATTCCCAACCGTTTATGATATAAAATTTTCACTCACAACCGGTAAGTAGTTTTTAATTTTAAGTTGTGTTCATCATCCCAACCGGGTATGATGTTAGTAAACCCACTCACCCGTTAATGCAGTGAATTCCACTAGACCGGTTCCTTGTATTCACGCGAGCTCGTCTATGCTGGTGTTCCCGGTATTTCACGTTCCTACACGATATGAACATTCTTATTCATTATTACTCTGCATAACAGCCTTCATTCATTTCCAATGAATGAGAAAACCCAAACTTGTAATTATTTGCAATTAGGTCCCTAAAGTTATTTCTCTTTAACTTTAAGTCCCTAATGTCAGTTTTTCCTCAAATTGAGTCCCGTAACTTTTAAAATTTATCTTGCGACCTCAATTTATTAATTTCACCAAAAAGGGGTTTAATTTCCCAAATTTCCAATTTGGTCCCCCAATTTTTCCAAAATTACCATTTTGCCCTTCCTTTACAAAAATGGTAACTTTTGCCTAAAAAATTCCAAAATTCCTCAATTGGCCCTCCAACATTATTTGCATGCCCAATTGACACTCAATTTCATAAAATTGCATTTTGGTCCTTTGAATTTCAAAAATTCCCAATCCCCCCCAATTTCAACTCTTCAACACTATCAAATTTGATTTCATCAAATTGACCGATCAAACACTTCTAATTGTTGAAATTGAGTTCCTGCATGTTCAAACAATTCTAAGAAACTTTGAATCGTAGATTTTAACACCAGAACGAGCTCAAATGGAGCTTCGCCGGAAAATAGACTTTAGAGAGAGAAAGCTTCGATTTCTCACCGGTGAGGGCAAAGCTTCTGAGCTTTCAATTTAGGCAGATAGCTCTCATCTTGAGGTTCATCTTAGAATTAAGAATCACATCAATTGATGTCGAATTGAGTTAGAATTTTATTATTGAAATTTTGTCGGTTCTCTCTCTAGCATCGACTGGAAATTGTAGAGGGATGCCGAATTGGCTTACCTTTCAGTCGTAATTCGGCCATGGGAGGGTTGAGGAAGTGTTGGGAAGGCTTGGTTTGGCCTGAGGAGGGCTCGAAATTGCCAATTTCAACTCGGCCGAAATAGGGCAGCTTTTGTCCACCGGAGCTGCTTCACTATTCCACCATGTTGGTCCTTTTCTAGTGATTCTCGGATTGACTGGAATTTTCTATCAGATAGTTGACTTCTCCCCGGTTCTAAAGAACCCGACCTCTCCTTCTAAGGTTAAGAAAAATGTTAAAGTCGAAACTCTGGTTCGAGCTTCATTGAGAAATGGAGCAATAGAGAGAGAGAAGTGTTCAGGTATGAGGAGAATGAATGGGGATGACCTCTTTATATAGGTGTAAAATCGTGTATTAAATAGGAGAGATTTATTACTAGTATTAATATTGACATAAATTATTGGTATTAATTCCAATAATTTAATTTAGGTATTAAATTATTGATATTAATTACAATAATTAAATATATATTAATTTATGACCATTTATGATAAGGTATACATTTGCATAAAATTTTTTTTACCGAAATTTTGGGTTATAAAAAAAATCATACTTCCTAAGAGGTCACCCATCATCACACTACTCTTGAGCAAGCATACTTAAATTCAAAGTTCTTATAGGATCTTGTTCACCTGAACCAATTTGGTTTTTCTCTTTTATTTTGTCTTAAGTTTCTTTTCCAAGATTTAATTAACCCTTTGGATCACTTAGAAGTTGTAAATTTCTAAATTGCTTGTTCCCATATGATCAGGTTTGTCAATCGGCTCGGTTTTCTTACTTAGTTTGATTGGTTCTTTTCCCGGTTTTCCTTAACTCAAAAGTGCGGGGTTTACAGTCGGGCTGTTGAGAGAAGATTTTAGCAACAATGCAAGTTTTATAGTTTATGATGAAACCATCATGATGTTGGTTGTCCTTGTAAACCCACTTGCAAACTATAATATGTCCATGAGAAGGATGAGGCACAAGATCCCAAGTGTGATTTTGGCGAAGAGCAGAAATTTCATTTCAGCAGTTATTACTTATTACCAACAACAGTGACGACTCACCTAGGTGTATGTGTGAGGTTCTGGAATGAAGAGAAACACAGAAAGATCAATAATAAAGCGACAAGAAATAAGGAATTCATTCTAAGATCGAGTGATTATGCGAGAAGGCCTGACTAGAAGAATAACCCGAGGCAGATCAATGGCCAAAGGATAAGGTGATTTGAGCACCAGAGAGTTTGCATCCAGAGGAGATAATGAGATATCAATCGTATTTGAGAAATGAGGTATACCCGAGGTGGATGTTTCTTGGAGCGGAATAGGCAGAGGGGTAGAGAAAGAGGGAGAGAGGAGCTCTCAGTAGGAAGAGTCGTGGATGTACAACTTGCAAAAGGAAAGATGGTCTCATAAAAATATATCGTGCAATGTTATGAAGAGACCAATAAATGGATTCATACACTAGTAGCATATGTAACTACACAAGTAACCAAAAAAACACAAGCTTTAAATTGGGGTTGTAGTTTATGAAGTTGATAGGGGCAAAGGTAGGGAAATTAAAGACACCCAAAAACACAAAAAAGTTGTAATAAAGTAATTAGTCAAAGAGCAGTTGATAAGGAGATGGGTGAGTGCGAATAGGTAAGTAATTAATAAGAAAAATTGTAAACCCCATCCCTTTAAAATAAGGAAACCGGGGAAAGAACCGGTCAACTCGAATGAGAAAAACCGAACCAGTTCACAAACCTGATCATCAAGGAACATGCAATTTGGGAATTTACAACTCCTGAGTGACCCAAAGGGTTTATAAAACCTTGGAAAAGGATATTAGGATGATTTGAGAGAGAAAATCAGACCTGTTAAGGAGAACCGGATCCGACCAGATTGAACCAGTTTATGAACTAGAATTGATATAGAAAGGGCAAATTGGGAAATTTATGGATCACGAGTTAAGGAGTCGCAAAAGTCATGAAAAAGGACTTTATGATGAATTGAAGATGAAAACCAAACCAGTTGAGGTGAACCAGTTTTAATTGGTTTGGACCGGTTTGAACCACTATTGAACCACTATTGAACCATATGCTAAATTTATTTTTATAGGTGGCTTAAAAAATTCAAATTTTAGATTTGAGGCCACCATTTGATAGAAAATAAATTTAGATAAATTTATAAATTTTTAGATTTAAAAAATTCGGTCGAATTGGGAGTGAACCGGTCAGTTTAAGCTTTGAACCTGGTTCAGACCAGTTTGGTTCGAAATAGTTTCGTCTTCTTCCTTTAGATGATAGCACTGTTCACTCGCCGAAAAATTGCGCAGCACCGGTGAAGCTGAAAAGTCTTCGGCTAGGGAGTTTTAGGCAATGAATGACCACCATTAAGACACTAATCAGACGGCCAAGAAGTCCCCAAGCATCCTATATAAAGAGCCCCTCCTCATTCATCCCATCCACACTTGAAAACTCCATTCTCTCTCAACTGCTCCATTTTTTTTTGGTGAAACTCAAACCAGAGCTCCGACATGGATACTTTTCTGAGCCAAATAAAGCGAGGTTAGGTTGTTTAGAACCTAGGAGAAGTTAGCTACACACATGTAGTCTCCATTTGCTTCGAGGGTCGCTAGAGAAGCGCCGACGTTATCGAACAGTGAAGCAGCTTCGATGGACCGAAGGTGCCCTATTTCGGCTGAGCTGAAATCGGCCAATTCGAGCCCTTTTAAGGCCAAACCAAGCCCTCCCAACACCTTCACAGTCCTCCTACAGCTGAATTAGAGCTGAAAGGTAAGCCAATTTGGATCCCCTTTGCAATTTTCGGCCGATGCTAGAGAGAGAACCGATAGAACTTTGATGATAAAATTCTCATTAAATTCGGCATCAATTGATGCAATTCTTAATCCTATGAGTAACCTCAGGACAAGAGATATCTGCTCAGATCGAAAGCTCAGATCGTCGTGCCCCCGACGGTAAGCTTTCGAAGCTTTCTCTCTTCAAGTACAATTTTCTGGTGAAGCTTCGTTTGAGCTCATTTCGACACCAAATCATGTGATTCAAAGTGCAATTGAATCATATGAATGTGTAGGAACTCTAATCTAGCTTCAATTTCAACAATTAAACTCATTTGATCGGTCAATTTGATAAAATCAAAATTGGCAGAGTTAGAAGGTTGAAATTGAGGAAAATTGAGGAATTTCGAAAATTCGAAGGACTAAAGTGAAATTTCAAAAAATTGAGGACCAGTTGGGCATAATAAAGATGTTGGAGGACCAATTGGGCAATTTTGAAAATTTTGTGGTAAAACTTGCAATTATTGTAAAGTAGGGGCAAAATGGTAATTTTGGAAAAAGTTGGGGGACCAAATTGGAAATTTGGGAAATTGAACCCCTTTTTGTGAAATTGAATAAATTAAGGTTCCAAGGTGAATTTTAAAAGTTTTGGGATTCAATTTGAGGAAAAACTGGCATTAGGGACTTAAAGTTAAAAGAAAAATAACTTTAGGGACCTAATTGCAAATAAATGAAAAGTTTGGTTTCTCATTCATTTGGAATGAATGAAGGCTATTAGGCCGGGGGATAACGAATAAGGATGTTCATATCATGTAGGAACACGAAGTACCGAGAACGCCAGCAAGGACAAGATCGCGTACTCATGGGCGATCACTACCCCTCAGGGGCGTCTTGATGATCTCGTACTCATAGTGCATGCACAAACAAAGTTTTCTTAAATTGCCATGTAATATGTGGTGCCTTTAATCCCAACGGTCCTGACTTTTAACTCAACCGGTAGCTATTTGTTTTGACTGGTCCGGAGGCCGATCATGTCGTACTGCTTCTGGTTGTTTGAGTATGTTGGACCTACCTTGGTGCCATGACCAACCAATTCACTTATTAAGGTTTAATGACACATAATTGTCATGTTTGTTTACGAGCTCCTGCTCATGTCTATTGTCCTATGGCCCACTGTTCGAGTTTTCCAAAAATTGGGCATTCTAGCCCTCAAGTTCCAAAACCGAGCCACCCGACCTATAATAGCTATTCGAGCTCCCATCAAGAAGGTCTCCCAAATAGTTTAAGCATTGGCACATAGTCAGGGGAGAACACTTACGACAAAATAGGTTTTCACTGTCCATTATATCGACCGGTATAAGGACATCTCCGTTCATAATTGATGAATGGGTTTTCAACTTCTTTTGAGTAAGTCTCATCATACCAACCGGGTATGATTTACTTACAATCGGTAATTAGTTTTTCCGCAAAATTTTCACTTCACTCTCTTAGTGGTGATGATTAAAATACCACTAAATAGTGGGTTTTTATACCGAGGTACTTATCATTTCCAACCGGGTATAATATATAATCCCATTCACAACCCGTAAATGGTTTTTATCTTCAAGTTATGCTCATCATCCCAACTGTGTATAATGTTATTAAACCCACTTATTCGTTAACGTAGTGAATTCCACTAGACTGGTTCTTTGTATTTAAGCAAACTCGTCCATGCTGGCATTCCCGGTATTTCACGTTCCTACACGATATGAACATCCTTGTTCATTATTACTCGGCATAATAGTCTTCATTAATTTCAAATGAATGAGAAAACTCAAGCTTTTAGTTATTTTCAATTAGGTCCCTAAAGTTATTTCTCTTTAACTTTAAGTCTCTAATGTCGATTTTTCCTCAAATTGAGTCTCGTAACTTTTAAAATTTATCTTGGGATCTCAAATTATTCAATTTCATCAAAAAAGGGGTTTATTTTCTCAAATTTCTAATTTGGTCCCACAATTTTTCCAAAATTACCATTTTGCCCTTCCTTTACAAAAATGGTAAGTTTTGCCCCAAAAATTCCAAAATTCCTCATTTGATCCTCCAACATTATTTTCATGCCCAATTGACCCTCAATTTCATAAAATTGCATTTTGTTCCTTTAAATTATGAAAATCCCCAATTTTCCCCAAAAGTTTCCCCCAATTTCAACTTCTTAGCACAGTCGAATTTAATTTCATCAAATTGACCGATCAAACACCTCTATTTGTTGAAATTGAAGTTAAAATTGAGTTCCTCCATTTTCTTACAATTCAATAGCACTTTGAATTTTAAGTTTTGATGTCGGAACGAGCTCAAATGGAGCTTTGCAGGAAAACATACTGTAGAGAGAGAAAGCGTAGATTACTCACTGGTGAGGGCACGGCGGTCCGAGCTTTCAATTTGGGCAGATAGCTCTCATTCTGAGGTTTATCTTAGAATCAAGAATTGCATCAATTGATGCCAAATTGAGTTAGAATTTCATCATTGAAATTCTGCTAGTTCTTTCTCTAGCACCAGCTGGAAATTGTAGAGGGGAGTCGAATTGGCTTACCTTTCAGTCCTAATTCGGCTATGGGAGGGCTGAGAAAGTGTTGGGAAGGCTTGGTTTGGCCTGAGGAGGGCTCTAAATGGCCAATTTCAGCTCAATTGAAACAGGGCAGCTTTGGTCCGCTAGAGCTGCTTCAGTGTTTCATCATGCCGTTGTCTCGCCGACGACTCTCGGAGTGAACGAAGACTATAGACGTGTAGCTGACTTCTCCCCGGTTCTAAAGAACCTGACCTGGACTTGTTTGGCTTAGAAAAGACCCCATGTCAGAGCTCCAGTTCAAGCTTCACCAAAAAATAGAGCAGTTGAGAGAGAATGGAGTTTTTAGGTGTGAAGAGGATAAATGGGGAGGAGCTCTTTATATAGAGAGCTCGGGGACCCGTTGGCCATTCGTTTGGCACTATTATAACTGACATTGAAGACTTGAAATGCCCCAAACAGAAGCGTTTCTTCAATTTCCTGGTGAGTGAACAGTGCTGTCATCCTAAGGAAGAAGATGACACTTTTCCGTACCAGACCTGGTTCAAAGCTTAAACCAGCTGGTTCACCCCCCATTCGACTGAGTTTTTCAAATCTAAAAATTTCTAAATTCATCTAAATTTATTCTCTATTCAATGGTGGCCTCAAATCTCCAATTTGAATTTTTAAGCCACATAGAAAAATGAATTTAGGATTAAGTTTAATAGTGGTTAAACTGGTCTAAACCAGTTCGGATCCGATTCACTTGAAATCGGTTTGGTTTTCATCCCCAACTCCTTCACAAGTCCATTTCCATGTCTTTTATGACTCCTTGGGTCACTTAGGGTCCATAAAATTACCGGTTTACCATTTCTTTATTGATTTTGGTTCATAAATCGACTCGATCCTTAAACCGGTTCAATCTGGTTCGAGTCCGGTTCACCCGAACCAGCCTGGTTTTTCTCTCCCACTTTGTTCTAAGGTTCCTTCCCAAGGTTTATGAATTTCTTTGGAGTACAATGGAGTTGAATTCCTTTATTTTTCCTGATCTCTATCGGTTTTGGTTCATGAACTGACTCGGTTCATAAACCGGTTCAATCTTGTTGGACCCAGTTCATCCAAATTGGTCTAATTTTCCTCTTGCAATTCGTCCTAAGGTTCTTTTCCCTAATATTATGAACCCTTTGGATCACCAAGTAGTTGTAAATTCCTAATTTTCCCATTCACAATTGATCTAGTTTTTGAACTGGTTCAATTTTCTCACTCGGTTTGACCGGTTTCCTTCCCGATTTTCCATAGCTAAAAAGGGTGGGGTTTATAGAAGTGCTCTCCCTTGGCTGTGTGCCACTGCTTAAACTTTTTGGGAGACTTTCTTAATGGGAGCTCGAATAGTTCAGATAGGTCGGAGGCCTCGATTTTGGAACTTGGGGGCTAATATGCCCGATTTTAAAAATCTCAAATAGTGGGCCCTATGCTAGTGAGCACGAGCAGGAGCTCTTAAACAAACATGACTCTAAGCCATGAAAAGTTAAGTAAATGAATTGCTTGGCCAAGGTACTAAGACAAGATTGACATACTTGATAGATTAGTAGTAGTGTGACATGATAGGTCGATGGACTAGTCGAGACAAACAGCTGCAAGTCGAGTTGAAGGTCGGGGCCGTTGGACTAGTGGCACCAAAGATTAAATGGCTTTGAGGAAACCTTTGTTTGTGCATTCACTTGAGGTTTGGAATCATTAAGATGCCCAAGAGGGGTAGTGATGTCTCCTAAGGGCTATTGGATGATATGGTGGCGATAAGGGAAAAGAGAAGCTACTGAGTTTGGGTTTCTCGTCGTACTAGTTAGTCATGGAGTTCTATGTTTGTACTCCACGGGGTTTCTGTATTTGGACTCTACGAATCTGTTATGTTTGGGACTTCCTAAAGCATCTGTGCTTGAGTTTCATGTACACGAGACCGAGATATGGTCTCTGTCCTCATACAGACACAAAGTTTTAATCATGTGTGTTCCCTTCATCATGAAGGGTGTGTGTTAGTTGATAAACACACTGGTTATGGTTGAGGAGTGAGTAATGGCGATGAAATTGAGATTTTGAAAATGAGAAATTTTAAAATAAGGAGTTTGGCATAGTCCAATTTAAATATTTTCCCCCTAAAAGTCAAACTTTAAACATCCATTCACCGAGTCGTTGAACTCACCCCCTCCCTTATATCCCTTTTTAGGTAACCAAGAGAAACCCACCCAAAGACCTCCTGTTAGTCATACCTACAAGACATGTATGTAAGTTAAAATTTTTATGTAGTTTTGATTTATGTATTCCAAGAAAGGTACAGGTTTAAAGGATTTCTTACTCATCCCAAGTTTTAAAAGAGTGGAAAGCCCTTAGTAAACCTGAAAGAGTGGCGGGTTGCTCACAGGGATCCAAAAAAACCGGGTTGGGGCATGACAAAAATAGTTGTTTTAAAGGTAAAGTCCCAAAAGTTTGGCAAGAGATGAGATTGATTGAATAGAGTAAAACTCATGTTAACAATGTGACGATGTTTGCATTCAACTAGCCATTTTGTTAGTGAACATGATAACATGAGATGTGATGAAGAATCCCTTGAGTTTGTTTGTTCACATTAAAAAGATGTAAAGATAAATTTATTTGCACTATCTATAGACATCAGGAATTCTGAATCTAGGGTTAAACTTGCTTAGACCGAAAAACCTCCTTGAATTGGGATCAAAAACCCTAAAATGGAGGGTTGGAGTAGAAATCGAGTTGTAAAATTGGTTCAAAATCCAAAGATATGAGTGAGTTTCTAAGACCACTAAAATACCCTCAAAAGATCCTTAAGAACTAGGAATCAAGAGGTGGAAAATGACAATGTGAAAATTGGCCCAAATCGGAGTCAAAGCTGATTTATGCGAAAATGCTCCTGATTTTTAAGGGGATAAAAAAACTCCGAAAGAGAAGATTTTAAGCCTAATTAGTGGAGGGGGGGGGGAGGGGTGAGAATATGAATTTTTAGAAAAATAGATTGGGCAAAAAGAAGCAATGAAGTATGTGGTGAATTAGCCTCAGAATGGTCGGAACCGAATGAACCAACTTAGAATGGTAAACCCCTTGAATTTTAGAGAGTGCTAAATAAATCCAATTGAGGTTATTTTTAAGTTCATTTAATAGGAAATTGAATATAGAATTTTTGGATATTTTTATTTTCTTAAGAAATGGCCGTAAAAAGGGGTGAGTTGGGTCAAAATCACTAAAGGGGCTGATAAATTCACCAAAAATTGGTTCGCTACACTGTATACTGATCGGCGTGCCATGTTGGATGCATGCACGTGTCATCCTCTTCGCTCGACCCAAACCTGAAGTTCGTAGAAAACCCAATAATCATTGGCAAACAACTTGAACAACACTGCTTGGGGAAATTAATTTATCCACATGGCTAGAGGCTATGGATAGATGAAAGAGAGTTATGGATGGATTGTCACAATAGTCTAGAATCCACCCATATAAATAACATGTGTTCACTCATCAGAATTCAATCAGAATACTCTCTCAAATATAGACAGCTCCCAATTTCAGTGTCCCAACTTCCAAATAGCCTAGTTCTATCGTCTGGCCAACTTAGAAAGTGATCTTGTTGTCCTTGCAAAGCTGAGTAAGTAATCTTTCTAACCCCACCTCTCCCGACTCTAAACTCTCAATTTAATGAAATCGGCATAATCGCACAGTAACGAAGCTCCAATGGCTGAAAATTGAGCAGTTGCTTTGATGGCCAATTCTAGGGTTGCTTTAATGCACGGCATAATCGACACTCGACGGTTGAGAAAAATTCAGTAGACACCCTATAAACCTCGTGCATTAACGACAAGGAAACTAGGGAAAGAACTAGTTAACCCAAGAGAGAAAACTGAACCAGTTCACGAACCCCAATCATTAGAGAAAGGGAGAATGAAAAATTTACAAATCCCGGTGACCTAAATAGTCATGTAAAATGACTTTGGGATGAATTGGAAGTGGAAACCAGACTGGTTTTGGTGAACAAGACTTGAAACGGATTGAACTAGTTTGAACCACTATTGAACTAGTTTGTAAATTTATTTTTCTAGGTGGATTAAAAAAATTCAAATTGGATAATTGAAGCCACCATTGGATAGAGAATGAATTTAGAAAATTTTAATTTTGAAAAACTTGGTCGAATCGGGCTTGAACCGGCCAGTTTAATCATTGAACCCGGTTCGGACCGGTCCGGTCCAGTTTGTAACAGTGTCATCTTCTTCCTTCAGATGACATCACCGTTCACTCGCCGAAAAAGCTAACAGCACCAACGAAGATGAAAAGTCTCCATTCAGGGTGTTTTTACCATGAATGATCGCCATAAAGGCGCCAATATGATGGCCAAGGAGTGGCTGAGCTTCCTATATAAAGACCTCCTTCTCAATCATCCTCCTTACACCTAAAAACTCCTCTCTCTCTACTGCTCTAATTTTTGGTGACGCTCGAACCAGAGCTCCAACTTGGGCATTTTTCCGAGAGAACTAGTGAAACTTTACTAACCGAATTTTTCCTCAATTAGATATGAATTGATGCAATTCTTGATCCTAAGAGAAACCCTAGGACGAGAGATATCTGCCCCAATCGAAAGCTCGGACCGCCGCACCCTTGACAATAGGCTTTTGAAGCTTTCTCTTTCTAAGTCCAATTTTTTGACGAAGCTCCATTTGAGCTCAATTTAGATCCAAATGACGTGATTCAAAGTTCCATTGAATCGTGTGGAAGTGTAGGAACTCAATTTTACAATTTCAACAATTTAGCCAATTTGAAAGCGGGAAATTGGGGAAAAAATTTGGGGAAATTTGGGAATTTCATAAAATTGAGGGACGAAAGTGCAATATCCAAAATTGAGGGCCAATTGGCCATGAAAAAAGATGTTGGAGGGCCAATTGGTTGTTTTTTGGAATTATTGGGGTCAAATTACCATTTTTGTAAAGTGGGGGCAAAATGGTAATTTTCAAAAAGTGGATTTGAATAAATTGAACCCCTTTTTTTTATTTTGAATAAATTGAGGATCCAAAGTGGATTTTAGAAGTTTCGGGACTCAATTTGGGGAAAATTATCATTAGGGACCCAAAGTTAAGGAAAATAATTTTAGGAACCTAAATGCAAATAAATAAAAGTTCGGGTATTTTGTTCATTTGTGAGTAATGAAGGTTATTATGCCAAATGTTAATGAACAAGGATGTTCATATCGTGTAGGAACACGAAAGATCGGGAACGCCAGCAAGGATAAGCTCGAGCGGAGGCAGAAAGCTACTTTATGGGAAAATACACTACACTTATCGGGTGAGTGGGATTTTTCATATCATACCCGGTTGGGACGATGGGTAACTCGGAAAGGAAAAACCACTACTAAGTGCAGATTTTAACATCATGCCTGGTTAGGGTGATGTGAGAAACATGTGAGAAAACTACTTACCGATTGTAAGTAGATCATACCGGGTTGGTATGATGAACTTCCTAGAAGGAAGTAGAAAACCCGCTTACCGGTTATAAGCGGAGATGTCATCACACCCGATTGGTGTGATGGACAAGTGAAAAAGTTATTTTGTCAGAAGTGCTCTCTTCTGACTGTGTGCCAATGCTTATAAATTTTAGGAAACCTTCTTGACAAGAGCTCGAATAGCTCATATAGGCTAGGGGCCTCAATTTTGGAACTTGGGGGCTAAAATGCCCAGTTTTAGCCATGAAAATCTCGTACAGTGGGCCCCCAAGGCCAGTTGGCATGAGGAGGAGCTCATAAACAAACATCATGATAAGCCATGAAAATTTTAATGAATGATGTGATTTGGCCATGGTACCAAGATAGGACCGACATACTTGATGGAATGGCGGCAGTGCGACAAGACCAGGTCAATAGACCAATCTAGACAAACAACTACAAGTCAAGTTGAGGGTTGGGGCCATTGGACCAGTGGCACCAATATTAATGGCTTATATGGAAAACTTTGTTTGTGCATGCACTTGAGGTTCATGACCATTAAGATGCCCAAGAGGGGTAGTGATGTGTCATAAGGGCTACTAGATGACATGGTAGAGATAAGGGTAGTTTGTAGTGCTAGCAGTTAGGTAAGCTCGACATAGCTTCATGCGCATAAGACTGGGGTGGGGTTGGAATGAGATCTCTATCCTCACACGGACACAAAGTTTCTTTTTGGATTTGAGGGTCGGATGTCATGAACATCCACTCATTCCCAGGGTAGAAGTGGATGTGTAAACCTCACCCTTTTGAGTTAAGAAAAACCGGGAAAAGATCTAGTCAAACCGAGTGAGAAACATCAGACAAGTTCAAAAACCTGATCATTAGAGAACAAATAATTTGGAAGTTTACAACTCCCGGGTGATCAAAAGGGTTTATAAAATCTTGGAAAAGAACCTTAGGACAAATTTGAAGAGAAAAACAAGATCGGTTGAAATGAACCGGATCCAATTGGATTGAACCAGTTTATAAATCGAGTCGATTCATGAAATGGAATCGATAGAGAAAGGGCAAACTGAGAAATTTATGAATCCCAAGTGCCGTAAAGAGTCACAAAAGTCAAGAAAAAGGACTTTAGGATGAGTTGGAGATGAAA
This sequence comes from Trapa incisa, assembly GCA_030064435.1. Lineage (NCBI taxonomy): Eukaryota > Viridiplantae > Streptophyta > Magnoliopsida > Myrtales > Lythraceae > Trapa > Trapa incisa. The sequence continues at coordinate 12,702,838 of CM057777.1, forward strand.
ACCAAAACAGTTCAAGTGAACCGGATCCGAACCGAATTGAACTGGTTTGAACAGGATACTAAATTCATTTTTCTAGGTGGCTTTAAAAAAATTCAAATTTGACATTTAAGGCCACCATTGGATAGAAAATGAATTTAAAAATTTTTAAATTTGAAAAATTCGGTCGAATCGGGGGTGAACTGACCTATTTAAGCTTTGAACCTAGTTCGGACCGGTCTAGTCTGGTTCGGAACAGTGTGGTCTTCTTCCTTCATATGACAGCACTGTTCACTCACCGAAAAATTGTACAGCGTCGAAGAAGCTGAAAAGCCTCTGGCCAGGGAGTTTCAGGCAATGAATGACCAGGGTGGGGTCAAGATGAGGTCTTTGTCCTCATACGGATATGAAGAATTGTTACGGGATTGAGGGTCGGATGTCCTAAACATCCACTCATTCTTAGGGTAGAAGTGGACGTGCTTCTATCTAGGTGGCTGGAAAAGTTTCTCTGATGCCATAAGTGGGTGCAGTGGACGTACTGGCCTGCGATTGTGTGTTTGACCTTCATGATGAATTATGTGTGTTGGGTGATGACACATCGTGGTTAATAAGAAATGGTGATAAGAACTAAAATTTGAAATGAAAGGTTTTTAAAAGAAAATAAGGAGTCTGTTACACTCCAAAACAAACATTTTTCCTAAAAATGAAAATTTGAAAACCCATTCACTGAGTTGTTGTATTCACCGACTCCTTAATATCTCTTTCAGGAAATCCCGGAAAGTCTACCCCACGGACCATCAACTAATACGCCTGTGAGACAGGTATGATCAATTTAAAATTTTATGCAGTTTTGATTTATGTTATTCCAGGAAAGGAGCAGGTTTAAAGTATGCCTTACTTTTCACAGTTTATAAACAAGGGACAACCCTTAATAAACTGGAAGAGTGGCGGGTTCATCAAGGGGATCTGACCAAATCGGGTTGGGGCGTGACAACTTGAGTTGTATTAGAGCCTATTTCCTAGAATACATTATCAAGACTAGAAAATATAGTAACTAATAGGATGGATCTTAAAATTTTCAGATGGCTCCCAGGAGAGGAACCAAGAAAACTATGAATAACTCTACTTCACACCCTGTCCTCATAGGAAGACAGCCTTAGAAGCTTCCTAATGCCGAGACATAGCAGAAGTCCCAAAGAATCAAGAGATGTTAATGAGAAGTATCCATGAAGATGGTGCTAGGACCTGTGGAGGTTACAATCCTGAGTACGAAGGGAACCAAGCCTTAGATCAGGAACGTCATCAATGGCTCATAACCTTACCAAGGAGGACGCTTGTCAAAAACACTGTATCTTCCCATCTATTTCGTAACCATTTCTGTAATGGGGCTAAGACCCCAACATATTGTATTACTTCTCCACTAATAAAGAATTTCAAGTTCCTAAAAACTATATCTCTAAAAAATGATGTGACCATGTAGCTCGACTATAGGAAGATTGCCCAAGAAAAGTAACCAAACAAAACTTGTGACATCACGGAGACCAAAGAGATTTTTCATCCCAAATAAAGGAACGAATAAAGGGAATTATGGGGCAAAGAAGGCATGACAAGAGAATTGTCAAGGTAATTAAGGAGTTTAGGAGAACTCTTAAAGTAACGGAGCAAGGAAACAATCTATTACAAGTGTAAGGAAATGAGACATGAAGTGAAGTATTGTCCCATACTACAAGGATTTAGGACAATATTCTCCAAGAATAACGCCCCCACATCTATAGGAAACCCGAAAGGATATCATCCCTAGACATACAACTCCTGCTCAGAATTTCAACTACATCTAGGAGGAAACTCTTCAAGATCCTGAAGGTAGGACCTTGATAAACCACAAATAAAACAAAGAGAATTCTCCCTTAAAGAAGAATGTTCCAATAATTTAGGAGCAAAGAAGAGAGTGCATCCACAAGAGAAGACACACCAAGCAATTGACGACAAATGAGATGTCTTGGGATTGCAAGTACAAATCACTTTGGAAAAAACAGTGATGCCAAATAGAAGTTTCGGACCAACATGGCAGAAGGAAGCAAGTCGTAACAACAAGATAGTAAGTGAGAAAAAATGATACCCTAAGGAAGACTAGGAAGTAGAAAGGACTACACTCTAAAAAGGCAACAAATTGGACATTAAGGACAAGAAGATTCGAGAAACAACTGCCCTAAGAGAATTAGACCAAAGGAATGGTAGGGACGGGGCAGTTAAAGAACCGATATTCATGACAGTCATAGTTTAAGCTCCAACAAAGAAGGGAGAGGCGGAAAGGCCAAATATTGAGAAAAGGAAAGAAATAAATCCTTAAAAAAAGAGACTAGTGGCCAAATTAACGACTTAACTCAAGACAAGAGAGGAGTAGGAAAGCCTCTCACATAATAGTCAAGAAATCTTGAAACAAGGAAGATGTGAGCTCTTCCTAGAAAGAAATAGACATGTACTAGGGTACGAGTGAGAACGAGGATGGAGTACGAAGCACGTACCCATAAGATCTCAAGAGTAAAGGTAAGTATGAAAGAATGACATCAAAGGACATCATCTAAAGTTAGGTGCCTTCAAAGATGAATGAAAAAGAAATTACGGTAGAAAATGATAAGAATCCTCCCAAATAAGAAACCCTAAGAAAGGATACATGACCTAACAAAGAGGAAATGGAACCAGGTGACGAGAGATGAGGAGACGAATTTGCAAATAAAATGCATGCTAAGGAGAAAGGAACCTAGGGAAGTATATTAAGAGAATCTAAGGAATAAGTTAAACTCAAGAAGAGGGTAAGTCGGAAGATAACATCAAAAGATGCCGCATGAGTAAGAAATTGGTGGACTGCCCATAATAAGGGAATAGAGTAAAGCGTATCTAAGAAATCTTGGAGAGGTAAGTCCTCTAGTTAAGAAATGGGAATTTTAAGATAATGGAGGATTAATGGTGTGCAAATACCCAATTTAAAAGGGAGTGTGAAGAAAGGAAGAAAGAAATCTTCAAGGAATGGTAAGAAGGTTGAGCATGTTACTCTTAAGGTTAAAAATCTCTACTTTGAAGGACATAGTAGAGAATGAAAATCATTAAAGGAGAACTCTCTAAAAATAATGGAATTATGAAATGGTCACAAGTAAATGAGGATGAGTTTAGGGAAAAGGAAAATCCTTGAGTAAAGGACGTCACCAGAAATGAAGAAAGACATAAGAAGAGAAGAATCCTAGCAAGTCAGTATGTCATTAGGAAGTCCGATGACTTGCACCAGAAAGACCCAACAAGGAAGTTGGGAAAGGGCGAGTAGGTAAGGAATGTCGACACAGTTGTGTAAAATATTTTGTCAAGGCATGTCGGGCGACTGGATAACGGTAAAGGTAGTCAAAGAATACTACCCGGTAAAAAGAGGGATGAAGCTATTCAATCCCTGAAATGTTGGAGGGTTGAGAATACCCAGTAAGGAAGTATTCTAAAATTTAAAATGGTCAAAGACATGTTCTACAGTATGTCATGCTATAAGGGGCATGTAAACCTAACAGTTTCGAGGAAAAATGTCACTCAAGTAAGGAAGAGTCAGTTAATAAGCATGATGAGGTCAAACAAAATTTTGATTGAAATTAAAATAAATGACAGATGAAGGAAGGGTCAAAATAGGATGAAGGGGTAATAAAACTGAACCCTGTGAAAAGTTCAGAAGAACACCGAGTTAAAAGTTTCAACGATGTAGAGAATAACTAGACACTGTAACGATTGGGCATCTTGGAATTCCCAATCAGGAAATTTTGAATAAGAATCTCAAGGGGAAGAATCTTGCCCTAAGCAAAGGAAGATATAGACCTAGGGAAATACCTTTGAAACTCGCGGGCAAGACATACTAGTTATGATAAACTCCATGGAAGGAGTAAACAATGTAAAGGAAAGGAACTTCCTTAAGTGCATAATTTAAAGTGGTCTAAGTGGAAGAATGACCAAAGTGTTAACTTGTTCAAGTTAACATTAACGGAAGTTATCTTGGAGTGAAAAATGCTGATTTAGTTTTAGGGAAAAAACTTCTAAAAGGAGGGGAGAGTTGTAAACCCCACCCTTTTGAGTTAAGGAAAACTAGGAAAAGAACCGGTCAAACCGAGTGAGAAACACCGAACTGGTTCACAAACCTGTTCGTTAGAAAATGGGGAATTTGGAAGTTTACAACTCTCGGGTGATCCAAAGGCTTTATAAAATCTTGTAAAAGAACCTAATGACAAATTTGAAGAGAAAAACCATACCGGTTCAGATGAACCAGATCCAATTGGATTGAATTAGTTTATGAACCGAGTCGGTTCATGAACTGGAACAGATAGAGAAATAGCAAATTGAGAAATTTATGAATCCCGAGTGACCTAAATAGTAAAAAAAAAAGTCAAGAAAAAGGACTTTAGGATAAATTGGAGATGAAAACCAAATCGATTCAAGTGAACCAGATTCGAATTAGATTGAACCAAATTGGATTGGTTTGAACCACTATGGAATTGAATACTAAATTAATTTTTATAGGTGGCTTTAAAAAATTCAAATTTGAGATTTGAGGCCACCATTGGATAGAAAATAATTTAGAAATTTTTAGATTTGAAAAATTTGGCCAAATCAGGAGTGAACCGGTCAGTTTAAGCTTTAAATCTGGTTCGGACCGGTTTGGTCCGATTCGGAACATTGTCGTCTTCTTCCTTCAAATGACAGCACGGTTCACACGTCAAAAATTCGTATAGCACTGATGAAGCTGAAAAGCCTCCAGCTAGGGAGTTTCAAGCAATGAATGACCACCATTAAGGCGTCTATCGGATGGCCAAGAAGTCCCCGAGCTTCCTATATAAAGAGCCCCTCCTCATTCATCCTCTCCACACCTAAAAACTCTATTCTCTCTGTACTACTCCAATTTCCAGTGAAGCTCAAACCAGAGCTTTGACTTGGGCATTATTTTGAGTCAAACAAGGCGAGGTAAGATTCTTTAGCACCGGGGAGAAGTCAGCTACATGTTTGTAGTCTCCATTTGCTCCGAGAGTCGCTAGATAAATAGCTGTAGGTTTAATTGAAGGTTAGGGCCGTTGGACCAATGGCACCATAGATTATATGGCATCATGTGAAAATATTGATTGTGCATGCACTATGTTTACGGGACCTTTCAGACGCCCAAGAGGGGTAATGATGTGTCCTAGGGCCTTGGACAACGTCGTTGATATAAGGGCAGTTCGTCGTACCAGAAGCCTCGCAAAGCTCGACATAGCTTCAAGCGCATGAGATCGGGGTGGGGTTAGGATGAGATCTTTTCCCGCATATGGACATAGAGAATTGTTACGGGATTGAGGGTCAGATGTCGTGAATATCCACTCATTCTTAGGTAGAAGTGGACGTGCTTCTATCTATGTGGCCGGTAAAGTCGCTCCTACACCACAAGTGGGTTCAATGGACGTACTGTCCTGCGATTGTGTGTTTGACCCTCATGATGAAGGATCTATGTTGGGTGATGATACACCATGGTTAATAAGAAATGGTGATAAAAACCGAAATTTGAAATGAAAGATTTTTAAAAGAAAACAAGGTGTCTGGCACACTACAAAACAAACATTTTTCCTAAAAATTAAAATTTGAAAACCCATTCACTGAGTTGTTGTACTCACCCCACCCTTATATGCCTTTTAGGAAATCCCGAAAAACCTACCCCAAAGAACCATCAACTATTATGCCTACGAGACAGGTATGATCAGTTTAAAATTTTATGCAGTTTTGATTTATGTTATTCTAAGAAAGGAGCAAGTTTAAAGGACACCTTTCTCTTCACGGTTTGTAAACAAGGGGCAACCCTTAATAAACTGGGAGAGTGGCGGGTTGATCACGGGGATCCGACCAAATCAGGTCGGGGCATAACAGGATGAGCTTCTATCTAGGCGGCCAGTAAAGTCGCTCTAACGCCACAAGTGGGTGCAGTGGATGGGCTACCCTGCGAGTGTGTGATCACTTCATGATGAAGAGCGTGTGTTGATTGTTAAACATGCCTATTGTGGATAATGAGGAATTATGGTTTTGAATAATTGGGAATTCACTAAAGAAATGATTTTTAAAGGAAATTAGGAGTCTGACACACTCCAATTTAAAACTATTTTATGTAAACTCATTTTCAAACATCCATTCACTAAGTTGTCAAACTCCCCGCCCCCCCCCAACCCATTTTCAGGTAACCAAGGGAAAAACCTACCTATAGACATTCCACTAGCTAAACCTGCAAGACATGTATGTAAGTTTAAATTATTCAATTTTGATTAATGTTATTCTAGGAAAGGTATAGGTTTAAAGGACGCCTTACTCCTCATGGTTTAGAAAAAGGGAAAACCCTTAATAAACCGGGAGAGTGGTGGGTTGCTCACGGGGATCCAACCAAATTAGGTCGGGGCATGACACACCCAAACCACCAATTTTTCACAAGCATCGTACTTACTTGATTTGAGTAAGTATGGAAGGAGAATTAAATGATTCACATTCCAATTTTTTAGTTTAGTGGGCGGGCTAACTAAAATGGAAATTTTAAGAGCTATAGACCATGAATCAACATGATTTAAGTTGTCATGCCTCGACCCAATTTGGTTGGATCCCCGTGAGCAACTCACCACTCCCTTTGGTTCAAGAGGGTTTCACCCCTTTCTAAAGCACGAGGAGTCAGTCATCCTTTTTCTCTATTTTTCCTAGAATAGCATTATACAAAACTCAATATATTAAGAATTTACCATACGTAACTTAGGGTTCAACTACAAAGGGGTCCTTATGGTTGGGTATCCTTTTTCCTGAAAAGAGTTAAAATAAGTGAGTGTTGGGTGTGAATTTTCAAAAATGCTCAGTTTATCAAAATGTTGCCAAGGTTTAGCATTCATTTTCAAGGATTTTTCTCAAATCTTAGGACTTTTTCTACTTTAATATTAGGTGTGTTTATATCTCTTAGCCCAACCCTAGCATCGGGAGGCATTTAGCAAACAAACACACACCCTCTATCATAAATGGTACAAACATTCGTAGGGCAGTCCCACACTACATCCACTTGGGGTTCAGTGCAACTTTGTTGTCCACCCAAATAGAAGTCCCAAACTTCTACCCTGAGTCTAAGTGAACGTCTCAAACGTCCAACCCTCAAACCTGAATTCCACTTTGTGTCTATATGAGGACGGAGACCTCATCATGACTCCACCCCGGTCTCATGCACATGAATGTCCCAGAGCTTCATGACTAATTGGAACGACGAACTGCACTTATCTCCACAATGTCGTCCATGTTGTACATTTCATGATTAAGCCATTCTCTTTGGTGCCAACGGTCCAACAGCCTCGATGCACAACCCAGCCTATAGCTGTTTGTCTAGGCCAATTCGTCGACTTGTCCTTGATGCACTGTCGCTAGTCCATCAAGCATTGTTAGTCCTCTCTCAATACTGTGGCAAATCACGCAATTATTTTCTATTTTAAATAGGAGTTTTCATGGGCTTCAGTCCGTGCCTAGTGGCCTTGAGCCCACTACACGTGTTTTTCAAAACTAGGCCTTGAGCCCTATGAGTTTAAAATCATGGCCCCTAGCTTGTTAGAGCTCTTTTAGCTTACGTCAAGAAGGTCTAACAAATGGTTTAAGCAGTGACACATAGTCATGGGAAAACACTTCTGACAAAAATCCTCTTTAAGTCATCGCACCAACCGGGTGTGATGATAGATTTTCTTATAACCAATATGCGGGTTTTTCCTTTCAGAAACTCATCAAATCAACTGGGTATGATGTATAAAATTCCCACTCATAACTAGTAAGTAGATTTTTAACTTTAAAAATGCGCTCATCACCGCAACCGGATATGAAGTGTAAAGAAGCCCATTCATCCGTTAACTATGACATGTTCGTCCCCAATTAGTTCCAGGTCCATGCTATCTCTCTCTCTTGCTTGCATTCTGGTCTCAAATGTCCCTACACAATTTGGGTATCATTATCAGTAAGGGTTAGGCATGGCAGACTTTGTTTTCTCACGTATGGGCAACTATGCCCAAATCCTTAGTTTATTGCACTTAGTTCTCTAAAGTTCATGTTTCTTAACGTTAGGTCACTAATGCAAAATTTTCCCCAAATTAAGTCCAAAGGCTTCGAATATCCTCCTTGGGTCCTTAATTTACTTAAAATTTTGAATGAGGCTCAAGTTTTTCAAATTCCCAATTTGGTCCCCATTTTTTCAAAAATTACAATTTTTCCCCATACTTTCCAAAAATAGTCATTTAGCCCAAATCTTTCAAAAATTGACCAATTGATCCTCCAACATCTTTCTTAAGGCCAATTGACCTTCAATTTTGAGAAATTGCATGGAGGTCTCTCAATTTTTTGAAATCCCCAATCCCCCCAAAATTTTTACCCCCTTTACTGACTGAATTTGATTTTTTCAAGTTGGTTGTTCAATTGAGGTTAATTGCTCCAATTGATGGTATGGATTGATTTCTACACTTCTATATGATTAAATGTAGCTTTGAATAGTAGAATTTGGGTCTGAAAGGAGCTCAAACGGAGCTTCGCTGAAAAATTATTCGTAGAGAGAGAATGCTTTGAAAGCTTACTATCAGAGGTGCAATGGTTAGAGCTCTTAATCTAGGGAGGTAGCTCTCATCCTTAGGGTATTACTAGGATCAAGAATTGTTATAATTAATGTCCATATGAATGGGAATTTTGTTAGTGGAGTTTGACACTTTCTCTCTCTAGCACCGATCTGCAACTATAGATTAGAGCCGAATTGGCTTATCTTTCACCTCTGTGGGGGTTGTGTGATGGTCGTGTGGACTTTCAGGAGGCTTGGTTCAGCCATAGGAGGGCTGAATTGGCTGAATTCAGCTGGGCCAAAATAGGGCAACTTCAAACCGACGGAGCTACTTCACTGTTTCATTCCTTTGATGCTTCTCCAACGATCCTCGGGTCAAAGAGAGGTTGCTGTCAGGTAGCTAACTTCCTCCGAAGTTTGTAGGACCCAAATTTGCCTTCTGAGGCTGAGAAAAGTGCCCAAGTTGAAGCTCTAGTTTGAGCCTCACTGAAGAATTAAGCACTTAGGAGAGGAGGACGATTTGAGGTGTGTTGAAAATGAATGGAGGGAAGCTCTTTATATAGGGAGCTCGGGGACCCTCTTCCCGACCAGTTTCCTTCTGGTCGAGCTTATCCTTTCTCGAAAATGCCCTGATTTGAGGAATATTCCTTTCATTAGGAAAGGAAAGTTTTTGAACCGATGAACAATGCTATCATCCCAAGGAAGAAAACAACATTGATCCAGACCAGACTGGTCCAATTCGACCAAGTTCAATGGCAAAAATCAGTCGATTCAGGCATGAATCGACAGGTTTTCTCAAATATAAAATTTTTTAAATTCGTCTAAATTCATTTCCTATCCAATGGTGGCCTCAATTTTCCAATTTAATTATTTTAAGCCACCAAGAAATATGAATTTAGAGATCGGTTCATGTCATTCAAACCAATTCAAACTAGTTCAATTTGGTTCAAACATGTTCAATTTAGTTTAGGTCTAGTTCACCCTGAACTGGTCTAGTTTTTCTCGTCAATTGGCTTTATATTTCTTCTTCATGATTTTCATGACTCTTTTGGTCACTTGGGATTTTCCAATTTCCCATTTTATCCTTCTTTACCAATTTCGGTTAATTAATGGCTCATTTTTCACTTTAGAATCGATCGGTTCTTTTGTTGATTTTCTCATTCTTAAAAGGATGGGGTTTATAACTCTCCCCTCCTTTTAGGCATTTTGTCCCCAAAACAATTATATCTCTAATAGTTAGTGGTACCATCCCTCATTACATTTTTAGTTTTCCAGGTCTACTCTTGCACTGGTCTGTTCTGCCATAAAACCTTGACCATGTGAATCTTCTTGTTCTTCAAGTTCTTTTCTCTTCGATTGATGATTTGCACCAGTTCCACTTGATATGTCAAATTCTCTTCTAACTCGGGTGGTTGTCGGTCCAACACATGACTGGGGTCGGCCTAGTACTTCTGGAATACCGAGATGTGGAATACATCGTGTATTCTTTGTAGGTTGGGAGGCAATTCAAGTTTATAGGCCACTGACCCTACCCTTTGGATTATGGTGCAGGGACCGATATACCTAGGTTTCAACTTTCCCCGTTGTTGGAACATAAGTATTCCCCTCCTTGGGGATACCTTGAGAAATAGTTGGTCTCCCACTCCAAATTCCAAGTCTTTTCTCCGATGGTCTACATAGCTCTTTTGTCTGTCTAGAGTTGCCTTAAGTCAACTCCTTATTATCTAAATTTTCTCGGTGGCATCTTCTATTATCTCAACCCTTTCGAGCTTCCTTTCTCCCACCTCTTCCTAAAATAAGGGGGGGTACGACATGGTTGTCTATAAAGTGCCTCATAAGGAGCCATTTGAATACTGGCATGGTAACTATTATTATAGGTGAACTCCATCAGTCACAAGTATTCCTCCTAACCTTTATTCATGGTAAGTACACATGCTCGTAGCATATCCTCTAGGGTTTGGATTATCTGCTCAAACTGTTCATTGGTTTGGGGATGGAATGCTGTACTCATGTGAAGTTTGGTTCCCAAGGTATTTTGTAGACTAGGCCAAAACCTTGAGGTAAATCTATGGTCCCTATTTGACAATATGCTTACAAGGACACCATGGAGTCTCATAATTTCTCCTATGTATAGGGCAACCAAGTGTTCCATAGAATTGATCACCCTTATTGGTAAGAAGTGGGCGGATTTGGCCAACCTATCCATAATGACCCAAATCATGTCTAGTCCTTTCTTAGTCATTGGTAGTCCTATGACGAAGTCCATAGTGATGTGTTTCCATTTCCATTCGGGAATTGGTAGGGGCTATAGCAGTATTGAGGGTTTCTAGTATTAAGCTTTGATTTGTTGACAGGACAAACATCATGCTACATACTCTGCAATGGCCATCTTCACCCCTTTCCACCAATAACCCTACTTGAGGTGTGGTACATCTTGGTACTGCTTGGATGCATTGCATACACAGAGTTGTGTGCCTCCTCCAAAACTAGTCTCTTTAATTGCATGTCTTGACGCACACACACCCTACCTTTATAGATTAGCAATCCATTGCCTCGAAGGTTGTAATCTAGGGTTTTTCCCTCGTGGGTTGGGTCCTTGTAGGGCTGGAGTTCCTTGTATCCTCTTTGGCAGTCCTTGATTTGCTCCGTTAGGCTGAGCCTTAAAACTACGTCAGCCACCAGACATCTTTCTTCTTTATCTACCTTAAGGTCCACTTGCATTCTTCCTAACTGTTATAGTAAGGGTAGGTAGTTTGTCTTTATCTGAGCCGCCTCGGTCTAATATTTGTGACTGAGAGCATCTACCACCACATTAGCCTTCCCGGGGTGGTATCTATCACAAGGTCGTAGTCCTTCACTAATTCCAAACAGCTCCTTTGGCAGAGATTGAACTCCCTTTGAGTTAGGAAGTACTTAAGGCTCTTGTGATCTGTATATATCCTACACTTAACCCTGTATAGGTAGTGTCGCCAAATCTTGAGGGCAAACACTATTGTGGCTAACTCTATGTTGTGAGTAGGGTAGTTACTCTCATGTGTTTTTAGTTGTCTTGAGGCATAGGTGATAACCTTTCCGTGCTCTAATACACACCCAATGTCATGCCTCAACTCGGTTTGGTCGAATCCCCGTGAGTAACCCGCCACTCTCTCGATTTATTAAGGGTTTTTCCCTTACTTTAAACCGTGAGGAGTAAGGCGTCCTTTAGACATGTACCTTTTCTAAGAATAACATTAATTAAAACTGCATAAAATTTAAACTTACATACCTGTCTTGCAGGTTTAGCTAGCTGAAGGTCTTTAGGTAGGTTTTTCCCTCGGTTACCTGAAAAGGGGTAAAGGGAGGGGGTAATTTTGACAACTCAGTGAATGGGTGTTTGAATCATGAGTCTTAGAAAAAAAGTTTGAATTAGAGTATGCCATACTCCTTATTTTCTTTAAAACCATTCCTTCCTCAATTTCTTGGTTTTCAAAACCATGACACATCATTAACCATAATTGGTGTGTTTAATAATCAACACACGCCCTTCATCATGAAGGGATCACACATTCGTAGGGCAGTCCGTCCACTGCACTCACTTATAGCATCGGATAGACTTTATCGGCCACCTATATAGAAGCCCGTCCACTTCTACCCTTGGAATGAGTGGATGTACGCGACATCTGACCATCAAACTCGAAAAGAAACTTTGTGTCCATATGACGATAGATACCTCATCCCGACCCCACCCCGGTCTCATGCGCATGAAGCTATATCGAGCTTCCCTAACTGCTGGCACGACAAACTGCCCTTATCTCCACCATGTCATTCAATAGCCCCTAGGATGCATCACTACCCCTCTTGGGTGTCTTGATGGTCCTGAACCTTAGTGCATGCACAAATAATAATTTTCTATATAAGCCATTAATCTTTGGTGCCACTGGTCCAACAGCCCCAACTCTCAAATCGACCTGCAGCTGTTTGTCTTGACTGGTCCATCGACCTGTCTCACCACACTACCCCTAGTCCATTGAGTATGTCGGTCATGTCTTGGCACCATGGCCAAATCACATCATTAATTAAAATTTTCATGGCTTAATCTCATGTTTGTTTACGAGCTCTTACTCATGCCAACTGGCATTGGGCCCAGTGTACAAGATTTTCAAAATCGGGCATTTTAGCCCCCAAGTTTCGAAACCAAGGCCTTTGGCCTATCTAAGCTATTCGAGCTCCTGTCAAGAAGGTTTCCCAAAATGTTTAAGTAGTGGCACATAATCAGGGGAGAACACTTCTGACAAAAATAACTTTTCACCTATCAATCAAACCAACCATGTTTGAGGACATCTTCGCTCATAATTGATAAGCGAGTTTTCTACTTTTTTTATAGGAAGTTCATTATACCAACCAGACATGATCTACTTACAATCAGAAAGTAGATTTTCTATGTGTTTTCTCACATCACCTCAACCAGGTGTGAATTTAAAATTCCACATAACAGTGAGTTTTCATTTTCGAGGTGTTCATCATCCCAACCGGGTATGATGTGAAAATTTCCACTCACCCGATAGTGCAGTGTATTCCTCTTATTTGGCTCTTTGCCTCCATGCAACCTTGTCTTTGCTCACGTTCTTGGTCCCTGATATTCCTACACGATTTGAACATCCTTATTCATTATCATTTAGCCTAATAGCCTTCATTACTCACAAATGAACAAAATACCCAAACTTTTTAATTATTTGCATTTAGGCTCCTAAAGTTCTTTTCCTTTAAGTTTAGGTCCCTAATGCCAATTTTCACCCAAATTGAGTCCCGAAACTTTCAAAAATTCATCATGGGTCCTCAATTTATCCAAAATCCCAAAAAGGTTCAATTTTCCCAAATTTCCAATTTGGTCCCCAACTTTTCAAAAATTACCATTTTGCCCTACTTTACAAAAATGGAAAATTTAACCCCAATAATTCCAAAAATTGACCAATTGGTCCTCCAACATCTTTTTCATTGCCAATTGGCCCTCACTTTTGGGAAATTGCACTTTAGTCCCTCAATTTAACAAAATTACCAAAATTTTCTCCTAATTTCCCCCTTTCAAATTGGATGAATTTAATTTCATCAAATTGACCATTCAATCGAGTTTAATTGCTGAAATGGAAGGTTAAATTGAGTTCCTACACTTCCACACGATTCAATGGAACTTTGAATCACGTCATTTGGATCTGAATTGAGCTCAAATGGAGCTTCATTAGAAAATTGGATTTAGAGAGTGAAAGCTTTGAAAGGTTACTGTCGGGGGTGCGGCGGTCTGAGCTTTCAATCTAGGCAAATAACTCTCATACTAAGGTTTCTCCTAGAATCAAGAATCGCATCAATTCTTGCCGAATTGAGAAAGAATTTGGTCAGTGAAATTTCACTGATTCTATCTCTAACACTGATCGAACTTTATAGAGGGGAGCCAAATTGGCTTATATTTTAGCTATAATTCAGTCTTATGAGAGCTGTGGAAGTGTTGGGAGAGCTTCATTTGGCTTGAGAAGGGCTTGAATTGGCCATTTTTAGCTTGGCCAAAATAGGGCAGCTTCGGTCCGCCGGAGCTGCTTCATTGTTCGATCACGTTAGAGCTTTTCTGGTGATCCTTGGAGCAAATAGAGATTACCGTCGGGTAGCTGACTTATGCCAGAATCTAAGGAATCCAACCTTGCCTTCTTTGGCTTAGAAAAATCCCGATGTTGGATCTCTGGTTTGAGCTTCACTGGAAAATGGTGCAGTAGTGTGAGAGAGGAGTTTTCATGTGTGAGTAGGATGAACGAGGAGATGCTCTTTATATTGGAAGCTTAGGGACTTATTGGTTGTCCGATTAGCACCTTTATGGCAGTTATTCATTGCCTAAAACTCCATGGTAGGAGACTTTTCATCTTCGCTAGTGCTGCTTGATTTTCCAATGAGTGAACAGTGTTATCATCTGAAGGAAGAAGACGACAATGTTCCGAATCGGACCGAATCGGTCTGAATTGGGTTTTATGTGTAAACCGGCCGGTTTAGGCCCGATTTGACCGAGTTTTTCAAAATTAAAAATTTGTAAATTCATTCTTTATCCAATGATGGCTTCAATTCTCTAATTTGATTTTTCTAAGCCATCTAGAAAAATAAATTTAGAAACCGGTTCAATACAATTCAAGTTGGTTCACATGAACCGGTTTTGTTTTCATCCCCAATTCATCCTAAAGTTCTTTCTCATGACTTTTGTGACTCTTTACGTCACTTGGGATTTATAAATTTCCCAGATTGCCCTTTCTCTATCGTTTACTGCTTATAAACCGACTCGACTTTCTCTTTGAAAATATCCGGTTCTTTTTCTGATTTTTCTTATTAACAAAGGATGGGGTTTACAACTCTCCCCTCCTTTTAGGGATTTTATCCCCAAAATAGTTACATGTTAAATAATTGAGGGTAACCATCCTTCATTACACTTTCAGTCTTCCATGTCTCTTCTTGCTTGGGTCCGTTTTGCCAAAGAACTTTGACCATAGGAATCTTTTTATTCCTCAAGTTCTTATCCCTCTGGTCGATGATTCATACCATTCTATTTGATAGGTCAAGTTGTCTTCCAGCTCTGGTGGGGGTCAGTCCAACACATGGCTAGGATTAGGCTGGTACATTCGAAGTACCAAAATATGGAATACATTGTTTATTCTCTACAGGTTTGGAGGTAGTTCCAATTTATAGGCCACCGGTCCTATCCTTTGGATGATGGGATAAGGACCGATATATCTTGGTTTCAACTTTCCTCGTTGTTGAAACCTAACTATTCCCCTCCATGGGGATACCTTGAGAAACCCTTGGTCTCTCACATCAAATGCCAAATTCCTTCTCCAATGACCCGCATAACTCTTTTGCATGTTTTGAGTGGCCTTAAGGTGACTCCTAATTAACTTAATTTTCTTTGTGGCATCCTCGATTAGCTTAGCCCTTTCCAACTTCCTTTCCCCCACTTCTTCCCAAAATAAAGGGGTACGACAAGGTCATCCATAAAGGGCCTCATAAGGAGCCGTCTGAATATTGACCTGATAACTATTATTGTAAGAAAATTCCATTAGGCACAAGTATTCCTCCCAACCTTTGTCCATGGTGAGTACGCATGCCCTTAGCATGTCCTCCAAGATCCAAATCGTCCATTCAGATTGTCCATTGGTCTAAGGATGAAACGCTGACTCATATGGAGCTTGGTTTGCAAGGCACTTTGTAAACTTGGCCAGTCTTACTGTCTATCTGAAGTAAATCGGGGGTCTCTATCTGATACTATACTCACCGGGACGCCACAGAGTCTTATTGTCTCCCTCATGTACATGATGACCAGTTGTTCCACTCTATCTGTCACTCTTACGGGAAGGAAATGAGTGGATTTGGTCAATCTATTCATAATGACCCATATTGCGTCTCGACCCTTCCTGGTCACAAGTAGTCTTGTGACAAAGTCCATGGTAATGTGCTCCCATTCGATTATGGAATCGGTAAGGGTTACAGCAGTTCTGATGGTTTCTGATGCTCCACTTTAATCTGCTGACATGACTAGCATCATATGACATATTCCGCAATCCCCCTCTTCATTCCTTTCCACCAATATCCTTGTTTGAGGATGTGGTACATCTTAGTACTGCCCATATGTATTGCATACACAGAATCGTGTGCCTCTTCCAGAATTAACCTTTTTAGCTCCTTATCTTGAGGCACACATACCCTATCCTTATAGGTTAGCACTCCATCACCTCACAAATGGTAGTCCAATTTCGTTTCTCTGTTAATTGGGTTCAAATAGGATTGGATTTCCTTATCAGCAATTGGGTTCAAATAGGATTGGATTTCCTTATCAGCAATTGGGTTCAAATAGGATTGGAGTTCCTTATCAGCCTTTTGTTGAGCCTTAATTTGCTTGGTTAGACTAGGTCTCACCACCATATTAGCCAATAAGCATTTCTCCTACTTGTCCATCGTTAGGTCCACCTCCATTCTCCCTAGCCGTTGCAACAAGGCTATGTAACTTGTCTTCATTTGTGCCACCTCAGTTTGGTATTTGCAACTTAAGGCATCTGCCACCACATTTGCCTTTCCGAGGTGATACTCTTTCACAAGGTCATAGTCTTTCACCAATTCCAGCCATCTCTTCTGGTGTAGATTTAACTCCTAAGTTAAGAAATACTTGAGAATCTTGTGGTTAGTGTATATCCTACACTTAACCCCGTAGAGGTAGTGTCGCCAAAATTTTAAGGCAAACACTATCACAGCTAATTTCAAGTCATGGGTTCGGTAATTTCTCTCATGTACCTTAAGTTGTCGCAATGCATAGGCGATAACCTTTTCTTGTTACATCAGTACACATCTGAGTCCTTTTCCAAATGCATCACTATAGATGGTGTACTCTCCCACACTTGGGTTAGAAAGGGAGAGTACCAGTGCAGTTGCCAATCGAGTACCAGTGCAGTGCATCTCACAACTTTCATCCCATTTATACTTAACTCCCTTCCTAGTGAGCCGAGTCAGAGGGGCTGCTATCTTAGAAAAATATTGCATGAACCGTCTGTAGTATCTTGCCAGACCTAAGAAACTTCGTATCTCTGAAAGATTCCTTGGCGCCTTCCAATCAGATATGGCTTCCACCTTTGTCAGATCTACCTTGACTCCATCCTTAGACACTATATGTCCTAAGAATCCTACCTCCTACAACCAGAACTCACACTAGGATATATTTGCATATAAGTGGTTTTCCCTCAATATCTCCAAGGTGACTGTCCAATGTTCTTCGTGCTCCAACCTATTTTGTGAGTATATGAGAATATCATCTATGAATACTATCATGAACCTGTCCAAGTGTGGTTGGAACACTCAGTTCATTAATTCCATGAAGGCTACAGGGGCATTTGTTAATCCAAATGACATCACCCTGAACTCATAATGTCTGTATCGAGACCGAAATGCCGTCTTAGGAATGTTCTCCTCTCAAATCTTGAGTTGGTGATAGCCCGACCCAAGGTCTATCTTGGAGAAGTAGGCTGCTCCTTTTAGTTGATCAAATAGATCATCAATTCGTGGATATGGGTACATATTCTTGATGGTGACCTGATTCAACTTCCTATATTCTATGCACAGTCTTATGCTCCCATCCTTTTTCTTCACGAAAAGGACTGGTGCACCCCATGGAGACTGGCTAGGATGTATAAAATCCTTCTCTAATAGTTCATCTAGTTGCTCCTTCAATTCTATTGGAGCCATGCGATAAGGGGCTACAGATATGGGGTTTGTGCCTGGGATAATTTCTATAGTCAATTCCACCTGTCAACTTGGGGGTAGTCCAGGTAATTCTTCTGAAAATACCTCTGGATAGTGTTTAACCACTGGAATGTCTTCGAGTCCCATCTCCTCGGATTTTTTTGTTGATGACCATGGCCAGAAAAGTCGTACAATCTTTTTGTATCATCTTTTGGGCCTTCATATGGGACACCATCTATACTCCACCCTTCCTTCTGTCTCCTTGAAATTTTAATCCATTTGTCTCGAGAGTATGAAAGGTCACCGTCTTCTTTCCACAATCTATCCTAGCTTGATGATTACTTAACCAATCCATCCTAATGATCACTTCTACCTCGTTTAGAGGTAACATAATCAAATCTGCTTCAAGTTTGATTCCCCCAATCTTTATCTCACACCCCTTAAGCAGTTTGTTCCTATTTAACCCTTCTCCTAAGGGCGTGAGGATGTTGAGACTTTGTTCTAGAGGGGTGAGTTCTAGCGGTAAACTCAAAACTAAGTCCTATTTGATGAAAGATCTCTCAACTCATGAGTCAAACAGGGTGTAGACCCTTTGTTCCCACAATTATACATACCCTGATTGGAGAAATGCATACTTTTAGAGAAAATATTTCTTTTATTGAATAAGATTTCATTTACATAATCCTTCTTAATCTAGCTGGGAGGGTTTTGGAATGTACCCGCTACAGTACTAGAGTCTTTTCTAGCCTCTTCCTAGGTGAGGTTGTATACCCTAGATGGTACTCTGGCTGTAGCATCTGGTCTGGGATTCCTAGGGTTCCCTTGTGGTGGTCCAAGTGTATTCCTCTACTTGTTCTCCCTAAGAGTGGGGTATTCCATTGCAAAGTGCCCCACTTGTCTGCATGCAAAACAGGTTAAGCATGCTCCCTCGAGGTGCCTTTAGCACCTAGGACAACGAGGGTTTCCTTGGGGCAAGGTGGGGATTACTCTTTGGGGAGGTGGTGGCATCTCCTTACTCTTTTGAAATGCCACTCTATTTCCCCATCTTGGACCATTGTGCTCCTTTTGTCCTCCCTGATTGTCTTGACCCTTATCCTCCTTCTAGGTCTTTTACTCCATCTGATGGCATCGGGTTTGCACTAGTCGCTCACACTCATGAGCTATATTGATTAATGCCGCCAGGTTCGTGGGGCATCCTAATATTCCCATATAGTCTTGTATGTCCATATTGAGACCATCCACAAACCGTTGGCATATATCTACTAGCCCAACTAGATTAGGAGAAAAGGGTCTTAACTCGTTGAATTTTGTTTCATAATTCGATATGTAGTTAAGCCCTTGCCGAAGTTGGAGGAAATCCTACATCTTTTCGTTAATCAAATGGGGAGTCAGATACTCTTCCACGTACCTCTCCTTAAATTGTTCTCAGATGGGGGTGTAGGTATGTAGGTTTCAGACCAACACCATCTTTTGGCACTTCCCTCCAAAAAGAATTCTATTAGGATCATCATATCCTCTGATGAAATTCTAAATATCCCCATCAGCTTCTTAACATTTACTAGCCAATCCATGGTAGCACTAGCATCTTTCTCTCTAAGGAAAGGCTTATACCTCAGTTGGCGGAGAGTCTTGAGATTTTTGAGAATGTCAACTGAATGGGGATGACTAACGGGAGGAAGATGGGATTGTACTTCCTCTAGTGCAACTTGAGAGTTGGTGCCTACCTCAAGGATGAGGTTAGGTTGCCCAAATACACGAGTGAACTCCTCGTACAACCTTGTTTGGGCTCCTTGAGGATTTTCCACAAGGAGGGGTGGCTAGGTATTGTCGGAGACTGCAACTTTAGTTCTCTTGGTTCCTTTCATGGGAGCCATTTGTAAATTTTAAAATTATCTTTATTAGTTAATATGTTCTTTAGTCTTGATAATGTATTCGAGGAAACAAGCTCTGATATCACTCAAGTTGTCATGCCCCGACCCAGTTTGGTCGGATCCCCTTGAGCAACCTGCCACTCTTCTGGTTTATTAAGGGTTTTTCCCTTTCTTTAAACCATGAGGAGTAAGGCGTCCTTTATACCTGTACCTTTTCTTGGAATAACATTAATCAAAACTGCATAAAATTTAAACTTACATACCTATCTTGTAGGTTTAGCTAGCTGAAGGTCTTTAGGTAGGTTTTTCTCCCGGTTACATAAAAAGGGGTAAAGGGAGGGGGTGAGTTCGACAACTTACTGAATGGGTGTTTGAATAATGAGTCTAAAAAATAGTTTAAATTGGAGTGTGCCAAAGTCCTTATTTTCTTTAAAACCATTTTTTCCTCAATTTCTGAGTTTTCAAAACCATTACACATCATTAACCACAGTCGGTCTGTTTAGCAATCAACACACGCTCTTCATCATGAAATGATCACACATTCATAGAGCAGCACATCCACTACAGCCACTTGTGGCGTCCGGACGACTTTACCGGCCGCCTAGATAGAAGCCCGTCAACTTCTACCTTAGGAATGAGTGGATGTACGCGACATCCGCCCCTCAAACCTAAAAAGAAACTCCGTGTCCATATGAGGATAGAGACCTCATCTCGAGCCCATCCAATCTCATGCGCATGAAGCTACATTGAGCTTCCCTGACTGCTAGCACGACAAACTACCCTTATGTCCACCATGTCATCTAGTAGCCCCTAGGATGCATCACAACCCCTCTTGGATACCTTGATGGATCTGAAACTAAGTGCATGCACAAACAATAATTTTCCATATAAGCCATTAATCTTTGGTGCCACTAGTCCAATGACCCCGACTCTCAACTCAATCTGCAGCTATTTGTCTCGACTGATTCGTCGACCTGTCTCGCCACACTATCGCCAATCCATCGGGTATGTCAGTCAAGTCTTGCTACCATGGCCAAATCACATCATTCATTAAAAATTTCATGGCTTAATCTCTTGTTTGTTTACGAGCTCCTGCTCGTGCCAACTGGCCTTGGGCTCACTGTACGAAATTTTCAAAATCGGGCATTTTAGCCCCCAAGTTCTAAAATTGAGGCCTCTGGCCTATCTAAGATATTCGAGCTCCCATCAATAAGGTCTCCCAAAATGTTTAATCAATGGCACATAGTTAGGGGCAAACACTTCTGACAAAAATAAATTTTCACCTATCCATCAGACCAATTGAGTGTGAGGGCATCTCCACTCATAATCGATAAGCGAGTTTTCTACTTCATTCCAGGAAGTTCATCATACCAACCGTGTATAATCTACTAACAACCGTTAAGCAGTTTTTCTGCATGTTTTTTCACATCACCTCAACTAGGTGTCATGTTAAAATTCTACATAGTACTGGGTTTTCATTTCCAAAGTACTCATCATCCCAACTAGGTATGATGTAAAAATTCCCACTCACCCAATAGTGTTGTGTATTCCTCTTATTTAGCTCTTTGCCTCCAAACGAGCTTGTCTTTGCTTGTGTTCCCAGTCCCTCATGTTCCTACAAGATTTGAACATAGTTGTTCTTTATCATTTGGCCTAATAGCCTTCATTCCTCATGAATGAACAAAATACCTTGTAAACCCTGCCCTTTTGAGTTAAGGACAATCGGGAAAAGAACCGGTCAAACCGAGTAAGAAAATTGAACTGGTTCACAAACCTGATCATTTGGGAACAGACAATTTTGGAAATTTACAACTCCTGAGTGATCCAAAGGGTTCATAAAACCTTGGAAAAGAACCTTAGGACAAATTGGAAGAGAAAAAATAGACTGGTTTAGATGAACCAGATCCAACTATATTGAACCGGTTTATGGACCAAGTCGGTTCATGAATTGGAACCAATAGAGAAAGGGAAAACTAGGAAATTTATGGATCTCGAGTGACCCAAAGAGTCCCAAAAGTCATGGAAACGGACTTGAGAATGAATTGGAGATGAAAACTAAACCAGTTGAGGTGAACCGGATCCGAACCAGATTGAACCGGTTTGAACTGGTTTGAATCACTATTGAACTGGATACTAAATTCATTTTTCTTGGTGCTTAAAAAATTCAAATTTGAGATTTGAGACCACCATTGGATAAAAAATGAATTTATATGAATTTAGAAATTTTTAGATTTGAAAAATTCAGTCGAATGGGGAAGAACCGGCCGGTTTAAGCTTTGAACCCAGTTCGGAACAGTGTCGTCTTCTTCCTTTAGATGACAGCACTGTTCACTCGTCGAAAAATCACACAGCACAGATGAAGCTGAGAAGTCTCCAGTCAGGGAGTTTCAGGTAATGAATGACCGCCATTAAGGTGCCAATCGGATGACCAAGAAGTCCCCAATCTTCCTATATAAAGAGCCCCTCCCCATTCATCCTCTCCACACCTGAAAAGCTCACTCTCTCTCAGTTGCTTAGTTTTCCAGTGATGCTCGAACCAGAGCTCTGATATAGGGTCATTTCGGAGCCAAAGAAGGTGAGTTTAGGTTCTTTAGAACTAGGGAGAAGTCAGGTACATGCCTGTAGTCTCCGCTTGCTCTGAGGGTCGCCGGTGTGATGGAACATTGAAGCATCACCGACAGACCGAAGTTACCTTGTTTTGTCCGAGCTGAAATCGGCTAATTCGAGCCCTCCTCAGGCCAAACCAAGCCCTTCCAACACTTCCTCAGCCCTCCCATGGCTGAATTAGGACTGAAAGGTAAGCCAATTTGGCTCCCTTCTATAATTTTTGGCTAGTGCTAGAGAGAGAACCGACAAAATTTTGATGATGAAATTCTAACTCAATTTAGTATTAATTCTTGCAATTCTTGATTCTAGGATGAACCTCAGGACGAGAGCTATCTGCCCAGATCAAAAGCTCAAACCCCCATGCCACGATGGTGAGTAATTGAACCTTTCTCTCTCTTTTGTCTATTTTTTAGCGAAGCTCTGTTTGAGCTAATTTCGGTATCAAAACTTGCAATTCAAATTGCTATTGAATTATATAAGATGTAAGACCTCAATTTCAACTTCAATTTCAACAATTAGAAGTGTTTAATTGGTGAATTTGATGAAATCAAATTCGACTGTGTTAGGAAGTTGAAATTGGGGATTTTTAAAAATTTGAAGGACCAAGATGCAATTTTATAAGAGGGTCAATTGGGTATGATAAGAGGGCCAATTAAGGAATTTTAGAATTTTTGGGATGAAACTTACCATTTTTGTAAAGGAAGGGCAAAATGATAATTTTGGAAAAGTTGGGGGACCAAATTGGAAATTTGAGAAACTAAACCCCTTTTTGTGAATTTAAATAAAATGAGGTCCTAAGATAAATTTTAAAAGTTCTGGGACTCAATTTGAGGAAAAACTGGCATTAGGGACTTAAAGTTAAAGAAAAATAACTTTAGGGATCTAATTGCAAATAAATAGAAAGTTTAGTTTTCTCATTCATTTGGGATGAATTAAGGCTATTAGACTGATGGATAATGAACAAGGATGTTCATATCGTGTAGGAATATGAAGTACCAGGAATGCCAATAAGGACAAGCTCGCGTGAATACAAAGAACCGATCGAGTGGTATTCAAATACATTAACGGGTGAGTGGGCTTAATAACGTCATACCCGGTTGGGATGATGAGCAAAATTTAAAGATTAAAAATCCCTTACCATTTTTTAGTGGAAATTTTATATCATACCCGGTTAGGGATGATAAGCACCTTGAAATGAAAGCCCACTACTTAGTGGTATTTTAAACATTACAACTTAGAGGAGTGATGTGAAAATCACGCAGAAAAACTACTTACCGGTTGTAAGTAGATCATACCCGGTTGGTATGATGAAACTTCCTTGGAGGAAGTGGAAAACCCGTTAATTGGTTATGAGCGGAGATGTCCTTATACCGGTCGGTATGATGGACAGTTGAAAACATATTTTTGTCGGAAGTGCTCTCCCATGACTGTGTACCACTGCTTAAACAATTTGAGAGACCTTCTTGACGGGAGCTCGAATAGTTCTTATAGGCTAGGGGCCTCAGTTTTGGAACTTGGTGGCTAATATGCCCGATTTTGAAAATCTCGAACAATGGTCCATAGGCCAATTGGCACGAGCAAGAGCCCGTAAACAAACATGAGATATATGCCATAAAACTTTAAGTAAATGAATTGTTTGGTCATGATACCAAGAAAAGATCGACATATTCAGTCAACTAGTGGCAGTGCAACATGACAGGTCTTTGGACTAGTCAAGACAAATAGTTGCAGGTTGAGTTGATGGTTGGTGCTGTTGGATTAGTGGCACTACAGATTATAAGGCATGATGTGAAAATACTGATTGTGCATGCACTGTGTGTACGGGACCTTCAAGACGCCCAAGAGGGGTAGTGATGTGTCCGAGGGCCCTGGACAACCTGGTGGATATAAGGGCAGATCGTCGGACCAGGTGACCTTGCAAAGCTCGACATAGCTTCATTGTGCACGAGACCGTGGTGGGGTCGGGATGAGGTCTCTATCCTCATACGGGCATGAAAAATTGATTTCGGGATTGAGGGTCAGATGTCGCGTACATCCAGTCATTCTCAAGGTAGAAGTGGATGTGCTTCTATCTAGGTGGCCAGTAAAGTCGCTCCGATGCCACAACTGGGTTCAGTGGATGGGCTGGCCTGCGATTGTGTGTTTTGAACTTCATGATGAAGGATGTGTGTTGGGTGATGACACATTGTGATTAATA
The DNA here is from genome assembly GCA_030064435.1 of Trapa incisa. Taxonomy (NCBI): domain Eukaryota; kingdom Viridiplantae; phylum Streptophyta; class Magnoliopsida; order Myrtales; family Lythraceae; genus Trapa; species Trapa incisa. The sequence continues at coordinate 12,727,316 of CM057777.1, forward strand.
AGAAATGGTTATGAAAAGAGAGATTTGAAATGAAAGGCTTTTTGAAAGAAAATAAGGAGTCTGACACACACCAATACAAATCTTTTTCCTAAAAATTAAATTTTAAAAACCCATTCACTGAGTATTGTACTCACCCCCTCCCTTACATCCCTTTCAAGAAATCTTGGAAAGCCTACCCTCAAGGACCGCTCATTAATATGCTTGTGAGACAAGTATGATAAATGTAAAATTTCATACATTTTCATTTATACTATTCCAAGAAATGTGCATGTTTAAAGAGCACCTTACTCTTCATGGTTTATAAACAAGGGGCGACCCTTAATAAATAGGGAGAGTGGCGGGTTGATCATAGGGATCCGACCAAACCGAGTCGGGGCGTGACATACCCAAACTTTTTAATTGTTTGTATTTAGGTCCCTAAAGTTCTTTTTCTTTAACTTTAGGTCCCTAATGCCAATTTTAAAAAATTCATCATGGATCCTCAATTTATTCAAAATCCCAAAATAGATTCAAGTTTCCCAAATTTCTAATTTGGTCCACAACTTTTCAAAAATTACCATTTTGCCCCTACTTCACAAAAATGACAAATTTGAACCTAATAATTCCAAAAATTGACCAATGGGTCTCCAAAATCTTTTTCATGGCCAATTGGCCCTCAATTTTTGGAAATTGCACTTTAGTCCCTCAATTTTATGAAATTCTCAAATTTCCCCAAACATTTTCCCCAATTTCCCCCTTTCAAACTGGCCGAATTTGATTTTATCAAATTGACCATTCAATTGGGTTTAATTGTTAAAATTGAATGTAAAATTAAGTTCCTAAACTTTCACATGATTCAATGGAACTTTGAATCGCGTCATTTGGATCCAAATTGAGCTCAAACGGAGCTTTGTTGGAAAACTAGACTTAGAGAGAGAAAGCTTGGAAATCTTACCATCAGGGGTGTGGCGGTTCGAGCTTTTAATCTGGGCAAATAGCTCTCGTGCTGAGATGCCTCTTAGATCAAGAATCACATCAATTCTTGCCAAATTGAGGGAGAATTTGGTCATTGAAGTTTCATCGATTCTCTCTCTAACACTGATCGAAATTTATAGAGGGGGCCAAATTGGCTTATTTTTCAGCTCTAATTCAGTTGTATAAGGGTTGTGGAATTGTTGAGAGAGCTTGGTTTGGCCTGAGAAGGGCTCGAATTGGCCATTTTTAGCTCAACCAAAATAGGTCAGCTTTGGTGTGCCATAGCTACTTCACTATTAAATCATGTCGGAGCTTCTCTGGTGATCCTTAGAGCAAATAGAGACTACAGTCGGGTAACTAACTTCTCCCCGAATCTAAGGAACTCGGCCTAGCCTTCTTTGACTTAGAAAAACCCCAATGTTGGAGCTTTGGTTCGAGCTTCACCAGAAAATGGGACAGTAGTGTGAGAGAGGAGTTTTCATGTATAAGGAGGATGAATGAGGAGGGGCTCTTTATATAGGAAGCTTGGGGACTTCTTGGTCATCCGATTGGTGACTTTATGGCAGTCATTTATTGCCTAAAACTCCCTGGAAGGAAACTTTTCATCTTCATTGGCACGGCTTGATTTTCTAATAGTGAACAATGATGTCATCTGAAGGAAGAAGACGACAATGCTCCGAACCGGACTGAACCGGGTTTAATGCTTAAACTGGTTGGTTTAGGCCCGATTTGACCAATTTTTTCAAAATAAAAAATTTATAAATTCATCTAAATTCATTCCCTATCTAATGGTGGCTTCAATTCTCTAATTTGAATATTCTAATCCACCTAGAAAAATTAATTTAGAAACTAGTTCAATAGTTGTTTAAATAGGTTCAATCTGGTTTAGGTCTGGTTCAGTTGAATCGGTTTGGTTTTCATCCCCAATTCATCCTAAAGTCCTTTCTCATGACTTTTGTGATTCTTTAGGTCACTCAGGATTTATAAATTTTCTGGTTTGCCTTTTCTCTACCAGTTACTATTTATAAACCGACTCAGTTTTCTATTTGAAAATGGTTGGTTCTTTTCTCGATTTTTTTATTGTCAAAGGATGGGGTTTACACTATCCTTGTCTGGATGCATCACTATAGACAATATACTCCCCCACACATGGGTCAGGCAGAGTGAGTATGGGCGCCATTATTAAGTGGGACTTTAATTATAGGAAGGATTTCTCACAGGTTTCATCCCACTTATACTCCACTCCCTACCTTGTGAGACGGGTTAAAGGGATCGCTATTTTGGAGAAGTCCTGTACAAACTGTCGGTAGCACACTCCAAGAAGATGCATATCTTGGAGGAGTTCTTGGGTGACTTCCAATTAGATATGTCTTCTACCTTGGCTGGATCCTCCTTGACTCCATCCTTGGACACTATGTTTCCAAGGAACCCCTTTTCTTGAAACCAGAACTCACACTTGGAAAACTTTGCATATAAGCAATTATTTTGTAGGGTCTCTAAGGTGATGGCTAGATATTCCTCGTGCTCCATCCTAGTACATGAGTATATGAGTATGTTATCTATAAATACAATCACAAACTTGTCCAAGTCAGACTAGAACACATGGTTCATCATATCCATAAAGGCTGGAGGGGCATTTGTCAAGCCAAAAGGCATCACTCTTAATTCGTAGTATTCGTATCGAGACCAAAATGTGGTCTTAGGTATATCTTCCTCTTGGATCTTGAGTTAGTGGTATCCTAACCAGAGATTTATCTTGGAGAAATAAGTCACCCTTTTAGTTGGTCGAACAAGTCATCAATTTGTGGAAGTGAGTACTTATTATTTATGGTGACTTGGTTCAACTTTTGATAATCTATACATATCCTCATACTCCCATCCTTCTTCTTCACGAATAGTACTGGTTCACCCCATAGAGACTAGCTAGGGCATATCAAACCCTTCTCCAGTAATTCGTCTAACTGTTCCTTTAACTCCTTTAGTTCTGCTGGAGCTATACGATAGGGGGCTTGGGATATGGGATGTGTCCCAGGAATTATGTCTACAGTAAATTCCAATTGATAGCTTGGGGGCAATCCTAGTAGTTCCTTAGGAAATACATCTGGGTAGTGTTCAACCACTAGGATGTCCTCTAGTCCTTTCTTCTTTAACTTCTCATTGATAATCATTGTGAGAGAAGCTTTGCAACCCTTCTACATCATCTTCTAGGCTTTTATATGTGATAGCAAGTGCATTTCTCCCTTCCTCTTGTCCCCTTGAAAACATAGTCTAAGTGTCTTGGGAGTGTGGAAAGTTATAACTTTCTTTCCACAGTCCATCTTGGCTTGGTGTATACTTAGCCAATCCATCCCTGTTATTATTTCTACCTCTCTCAAAGGTAATGGGATTAAATCTGCCTCCCGTTTTACTCCACAAATCTTAATCTCACATCCCTTTAATTGTTTGTCTCTATTTAGCCCTTCTCCTAGGGGTGTGAAGATGTTAAGACTTTGTTCTAGGGAGGAAAGTTCTAGCGGAAGACTTGGAACTAAATCTTTCTTGATAAAGAACCTCTCAACTCCTAAGTCAAAGAGAGCGTAGGCTTTTATCCCCCATAGTTGTATGTAGCCTAAGCGAAGAAATGCACATTTTTTTAGAAAGATTCGAATATCTTTATTGAGTAGGATTGAATTACAAGTTTTATCTAATGTTGGTCAAGGAGGGTTTCGAAAGTACCCGCTACAGTACTAGGATCTTTTTGGGCCTTCTCTTGTGTGAGGTTGTACACCCTAGTTGGTACCCTTGTTGTGGTGGTTGTGTCCTTTATTGTGCCTAGAGTACTCAGGGTCCCTTGGGGTGGTTTAACTGTGTTCCACTGCATATTCTGTAAACCCCATCCTTTAAATATAAGAAAAATTGGGAAAAGAGCCGATCATTTCAAAATAGAAAATCAAGCTAGTTAAAGAATCATAACCGATAAAGAAAGGATAAAATGGAGAATTTGAAAATCCTAAGCGACTCAAAGAGTCATAAAAATCATGGAAAGGAACCATGGAGCAAATTGGAATAGGAAACTAGACCGGTTTAGGGTGAACCAGACCTGACTCAAATTCTAAATTCATTTTCTTTGTGGCTTAAAATGTTCAAATTGGGAAATTGAAGCCACCATTAGATAGAAAATAAATTTAGATTAATTTAGAAATTTTTAATTTTGAGAAAACCGGTCCAATTGGGGCTGAACCAACCGATTTTCGCCATTGAACCCTGTTGGACCGGTCCGGAAAAATGTCGTCTTCTTCCTTGAGATGACAACACTGTTCATCGGTTCTGAAACTTTCCTTCTCCGGTGAAGGAATATTGGCTCTGATCAGGAAATTTTTGGGTGAGGATAATCTCAACCAAAATGGAAAGTAGTTGGGCAGAGGGTCTCCGAGCTCCCTATATAAGCAGCTCCTCTCCATTCATCCTTTACACACCTCAAATCGCCATTCTCTTTGAAGTGCTCCATTTTCTGGTGAAGCTCAAACTAGAACTCCAACTTGGGCACTTTTCTTAGCCTAAGAAGGTAAGGTCAGGTCCTACCGACTCTAGAGGAAGTCAGCTATCTGACAGCAAACTCTTTTCCACCCGAGGACCTCCGAAGATACGCTAGCAGAATCAAACAGTGAGGCAGCTCCAACAGACTAAAGATGCTCTATTTTGGCTGAGCTGAAATCAGGAAAATTTAGACCTTCTCTAGCCAAACCAAGCCTCCCCAACGCCCCGATGACCCTCACATGGCCTCAACAGAGCTAAAAGCTAAGCTAATTCGACCCTCATTTGTCGTTGTAGATCGGTGTTAGAGAGAGAAAGTGCTGAATTTCACTGATAAAATTCACCCTCATATTGACCTCAATTGTAGCAATTCTTGATCATAGAAGTAACCGATGGACAAGAGCTACCTCTCCAGATTGAGAGCTTGGATCGCCGTCCCTTCGACGGTAAGCTTTGAAAGCTTTCTCTCTCTACGAATAGTTTTTCGACGAAGATCCATTTGAGCTCATTTCAAACACAAAAGTTGTGATTCAAAGCTCAATTGAATTGTATGGAAGTGTAGGAACTGATCCATACCCCCAATTGGAGCAACTAACCTCGATTGGATGGCCAATTTGAAGAAATCAAATTTGGTCAGTATGAAGGGGAGAAATTGGGGAAAATTTTATGTAAAATTGGGGATTTCAAAAAATTGAGGTACCTTCATGCAATTTCTCAAAACTGAAGGCCAATTGGCAATGAGAAAGATGATGGGAGACCAATTGATCAATTTTTAAAAGATTTGGGGCCAAATTGATATTTTTGGAAAGTAGGGGCAAAACTATAATTTATCAAAAATTGGGAACCAAATTTTTAAATTTGGAAAACTTGAGCCCCTTACACAATTTTGCGTAAATTGAGGATCCAAAGAGGATATTGGAAACATTGGGAATCAATTTGGGATAAAGTTAACATTAGGGACCTAAAGTTAAGAAAAATGAACTTTAGGGATCTAAGTGTAATAAACCAAAAATTCTGAGCCTAGACGCTCATACGTGAGAAAACGATGGATGTCATGCCTAATCGTAATTGATAAGGATACTCAAATCGTGTAGGGACATGAGGGATCATAACGTTGGCAAGGAAAAGCTAGCATGGACTTGGAAGCTGACTAGGGACAAACATGTCACGGTCACCGGGTGAGTGGGCATCTTTATACATCGTACTCGGTTGGGGTGGTAAGCACCATTTTGAAATGAAAATCCACTAGTGAGTGGGAATTTTATAACATCATACCCGGTTTGGGTGATTAGCACTTTATTAAAGGAAAACCTACTTACCAGTTGTGAGTAGGAATAAATGAACATCATTCCCGGTTGGTATGATGCATTTCCTTAAGGAAAGGATAAACCTGTCTACCGATTGTAAGCGGAGTTATCATCACACCCAATTGGTGTGATGAGTTAAAAAGTGAATTTTGTCAGAAGTGCTCTCCCCAGACTATGTTCTAATACTTCAAACATTTGGGAGATCTTCTTGACGGGAGCTAAAACAACTCATATAGGATAGGGGAGACCTTCTCCCCTGATTGTGTGCCAAATGCCCATTTTTTGGAAAACACGTGCAGTGGGCCTAAGGCCAGTGGGCACGAGCAGAAGCTCATAAACAAAATTGATTAAGAAGAGCTATGAAAATTCCTAATGAAAATGATTGTGTGTACGCCACGGTACCTAGTCAGGACCGACATTGCTAGATGGACTAGAGGCACTGCGTCGGGGCTAGGTCGATAGACCGGGTTAGACAAACAGTAGCATGTCGGGTTGAGCGTCATGTCCATTGGACCGTTGGCACCAAAGATGATGGCTATTATATAAAAAATCTTGTTTGTGAATGTACTTGTACTACGGGACCATCAAGACGCCCTATGGGGTAGTGATGGGTCCCAAGGGCTGTTGGATGACTTGGGGGCGATAAGGGCAGTTTGTTGTACCAGTCAGTCATGAAACTCTGGGAGCTTCTTGCGCGTGAGACTAGGATGGGGTTAGGAGAAGGTCTCCATCCTCATACGAATACAAAGTGTTATTCGGGTATGAGGGTCGGACGTCTACGACGTCTTCTCAGACCCAGGGTAGAAGTGGACAGGCTTCTATTTTGGTGGATGGTAAATATGCTCCGATCCACAAGTGAGTGTAGAGGACGGGCTGCACCTGCGAATTTGTGTACTCTTCTTAATGAAGGACATGTGTTTGTTTGCTAAATGCCTCACGAGGCATGGGGATATGCTAGGAAATCTAAACACACTTACTATGGAAATGGGAAAAAGGTTTGGAAACCTGAATTTTAGGAAATATCTATTTAAAAATGGAAATGTTAACCTTGGCATGGTAAAATGAAGATGTTTTAAAAACCCACTCCCAACAATCGCTCACTAAGTTGTAGAACTTACCCCCTCCCTTTTACCCCTTTCAGGTAACTGAGGCAAAACCAACCTCAAAGACCCTCCTGTATTGGAACCGTATGACAAGTTTGTCTATTTTAATATATTCTATTTTGTATAATGTTATTCCAGGAAATACATAAAAAAAGAATGCCTTACTCCCCACAGTTCAGAAAATGGTGAAACCCTTCATAGACCAAAGGGAGTGGTGGGTTGCTCACGAGGATCCAACCAAACTGGGTTATGGCGTGACAACTTGAGTGGTATCAGAGCTAGGTTTCTCGAATATATTATCAAGACTATATAACATAGTAACTAAGAGCAATAAGTTTTAAAATATTCAAATGACTCCTAAGAGAGAAACCAAGAAAACTAGGATTGTCGTCACCAACATCACCCAACACTCTGTCCTCAGACAACCCTAGAAGCTTTTAATGCCCAAGGCATAGTAGAAGTCCTAAAGGACCAAATGGGGAAGTATCCAGGAGTATGGTGCTAGGATATGCTAGGGTCACAGCCCTGAGTATGAAGGGAGCCAAGCCTGAAGCTCGGAATGCCAGCAAGAGCGTATAACCTTATGAAGGAGGACACTTATCAAGAACCCCATAGCTCCCTATCTATTCTATGAACACTTTTTGTAATAGAGCTAAATCCCCAACATATTGTACTCCTTCTCCATTAATGAAGAACCCCAAGTTCATAAAACCATATCTCTAAAAAATGATGTGACGTTACACCTCAGTTGTAGGAAGATTGCCCCAAGAAAAGTAACCAAACAAACCCGCGTTACCCTAAACACCACGTAGACCAAGGAGAATCCCATTCTAATTAAGGAAATGAACTAAGGAACTAAGGAGTCAAGGATAACTCTTAGTGTAACCCCTTGGCGAAGAGGACTCGACATGAAAACTGTTGAGGTGTTCGTTCTCGAGGATGGCAAAGTATAGATCCACCAACAATCCCATAGATAAACTCCCCAATGCTCGAAGTATAGGAGGAACCACAAAGGTTCACACAAGGAAATGATATGTTACAGGTGTGGATAATAGGAATACTACACGAGGAAGTGTCCAACACTACTGAGGACAGGTACCAAGATAACCTGTTATAGGTGTATAGGAATAGGGCATATGGAAAACAATTGTCCCACACCGAAAGGATTTGGGGTAATGTCTTCCAAGAACAACAACACCTCAACTACAGTAGTCCGAAAGGATACCACCTCAAGAAACACGACTTCTATTCATAATTTCAACCACATCCAAGAGGAAGCTCTTCAAGATCCTAGCGTGGTGGCTGGTACTTCCCAACCCACCATTGTAACAATCCCCCTTTAAGAAAAGTTAAAGCTCCAAGTTTGTAATCCTACTTCGAAAGTAAATTTTGAGTTCCTAAAACTTTTATATTCCTCAATGATGATGCGATGGTGTTCCTCAACTACATGAGGAATGGAAAAGGACTGAAGATAGGACCTTGATAAACTGCAAACATAACATAGTGCAGATGAAAAGAATTCTTCCTCAAGAAGAAATTTCCAGCCATCTAGGAGCAAGGAATGGTAAGAAGGTTGAACGTGTAATTCCTAAGGTGGAAGTCTCTACTTTGAAGGACATAGTAGAGAATGAAACCATCGAAAGGGAACTCCCCAAACAAAGGAATCGACAGGTAGACAGAAAGGAATCCATTCGAAATAAAGAATCATGAAATGGTCACGAGCGAGTAGGAGTGGATTGAAGAAAAGAAAGTCCTTGAGTAAAGGAAGCCTTTGGAAATGAGGAAGGACGTAAGGGGGGGGATGCCAACGTGTCTGTAAATCTTTGGGAAACCCGATGGATTGGAACTGGGGGAAAACCATTAATGAAGTGGTATGGGATGAGTAGATAAAGAAAAATCGACACAATCATGATGTCAAAATATAAAGGGACACTTGGATAATGTCGAAGGTAGTCAGGGAACACTACGAGGTAACAAGAAGGAACAAAGCCACATGATTCCTAACTGTTGGAAAGGCATGAACCATCATCGAGAAAATGTTCTAGAATAATAATGGACAAAGAAATTTCTAGAACATGTCATGCTATAAGGGACATGCAGATCCAATAGTCCTAGGAAAATGTGACTAAAGTAAGAAAGAGTCCATTAGCCGAACATGATAGAGTCAAACCTAAGAACTATACTAAACGAAAGATGGAGGAAGGACCAAAATAAGATAAGGATGAAATTGTATCAAAACCCACGGGGTTAAGGACGAAAAGTCCAAAAGGATGCTGAGCTAAAGAGGATCAATGACCAAGGGAATCAATGGAAACGGGGATGATCAGACATGTATGGAACATCTAATCCAATGACCGGGGTAAGAACTCTAAAAACAAAATGTCTTAGCCAAAGTAGAGTAAAAAGTGGACCTAAGGATTTACCTTGGGATTAGTGGGTAAGACATAACTGATCATGATACACTCCATGGAGTGAGTAGAAAATGGAAAGGAAGAAAGATTCCTTAGGTCATGCCCTAACCCGGTTTGGTCAGATCCCCGCGATCAACCCGCCATTCTCTCGATTTACTAAGGGTTACCCCTTGTTTATAAACCATGAAGAGTAAATCATCCTTTAAAACTGTACCTTTCTTGGATTACATAAATTAAAACTGCACAAAATTTTAAACTTATCATACCTGTCTTACAAGAGTATTACCTGGTGGTCTTTGGGGTAGGCTTTTCGAGGTTACTTGAAAGGGATATAAGGGAGGGGGTGAGTACAACAACTTAGTGAATGGGTTTTCAAAATTTTAATTTTTAGGAAAAATGTTTAATTCGGACTGTGCCAGACTCCTTATTTTCTTTTAAAATTTCTCATTTTCAAAATCTCAGTTTCATAGCCATTACTCACTCCTCAACCATAATTGGTGTGTTTATCAACTAACACACACCCTTCATCATGAAGGGAACATACATTCACAGGCCAGCCCGTCCATTGTACCCACTTGTGGCGTTAGAGCGACTTTACCGGCCACCTATATAGAAGTACATCCATTTCTACCATAAAAATGAGTGGATGTACACAACATCTGACCCTCAATCCCATGAATAAAACTCTGTGTCCATATGAGGACAGAGACCATATCTTGGTCTCATGCGCATTAAACTCAAACAAAGAAGCTTTAGGAAGCCCCAAACATACTAGCTTCATGGAGTCCAAACACAAAAACTCCATGGAGTACAAACACTGAACTCCATGGAGTATAAACATAGAACTCCATGACTGACTAGTATGATGAGAAACATAAACCCAGTAGCTACTCTGAACCCGGTTCAGACCGGTACGGTCCAGTTCGAAACAGTGTTATCTTCTTCCTTGAAATGATAGCATTGTTCACTTGCTGGAAAATCAAATCAGCACCGGAGAAGAAGAAATGTTTCCATTCAGTACATTTCAGGCCATCAATGTTTGTCTTAAAGGTGCAAAATGGACGGTCGGCGTGTCCCCGAGATCCCTATATAAAGAGCTCCTCTCCATTCATCCTCTCCACACCTAAAAATCTTACACTCTCTCAATTGGTTAGTTTTTCGGTGAAGCTCGAACCAAAGCTCCTATATAGGTTCATTTATTAGCCATAGATGGCAAGGTTGAGTTCCTTAGAACTGGGAGAACTCAGCTACACGGTGGTAACATCCATTCTCTTCGAGGGTTGTCGGAGAAGCGCCAGCGTGATCGAACAGTGAAGTAACTTCGATGGACCGAAGCTGCCTTATTTCGATCGAGCTGAAATTGGCCTATTTGAGCCCTCCTCAAACCAAACCAAGCTCACCAAAACTTTCTCAGCCCTCCCACGGCCGAATTAGGACTAAAAGGTAAGCGAATTCGGCTCCCCTTTGCAATTTCTAATCGGTACTAGAGAGAGAACCGATAAAATATCGATGACAGAATTCTAATCCAATTTGTCATCAATTGATGTGAGTCTTGATCCTAAGTGGAACCTTTGGAGGAGAGCTATCTGCCCCCGATTGGAAGCTCGCATCGTTGTGCCCCCACCGGTGAGCAATTGAAGCTTTCTCTCTCTACGTTCTATTTTTTTATGAAGCTCCCTTTGAGCTCATTTCAGCATCAAAACATACGATTCAAAGTGCTATGGAATCGTATGAAGATGTAGAAATTCAATTTTAACTTCAATTTCAATAATTAGAAGTGTTTGATCACTCAATTTGATGAAATCAGATTTGGTTGTGTTAGGGAGTTGAAATTGGAGGAAAATTGGGGGAAATTGGGGATTTTCGAAAATTCAAAGAACCAAAGTTCAAATTTTTAAAATTGAGGATCAACTGGGTATGATAAGAAAGTTAGAGGGCCAAATGAGTAATTTTAGAATTTTTGGGGTGAAATTTATCATTTTTGTACAGGAAGGGCTAAATGGTAATTTTGGAAAATTTAGGGGCCAAATTGGGAATTTGGGAAACTTGAACCCTTTTTTATGAAATTGAGTAAATTGAGGTTCCAAGATGAATTTTAAAAGTTTTGGGACTCAATTTTGAGAAAAACCGGCAATTGGGGCCTAAAGTAAAAGGAAAAATAACTTCAGGGAACAATTTGCAAATATTGGAAAAGTTGTGAATTTAGTCATTCATACTGAATGAGGTGATCAAGCTAGATAATAATGAACAACGATGTTCATTTCATGTAGGAACATGAGACATCGGGAATGCCAACTGAGGCTAAGCTTGCAAGGGACAAAAATCGACAAAGTGGAATATCACTACACAAACGGGTGAGTGGGATTTTTATATCATAACCGGTTGGGATGATAACCTCGAAAATGAAAACCCACTACTTAGTGGTATTTTAAACGTCACAACTTAGAGGAGTGATGTGGAAAAACTACTTATGGGTCGTAAGTATATCACACCTAGTTGGTATGATAAAACTTCCTCTAAGGAAGTGGAAAACCTATTCATTAGTTATAAGCGTAGATGTCCTCATACTCAGTTGGTATGATGGATAGTTAAAATTATATTTTTTTCGGAAGTGCTATCCCATGATTATGTGCCACTACTTAAATGATTTGGGAGACCTTATTGGCAGGAGCTCGAATAGCTCTATTAGGTCGGAGGCCTCCGTTTTGGAACTTGGGGGCTATTATGCCCAATTTTGAAAATCTTGAACAGTGGGCCATAAGCCAGTTGGCACGAGCGGGAGCTCGTAAACAAACATGAATTATATGTAATGAAAACTTGAATAATTGAATTGTTTGGCCATGGTACAAAGACAGGACCAACATACTTAATCAACTAGCGGTAGTGCGACATGACAGGTCTCTGGACTAGTCACGACAGACAACTATAGGTTGAGTGAAGGGTTGGGGCCATTGAACCAGTGGCTCCACAGATTATATGGCATGATATGAAAATACCAATTGTGCATGCACTGTGATTACGGGATCTTCAAGATGCCAAAGAGGGGTAGTGATGCATCCTAGGGCCCTGGATGACCTAGTCGATATAAGGCCAGTTAGTCCTACTAAGTGACCTTGTGAAGCTCGACGTAGCTTCAAGCACACGAGACTGGGGTGGGGACGGGATGAGGTCTCTATCCTCATACAGACATGGAGAATTGTTACAGGATTTAGGGTTGGATGTCGCAAAGATCCACTCATTCTCATGGTAGAAGTGGACGTACTTCAATCTAGGTGGCCAATAAAGTCGCTCCGACACCACAAGTGGGTTCAGTGGACATATTGGCCTTCAATTGTGTGATTGACCTTCATGATGAAGCATGTGTGTTGCGTGATGACACACTATGATCAATAAAAAATAGTGATAAAAGACAAAGTTTGAAATGAAAGGTTTTTAAAGGAAAATAAGAAGTTTGGCACACTCCAAAACCAACATTTTTCCTAAAAAACTTAATTTTTGAAAACCCATTCACTAAGTTGTAGAAACTCACCCCTCTTTTCTATCCCTTTTCAAGAAAGAGAAAATGACTAGGAATAACACCGAGCCTTATGCTCTGTCAAATATGCTTAATTTCTCTTAAACTTGCATATTATTTGATATATGTCTTTCTAGGGAATAAGGTCAAAAATACGCTTGGCTCATCTCGATTTAAAGAAGGTGGAAACTCCTCTTGAACTGAGAGAGGAGCGGGTTGTTCACGGGGATCCAACCAAACTAGGTTGGGACGTGACACTGCCACTCCCTTTAGTTCAAGTGGGTTTCACCCCCTTCTAAATCATGAAGAGTCAGGCATCCTTTTTCTTTTTTTTTCCTAGAATAGCATTATACAAAACTCAATATATTAAGAATTTACCATGCTTGACTCAAGGTTCAACTATGGAGTGTTCCTTAAGGTTGGGCTTCCTTTTTCTTGAAAAATGGTTAAAAGGTGAGGGTGAGTTTCTACAACTCAGTGAACAGGTGTTGGGATTGAGTTTTAAAAAATTCTTAATTTATCAAAATCATGCCAAGGTTTAGCATTCATTTTTAAGGATTTTTCTCAAATCTCAGGCCTTTTTCCACTTTCATATTAGGTGTGTTTAGCTCTCTTAGATCAGCCCCTTGCCTTGTGAGGCATTTAGCAAACAAACACATGCCCTTTATCATAAAAAGTACAAATATTCGTATGGTAGACCTAAACTGCACCCACTTGGGAATCAGCATGACTTTGCTGTCCACCCAGATAGAAGTCCTAGACATCCCAAACATCCGACCCTCAAATCCGAATTCCACTTTGTGTCCGTATGAGGATGGAGACATCATCTTGACCCCACCCCGATCTGATGCGTAAGAAGCTCCAAGAGCTTCATGACTAACAAGCACGACAAACTGCCCTTATGTCCACCATGTCGTTCAACAGCCATTGGAACCCATCATTGCCCCCTAGGGCATCTTGATGGTCCCGAATCCATGAGTGCATGCACAAATAATAATTTTTCATGATTAAGTCATTCTCTTTGGGGCTAATGGTCCAACAGCCCTGACACTCAACCCAACCTACAACTATTTGTCTAGGTCGGTCTGTTGACTTGGCCGTAACACACTACCGCTAGCCTATCGAACATTATTGGTCCTGACTCAGTACCATGGTGTATCACCTAATTATTTTTCATTTACATAGGAGTTTTCATGTCTTCTTCCTAATCATTTTAAATAGGTCCCTCAATGTTTCGAAATCGCCAATTTCCCTCAATTTCTACCCCCTTTACTGACCGAATTTGATTTTTTCAAATTGACCATTCAATTGGGGTTAATTGCTCTAATTGATGGCATAAATCGATTGCTACACTTTCATATGATCAAATGGAGCTTTGAATTGTAGAATTTGGGTCTGAAACGAGCTCAAACAGTGCTTCACTAGAAAATTGTTCGTAGAGATAGAAAGCTTGAAAAGCTTATGGAGGTGCGACGGTTCGAGCTCTTGATCTAGGGAGGTAACTCTTGTCTTTATGGTCTTCCTAGGATCAAGAATCGCTACAATTGTTATCCATATTAATGGAAATTTTATGTAAACCCCACACTTTTGAGTTAAGGAAAATCGGGAAAGAACCGGTCAACCCGAGTAAGAAAATCGAGTCGGTTTTCAAACCCAATCATTTGGAAACAAGCAAATTAGAAATTTACAATTTTTGGTGATCCAAAGGGCTCATTAAACCTTAGAAAAGAAATTTAAGATAAATTATAAGAGAAAAACCAAATTGGTTCAGGTGAATAAAAATTTATGAGAACTTTGAAGTTAAGCATGCTTGCCCGAGAGTAGTGTGAGGATGAGTGACCTCCTGGGAAGTATGATTTTTTTTGTAACCCAAAATTTCGGTCAAAACTTTTTATGCGAACTTACGTCTTATCATAAATATTCATAAATTAATAGATATTTAATTATTGTAATTAATACTAATAATTTAATACTTAAATTAAATTGTTAGAATTAATACAAATAATTTAATACCGAAATTAAATTATTGGAATTAATACCAATAATTTATGATAATATTAATACTAGTAATAAATCTCTCTTATTTAATATACGGTTTTACACTTATATAAAGAGGTCATTCCCATTCATTCTCCTCACTCCGGAACACTTCTCTCTCTCTCTCTCTATATTGCTCTATTTCCGGGTGAAGCTTAAACCAAAGCTTCGACTTGAAGATTTTTCTTAATCTCGTAAGGAGAGGTCAGGCTCTATAGAACCAGGGAGAAGTCAGCTATCTGATAGCAAACTCCAGTCAATTCGAGAATCAATAGAGAAGCGTCGACATGATGGAATAGTGAAGCAGCTCCAGCAGACCAAAACTGCCCTGTTTCGGCTAAGTTGAAATTGGCCATTTCGAGCCCTGCTTAGGTCAAACCAAGCCTTCCCAACACTTCCACCGCCCTCCCACGGCCGAATTAGGACTAAAAGGTAAGCCAATTCGGCTACACTCTACAATTTCCTGTTGGTGATAGAGAGAGAACTGGTAGAATTTTAATAATGAAATTCTAACTCAATTCAGCATCAATTGATGCGATTCTTGACTATAGGATGAACCTCAAGATAAGAGCTATCTGCCTATATTGAAAGCTCGAACCGCCATGCCCTCACCGGTGAGAAATCGAAGATTTCTCTCTCTACAATCTATTTTCCGACGAAGCTTCGTTTAAGCTCGTTCCGACGTTAAAATCTGTTATTCAAAGTTTTTTAGAATCGTATGAACATGCAGAAACTCAATTTCAACTCTATTTTCAATAATTAGAAGTGTTTGTGTAAAACCCGCCCTTTTGAGCTAAGGAAAACCAGGAAAAGAACCGGTTAAACCAAGTGAGGATTTAGAACCGGTTCACAAACCCGATTATTTCTGAACGGGCAAGTTGGGAATTTACAACTATCGGGTGATCCAAAGGGTTTATTAAACCTTGGAAAATAAATTTAAGATAAATTAGAAAATAAAAACCAAAATGGTTTAAGTGAACTAGATTCCATAATAATTTTAAAGTTAAGCGTGCTTACTTGAGAGTAATGTGAGGATGGGTGACCTCCTGGGAAGTATGAATTTTTTTTGTAACCCGAAATTTCGGTCAAAAATTTGTATGTACACCTTATCATAAATTAATATATAATTAATAGCAATAATTTAATACCTAAATTAAATTATTGGAATTAATACAAATAATTTAATACCGAAATTAAATTATTAGAATTAATACTGAAATTTAATTTATTAGAATTAATACCGAAATTAAATTATTGTAATTAATACCAATAATTTATGGCAATATTAATATCAGTAATAAATCTCGCCCATTTAATACACGGGTTTTACAACTATATAAAGAGTTCATCCCCATTTCATTCTCCTCACACCTGAACACTTCTCTCTCTCTCTCTCTACTGCTCCATTTCCCGGTAAAGCTCGAACGAGAGCTTCGACTTGAACAAAGGTCGGGCTCTTTAGAACCGGGGGGAAGACAGCTATCTGATAGCAAACTCCAATCAATCCGAGTATTGTTGGAGAAACGCCGACATGATGGAATAGTGAAGCAACTCCGGCGGACCGAAGCTGCCCTATTTCGGCCAAGCTGAAATCGGCCATTTCAAGCCCTCCCTACACTTTCTCAGCCTTTCCACGACCGAATTAGGACCGAAAGGATGAACCTCAAGATGAGACCTATCTGCCCAGATCGAAAGCTCGGACCGCCGTGCCTTCACCGGAACACGAAGTACCGGGAACGCCAGCAAGGACAAGCTCGCGTGAATACCAAGAACCGGTCTAGTGGAATTCACAGCATTAACGGGTGAGTGGGTTTACAAACATCATACCTGATTGGGATGATGAGCACACCTTATAAAGTTAAAAACCACTTACCGGTTGTGAGTGGGTTTACTAACATCATACCCGGTTGGGATGATGAGCACAACTTAAAATTTAAAACCACTTACCGGTTGTGAGTGGGTTATTCAGATCATACCCGGTTAGTATGATAAGACTTCCTCGAAGGAAGTTGAAAACCCGTTCATCGGTTATGAACGGAGATGTCCTTATACCGATTGGTATAATGGACAGTGAAAACCTATTTTGTCGAAAGTGTTCTCCCCTGACTGTGTGCCAATGCTTAAACTATTTGGGAGACCTTCTCGACGGGAGCTCGAATAGCTCTGATAGGCCAAGGGCCTCGGTTTTGGAACTTGGGGGCTAAATGCCCGATTTTGAAAATCTGGTACAGTGGGCCCAAGGCCAGTTGGCACGAGCAGGAGCTCGTAAACGAATATGATATATGTGCCATAAAACTTAATAAGTGAATTGTTTGGCCATGGTACCAAGATGGGACCGACATGCTCAGTCAACTAGCGGTAGTGCGACATGACAGGTCGACGGACTAGTCAAGACAAACAGCTGCGGGTTGAGTTGAGAGTCGGGGCCGTTGGACTAGTGGCACCATAGATTACATGGCAATATAAGAAAATTTTGTTTGTGCATGCACTGTGAGTACGGGATCATCAAGACGCCCATGAGGGGTAGTGATGCGTCCTAAGGGCACTGGACGACCTGGTGGCTATAAGGGCAGTTCGTCGTTCCAGGTGTCTGTGCGAAATTTGGAGTAGCACCAAGCGCATGAGACCGGGGTGGGGACAGGATGAGGTCTCTATCCTCATATGGACACGAAGAAGTGATTTCGGGATTGTGGGTCGGATGTTTCGTACATCCACTCATTTCCAGGGTAGAAGTGGTCGTACTTCTATCCGAGTGGCAGGAAAAGTCACTCCGAAGCCACTAGCGGGTTCAGTAGTGATACTGACTTGCGAATGTGTGTAACCTTCATTATGAAGGATGTGTGTTGGGTGATGACACATCGATAACTAAGAAATAATGGAAAAAGATGAATTTTTAAATGAAATGATTTTTTTGAAAACAAAGGAGTCTGGCACACTCCATATAAATATTTTTCTTGAAAGTTAAAAGATTTGAATCCCACTCACTGAGTAGTTGTACTCACCCCCTCCCTTATACCTCTTTCAGGAAGTCCCGGAAAGCCGAACCTTAAAGGACTTGCGCAATTAAACGCCTGCAAGATTGGTACAACTAATTTAAATTACTATGCAGTTTTGATTTATGATATTCCTGGAAAAAGGTGCAGGTTAACGCCTTACTCTTTACGATTTATAATATAAGGGAAAACCCTTTAGTAAATCGGGAGAGTGGCGGGTTGATCACGGGGATCCGACCAAACCGGGTCGGGGCGTGACAGTTTGATCGGTTAATTTGATAAAATCAAATTCAGTAGTGTTGAAGAGTTAAAATTGGGGGGAAATTGGGGATTTTCAAAATTCAAAGGGCCAAAAGGCAATTTTATGAAATTGAGGGTCAATTGTGTAATGTTGGAGGACCAATTGAGGAATTTTGGAATTTTTGGGGCAAAACTTACCATTTTTGTAAAAGAAGGGCAAAATGGTAATTTTGGAAAAATTGGGGAACCAAATTGGAAATTTGGGAAATTAAACCCCTTTTTGGTGAAATTAAATAAATTGAGGTCCCAAGATAAATTTTAAATGTTACGGGACTCAATTTGAGGAAAAACCGACATTAGGGGCTTAAAGTTAAAGAGAAATAACTTTAGGGACCTAATTGCAAATAACTAGAATTTTGAATTTTCTCATTCATTAGAAATGAATGAAGGCTGTTATGCCGAGTAATAATGAGCAAGGTTGTTCATATCGTGTAGGAACGCGAAATACCGGGAATGCCAATATGGACGAGCTCGCATGAATACAATGAACCGGTCAAGTGGAATTCACTACGTTAATGGATGAGTGGGTTTACTAACATCATACCTGGTTGGGATGATGAGTACAACTTAAAATTAAAAACCACTTATAGTTGTGAGTGGGATTATATATATCATACCCGGTTCGGGATGATAAGTACCTCGGTATAAAAACCCACTGTTTAGTGGTATTTTAATCATCACCACTTAGAGAAAGTGATGTGAAAATATTGCGGAAAAACTACTTATCAGTTGTAAGTAGATCATACCGGGTTGGTATGATGAGACTTCCTCGAAGGAAGTTGAAAACCCGTTCATCTATTATGAACGGAGATGTCCTTATACCGTTCGGTATAATTGACAGTGAAAACCTATTTTGTCGAAAGTGTTCTCCCCTGACTATGTGCCAATGCTTAAACTATTTGGGAGACCTTCTCGACGGGAGCTCGAATAGCTCTGATAGGCCAAGGGCCTCGGTTTTGGAACTTGGGGGCTAAATGCCTGATTTTGAAAATCTCGTACAGTGGGCCCAAGGCCAATTGGCACGAGCAGGAGCTCGTAAACGAATATGATATATGTGCCATAAAACTTAATAAGTGAATTGTTTGGCCATGGTACCAAGATGGGACCGACATGCTCAGTCAACTAGCGGTAGTGCGACATGACAGGTCGACGGACTAGTCAAGACAAATAGCTGCGGGTTGAGTTGAGAGTCGGGGCCGTTGGACTAGTGGCACCACAGATTACATAGCAATATAAGAAAATTTTGTTTGTGCATGCACTGTGAGTACGGGATCATCAAGATGCCCATGAGGGGTAGTGATGCGTCCTAAGGGCACTGGACGACCTGGTGGCTATAAGGGCAGTTCGTCGTTCCAGGTGTCTGTGCGAAATTTGGAGTAGCACCAAGCGCATGAGACCGGGGTGGGGACAGGATGAGGTCTCTGTCCTCATACGGACACGAAGAAGTGATTTCGGGATTGTGGGTCGGATGTCGCATACATCCACTCATTCCTAGGGTAAAAGTGGTTGTACTTCTATCCGGGTGGCAGGAAAAGTTGCTCCGAAGCCACTAGCAGGTTCAGTAGTGATATTGACTTGTGAATGTATGTAACCTTCATGATGAAGGATGTGTGTTGGATGATAACACACCGGTAACTAAGAAATCATGGAAAAATCCAAATTTTTAAATGAAGTGATTTTTGAAAAGAAAGGAGTCTAGCACACTCCATATAAATATTTTTCTTAAAAGTTAAAAGTAGACCTTTAAAAGCCCATTCACTGAGTAGTCGTACTCACCCCCTCCCTTATATCCCTTTCAGGAAATCCTGGAAAGCCTACCCTGAAAGACAATCAACTAAGATGCCTATAAGACAGGTATGTAAAGTTTAAAATTTCATGCAGTTTTGATTATGCTATTCCAGGAAATGGTGTCGGTCTAAAGGACATCTTACTCTGTACAGATTATAATAAGGAGAAATACTTTAATAAACCGGGAGAGTGGCAGGTTGTTCACGGGGATCCGACCAAACCGGGTCGAGGCGTGACATTTTATTAGTGAAGTTCACCACTTTCTCTCTCTAGCACCAATCTACAACAACGGAGGAGGGCCTAATTGACTTACCTTTCACCTATGTGGGGATCGTGCGATAGTTGTGGTGTGGAACCCATCCCCTCGGACCGAGAAAATCAGAAGGAGAACCAACACTATTGTTGAAAACTAGGCCAATTTAATCTATATAAAATAGTAAAGAAGGGTTAACTTGGGAAATTGGGAGATCCCAAGTGACCAAAAATTCACAAGAATTGTGAGGAAGAACCGGGAAGTGGAATTGGAGAGAGAACTAAACTAGTTCGGGGTGAATCGGACCCGAACCAGACTGAATAGGGATGAACCATAGTGAACTGATTCGATAATTCATTTTTCTAGGTGGCTTAGAAATGTTAATTTGGGAAATTGATGCACCATTAGATAGAAAATGAATTTAGATAAATTTAGAAATTTTTAAATTTTGAAAAACTGGTCAAATCAGGTTCAAACAAACCAATTTTCAAATTTAGGATAGCAAACTCTATCAGACCAGACTGGTCAACAGTTTGACCAGACCGGTCAACGGTCCAACTAGTTAGTAAACTAGACCAGTCAATGGTCAATGATGCCCCGTCAGTAGCTACGCTGACACGAGCAACCAATGGGAGGTTGCCACGTGTTCGGTCAATGGTTAATGGGTGACCATCAACATGCCACACAAACACGATCAGCCAATGAGCCTCGGTTGATGTGGTGGCCGAGCTAGACCTCCACATTAGAAAAACCAATTGATCACAACGTGCCACGTGGCATGCCTGCCACCTCATCATTTTCAACCTTCAGATGTTGAGAGAGAGTACGGAGGAGAGAGAGAGGCTAAAAAAGTTAGAGTCTCCGATGACTTGAAAAACTCAGTAGTCAGGTCATCGACAGCCGAGGCCGAGTCTTACGCTGACAATTATCCTGAACAGTTATTGAGCTTCCTATATTAATAGCACTCCTTCATTCGTTCTAACCATCCCACAATCGAGCGAAGAAGAAGAACGGTACATTTTTCGATGAGCAGCAAACCAAAGCTTCGATGATGGGCAATATCTTCAAATTCCCGCAAGACAGTGGCGAATTGCAGCAGGATTCAATCCTGCTAGATTCCTCTCGATGAGCACTAGCTACCCCCACCTCAAGCTCCAGCCACCGCCCTCCGTTGGTAAGGTGAGCAAGGTTTCTCTCTCTATAGTAATTTTTTTGGCGATGTTCTGACGTGGCTTAAAACTCAACCAAAATAAAAAATTCGAAGTGTAGGACAATCAAGGGGAGCTGGAGGAGATGAATTGAGGTAAGAACCGAAGCAATTAAGGAATTATAAGTCGTCAATTGGATAATATAAGATCTGAATGTTCATATGCTTAAATTGGGGAAGAAAATGAAGGCCAATTTGGGGATTTTTAGGGACATTTATGCAATTTTTGAAAATTGGAGGACCAAATGGCAAATTAACAAAATTGAAAGGGTTTTCATGAAATTCACTCCTAATTGAGGGCCAATTGGGCAATTTGGGAAAATTTGAGTACAAATTGTAAATTTTGAAAAGTTGGGGGACCAAATTGCAGTTTTTGGAAAATCAAGGACTAAGGAGAATTTTTGGTAAAATTAAGGGTCAATGGATGAATTTAAAAGAGTTAAGGACCCAAGAAGGATAATTGGAATTCCTAGGGGCTTAATAGTGACTAAGGGGCAATTAGGGACCTAAGTGCAATTAAGGCAAAATACGGGGCCCTATGTGCAAATACAAGAAATTATGCGATCTCTTAGTCAACACGTCCTAATACGAACACTCGTGCCATGTAGGAGCGGGCTACTTAAGCACAAGTCCTCAGAAGCATACTGAGGAGCTATACTCCACCGACATGACCCCACGAAAATCACTGGGTGAGTGGGAATTGCTATAACATGTATTCTGGTTGGAATGACAATTCATTTGAAAATGATTTTCTCATAATTACCCTCTCCTGACTGGGTGAATCTGATTATAATATTTGGGAGTTAATTCTGGGCTTAGGCTCGATATGCAAGTGGGTCCAAGGCCGATGGACACGGGTATGGACCCGTCCAGAACTAGCATGTGATGATAAATGCTAAAAGATCCAATTAACGGGAAATTTTGTGTGATACACCTCAAGCTAAGACTGAGTTGTTGAGCTTGTTGGGCCAAACCGCTACTCCGCAAAGCTAGGTCATCAAACCTGTTGGGCCAGTATGCGTGGGCTAAAGCTAAGCAAATTGACCGTTAAGCTGGAGGGCCAAAGATAATAGCTATAAATTAAAGGAATTTTGATTGTGCATGCACTGTGTGATTCAGTCCATTAGGACACCTGACATGAGGTAGTGATGGATCCTAGGGACTGCTGGACGACCTAGGGTATATAAGGGTGGTATGGCGTCCAGTAGGTTGAGAAGCTCAGGGAGCTTCTTGTGCACTAAGATTGAGGCATTATGGGAAAGGAGGTCTCGTCCCACTAAGTGGACATGATAAAGTGATCAGGGTTTGAGTGTCGGACTATTGATGTCCACTCAAACTTCGGGTATAGGTAGTGCACCTCTATCAGGATGTAAGGTAAAGGTGCTTTGGTCCACAAGTGGAACGGTCGGGGTTTTTTCTACGAATGTGTGATCTCTCCTATGATAGGAGGGTGATTGATGCATGCTTAATATGTGAAAAATGAAAAATGGATTATTTAATGGATAGAGAAATGAATTAAAGTAAATGTTATAGTAGTTTCCCTCACTGAGTCTTATGCACTCATTCCCCTCCTCTCACCCTTTTAGGCTAGCACCAAGATGAAAAGTTCATGGACGATCTTGGATCATGAAGGTACGTTTCCTACAACAACTTAAAGTGTGGGTTTGAATGTAGGCACGCCTTTACCTTCCCTGTATCATTTGGGTATGAATACCCGAATGATACTGGAAAGGATGGCAGGTTGATCACGAACCCCGATCAAACCGGGTCGGGGCATGATAACTTAATTGGTATAAGAGCATAACTTTCTTGATAAGTTTTTCCCCAACCCATTCTAATCCTTGATTCCTGCAATCCCTGCAAAAAACATGAATGGAAACGCCCTTGTAGAATACATCCCCTAGATACATGCCATGGAACAAAGGGTAGAGGCGCTAAAAGAGCCCATCCCATGGGATGCACCCCGGGTCTCAATATGGGCATGGAATAATGAATAAACATGGGAAAACTCTAAAATCATATAAGGAGATAGACATCTATATCCCATGGACATCAAAACATGGAAGGGACATATGTAATCAGAACCTAAGGGTAAAATAGTTGAGTAACAAAATAACCTAGATAATGCAAAGGATAAGAACAAGAGAGAGCACACTCTAAGGACAAGAGCGAAAGGATGTGGTCCCAACCACAACACAGGTCGGGCCTCAGGCCTAGAGTAGAGCTGTAGGGCATAAAAGTCCCACTACCAAGGATAATTAAGTTCAACCACCAATACAAAAAGGAAACTCGAGTACGAAAGGATGGACAAGAGGACCAAGAAAGAGAAGTAACACTAAGAAGGACAAACACAAAAGTTGAAGGGATGACAAACCTAGGGAGCCACAACGAAGAAGGAGGTAGACAAATCTAGGTACGATTGGACATGTCAAAACCCTGACTCTAGACAAAACTCTCCGGAAGGAAAAGTTTGACCCTAAGCGGTAGGGAGTATCCCATTCTGGGAGAAAAGAGGAACAACAAAGTTTTGAGGAAAAAAACTCCTAAAAGGAGGGGAGACTTGTGGAACCCATCCCCTTAGACCGCGCAAACCAGGAAGAGAACCGACACTATTGTTGAAAACTGGACCAATTTAATAAATATAAAATAGTAAATAAGGGTTAACGTGGGGAATTGTGAGATCCCAAGTGACCAAAAATTCACAAAAATTGTAAGGAAGAACCAGACCGGTTTGGGGTGAACCGGACACGAATCAGACTGAGCCAGGATGAACCATAGTGAACTAGTTTGATAATTCATTTTTCTAGGTGGCATAAAAATGTTAATTTGAGAAATTGAGGCCACCATTAGATAGAAAATGAATTTAGATAAATTTTGAAATCTTTAAATTTGAAAAAAATGGACAAATTCGGTACGAACCAACCAATTTTTGAATTCGGGACAACAAACCCAATCAAACTAGACCGATCAACGGTCAACGACACCACATTAGCAGCCATGTAGACACGAGTAGCCAATGCGACGCTACCATATGTCTGGTCAATGGTCAGCGGGCAACCCTCCTACATGCCATGCAAGCACGAGCAGCTAGTGTGAGGCTAGCACGTGTCTGGTCAACGACTGACGTGGTAGCTGAGCTAGACCTCCACGTCAGAACAACAAACCAATCACAGTGTGTCACGTGGCACAACCACCATATCATCGTCTTCAACCTTCAAATGCTGACAGAGAGAATGGAGGAGAGAGAGAGGCTAGAAAAGCTGGAGTCTCTAACGACTTGAAAAACTCTCTCGTCAAGTCGACGGCAGGTAGCCTAAATAGTTATCGAGCTCCCTATATAAAGAGAATCCCACAATCAAGTGAAGAAAAAGAAGAGTACATTTTTCGACGGGCAGCAAACTAGAGCTTCGATGATGGAAAATATCTCAACCAAAGAAGCTTCGAAGGGTGACATTGGAACTGGGGAAGAGTGCTCTAGCTCTAGACACTCTCAGAGCAACCAGAGGCCGATTAGAGAAGTATAAAAATGATCACATAGTGAAGTTGCTCTAAAACTCGAAATAGCGAGCTCCTGACATACCCATCCCCAACTCCCTTGGCTCTTTCGCCGTTCGCATTAGCCTTCTTTGACCACATAAGACCCTCCACAACCCATTACAAACCCTGGTAAGCTCAATTCTGCCTTTACTCATCGAAATTTCTGAGTTTCAGAGTTGCACCCCCCGAAACTTCTCTCTTCAAATTCTCACAGGAAAGTGGCAAATTGCAACAAGATTCAATCCTGGTAGGTTCCCCTTGACGAGGACTAGCTGCCCCCACCTCAAGCTTCGACCACCGCCCCTCCGTCAGTAAGATAAGCAAGGTTTCACTCTATACTTTAAATTTTCCGACGAAGCTCCGACGAGGCTTAAAAGTCAACCAAAATCGAAAATTCAAAGTGCAGGACGATCGAGGGGAGCTGGAGGAGACGAATTGAGGCAAGAACTGAAGAAATTAAGGACTTACATGTCGTCAATTGAAGAGGTAAGATCTAAATGTTTATATACTTAAATTTGGGGATTTTTAGGGGCTTTTGTGCAATTTTCAAAAATTGGGGGACCAAATAGCTAATTGACGAAATTGAAAGGGTTTTCATGAAATTCACTCCCAATTGAAGGCCAATTGGGCAATTTGGGAAAAATAGAGGTCAAATTGGAAATTTTAAAAAGTTGGGGGACCAAATTGTAGTTTTTGGATAATCAAGGACTAAGGAGCAATTTTGGTAAAATTAAGGGCCAATGGATGAATTTAAAAGAGTTAATGACCCAAGAAGGATGATTGGAAACCCTAGGGGCTTAATAGGGACTAAGGGGCAATTAGGGACATAAGTGCAATTAAGGCAAAATATGGGGCCCTATGTGCAAATACGAGAAATTATGTGATCTCTTAGTTAACACGTCCTGATACAGACACTCGTGCCATGCAAGAGCGGGCTACTTGAGCGCCAGTCCACGAAAGCATACCAATTAGCTATACTCCATCGACACGACCCCGTTGAAATCACCAAGTGAGTGAGAATTGCTATAACGTCTATTCCGATCGGAATGACTGTTCATTTGAAAATGATTTTCTCAAAATTAGCCTCTCCTAACTGGATGAATCTGCTTAAAATATTTGGGAGCTAATTTTAGGCTTAGGCTCGGTATGCAAGTAGGCCAAGGCCGATGGACACGGGTATATACCCGTACAAAACTAGCATGTGATGATAAATGCTAAAAGATCCAATTGACGGGAAATTGTGTGTTATACCTGCCAAGCCAAGTCTGAGTTATTGAGCTTGTTAGGCCAAACCGCTACTCCGCTAAAGCTAGGTCATCAAACCTGCTGAGCTAGTACGCATGGGCTAAAGCCAAGCCAACAGACAATTGTGCTTGAGGGCCAAAGATAATAACTATAACTTAAAAGAATTTTGATTGTACATGCACTATGTGATTTGGGTCATCAAGACACCTGGCATGAGGTAGTGATGGATCCCAAGGACTACTAGACGACCTAGGGTGCATAAGGGCAGTATGGCGTCGAGTAGGTCGAGAAGCTCAGGGAGCTTCCTACACACTGATATCGAGGCAATAGGGGAAAGGAGGTCTCGTCCCACTAAGTGGACATGATGAAATGATAAGGGTTTGAGGGTCGGACTATTGATGTCTACTTAAACTCTAGGTAGAGGCGATGCTCCTCTATTAGAGTGGATGGTAAAGGTGCTCTAGTTCACAAGTGGAACGATCGGAGATCGTTCTACGAATGTGCAATACCTCCTATGATAGAAGGGTGATTGATGCATGGTTAATATGTGAAAACCGACAAATGGATAATTTAATGGTTAGAGAAATGAATTAAAGTAAACGTTATAGTTGTTTCCCTCATTGAGTCTTATGTACTCATTCCCTCCTCTCACCCTTTCAAGCTAGCACAAAGACGAAAAATTCCCGGATGAGCTTAGACACTCATGGTACATTTCCAACCTAACTTAAAGTATGGGTTTGAATGTAGACACACCTTTACCTTCCTTATATCATTTGGGTGGGAAAACCCGGATGATATAGAAAAGGATGGCGGGTTGATCATGAACCCTGATCAAACCGGATTGGGGCATGACACGTGAGGTCTTTGGGGAGGCTTGGTTCAACCGTAGGAGGACTGAATTGGCCGAATTCAACTCGGCCAAAATAGGGCAGCTTCGAACTGATGGAGCTGCTTCACTGTTTGGTTACGATGGCACTTCTTCGACAATCCTCGGGTCGAAGGGAGATTACTGTCAGGTAGTTGACATCCCCCGGAGTCTATAGGTCCTGAGTTTGCCTTCTGAAGTTGAGAAAAGTGCCCAAGTCGGAGCTCTGGTTTGAGCTTCGCCGGAAAATGGAGCACTTAGGAGAGGAGGAATATTTGAAGTGTGTGGAGGATGAATGTAGGGGAGCTCTTTATATAATAAGCTCGGGGACCCTTTACCCGACCAGTTTCTATTCTGGTCGAACTTATCCTCGCTCGAAAATGCCATGATCAGAGAAATATTCCTTTCACTGGGAAAGGAAAGTTTTTGAATCGATCAACAATGTTGTCATCCCAAGGAAGAAAACGACACTGTTCTGGACTGGACCGGTCTGGTATAACCGGGTTCAATGGCAAAAATCGGCTAGTTCAGGCCTGATTCAATCGGTTTTCTCAAATCTAAAATTTTTTAAATTCATCTAAATTCATTTCCTATCCAATGGTGGCCTCAATTTCCCAATTTGATCATTTTAAGCCAACAAGATAAATTAATTTAGAGACTAGTTCATGTATAGTTAAAAGTGTTTCAATCCGGTTAAGGTCTGGTTCACCCTAAACCGGTCCGGTTTTATCCGTCAATTGGCTTTATTGTTCTTCTCCATGATTTTCATGACTATTTTGGTTACTTGGGATTTTCTGATTTCCCATTTTAACCTTTTTTTTACCAATTTCGGTTCGTTAATGGCTCGATTTTTTCTTAAGAATTGACCGGTTATTTTCTCAGTTTTCTCATTCTTAAAAGGACGGGATTTACATAAGTGGTCACGAACTCCTTGAAAAGACAAATTTCAAACTGCATGAAGGCCTACCCCGATAAACCTACAAAATGTCCAAGGTAAATCATCCAAGTGCCCACACTGCGACAAGTTCCACAACGAACTATGTGGGAAGAGCAAGTGTTTTAAGTGTGGATAACCGAGGCACAAGGTACGAGAGTGTAGAGTCGTCCAAATCTAACGAAAGAAAGCTAAGGGTATTGCGAAAGTAGTGTGCATGACAATAGTGTAATTACCATGCTCTAATTATAAAAAGTGTCACCGGGACACTATAGAGGGGTTTGATATGTTTTGGTTGCGACCAACGAGGTCACATGGTTCAAGATTGTCCGATGGGCAAGTACCAACTAGAATTGCAAGTGTCACTATGACCAGACTCATCTATCCATAGGGACCATTAGAAAGGGAATGGTATTATGATCGATAATAAGCATAATGGTTAGATAGGACCACAAGGGAACCCAATTACCAAGGAACCAGAAAGAAAAATCCATGGAGATGTTGGGAATTCAAATAATGCCAGTGGAAACCTCCTAGAACCAACGAAGGGAGTGACAAATGGTTTAATTTACATGTAATATCATATTTTACAAACCCAAAAATTTCAAAAACAATTGGTGTGATTTAATGATATCGTCTTGAACCAACAATCTTTGATCATGCCAACTTAATTTAGATCAAAATGGTCAAATTTAAATAATAGAAATGGAATCAGACATAAATGAAGGTATGTGTATACATATGAATATACATATTTCATACTACAAATAAATCCTAACTTGGAGAGTTGAATAAGATTGTCCTAAAAGAAGAAAAGCAAAAGTTTAAACCCAAATACATGAAGTCAAATGAGTGGGTTGGATATTAGATAATATAAAATGCTAAATACAATAAAGTCAAATAGACGGGCCTAACAAGAAGCCGCTGCTGTAAAAGTATGTGAAGGGAGGCCTAGCCACCACCTTACGTTCACTTAAAAACCACACCCAAAGCATCCGTTTGAGTCTTCTCTTTTGGACCCTGTGGAAAAATAGCAAGTTAAACAACTGCTTGAATACCATTGCGTTATCATTATAGATTTAAGGAACCCATGCATGGAATGTGGATAGAAAATTAAGCAAAACCATGATGAGAAAATGTAGAGAGGGACATAAGGAAGGCCTTACATATGGGACTGAAATGCGTGAAGGGCAGTTAGCCTAATTAACACTGTGCTATTTGGGCAACCTCACTTAGGGAAGCTTGATGTTCCTTCTTGAACTAATCCTGTAAAATGGCAGTTTCTAGCCAGGGAAATAATCAAGAATACAAACAAGAAGGAGATGAAGATTTAAGGTAGTTGTGGGCATTTCTGCAGCTATCATTCGTCTTCAAACCTAGAAGGAACCCAACGGGTATAATAATAAACCCCATACCCGATAAAGGAATAGAGCATTACCCAAATAATTAAAGGACAAACTGTCGACATCATAAGATATAAGAAATGCTACTGAAAAAAGTTATATGTACAAATTCATTATGAACATGCCTTCCATTCTAAGATAACATCCTTCTGGAAAGCATTGTTGTAGGATAAGAAATAGCGTTTGAGCTAATTAGTGGATTGAATTCATAGTCCTGCATTTGAACAAACAATCAATCCTATGTTGGAACAAAGGACCTAAGGAACAATCGTATCTATATAATACTTTAGAAAAATCCACTAATACAACCCTTTTCTCATAATTAGACTACTATTAGAAAACAAAATATGATTTGCACATGGACTACAAACTTGTGATTTGAATAAAAGCTATCAAATTTTGGTGGATCGTGGCCTAACCCTCATCATATATTGGTAAAATATTTTTTGGGAAAATCTAATGTTTAAGGTTCATCTGAATCTGAATAGTTGGGCTACAAATATAGAAGTAAGCCTTCCTAATAGTACAAAATAGCCCACACGACATTATCCTATTTATAGGACAAATGAAAACACTCTACATGCAGGATATGAATGAAGTAATGATATCATAAATGATGGGATATGAGATAGAAATAATCACTCTCGTACATTAAAGACCGATTCCAAAACAATACAAGTGAAGAACATAGTTGGGCAACACATACCGGCAGCAAGATCAAGAGTGAAATTTGGGATTTCAATTAAAGAAGAAAAAACTTATCATATGATGGGACTATGATCTCCACTTCATTTGTTGAGGAAGCGGGTAACAAAACCAAGATGCAACAAGATGAAGCACGGACAATACGAGCAACATCATAGAACGGGAAGGACGGATTGTGGAGATCAGGCGTGCTGAAGAAGAGAGAGTTGGCAGAAGAATGAATTTGGGATTTTTGAGACCTGAACAATGACGAGCTTAGGGCATATTTGGAGTAATGACAAAAATGCCCACATATTGGTAAAGTCAGAATGACCCTATAATCGGGCGTAATTACATCAGTGCCACTAGGGTACATTTAACATATTACTTAAATTGAGATTTAAGGATATATTTGGGCTAGTGTGAAATAAATGGTAACTTATTTACAAAAATACCCATCACTTAAGAGAGCTAATGGGATGTTTGTAACCACCTATACAAGATAACAAAGTAAAGTAAGGTACAAAGTTTAGAAGTATTTATTATAGAAATTTTGTATTTAAGTAACTTAGCTTTTATTGTAAAAAATAGGATTCAAGGGCAAACCGTAATTTTAGTAAATGTTATGGTAAATATATCTAAGAAACTATTTAAGACAAACAAGGAGCAAATCATACATGTTTGTGCCAGAGTAGCACGAATATTCGGAAGTCACTACGGGATAAACTTGTTATCGGATAACGATGATTGGGATTTTTTATATCAAATTCAATTGAATCGGTGACACGGTATTACTTATAAAATTACTACATGATTTTTTTTATAAAATCCATTTCCAAAAATATAATCCTTTCACTATGTGAAATTGATTAAATTATTTTGATATTTATTTCTATTGCGAGCATAAATCATGTTAATAGTATTGCCCTTGAAAGGTGTAAGTTGATTTATTTTAAGGGTATTATCTAATTCAACTATCAATGTAGGATATGAATGGTACAAATGTTCGACAAAAAGTTGATTAGATTTAGTTATTTGAAAAATGGGTATAAGGCCACGAGTTTTGAAAAGAGAAGTGGGTCTAAGGCTATGTTTTGAGAACTCGTACAAGTAGAGCCAAGACCAATGAAAACGTGTCTAATCCTATAAATAAGATTATGACATAAGAGTTTGATAAAAAGTTATCACCAATTGATAATGTTTGCTTAAGTTGTTGAGCTGAGATTGGGTGTGTGCCCGTTGGGGCTAGCAACCCAAAGAGAAATGTCTTAAATCAAAATACTCTTATTTATGATTGTAATCCTTTGGAACCAAGAAGATGTATGGTACAAGGTAGTGTTAGTTGTAAGTGCTATTGGACAACAAGATTTGAACAAGGGAAGCTATTGCTGGTCCAGTATGTCACGGGGCTCTAGGAGTCCCAATGTGCATTATGACTGCGGAGAAGCAGGAAAGGTCTCATCCTTTAATAGCAAACAAACTCATTTTGAAAATGTCTTAAGGTTAGGTCATGGTGCTTACATTGATGAATGGTCAAGATTGTAGCCTCGCACCAATAGGGTAGAGATTGTTGCCTCTCACCAAGGTGGACGGTAAAGGCGCTCTGGGGTATAAATGGGACAGATTGAGGTTGTAGCCTCTAAGGATCCGTTTTACGAATAAATAATCCCTTTAATGAGAAATGGTGTTTGATTTGTTTGTTTGTCTAATACAAACCCATGGAAAGTTTACAATAAACAAATCGTGAAAAGTTCTTACAGGTAGGATGAAACAACATTTTAGCTTGTGAGATACAAGTATCGAAATTAACTAGAAAATCACGCAAATGATATTTTAATAATAAAATAAGTAGTAGTTTGTTAAGTTGATCTCCCAACACATTGGAAATTAAAGGAAAGGTATCCTTATGCATATTTGGGTATATGAGATATGTTTACCAAATATAAGTAAATTATTAATACTTGTTATAAATGAACCATTGATAGGTTATTTTCTATGAAGTGAACAAATTACAAACTTGTTGTTTACAAGTTTATTTCTTTTAAACTCTAAGCCTACCTGTAGTGAACCCTTGTTTTACCAAACATACTTTTAAAACTCTTCGAAGTATGTGTTGAATCGTGGATATGATGTCAAAATGTCAGCTAAGCATTGTCATTGAGTTATGAACTCACTCCCCTCCAAATACCCAATTCATAAATTAAAATACTTTTCGAATACATGAAGACTTGGAAATATTCATATAACTCCAAGTTATGCCTTACATTAAATACTTGGTTCCACTTTGGTTTCCAAAGTTTATTTTTCGAAAGTCCAATTTATTATTTCTAAAAAATAGTTTGAGATATTATGTTTTCAACCTTGCACCTTGTCAGGTTTACAATGATGAGGTGTCCATTGTTGTAAAACGGGGAGGTAT
Organism: Trapa incisa; assembly: GCA_030064435.1. Lineage (NCBI taxonomy): Eukaryota > Viridiplantae > Streptophyta > Magnoliopsida > Myrtales > Lythraceae > Trapa > Trapa incisa. The sequence goes on from CM057777.1 coordinate 12,759,783, forward strand.
TTAAGGGGGAGAGAAATCTCTTATGGACACTATCTAAAAGACTAAGTAAAAGAGTAACTATAGCGATATTTTGCCCATGAGGAATTGTATGAACGGGGAGATGCTTAAAGAAAAGGAAGTGGGAAGCTGGATCGCTATGGGATTTTCTCCTCAAAGGGGATACCAAATCGCGCCATTAAGGGTGATGGAAAATAATTGATAAAGCCATAGACACCCTAAGACATGGAGTGGGAGGATGCCTAAAGGGAGGAGAAGCACGAAGGATGCCCCAAAGGAGATGCAACTAGAATGGGGATGTGTCCCATTGTATCATATCGGATCAAATCATAAGTGGACATGGAGAGAAAATTAAGCCCCAAATAAATTCAATTGGCAAGGACATGTTGGATAGAGGGCCGGAATGGAAAATGAAGGAAAAATAAAGGGGAAATCATTCCCTACTTAAGGGATGCATAACGAGTTTTGGGGAGAAAACTCCTAAAAGGTGGGAAAAGTTGTAAACCCCGTTCTCTCCGGACTAGAAATCAAAAAGGGGAACCAAAATTTTTTTAGAGAATATCGAGAATCTAAGTGAAATGAAATTTGAAAAGAAGGGTCAAAATAGGAATTTGAAAAATTCCAAGCAACCAATAAAAACTTAAACATCATGGAAAGGAATCATTAAGTGAATTGGATGTGAAAACCAGACCGATTCAGTGTGTACAGGATTTGAGAAAATCAAACTATTCTTTTATTTGCAATTAGGTCTATAAAGTTACTTTTCTTTAACTTTATGTCCCTAATGACGATTTTTCCTCAAATTGAGTCCCAAAACCTATAAAATTACTCTTGGGACTTCAATTTACTAAATTTCATAAAAAGGGGTTCAAGTAACCCAAATTCCCAATTTAGCCCCCAAATTTTCCAAAATTACCATTTTGCCCTTCCTTTACAAAAATGGCAAGTCTTATCCCAAAAATCCTAAAATTGCTCAATTGGCCCTCTAACATTCTTATCATGCCCAATTAACCCTCAATTTTACAAAATTGCATTTTGGTTCCTCAAATTTTTGAAAATCCCCAAAATTTCCCCCAATTTCAACTTCCTAACACAACCGAATTTGATTTAATTAAATTGACTGAACAAACACTTCTAATTATTTAAATTGAAGTTAAAATTAAGTTTTTACATTTTCACACGATTCAATTGCACTTTGAATCACAAGTTTTGACGTCGGAACAAGCTTAAACGAAGCTTCGCCAAAAAAATATACTATAGAGAGAGAAAGCTTTGATTTCTCACCGTCAGGGGCGCGACGGTCTGAGCTTTCTATCTGGGAAGATAGCCTGTGTCCTAAGGTTCCTCCTAAGATAAAAAGTGACATCAATTGATGCTGAATTTGGTTAGAATTCTATCATCGAAATTATGTCGGTTCTTTCTCTTGCACCAATAAAAAATTGCAGCGGGGAGCAAAATTGGCTTACCTTTAAGTCCTAATTCGGACGTGGAAGGGCTGAGGAAGTATTGGGAGAGCTTGGTTTGGCCTGTGGAGGGATTGAATTGGCCAATTTCAGTTAGGCCGAAATAGGGCAGCTTCGGTCCGCTAGAGCTACTTTAGTGTTCTATCACGTTGGCGTTTCTCTAACAACTCTCGGAGCAAACAGAGACTACGGGCATGTAGTTGACTTCTCCCCAATTTTGAAGAACTAGACCTTGCCTTCTTTTGCTCAGAAAAGACTCTATATCAGAGCTCTAGTTTGAGCTTTGCCGGAAAACTAAGCACTTGAGAGAGAGTGAGCTTTTCATATGTGGAGAGGATGAATGAGGAGGGGCTCTTTATATAGGAAGTTTGGGGACTTCTTGGTTGTCCGATCGGTGCCTTAATGGCAGTCATTCATTGCATGAAATTTCTTGGCCAAAGACTTTTCACCTTCACCGACACTGCACGATTTTTTGGCGAGTGAACAGTGTTGTCATCTGAAGGAAGAAGACGACACTATATCGAACCAGACTAGACTGGTCTGAACTGGGATCAAGGCTTAAATCAACCAGTTCACCCCCAATTTGACCAAAATTTTCAAATAAAAAATTTTCTAAATTCATCTATATTAACTTTCTATTCAATGGTGGCCTCAAATCTCAAATTTGGAAATTTTAAGCCACCTAGAAAAATGAATTTAGAATTCGGTTCAATAGTGGTTCAAACTAGTCTAAACCGGTTCAATCTGGTTCGGATCCAGTTCACCTGAACTGATTTGGTTTTGATCTCCAATTCATCCTTAAGTTCATTTCCATGACTTTTGGGACTCTTTGGGTCACTCGGGATTCATAAATTTCCCGGTTCACCCTTTCTCTATCGGTTTGGGTTTGTATACCAACTCAGTTTTCAATTTGAAAATGACTGGTTCTTTCTCCAGTTTTCTTATTATCAAAGGACGGGGTTTACAACTCCCCCTCCTTTTAGGGGTTTTGTCCCCAAAATAGTTACATGATAAATAATCGAGGGTAACTATCCCTCATCGTACTCTCAGTTTCTCATGTCTCTTCTTGCTTGGGTCCGTTCTGCCACAAGAGCTTAACCATAGGGATTCTCTTATTCCTTAAATTCTTGTCCCTCTGGTCAATGATTCATACCAGTTATCTCTGATAGGTTAGGTTCTCTTCCAATTTTAATGGAGGTCAGTCCAATACATGACTAGAATCAGGCTGATATTTTCGAAGCACCAAGATGTGGAATACATCATGTATTCTCTGCAAGTCAGGAGGTAGTTCCAATTTACAAGCTACCAGTCCTATCCTTTGAATGATGGGATATGGATCGATATAAGTATTCCCCTCCATGGGGATACTTTGAGGAATACTTGATCTCCCACCTCCAACTCCAAATCTTTCCTTCAATTGTTCGCATAACTCTTTTGCTTGTCCTATGGGGTCTTAAGATGATTACTCCTTAATTTTATCTTCTCTGTGGCATCCTCAATTAGTTTTGCCATTTCTAACTTCCTTTCCCCCACTTCTTCCCAAAATAGGAGGTACGACATGGTCGTCCATAAAGAGTTTCATAGGAAGCCATCTGAATACTGGCCTGATAACTATTATTGTAAGCAAATTCCATCAGGCACAAGTATTCTTCCCAACTTTTATTCATGGTGAGTATGCACGCTCTCAGCATGTCTTCCAAGGTTTGGATGGTTCACTCACACTGTCCATCTGTTTGAGGGTGGAATGTCGTGCTCATGTGAAGCTTGGTTCCCATGGCATTTTGTAAACTTGGCCAAAACCTTGAAGTAAATCTCATATCTGTATCCGATACTATACTCACTAGAATACCATAAAGTCTTACAATTTCCCTCATGTATAAGACAACCAGCTGTTCTACTGTGTCCGTCACTCTTATAGGAAGGAAATGAGCTGATTTGGTCAATCTATCCATGATGGCCCAAATCGCATCTTGACCCTTTCTTGTAATTGGTGGACCCATGACGAAATCCATGGTGATGTGCTCCCATTTCCACTCCAAAATTGGTAAGGGTTGTAGTAGTCCTAATGGTTTATGATGCTCTGCTTTTATCTATTGACAGGACAAACATTGGGCTACATATTCTGCAATGTCCCTCTTCATGCCATTCCACTAGTATCCTTGTTTGAGGGTGCAGTACATCTTGGTACTGCACGGATGCATTACATCTTGTGCCTCTTCCAGAATTAACCTCTTCAACTCCTTATCTTGAGGCACACATACCCTATTCTTGTAGGTTAGTACTCCATCACCTTACAAGTCGTAGTCTAGTTTCCTTTCTCTGCTAACCAGGTCCAAATAAGATAGGATTTCTTTATCAGCCTTTTTTTTAGCGTTAATATGCTCTGTTAGATTGGGCCTCACTGCCACATTAGCCACCAAGCATTTTTCCTACTTGTCCATTCTCATGTCCACCTTCATCCTTCCCAATTGTTGCAACAAGGATAGGTAACTTGTCTTTACTAGTGTTGCATCAGTTTGGTATTTGCGACTTAAGGCATCTACTACCACATTTACCTTTCCAGGGTGATACTCTTTCACAAGTTCATAATCCTTCACCAACTCTAGCCATCTCCTCTGGAAGAGATTTAACTCCTTCTGAGTTAGGAAGTACTTAAGACTCTTGTGATTTGTGTATATCATACACTTCACCCCATAAAGGTAGTGTCTCCATATCTTTAGGGCAAACACTATTATAGCTAATTCCAAGTCATAAGTCAGGTAATTTCTTTCATGTACTTTCAGTTGTCATGAGGCATAAGCGATAACCTTCCCTTGTTGCATTAAGACACATCCAAGCCCTTGTTTGGAGGCATCAATATAGACCATGTACTCTCCTGCATTAGGATCATGTAAGGAGTGTACCGGTGTGGTTGTTAGTCGAGTCTTTAACTCTTGAAAAGACTTCTCACAGCTCTCATCCCAGTTATACTCAACCCCCTTCCTAGTGAGTCGAGTTAGAAGAGCTGCTATCTTAGAAAAGTCTTGCACAAACCGTCTATAGTATCCTGCCAATCCTAAGAAACTTCTTATTTTTGTAGGAATCCTTGGAGCCTTCCAATATGATATGGCTTCCACCTTAGCTGAATCTACTTTGACTCCGTCCTTAGATATGATATGCCCTAAGAATCCTACCTCCTTTAGCTAGAACTCACACTTGGAAAATTTTGCATATAATTGATTTTCCTTTAATATTTCCAAGGTGGTTGCCAAATGCTCTTCATGTTCCAACCTAGTTTGTGAGTATATAAGGATGTCATCTATGAATACTATCACGAACCTGTTCAAATGAGGTTGGAACATATGGTTCATCAAGTCCATGAAGGCTATAGGGGCATTCATCAATCTGAACGGCATCACTCTAAACCCATAATGTCCATATCTAGATCGAAATGTCATCTTAGGGATGTCTTCTTCTCGAATCCTAACTTGGTGATTGCCCAACCAAAGGTCTATTTTGGAGAAGTAAGTTGCTCTTTTTAACTGGTCAAACAAATAATCTATCCTTGGGAGCGGGTATCAGTTCTTAATGGTGACCTGATTCAACTTTCTATAGTCGATGCACAGTCTCATGCTTTCATCCTTTTTATTTACGAATAGAACAGGAGCACCCCACGGAGACTAAGTTGGACGTATGAAATTCTTCTCCAATAATTCGTCTAGTTGTTCCTTTAATTCCTTCAACTCCACCAAGCCATGCGATACGAGGCTTGGGATATGGGATTTGTTCCTAAGATTATTTCTATGGTGAACTCCACTTGCCGACTTAGAGGTAGTCCAGGTAGTTCTTTTGGAAATACCTCTGGGGAGTGTCTCACTACCGGAATGTCTTCCAGCCTCTTCTCTTCAAACTTTTCACCTATGACCATGGCCAGGAAAGATGTATAACCTTTCTGTATCATCTTTTGAGCTTTTAGATGGGACACCATTTGTACCTCACTTTTTCTTCTATCTTCCTGAAACTTTAACCTTTTGTCTTGGGAGTGTGGAACGTTTCTGTCTTCTTTCCACAGTCCATCCTCACCTGATGGTTGCTCAGCCAATCCATCAACTTCCTTTAATGGTAATGGGATCAAGTCAGCTTCAAGTTTGATTCCTCCAATCTTTATATCACATCCCTTTAATTGTTTATTCCTCTTTAAACCTTCTTCTAAAGGTGTAAGGATATTAAGATTTGTTCTAGTGGAGTGAGCTATAGGCGTATTCTTGAAACCAACTCTTCCTTGATAAATGATCTCTCTGCTTTAGAGTCAAAGAGGGCATAGACTTATTGTCCCCATAGTTGTATATACCCTGATTGACGAAATGTATTGTTTAGATGAAATTTCTTTTAGTTTACATGAATCTCTTGAACTAATTTGGAGGGTTTTTGGGTGTACCTGCTACAGTGTTAGGGTTCTAGCCTCCTCTTGAGTGAGGTTGTATACTCTCTAGCTAGTACTCTGCTGTAGCATCTGGCCTAGGGTTTCTGGGAATCCCTTTGAGGTGGTCAAAGAGTATTCCTCTGTCTGTTCTCCCTAAGAGTGGGACAATCCTTTGCAAAGTATCCCACTTGCCCACATGCAATGCAGGTAATGCATGCTCCCTCATGGTTCCTTTTACATTTTGGATAATGAGGGTTTCCTTGGGGTAAGGTGGGGACTATTCTAGGAAGAGGTGGTGGCATGTCCCTACTCCTTTGGAATGTCATTGTGTTTCCCCATCTTGGAACATTATGTTCCTTTCATCCTCCCTGACGGTATGAACCCTTATCCTCCTTTCTGGTCAACTGCTCCATCCGACAACGTCGGGTCCGCACTAGTCGCTCACATTTGTGAACCATACTGATTATGGCTGCTAGGTCAGTGGGACGTACCCGTACCCCCATACAGTCTCAAATGTCCATATTAAGACTGTCCATGAACCTCTAGCATATGTCTGTTGGCCCAGCTAGGTCAAGGGCAAAGTGTCTTAACTCTTTGAACTTTGTCTCATATTCTGATATGGAGTTAAGCCCTTTGTCGAAGCTAAATGAACTCTTGCTTCTTCTCGTTTATCAGATGGGGCACTAAGTACCCTCTCCTCAAATTGTTCCCAAGTGGGGATTATGGTGTGTAGGTTTCAGACATTGTCCCACCACCGTTTAGTGCTTCCCTCCTGTCCCACCACCGTTTAGTGCTTCCCTCCTGTCCCACCACCGTTTAGTGCTTCCCTCCAGGAAAAACTTTGTCAGGGTCACCATATCCTCTGGTGGTATCCTGACGATCCCCATCAATTTCTTGATGTTGGCCAGCAAATCCATGGCGGCTCCCACATCCTTTTCTACAAGGAAAGCTTTACATTCAAGTTGTCAGAGAGTCTTGAGGTTTTGGGGAATATCTATTGGAGCGGGATGGTTGACAGGGGGAGGGTGAGATTGCACCTCCTCTAGCTCAACCTGAGAATTTGCGCCTGCCTTAGGGATGAGGTAAGGTTGCCTAAATACACGGGTGAACTCCTCATACAATCTTTGGTGCTCCTTGCTAAGTCTAGGAGGAGTTATCTAGGCTTCTCTAGGAGTTTCTACAGATAGGGGTGGTTGAGCAGTGTTTGAGACGGCAGCCCTAGTTCTCTTGATTCCTTTCTTTGGAGCCATTTCTGAAAATTTTAAATAAATCATATTAGTTACTATATTTTCTAGTCTTGATTATGTATTCGAGGAAACAAGCTCTAATACCACTCAAGTTGTCATACCCTAACCCGATATGGTTAGATCCTCATGATCAACCTGCCATCCTCCTGGTTTACTAAGGGTTTCCCCTTATTTATAAACTGTGAAAAGTAAGGCATCTTTTAAACTTGTACCTTTTCTAGAACACATAAATTAAAACTGCATAAAATTTTAAACAATTATTACTTGTCTCATAGGCGTATTAGTTGAAGGTTCTTTAGGGTAGGCTTTCCAGGATTTCCCGAAAGGGAGATAAAGGGAGGGGGTGAGTACAATGACTTAGTGAATGGGTTTTCAAAATTTAACTTTTTGGAAAAAGATTTGTTTGGAGTGTGCCATACTCCTTATTTCCTTTAAAAAATCCTTTCATTTTAAATCTTTATTTTACTATCATTTCATACTAATCACGGTGTGTCATCACCCAACAGACATCCATCATCATGAAGGTCAATCACACAACCACAGGCCAGTACGTCCACTGAACCCACTTGTGGCATCAGAGCGACTTTATCGGCCACCTACATAGAAGTACGTCCACTTCTTCCTTAAGAATGAGTGGATGTACACGAGATTTAACCCTCAATCCCGTAACAATTCTCCGTGTTCGTATGAGGATAAAGACCTCATCCCGACCCCTCCCCGGTCTCATGCACTTGAAGTTACGTCGAGCTTCGCAAGGTCACCTGGTCTAACGAACTACCCTTATACCTACCAGGTCGTCTAGGGCCCTATGACACATCACTACCCCTTTTGGGCATCTTCAAGGTTCCGTAATCATAGTGCATGCACAATCAATATTTTCATATCATACCATATAATCTGTAATGCCACTGGTCTAATGACCCCAACCCTTAAACTCATCCTACAACTATTTGTCTTGACTAGTCCGGAGACCTGTCATGTCGCACTACCACTAGTTGATTGAATATGTCGGTCCTGTCTAGGTACCATGGCCAAACAATTTATTATTTAAATATTTATGGCATATAACTCATGCTTGTTTACGAGCTCCTACTTGTGCCCACTGGCATATTGCCCACTGTTCAAGATTTTCAAAATTGAGCATAATAGGCCCCAAGTTCAAAAACCGAGGTCTTCAGCCTAACAGAGCTATTTGGGCTCCCGTCAAGAAGGTTTTTCGAATCGTTTAAGCAGTGGCACACAGTGAGGGGAGAGCACTTCCAGCAAAAATAATTTTTTAGCTATCCCTCATACCAACCGAGTATGATGATATCTCCGCTCATAATTGATGAATAGGTTTTCCACTTCCTCTGAGGAAATTTCATTATACCTACCGAGTATGATCAACTTACATTCCTGTAAGTAGTTTTTTTCTGCATCATTTTCACATCACTCCTCTAAGTTGTGATATTTAAAATACCACTAAGTAGTGGGTTTTCATTTCCGAGGTACTTATCATCCCAACCGGCTATGATATAAAAATATCACTCACTTGATTGTGTAGTGAAATTCCTCTTAGCCAGCTTGTCCTTACTTGAACTCATTCGAGATAGCGTTCTTGATACTTCGTCTTCCTACACGATATAAACGCACTTGTTCAATATTCTTTGGCCTAACAACCCTCATTCATCCCTAAAGTTACCTTTCTTTAACTTTAAGTCCCTAATGCCAGTTTTTCCTCAAATTGAGTCCTAAAACCTTTAAAATTCCTCTTGGTACTTCAATTTACTCAATTTTATAAAAAGGGGTTCAAGTTTCCCAAATTCCAATTTGGCCCCCAAATTTTTCAAAATTTCCATTTTGCCTCTCCTTTACAAAAATGGTAAGTTTTACCCCAAAAATTCTAAAATTGCTCAATTGGCCCTCTAACATTCTTACCAAGCCCAATTGACCCTCAATTTTATAAAATTTCATTTTGTTTCCTCGAATTTTTGAAAATCCCCAAAATTTCCCCCAATTTTAACTTCCTAATACAACTGAATTCGATTTAATCAAATTGACCGACTGAACACTTCTAATTGTTGAAAGTGAAGTTAAAATTGAGTTTTTACATCTTCATACGATATAATTGCACTTTGAATCATAAGTTTTCACGCCGGAACAAGTTTAAATGGAGCTTCGCCAAAAAATAGACTATAGAGAGAGAAAGCTTTGATTTCTCACTTTTGGGGGTGCGACGGTTCGAGCTTTTTATATGGGAAGATAGCTTGTATCATGAGATTTCTCCTAGGATCAAGAATGACATCAATTGATGCTGAATTGGATTAGAATTCTGTTATCAAAATTCTGGTGGTTCTCTCTATAGCACTGGGCAAAAATTGCAGGGGGGTGGGGGGAGGGGGGGAAGCCGAATTGGCTTAACTTTTAGTCCTAATTCGGCTGTGGGAGGGCTAAGGAAGTGTTGGGAGAGCTTGGTTTGGCCTGAGGTTTGCTCAAATTGGCCGATTTCAGCTCGGCCGAAATAGGGTAGCTTAGGTCTGCTGGAGCTGATTCATTGTTCTATCACGCTGGCGTTTCTCCGGCAACTCTTAGAGAAAATGGTGACTATAGGCGTGTAGCTAACTTCTCCCTAGTTCTGAAGAACCTAATCTCACCTTCTTTGGCTTAGAAATAACCCTATGTCGGAGCTCTGGTTTGAGCTTCGCTGGAAAACTAAGCAACTGAGAGAGAGTGAGATTTTTAGCTGGGGAGAGGATGAATGAGGAAGGGCTATTTATATAGGAAGCCCGAGGACTTCCTGGCCATTCCGATGAGTAAACAATGCTATCATCTGAAGGAAGAAGATGACACTGTTGCAAACCGGACCATACCGGTCCATACCGGTCCGAACCGGGTTTAAAGCTTAAACCGGTTGGTTCACCCCCAATTTGATTGAATTTTTCAAATCTAAAAATTTCTAAATTCATTTTCTATCCAATGGTGGCCTCAAATCTCAAATTTGAAATATTTAATCCACTTAGAAAAATGAATTTAGAATCCAATTCAATAGTGGTTCAAACTGGTCCAAACCGGTTCAATCTGATTCGGATCTAGTTCACCTGAACCGATTTGGTTTTCATCTCCAATTCATCCTTAAGTCCATTTCTAACTTTTGGGACTCTTTGGGTCACTCGGGATTCATAAATTTCTTGGTTCACCCTTTCTCTATCGGTTTGGGTTTGTATACTAACTTAGTTTTCAATTTGAAAATGACCAGTTCTTTCCCCGGTTTTCTTATTATCAAAGGACGGGGTTTACAAGTTTTTCTGCATGATTTTCACATCACTCCTCTCAAATGTGATGTTTAAAATATCACTTAGTAGTGGGTTTTCATTTTCAAGGTGCTTATCATCCCAACCGGGTATGATATTAAATCTTACTCACCTTTTATCTAGAGACTTGTTCATCCCGAAGGGATTCGCAGGTACCAATCCCTGATTGGTCTTATTGATCTTTCTCTGCTCCGATACTTCCCAATTATCCTTGCATTTGGTTGTTGTAGGGTGGATGTCGAGATTTAGAATTTCATACGTAGGGAGTATTAATCTTGTAGATCTAATGTGAGCATGGCAAAGATGATGTTTGAGGTGTGAGGAAGGACTAGTGGACCACGTAGCTCTCTTCTACTCGAATTGCTCTCTTAGCTTCGTTGGTGTGGCTTTGATCAATTGTTCTAAGATCCTTATATAGCTGTAGAATTGTTTGTTAAATGGAGAAGAGTTATTACTCCATTATTTCTCTTTGATATGTTTTAATCAATTGTAGTATGATGGAATTCTAGCCCTTATATTCATGAATGAGAAGTAACTCTAACCCTTTTTCATTTTCTTTCATGATACCCCAAATCACTACTCTCATTAACTTGACTTTTGATTCTTATGCCCATGTCTAATGCCAATCTTATTATTTAACATGGTTGCCTTTATCCTTAGATAATTTTTATTTCCTTTAATGCATTGTATTGAATAGCCCATGTTAAATGGGACGCCCCTTGATTTTTAAGCATTAAAACTAATAACTAATTAGCCCTTTGAGTAGATATGATAGCACATTCACCGAGACTTTCTTTGATCCATTTTTAGAATTGATATTTATTTAGAAAGCTTATATGGGAGGTGATAGAGAATATATGATTATTATTCTTGCAGTTATGTTATCTTCTAGGAAATGAATGTACTAAGAGATATCTCTCCCATCCTATAGAAATTCTACCCGTAATTGATCCTATTCTACCACTCATTTTTGTTAAATTATAGTAACTTATTTCGTGACTCATAGATGAGTATTGGATTGGTTAGACCAATATGCAAATATCTTAATTGATATTTATTGTGAATGAATTGTCTTATGTTCTAAGATTTCATAAATGATATGTTATGTGGTTTAATTGCTTCATGAAGCATGAAATTATTTGACATGTTGGATTCTACTCTGTATATAGCTATGCACAACGTCCATGAACTATCTGCACATCAAGAAAATGTCAAATGGACTACAAATTTCTAACTATCATTATTGTGAACATCATGATTTGAATCTTCACCATTTGGTTATATTTCCTTATGTTCTAAAACACTTTCCCTTTAATTGCAATGCTGATTTGTCCTAGATAAAGTATGTATTTCCCTTAAGTGGTTCGATATCTTAGCCCTTAGTTTACTGGTAGTTGAGAAATTAACTTTTTATAGATTGGCATTGCCTATGATGTTTAGTTGTTTGATGCTGGTTACTAGGAATTGATTAGTTGTTTTGTTCGTAATGCATAATATCATAATGTACAATACTTTTATAGAACTTTATCATGTTTAGTTTCTATGTAAGCCACAATAATTGATAGATTGTTACCTCACCCTTTTCATACTAGGCTCTCAAAAATATATATCTCTTGGTTTTCATTTCGAGGTTCAATTTACTATTAATACCACATTAGTACTTTCGTACTCTATAGAGTTTAAACCATAGATCCTAACTTATATAATATATGAATTTGATTACTTGGGTTATTTCTCACTTTCATAAGCATATCAGACTTTAAGTAAAATTGTTATTATACATTACTTTTCATTAAACCTTTCGAGAGACTTGGTTCTCCTATATAATTTTTATTTGCCTAAATTGTAGGCACTAGTGGATGTGGGATTCAAGCCACATGCTTCAATCCTTGGCACAAGTAACCACAAATAGGCAACTCCTAATCCTTGCAGAGATAATCGAGGATGGATTTTCAAGGGTGTTTGCTATATACAAGGAAGGTCATACTTTAGATTCTAGGACAATCAAGTCTAAAGTTTCCCAAGGTCTTTATCAGTTTTAATAAAGTCCAACATTTTTGTTTATTTCACCTTTACTTACTTAGCTTGTTAAGTATTCCTATTTTTAAGGTCATGGGTCATGCACGCCCCCTTTAGGTGCGCTTGTAAATTAGCCTAGAGACATAATTGTGCATGTACTCGAATATGTTAATACATTAATATATTTATTTATTTGATATTAATACAACCTCAGCTCTCAAATCCCTTTCTCCTCTATATACATTTGGAAATTAATCATGTACAGGTATATTAAAAGTCTCTTATTCACAATATATATTTATATATATAATTATCCAATATATATAAATATGTATATATAGAAATATTTATTGTTCCACTTAATTACAACATACTTAACCCGATTCCATGAGTTATTTATTTTCATGAAATCAACCCTTATCGTCCTATTTTAAAGTAGTTTTGTTCTAATTATATCAATTGGGCTTTAAACTTAAATTAAAATTCCAGAAAATTCCCCGACTGAAATTTCGGGTTAATAAAACACGGTGTTACATATCTACTAGCTCAGCTAGGTCAAGAGCAAAGGGTCTTAACTCGTTGAATTTTGTTTCGTACTCCGATATGGAGTTAAACACTTGTCAAAGTCGAATGAACTCTTGCTTCTTCACATTAATCAAATGAGTAGCTAGGTACTCCTCCGCGTACCACTCCTCAAATTGCTCCTAGGTGGGGTGGAGGTATGCATGTTTTGGACATTGTCCCACCACCGTTTGGCCCTTCCCTCCAGGAAGAATTCTATCAGGATCACCATGTCCTCTAGAGGTATCCTGATGATTCCCATCAGCTTCTTCACATTTTCCAACTAATCCATGGCCGCACCAGCATCTTTCTCTCCGGGGAAAGGCTTACACCCAGTTGACGGAGAGTCTTTAGATTTTTGGGAATGTCTACTGGAGGGGGATGGCTAACAGGAGGAGGATGTGATTGCACTTTCTCTAGTTCAACCTGAGAATTGGTGCCTGCCTCAGGGACGAGATTAGCTTGCCCAAATAGACGGGTGAACTCCTCATACTACCTCTGGTTTTCTGAGCTAAGTTTAGGAGTGGTAGTCTGGGCTCCTCTGGGAGTTTCCACAAATATGGGTGGTTGGGTAGTGTTGCAGACTGCGACTCTAGTTCTCTTGGTTCCTTTCTTAGGAACCATTCTGGAAATTTTAAAATCATTCCTATTAGTTACTATATTTTCTAGTCTTGATATTATATTCGAGGAAACAGGCTCTGATACCATTTAAGTTATAACACCCCGACCTAGTCTAGACGGATTCCCATGAGCAACACACCACTCTTCCGGTTTATTAAGGGTTTTCACCTTTTTTTAGACCGTGAGGATTAAGGCATCCTTTAAACCTGTACCTTTTCTGGAATAACATTAATCAAAATTGCATGAAATTTAAACTTTGCATACATGTCTTGCAGGTGGAGTTAACCGAAGGTTTTTTGGGTAGGTTTCCCTTAATTACCTAAAAAGGGGTATGAGGGAGGGGGTGAGTTCGACAACTCAATGAATGGGTGTTTAAGACTTGATTTTCAGAAAAATAGTTTGAATTGGAGTGTGCCAGACTTCTTATTTTCTTAAAACCAATTCCTCAATTTCTTGGTTTTCAAAATTCAATATTTCTCATTTAACCATAATTGGTGTGCTTAACATTCAAAACATGCCCTTCATCATGAAGGGATCACACATTCGTAGGGTAACTTGTCCATTGCACCCATTTGCGGCATCAAAGTGACTTTACCAACCACCTAGATAGAAGCCTGTCCACTTCTATCTTGAAAATGAGTTGATGTACACGACATCCGACCCTCAATCCTAAAAAGAAACCCTGTGTCTGTGTGAGGATAGAGACATCATCCCGACCTCACCCCTGTCTCATGCGCATGAAGGTACGTCGAGCTTCCCTAACTGCTAGCACAACAAATTGCACTTATCTCCACCATGTCGTCAAGTAGCCCCTAGGACATATCACTACCCCTCTTGGGCATCTTGAAGGTCCCGTATGTTAGTGCATGCACAAATCAATAGTTTTCCTCATAAGTCATTTAATCTTTGGTGTTACTGGTCTAACGGCCCCGACCTGCAACTTGACCTGCAGCTGTTTGTCTCAACTAATTCTTCGACTTGTCTTATTGCACTACCGCCAGTCCATCGAGTATGTCAGTCCTATCTTAGAACCATGGCCAAACACATCATTCATTAAATTTTTCATGGCTTAAACTCATATTTGTTTACAAGCTCCTACTCGTGCCAACTAGCCTTGGGCCTACTGTACGGGATTTTTAAAATCCGGCATATTAGCCCCCAAAGATCCAAAACTGAGGCATCCGACCTATCTAAGCTATACGAGCTCCTGTCAAGAAGGTCTCCCAAAAAGTTGAAGTAGTGGCACACAGTTAGGGGAGAACACATCTCACAAAATTATCTTTTTATTCGTCAATCACACCAACCGGGTGTGATGACATCTCCGCTTACAACTGGTAAACGGATTTTCCACTTCCTTCCAGGAAGTCCATCATACCAATCGGGTATAATCTACTTACAACTGGTAAGTAGTTTTTCTGCATAGTTTCCACATCACTCCATGCAAGTGTGATGATAAAATTCCACTTATTAGTGGTTTTTCATTCCGAGGTACTCATCATCCCAACCGGATATAATGTAAAAATCCCACTCACCCGTTAATGCAATGAATTCCTCTTAACCGGCTTTTTGCCTCCACGCGAGTTTGTCTTTGCTGGCGTTGCCGGTACTTTGTGTTCCTACATGATATGAACATCATTGTTCATTATCTTTTGGCCTAATAGCCTTTATTCATCACAAATGAATAAAATACCCAAACTTTTCAATTATTTGCAATTAGGTCCCTAAAGTTTTTTTTCTTTAACTTTAGGTCCCTAATGCCAATTTTCCCCCAAATTGAGTCTCGATACTTCTAAAATTCATTTTGGGACGTCAATTTATTCAAAATCACAAAAAGGGGTTCAAGTTTCCCAAATTCCCAATTTGGTCCCTAACTTTTCCAAAATTACCATTTTGCCCATACTTAACAAAAATGGTAAAATTGACCCCAATAATTCCAAAAATTGACCAATTGGTCCCCCAACATCATTTTCATGCCAAATTGGCCATCAAATTAAGGCAATTGCACTTTAATCCCTCAAATTTTTTAAATAACCAATTTTCACCCAAAATTTCCCTTAATTTCAACCTTTCAACCTGACCGAATTTGATTTCATCAAATTGACCAATCAAATGAGGTTAATTATTGAAATTGAAGGTGGATTTGAGTTCCTATACACCCATACAATTCAATTGCATTTTGAATCGTATGAATTGACGTCGGAACAAGCTCAAATGGAGCTTCACCAGAAAACTAAACATTGAGAAAGAAAGCTTCGAAAGCTTACCGTTAGGGGCGCGATGGTCTGAGCTTTCAATTTGGGCAAATAGCTCTTGTCTTGAGGTTTCTCCTAGGATTAAGAATCGCATCAATTCATGTCAAATTGATGGAGAATTTGGTCAATTAAATTTTGTCAGTTCTCTCCCTAACACTGATCGGAATTTACAAAGGGGAGCCAAATTGGCTTACCTTTTCGCTCTAATTCAGTTGTATGAGGGTTGTAAAAGTGTTGGGAGGGCTTGGTTTGGCCTGAGAAGGGCTCGAATTGGTCGTTTTTAGCTAGGCCAAAATAGGGCAGCTTCAGTCCGCTGGAGTTGCTTCACGGTTCTATCACACATGCGTTTCTCCGGTGATCCTCAAAGAAAATGGAGGCTACCATCATGTAGCTGACTTCTCCCCGAATCTAAAGAACCCAACCATGTCTTTTTTAGCTCAGAAAAATGCCAGAGTTGGAGCACTAGTTTGAGCTTCATCAAAAAATGGAGCAGTAGGGAGAGAGTGGAGTTTTCAGGTGTGAGGAGAATGAATGAGGAGGGGCTCTTTATATAGGAAACTTGAGGACTTCATGGCCGTCCAATTTGCGCCGTAATGGCGGTGATTCTTCACCGGTATACCCGATTTTTCAGCAAGTGAACAATGCTGTTATTTGAACGAAGAAGATGACATTGTTCTAAACCGGACCAGACCGATCTGATTCGACCGAGTTTTTCAAAATTAAAAATTTGTAAATTCATCTAAATTCATTCACTACTAAATGGTGCCTCAATTTTCCAATTTGAATTTTCTAAGCCATCTAGTAAAACAAATTTAGAAATCGATTCAATAGTGGTTCAAACCGGTTCAAACTAGTTCAATCTGGTTCAAGTCCGGTTCCCCATAATCGATTTAGTTTTTACCTTCAATTCACTCTAAAGTCCTTTATCATGACTTTTGTGACTCTTTAGGTCACTTGAGATCCCTAAATTTTCCAGTTTGTCCTTTCTCTATCGGTTTCAGTTTATAAACCGACTCGATTTTCTCTTTGAAAATGACCGGTTATTTTCCCGATTTTCTTATAATTAAAGGATGAGGTTTACACAGACTATTGATAGGAGTTATGGGGTCATCACTCACGAAGTGAGATTCAAAGGGGCATCAAGTGAGTCATATTCATCAGAGTATGAAGAACAAAGCACTAGGTGTTGGAGGTATCACGGAGGAGCCTATCCATCTAGGAGATCGACCAAGCGCATCAGACTAGCAGATGCAAAATCCTACAACCCACCTATACTAAACTCTTGGTCAGTCAAAATGGGTGATGGGTAGGATAACTTACTTAACCTATATAATAAGCCATAGTTGTGGCACGTTCAATTAATGAATGAAAATTTCTTTTGGTTATAAGCTCATACAAAGAGAATTGACGAAAAGGGAGGAAAGCCAAGAGAAGTAAGGATTGAGAAGATCATTAGTACTAGCAAGCCGTAGGAAGAGAGAGACAAAGAAGTCAGGCTTAACCTATATAATAAGCCATAGTCTTGGGAGACTGAAGCTCCCGAATGCAAAGGTCAAAACTTGGCCTATAGGATACTCCTTAACAAGGAAGTCGAGAAACCCCATATTTTTAAGAGGAATGCTAGTGGGAATAAGGATCAAGTATTGGAATGTAATCATGGTATTCAAAGAGGAATTGTTCCCAAAGAAGTGGGTAAATGTTATGGTGACGTCAAAGGATGTTGTAATATTGGGTAGGTTGAACAACAATAAAATCAAATTTATAGAAAATATTTCTAAAGGAGTGAAGTAAGGAGCACTAGGGACAAGAAGAAAGTTGTAGACCCTAATTAAGAAATGATGATCAGGATGAAGGAGGATGGATTAGCCCACCCCAGCCTAATGGAGCTCAAGATAAGCAGGGCATAAGAAGAAGTACCCGAAATGAGACCACAAAAATTGAGATTTCCTTGGATAGAAGTTAAAAAGGGAAAACTCAAAGTTAGAAAAAGGGTATAAGGATATGAAGTAGGAGGACCCTAATGCAAGTGGTAAAAAGTTCGGATGCAACCTACAAAGATGGAAGTCTCGACTCTAAAGTGGGAGGGTAGTAAATGGGAACAACAAAAAGGATCCCCAAGATAAGCCCAAGGGATTATATGGTAGTAAAAGGAAGACAACCGTGACAGGGTCACAAATGGGTAAGGATGGACTAGGGAGAAGAGATCCTTGGGTAAGGATGCTATCGACCATGAGGAAGGGCACGAGGGAGGAAAAGATCCTTGGGTAAGGATGCTATCGACCATGAGGAAGGGCACGAGGGAGGAAAATCCATAGTAGTTTGGTAAACTAGGCGTGAGGAGATCAGGTAACCCGATAGTGGGAACTAAGGATGACATAAGAAGGTTGGTAAAGGACGAGTGATGAAGCGATCCAAATAATCAAGAAAGGCATGATGTCTAGGTAAAGGAAATCGATATGTATGGAAAGGATACTTAGGCAACGTTCAAGGAACATCACCAAATGGTAAAGAAGGACGGAGTCCAATGATCCCAAAAGGATTATAAAGTTGGAAAAATTATAGAGAGAATCTTGCCCCAAAATGACAGAAGAATTAGATCAAATAAAATATCATTGGCCAAATGAGTAAGTCCATCATTAAAAGTTACACGAAATGAGTAGGTATTTAAGAGGGAGAGAAATCCCTTAAGGACACTATCTAAAGGACTAAGTGAAAGAGTAACTATATCGATATTTTGCCTAGGGGGAATCGTATGAGTGAGGGAACACTCAAAGAAAAGGAAGTGAGAAGTCGGATTGCTACATGATTTTCTCCTTAAAGGCGGATACCTAATCGCGCCATTAAGGGCGATGAAAAATAATTGATAAGTCATAGACACCCTAAGACATGGAGAGGGAAGATGCCCAATGGGAGGAGAGGCATGAAGGATGCCCTAAAGGAGATACAACTAGGATGGGGACGTGTCCCATGGTATCATATTAGATCAAATCATAATTGGACATTGAGGGAAATTTAAGTCTTGAATAAATTCAAATGGCAATGAAATGTTAGATGGAGGTCTGTAATGGGAAAGGAAGGAAGGAAAAAGGAAGGAGAAATCATTCCCTACTTAAGGGACACATAACAAGTTTTGTGGACAAAACTCCTAAAAGGTGGGGAGAGTTGTAAACCCCGTTCTCTCCGGACAAGAAACCAAAAAGGGAAACCATAAATTTTTGAGAGAAAATCAAGTATCTAAGTGAAACAGAATTTGTAAATAATGGTTAAAACAGGGACTTGAAAAATCTCAAGTGGTAATAAATACTTCAACAACATGGAAAAGAACCATGAAGTGAATTGGATGTGAAAACCAAACCAATTCAAGGTGTACCAAACCTAAATCGGATTGAACTATATAGAATCGATTGAAAGATTCATTTCTCTAGGTGGATTAAAAAACGTCAAATTGGAAAATTGAAGCCACCATTATATAGAGAATGAATTTAGATGAATTTAGAAATTTTTAATTTTTAGAGAACCGATCGAATTGGGCATGAACCAGTCGATTTCCAAATTCGTGTCACCGAACTCGGTCTAACCAGACCAACCAACGAACCATTGCTAGGTCAGCGCCTAGTCAACAAGCACGACCAATCAGTGAGTGATGCATGGTGAAGTGTGCCACATCTACACTTAGTTAGTGCTGACCAATCAGCGCGAGACACGTGTCCTCGATTAATGGTGAGAGGAGGAAATCCAACTCAGCAACGACCGACCAATAGGAGAGCGACACGTGTCCCTGATCAGCAGTCAATGTTAGAGAAGCCCAATCATCTAAATTGACCAATGGGAAGTAGACATGTGGCAAAGGTGCCACGTTAGCATCCTATTGGGATATTGGAGAAACAGTCGACCAATTAGAAGTCGACACGTGGTAGTGCCACATCAGATGGCCACAACCAATCAGTAGCTAGCACGTGGCTTTTGCATAGTGTGTCAAGAGAGATATAGGGTTATTTAAATTAGCCAATCAGAGGCTAACACATAGTAGTCACGTAGTGCACGAAGAGGGAAATTTGATTCATTAAAATTGGCCAATCAAATGATGCCACGTGTCACGGTCAAAGATGGACCGAGTATGGTCAGCGGCCACACTAGAATGAGTGACCTGTGGGAGGTTGCCACGTGGCTGGTCAACAAGTTAAAGGGTGACTCGGACGCTATGTTGGACACCACATCAACAAAACTAATCAATCATAGACCACCGCGTGGCAGTTCGCATGTGTGAAGCTTGCACGAGCAACATAGTGTCATCTTCAACCTTGGGCAAAGGAATAGAGTGTGAGCGTCTAAGAGAGACTACGTCGCCAGAGCTTGAAAAATTTGCCACTGCTGTCAGAATTGGGCCAGTCCGATGCCGATTCTTGTGCTGGCTGGTAGCCCTATTAGTTGTTGAGCCCCCTATATAAGGAGCACCTCCCCATCGCTTGGGCAGCTCCAGAAGGTAGACAACTCCACTTTTCGGCGTGGCGTAGACCAAAGCTCCAACAAGAGGACTTTCTAAGACCTTAAGAGACAAATTGGGAGTTCGTAGAATTGGGAGGAGGTCCTCTACCTCACTTCAGTCCCCACTCATCTTGAAGACCACCAATGGAGTGTTAGAAAGCCTGCACAATACCTCTACTTCGGCGGTTGTAGAATAGACGAATCATGTCAAGCTAAATTTCGGTCACTCTCAACCTCCTCCCATTAAACTAGCCCTCCCCAAGCTCTTTTCGACAGACATCGAACGTCCCTAAAACTCGAGGGTAAGTCCAATTTGCCTCCTCTTATTGGAATAGTAAAATGCTAGAGAGAGAACATTTTTGAAGCTACACTTATCGAATTCTCCCAGCTCATGACACCAATTGAATGAATTCTTGATCCAGGACGAACCCCCTTGATGAGCACAAGCTTCCAAATCGAGAACACCAGTAATTGAGACCCAGCTAGTAAGATTTTGAAACTTTCTCTCTCTAGGACTTGTTTTCCAATGAAACTCTGATGGAGCTCAAAACATAGTGAAATTTTGAAATTTAAAGTCTGAGATGATTGTAGGGAGTTGATGTAATCGATTAACAGCCTAATAGGGGGAATTAAGAGAGTTTAGATGGTTAATTAGAGGAGATAAGAAATCAGGGGTCAAAATGCAAATTTTTGGGGCTGAATTGCTATCAATCGGAAACTTAGGAATTAAGTGGAAATGAGAAAACCTTATGGGCTTAATTAAGGATAAAATGGGTACTGGGGGCCTAAATGCAAAAATTTTAGAAATTAGGGACCTAAATGCAATTTAGGGAATTTTGAAGGACCTATACGAGAGAATGAGGTCTTACCTATCACATCCCCTTATGTGATTTCTTGGATCCTATAGAAATTGAGTGTCTGAGTACTTGTGCTATGGAGCAAGTCATGAGTTGGAAAATAGCTAGGACGAACGTGTCACGTTTATCGAGTGAGTGGGAACTTCCATCATACGTACTAGTTGGACTGGTGGATAAGCTTTTAAATTTTAAAATCATTTTTTCTGGAAATAGTCTTCCTTGACTGCATGAACTAACTTAAACATTTTGGGAGCTATTTACGGGGTGAGCTAGAGTTTCTCCATTGGGCCCAAGGCCAATGGGCACGGATTCTGGCCTCTGGAAATTTGTCGAGCAATGAGCCTACGAAAATTCTCATAATGGATAAGTTGTGTGCTATAGCTACCAAGCCAAGGTCTAGTTGTTGTGCTTTTTAGGCTAGCAGCTACAACATCGAAGCCAGGTCGTCGAACCCATTGGCCTGGTAGACTAGGGACCGAAGTCGAGCCAACAAACCATGAGGCTGGTAGCCCAAAGATAAATGTCTTGGAATCATCGAGGCGTTCGGTATGGGGTAGTGGTGGTTTCAAGGACTACTAGATGACCTAGGTAGCATAAGGGAAGTCTATCATCCAGGGAGTCAAGAAGCTCAGGGAGCTTCATGCGCATTGAGACTAGGGTTGGAGGGGAGAGGTCTCATCCCACATTTTGTGGACACGAAGTATAATTGATGCCCACTAAGACTCTTGGTAGGAGTCATGGACATTTACTAGGGTGGTCGGAAAAGGCACTTTAGACTACAAGTGGAGTAGTCGGATACTACTCTGCAACTAAGTAAACTCTTTTTATGTTTAAAGGGTGAATATTGGAAGAAAAATAAGATGGGTCATGATTATGAACAAAAATATGTTTGACTAAAACTATGTTGTAGAAATTTCCACTCACTGAGTCATGAACTCATTCCCTTCCCTTTTACTTCATTAAGGAAAGGTTGTGCCAAGTAAAGTCATAGCCCGAGGGAAGAATCAAACCTCTAAGGTAAATCCTATGTTATGATGTCTTAAAACAATTTGTTATGGAAAACGTATGTACGAGACGCCTTTACCTTTCTTGAACCATTTTAGTAGAGATACCATTGTGGCTTAGGGAAGGGTGGTGGGTTGTTCACAGGGCTCCGACCAAACCAGGTCAGGGAGTGACAACTTGAGTGGTATTAGAGCACAATTTTCCTAACAAATTCTCAAAACCTTAGGCCCTAATCACGAGTAACCTTTTCAAAAAAATATGAACAAAAACATGAGTGAAGAGTACATCCCCCAGAGGAATGCTAACGATCAGAGAAGAGATGCGAATGAAGAATACATTATGTGGAGGAACTCCCTAAGGAGAACCTCTCAATGTTCAGTAGAAGATGAGAACCCTCCGCCCCGAAACCCAAGATGAACCCACGCCCAAGAAGAGGCAAAAAGGAGCTTCTAGGAATCCTATGCTAACTACGTGAGGGTCTTCCATAAATTACCCTCGATTCAAGGCAACCCAGACCATATGAACCAAATGCAATGCGCTTATGAATACAAGGCCACTATCCTAGGCAAATTTGGGGTCATCACTCATGAAGTGAGATTGAGAGGGGCACCAACTGAGACATATTCATCAGAGTATGAAGAACCAAGCATGAACCCATACATAAGGTGTGGGAGGAAAATCCAGATTAGGTTAGTAAACTAGGTGTGAGGCCATTAAGAAAATCGATAGTGGGAACTATGGATGACCAATAAGAAGGTTGGAAAAGGACGAGTGAAGAAGGAAACCAAATAGTCAAGAAAGGCATACCATCTAGATAAAGGAAATCGATATGTATGGAAAGGATGCTTGGGCAACGTTCAAGGAACACTACCAGATGGTAAAGAAGGATGGAGTCATATGATCCCTAAAGGATTATAAAGTTAGGAACAATTATTGAGAGAATCTTATCCAAAAATGAGAAAAAAATAGATCAAAGAAAATATCATTGGACAAATGAATAAGACCAGTTGATCATAATAAGTTACACAGAGTGAGTTTATCATGTCCCGACACAGTTTGGTCAGAACCCTGTGAGCAACCCACCACTCCCCTTTGGTCTAGGAAGAATCACCACTTCATAGAACTGCGAGGAGTCGAGCATACCTTCTAACATTAAGAATAACATTATACACTATTAATAGCTTAAAAATAATTTACTTGGGTTTAGAGTCTTGGCGATGGGTTCTTTAAAGGTCATTTTCTTTCCTAAATAGGTTTAGAGGGAGGGATGAGATTCTACAACTCAGTAAGCGGGTGTTAGGGTGAGTTTTCAAAACAAAATTTATAACCTTTTCCTTGATCATAAGATTTGTGTTTTTTCTTCTTTTAGAAAAATATTTATATACTTCCCCTTGCTCGAGATTGGTTTAGCATTCAATCCCTCACCCTTTAACGAAAAGGGTTCAAACATTTGTAGATGTAGTACGCCGACTACATCCACTTGTTTATTAGAGCATCTTTACTGGCTACCTTGATAAAAGTTTGTGACTTCTACCTAAGTCTCAATGGACAACAATAGTCCGATTCTCATACCCAAATCATACTTTGTGTTCGTTGGGGAATGAGACCTCTCCTCCTCCACCTCAGTCTTAATGCGCTACAAGGTACTCCGAGCTTCGAGACCTATTGGACAACCAATCTTCCTTTATGCATCCGATGTCATCTAATAGTCCTTAAAACCAACATTACCCCATGTGGGGCACCTCGATGGTTCTGTATCTCAGCATGCACATACAAAAGTATTTTAACTTAGACCTTTCATCTTTGGTGCCACAAACCCAACAAATTTGATATCCCAACTAAAGCTTGGTAGCTACCAGCCCAACGATTTCATTCACTCGGCTTCGGCTTGGTAACTACTAGCCAATTAAGTATTATGATCTGACTTCGGCTGGGGTGGCTACATCACACAACTTAACCATTTTTGGTGAACAGTTAAAATATATAGGAATCAAGATTTTATCTATAGGTTTGAGCTTGTTCCCATTGGCATTGATCCCACTTCATGAGTTTTTCCAAAACTAGTTCTTGGATCCATTTAATTTAAAAAATGAGGCCTCAGGCCTACTAGAGCAATTCCAGCTCTCATCAGAATCGTCTCCCAAAATCTTTTAGCAATTTCACACAGTTAGGGGAGAACATTACTAGAAATTGGTTTTTAGAAGGCAAAATAGTGCTCATCACCCCAATCAGGTATGCTGTTAGAAAATCCCACTCACCCAGTAACTGTGACGTGTACGTTCCAACTGAATTCCAAATACTGATGCGCTACTCTACACAAATACTCGCACAACTAGTTCCTACATGGTTCGAGTATTCACATAAGAAGGTTTGGCAAAAAATACCTCTTACTTTAGGTCCCAAATAGTCAATTCATTTTTAATTAAATACCTAAGGTTTCCAATATCCCTCTTAATTTTACCAAAATTTCCAATTGGTACTTAAATTCTTCAAAATTACCAATTGTCCTCTAATTTTTCCAAAAATTGCCGATTAGTCCTCAATTTCATCCAAATTGCTAATTGACCCTCAATTGGGAGTTAATATCATAAAAGTCTCCCAATTTTTCCTTAATTACAATTCGGCCCCCAATTTTCCAAAAATCCCCAAATCACAAAATTTTTCCTAAAAATTGCATTTTGACTCCCGAATCTATGTTTCATCAAATTGACCTCCCAAACATAGTTAATTGCCCTCTGTCATGATCTTAATCATCTTCCATATGTCACCTGATTCATTCCAAGCATTAAAACACTCAATATGGCTTAGAATTGAGCTCAAATGAAGCTTCACTGGAAAATCATCCTAGAGAAAGAAAGCTTTGATTACTCATCGATGAGGATCCGGTGATCGGAGTTTTTTATTCCTCTTACTTGCTCACTTCTTGGGGATCCTGCCTGGATCAAACCGCGCCTCAATTGGTGGCATGAGCAGTTATAATTTCTTAGTTAAATATTCAGGCAAAACTAACTATGAACAATGAATTCCAGCAAAGGGCAGCAGAGAGGACTTACCAACTTAGCTTAGGGAAGGTCGGGGAACCTCTAAGGGTGGTCTAGGGAGCTTCGTTTGGCTGGAATTGGGCTGAGGGTGGCTCAAATTGAGCTTGACCAGTTCGGGTTGAAGACTACCAAGGTGCGCAGGTATAGTACGAGCTTGTCGGTGCTTCTTCAGTGGTCATCGAATTGAATGGAGGTTGCAGTCGTATAGCTGACTTCCCCATAATTCTTGGAAAGCCGAATTCACTTTCGGAGGTGGAGAAAAGTGCCCAAGGTGGAGAAAACTAAGCACTTCATCTTCTTCGAGCGTTTGAGGTGTGAGGAGGGTGAATGGAGAGGAGCTCTTTAAATAGGGAGCTCAGGGATTGACCAGTCTATCCAATTCTCCATTGATTGGCCATTAACTCTCCAATTTAAGGCCTTGTTGAAGGGGTTTATTGGCCGTTGGAGGAAGGGCATCTGTTTTGTCTCTCTCTCTCTTCCTTATAGTCTAAAGGTAGATGATTTCATTGTGCCATGCGTGCAAGCTTTGCACGTGCGAACTTGCTACGTGGCGCTCTGTGATTGGTTGGATTTTCTTACGTGACTTCCTACTCAATAGCCAAGTTAGCCTTTGACCCGTTGACCGGACACAAGGTGGCCTCCCATTGGCTACTCATTCCTTCATGGTTGCTGACCATGTTCGGTTAACCATTGACCATGACACATGGCATCCTCTTATTAGATGTTTTAAATGCATCAGATTTCCCTCCTGACACATAGTGCCATTGCCATGTGTTAGCCTTCGATTAGAAGAGGTCATCCAACATGGAGAAAAATAGCCAAGTTGGAGCTCTAATTAGTGGGTCGTTTGTCTGACATACTGTCGGATGTTAACATGGCATCCTTGCCACGTGTGAGCTCCTCATTAGTTAGCCATGATGACAAGGCTTCTTTGACATTGACCATTGATTGGGGACACGTGTCACTGTCCTATTGGTCGGTCATTACAAATATGAATTTTCCAACTTTGATTGTTGAGTGATGACACGTGTTATGCTCTGATTGGCCAGCGCTACTGACTAAGCGGCAGACTAGGCTCACTTCACCATGTGTCACATGTTGATTGGTTGCATGTGCTGACTAGGCACTGACCTGGCAGTGGTCCTTTGACTAGTTAGACCATTGACCTGTCTAGTAGACCGGGTTTGGTGTCCCGAAAATGAAAATCGTTCAGTTCAAGCCAGATTTGATCAATTTTCCAAAAATTAAAAATTTCTAAATTAATTTTCTATCTGATGGTGGCATCAATTTTCAAATTTTATATTTTTAAACCATCTAGAAAAATGAATCTTTGAACCAGTTCTTTATTGTTCAATGTGGTTCAAGTCCGGTTCACCTTAAACTGGTCTAGTTTTTACATCCAATCCACTTCATGGTTCTTCTTCATGATTTTTGTGATCTATTACCTACTTGGGATTTTCCAAATTCTTATTCTGACCTTTCTTTACCAATTCTGATTCACTTAGATCCTCGATTTTCTCTAAAAAATTTATAGTTCCCTATTCTAGTTTCCTTGGTCCGAGAGGTTAGGGTTTACATCTCTCCCCACCTTTTAGGAGTTTTATCCCCAAAACTAGTTATGTATCCCCTACATAATGACCAATTTCACTTAATGTAAGCTTATGGTTCAATTCGTTATGATACCGTGGGGTACATCCCCATCTTGGTTGTATCTCCTTTGGGCAACCTTCACGCATGTTCGCTCTTTGGGCTTCTTTCCTTTTCGTGTCATGAGGGTGTCTATTATTTCATCAATTATTCAATCCTCACTCTTAATGGTGTGATTTGGCATTTGCTCTTGAGAAGGAAATTCTGTAGCAATGTCACCTTCTACTTCCTTTTCTTTTGACCATTTCCTTGATCATACACTATTTCCCTAAGCAAAATACCACCTTGGTTACTCCTTCACTTAGTCTTTAGATAATGTACTTAATGGTTTCTCTTTTCTTCATATATCTATCCATTCTGTGGGACCGTTATGATGGTTTAACTTACCCCCTTATCCAAAGGTATTTTCTTAGGTCCAATTATTATGTTGCTTAGGGTAAGACTCTCTTGTGATTTTTGTCCAAATGTTAATCCAAATCACATGATTGGGAGTTCCAAAAATATCTTACCATCTTTGTCACACCCAACCTGGTTTTGTCAAATCCCCGTGATCAACCCGCCACTCTCTCAGTTCCCTAGAATAACATATATCAATAAAAATGCAAGCTCAAGATAATTAAGCATACCTGACAAAGGGTAAGGCCTAGTGTTATCCCTATTCATTTCTCTATTTCCTAAAAAGGGATAAAAAGACTAAGTAAGTTTCTACAACCTAGTGAATGGGAAACTTTAAAAATAAAGTTTCAATAAATTAGTTTTTGAATTGGAGTGTGCCAGACTCCTTATTTCCTTTAAGATATTTCATCCTCAAAAAAATGATTTTCATAGCCATTTCTCATCATTAACCACAAATGGTGTGTTAATCAACCAACACACGCCCTTCATCATGAAGGGAACACACATTCACAGGGCAACACGTCCACTAGACCCACTTGTGGCATCGGAGCGACTTTACCAGCCACCTTTATAGGAGCCCGTCCGCTTCTACCCTGAGAATGAGTGGATGTACACGACATCCGACCCTAAATCATGTAAAGAAACTTCGTGTCCGTATGAGCACAGAGACCTCATCTCGACTCCATCTTGGCCTCATGCGCATGAAGCTACATCAAGCTTCCCTCACTACAAGCATGACCATCTGCCCTTATCTCCACCATGTCATCCAGTAGCCCCTAGGACACATCACTACCCCTCTTGGGTGTCTGAAAGGTCTCGTACCTCAGTGCATGCAGAAAACAACAATTTTCCACATAAGCCATTTAATCTTTGGTACCACGGGTCCAATGGTCCCGACTCTCAACTCGAACTACAACTGTTTGCCTCGACTAGTCCATCGACCTATCTTGTCGCATTGTCGCCAATCCATCGAGTATGTCGGTCCCGACTTGGTACCATGGCCAAACACATCATTCATTTAAAATTTTCATGGCTTAAACTTATGTTTGTTTACAAGCTCCTGCTCGTGCCAATTGGCCTTGGGACAATTGTATGAGATTTTCAAAATCGGGCATATTAGCCCCCAAGTTCCAA
Organism: Trapa incisa; assembly: GCA_030064435.1. Classification (NCBI taxonomy): domain Eukaryota; kingdom Viridiplantae; phylum Streptophyta; class Magnoliopsida; order Myrtales; family Lythraceae; genus Trapa; species Trapa incisa. The sequence goes on from CM057777.1 coordinate 12,788,200, forward strand.
AATTGAGGCCCTCGCTCTATCTGAGTTATTCGAGCTCCTGTCAAGAAGCTCTCCCAAAATGTTTAAGCAGTGGCACACAGTTAGAGTATAGCACTTCTAACAAAAATAATCTTTCAGCTATCCATCACACCAACCAGGTATGAGGAAATCTCTGCTCATAATCGATAAATGGGTTTTCTACTTCCATCTAAGATGTTCATCATACCAACCAGATATGATCTACTTACAACCAATAAATAGTTTTTCCGTGTAATTTCCATATCACTCCATCCAGGTGTGATTTTTAAAATTTCACTTAGTAATTGGTTTACTTTTATGAGGTGCTAATCATCCCAACTAGGTATGATGTAAAAATCCCATTCACCCATAAATGTCGTGAATCATTCTTAATCGGCTTTTCATCTCCTCACAAGCTTGTCTTAACTAGCGTTCCTGGTACTCCGTGTTCTTGCATGATATGGACATCCTTGTTCACTATACTTTGGCTGGATAGCCTTCATTCATTACGAATGAATAAAATACCCAACTTTTCAATTAAGTGCAATTAGGTCCCTAAAGTTCTTTTTCTTTAACTTTAGGTCCCTAATGTTGATTTCTCTGCATATTGAGTCTTGAAACATCAAAATTTTACTTTGGAACCTCAATTTATTCAAAATTATAAAAAGGGGTTCAAGTTTCCCAAATTTCGAATTTGGACCCCAATTTTTCAAAAATTACCATTTTGCCCCTACTTAACAAAAATGGTAAATTTCACCCCAAATTTTCCAAAAATTGACCAATTGGTCCTCCGACATCTTTTCCATGCCCAATTTACCCTCAAGTATAGGAAATTGCACTTTAGTCGCTCAAATTTTTGAAATCCCCAATTTTTCCCCCAATTTCAACCTTTCAACTTGGCCAAATTATATTTCATCAAATGGATAGATCAAATGAGGTAAATTGTTGAAATTGAAGGTATTTTTAGGTTCCTACACATCCATACAATTCAATTGCACTTTGAATCACATGATTTGACACTGGAATGAGCTCAAACGGAGCTTCGCCGAAAAATTGAACGTAGAGAGAGAAATCTTGTCGTCGGAGGTGTGGCGGTCCGAGCTTTCGATCTGGGCAGATAGCTCTCATCCTGAGGTTACTCCTAGAATCAATAATCACCTCAATTCATGTCGAATTGAGGGAGAAATTGGTCAATAAAAATATGGCGGTTCTCTCTCTAGTACCAATCGAAATTCACCAAGGGGAGCCAAATTAGCTTGCCTTTCCACTCTAATATGGCCGTATGAGGGCTCATGAAGTGTTAGGAGAGCTTAGTTTGGCTTGGGGAGGGCTCGAATCGGCTGATTTCAGCTTGATAGGAATAGGGCAGCTTTGGTCCGCAAAATTTGTTTCACTATTCGATCATGCCAGCGCTTCTCCGACAACCCTCGAAGCAGTTGGAGACTACCACCGTGTAGCTGAATTCTCCCTGAGTCAAAGGAATCCTACCACACCTTATTTGGCTTAGAAAAGGCCCTATATCGGAGCTTTAGTTCAAGCTTCATCGGAAAACTAAGTAGTTGAGAGAGAGTGAGGTTTTCAGGTGTGTGGAGGATGAATAGAGAGGGGCTCTTTATATAGGGAGCTCGGGGACTCTCTTACTGTCTATTTGGCACATTAATGATAGTCATTGATGGACTGAAACGTATTGAACAGAAACATTTCTTCTTCGCCGGCTCTATTGAATTTTATGGCGAGTGAACAGTGTTGTCATTGGAAGGAAGAAGATGACAATGCTCCGAATCGAATTCAATGCTTAAACTGGCCGGTTCTAGCCTATTCGATCGAGTTTTTCAAAATTAAAAAAATTTAAATTCATTATATATCAAATGGTGGCCTCAATTCTCCAATTTGAAATTTCTAAGCCACCTACAAAAATTAATTTAGCATCCGGTTCAAACTAGTCCAAACCGGTTCAATAGTGGTTCAAACCGGTTCGGATCCGGTTCACCTAAACGGTCTGGTTTTCTTTCCCAAATTATCCTAAGGTCACTTTCCAAGGTTTTTATATCCCTTCGGGTCACTCGAGAGTTGTAAATTTCCCAATTTATCTATTCTCTATGATCGGGATTTGTGAACTAGTTTAGTTTTCTCACTCGGTTTGACCGGTTTTTTCCCTTGTTTTCCTTAACTCCAAAGGGCGAGGTTTACAGTCTCTATGTCTAGTTATTCTCCCTTGGTCGTTGAAAACTCTTTTAGCTCAGTGTCCTTTCTAGTGGGTTTTCGACGTTATCCCTTTTATGCCTTATATTTGTCCTTTAGACCATTCCTTCTTTATTATAACCCAGGTCCACACAATTTCTTATATTTGCCTTCATCATGATTTTCTTGACCGTTTGGATTTCTCTTATTCATTAATCTTTCACTAACCTCCTTATTGAGCATTTCTGGTTCCAAATATTAGATTTCTCAATCAATTCTTGACTTATCAACATACTTGGGGTTTTTCTCCCTCATGTCCTTACTCATATCCGATGGCGACCTTATTTGAGGATTTTTGCTCTCTAGTCCATCCTTGCTCGCTTGTGACCCTTCGTAGTTATTGTCCCATCACTCCTATTTGATCCCATATAATATACTTATTGATCCCTTGGACTTATCTTGGGAGTTCCTTTTTGTTGGTGCAATCCTCTACTATCATCCTTCAAAGTAGAGACTTCCATCCTTAGAACTATGTGATCCTATTTACTATTCCTTGAAGTTTTCCTTCCTTCATATCCTTGCACCCTTTTATTTTGGTGCATACATTCATCTTCAATCCTTTACCGACTTTGAATTTCCATTTCGATCTTGATTTCCTATCCGAGAAACTTTCGGTTAGTAGTCTTATTTTGTGTATTCCATGCTATGCCCAACCGTCCAACGTTAATCTCTATTAAGCGGGCATGGACTGAAACTAATATTGATATCCATAATTATTCCTTTAATCACCTCTTGGTTGGAGTGCGTACCCCTTCAAGGTTTCTCTTCTTTCGGGATATGTTCCCTTATTCATGTATGTCATTCATCCCCACCTGTTATGACACCATTCGATGCTACCTTCTTGCTTACTTTTTCCTTGGGAATCCACATTCTTTGTACACTGTCCTTATTCCTACTTGTATCTTATTTCAAATTTACTTCCTTAAGGTAGAGTTTAGATCGCTTTTGTTCTGAGATTTCTTGACCTTCTTGTGAGAGGCTTACTTAATCATTTCCATGGCTTGAGTTATGGTCATCCTTTATCATATCATTAAATATTATTCTTTTTGGCCATCGGTCGCTTCATGCTCCTTTTTCTGACATTTGACCTTCCCATTTGGGAGTACATCTTTTCCCTCATATCGTTCCAAACATTCTACCTATCTCAGGCCTAGTGATATCCATATGATTATCCTAAGTGTACTCTTGGTTCCCATTTCGACCTTTAGTCTTCATCCTTCTTTGACTTTTACCATCTTTCCACTAAGAATTTTTCTCTATTCATATGTATGAGTTTTTTTTGGTCATATTATAATTCAAGAGGTAGATATATCTTAAATTTGGATAATTATTTATTGGAGAGGAATATAATAAGTTTGAGCTGTTGCCCCTATTACAAAGAGGTAGTTACGCGGGAGGTTGGGAAGTGCTATCTACTATACTAGGCTCTTGATGAGTTTACTCCTAGGTGAGGTTGTAAGCCCTTACTGGTGTCCTTGGCATCAGGTAGGCTTCCCTCATACTTGTGGCTATGACATCACCAGATGTAGGCACCACATTCCTTGGTGGTACTAGACACTTCCTCGCAAAGTGACCTCTCTGTCCACATCTAAAATAGGTTACTTCCCTACATATACCTTTGTGACATCTCGGGTATTGGGAAATATTCCTTTGTGGATTCCTATTACTCTTAGAAAGTGTCACTCTACATCCTCAGGGCATTGGACAGCTTATCATGACATGTCCTAAATGTCTACACCTATAACAAGTTGCCTTCCGTAACTTTTTGTAGTTCTTCTAACAGCTAAGACATTGGGAGATTTCCTCTTTCCTTCTTGTCCTTTCCTTCTGAGTAGGGTCACTATGGTTTCTATTATTTTGTATGTTCCATGTATTGGAATGCCTTGTTTGTACCAACCGTCCAAGGGGTAGCTTCTGGGTTTATACTTCATCATATGGGAAGTGTGTACTTCATTTAAGGTGATTGTCCATTCTCGATGGAACGTAAAATTCCCCAAACACCCCGATGAACTCCTTGTAAAGTTTCCTCAGCTTGATAGTTATTCTTGATATAGTGGATTGAGTCCTCCTAGACTCTTGGTGTAAACCCCGCCCTTTTTAGTTAAGGAAACTGAGAAAGTAATCGGTCAAACCAAGTGAGAAACACCGAACCGGTTCACAAAACTGATCATTAGAGAATAGGCAATTTGGGAAATTTATAACTCCCGAGTGACCCAAAGGGTTCATAAAGTTTTAGAAAGAACCTTAGGATAAATTGGAAGAGAAAAACCAGACCATTTCAGATGAACCAAATCCAAATGGATTGAACCCAGTTTATGAACAAAGTCGATTCATGAAATGAAACTGATAGAGAAAAGGCAAATCGGGAAATTTATGAAACTTGATGACCTAAAGAGTCACAAAAGTCAAGAAAAAGGACTTTAGGATAAATTGGAGATGAAAACCAAACCGGTTCAGGTGAACTGGATCCGAACAAGATTGAACTGGTTTGGATCGGTTTGAACCACTATTGAACTAGATGTTAAATTCAATTTTCTAGGTGGTTAAGAAAATTCCAATTTGAGAATTGAGTCCACCATCTGATAGATAATAAATTTAGATGAATTTAGAAATTTTTAATTTTGAAAAATATGGTCGAATCGAGCCTAAACCAACCAGTTTAAGCTTTGAACTCGATTTGGACAGGCCCGGTCCGGTTTGTACCAGTGTCGTTTTCTTCCTTCAGATGACAACACTGTTCACTCACTAGAAATTTGAGCAGCACAGGCAAAGTTGAATATTCTTCGGTGAGGGAGTTTCAAGTAATGAATGATCGCCATTAAGGTGTCAATCGGGACAGACAAGAAGTCTTTGAGCTTCCTATATAAAGACCCCCTCCTCATTCATCCTCTCCACACCAAAAAACTTCATTGTCTCTCAACTGCTCCAATTTACAGTGAAGCTCGAACTAGAGATCTGATATAGGGTCTTTTCTGAGTCAAAGAAGGCATCGTCATGTTCATTGCATTTAGGGAGAAGTCAGCTACACTCATGTAGTCTTTGTTTGCTCTGATGATCATTGGAGAAATGCCGGCGTGATCGAATAGTGAATCAGCTACGGCGAACCGGAGCTGCCCTATTTTTTGTCGAGCTAAAATTGGCTAAATCGAGCCCTTCTCAAGCCAAACCAAGCCCTCCCAACACCTCCACAGTCCTTCTACATCTGAATTAAAGCTGAAAGTTAAGCCAATTTGGCTCCCCTTTGTAATTACCGACCAGTGCTTGAGAGAGAACCCACAGAACTTCATTGATAAAATTCTCATTCAATTTGGCATCAATTGATGCAATTCTTGATCCTAGGAGGAACAAAGGAAAAGAGCTAACTGCCCAGATTGAAAGCTCGGAACGCCTCGCTCATAACGGTAAGTTTTCGAAGCTTTCTCTCTCTAAGTCCACTAAATTACACAATTTCCCCTACTTGTACAATTGATGAAAATACTCTTAGCACTTGATGAAATTATAAAAATGCCTAACTTCTTATTTAGCTGAGATAAACATAGGATTTAAGGGCATGTATGGCTAAATGGAAAAAAATGGGCAAAATTACAAAAATTCTCCTAAAGCCGAAGGATAAATTGGATGCCCTTACAACCGACCTCAAATTTTCTCAAGTACCGAAGTTAGATAGTAAGGCATAACATTTAGAAACCTATTTAGATTTAATTATAAAATTAGGGTTTAAGGGTAAAATTACAAATTTGGAAATATTACGATACAACTTATTAATTACACCAATTAATGACCCAAAATATACTTGGCTTTAATTTTCCAATTTTATCACTTTAATCCACCAAGAAAAATGAATTTAGAAACTGCTACATGTATAGTTCAAACCAATTCAATCCAGATCACCTTGAATCGGTCAGGTTTTCTCTTCCAATTTGTTACATGGTTCTTTTCCATGTTTTTTTTTTACTCTTTGATTCACTTGGTATTTTCCAATTTCCCATTTTACCATTTATTTACTAGTTTCGATTCATTAATTGGCTCGGTTTTCTCTTTTGAATTAGCTCGTTCTTTTCTAAGTTTTCTTATCTTTAAAGGAACGGGGTTTACAGTCATCTCCCTCATTCAGATGATGAAAATGTTCATGGAAAGATTTTCGCCTGCCATTTTCAATGAGGGAAAATTCCCTATGACAATGGCAGTTTTTGGAGAGGATAGACTCGACCAACTTGGAAATTAGTAGAGCCAAGTGTCCCCGAGCTCCATATATAAAGAGCTCCCCTTCATTTATCCTCCTCACACGTCAAATGCCTAAAGAAGAAGTGCTCAATTTTCTGGTGAATCTCGAACCAGAGCTCTGATTTGGGCACTTTTCTCCACCTTAGAAGGTGAATTCGGGTTCTTTACAATATGAGGTAGTTAGCTACATGACCACATCCTCCATTCAGCTCGAGGATCGCCGGAGAAGCGCCGATGAGCTCGCACAGTACATTGCTCCACAGTGGTCGACAACTTGAGCTGTTTTAGCTCAATTCGAGCCATCCCCAAACTAATTCTAGGCAAACCGAGCTCTCCAGACCACCCTAGAGGTGAGTACAAAGACATAGAGAATGGGTTTTCAAAATTAAAATTTTTTTAGGGAAAATGTTTGAATCGGAGTGTGCCAAACTCCTTATTTTCTTTTAAATTTTCTCATTTCCAAATTGTGGTTTTCATAATCATTTCTTATTACAACAGTGTGTCATCACCTAACACACATCCTTCATCATGAAAGTAAAACACATAATTGTAGGCCAGCCCATCCACTGTACCCACTTGTGGCATCGAAGAGACTATACCGACCACCTAGATAGAAGCATGTCCACTTCTACCTTGAGAATGAGTGGATGTTTGCGTCATCCTACCCTCAATCCCGTAACAAATCTTTGTGTCTGTATGAGGATAGAGACATCATCCTGTCCCCACCCCATTCTCATGCGCTTGAAGCTATGTCGAGCTTCGCAAGTCTTCTGGTACGACTAATTGCCCTTATACCCACCAGGTCGTCCAGAGCCCTAGGATGCATCACTATCCCTCTTGGGCATCTTGAAAGTTCCATAACACGGTAAATGCAAAATCAATAGTTTTTCACATAATGCTGTATAATCTGTGGTGCCACTGGTCCGACGACTTCGACCCTCAACTCGACTTGCAACTGTTTGTCTTGACTAGTCAGAAAACATGTCATGTCTATCTACCACTAGTCCATCGAGTATGTTAGTCGTGTCTTGGTTCAATTTTCAAACAACTCATTTACTTAAGTTTTCATGTTTGTTTACGAGCTCCTGCTCATGGCAACTAGCATAGGGCCCATTGTTCGAGATTTACAAAATCGGGCATATAACCCCCCCCAAGTTCCAAAATCGAGGCCTCAGGCCTATATGAGCTATTCGAGCTATCGTCAAAAAGGTCTCCCAAAAATTTTAAGCAGTGACACACAGCTAGGGGAGAGCACTTCCGATAAAATAAACTTTTCTACTGTCCATCATACCAACCGGGTATGAGAACTTCTCCACTTGTAACCGATAAACAAGTTTTCTATTTCCTTCTAACAAGTTTCATCATACCAACTGGGTATGATCTACATACCATCGGTAAGTAGTTTTTATGTGTGGTTTCCACATCACTCTTCTCATATGTGATTGGGCAGGCTCAGACACATTGAGTACATCCTATACAGGTATCATAAAAATAAAATGCCACTTAATAGTAGGTTTTCATTTTTGAGGTACTTATCATGGAGGGACTTCTGGGTTGGAGAGGATTCACAAAGGGGAAATAAGTGTGCTTCAGATTTCTAAAGCAGGATCGATGAAGGTTTGGAAGCTCCGTTTGAGCTCATTCCAGCACCAAATTGTCCAATTCAAAGTGCAATTGAATCGTATGAAGATGTAAGAACTCTAGTCTAACTTCAATTTCAATAGTTAAACTTATTTGATCTATCAATTTGATGAAAACAAATTCGACTGTGTTAAAAGGTTGAAATTTGGGAAAATTAGGGGAAAATTGGGAATTTCAAAAATTTGAGGGACTAAAGTGAAATTTCCTTAAATTGATGGCCAATTGGGCATGATAAAGATATTGAGTACCAATTGGGAAAATTTTGGAATTTTTGGGGCAAAACTTACCATTTTTATAAAGTAAGGGCAAAATGGTAATTTTGGAAAAGTTGGGGACCAAATTGAAAATTTGGGAAATTAAACCCCTTTTGTGAAATTGAATAAATTGAGGTTCCAAGGTGAATTTTAGAAGTTTTGGTAATCAATTTGAGAAAAAACCAGCATTAGGGACATAAAGTTAAAGAATAATAACTTTTGGTAACTGATTGCAAATAAAGAAAAAGTTTAATTTTCTAATTTATTTTTAATGAATGAGGGCTATTAGGCCAAAAGATAATGAACAAAAGTGCTCATATTGTTAAGGAACACGAAATACTAAGAACGCTAGCTAAGATAAGTTCGAGTAATGACAACAAAACGACTACGAGGATATTCACTACACTATTGGGTGAGTGGGAATTTAATGTCAGAAATGAATTTAGATGAACTTAGAAAAATTTAGATTTGAGAAAATTGGTCAGATTGGGCCTGCACTTGTCAATTTTTGCCCTTGAACCCAGTCGGACCAGTCCAATTTGGAACAGTGTCATCTTTTTCTTTAGGATGACAGCACTATTCAGCAGTTCAAAAACTTTCCATCTCCGATGAAGGAATATCCTCTTCCACCTAGGCAATTTTTGAAGAAGATAAGCTCGACCAATATGGAAAGTGGTTAGCCAAAGGGTCCCTGAGCTCCCTATGTAAAGATATCCTCTTTATTCATCCTCCGCACACATCAAATCATCATTCTCTCGCAAGTGGTCCATTTTTCGGTGAAGCTCAAAACAAATCTCCGACTTAGAAGACAATGTTGGGTCCTACAAACTTCAGGGAAAGTCACCTACCTGATAGCAATCTCCCTTCGACCCGAAGACCGTCGGAGAAGTGTTGGCGAAATCAAATAGTGAAGCAGCTCTGATAGATCGAAGTTGCACTGTTTTGGTCGAGCTGGATTTAGCCAAATTTAGGCCTCCTCGGGCCAAACCAAGCCTCCCCAACATACCTACGAGCCCTCACACGACCTTCCCAAGGTAAAAGGTAAGCCAATTTAGCCATCCTCCATCGATGCAGATCGGTGTTAGAGAGAGAAAGTATCACGCCCCGACCCTTTTTGGTCAGATCCCCAAGATCAACCCGCCACTCTCCCAGTTTACTAAGGGTTGCCCCTTCTTTATAAACCATGAGGAGTAAGGCATCCTTTAAACCTACACCTTTCTTAGAATAACATAAATCAAAACTAAACAATTTTTTTTAAACTTATCATACTTGCCTTACAGGTGTGTTAGTTGGTGGTCTTAGGGGTAAACCTTCTAGAGTTATCCAAAAGGGATATGAGGGATGGAGTGAGTTTGACAACTCAGTGAATGGGTGTTCAAAGATTTACTTTTAGAAAAATAGTTTGAATTTGGAGTGTGTCAGACTCCTTATTTTTCTTTTAAAAACATTTCATTCTCAATTCTTGGTTTCCATAACCTTTTCTCATCATAATAGTGTGCTTATCAATCAACACATGCTCTTCATCATTAAGGAACACACATCGCAGGCTAGCCCATCCATTGTACCGACTTGTGGCGTCAGAGTGACTTTACTAGCCACCTAGATAGAAGCACGTCCACTTCTATCCTGAGAATGAGTGAATGTTCACAACAGCCGACCCTCAATCTCATAACAAAACTATATATCCGTACAAGGATAGAGACCTCATCTCGTCCCCACCTCGGTCTCATGTGCTTGAAGATACATCGAGCTTCACAAGACTTCTGGTATGACTAACTACCCTTATATCCACTAGGTCGTCCAGAGCCCTGAGACACATCACTACCCCTCTTGGGCATCTTGAAGGTCCTGTAACATAGTGCATGCACAAATCAACAGTTTTTCACATAAGCCATATAATCTGAGGTGCCACTAGTCCAATGGCCTCGATCCTCAACTTGACCTGTAGCTCTTTGTCTTGACTAGTCCGAAGACCTGTCATGCCGTACTGCCACTCGTCCATTGAGTATGTCGATCCTGTCTCGATACCATGGCCAAACAACTCATTTACTTAAGTTTTCCTAGCTTAAGATCATGTTAATTTACGAGCTCCTACTCATGCTAACTAGCTTAGGGCCCACTGTTCGAGATTTTCAAAATCGAGCATATTAGCCCCCAAGTTTCAAAACCGAGGCCTCCGGTTTATGTGAGCTATTCAAGCTTCTGTCAAGAAGGTATCCCAAAAAATTTGAAGTAGTGGCACACAGTCAGGGGAGAGCACTATTGACAAAATAAACTTTTCAACTGTTCATCAAACCAATCAAGTTTGAGGACATCTCCGCTTATAATCGATAAGCGGGTTTTCCACTTCCTTCTAGGAAGTTTCATCATACTAACCATGTATGATCTACTTACAACTGAAAAGTAGTTTTTTCCGCGTGATTTTCACATCACTCCTCTTAGGTGTGATATTTAAAATAGCAATTAGCAGTGGGTTTTCATTTTCGAGGTGCTTATCATCCCAACCATGTATGATATTAAATATCCCACTCACTCGATTGTGTAGTCAATATCCTCTTAGCCGGCTTGTTATCCTTACTCAAACTTGTCTTAGCTGACGTTCTTAGTACTTCATGTACCTACACAATATAAACACTCGTGTTCATTATCATTTGGCCTAATAGCCCTCATTCATCCCAAATGAATGAGAAAACTAAACTTTTCCTTTATTTACAATTAGGTCCCTAAAGTTATTTTTCTTTAACTTTAAGTCCCTAATGTCGGTTTTTCTTCTAATTGAGTCCCGAAACTTTTAAAATTCACCTTAGGACCTCAATTTACTCAAATTCACAAAAAAGGGTTTTAATTTCTGAAATTTCCAATTTGGTCCCCAACTTTTCCAAAATTACCATTTGCCCCTACTTTACAAAAATGCTAAATCTTGCCCCAAAATTTTCAAAATTTGCCCAATTGGTCCTCCGACATATTTATCATGCCTAATTGGCCCTAAATTTTATGAAATTTCACTTTAGTCCCTCAAATTTTTGAAATTCCCAAATTTCCCCTAATTTTTCCCCAATTTCAATCTTCTACCCAGCCAAATTATATTTCAACAAATTGATCAATCAAATGAGATATTGTTGAAATTGAAGTTATATTGGAGTTCCTACACCTTCATGCGATTCAATTGTACTCTAAATTGCATGATTTGATGCCAGAATATGCTCAAATGGAGCTTCACCGGAAAATTGGAATTAGAGAGAGAGAGCTTCGAAAGCCTACCGTCCCGGGCGCGGCGGTCCAAGCTTTCGATTTGGGTAGATAGCTCTCATCCTGAGGTTTCTCCTAGGATCAAGAATTACATCAATTGATGATGAATTGAACGATAATTTTATCATCGAAGTTCCGTCGGTTCTCTTTCTAGGACCAGTTGGAAATTAAAGAGGGGAGCCAAATTGGCTTACCTTTCAATTCTAATTCAGTCATCAAAGGGCAAAAGAGGTGTTGGGAGAGCTTGCTTTGGCCTAAGGAGGGCTCGAATTGGCTGAATTTGGCTCAATAGAAACAAGGCAGCTTCGGTTCGTCCGAGTAGCTTCACTGTTCGATCACGCTCGCACTTCTCCGGTGACCCTCGGAGCGAATGAAGACTACCATTGTGTAGCTGACTTCTCCCCAGTTCTAAGGAACTTGACCACACCTTCTTTGGCTTATACAAGACCCTATATTCGAGCTCTGGTTCGAGCTTCATTGAAAAACTGAGTAGTTGAGAGAGAGGGAGGTTTTCAAGTGTGGAGAGGATGAATGAGGAGGGACTCATTATATAGGAAACTCGAGGACTTCTTGGCCATTTGTTTGGTGCCTTAATAGCGGCCATTCATTGCTTGAAATGCCCTAGCCAGAGACTTTTCAGCTTCACCGGCACTGTTCAATTTTTCGGTGAGTGAATAGTCTTGTTATCTGAAGGAAGAATACAACACTATTGCGAACCAGACTGAACCGGTTCAAACCGGGTTCAAAGCATAAACTGGCCCAATCAGGCATAATTCGATAGAATTTTTCAAAAATTAAAATTTTGAAATTCATTTTCTATACAATGGTGGCCTCAAATCTCAAATTTGAATTTTCTAAGCCATCTAGAAAAATAAATTTAGCATTTGGTTCAATAGTGGTTCAAACCGGTCCAAACTGGTTCAATTCGATTCGGATCCGATTCACCCGAACCAGTTTGGTTTTCATCTCCAATTCATACTAAAGTCCTTTTTCATGACTTTTGGGACTATTTGGGTCACTCAGGATCCATAAATTTCTCGGTTTGCTCTTTCTCTATCGGTTCCAGTTCATAAATTGACTTGGTTCATATGGCGGTTCAATCCAGCTCAGATCTGGTTCTATTGAACCGGTCTGGTTTTTCTCTCCCAAATTGTCCTAAAGTCTCTTTCCAAGGTTTTATGAACCCATTGGATCACTCGGGAGTTGTAAATTCCCCAAATTGTCCGATCTCTAATGATCGGATTTGTGAACTGGTTCGGTGTTTCTCACTTGGTTTGACCAGTTCCTTTCCCAGTTTTCCTTAACTCTAAAGTGCGGGGTTTACAAAAAAGTGTTGAATTTTACTGATAAAATTGACCCTCATTTGAACTTAAATTGTAGCAACTCTTGATCTTAGAAGGAATCTAATGACAAGAGCTACCTCTCCAGATCGAGAGCTCAGACCGTCGCACCTCCGATGGTAAGCTTTCAAAACTTTCTCTCTCTACGAATAGTTTTCGGGTGAAACTCCGTTTGAGCTCATTTCAGACTCAAAATCTACAATTCAAAGCTCCATTTGATTATATGGATGTTTAGAAACTGATCCATGCCATCAATTGGAGCAATTAACCCCAATTGAATGACCAATTTGAAGAAATCAAATTCGGTTAGAGGGAAAATTGAGGATTTCAAAATTTTGAGGGACCTCCATGCAATTTCTCAAAATTGAAGGTCAATTGAAAATGAGAAAGATGTTAGTGTACCAATTGGTCAATTGTCTAAAGATTTGGGGCCAAGTGGCTATTGTCGGGAAAGTAGGGGCAAAACCGTAATTTTTTGAAAATTGGGGACCAAATTACAAATTTGGAAAACTTGAGTCCCTTACATAATTTTGAGTAAATTGAGGATCCAAAGAGGATATTGGAAGCCTTGGAATTCAAATTGGGGAAAACGTTGGCATTAGGGACCTACAGTCAAGAAAAAGGAACTTTAGGGACCAAAGTGCAATAAACTGAAAATTTGGGCCTAGTCGCTCATACATGAGAAAATGAAGGATGTTATGCTGAACACTTATTGATATTGGTACCCAAATCATATAGGGACACATGAGACCAGAACACTAGCAAGAAAAAGCTAGCGTGGACTTGGAAGCTGACTCGAGACAAACGTGTCATAGTCAATGGGTGAGGGGACATTTTAAATGCCATTCCCGGTTGGGGTAATGAGAATCTTTTCTAAGTTGAAAGCCACGTGAAAGGGATTTTTATACATGATGCCAATTGGGATGATGAGCCACTATTTTAAAAGGCTAAAACCTACTTACTAGTTGTAAGTAGGAATAAACAAACATCATACCCAGTTGGTGTGATTAGATTCCTCGAGGAAAGGAAAAACTCGCATACCGGTTGTAAGCGAAGTTATCACTACACCCGGTTGGTGTGATGAATTTAAAAGAGAATTTTTGTCAGAAGTGTTCTTCTCTGACTATGTGGCAACTGCTTAAACTATTTGGGAGACCTTTTTAATGGGAGCTAGAGCAGCTCTAATAGGCCAGGGGCCTCAGTTTTTAAACTCATAGGGCTCAATGCCTAATTTTGGAAAAAAATGTGAAGTGGGCCCCTGGCCAGTGGGCACGGGCTGGAGACCATAAACAAGTATGATTAGGAAGAGCAAAGAATACTCCTAATTTAAAATGGAAATTGATTGTGTGAATCACCATCGTACCAAGTCAGGACCGACAATGCCTAATGGACTAGCGATAGTGCGTTAGGGCTAGGTTGACGGACCAGCCTAGACAAACAGTTATAGGTCAGGTCAAGTGTTGGGGTCGTTAGACCGTCAACACCAAAGAGGATGGCTAATTATATGAAAACGCTTGTTTGTGCATGCACTTAAGGATCATGACCATCAAGACACCCAAGAGGGGTAGTGATGTGTCCCAAGGGTTGTTGGACCACATGGCAGCGATAAGGTTAGTTTGTCGTGCCAGTCAGTTATGAAGCTCTTAGAGCTTCTTATGCATGAGACCGAGGTGGGGTCTGGATGATGTCTCCATATTCATATGCTCATGAAGTGGCATTCGAGTCTGAGGGTTGGACATCCGGGACGTCCACTAAAACTCAAGGTAGAATTGGACGGGCTTCTATTAGGGTGGACGACAAAGTCACGTTGATCCCCATGTACGTGCAATCTGGGACTGCCCTGTGAATGTGTGTACCCTTCTTGATGAAGGGCATGTGTTTGTTTGCTAAATGCCTCCCAAGGCAAGGGGACGAGCTAAGAGAGCAAAACACACCTAATATGAAAATAGAAAAAGGTTTTGGAAAATTGAATTTGAGGAATCTCTTTTAAAAAGGAAATGTTAACCATGGGAATGGTTATGATAAATAAAAGATATTTTGAAAACTCACTCCCAACACCTGCTTACTGAGTTGTAGAAACTCACCCCTCCCTTTACCCCTTTTCAGGCCAAAGAGGAAGACCAACTGTAAAGACCCCTCTAGTTGAACTGTTAAGATAGTTATAAAAATTTTAATAGATTCAGTTTTTTATAATGTTATTCCAGGAAAATAGGAAAAATGACGCCCGACTCCTCAAGGTTTATAAAGGGGTGAAACCCCTCATAGACCTAAGGGAGTGGCGGGTTGCTCCTGGGGTTCCAACCAAATGGGGTCGGGGCATGACAACTTGAGTGGTAACAGAGCCTATTTCCTCGAATGCATTATCAAGACTATATAACGTAGTAACTAAGAGAAATAATTTTTAAAATTTACTGATGGCTCCCAAGAGAGGAACCAAGAGAACTAGACTTGCAGTCACTGGCATTACCTGAGTGTTTGGAAGGCCCAACCTCGTCCCTTATGTGGACACCAACTCCTTAGCTAAGCCCGAGGAAGTACAATGTCATCCCCCTCCTGCTAACATTCCTCCTTGAGTCGACATCCCTAAATACCTCAAAACCCTCCATCAACTAGGATGTAAGTTGTTCCTTAGAGAGATGGATGCTGGAGTTGCTATGAGGATGTGGTAATCCTGGCAGAGTTTTTCCTGGAAGCAAGTGCGAAAAGGTGCTAGGATAATGTCAAAAGCATGCATGCCACCACCCCTACATGGGAGCAATTCGAGGAGAGGTATACGGAGGATTACCTAGCTCCACACCTGATCAATGAGAAGAAGCAAGACCTCCTCCGACTCTAACAAGGGCTTAACTCTATCTCGGAGTATGAAACATAGTTTAACAAGTTAAGACCCTTTGCCCCCAACCTAGCCGGACCTGCAGATAGTTGCCAACGATTTGTGGATGGTCTTAACATGGACATACAATGTCACGCCCCGACCCTATTTGGTTGGATCCCGGTGATCAACCCACCACTCTCCCAATTTATTAAAGGGTTTCCCCCTTATTATAAACCGTAAAGAGTAAGACATCCTTTAAACCTACACCATTTCCTGGAATAGCATAATAAAAACTGCATGTAATTTTAAACTTTACATACCTGTCTTACAAGCATCTTAGTTGATGGTCCAAAATTGCCCCAAAAATTCCAAAATTCCTCAATTGGTCCTCTAACATTTTTCTCATGCCCAATTGACCCTCAATTTTAGGAAATTGCATTTCAGTCCCTCGAATATTAAAAAATTCCCAATTTCCCCCAATTTTTCCCCCAATTCCAACTCTTCAACACAGTCAAATTTGATTTCATCAAATTAACCGATCAAAAACTTCTAATTGTTGAAATTGAAGTTGAAATTGAGTTTCTCCATGTTCATACGATTCCATAGAACTTTGAATCACGAGTTTTAACTCCAAAACGAGCTCAAATGGAGCTTCGCTGAAAAATAAACTATAGAGAGAGAAAGCTTCGATTACTCACCGGTAAGGGCACGACGGTCCGAGCTTTCGATCTGGGCAGATAGCACTCATCCTGAGGTTCATCCTAGAATCAAGAATCGCATAAATTGATGCTAAATTGAGTTAGAATTTCATCATTGAAATTCTATCGGTTCTCTCTCTAGCACCGGCCGGAAATTGCACAAGGGAGCCAAATTGGCTTACCTTTTAGTCCTAATTCGGTCATGGGAGGGCTGAGAAAGTGTTGGGAAGGCTTGGTTTGGCCTAAGGAGGGCTCAAAATGGCCAATTTCAACTTGGACAAAATAGGGCAGCCTTGGCCCATCGAAGCTGCTTCACTGTTTCATCACGCCGGCGTTTCTCCGGTGACCCACGGAGCAAACGGAGACTACATGTGTGTAGCTGACTTCTCCCCAGTTCTAAAGAACCCGACCTTGCCTTGTTTGGCTCAGAAAAGACCCCATATTGGAGCTCTGGTTCAAGTTTCACTGGAAAATGGAGTAGTTGAGAGAGAATGGAGTTTTCAGTTGTGGAGAGGATGAATGGGGAGGGGCTTTTTATATAGGGAGCTAGGGGATCCGATGGCCGTCTGTTTGGCACCTTTATGACAGGCATTGAAGACTTGAAACATATCGAATGGAATCATTTCTTTCTCGCTAGCGCTTCTTCGATTTTCCAGCGAGTGAACACTGATATCATCCTGTGAAAGAAGATGACACTGTTCCAAACAGTACCAGACCGGTCCGAACTGGTTCAAAGCTTAAACCGGCTGGTTCACCCCCCACTCGACCGAGTTTTTCAAATAAAAAATTTCTAAATTCATTCTCTATCCAATGGTTGCCTCAAATCTCCAATTTGAATTATTTAAGCCACCTAGAAAAATGAATTTAGGATTCAGTTTAATAGTGGTTCAAACCGGTCCAAACCGGTTCACATCCGGTTCACCTGAACTGGTTTGGTTTTCATCCTCAATTCCTTCACAAGTCCATTTCCATGTCTTTTGTGACTCCTTGGGTCACTTAGGGTCCATAAAATTCTCAGTTTACCATCTCTTTATTGATTTTGGTTCATAAATTGGCTTGGTCCTTAAATCGGTTCAATTCGGTTCGGGTCCGGTTCATCCAAACTGATCTAGTTTATCTCTCCCACTTTGTTCTAAGATTCCTTCACAAGGTTTATAAATTTATTTGGGGTACAAGGGGGTTGAATTTCTCTGATTTGCCCGTTCTCTATTGGTTTCGGTTCATGAACCGACTCGGTTTATAAACCGGTTCAATCCAATTGGATTCAGTTCATTTAAACCGGTCTGGTATTTCTCTTCTAATTCATCCTAAGGTTCTTTTTTGTGGTATTATGAACCCTTTGGATCATCAGAGAGTTGTAAATTCTCAAATTGCCCATTCACAAAGGATCGGGTTTGTAAACTGGTTCGGTTTTCTCACTTGGTTTGACTGGGTTTTTTTCCCGATTTTCCTTAGCTCAAAAGGAGGAAGGACGGCAACCACCTCAAAGGGAGGTGATTCCCACCATACTACAGTGAAGCCTTCACTATCTTAGATGCAAGAGGTACCATGAGGGAGCATGCTTATCCTATTTCAGATGTGGACAAGGGGGCACTTTGCAAGGGAATGCCCCACTCTTAAGGAGAATAAGCAAGGAAACAAACTTGGACCACACCAAGGGAACCCAAGCACTCCAAGGCAGGACACTACCACGATAAGGGTACCAACAAGTGTATACAACCTCACCTAGGAGGAGGCCAGAGAAGACCTTAGTACTGTAGCGGGTACTTCCCAAAACCTCCCTAACCAAAGTTAGACAACCTGTAATTCAATCCTACTTAATAAAGAAATTCAAAATCTTCTTTCTCTAAAAACATGCATTTATTCGATCAGGGTACGTACAATTATGGAGGAGAAAAGTCTACGCTCTCTTTTACTCAAGAGCAGAGAGATCCTTTATCAAGATCTAGTTTTAGGCCTTCCCCTAGAACTTAACTCCATGGAACAAAGTCTCAACATCATCATACCCTTAGGAGAAGAACTAAATATGGACAAATAGTTAAAGGGATGTCAGATTATGATTGGAGGAGTAAAACTAGAGGTGGATTTGATCTCATTACCTCTAAGGAAGGTAGAAATAATACTGGAAATGGATTTGTTAAGTACCCATCAAGCCAAGGTGGATTGTGGGAAGAATGTGATAACTTTCCACACTCCCAAAACACTCGGACTACATTTTCAAGGAGATAGAAGGAAGGGAGAGATGCACTTAGTGTCTCATATAAAAGCCCAAAAGATGATACAGAAGGGTTGTTAGGGTTACCTCGCAATGGTCACCAAAGAGCATCCCAATGGTGGAACACTACCCAGATGTATTCCTTGAGGAATTACCTGGATTACCCCTAAGCCAACAACCAGAATTTACTATCGCGGTAATCCCCGAAACACATCCTATATCCCAAGCCCCGTATCACATGGCTCTAGTGGAATTAAAGGAATTAAAGAAGCAGTTTGACAAGTTATTGGAGAAGGGTTTCATATGAACTAGCCGGTCTCCATGGAGTGCACCAGAATTATTTGTAAAGAAAAAGAATGGGAGTATGAGGTTGTTTATAGATTATTGGAAGTTGAACCATGTCACGCCCCAACCCAATTAGGTCGAATCCCCGTGATCAACCTACCACTCTCCCAGTTTAATAAAGGGTTTCCCCTTATTATAAATCGTAAAGATTAAGACGTCCTTTAACCTGCACCTTTTTCCTGGAATAACATAAAACAAAACTATATAATAATTTAGGTTTATCATACCTGTCTCACAAGTGTCTTAGTTCATGGTCTTTAAGGGTAGGCTTTCCAAAATCTCCTGAAAGGGACATAAGGGAGGGGGTGAGTATGACTACTCAGTGAATGGGTTTTCAAAAGTTTGACTTTTAAGAAAACAATTATTATTGGAGTGTGTCAGACTCCTTTCTTTCAAAAATCCATTTATTTAATAATCTTGATTTTTCTACCATTTCCATAATTAACCACAGTGTGTCATCACCCAACACACATCCTTCATCATGAAGGTTACACACATTTGCAGGTCAGCACGATCACTGAACCCACTAGTGGCATCAGAGCGACTTTACCGGCCACCTGAATAGAAGCACGACCACTTCTATCTTGGAAATGAGTGGATGTACGTGGCATCCGACCCTCAATCTTGAAATCAATTCCTCGTGTCCGTATGAGGATAGAGACCTCATCCTGTCCCCACCCCAATCTCATGCGCTTGGTGCTACTCCAAATTTCGCACAAACACTTGGAACAACGATCTGCCCTTATACTCACCGGGTCGTCCAGGGCCCTTAGGATGGATCACTACCCCTAATGGGTGTCTTGATGATCTTGTACTCATATTGCATGCACAAACAAAGTTTTCTTAAATTGCCATGTAATATGTGGTGTCATTTGTCCCAACTATCCCGACCTTCAACTCAACCTGTAGTTGTTTCTCTTAACTGGTCCGGAGACCGGTCATGTTACACTCCTACTAGTTGACTAAGTATGTCAGATCTGCCTTGGTACATTGACCAAACAATTCACTTATTAACATTTAATGGCACACACACAAATATATATATATATCATGTTCTTTTACGAGCTCCTGCTCATGTCCATTGGACTATGTCCCATTGTTCAAGTTTTTCAAAAACAGGGCATATTAGGCTTCAAGCTCCAAAACTAAGGCTATCATGCCCCGACTCGATTTGGTTGGATCCCCGTGATCAACCCGCCACTCTCATGGTTTATTAAAGCGTTTCCCCTTATTATAAACCGTAAAGAGTAAGGCGTCCTTTAAACCCGCAACATTTCCTAGAATAGCACAATCAAAACTGCATGAAATTTTAAACTTTACATACCTGTCTTACAAGCATCTTAGTTGATGGTCTTTAAGGGTAGGATTTCTGAGATTTCTTGAAAGGGATATAAGGGAGGGATGAGTACGACTACTCAGTGAATGGGTTTTTAAAGGTTTACTTTTAACTTTTAAGAAAAATATTTATATGGAGTGTGCCAGACTCCTTTCTTTTCAAAAATCCATTCATTTAAAAATTCAGGTTTTTCCATCTTTTCTTATTTATCATGGTGTGTCATCACCCAAAACACATCCTTCATCATGAAGGTTACACACATTTGCTGGTCAGTACGCCTACTAAACCCATTAGTGGATTCGGTGCGACTTTACCGACCACCCGTATAGAAGCAGGACCACTTCTACCCTGGGAATGAGTGGATGTACGCGACATCCGACCAATAATCCCAAAATCACTTCTTCGTGTCCATATGAAGACAGAGACCTCATCCTATCACCACCCCGGTCTCATGCACTTGGTGCTACTCCTAATTTTGCATGGACACTTGGAACAATCATCTGCCCTTATACTCACCGGGTCGTCTAGGGCCCTTAGTACACATCACTACCCATCATGGGCATTTTGATGATCATGTACTCATAGTGCATGCACAAACAGAGTTTTCTTAAATTGCCATGTAATATGTGGTGCCATTTGTCCCAACGGCCTCAACTCTCAACTCAACCTACAGTTGTTTGTCTTGATCGGTCCGTCGACCTGTCATGTCACACTACCGCTAGGTTACTGAGCATGTCGGTCCTATCTTGGTAACATGGCCAAACAATTCACTTATTAAGTTTTATGGCACATATGTCATGTTCGTTTATGAGCTCCTGCTCGTGCCAACTAGCCTTGGGCCCACCGTACGAGATTTTCAAAATCAGGCATTTAGCCCCCAAGTTCAAAAATCGAGGCCCTTGGCATATCAGAGCTATTCGAGCTCCCGTCGAGAAGGTCCCCCATTGTTTAAGCATAGGCACACAGTTAGGGGAGAACACTTCGGACAAAATGATTTTCACTATCCATTATACCGACCGATATAAGGACATCTCCATTCATGACCAACGGGTTTTCAACTTCCTCCGAGGAAGTCTCATCATACCAACTGTGTATAATCTACTTACAACCGGTAAGTAGTTTTTCCGCATGGTTTTCACATCACTTTCTCTAAGTTGTGATGATTAAAATTCCACTAAACAGTGGGTTTTTATATCGAGTTACTTATCATCCCCAACCGGGTATGATATATAATCCCACTCACAACCGGTAAGTGGTTTTTAATTTTTAAGTTGTGCTCATCATCCCAACCGGGTATGATGTTAGTAAACCCACTCACCCATTAATGTTGTGAATTCCACTAGACTAGTTCTTTGTATTCACGCGAGCTTGTCCTTGCTGGCATTCCCGGTACTTCATGTTTCAACACGATATGAACATCTTGGTTCATTATCCTCCGACCTAATAGTCTTCATTCATTCCAAATGAATGAGAAACTCAAACTTTCATTTATTTGCAATTAGGTCTCTAAACTTATTTCTCTTTAACTTTAATCTCCTAATGCTAGTTTTTCCTCAAATTGAGTCCTGAAACTTCTAAAATTTTTCATAGGACCTCAATTTATTCCATTTCACAAAAAGGGGATTAAATTCTCAAATTTTCAATTTGGTCCTCCAATTTTTCCAAAATTACCATTTTGACCTTCCTTCCCAAAAATGGTAAGTTTTGCCTCAAAAATTCCTTAATTGGTCCTCCATTATTATTTTCATGCCCAATTGACCCTCAATTTTAGGAAATTGTATTTCGGTCCCTCGAATTTTTGAAAAACCCCAATTTTTGACTCAATTCCAACTCTTTAACACAACCGAATTTGATTTCATCAAATTGATCAATCAAACACATCTAATTTTTTAAATTGAAGTTGAAATTGTGTTTCTCCATGTTCATATGATTCCATAGAACTTTGAATCACAAATTTTAACGTTGGAACGAGCTCAAACAGAGCTTCGCCGGAAAAGAAACTGTAGATAGAGAAAGCTTTGGTTACTCACCAGTGAGGGCACGACGGTCTGAGCTTTCAATTTGGGCAGATAGCGCTCATGGTTCATCCTAGAATCAAGAATTGCATCAATTGATGCCGAATTGAGTTAGAATTTCATCATTGAAATTTTGTCGGATCTCGCTCTAGCACCGACCAAAAATTCTAGAGGGAGTCTAATTGGCTTATATTTCTGTCCTAATTCGGTCGTGGGAGGGCTGATGAAGTGTTAGGAAAGCTTGGTTTGGCTTGTGGAGGTCTCGAAATGGCCGATTTCAACTCAGCCGAAATAAGGTAGCTTCGGTTCACCAGAGCTGCTTCACTATTTCATCATGCCTTGTTTCATCCCTCGGAGTGAACAGAGACTATAGACATGTTGTTGACTTCTCCCTAGTTCTAAAGAACCCGACCTCACCTTGTTTGGCTCAAAAAAGACCCCATGTCGAAGCTCTGGTTCGAGATTCACTGGAAAATGGAGCAGTTGAGAGAGAATGGAGTTTTCAGGTGTGGAGAGGATGAATGGGGAGGGGCTCTTTATATAGGGAGCTTGGAGACCCATTGGCCGTCCATTTGGCACCGTTATTACTAACATTGAAGACCTGAAAAGCACCAAACATAAGCGTTTCTTCTTCACTAGCATTTTCTTCAATTTCCCAGTGAGTGAAAAGTGTTGTCCTCATGAGGAAGAAGATGACACTGTTCCAAACCAGACTGAACCGATCCGAACCGAGTTCGAAGCTTAAACCTGCCGGTTCACTCCCCATTCGACCGAGTTTTTCAAATCTAAAAATTTCTAAATTCATTCTCTATCCAATGGTGGCCTCAAATCTCTAATTTGAATTATTTAAGTCACCTAGAAAAATAAATTTAGGATTTGGTTCAATAGTTGTTCAAACTGGTCCTAACCGGTTTGGATCTAGTTCACCAGAACCGGTTTGGTTTTCATCCCCAATTCCTTCCCAAGTCCATTTCCATGTCTTTTGTGACTTCTTTGGGTCACTTAGGGTCCCTAAAATTCCTGGTTTACCATCTCTTTATCGATTTCGATTCATAAACCGACTTGGTCCTTAAAGTGGTTCAATCGGGTTCGGGTTTGGTTCACCTGAACCGATCTTGTTTTTCTCTCCCACTTTGTTCTAAGGTTCCTTTCCAAGGTTTATAAATTTCTTTGGGGGCACAAGAGAGTTGAATTTCTCTGATTTTCCCGTTCTCTATCGGTTCCGGTTCATGAACCGACTCAGTTCATAAACCGGTTCAATCCAGTTGGATTCGGTTCATCTAACTGGTCTGGTATTTCTCTTCCAATTCAACCTAAGGTTCTTTTTCATGGTATTATGAACTCTTTAGACCACCCGGGAATTATAAATTCCTAAATTATCCATTCACAATTTATCGTGTTTGTGAACCGGTTCAGATTTCTCACTTGGTTTGACCGGTTCTCTTCCCGGTTTTTCTTTAGCTCAAAAGGGTGGGGTTTACAGAGGCCCTAGCGTATAAGTGCTATTCGAGCTACTGTCAAGATGGTCTCCCAAATAGTTTAAGCATTGGCACACATTTAGGGGAGAACACTTTCGACAAACTAGGTTTTCACTGTCCATTATACCGACCGGTATAAGGACATCTCCGTTAATAACCGATGAACGGGTTTTCACCTTCCTTCGAGTATGTCTCATAATACCAACCGGGTATGATTTACTTACAACCGGTAAATAGATTTTTTCCGCATAATTTTCACATCACTTTCTCATTTGTAATGATTAAAATTCCACTAAATAGTGGGTTTTTACACCGAGGTATTGATCATCCCCAACCGGGTATGATATATAATTCCACTCACAATTGGTAAGTGGTTTTTATCTTTAAGTTGTACTCATCATCCCAACCGGGTATGATGTTAGTAAACCCACTCACAACTAGTAAGTGATTTTTATCTTTAAGTTGTGCTCATCATCCCAATCGGGTATGATGTTAGTAAGCCCACTCACCCGTTAATGTAGTGGATTCCACTAGACCGATTCTCTGTATTCACGCAAGCTTGTCCTTGCTAGCGTTCCCGGTACTTCATGTTCCTACATGATATGAACATCTCGGTTCATTATCCTTCGGCCTAATAGCCTTCATTCATTCCAATGAATGAGAAAGTCAAACTTTCATTTATTTGCAATTAGGTCCCTAAAGTTATTTCTCTTTAACTTTAAGTCCCAAATGCTGGTTTTTCCTCAAATTGCATCCCAAAACTTTTAAAATTTATCATAGGACCTCAATTTATTCCATTTCACAAAAAGGGGTTTAAATTATCAAATTTCCAATTTGGTCCCCCAACTTTTCCAAAATTACCATTTTGCCCTTCCTTTATAAAAATGGTAAATTTCACCCCCCAAAATTCTAAAATTCCTCAATTGGCCCTCTAACATTTTTATCATGCCCAATTGACCCTCAACTTTAGGAAATTGCATTTCGGTCCCTCAAATTTTTGAAAATCTCAATTTCCTCCAATTCCAACTCTGTAACACAGCCGAGTTTGATTTCATTAAATTGACCGATCAAACACCTCTAATTGTTAAAATTGATGTTGAAATTGAGTTTCTCCATGTTCATACGATTCCATAGAACTTTGAATCATGATTTTTAACGCTGGAACGAGCTCAAATGGAGCTTCACTGGAAAACAGACTATAGAGAGAGAAAGCTTCAATTACTCACCGGTAAGGGCACGGCGGTCCGAGCTTTCAATATGGACAGGTAGTTCTAGTCCTGAGGTTCATCCTAGAATCAAGAATCGCATCAATTGATGCCGAATTGAGTTAGAATTTCATCATTAAAATTATGTCGGTTCTCTCTCTAGCACCGGTCAAAAATTATAGAGGGGAGCCAAATTGGCTTACCTTTCAGTCCTAATTCGGCCGTGTGAGGGTTGAGGAAGTGTTGGAAGAGCTTGGTTTGGCCTGAGAAGGGCTTGAAATGGCCAATTTCAGCTCGGCCGAAACAAGGCAACTTCCGTGGACTGAAGCTGCTTTACTGTTTCATGACACTGGCGCTTCTCCAGCGACCCTCGGAGCAAATGGAGACTACAGGCGTGTAGCTGACTTCTCCTCATTTCTAAAGAACCTGACCTCACCTTGTTTGGCTCAGAAAAGACCCCATATGGGAGCTCTAGTTCAAGCTTCGCTAGAAAATGGAGCAGTTGAGAGTGAATGGAGTTTTCAGGTGTGGAGAGGATGAATGGGGAGGGGCTCTTTATATAGGAAAGTCAGGAACCCGTTGGTCGTTCGTTTGGCACCTTTATGATAGACATTGATAACCTGAAACGTACCGAACGAAAATGTTTCTTATTCATCGGTGCTGCTTCAATTTTCCAGCGAGTGAACAGTACTGTCATCACGAGGAAGAAGATGACACTATTTCGAACCGGACCAAACCGGTCTGAACCGGGTTCAAAGCTTAAATCGGTCGATTCATCCCCTAATTGATCGAGATTTTTAGATCTAAAAATTTCTAAATTCATTTGCATTCATTTTCTATCCAATGGTGGTCTCAAATCTCAAGTTTTAATTTTTTAAACCACCTAGAAAAATGAATTTAGAATCCGGTTCAATAGTGTTTCAAACCGGTCCAAACGAGTTCAAATTCGGTTCACCTGAACCGGTTTGGTTTTCATCCCCAATTCCTTCACAAGTCCATTTCCATGTCTTTGGTGACTCCTTGGGTCATTTAGGGTCCATAAATTTCCCAGTTTACCATCTCTTTATCGGTTCCAGTTCATAAATCGGCTTGGTTCTTAAATCAGTTTAATCAGGTTAGGGTCCGGTTCAGCCAAACCGGTCTAGTTTTTCTCTCCCACTATATTCTAAGGTTCCTTCCTAAGGTTTATAAATTTCTTTGGAGCACAAGGGAGTTGAATTTCACTAATTTTCCCGTTCTCCATCAGTTCTGGTTAATAAACTGGTTTAATCTAGTTGGATCCGGTTCATCCAAACCGGTCTGGTTTTTCTCTTCCAATTCATCATAAGGTTCTTTTTCATAGTATTATGAACACCTTTGGATCACCCAGGAGTTGCAAATTCTCAAATTGCCTGTTCATAAATGATCGAGTTTGTGAACCAATTCAATTTTCTCACTCGGTTTGACCGATTCTTTTCCCAATTTGCCTTAGCTCAAAAGGGCGGGGTTTACATTAGCTCTATTTGAACCCAATTAATGAGGGGACAAACCAGAACTACAACCTTCGATGCGATCGAGTGATGACCTATAAAGGTAGGGTGTGTGCACCTCAAGACAAAGAACTGAAGAGACTAGTATTGGAAGAGGCACATGACTCTATCTATGCGATACATTTGGGCAGTACTAAGATGTACCGCACCCTCAAACAAGGTTATTGGTGGGAAGGATGAAGAGGGATATCGCAGAGTATGTAACACGATGCTTTCCTATCAGCAGATCAAAGCTGAGCACCAGAAACCCTCAGGATTGCTACAACCCCTACCAATTCCCGAATGGAAATGGGGAACATATCACTATGGACTTTGTCACAAGACTACTAGTGACTAGGAAGGGGCGAGACGCAATTTGGGTCATTGTGGATAGGCTGACCAAGTCCGCCCACTTCTTACAAATAAGGGTAACCGATTCCGTGGAAAAACTAGTTGCTCTATACATAGGGGAGATTGTGAGACTCCATGGCATTCTAGTAAGCATAGTGTCAGATAGGGACCCTAGGTTTACCTCAAGGTTTTGGCCTAGTCTGCAAAGTGCTTTGGGAACCAAACTCCACATGAGTATGACATTTCATCCTTGCATCGATGGACAATCTGAGTAGACAATCCAAACCCTAGAAGATATGATACGGGCATGCATACTCACCATGAACATGGGTTGGGAGGAATACTTGTGCCTTATGAGGTCGTTCATGAATGACCACATCGTGCCCCCTTATTATGGGAAGAGGTGGGAGAAAGGAAACTTGAAAGGGTCAAGCTAATAGAAGATGCCACAGAGAAAATAAAGATTATAAGGAGTCGACTTAAGGCAACTCAGGACAAATAAAAGACCTACGCGGACCATCGAAGAAGGGACTTGGAATTTGGTGTGAGAGACCAAGTATTTCTCAAGGTATCCCAATGGATGGGAAAACTTAGGATCCAACAATGGGGAGGTACATCGGTCCCTACACCCTAATCTAAAGGATAGGGCCAGCAGCCTATAAACTGGAACTGTCTCCTAGCCTACAAAGAATATATGATGTATTTCACATCTCAGTACTTCGAAAGTACTAGCCTGATCCCAATCATGTGCTGGACCGACCACCACCTGAGTTAGAAGAGAACCTGACCTATCAAGCGGAACCAGTACAAATCATCGACCGGAGAGACAAGAACTTGAGGAACAAGAAGATTCCCATGGTCAAGGTTCTTTGGCAAAACGGACCAGTACAAGAGGAGACTTGGGAAACTGAGAGTGTTATGAGGGGTGGGTTCCTCGAATTATTTGGGATGTAAACATTTTGGTGAAAAACGACCTAAAAGGGGGGGAGAGTTGTAAACCCAATTTCTTTAAAGATAAGAAAACTCGGAAAAGAACCAGTCAATTCAAAAGAGAAAACTGAGCTAGTTAATAAACTGAAGTCGGTATAGAAAGGGTAAACTGGAAAAATGGAAAAATGGAAAATCCCAAGTGACTCAAAGAGTCATAAAAATCATGTAAAAGAACCATGGAACAAATTGGAAGAGAAAATTGGACCGGTTCAGGGTGAACCAGACCTAAATCAGTTTGAACTATAAATGAACCGGTTTCTAAATTCATTTTTCTCAATGGCTTAAAGTGATCAAATTGGAAGATTGAAGCCACCATTAGATAGGAAATGAATTTAGACGAATTTAGAAATTTTTAGATTTGAGAAAACAGATCGGATCGGCCCTAAACCGGCTGAATTTTGCCATTGAACCCGGTCAGACCGGACTGGTCCAGTTCATAACAGTGTCGTCTTCTTCCTTAAGATGACAACATTGTTCATCTGTTCAAAAACTTTTCATCTCCAGTGAAGGAATATCATCTCTGATATGGGCATTTTCTAAAGAGGATAAGCTCGACAATATGGAAACTGGTCGGGCAGAGGGCCCCCGAGCTCCCTATATAAAGAGATCCCCTTTATTCATCCTCCACAGACCTCAAATTGCCATTCTCTCTCAAGTGCACCATTTTCTATAGAAGCTCGAACCAGAGCTCCAACTTGGGCACATTTCTTAGTTTCAGAAGGCAAGGTTGGGTCCTACTGACTCTGAGGGAAGTCAGCTACCTGACAACAATCTCCCTTTGACCCGAACACCGTCAGAGAAGCCCCGACGAAATCAAACAGTGAAGCAGCTTTGACGTACTAAAGCTGCCCTATTTTGGCCGAGCGGAATTCAGTCAAATTCAAACCTTCTCTGACCAAACCAAGCATCCCCAACATCCCCATAGTCCTCACACGTCCTCCGTAGAGGTAAAATGTAAGCCAATTTGGCCCTCCTCACTCATTGTAGATCAGTGTTAGAGAGAGAAAGTGTCAAATTTCACTGATAAAATTCACCCACATATAGACTTCAATTGTAGCAATTCTTGATCCTTTAAGGAACCTAAGGACAAGAGCTATCTCCCCAAATCGAGAGCTCGGACTGCTGCACCTCCGACGATAAGCTTCCGAAGCTTTCTCTCCTTTGAAAACTTGAGCCCATTACACAATATTGAGTAAAGTGAGAATCCAAAGAGGATATTGGAAGCCTTAGGATTCAATTTGGGGAAAAATTAGCATTAGGGGCCTAAGGTCAAGAAAAATGAACTTTAGGGACATAAGTGCAATAAATAAAAAATTTAGGCCTAGTAGCTCATATGTGAGAAAACGAAGGTTGTTATGCAAAATCCTTATTGATAATGATACCCAAATCGTGTAGGGACACATGAGACTGAAATACCAGCAAGAAAAAACTAGCGTGGACTTGGAAGCTAACTAGGGATGAATGTGTCATAGTCAACGGGTGAGTGGGACATTTTAAATGTCATTACCGGTTGGGGTGATGAGCATCTTTTCTAAGTTGAAAGCCACGTGAGTGGGATTTTTATACATCATACCGGTTGGGATGATGGACCACTATTTTAAATGACTAAAACCTATTTAATGGTTATAAGTAGGAATAAAAAAAACATCATACCCAGTTGGTATGATGAGATTCCTTTAGGAAAGGAAAAACTTGCATACCAGTTGTAAGCAGAGTTATCATTACACCCGATTGGTGTAATGAATTTAAAAGAGAATTTTGTCAGAAG
This sequence comes from Trapa incisa, assembly GCA_030064435.1. Lineage (NCBI taxonomy): Eukaryota > Viridiplantae > Streptophyta > Magnoliopsida > Myrtales > Lythraceae > Trapa > Trapa incisa. The sequence continues at coordinate 12,817,870 of CM057777.1, forward strand.
TGTTCTCCCCTGACTATGTGACAACTGCTCAAAATATTTTGGAAACCTTCTTGACGGGAGCTAGAGCAGTTCTAAAAGGCTAGGGGCTTCGGCTTTTGAACTCATAGGGATCAATGCCCAATTTTCAAAAAACACGTGAAGTAGTCCCAAGGCCAGTGGGCACGGGCTAGAGCCAAGTTAAATGGAAATTGATTGCATGAATCTCCACGGTACCAAGTTAGGACCGACAATGCTCAATGAACTGACGGTAGTGCGTCAGGGCTAGGTCGACGGACCGGCCTAGACAACTAGCTGCCGGTCGGATCGAGTGTCGAGACCGTTAGACCGTCGGCACCAAAGAGGATGGCTAATTATAGGAAAACTCTTGTTTGTGCATGCACTTAAGGATCTGGACCATCAAGATGCCCAAGTGGGGTAGTGATGGGTCCCAAGGGCTGTTAGATGACATTAGGGCAATAAAGGCAGTTTGTCGTGCTAGTCAATCTCGAAGCTATAGGAGTTTCTTGCACATGAGACCAGGGTGGGGTCAGGATGAGGTCTTCATTCTCATACAGACATGAAGTGGCATTCGAGTCTGAGGATCAGATGTTTGAGACATCCACTCAGACTCAGAGTAGAAGTGGACGTGCTTCTATCAGGGTGGACAGCAAAGTCGCGATGATCCCCAAGTGGGTGCAATCTGGAACTGCCCTATGAATGTGTGTACCCTTCCTGATGAAAAGCGTGTATTTGTTCGCAAAATACCTCCCAAGGCAAGCGGACGGGCTAAGAGAGTGTAACACAGCTACTATATAAATGGAAAAAGGTTTTGGAAAATTGAATTTGAGGAAACCCTTTTAAAAAGGAAATGTTAACCCTGGGCATGGTTTTGATAAACTAAAGATATTTTGAAAAATCACTCCCAACACCCACTCACTGAGTTGTAGAAACTCACCCACTCTCTTTATCCCTTTTCATGCCTAAGAGGAAGACCAACTGTAAAGACCCCTCCAATTGAACCATAAAGATAGGTACAAAATTTTAATACATTCAGTTTTGTATAATGCTATTTCAGGAAAAATAGGAAAAAGGACGCATGACTCCTCGCGGTTTAGAAAGTGGTGAAACCCCTCATAGACCAAAGGGAGTGGCGGGTTGCTGACGAGGATCCAACCAACCCAGGTCGGGGTGTAACAAAGACACTGTTCCATGCGTGTGAGCTACACACGTGTGAACTTGCCACGTGGCACTCCATGATTGGTTGGCTCTACTAACGCGACTTTCTACTTAACAGCCTAGTTAGTCATTGACCCGTTGATTGGATACTTGGTGACCTCCCATTGGTTGCTCGTGTCTACATGGCTGCTTATCATATTTTTGTTGACCGTAACACGTGTCACACTCCTATTCGTTGGTTTTCGATGATGTGGGTTTTCTTCCTTTCACCATTGACCAAGGACACGTGTTGCCTTCTGATTGACTAGCACAACGCTTGGACCAAGGACATGTGTCACCCTGAAATGATCTAGTTTTCACATCCAATCCACTTCATGGTTCTTCTACATGATTTTTGTCATCTATTGGAAACTTTAGATTTTCCAAATTCACATTTTGACCATTCTTTACCATTTCCAATTCACTTAGATCCTCGATTTTCTCTCAAAATTTTATGGTTCCCTATTCTAGTTTCCTTGGTCTGAGAGGATGAGATTTACAGTGTAGGTATTTAAGAGGCAGAGAAATCCTTTAAGGACGCTAACTAAAGGACCAGTAAAAATGTGACTGTAGTGATAAATCCCAAGGGGAATCATATGAGTGAGAGAACGGTCAAAGAAAAGGAATTGGGAAGTCGGGTCGCTACAGGATTTTCTCCTCAAAGGAGGGTACCTAATCACACTATTAAGGGTGATGGAAAATAATTGATAAAGCCATAGATACCCCAAGACTTGGAGAAGAAAGATGCCCAAAGTGAGGAGATATAACTAGGATGGGGACGTGTTTCTTGGTATCATATCGGATTAGATCGTAAGTGGTCATTAAGGGAAATTTAAGCGCCAAATAAATTCAATTGGCAAGTATATGTTGGATGGAGGGCCGAAATTAGATAGGAATGAAGGAAAATGGAAGGGGAAATCATTCCCTACTTAAAGGAGCATAACAAGTTTTGGAGACAAAACTACTAAAAGGTTGGGATAGTTGTAAACCATGTTCTCTCCAAACAAGAAACTAGAAAGGGGAATCCGAAATTCTTTAGAGAAAATTGAGTATGTAAGTGAAACAAAATTTGTAAAGAAAGCTCAAAACAGGGATTTGAAAAATCCCAAGTGCCCAATAAATACTTGAAAAATATGGAAAAAAATCATGATGTAAATTGAATGTGAAAACTGAACTCGTTTAGTGTGTACAAGACCTGACCCAGATCAAAGTGGATAGATCCGTAAATAACTAGTTCAAAGATTCATTTTTTAGGTGGCTTAAAAACATCAAATTGGAAAATTGAAGCTACCATTAAATAGAGAATGAATTTAGAAATTTTTATTTTTTAGAAAATTGGTCAAATCCAACCTAAACCGGCCGATTTTTGAATTTGCGTCACTGAACCTAGTTTGACCGGACCGGCCAACGGTCTAATCTATCAACTGACCACTGCCTTGTCAGTGCCCAGTCAATAGGCATGACAAATCAGTGAGCGACGCATCGTAAAGCGCACCCCGTCAATGCTTAGTCAATGCCTTGAAGCGTTGACCAATCAGAGCACAACACGTGTCATCGATCAATGGTCAGAGTAGGAAATCCACCTCAGCAACGACCGACAAATAAGAGAGTGAGACACTGTAACACCCTGACCCTGTTTTGTCGGATCCTCGTGATCAACCCGCCACTCTCCCAGTTTATTAAAGGGTTTCCCCTTATTATAGATTGTAAAGTGTAAGGCGTCCTTTAAACCTGCACCTTTTCTAAGAATAACATAAACAAAACTGCATAATAATTTAGATTTATCATACCTGTATTACAGGCATCTTAGTTGATAGTCTTTAAGGGTAGACTTTTTAAAATCTCCTGAAAGGGATATAAGGGAGAGGTGAGTACAACTACTCAGTGAATGGGTTTTCCAAATGTTTAGACTTATAAGAAAACATTTATTATTAGAGTGTGCTAGACTCCTTTCTTTTCAAAAATCATTTCATTCAAATTCTCATGTTTATCACCATTTCTTTTTATCCACGATGTGTCATCACCTAACACACATCCTTCATCATGAAGGTTACACACATTCGAGGATCAGCACGACCACTGAACCCACTTATGGCTTCAGTGCAACTTTACCGACCACCCGGATAGAAGTACGTCCACTTCTACCCTGAGAATGAATGGATGTTCGCAACATCCGACCCTCATTTCCAGAATAAACTCTTCGTGTTCGTTATGAAGACAAAGACCTCATCTTGTCCCCATCTCGGTCTCATGCGCTTGGTGCTACTCCAAATTTCGCATAGACACCTGGATCGGTGAACTGCCCTTATACTCACCGAGTCGTCCAAGGCCCTTAGGACGCATCACTACCCCTCTTGGGCGTCTTGATGATCCTGTACTCATAGTGCATGCACAATCAATATTTTCAAATTTTGCCATATAATATGTGGTACCTCTGGTCCAATAGCCCTGACTCTCAACTCAACCTGTAGTTGTTTGTCTTGACTGGTATGTCAACCTCTCATGTCACATTACCACTAGTTGACTGAGCATGTCGGTCCTATCTTGGTACCATGGCCAAAAAATTCACTTATCAAGTTTTATGGCAAATATATCATGTTCGTTTACGAGCTCCTACTCATGCCAACTGGTCTTATTTTATGTACTCCACCCTATGCCCAGCCATCCACTCTTTAGGCTCTATTATGCAAGTGTGGACCACAATCCATCTAGATATTAGTGGTGGTTCCCCCTTAACCACTTCTTATTTAGGGAGCTTACTTTCCCAAGGTTTCTCGAACGTTCTTTCCTTTATTTTCTTATTATGGGTAGTCTACCCATTCTTACTTGTTACGACATCTATTGGTGCTATCTTTTTACCTACTCGTTCCTTGGGTTTAACTTACTCTATAGGTTCTCCTAGTATGTTTCCCTTTATTCTTTCACCTCACCATACACTTCATTTGCAAGTTCGTCTCCTAGCCTCTCGTCACCTGGTTCCATTTCTTCTTTATTAGGTCATGTATCATTTCTCAAGGTTTCTTTATTTGGGACGATTCTTACCCCCTTTCTCCTGTAATTTCTTTTTCATTCATCTTGAAGACACCTTACTTTAAATGACATCCCTTGATGCTATTTTTTCATGTTTACATTTACTCTTGAGATCCTACGGCTACGTCTTTCATACTCCATCCTCATTATCACTTGTACCTCAGTACATGTCTATATCTTCCTTAGGGACAGCTCACATCCACCTAGTGTCAACATCACTTGATCGTCCTTCAGAGGCTCACTTAACCATCTCATGGCTTTTTTATAGTAAATCCGATCTTGGTCATAGATTTCTTTAAGGATTTTCTTTCTCCATTTTTTTCAACATTTTAGCCTTTTCACTTCTCCCTTCTTTGTCATGGTTTAAATCCATGGTTCTCTCGGATACCAGTTCTTTAACTGTTTTTTTCTCTATTTTTCTGGTCCAATCGTCTGGGCAACTGTATCACTCGTCCTTCATGCCCATCTTATTGTCCTTCATAGAGTGTACTCTTTACTCCATCTCAGCATTTCTTAGGGTTTTGTTTATTCTCTTTGGCCATCCCTTTATTACTCGTTTCTTCTTTCTACTTGGTTCTCCTGAAATTATTGTTTAGTTCTCCAGCTTTCTCCAAACAGGTCACACTGGGTCATCACGATACTTCCTTCCTTTTGAAACATTTCATAATTAAGGGTTGGTTCCTTGCACTCCATATTAGGTCCATCCACCCATCCATAATTTCTTCAAGGGTAGTTAGTCGTATGCATCCCTCCAAAGTTTACTTTCATAATGTATTTCCTTATTGAGCGTTCAAATCTTCTTTGTTTCAAGATTTCTTGATAATTGTGTGAGAGGCTTGCCTATTCTTTTCTTGGCTTGAGTTTAGTCGTTAATTTGGCCTTTGGTCCTATTGAGGATTTCTTTCATCCTTCTTTTCCCGAGTATTTGACCTTTCCGCCCCTCTCTTCATTACTGGAACTCAAATTATGGCTTTCCCGTGTATTAGTTCATTAACTGCCTCGTCTCCACCATTCCTTTGGCTAAGTTTCTTAGGGCAGTTGTTTCTCGAGTCCTCCTGTCCTTAACATCTATCTCACTAACCTTTTAGGTTGTAGTCCTTTCTACCTCTCGGACTTCCTTAGGGTGTCATTCATTTCCTTTGACTATCTTGTTTTTATGGTTTGCTTACTTGTACTTTAAAATTATATCACTTTTCTAAAGCAGGTTAGCCTTGGCCTCTAATACTTCCTTCCTTCAAGTAGTTTCTAATGAGGGGTTGGCTCCTGGCACTCCACGTTATGTCCATCTGCCAACCAATGATTCCTTCAAGGCACTTGGTTGTATGCATCCCTCCAGAGTTCCGTTTCACAACGTATTCCTTCTCTTCTTCAATCTCACTATGTCATTCCCTAGAGTTCCGGGGGACATTTTTCTATGTTTTCCCCTTATGAGAGGGTTCTAAGTATGCTTCTCATGTGCCTTATCCCTATTCATGAGGTATCCTTCTTAATTTGACCTTCTTAAGAAGTTTTTGCATTCCCTCATTATTTCTTGACCTCTTTGTGAATTGTTTATGTAACCTACTCCATGGTATTCGTCTCCAATCCTTCATGTCTTCCGTGACCTTTGAGGAGGTATTGCCATGAATCTATGAAGTGTGGAACACTCCTTCTTTCCTTACACCTATAATAGTTCATCTTGGTACTTGTCCTTTAGTAGGGTTGGGCAGCTCTTCAGGTAATGTCCCATCACTATTCCCTAACATGGATTGTTGTGGTTCCTTCTTTCCTTCGAGTAGGGCTTTTCCAAGGTTGCTAGTGATTTGGTGCTTTACCGTTCTTGAGTTTGATTGCTTTGACAGTTTTTTTGCTGAATCTCCTTTGCTAAAGGGTCATGGTAAGAGTCCTCCTAAGTTTCTTAATTCCCTGATTCATCTTCCATAACCAAGATGTGACTTTTCCTTAGTTTCCAGGATAGTGTGGCTTTGTTTTATTTTCCTTAATCCATATTCCCAACAAGATCGCATCATCAGGAGATAGAGTTTTGAGAATTTGAGTATTTTATTAACAAAGGGATACAAAAGATTAGGCTTTCAGCCCTATCACACGAAATGGTCACAAAATAACTACAGAGTTATGGAATTCTTGATAAACATCCTCCTTCATACTTAGAGTTGTGCCATCGATAGGTCCTAGCACCATTCTCCTGGATAATTCCCCATTTGGTCTTTCAAGATTCCTGCCAGGTCTCAAGCATTTGGGAAGCTTCTAGGGTTGTCTTTCTACGAAGATAGAGTGTTGAGTAAAGCCATTCCAAATTTTCTTGGTTCCTCTCCTGGGAGCCATCTGACAATTTTTAGATAAATCCTATTAGTTACTATATTTTCTAGCCTTGATTATGTATTCAAGGAAACAAGCTCTCATACCACTCTAGTTGTCATGCCACGACCCTGTTTAGTCGAATCCCCATGATCAACCTGCCACTCTCCCTATTTATTAAAGGGTTTCCTCTTATTATAGACCGTAAAGAGTAAGACATCCTTTAAACCTGCACATTTTCCAGGAATAACATACACAAAACTATATAATAATTTAGATTTATCATACATGTATCACGGGTGTCCTAGTTGATAATCTCTAAGGGTAGGCTTTCCGAAATCTCCTGAAAGGGATATAAGGAAGGGGATGAGTACGACTACTCAGTGAATGGATTTTCCAAAACATTACACTTATAAGAAAATATTTATTATTGGAGTGTGATAGACTCCTTTCTTTTCAAAAATCATTTCATTCAAATTCTCGTGTTTATCACCATTTCTTTTTATCCACGATGTGTCATCACCCAACACACATCCTTTATCATGAAGGTTACACATATTCGTAGGTTAGCACAACCACTGAACCCACTTGTGGCTTTGGAGTGACTTTACCAATTGGGTATGATATAAAATTCTCACTCACCCATTAACGCAGTGAATTCCACTAGACTGGTTATTTGTATTCACGTGAGCTCATCCATGCTGGCGTTCCCGGTACTTCGCATACCTATACAATATGAACATCCTTGTTCATTATTACTCGGCATAACAACCTTCATTCATTTCAAATTAATGAGAAAATCCAAACTTTTTAGCTATTTGTAATTAGGTCCCTAAAGTTATTTAACTTTAACTTTAAGTCCCAAATATCGGTTTTTCCTCAAATTGAGTCCTGAAACTTTTAAAATTTATCTTGGTACCTCAATTTATTCAATTTCACGAAATGGGGTTTAATTTCACAAATTGCCAATTTGGTCCCCCATCTTTTCCAAAATTACCATTTTGCCCTTCCTTTACAAAAATGGTAAGTTTTGCCCCAAAAATTCCAAAATTCCTCAATTGGTCCTCTAACATTTTTATCATGCCCAATTGACCCTCAATTTTAGAAAATTGCATTTTAGTCCCTCAAATTTTTTAAAATCCTCAATTTTTCCTCCAATTCCAACTTTTAACACAACCGAATTTGATTTTATCAAATTGATCGATCAAGCACCTCTAATTGTTGATATTAAAGTTAAAATTGAGTTTTTTCACGCCGGCATTTCTCCGGCGACCTTGGAGCAAATGCAAACTATAGGAGTGTAGCTGACTTCTCCCTAGTTCTAAAGAATCCGATCTCACCTTGTTTGGCTCAGAAAAGACCCCATATCAGAGCTTCGGTTCAAGCTTCATCGAAAAATGGAGCATTTGAGAGGGAATGGAGTTTTTAGGTATGGAGAGGATGAATGGGGAGGGGCTCTTTATATAGGGAGCTCGGGGATCCGTTGGTTGTCCGTTTAGCAACTTTATTACAGGCATTGAAGGCCTGAAATGTATCGAATGGAAACGTTTCTTTCTCATCGACACTGCTTCGATTTTCCAGTGAGTGAACAGTATTGTCATCCTGAGGAAGAAGATGGGGTTTAAAATGCAATTTTTTGGAAATTTGGGGAATTTGGGGTTTTTCGAAATATTTGGGGATTGAATTGCAATCAATGGGAAACTTAGGACCTAAGTGGAAATGAGAAAACCTTAGGGAATTATTTGGATATAAAAGGGGTATCAAGGGCTTTAATGCAAAAAGTTTAGTCATTAGGGACCTAAATGCAATTTAGGCAAAATTGAAGCACCTATATGAGAGAATGAGGTCTTACCTATCACATCCCCTTATGTGATTTCTCGAATCCTGTAGGAACTGAGTGTCCGAATACTTGTGCAGTAAAGCATGTCGCGGATTGGAAACTATCTAGGATGAACATGTCATGGTTATCAGGTGAGTGGGAACTTCAAGCATTAGTCCCGGTTGGGATGGTGGACATGCTTTTAAATTTTAAAACCATTTTTCTGGAAATAGTCTCCATTGACTACATGAAATAGCTTAAACATTTTGGGGGCTATTTCTAGGGCGAGCTAGAGCTACTCGAGTGGGCCCAAGGCCAATGGGCACGAGTTCGAACCCGTTGAAAATATGTCGAGTAATGAGCCTATGAAAATTCTCATAATGAATAAGTTGTGTGCTATAGCTACCGAGCCAAGGCTAGGTTGTTGAGCTTATTGGGCTAGCAACTACCATGCCGAAGTCGGGTCATCAAACCCGTTGGGCTAGTGGACTTGGGGCTAAAGCTGAGCAATAGGCCATGACGTCAGTAGCCCGAAGATAAATGTCACACCTCAGCCCAGTTTGGTCGGATCCCCGTGAGCAATCCGCCACTCCCTTTGGTTCATGAGGGTTTCATCCACCCCCTCCCCCCCCCCCCCCCCCCCCCCCAAATCGCGAGAAGTCAGGTGACCTTTTTCCCTATTTTTTATAGAATAGCATTATTCAAAACTCAATATATTAAAGTTGGTCTTCCTTTCTCCTGAAAAGGGTTAAAGGGAGAGGGTGAGTTTTCATAACTCAATGAGTGGGTGTGGGGAGTGAGTTTTCAAAAATGTTTAGTTTATCAAAACCATGCCAAGGTTTACCATTCCTTTACAAGGATTTTCTCAAAACTCAAACCTCAGGACTTTTTTCCATTTTCATATTAGGTGTGTTTACCTCTCTTAGCACATCCCTTTGCCTCGGGAGGCATTTAGCAAACAAACACATGCTCTTCATCAAGAAGGGTACAAACATTCACAGGCTAGTCCCATACTACACCCACTTGGGGATCAGCGCAACTTTGTTGTCCACCCAAATAAAAGTACCAGACTTCAACCCTAAGTCTGAGTGGGCATCCTAGACGTCCGACTCTCAGAACCAAATTGCACTTCATGTTCGTATGAGAATGGAGACCTCATCATGACCCACTTCGATTTCATGCGCATGAAGCTCCTAGAGCTTCATGACTAACGGGCACGATTAACTGCCCACATCTCCACCATGTCATCCAGCAGCCCATGTAACCCATCACTACCCCTAGGGCATCTTGATGCACTGTCACTAGCCCATCAAGCATTTTTGGCGCTAACTCAATATTGTGGTGAATCACACAATCAATTTCCATTTTAAATAGGAGTTTTCATGACTCTTCCTAATCATGTTTATTTACGGGCTTCAGCCCGTGCCCACTGGCCTTGGGCCTACTACACATGTTTTTCCAAAAATTGGTCCTTCAACCCGATGAGTTCAAAAACAAAGGCCCCCGGCCTATTAGAGTTGTTCTAGCTCCCATCAAGAAGGTCTCCCAAATTGTTTAAGTAGTTGTCACACAGTTAGCAGAGAACACTTTTGATAATATCTCTTTAAATTCATCACACCAACCAGGTGTAATGATAGATCCGCTTACAATCGATATGCGGGTTTTTCCATCCCCTAAGAAAGCTCATCCTACCACCCGGTTATAATTTTTATTTAATCCTACTCATAACCTGCAAGTAGGCTTTTAGCTTTTAAAACATGCTCATCATCCCAACCTATTATGAAGTATAAAGTTCCCACTCACCCGTTGAATGTGATGTGTTCGTCCTTTGTTAGTTTCTAGCACACACTAGCACTCTCTTGCCCGCGTTCCAGTCGCATGTGTCCCTACACGGTTTGGGTATCATTATCAGTAAGGGTTTGACATGACAGCCTTCATTTTCTCATGTATGAGCAATTAGTCCCAATTCTTGATTTATTGCACTTAGGTCCCCAAAGTTCATTGTTCTTGACTTTAGGTCCCTAATGCTAACTTTTCCCCTAAATTGAGTCCCAAGGCTTCCAATATCCTCTTTGGATCCCCACTTTACTTAAAATTGTGTAAGGGGTTCAAGTTTTCCAAATTCTCAATTTGGTCTCCAATTTTTCAAAAATTACCCTTTTGCACCTACTTTCCAAAAATAGCTAATTGACCCCAATTCTTTCAAAAATTGACCATTTGGTCACCTTAACATCTTTCTCATTTTCAATTGACCTTCAATTTTGAGAAATTGCATGGAGGTCCCTCAATTTTTTGAAATCCCCAATTTTTTCAAAAATTTCTACCCTCTTTACTGACCGAATTTGATTTCTTCAAACTGGTCATTCAATTGGGTTAATTGATCCAATTGATTGCTTGGATCAGTTTCTACACTTCCATATGATCAAATAGAGCTTTGAATTGTAGAATATGGATAAAAAATGAGCTCAAATGAAGATTCGTCGGAAAACTATTCGTAGAGAGAGAAAGCTTCGAAAGCCTACCGTCGGAGGTGTGACGGTCCGAGCTCTTGATTTGGAGAGGTAGCTCTCATCCTTAGGGTCTTCCTAGGATCAAGAATCGCTACAATTGACGTCCATAAGAATGGGAATTTCATTAGTGAAGTTCGGCACTTTCTCTCTTTAGCATCGATCTGCAATGATGGAGGAGGGACAAAGTGGCTTACCTTTCACCTCTGTGGAGGTCATGTGAGGGTCGTGGGGACTTTGGGGAGGCTTGTTATGGAGAAGGAGATCTGAATTTGGTCAAATTCAGCTTAGCCAAAATAGGGCAGCTTCGAACCAATGGAGCTGCTTCACTGTTTGATTCCACGAGCACTTCTCTGGCGATCCTCGGGTCGAAGGGAGGTTGTTGTGAGGTAGCTGACTTCCCCAGAGTCTGTAAGACCCGACTTTGCCTTCTAAGGCTGAGAATAGTGCCCAAGTCGGAGCTCTGGTTTGAGCTTCACTAGAAAATGGAGCACTTTGGAGAGGAGAACAATTTGAGGGGAGTGGAGGATAAATGAATGGGAGCTCTTTATATAGGGAGCTCGGGGACCCTCTGCCCAACTAGTTTCCATTTGTTGATCGGATCCAAGTAAAGCTGTAGTTACTCATCCCCTTTTTGGTGGACTTCGATTTGCTCCATTGGGCTGGGCCTTACAACTACGTCAGCCACTAAACATGTAAACCCCGCACTTTTGAGTTAAGGAAAACCGGGAAAAGAACCGGTCAAACCAAGTAAGAAAACTGAGTTGGTTTACAAACTCGATCATTTGGGAACAAGCAATTTGGAAATTTACAACTTTCGGGTGATCCAAAGGGTTCATTAAACCATCAAAAAGAAACTTAAGACAAATTAAAAGAGAAAAACCAAATTCGTTCAGCTGAATGAGAATCCACAAGAACTTTGAAGTTAAATGTGCTTGCCCGAGAGTAGTGTGAGGATGGGTGACCTCCTGGTCATCCCCATTCATTCTCCTCACACTTGAATACTTCTCTCTCTCTCTCTACTGCTCCATTTCCCGGTGAAGCTAGAACCAGAGATTCGACTTGAACATTTTTCTTAACCTGGGAAAGAGAGGTCGGGCTCTTTAGAACCGGGGAGAAGACAGCTATCTGATAGCAAACTCTAGTCAATTCAAGAATCACTGGAGAAGCGTCAGCATGATGGAACAGTGAAGTAGCTCTGACGGACCAAAGCTACTCTATTTTGGCCAAGTTTAAATCAGCCATTTTGAGCCATCCTCAGGCCAAACCAAGCCTTCCCAACACTTCCTCAGCCCTCCCACGGTTGAATTAGGACTGAAAGGTAAGCCAATTCGGCTCCCCTCTACAATTTCCAATCGGTGCTAGAGAGAGAACCAGCAGAATTTCAATAATGAAATTCTAACTCAATTTGGCATCAATTGATGCGATTCTTGATTCTAGGATAAATCTCAAGATGAGAGCTATCTGCCCAAATCGAAAGCTCGGACCGCCGTGTCATCCCCGGTGAGAAATCGAAGCTTTCTCTCTCTATAGTCTATTTTCAACAAAGCTCCATTTGATCTCGTTCAAGCGTTAAAATCTGCGATTCAAGGTTCCTTAGAATCATATGACCTTCTCAACGGGAGCTCAAATAGCTCTGATAGGCTAGAGGCCTCGGTTTTTGAACTTGGGGGCTAAATGCCTAATTTTGAAAATCTCGTACAGTGGGCCCAAGGCCAGTTAGCACGAGCAGGAACTCGTAAACGAACATGATATATGTTCCATAAAACTTAATAAGTGAATTGTTTGGCCATGGTACCAAGATAGTACCGACATGCTCAGTCAACTAGCAGCAGTGCGACATGACAGGTCGACGAACCAGTTAAGACAAACAATTGCGGGTTGAGTTGAGAGTTGGGGCAGTTGGACCAATGGCACCACAGATTACATGGCAATATGAGAAAACATTGTTTGTGTATGCACTATGAGTATGGGATCATCAAGACACCCATGAGGGGTAGTGATGCATCCTAAGCGCCCTGGGCAACCCAGTGAGTATAAGGGCAAATCGTCGTTCTAGGTGTCTGTGTGAAATTTGGAGTAGCACTAAGCGCATGAGATCGGGGTGGGGACGGGATGAGGTCTTTATCCTCATACAAACATGAAGAAGTGAATTTGGGATTGTGGATCAGAAGTCTACCCTTAAAGACCATCAACTAAAACGCCTGTGAAATAGGTATGTTGAATTTAAAAATGTTATGCAGTTTTTTATTATGTTATTTCAGGAAAAAGGTGCATGTTTAAAGGATGCCTTACTCTTTATGCTTTAGGATGAGGGGAAACCCTTTAATAAACCGGGAGAGTGGCGGGTTGTTCACGGGGATCTGACCAAACTAGATCGGGGCATGACAAAACATCTTTCTTCTTTATCTACCTTAAGGTCCAATTTCCTTCTTCCCTACTATTGTAGTAAGGGCAGGTAGTTCGTCTTTATCTGTGTCGTCTTGGTTTGATACTTGCGACTTAGAGCGTTTACCACCACATTCACCTTCCTATGGTGGTATTTTATCACAAGGTCGTAGTCCTTTACCAATTCCAGCCATCTCCTCGGGCGGAGATTAAACTGCCTTTGAGTTAGGAAGCACTTAAGACTATTATGATTTGTATATATTTTGCACTTAATCCCAAATAGGTAGTGTCGCCAAATCTTGAGGGCAAACACTATTACAGCTAACTCTAAGTTGTGAGTAGGGTAGTTCTTCTCATGTATCTTTAATTGTCGTGAGGCGTAGGCGATAATCTTTCCCTACTACATTAATACACACCTGACTCCTTGTCTGGATGGATCACTATAGACGGTATGCTCCTCACACTTGGATTAGGTAGGGTGAGTATGGGCGCTATTGTTAAGTGGTACTTTAATTCCAAGAAGGATTTCTCGTAGGCTTTATCCAACTTGTACTCTACTCCCTTCCTTGTGAGACGGATCAAAGGGATTGCTATCTTGGAGAAGAATTGTACAAACCGTTAGTAGTACCCTACTAGTCCCAAGAAGTTGCGTATCTTGGAGGGGTTCTTGGAGGCCTTCCAGCCAGATATGGTTTCTACTTTGGCCAGATCTACCTTGACTCCATCCTTGGACACTATGTATCCTAGAAACCCCACTTCTTGCAACCAGAACACACACTTGGAAAACTTTGCAGATAAGTGATTGCTCCATAGCATCTCCAAGGTGATGGCCAAATGTTCCTCATGCTCCATCCTAGTTCATGAGTATTTGACCATGTCATCTTTGAATTCAATCACAAACTTGTCCAAGTGAGGCTGTAACACTTAGATCATCAAATCCATAAAGGTTGCAAGGGAATTTGTTAGGCCAAAAGGCATCACTCTAAATTCATAGTGTTCGTATCGGGACCGAAAAGCGATCTTAAGTATATTTCCCTCTTGGATCCTGAGTTGGTGGTATCCTTACCGGAGATCTATCTTGGAGAATTAAGCTGCCCCCTTTAGTTAGTCAAATAGGTCATCAATTCGTGAAGTGGGTACTTATTCTTTATGGTGACCTGGTTCAACTTCCGATAGTCTATACACATCCTCATACTCTCATCCTTCTTCTTTACGAATTGCACTACTGCACCGCATGGAAATTAGCTAGAGAATATGAAACCCTTCTTTAGTAATATGTCTAATTGCTCCTTTAATTCCTTTAGTTATGTTAGGGCCATACGATAGGGGGCTAGGGATATGGGATGTGTCCTGGGAATTACCTCTATGGTAAATGCTAATTGACAGCTTGTGGGTAATCCTGGTAGTTCCTCCGAAAATATATCCGGGTAGTGTTCAACCACCGGGATGGCCTCTGGTCCTTTCATCTATGACTTCTTGTTGGTAATCGTTATGAGAAAAAACTTGCAACCCTTCTAAATCATCTTTCGGGCTTTTATATGGGACACCAAGTGCCTTTCTCCCTTCCTCCTATCTCCTTGGAAACATAGTCTAAGTGTCTCGGGAGTGTGGAAAGTTATCACTTTCTTTCCACAATCCACCTTTGCTCAGTGTGTACTTAGCCAATTCATTCCTAGTATTAATTTCACTTCTCTCGGAGGTAATGGGATCAAATCTGCCTCCAGCTTTACTCATCCAATCTTAATCTCACATCCCTTGAACTGTTTATCTCTATTTATCCCTTTTCCTAAGGGTGTGAGCATGTTGATAATTTTTTTCAGGGAGGTAAGTTCTAGCAAAAGACTTAGAACAAAATCTTCCTTGGTAAAGGACCTCTTTGCTCCTAAGTCAAAGAGAGTGTAGGCTTTTCTCCCCCATAGTTGTATGTACCCTTATTGAATAAATGCACGTTTTTAGAAAAAAATTGAATCTCTTTATTGAGTAGAATTGAATTACAGGTTTTGTTTAATTTTGGTCAGGGAGGGTTTGGGAAGTACCCGCTACAGTACTAGGATCTTTTCGGGCCTCCTCTTATGTGAGGTTATACATCCTAGCTAGTAACCTCGTTGTGGTGGTTGTGCCCTACCTTACACCAAACATCATCAGGTTCCCTTGGGGTGGTTCAATCATGTTCTATTGCATATTCCCTTTAAGAGTGAGGCACTCCCTTCCAAAGTGTCCCACTTGCCCACATCCGAAATAGGTGGAACATGCCCCCTCGTGATACTTTTGACATCTTGGAAAATAGGAGCCCCTTTGTAGTATGGTGGTGGTAACCTCCCCTCGTGTGGGGTACACTTCCTACCTCCTTTGGAAACCCATGTTTCCTCACTTAGGACCACTTTTCTCCTAATGTCCTCCGCAACGACTTTGGCTTGTATCCTCCTTTCGGTTGGTCTACTCCATCCGGCGGTGTCAGGTTTACACCAAATCCATGGGTGCCAGATCCATGGGTGTCCCAATACTCCCATCTGGTCTAGTATGTCCATATTGAGACTATCCACGAATCATTGGCAAATGTCTACAAGCCCGGCTAGATTGGGGGTAAAGGGTCTTAACTCATTGAACACCATCTGAGACTATACTCACTGGAACAACATCTGAGACTATACTCACCAGAACACCATGGAGTCTTATGATTTCCTTCATGCATAATACAGCCAATTGTTCCACTGTGTCCATCACTCTTATAGGAAAGAAATGAGCTAATATGGACAATCTATCCATGATGAGGTGTAAAATTGTGTATTAAGGTGAATAGGGAGAGAGAGAGAAGTGTTCACCCAAGTATAAACCGATCTGGTTTTTCTCTTCTAATTTGTCTTAAGGTTCTTTTCCAAGATTATATGAACCCTTAAATGATCGAGTTTGTGAACCAGTTTGGTATTTCTCACTCGATTTGTCTGGTTATTTTCCTGATTTTTCTTAACTCAAATGAGCGAGGTTTACAGTCATAATCCTTAACCAATTCCAGCCATCTTCTCTGGCAGAGATTCAACTATTTCTAAGTTATGAAGTACTTAAGACTCTTGTGATCCATGTATATCCTACACTTAATCCCATAAAGGTAGTGTCACAATATTTTTAGGGCAAACACTATTGCAGCTAATTCCAGATCATGAGTCGGGTAGTTTCTTTCATGTACCTTCAGTTGTTGCAAGGCATAAGTGATAACCTTCCCTTGTTGCATCAAGACACATTCAAGTCCTTGTCTGGAAGCATCACTACAGACAGTGTATTCTCCCGCATTAGGGTCAGGTAAGGAGAGTATCAGTGTGGTTGTCAATCGAGTCTTTAACTCCAGAAAAGACTTCTCACAGCTTTCATCCCACTTATACTCAACTCCCTTCCTAGTGAGTCGAGTTAGAGGAGCTGCTATCTTAGAAAAGTCTTGCACAAATCGTCTATACTATCCTACCAATCCTAAGAAACTTCTTATTTTTGTAGGATTCCTTGGAGCCTTCCAATCTGATATAGCTTCCACCTTGGTAGGATCTACTTTGACTCCATCATTAGATACGATATGCCCTAAGAATCCTACCTCCTATAGCCATAACTCACACCTAGAGAATTTTGCATATAAATAATTTTCCTTTAATATCTCCAAGGTGGTTGCCAAATGCTCTTTATGTTCTAACCAGGTTTGTAAGTATATAAGCATGTCATCTATGAATACTATCACAAACCTATCCAAATGAGGTGGGAACATACAGTTCATCAAGTCCATGAAGGCTACAGAGGCATTCATCAATCCAAACATTTGGATAGGTTTGTGATAGGTTTGGGAACATACAGTGGTTATCGATTCTTGATTGTGACATGGTTCAGCTTTCTATAGTCAATGCACAGTCTCATACTTTTGTCCTTTTTCTTTACGAATAGGATAGGAGTACCCCATAAAGACTAACTTGGATGTATGAAATCCTTCCCCAGTAATTCGTCCAGTTGTTCCTTCAATTCCTTCAACTCCGCCGAAGACATGCGATATGGAGCTTAGGATATGGGGTTTGTTCTTGGGATTATTTCTATGGTTAACACCATTCGCCGACTTGGAGGTAGTCCGGGTAGTTCTTCTAGAAATACCTCTGGGTAGTGTTTAACTACCAGAATGTCTTCTAGCCTCTTCTATTCAAACGTTTCATCTATGACCATGGCTAGGAAAGTTGTACAGCCACTCTGTATCATCCTTTGAGCTTTTAGATGAGACACCATTTGTACCTCACATTTTCTTCTATCTCCTTGGAAATTTAATCCTTTCATCTTGGGAGTGTGGAAGGTTACCATCTTCTTTCCACAGTCCATCCTCACCTGAGGTTACTTAGCTAATCCAACACCATGATTACTTCAACCTCCTTTAATGGTAATGGGATCAAGTCAGCTTCAAGTTGAATTCCTCCTATCTTTATCTCACATCCCTTTAATTGTTTATTCCTGTTTAAAACTTCTTCTAAAGGTGTAAGGATATTAAGGCTTTGTTCTAGTGGAGTGAGCTCTAGGGGTACTCTTGAAACCAACTCTTCCTTGATGAAGGATCTCTCAGCTCCGAAGTCAAAGAGGGCATAGACTTGTTGTTCCCATGGTTGTATATACCCTAATTGAAGAAACTTATTGTTTAGAAGAAATTTTCCTTTATTAAATCAAAAGACCTTCAATTTACGTGACTCTTTTGAACTAATTTGGAGGGCTTTGGGATGTACCCGCTACTATGCTAGGGTTTCTTCTATCCACCTCCTAGGAGAGGTTGTATACCCTAGCTGGTACTCTTGCTGTAGTGTCTAGCCTAGGGTTTCTAGGATTCCCTTGAGGTGCTCCAAGAGTATTCCTTGGTCTGTTCTCCTTGAGGGTGGGACAATCCTTTGCAAAGTGTCCCACTTACCCTCATGCAAAGCAATTAAGGCACGCTCCCTCATGGTTCCTTTGACACTTTGGACAGTGAGGGTTTCCTTGAGGTAAGGTGGGGACTACTATGGGGGGAGGTGGTGGCATGTCCCTTCCCCTTTGGAAGGCTATTCTGTTTCCCCATCTTGGATTGTTATGCTCCTTCTATCCTCTTTAACCGTATCCTCCTTTATGGTTGTCTACTCCATTCGACGTAGTAGGGTTTGCACCAGTCCCTCACATTCGTGAGCCATACTGATTATGACTGCCAAGACTGTGGGGCATCCCAGTACTCCAATATGGTCTTGAATGTCTATATTGAGACCGTCCACAAACCTTTGGCATATGCTTGCCGGCCCAGCTAGGTCAGGAGCAAAGGGTCTTAACTCATTGAATTTTGTCTCATACTTCGATATGGAGTTAAGCCCTTGTCAAAGTCAGATAAACTCTTGCTTCTTCTCATTTATTAGATGGGGCGCCAAGTACTCTTCTAAGTACCTCTCCTCAAACTCTTCCCAAGTGGGGATGGTGGTATGTAGGTATTAGACATTGTCCCACCACCATTTAGCGCTTCCCTCCAAGAAGAATTCTGTCAGGACCACCATATCCTCTCGTGGTATCCTGACGATTCCCATTTATTTCTTATTGTTGGCCAGCCAATCCAGGGCAACTCTAGTATCCTTTTCTCCTAGGAAAGGTTTACATCCTAGTTATTAGAGAGTCTTGAGGTCTCTGGAAATGTCCATTGGTGTGGGATGGTTAATGGGGGGAGTATGGGATTGCACTTCCTCTGGTTCAACACGAGAATTGGTGCTTGCCTCAGGGACGAGATTAGGTTTCCCAAATACATGAGCGAACTCATTGTACAATCTCTGGTGCTCCCTACTGAGTCAAGGAGGAGTGGTATGGGCTTCTCTGGGAGTTTCTACCAGTAAGGGTGGTTGGGCAGTGTTGGAAATTGTAACCCTAGTTCTTAGGGTTCCTTTCTTTGGAGCCATTTTGCAAAATTTTTTTTAAATTAATCCTATTAGTTACTACATTTTCTAGTCTTGATTATGTATTCGAGGAAACATGCTCTAATACCACTCAAGTTGTCATGCCCCGACTCGGTTTGGTCGGATTCTCGTGATCAATCCACCACTCTCCCGGTTTACTAAGGGTTGCCCCTTATTTATAAACCATGAAGTGTAAGGCATTCTTTAAATCTGCACTTTTCCTGGAATAATGTAAAACAAAATTGCATAAAAGTTTACATTGATCATACCTGTCTTACAAGCATATTAGCTGGTGGTCTTTGGGGTAGACTTTTCGGGGTTACTTGAAAGGGATATAAGGGAGGGGGTGAGTACAACGACTTAGTGAATGGGTTTTTAAAATTTATATTTTAGGAAAATGTTTCATTCGGAGTGTGTCGGACTCCTTATTCGTTTTCAAAAACCTTTCACTTCAAATTTCAGTTTTTATCACCATTTCTTATTGATTATAGGGTGTCATCACCCAACACACATCCTTCATCATGAAGGTCAAACACACAATCGCAGGCCAGCCCGTCCATTAAACCTATTTGTGGCATTGTAGCGACTTTACCGGCCACCTAGATAGAAGCACGTCCACTTCTACCTTGAGAATGAGTGGATATTCGTGACATCCAAACCTCAATACCATAACAAATCATCATGTCAGTATGAGGATAGAGACCTCATCCTGACCCCACCCCGGTCTCATGCGCTTGAGACTACACCAAGCTTCACAAGGCTTCTGGTACGACTAACTACCCTTATATCCACTAGGTCGTTCAGGGACCTAGGACACATCAGTACCCCTCTTAGGCATCTTAAAGGTCTCGTAAACACAGTGCATACACAATTAACATTTTCACATGATGCCATATAATCTGTGGTGCCACTGGCCCAACAACCCCGACCCTCAACTCAACTTGTAGTTGTTTGTCTTGACTAGTTCGAAGACCTATCATTTCGCACTGCCACTAGTTGATTGAATATGTCAATCCTTTCTTGGTACCATGGCTAAAGAATTCAATTACTTAAGTTTTCATGGCATATAAGTTATGTTTGTCTACGAGCTCCTACTCATGCCAACTGGCCTAGGGCCCACTATTCAAGATTTTCAAAATTGGGCATAATAGCCCCCCCAAGTTCCAAAGCTGAGGCCTTTCGCAAAATAGAGCTATTAGAGCTCTCGTCGAGAAAGTCTCCCAAATTGTTTAAGAAGTGGCACATAGTAACGGGAGAGCACTTCCAACAAAATATATTTTTCAATTGCCCTTCATACCAACTGAGTAAGAGGACATCTCCGCTCATAACCGATGAACGGGTTTTCCACTTCCTTTAAATAAGTTTTATCATACCAATCAGGTATGATCTACTTACAACTGGTAAATAGATTTTTCGTGTGATTTTCATATCACGACTCTTAGGTGTGATGTTTTAAATACCACTTAGCAGTGGGTTTTCATTATCGAGTTGCTTATCATCCCATCCGTGTATGATATAAAAATCCCACTCACTTGATAGTGGAGTAAAATTCCTCTTAGCCGGCTTGTTGTCCTTACTCGAACGCGTCCTAGCTGCAGTTCTAGGTACTTTGAGCTCCTACACGAGATGAACATTCTTATTCATTATTCTTTGGCCAAACAGCCCTCGTTCATCCAAAATAAATGAGAAAATCAAACTTTTCCTTTATTTGCAATTAGGTCCCTAAAGTTATTTTTTTTAACTTTAAGTCCCTAATGTCGGTTTTTCCTCAAATTGAGTCCCGAAACTTTTAAAATTTATCTTAGGACCTTAATTTATTCAAACTCTCAAAAAGGGGATAAACTTCCCAAATTTCCAATTTGGTCCCCCAACTTTTCCAAAATTATTATTTTGCCCCTACTTTACCAAAATTGTAAGTTTTGCCCCCAAAATTTTCAAATATTGCCCAATTGGTCCTCCAACATTTTTTATCATGTCCAATTTGTCATGCCCCAACCCGGTTTGGTTGGATCCCCGTGAACAACCCGTCACTCTCACGGTTTATTAAAGGGTTTCCCCTTATTATAATCCATAAAGACTAAGGCGTCCTTTAAACCTGCACCATTTCCTGGAATAACATAATCAAAACTGCATGAAATTTTAAACTTTACATAACTGTCTTACAGGCATCTTAGTTGATGGTCTTTTAAGGTAGGCTTTCCAGGATTTCCTGAAAGGGATATAAGGGAGGGGGTGAGTACGACTACTCAATGAATGGGGTTTCAATGGTCTACTTTTAACTTTTAAGAAAAATATTTATATGGAGTGTGCCAGACTCCTTTCTTTTAAAAAAAATCCATTCATTTAAAAATTTTAGTTTTTCCATTATTTCTTAGTTACCGCTGTGTCATCACCCAACACACATCCTTCATCATGATGATTACACACATTTGCAAGTCAATATCACTACTGAACCCGCTAGTGGCTTCGGAGCGACTTTTCCTGCCACTCGGATAGAAGTACAACCACTTCTACCCTGAGAATGAGTGGATGTATGTGACATCCGACCCACAATCCCGAAATCACTTCTTCGTGTCCGTATGAGGATAGAGACCTCATCCTGTCCCCACCCCGGTCTCATGCGCTTGGTGCTACTCCAAATTTTGCACAGACACCTGGAACGACGAACTGCCCTTATAGCCACCAGGTCGTCCAGTACCCTTAGGACGCATCACTACCCCTCATGGGCGTCTTGATGATCATGTACTCACAGTGCATGCACAAACAATATTTTCTTATATTACCATGTAATCTGTGGTGCCACTAGTCCAACGGCCCTGACTCTCAACTCAACCCGCAGCTGTTTGTCTTGACTAGTCCATCGACCTGTCATGTCGCACTACCACTAGTTGACTGAGCATGTCGGTCCTATCTTGGTACCATGGCCAAACAATTCACTTATTCAGTTTTATGGCACATATATCATGTTCATTTACGAGCTCCTGCTCGTGCCACCTGGCCTTGGGCCCACTGTACGAGATTTTCAAAATCGGGCATTTAGCCCCCAAGTTCCAAAACTGAGGCCCCTTGCCTATCAGAGCTATTCGAGCTCCCGTCGAGAAGGTCTCCCAAATAGTTTAAGCATTGGCACATAGTTAGGAGAGAACACTTCTGACAAAATAGGTTTTCACTGTCTATTATACCAACCGGTATAAGGACATCTTCGTTCATAACTGATGAACAGGTGTTCAACTTCCTTCGAGAAAGTCTCATCATATCAATTGGGTATGATCTACTTACAACCGGTAAGTAGTTTTTTCCGCATGATTTTCACATCACTTTCTCTAAGTGGTGATGATTAAAATACCACTAAACAGTGGGTTTTCATACCGAGGTACTTATCATCCCCTACTGGGTATGATATAAAATTTCCACTCACAATAGGTAAGTGGTTTTTATCTTTAAGTTGTGTTCATCATCCCAACCAGGTATGTGGTTAGTAAACCCACTCACAACCGGTAAGTGGTTTTTAAATTTTAAGTCATGCTCATCATCCCAACTCGCTATGATGTTAGTAAACCCACTCACCCGTTAATGCCGTGAATTCCACTAGACTAGTTCTTTGTATTCATGCGAGCTTGTCCTTGCTGGCGTTCCCGGTATATCGCGTTCCTACACAATATGAACATCTTGGTTCATTATCCTTCGGCCTAATCACCTTTATTCATTCCAAATGAATGAGAAAGTCAAACTTTCATTTATTTGCAATTAGGTCCCTAAAGTTATTTCTCTTTAACTTAAAGTCTCAAATGCCAGTTTTTCCTCAAATTGAGTCCCAAAACTTCTAAAATTTATCATAGGACCTCAATTTATTCCATTTCACAAAAAGGGGTTTAATTTCCCAAATTTCCAATTTGGTCTCCCAACTTTTCCAAAATTACCATTTTACCCTTCCTTTACAAAAATGGTAAATTTTGCCCCAGAAATTTCAAAATTCCTCAATTGGTCCTCCAACATTATTTTCATGCCCAATTGACCCTCAATTTCATCAAATTTCATTTTGGTCCTTTGAATTTTGAAAATTCCCAATTTTCCCCCAATTCCAACTTCTTAACACAGCCGAATTTGATTTCATCAAATTGACCCATCAAACGTTTCCAATTGTTGAAATTGAAGTTGAAATTGAATTTCTACATGTTCATACGATTCTTTAGAAATGTGAATCGCAAGTTTTAATGCCGGGACAAGCTCAAACGGAGCTTCGATGGAAAATGAACTATAGAGAGAGAAAGCTTCGATTACTCACCGGTGAAGGCACGACGGTTCGAGCTTTCGATCTGGACAGATAGCACTCATCCTGAGGTTCATCCTAGAATCAAGAATCGCATCAATTGATGTGGAATTGGATTAGAATTCCGTCATTGAAATTCGGTTGACTCTCTCTCTAGCACCAATCAAAAATTATAAAGGGGAGCTGAATTGGCTTATCTTTCGGTCCTAATTCGGCCGTGGAAAGGCTGAGGAAGTGTTGGGAGGGCTTGGATTGGCCTGAGTAGGGCTTGAAATGGCTGATTTCAGCTTGGCCGAAATAGGGCAGATTCAGTCCGCCGGAGCTGTTTCACTATTCTATCACGCCGGCGCTTCTCCAACGATTCTCGAATTGACTGGAGTTTGCTATCACATAGCTGTCTTCTCCCCGGTTCTAAAGAGCCCAACCTTTGTTTAAGTCAAAGCTCTAGTTCGAGCTTTACCGAGAAATGGAGCAGTAGTGAGAGAGAGAGAGAGAAGAGTAGTGAGAGAGAGATAAGTGTTTAGGTGTGAGGAGAATGAAATGGGGATAACCTCTTTATATAGGGGTAAACCCCGTGTATTAAATGTGCGAGATTTATTATTATTATTAATATTGCCATAAATTATTGGTATTAATTCCAATAATTTAATTTTGATATTAATTCCAATAATTTAATTTTAGTATTAATTCTAATAATTTAATTTCGGTATTAATTCCAATAAATTAAATTTTGGTATTAATTTCAATAATTTAATTTCGGTATTAAATTATTTGTATTAATTCCAATAATTTAATTTAGGTATTAAATTATTGGTATTAATTACAATAATTAAATATATATTAACTTATGGTTATTTATGATAAGGCGTACATACAAATTTTTGACCAAAATTTCGAACTACAAAAAAATTCATATTTCCTAGGAGGTCACTCATCCTCACACTACTCTCGGGAAAACACGCTTAACTTTAAAGTTCTTATGGAATCTAGTTCACCTAAACCACTTTGGTTTTTGTTTTCTAATTTGTCTTAAGTTTCTTTTCCAAGGTTTAATTAACCCTTTGGATCACCCGAGAGTTGTAAATTCCCAACTTGCCCATTTAGAAATAATCGGGTTTGTGAACCGGTTCTGAATCCTCACTTGGTTTGACCAATTATTTTCCTAGTTTTCCTTAGCTCAAAAGGGCGGGTTTTACAACTCTCCCCTCCTTTTAGTAGTTTTGTCCCCAAAACTTAGTTAACATCCTTGCATGAGCAATCATTTCCTTTGATCCCCCTTTGGTGTTTGTTTAAGATATAAACTTTTCTCTCGTCCTTGAAATTAGTCACTTTTACAACCTTCACCAAAGAAATTCATTTTCGTTAATATTATTTACTCCCTCCATGGAGTTTGTCATAACTAGACATACCTTACCTCAGGGTACGTTTTTAGATTTTATCTCTCTTTTTGCTTAGAGAAACATTCTTCCCCTTTAGGTCCTGTACTCAAGATTGGGAATTCCAAGATAACTAACCATTTTCGTGCTAGTTAAACGCTTGATCATTGAAACACTTAGCTCGTCGTCCTATAGAGCATTTCGTACTTATTTTCGTGGATTTCTTTATCACCACCTTTTCGTCCTATTTTGACTCTTCCTCCATTCGTTTTCTATTATAAATTCGGTCCAAACCATTATATTTGACCTCGTCATGCTTATTAGCCGACTCTTCCTTACTTTGAGTCATATTCTCCTCGGGTTGTTGGGCTTACATGCCCTTACAGCATGGCATTTTCTAGGACCTGTCTCTGTCCATTTGATTTTTAGAACATCTCCTGAAGTGTCTCTCTTAGCTTTTAGACCTTTCAGGGATTGTATAACTTCATTTCTCTTTTCTTTTGATAGTATTCCTCAACTATCCTTTTTTTTACCATTATTAACTCCACTTACTCAATTATGTTGGTTCTCCTTACCCACTCCTTCCTTTTCGACTTCCTTATTGAGTATTTCCTGTTCCAATTAATTACTGACATGCTGGGTTTTGTCCTTTTTTAGATCCATCATCATTCCCAATGATATCCTCTATTCAAGGGTTTTCCTTTGGCCTTAATACCCTCTGATTTGTTCGCAACCATTTCACAATTCTTTATTTTTCTGGTCCAATCGTCTGGGCAGCTGTACACTCATTCTTCATGCCCATCCTATTATCCATCATAGAGTGTAGTCTTTACTACATCTCATTCCTTCTTAGGGTTTTGTTTATTCTATTTGGTTGTCTGTCGTTATTAGTTTTCCTCTTTCTACTTGGTTCTCCTCTTCCCTCCAAACAGGTCAGTCTGGGCCATTATGATACTTCCTTCCTTGGAAACATTTCCTAATTAAGGCTTGGTTCCTTTCACTCTACATTGTGTCCATCCGCCCCTCCATAATTCCTTTAGTTTAATTTCCTTCTTAGGACCTCATTTTTCCTTGGTACTCGACTTTTCCATCTTAACCAACATTTCATTTGTGAGCTCATCATTCCTTCTATTGTGGTTGGTTCCATTTCCTCTCAATTGGGATACACATGTCTTTTCGGGGTTTCCTTCCTTTGTAGAATTCTTTCCCTTTCTCCGGACATTACTTTTTACATTTGCCCTGGGGGATTTCTACTCTTGATGTTGTCTTCTTCTGTTTACCTTTACTCCTCAGGTCTTGCAAGACATCTTTTATACTCTATCTGCATCCTCATTCATACCCAATACCTATCTATTTCCTTAGGGAGCGTAAAAATCTTCCTTATTTCAAGATTTCTTGATCATTATGTGAGAAGCTTACCTATTTCTTTCTTGGCTTGAGTTTGGTTGTTAATTTGGCCTTTTGGTTCCTTCAGGGATTTCTTTCATCCTTCTCTTTCAGAGTATTTGACCTTTTCGCCTCTCTTCCTTGTCAGAACTTACATCATGGTTCTTCTCGTGTCCGTATGAACATCTTGGTTCATTATCCTTCGTCCTAATCGCCTTCATTTATTCCAAATGAATGAGAAAGTCAAACTTTCATTTATTTGCAATTAGGTCCCTAAAGTTATTTCTCTTTAACTTTAAGTCCCAAATGCTAGTTTTTCCTCAAATTGAGTCCCAAAACTTCTAAAATTTATCATAGAACCTTAATTTATTCCATTTCACAAAGAGGGGTTTCATATCCCAAATTTCCAACTTGGTCTCCCAACTTTTCCAAAATTACCATTTTGCCCTTCCTTAACAAAAATGGTAAATTTTACCCCAAAAATTTCAAAATTCCTCAATTCGTCCTCCAACATTATTTTCATGCCCAATTGACCCTCAATTTCATAAAATTTCATTTTGGTCCTTTGAATTTCAAAAATTCCCAATTTTCCCCCAATTCCAACTTCTTAACACAACCAAATTTGATTTCATCAAATTGACCCATCAAACGTTTCCAATTGTTGAAATTGAGTTTCTACATGTTCATACGATTCTTCAGAAATGTGAATCGCAAGTTTTAATGTCGGGACGAGCTCAAACTGGCGCTCCTCCAACGATTCTTGAATTAACTGGAGTTTGCTATCAGATAGCTGTCTTCTCCCCGGTACTAAAGAAACTAACCTTTGTTCAAGGCGAAGCTCTGGTTCGAGCTTTACCGGGAAATGGAGCAGTAGTGAGAGAGAGAGAGAAGTGTTCAGGTGTGAGAACAATGAAATGGGGATGACCTCTTTATATAAGCGTAAACCCATGTATTAAATGGGCCAGATTTATCACTAGTATTAATATTGCCATAAATTATTGGTATTAATTCTAATAATTTAATTTCGGTATTAATTCCAATAAATTAAATTTTGGTATTAATTACAATAATTAAATATATATTAATTTATTATTATTTATGATAAGGCGTACATACAAATTTTTTACCGAAATTTTGGATTATAAAAAAATTCATACTTCCTAGGAGGTCACCCATCCTCACACTACTCTCGGGCAAGCACGCTTAAATTTAAAGTTCTTATGGAATCTAGTTCACCTGAACCACTTTGGTTTTTGTTTTCTAATTTGTCTTAAATTTCTTTTCCAAGGTTTAATTAACCCTTTGGATCACCCAAGAGTTGTAAATTCCCAACTTGCCCGTTTAGAAATAATCGGGTTTGTGAATTGGTTCTGAATCCTCACTTAGTTTGACCGGTTCTTTTCCTGGTTTTCCTTAGCTCAAAAGGGCGGGTTTTACACAATTTATCCTCAATTTTACCAAATTGTAATTTACTCCCTCTAATTTTTGAAATTTCCAATTTTCCCCAATTTCAACCTTCTAACTCTGTCGAATTTGATTTCATCAAATTTATTGATCAAATGAGTTTAATTGTTGAAATTGAAGTTAAATTGTAATTCCTACACCTTCATACCATTCAATTGCACTTTGAATCGCACGATTTAGTGTCAGAATTAGCTCAAATAGAGTGTTGCCGGAAAACTGAACTTAGAGAGAGAAAGCTTCGAAAGCTTACCGTCGGGGGCGTGACGGTTCGAACTTTCGATCTGAGTAGATAACTTGTGTCCTGAGGTTTCTCCTAGAATCAAGAATTGCATCGATTGATGTCGAATTAAGTGAGAATTTCATCATCGAAGTTATGTCGGTTCTCTCTCTAGCACCGGTCGAAAATTATAGACGGGAGCCTAATTGGCTTACCTTTCAACTCTAATTCAGCTATAGTGGGGCTGTGGAGGTTTGGGAGGGCTCGGTTTAGCCTCAGTAGGGCTGGAATTGATCGATTTTAACTCAGCCAAAGTAGGGCAGCTTCGGTCCGCTAGAGCTGCTCCACTTTTCTATCACGCAAACGTTTCTCAGGCGACTCTCGTAGCAAATGGAGACTACATGCTGTAACTGATTTCTCCCTGGTTCTAAAGAACCTAACCTTGCCTTGTTTGGCTCAGAAAAATGTCCAAGTTGGAGCTCTGGTCTGAGCTTCGCCAAAAATAGGAGTAGTTGAGAGAGAATGGAGTTTTTAGGGGTGGAGAGCATGAATGAGGAGGGGCTCTTTATATAGGAAGCTCGGGGACTTCCTGGCCATCGGATTGGTGCCTTAATGGCTGTCATTAATTGCATGAAACTCCCTGGCTAGAGAATTTTCAGTTTTATCGGCACTATGCGATTTTCTGGTGAGTGAACAGTGTCGTCATCTGAAGGAAGAAGATGACATTATTCCGAACCGGACCGAAACGATCATAACCGGGTTCAAAGCTTAAACCGGTCAATTCACCCCCAATTCAACCAAATTTTTCAAATCTAAAAATTTCTAAATTTATTTTCTATCCAATGGTGGCCTCAAATGTCAAATTTGAATTTTTAAGCCACCAAGAAAAATGAATTAAGAATTCGGATCAATAGTGGTTCAAACTGGTCCAATCCGGTTTGGATCCGATTCACCTAAACTGGTTTAGTTTTCATCTCCAATTCATTCTTAAGTCCATTTACATAACTTTTGGGACTATTTGGGTCAATCAGGATCCATAAATTTCCCAGTTTTCCCATTCTCTATTGGTTCCAGTTTGTAGACCAACTCGGTTTTTAGTTTGAAGGTGACCGGTTCTTTCCCTGGTTTTCTTATTATCAAAGGACATGGTTTACAACGCTCCCCTCCTTTTAGGGGTTTTGTCCCTAAAACATTTACATATCAAATAATTGAGGGTAACTATGCCTCATCACACTCTCGGTTTCCCATATCTCTTCCTGCATGGGTACGTTCTGCCACAGAACCTTGACCATAAGAATTCTCTTATTCCTTAAATTCTTGTCCCTCTGGTTGATGATTCGTATCGGTTCTATTTGATAGGTCATATTCTCTTCTAGCTCTAAAGGAGGTCGGTCTAATACATGACTAGGGTTAGGCTGATATTTCCGAAGCACCAAGATGTGGAATACATCATGTATTCTCTGCAGATCTGGAGGTAGTTCCAATTTATAGGCCACCGGTCCTATCCTTTGGATGATGGGATATGGACCGATATACCTTAGTTTCAACTTCCCTCTTTGTTGAAACCTAAGAATTCCCCTCCATGGGGACACTTTGAGAAATACTTGATCTCCCACCATAAATTTCAGATCTTTCCTTCAATTGTCTGCATAGCTCTTTTGTCTGTCTTTTGTAGTCTTAAGGTGACCCCTAATTAGTTTTATCTTTTCTATGGCATCCTCGATTAACTCTGCCCTTTCTAGCCTTCTTTCCCCCACTTCTTCCCAAAATAGAGGGGTATGGCATGTTTATCCATAAAGGGCTTCATAAGGGGTCATCTGAATATTGGTAACTATTATTGTAAGCAAATTTCATCAAGCACAAGTATTTCTCCCAACTTTTGTTAATGGTGAGTAAGCATGCTCTCAGCATGTCTTCCAAGGTTTGGATGGTTCACTTAGACTGCCCATCTATCTAAGGGTGGAACGTCATGCTCATGTGAAGCTTGGTTCCCATGGCATTTTGTAAACTTGGCCAAAACCTTGAAGTAAATCTCAAATCTCTATCTGAGACTATACTCACTGGAACACCATGGAGTCTTACGATTTCCCTCAGGTATAATACGGCCAATTGTTCCACTGTGTTTGTTACACTTATAGGAAGGAAATGAGCTGATTTGGTCAATCTATCCATGATGACCCAAATCACATCTTGCCCCTTCCTTGTCACTGGTAGTCCTGTGACAAAGTCCATGGTGATGTGATCCCACTTCCACTCCAGAATAGGTAAAGGTTGTAGCAGTCCTAACGGTTTCTGACGCTCTACTTTTATCTGCTAATAAGACAAACATCGGGCTATATATTCTGCAATGTCCCTCTTCATACCCTTTCACCAATATCCTTGTTTGAGGGTGAGGTACATTTTAGTATTGTCTGAATGCCTTGCATACACTGAATCGTGTGCCTCCCCCAGAATTAATCTCTTAAGTTCCTTACTTTGAGGCACACATACCCTATTCTTGTAGGTCAACACCCCGTCACTGCGTAGGTTGTAGTCGGGTTTAGTTTCTCTATTAACCGGATCCAGATAGGGTTGCAGCTCCTTACCTGCTTTTTGTTGAGTTTGGATCTGCTTAGTGAGACTGGGTCTTACTACCACATTTGCCACCAGGCACCCTTCCCACTTGCTCATTTTCATGTCTACCTCCATTCTTCTCAATTGTTGCAATAGGGGTATGTAATTTGTCTTTACTTGCATCGCCTCAGTTTGGTACTTGTGACTCAAAGCTTCTGCTACCACATTTGCCTTTCTAGGTTGATATTCTATCACAAGGTCATAATCCTTAACCAATTCTAGCCATCTCCTCTGGTGGAGATTCAACTATTTCTGAGTTAGGAAGTACTTAAGACTCTTGTGATCTATGTATATCCTACATGTAACCCTGTAAACATAGTGTCGCTATATCTTTAGGGAAAACACTATTACAGCAAATTCCAGATCATGAATCCGGTAGATTCTTTCATGTATCTTTAGTTTTTGTGAGGCATAGCAATAGGTGGTGTACTCTCCCGAGGCATCAAGACATATCTGAGCCCTTGTACGAATGCATCACTATAGATGGTGTACTCTCCCGCATTAGGGTCAGGTAAGGAGAGAACTGGTGTGGCTGTCAATCAAGTCTTTAACTCCAGGAAAGACTTCTCACAGCTTCCATCCCACTTATACTCAACTCCCTTCCCAGTGAGTCGAGTTAGAGGAGCTGCTATCTAAAAAAGGTCTTGCACAAACCATCTATAGTATCCTGCCAATCCTAAGAAACTTCTTATATATGTAGGATTCCTTGGAGCCTTCCAATCTGATATGGCTACCACCTTGGCTAGATCTACTTTGACTCCATCCTTTGATACGATATGCCATAAGAATCCTACCTCCTGTAGAAATAACTCACACTTGGAGAATTTCACATATAATAGATTTTCCTTTAATATCACCAAGGTGGTTGTCAAATGCTCTTCATGTTCTAACATGGTTCATGAGTATATAAGGATGTCATCCGTGAATACTATCACGAACCTGTCCAAATAGGGTTGGAACATATGGTTCATCAAGTCCATGAAGGCTGTAGGGGCATTCGTCAATCCGAACAACATCACTCTGAACTCATAATGTCCATATCTTTATCAAAATGTCGTCTTAGGGATGTACTCTTCTCGAATCCTGAGTTGATGATAGCCCGACCGAAGATCTATTTTGGAGAAGTAAGCTGCTCCTTTTAATTGATCAAATAAATCATATATCTTCGGAAGTGGGTATCGATTATTGATGGTGACCTAGTTCAGCTTTCTTTAGTCGATGTACAGTCTCATGCTTTCGTGCTTTTTCTTTACGAATAGGGCAGGAGCACCCCGCGAAGCCTGACTTGGACGTATGAAATCCTTCTCTAGTAATTTATCTAGTTGTTCCTTCAACTTTGTCGGAGCCATGTGATATGGGGCTTGGGATATGGGGTCTGTTCATGGGATTATTTCTATGGTGAACTCCACTTGTCGACTTGGAGGTACTTCTGGAAATACCTCTAGGTAGTGTCTAACTGCCAAAACATCACGCCCCAACCTGGTTTGGTCGGATCCCCGTGATCAACCTGCCACTCTCTTGATTTATTAACGGTTTCCCCTTGTTTATAAACCATGAAGAGTAAGGCATCCTTTAAACCTGCCCCTTTCCTGGAATAGCATAAATCAAAACTACAAAAAAAAATTTAAATCTGTCATACCTGTCTCATAGGCATATTAATTAGTGGTTCCTGAGGATAGGCTTTATGGGATTTCCTAAAAAGGATATAAGGAAAGGGGTGAGTACAACTACTCAGTGAATGGGTTTTCACAATTTTTAACTTTTAGGAAAAAGATTTGTATTGGAGTGTGCTAGACTCCCTTTTTTTTTTCAAAAATCCTTTCATTTCAAATCTCGATTTTTACCACCATTTCTTATTAATCACGGTGTATCATCACCCAACACACATCCATCATCATGAAGGTCAAACACACCTTCGCATACATCCATTGAAATCACTTGTGGCATCGAAGCGACTTTACTGGCCACCAAGATAGAAGCACGTCCACTTCTACCATGAGAATGAGTGGATGTACGCGACATTCAACCCTCAATCCTGAAATCAATTCTCCGTATCCGTATGAGGACAGAGACCTCATCCCGTCCCCACCCTGATCTCATGCGCTTGGTGCTACTCCAAATTTTGCATGGTCACTTGGTACGATGAACTGCCCTTATACTCACTAGGTCGTCCAAGGCCCTTAGAATGCATCACTACCCCTCTTGGGAGTCTTGATTGTCTCGTAAT
Source organism: Trapa incisa (assembly GCA_030064435.1). Lineage (NCBI taxonomy): Eukaryota > Viridiplantae > Streptophyta > Magnoliopsida > Myrtales > Lythraceae > Trapa > Trapa incisa. The sequence continues at coordinate 12,850,571 of CM057777.1, forward strand.
TACAGTGCATGCACAATCAATATTTTCTTATCATGCCATGTAATATGTGGTGCCATTAGTTCAATGGCCCCGACCTTTGACTCAACCTACAGTTGTTTGTCTTTACTGGTCCGGAGACTTGTCATGTCGCACTGCCACTAGTTGACTGAATATGTCGATCATGTCTTGGTACCATAGCCAAAGAATACATTTATTAAACTTTTATGGCACATGTCTCATGTTTGTTTACGAGTTCCTGCTCATGCCCACTAACCTATAGCCTACTGTTCGAGATTTTCAAAACCGGGCATAATAGCCCACAAGTTCCAAAACCGAGGCCCTCGGCCTATAAGAGCTATTTGAGCTCCCGTCAAGAAGGTCTCCCAAATCGTTTAAGCATTGGCACACAGTTAGGGAAGAACACTTCCAACAAAATAAATTTTCAACTACCCATCATACCAACCGAGTATGAGAATATCTCTACTCATAACTGATGAACGGGTTTTCCACTTCCTCAAAGGAAGTTTCATCATACCAACCGTGTATGATCTACTTACAACCTGTAAGTAGTTTTTCTGCGTGATTTTCACATCACTTCTCTAAGTTGTGACATTTAAATTACCACTAAATAGTGGGTTTTTCATTTTGAGATACTTATCATCCCCAACCGGGTATGATATAAAATCCCTCTCACAACCGGAAAGTAGGTTTTCCTTAAATAAAAGTGTTCATCATCCCAACTGGGTATAAAGTGTAAATTAGCCCACTCACCTGTCAATTGAGTGAATTCCCTTGATCGATTCTCTATATTCACGTGAGCCTGTTCTTGTTGGCATTCCCGGTACTTCATATTCCTACACGATATGAACATCCTTGTTCATTATTCCTTGGCCAAATAGCCTCCATTCATTCCAAATGAATGAGAAAACCAAACTTTCCATTTATTTGCAATTTGGTCCCTAAAGTTATTTTTGTTCAACTTTAAGTCCCTAATGCCAGTTTTTCCTCAAATTGTGTCCCAAAACTTTTAAATATTGTCTTAGGACCTCAATTTATTCAAATTCACAAAAAGGGGTTCAATTTCCCAAAATTTCAAATTTGGTCCCACAATTTTTCCAAAATTACCATTTTGCCCTTCCTTTACAAAAATGGTAAGTTTCACCCCAAAAATTCTAAACTTCCTCAATTGCCCCTCTAACATTCTTATCATGCCCAATTGACTCTCAATTTTATAAAATCACATCTTGGTCCTTCGAATTTTCGAAAATCCCTAATTTTTCCCCCAATTTCAACTTCCAAACATAGCCCAATTTAATTTCATCAAATTGACCAATCAAACACTTCCAATTGTTGAAATTGAGTTTCTACGATTCTCTAGCATTTTGAATTGCAAGTTTTAACACTAGAATGAGCTCAAACGGAGCTTTGCCGGAAAATAGATTGTAGAGAGAGAAAGCTTCAATTGCTCACCGGTGAGGGTACGACGGCCTAAGCTTTCTATCTGGGCATGTAGTTCTCCTTCTGAGGTTCTTCCTAGGATCAAGAATGGCATCAATTGATGTTGAATTGGATTAGAATTCTGTCATTGAAATTCAGACAACTCTCTCTCTAACACCAATCGAAATTGGCAGAGGGGAGTCGAATTGGCTTACCTTTTCGTCCTAATTCGGTCGTGAGAGGGTTGAGGAAGTGTTGGGAGGGCTTGGTTTGGCTTGAGGAGAGCACAAAATGGCCAATTTCAGCTCAGCCAAAATAGGGCAACTTCGATCCGCTAGAGTTGCTTCACTATTCCATCACATCGGCGCCTCTCCGGTGACCCTCGGAGCAAACGGAGACTACAGGCGTGTAGCTCACTTCTCCTCAATTCCAAAGAACCTGACCTCATCTTCTTTGGCTCAGAAATGACCCTATATTGGAGCTCTAGTTCGAGCTTTGCCGAAAAACTAAGCAGCTGAGAGAGAGTGAGCTTTTCAAGTGTCGAGAGGATAAATGGGAAGGGGCTCTTTATATAGGAAGCTCGGGGACTTCTTGGTCGTCCCATTGCAGCCTTAATAGCAGTTATTCATTGTCCGAAACTCCCTGGTCGGAGACTTTTCCGCTTCGTCGGCGCTAAACGATTTTCCGGCGAGTGAACAGTGAGCCAGTTGTTTCACCCCTCCTCTCCTCCCATTCAACTAAGTTTTTCAAATCTAAAAATTTCTAAATTCATTTTCTATCCAATGGTGGCCTAAAATCTCAAATTTAAATTTTTTAAGCCACCTAGAAAAATGAATTTAGAATCTGGTTCAATAGTGGCTCAAACCAGTTTAACCCGGTTCGGATCCGATTCACTTGAACTGGTTTGGTTTTTTAATCTTCAATTCACCCTAAAGTCCTTTTTCATGACTTTTATGACTCCTTAGGTCACTTAGGGTCCATAGATTTCCCGGTTTACCATCTCTATATCGGTTCTGGTTCATAAACTAGCTCGGTTCTTAAACTGGTTTAATCTGGTTTAGGTCAGGTTCACCCGAACCAGTTTGGTTTTTCTCTCCCATTTTGTTCTAAAGTTCCTTCACAAGGTTTATAAATCTCTTTGGGTCACAAGGGAGTTGAAATTTTCCTAATTTGCTTGTTCCCCAATAAACAGGTTTGTGAACCGGTTCGGTGTTTCTCACTCGGTTTGACCAGTTCTTTTCCTGGTTTTCCTTAACTCAAAAGGGCAGGGTTTACAACTCTCCCCTCCTTTTAGGAGTTTGTCCCTAAAACTTAACCCACTATATTCTACATTGGGAATAATTTCCCTTAATGTGAACTTTCATTTTCTTGACATGCTAACTCTTCAATTGCTCTTTCGCTTAGTCCCCGTAATCATTCATCTAAGGAATTTCTTTTCATTTATCATGCTTACTCCTTCCATGGAGTTATAATAACAAGGCATGTCTAGTTCCTTGATCCAAATGTATATTCTTAGGTTCGTAACTCCCTTTATTTATGGTAAGGTTCTTCCTTTTGGGGTTCTTACTCAAGATTTCAAGATTGGGAGTTCCCAGGTGCACAATCGTTCCTTTGTCTAGTTATTATCTTCATCATTGAAACCCCTAGCTCGACGTTCTTTTGAGCATTACGTACTTGTTTTCACAGGTTTCTATGTTATTATTCTTTCATCCCAATTTGACCCATCCTTCATCTGTCATTGATTACAACTTTGGTCAAATTTATGTTTGACCTCGTTATGTTTTCTAACTGACTCCTTCTCACTCGAGTTACATTTTACTCGGGACTATTGGTGCTTATATGTCCCTTACGACATGACATAGTTCTGAACCTGTCTCTATCCATCAGACTTCTACAACACCTCTTTTAGGGTTGTTTTCAACTTTCCAACCTTTAAGAGACTGTATAATTTCATCCCTCATTACATTGGGTAGTATTCCTCAACTACCTTTACAATTATCTAATTATCTTTCGCATCTTGACAACATGTCTTACATAACTGTGTCAATTTTCCTTACCCACTCGTCCTTTACCAACTTCTTTATTGGGTCTTTCTGGCGCCAATTATTTAGTTCTTCCCAATAGTTTACCAAAAAACTGGGATTCTTTCCTTATTAAGTCCTTGGCATTCCTTATTCAAGGATTGTTCCTTTTTCCTTAATCCACTTTTACTTACTCGTAATCATTTCATAATTCTTCATTCTACAAAAATCACTTTCGATCTATGTGTTGATTCATTTGCTTGGGGAGGTTCACTCCTTCCGGTTTCGTTCTCTACTATGTCCCTCTCAATAGAGATTTCCATCTTAGAAGTTACATGCTCAACCTCCTTATCATTCATTGTAGGGTTCTTTCTCCATTTCTTCACACTCCTATCTATGTTAGGGCATTTGCTCGTATTGGATCCTTCTTTATCAACAACTTCTATTTCATCCCTTATTCCTTACTAGAGATGCTTTTGATTTTCGGTCTTATTCCGTACACTTCCCACTATGCCCAATCGTCCACTCTTTAAGCTTCGTATGCACGTTTGAACTATGACCTATCTTACCAATTGGGGTTATTCCTCCTTAACCACATCTTATTTGGAGGGTTCACTTTCCCAAAGTTTCTTGGACGATCTTTCCTTCATTACCTTATTATGAATAGTTCACTCATTCTTACTTGTCACAGCATCTCTTGATGCTAACTTTCTACTTACCCTTTTCTTGAGTTTAACTACTCCTTAGATTCTCTTAATATGCATCCTTGGGTTTCTTTCACCTTAGCATGCATTTTATTTGCAAATTTGTCTCCTCGCCTCTTGTCACCCGATTCCATTTCTTCTTTATTAGGTCATGTTTCCTTTCTCAAGATTTCTTTATTTGGGAGGATTCTTACTCTTTTCTTCCATAATTTCTTTTTCATTCATCTTGAAGACACCTAGCTTTAAATGACGTCCCTTGATGCTATTCTTCCATGCTTACCTTTACTCTTGAAATCCTACGGGTATGTCTTTCGTACTCCATCCTCATTCTCACTCGTACACCAGTACATGTCTATTTCTTTCTAAGGAGAGCTCACATCCACCTAGTTTCAAAATCACTTGATCATCCTTCGAGAGGCTCACTTAACCATCTCAAGACTTTTAAATTATAAATCCAATTTTGGCCATTGATTTCTTTAAGAAATTTCCTTTGTTCTTCTTTTCCAATGTTTTCGCCTTTTCACTTCTCCCTTCTTTGTCATGGTTTAATCCATGGTTCTCTCGAAGACCAGTTCTTTAACTGCCTCCTTCTCACTATTTTTCTAATCCAATCATCTGTGCAGCTATATCACTCGTCCTTCATGTCTCTCCTATTGTCCTTCATAGAGTGTAGTCTTTACTACATCTCAGCCTTTCTTAGGGTTTTGTTTATTCTCTTTCATCGTCCCGTTACTACTAGTTTCTTCTTTCTACTTGGTTCTCCTGAAATTATTATTTGGTTCTTCTGCTCTCTCCAAATAGGTCACACTAGGCCATCATGATACCTCCTTCCTTTGAAATGTTTCCTTATTAAGGGTTGGTTCCTTGCACTCCACATTATGTCCATCCACTCATCAATGATTCCTTCAAGGGTACTTAGTCGTATGCATCCCTCCAAAGTGTACTTTCATAGTGTATTTCTTCTCCTCTTCACTCTGACTGTGTCATACCCATAGAGTTTCGGAGAACATTTTTTTCCGCATTTGCCCCTCATGAGAGGGTTCTAGGTATAATTTCTTACCTCCATTCTTGTGGCATCCTTCTCGGCTTGACCTTCTTAAGAAGAAGTTTAAATTTGGTTTTTTTCTACCTCTTTGTGAACTTGCTTACTTAACCTGCTCCATGGTTTTGGTCACCAGTCCTTCCTATCTTTCATGACCTTTGAGGAGGTATTGCCCTAAATCTATGAGGTGTGGAACAGTTCTTCTTTACCTATCCTATTCCCTTGCACTTATGACAGGTTTGGTACTTGTCCTTAGTAGGGTTGGGTACTTCTTCACGTAGTGTCCCTATTGTTCACACTTTTAATAGGTAATTCCCTTACATGGATTGTTGTGGTTCCCCCTTTCTTTCAGGTATTGTAGGGCCTTTCTAGTGTTACTAGTAGTTTGATGCTTCACCGTCCTTGAGTGTGATCACCTTGAGAGTTTTCTTGTTAAGTATAATTTGCCAAATGGTCACTCTAGGAGTCCTCCTATATTCCTTGATTCTCTCATTCAGCTTACTTAACTAGAATGGAATTCTCCCTAATTTTAATGGTGAAGGGGTTTGTTTGTTTACTATTCTTAGGACCATCTTCCTAGCAAGATCACTTCATCGAGAGATAGGATTTTAGGAATTTCGAGTACTTTATTAATCAAGGAGTACAATATGTTGGGGGTTTTAGCCCTATTATAGAAAGTGGTCACAGAATAAATAGGGAGCTACGGGGTTCTTGATAAGCATCCTCCTAGGTAAGGTTATACACCCTTTGCTAGCATTTATAGCTTAATGCTTGGCTTCCTTTATACTTAGAGTTGTGCCCTCAATAGGTCCTAGCACCATTCTCCGGGATACTTCCCCATTTGATCTTTTGTGATTTCAACCATGCCTCAGGCATTTGGGAAGCTTCTAGGGTTGTCTTCCTACAAGGACAAAGTGTTGAATAGAGTCATTCCTAGTTTTCTTAGTTACTCTCCCGAGAGCCATCTAAAAATTTTAAGATAAATCCTATTAGGTACTATATTTTCTAGTCTTAAATCTATCATACCTATCTCACAGGCGTATTAATTAGTGTTCCTTGTGGGTAGGCTTTTTGGGATATCATGAAAGGTATATAAGGGAGGGGTGAGTACTACTACTCAATGAATGGGTTTTCAAAATTTTTAACTTTTAGGAAAAAGATTTGTATTGGAGTGTGCTAGAGTCCTTTTTTTTAAAAAAATCCTTTCATTTCAAAGCTCGGTTTTTACCACCATTTCTTACTAATCACGTTGTCATCACCCAACACACATCCTTCATCATTAAGGTCAAACACATATTCATAGGCCAGTATGTCCACTAAACCCACTTGTGGTATCAGAGCGACTTTACCGTCCACCTATATAGAAGCACGTCCACTTCTACTCTAAGAATGAGTGGATGTACGCGACATCTGACCCTCAATCCCGAAATCATTTCTCCGTGTCTGCATGAGGACAGAGACCTCATCCCATCCCCACCCTAGTCTCATGCGCTTGGTGCTACTCCAAATTTCGCACGGTCACCTAGTACAACGAACTGCCCTTATACTCACCATGTCGTCCACGACTCTTAGAACGCATCACTACCCCTCTTGGGCATCTTGATGGTCCCGTAATCACAGTGCATGCACAATAAGTATTTTCTTACCATGCCATGTAATCTATGGTGCCATTAGTCTAACGGCCCAGACCTTCAACTCAACCTACGGCTGTTAGTCATGACTTGTCCGGAGACTTGTCATGTGACACTGCCACTAGTTGATTGAATATGTCGGTCTTGTCTTGGTACCATAGCCAAACAATTTATTTATTAAACTTTTATGACACATATCTCATGTTTTTTTACGAGCTCCTTCTCGTGCCCACTAGCATATGGCCCACTGTTCGAGATTTTCAAAACCAGGCATAACAGCCCCCAAGTTCCAAAACCGAAGACCCCGACCTATAATAGCTATTCGAGCTCCCGTCAAGAAGGTCTCCCAAATCGTTTAAGCATTGGCACACAGTTAAGGGAGAACACTTCAGACAAAATAAATTTTCAACTACCCATTATATTAACCGAGTATGAGGATATCTTCGCTCATAACCGATGAATGGATTTTCCACTTCCTCCGAGAAAGTTTCATCATACCAACCGGGTATGATCTACTTACAACCGTTAAATAGTTTTTTCGCATGATTTTCACATCACTTCTCTAAGTTGTGACGTTTAAATTACCACTAAATAGTGGGTTTTTCATTTCGAGGTACTTATCATCTTCAACTGGGTATGATTTAAAATCTCACTCACAACTAGTAAGTAGGTTTTCCTTAAATAAAAGTGCTCATCACCCCAACTCGGTATGAAGTGTAAATTAGCCCACCCAACCGATAATGTAGTGAATTCCCTCGATTGATTCTTTGTGTTCATGCAAGCCTGTCCTTGTTGGCATTCCCGGTACTTCGTATTCCTACACGATATGAACATCCTTGTCCATTATTACTTGGCCTAATAGCCTTCATTCATTCGAAATGAATGAGAAAACCAAACTTCCTATTTATTTGCAATTAGGTCCCTAAAGGTATTTTTTCTTTAAGTCCCTAATGTCGATTTTTCCCAAAATTGAGTCCTGAAACTTTTAAAACTTATCTTAGGACCTCAATTTATTCAAATTCACAAAAAGGGGTTTAATTTCCCAAATTTCCAATTTGGTCCTCCAATTTTTTCAAAATTACCATTTTGCCTTTCCTTTACAAAAAAGGTAAGTTTCACCCCAAAAATTCTAAAATTTCTCAATATTATAAAATCACATTTTGGTCCTTCGAATTTTTGAAAATTCCCAATTTTCCCTAATTTTTTCTCAACTCCAACTTCCTAACACAGCCGAATTTGATTTCATCAAATTGACCGATCAAACACTTCCAGTTGTTGAAATTGAAGTTGAAATTGAGTTTCTATTTGTTGATACAATTCTCTAGCATTTTGAATCGCAAGTTTTAACACTGGAACGAGATCAAACAAAGCTTCATTGAAAAATAGACTATAGAGAGAGAAAACTTTTATTGCTCACCGTTGAGGACCGACGGTCTAAGCACTCTATCTGGGCATGTAGTTCTCCTCCTGAGGTTCTTCTTTGGATCAAGAATGATATCAATTGATGTCAAATTGGATTAGAATTCTATCATTGAAATTCGATCGACTCTCTCTCTAACACCGATTGAAAATTGCAGATGGGAGCCGAATTGGCTTACCTTTCCATCCTAATTCGACCAAGGGAGGGCTGAGGAAGTGTTGGGAGGGCTTGGTTTAGCCTAAGGAGGTATCAAAATGGCCGATTTCAGCTCAGCTGAAATAGTGCTGCTTCGGTCCGTAGAAGCTGCTTCACTGTTCCATCATGTCGGCGCCTCTCTAGCGACCCTCGGAACAAACGGAGACTACAGTCGTATAGCTGACTTCTCCCTAGTTCTAAAGAACCCGACCATGCCTTCTTTGTCTCAAAAATGACATATATTGGAGCTCTGATTCGAGCTTCATGGGAAAACTAAGCAGCTAAGAGACAGTGAGCTTTTCAGGTGTGGAGAGGATGAATAGGGAGGGGCTCTTTATATAGGAAGTTCGGGAACTTCTTGGGTGTCTGATTAGCGCCTTAATGGTGGTCATTCATTGTCTAAAACTCCCTGGCCGGAGACTTTTTAGCTTCAGTGGTGCTGCGTGATTTTCCGGTGAGTGAAGAATGCTATCATCTGTTCCGGACCGGTCCAAACTGGGTTCAAAGCTTAAATTGACCGGTTCAACCCCCATTCGACCGAGTTTTTCAAATCTAAAAATTTCTAAATTCATTTTCTATCCAATGATGGCCTCAAATCTCAAATTAGAATTTTTTAAGCCACCTAGAAAAATGAATTTATAATCTAGTTCAATAGTGGTTCAAACTGGTCCAAATCGGTTCATCCTGGTTCGGATCCGGTTCACTTGATCCGGTTTTGTTTTCATCTCCAATTCACCCTAAAGACCTTTTTCATGACTTTTATGACTCCTTAGGTCACTTAGGGTCCATAAATTTCCCGGTTTACCATCTTTCTATTGGTTCTTGTTCATAAACTGGCTCAGTTTTTAAACCGGTTTAATTCGGTTCGGGTCCAGTTCACCCGAACCAGTCTGGTTTTTCTCTCCCATTTTGTTCTAAGGTTCCTTCCTAAGGTTTATAAATCTCTTTTGGTCATAAGGGGTTGAAATTTCTCTAATTTGCCCGTTCCCCAATAAACGGGTTTGTGAACCGGTTCGGTGTTTCTCACTCCATTTGACCGGTTCTTTTCCAGGTTTTCCTTAACTCAAAAGGGTGAGGTTTATCTTTCCATAGTCCATTCTTGCATGATGGTTACTTAGCCAATCCATCCCTAGGATTATTTCAACCTCCTTTAATGGTAATGGGATCAAGTCAGCTTCAAGTTGAATTCCTCCAATCTTTATCCCACATCCCTTTAATTGTTTATTCATGTTTAAACCTTATCCTAAAGGTGTAAGGATATTAAGGATTTGCTTTAGTGGAGTGAGCTCTAGGGGTACTATAGAAACCAACTCTTCCTTGATGAAGGATCTCTTCGCTCCGGAGTCAAAGAGAGCAAAGACTTGTTGTTCTCATGGTTGTATATACCCTGATTGAAGAAACTTATTATTAAGAATAAAATTTCCTTAATTAAATTGAAATACTCTCAGTTTACATGACTCTTTTTAAATAATTTGGAGGGTTTTGCGATGTACCCGCTACAGTGCTGGGGTCTCTTCTAACCTACTCCTATGTAAGGCTATATATCCTAGCTGGTACTCTTGTTGTAGCGTCTCACCTAGGTTTTCTGGGATTCCCTTGAGGTGGTCAAAGAGTATTCCTTGGTTTGTTCTCCCTGAGGTTGGGACAATCCTTTGCAAAGTGCCCACTTGCCCACATGCAAAGTAGGTAAGGCACGCTCGCTTATATTTCTTTTGACACTTTGGACAGCGAGGGTTTCCTTGAGGAAAGGTGGGGACTACTATGGGGGGAGGTGGTGGTATGTCCCTTCTCCTTTGGAAGGCCATTTTGTTTCCACATCTTGGACCATTATGCCTTCCGTCCTCCTTGATAGTTTGGATCATTTTCCTCCTTTTTGGTCATCTGCTCCATTCGACACCGTCGGGTCTACACCAATCGCTCACATTCATGAGCCACACTGATTACGGCTGCCAGGTCCATGGGGCATCCCAATACTCTCATACGGTCTCAAATGTCCATATTGAGACCATACACGAACCTTTGGCATATGTCTGCCGGCCCAGCTAGATCAGGAGCAAAGGGTCTTAACTCATTGAATTTTGTCTCATACTCTAATATGGATTTAAGCCCTTGCTGAAACCGGATAACTTCTTGCTTCTTCTTGTTTATCAGATGGGGCACCAAGTACTCTTCTGAGTACCTCTCCTCAAACTGTTCCCAAGTGGGGATGGTGGTATGCAGGTTTTAGACATTGTCCCACCACCGTTTAGCGCTTCCCTCCAGGAAGAATTCTGTTATGATCACCATATCCTTTAGCGGTATCCTGATGATTCCCATTAGTTTTTTTTATGTTGGCCAGCCAATCCATGGTGGCTCCAACATCATTTTCTCTAAGGAAAGGTTTACATCCTAGTTGTCAGAGAGTCTTGAGGTTTTTGGGAATGTCCATTGGAGTGGAATGGTTAACAGAGGGAGGATGAGATTGCACTTCCTCTAGTTCGACACGAGAATTGGTGCTTGCCTCAAGGACGAGATTAGGATGCCCAAATACATGGTTGAACTCCTCGTACAATCTCTGGTGCTCCCTACTGAGTCCAAGAGGAGCGATCTCGGCTTCCGTGGGAGTTTCTACCGGTAGGTGTGGTTGGGCAGTGTTGGAGACTACAGCCCTAGTTCTCTTGGTTCCTTTCTTTAGAGCCATTGTGCAATTTTTTTAAAATTAATCATATTAGTTACTACATTTTATAGTCTTGATAATTTATTCGAGGAAACAAGCTCTGATACCACTCAAGTTGTCAAGCCCTGATCAAGTTTGATCGGATAACCAAGATCAACCCGCCACTCTCCCGATTTACAAAGGGTTGCCCAATATTTATAAACCATGAAGAGTAAGGCGTTCATTAAACCTGTACATTTCCTGGAATAACATAAAAAAATGCATAAAATTTTACACTGATCATACCTGTCTTATAGGCGTATTAGCTGGTGATCTTTAGGGTAGGCATTCTAGGTTACCTGAAAGGGTTATAAGGGAGGGGGTGAGTACAATGACTCAGTGAATGGGTTTTCAAAATCTACCTTTTAGGAAAATGTTTGATTCGGAGTATGCTAGACTCCTTATTCTATTTCAAAAACCTTTCATTTCAACTTTCGGTTTTTATCACCATTTCTTATTGATAACAGTGTGTCATCACCCAACACACTCCTTCATCATGAAGGTCAAACACACAATCACAAGCCAGCCTGTCCATTGAACCCACTTGTGGTGTCGAAGTGACTTTACCGGCCACTAGATAGAAGCATGTCCACTTCTACCCTGAGAATGAGTAGATGTTCGCGACATCTGACCCTTAATCCTGTAACAAATCTCCACGTCCATATGAGGACATAGACCTCATCTTGACCCCACCCCAGTCTCATATGCTTGAAGCTACTTTGAGCTTCGCAATGCTTCTAGTATGACTAATTGCCCTTTTATCCACCAAGTCGTCCAAGGCCCTTGGGTGTCTTTAAGGTCTCATAAACACTGTGCATGCACAATCAACATTTTCACATGATGCTATATAATCTATGGTGCCACTAGTCCAACAACCTCGACCCTCAACTCAACCTGTAGCTATTTGTCTTAACTAGTCCAGAGACCTGTCATGTCACACTACCGCTAGTTAACTGAATATGTCGGTCCTGTCTTGGTACGATGGCCAAACAATTCAATTACTTAAGTTTCCATGGCATATAAATCATGTTTGTTTACGAGCTCCTGCTCGTGCCAACTGGCCTAGGGCCCATTGTTTGAGATTTTCAAAGTTGGGCAAAATAGCCCCCAAGTTCCAAAACCAAGGCCTCTGGCCTAACAGAGCTATTCGAGCTCCCGTCAAGAAGATCTCCCAAATTATTTAAACAATGGCACATAGTCAAGGGAGAGCACTTCCAACAAAAATGTATTTTCAACTATCCATCATACCAACCAAGTATGAGGACATCTTCACTCACAACTAATGAACGGGTGTTCCACTTCCTTTGAGAAAGCTTTATCATACCAACTGGGTATGATCTACTTACAACCGTTAAGTAGTTTTTACGCATTATTTTTACATCACTCCTCTCAGGTGTGATGTTTAAAATACATCTTAGCAGTGGGTTTTCATTTACAAGGTGCTTATCATCCCAACCGGGTATGATATAAAAATCTCACTCACCCGATAGTACAGTGAAATTCCTCTTAGTCGGCTTGTTGTCCTCACTCGAACTTGTCCTAGTTGGCGTTCTTGGTACTTTGTGTTCATACATGAAATGAATGTTCCTATTCATTGTTCTTTGGCCTAACAGCCCTCATTCATCCCCAATGAAAAAGAAAATCAAACTTTTCCTTTATTTGCAAGACTTTTCTAAGATAGGAGATCCTCTAACTCGACTCAACCGGAAGGGAGTTGAGTATAAGTGGGATGAAAGCTATGAGAAGTCTTTCCTAGAGTTAAAGACTCGATTGACAACCCCACCAGTACTCTCCTTACCTGACCCTAATGTGGGACAGTACACCATTTATAGTGATGCATTCGGACAAGGACTCAAATGTGTCTTGATGCAACAAGGGAAGGTTTATCGCTTATGCCTCACGACAACTGAAGGTCCATGAAAGAAGCTACCTGATTTGTGATTTGGAATTAGCTGCAATAGTATTTGCCCTAAAGATATGGCGACACTACCTTTACGGGGTTAGGTGTAGGATATACATAGATCACAAGAATCTTAAGTACTTCCTAATTCATAAAGAGTTGAATCTCCGCCAGAGGAGATGGTTGGAATTGGTTAAGGATTATGACCTTGTGATAGAATATCACCCCGGAAAGGCAAATGTGGTAGCAGATGCTTTGAGTCCCAAGTACCAAATTGAGGTGACACAAGTAAAGACCAATTACATACCCTTGTTGCAACAATTAGGAAGAATGGAGGTGGGCTGAAAATGGACAAGCGGGAAGGGTGTATGGTGGCAAATGTGGTAGTAAGACCCAATCTCACTAAGCAGATCCAGACTCAACAAAAAGTAGATAAAACAAATCAAGAAGTGGGGGAAAGAAGGCTAGAAAGGGTAGAGTTAATCGAGAATGCCACGGAAAAGATAAAACTAATCAAGGGTCACCTTAAGACTGCACAAGATAGGCAAAAGAGTTATACGGACAATTGAAGGAAAATTTGGAATTTTAGGTGGGAGATCAAGTATTTCTCTAAGTGTCTCTATGGAGGGGAATACTTAGGTTTCAGCAAAGAGGCAAGTTGAAACCAAGGTATATCGGTCCATATCCCATCATCCAAAGGATAGGACCGGTGGCCTATAAATTTGAACTACCACCAGATTTGCATAGAATACATGATGTATTCCACATCTCGGTGCTTCGGAAATATCAGCCTGACCTTGGTCATGTATTAGACTGACCTCCATTAGAGCTGGAAGAGAATCTGACCTATCAAACAGAACTGATACAAATCACCGACCGGAGGGACAAGAATTTAAGGAATAAGAGAATTCCTATGGTCAAGATTCTGTGGCAGAATGGACCAGTGCAGGAAGAGACATGAGAAACTGATAGTGTGATGAGGGATAGTTACCCACAATTATTTGACATGTAACTATTTTAGGAACAAAACCCCTAAAAAGAGGGGAGAGTTGTAAACCCTATCCTTTGATAATAAGAAAATCGGGGAAAGAACCAATCATCTTCAAACTAAAAACCGAGTTGATCTACAAATCGGACACGATAGAGAAAGGGCAAATCGGGAAATTTATGCATCCCGAGTGACCCAAAGAGTCCCAAAAGTCATGGAAATGGACTTAAGAATGAATTGGAGATGAAAACCAAACCAATTCATGTGAACCGGATTGAACCAGTTTGAACCACTATTAAACTAGATTCTAAATTTATTTTTCTAGGTGGCTTAAAAAAATTCAAATTTGAGATTTGAGGCCACCATTGGATAGAAAATAAATTTAGATGAATTTAAAAAATTTTAGATTTGAAAAGTTCGGTCGAATTGGGGGTGAATCGGCCGGTTTAAGCTTTGAATCTGGTTCGGACCAGTTTGAAACATTGTCATCTTCTTCCTTCAGATGATAGCACTGTTCACTCACCAGAAAATCGCACAGTACCATCGAAGCTGAAAAGCCTCTGGCCAGGGAGTTTCAAGAAATGAATAACCACCATTATGGTGTTAATCAGACGATCAAGAAGTCCTCGAGCTTCCTAAATAAAGAGCCCATCCTCATTCATCCTCTCCACACCTAAAAACTCCATTCTCTCTCAACTGCTCCAATTTTCTGCAAAGTTCGAACCAGAGCTCTTACATGGGCATTTTTCTAAGCCAAATAACGTGAGGTTGGGTTCTTTAGAACTGGGGAGAAGTTAGCTACACACTTGCAGTCGCCTGAAAAATGTCGGCGTGATAGAACAGTGAAGCACCTCCGGCAGACAAAAGCTGCCAAATTTTGGTTGAGCTGAAATCGGCCAATTTGAGCCCTCCTCTGGCTAAACCGAGCCCTCCCAACACCTCCACAGCTCTACTACAGCTGAATGAGAGCTGAAAGGTAAGCCAATTTGACTCCCCTCTATAATTTCTAACCGGTGCTAGAGATAGAACCAGCAGAACTTCGATGATGAAATTCTCACTCAATTCGGTATCAATTGATGTAATTCTTGATCCTATGAGGAACCTCAAGACACAAGCTATCTGCCCAAATCAAAAGCTCACACCACCACGCTCCCAACGGTAAGCTTTCGAAGCTTTCTCTTTCTAAGTTCAATTTTCCGACGAAGCTCCATTTGAGCTCATTCTGGCACCAAATTGTGCGATTCAAAGTGCAATTGAATGGTATGAAGGTGTAGGCACTCTAATTTAACTCCAATTTCAACAATTAAACTCATTTGATCAGTCAAATTGATAAAATCAAATTCCACAGAGTTAGAAGGTTGAAATTAGGGGAAAATTGGGGTAAATTTGGGAATTTCAAAAATTAGAGGGACTAAATTACAATTTCATAAAACTGAGGACCAATTAGACATGATAAAAATGTTGGAGGACCAATTGGGAAATTTTTAAAATTTTTGGGGCAAAACTTACCATTTTTGTAAAGTAGGGGCAAAATGGTAATTTTGGAAAAGTTGAGGGACCAAATTGGAAATTTGTGAAGTTCAACCCCTTTTTGAGAATTTGAATAAATTGAGGTCCTAAGATAAATTTTAAATGTTTTGGAACTCAATTTGAGGAAAAACTGGCAATAGGGACTTACAGTTAAAGAAAAATAACTTTAGGGACCTAAATGCAAATAAAATAAAAATATGATTTTCTAATTAATTTGGGATGAATGAGGGTTGTTTGGCCAAATAATAATGAACAATAATGTTCATATCGCGTAAGAGCATGAAGTACCAAGAACGCCAGCTAGGACGAGTTCGAGTAAGGACAACAAGCCGGCTAAGAGGAATTTCACTACACTATCGGGTGAGTGGAATTTTGATATCATACCCGGTTGGGATGATAAGCACCTCGAAAATGAAAATCCCCTACTAAGTGGTATTTTAAACATCACACCTAAGAGAAGTGATGTGAAAATCACGCGAAAAAACAAATTATTGATTGTAAGTATATTATACTAGGTTGGTATGATGAAACTAACTTGAAGGAAGTGGAAAATCCGTTCATCGGTTATGAGCGGAGATCTCCTCATACTCGGTTGGTATGAAGGATAGTTGAAGAATATATTTTGTCGAAAGTGCTCTCCCTTGACTGAGTGCCACTACTTAAATAATTTGGGAGACCTTCTCAACGAAGGCTCGAGTAGCTCTGTTAGGTCGGAGGCCTCATCTTTGGAACTTGGGGGCTATTATGCCCAATTTTGAAAATCTCGAATAGTGGGACCTAGGCTGGTTGGCACGAGTAGGAGCTCGTAATGAAACATGATTTATATTCCATGAAAGCTTAAGTAATTGAATTGTTTGGCCATGGTACCAAGACATGACTGACATATTCATTCAACTAGCAGCAATGCGACATGACATGTCTTCATAGTAGTCAAGACAAACAACTGCAGGTTAAGTTGAAGGTCGGGGCCGTTCGACCAGTGGCACCATAGATTATATGGCATCATGTGAAAATGTTGATTGTGCATGCACTGTGTTTACGGGACCTTCAAGACTCCCAAGAGGGGTACTGATGTGTCATAGGTCCATAAACTACCTGGTGGATATAAGTACAATTAGTTGTACTAGAAGCCTTCCCAAGCTCAACGTAGCTTCAAGCGCATGAGACCGGGGTGGGGTCAGGATGAGGTCTCTATCCTCATACCGACACGAAGATTTGTTACGGAATTGAGGGTCATATGTCACGAACATCCACTCATTCTCAAGGTAGAAGTGGACATGCTTCTATCTAGTTGGCCGGTAAATTCACTTCGATGCCACAAAGTGGGTTCAATGGATGGGCTGGCCTGCGATTGTGTGTTTGACCTTCATGATGAAGGATGTGTGTTGTGATGACACACCATGATCAATAAGAAATGGTGATAAAAACAAAATTTTGAAATGAATGGTTTTTGAAAAAGAATAAGGAGTTTGGAACACTCCAAATCAAATATTTTCCTAAAATATAAATTTTGAAAACTCATTCACTGAGTCGTTGTACTCACCCCCTCCCTTATATCCCTTTCAGGTAACCCTAGAAAGCCTACCCTAAAGACCACTAGCTAATACGCTTGAAAGACAGGTATGGTCAGTGTAAAATTTCATGCAGTTTTATTTTATGTTATTCTAGGAAAAGTTGCAGGTTTAAAGAATGCCTTACTCTTCATGTTTTATAAATAAGGGGCAACCCTTAGTAAACCAGGAGAGTGGTGGGTTGATCACGATGATCTGACCACACAGGGTCAGGGCATGATATCTAGCCTATCTGAGCTTATTTGAGCTCCCGTCAAAAAGGTCTCCCAAAAAGTTTAAGCAGCAGCAAATAGTTAGGGGAGAGCACTTCTGACAAAAATAAATTTTTAGCTGTTTATCACAACAACCAGGTATTAGAATATCTCTACTTATAACTGATAAGCGTGTTTTCTACTTTCTTCTAGGAAGTTCATAATACCAACTGGGTATGATCTACTTACAACCGATAAATAGTTTTTTCGCATAATTTCCACATCACTACTCTCAGGTGTGATGGTTAAAATACCACTTAGTAGTGGGTTTTCATTTGTGATGTGTTTACCATCCCAACTGAGTATGATATAAAAATCTCACTCACCCGTTAACGTATTGAATTCCCCTTGACCGGTTCTTTATCTTCACATGAGCTTGTCCTTGATGGCATTCCCGGTACTTCGTTTCCCTACACGATATGAACATCCTTGTTCATTATCCCTTGGCCTAATAGCCTTCATTCATTGTGAATAGATAAAATACTCAAACTTTTTGATTTGTTGCAATTAGGTCCCTAAATTCTTTTTCTTTTAACTTTAAGTCCCTACTGTCGTTTTCCCCCAAATTGAGTACCGGAACTTCTAAAATTCATCTTAGGACCTCAATTTATTCAAAATCACAAAAAGGGGTTCAAGTTTCCCAAATTTTCAATTTGGTCCCCAACTTTTCCAAAATTACCATTTTGCCCCTGCTTTACAAAAATGGTAAGTTTCTCTCCAAAAATTGGCCAATTGGTCCTCCAACATCTTTATCATGCCCAATTGGCCCTCAATTTTATCAAATTGCACTTTTGTCTCACGAATTTTTGAAATTCCCAATTTTAACATTCCAACATAGTCGAATTCGATTTCATCAAATTGATCGATCAAATGAGTTTAATTGTTAAAATGGAAGTTAGATTAGAGTTCATACACCTTCATGAGATTCAATTGCACTTTGAATCGCATGATTTGATACCAGAATGAGCCTAAACAGAGTTTCGTCGAAAAACTGAATGTAGAGAGAGAAAGTTTCAAAAGCTTTCCGTCGGAGGTGCGGTGGTCCGAGCTTTCAATTTGGGAAGATAGCTCTCATCCTATGGTTTCTCCTAGGATCAAGAATCGCATCAATTCATGCCAAATTGAGGAAGAATTTAGTCAATGAAAATATGTCGGTTCTCTCTCTAGCATCGATCGGAATTTACGGAGGGGAGCCAAATTGGCTTACCATTTTGCTCTAATTCAGCTGTAGGAGGGTTGTGGAGGTATTGGGAGGGCTTGGTTTGGCCTAAGGAGGGCTTGAATTGGCCATTTTCAGCTCGACCAAAATAGGGCAACTTCGGTCCGTCGGAGCTGTTTCACTGTTCTATCACACAGGCATTTCTCTAGCGACCCTTAGAGAAAATGGAGACTACAAGCGTGTAGCTGACTTCTCCTAGAATACAAATAACCTAACCACACCTTCTTTGGCTCAGAAAAATGCCCATGTCAGAGCTCTGGTTCGAGCTTCACCAAAAATTGGAGCAGTAGGGAGAGAGTGGAGTTTTCAGGTGTGATGAGAATGAATGAGGTGGGGCTCTTTATATAGAAAGCTCTAGGACTTCTTGGCTATCCAATTGGCACCTTAATGGCGGTCAATCATTTCCTGAAACTCCCTAGCCTGAGACTTTTCATCTTCATCGGTGCTGCTCGATTTTCTAGTGAGTGAACAGTACTATCATCTGAAGGAAGAATATGACACTGTTCTGAAACGGACCGCACCAATCCGAACCAGGATCAAAGCTAAAACCAATTGGTTCAGGCTCGATTCGACCGAATTTATCAAAATAAAAAAAATTTAAATTCATCTAAATTCATTCTCTATCAAATGGTGGCCTCAACTCTCCAATTTGAATTTTCTATGCCACCTAGAAAAATAAATTTAGCATTCGGTTCAATAGTGGTTCAAACTGGTCCAAACCGTTTCAATCTAGTTTGGATCCGGTTCACCTGAACCGGTTTGGTTTTCATCTACAATTCATCCTAAAGTCATTTTTCATGACTTTTGTGACTCTTTAGGTCACTCAGGATCCCTAAATTTCTTGGTTTGCCCTTTCTCTATCAGTTTCGGTTCTTAAACCGACTTAGTTTTATATTTGGAAATGACCGGTTCTTTCCCCGGTTTTCTTATTATCTAAGGACGGGAATTACAGGTTCATTACTTCTTCGTTGGGATATGTATGCCTCTTCAGGGCTCCCTTCCTTGGTAGGCTTCTTCCTCTATTCCTCGGGATTCCCTTTTTCAATCATCTTTGTGGTTATCTATCCTTAAATCAATTCCATGATGTCCTTTGATGTATGCCTCTTCAGGGCTCCCTTCCTTGGTAGGCTTCTTCCTCTATTCCCCAGGATTCCCTTTTTCAATCATCTTTGTGGTTATCTATCCTTAAATCAATTCCATGATGTCCTTTGATGCCATTCTCTCCTAGTTACCCTTACTTTGGGGGTTTTATGGGCATATCCTTTGTATATGGTTCTTATTCCTACTTGTAATCACTACAAGTTCATTTTATTAGGGAAGAGTTTTGATCTCTTTTCGTTTCGAGGTTTCTTAATCTCCTTCTGAGATGCTTACTTAATCCTCCTCGTGGCTTGAGTTTGGTCATCAATCCATTTTCGGCCATTGATTTCCTTAAGGATTTCTTTCATCCTTCTTTTCCAACGTTTGGCCTTTTCACTTCTCCTTTCTTTGTCGGGGTTTAGTCCATTAACTGTATCACACCCCAACCCGGTTTGGTCGGATCCCCGTGATCAACTCGCCACTCTCCCGATTTAGTAAAGGGTTTCCCCTTATATTATAATCCATAAAGAGTGAGGCGTTCTTTAAACCTGCACCTTTTTCCAGTAATATCATAAATCAAAACTGCATAGTAATTTAAATTAATCGTACCTGTCTTACAGGCAATTAATTGCGCAAATCTTTTAAGGTTCGGCTTTCTGGGACTTCCTGAAAGGGGTATAAGGGAGGAGGTTGAGTACAACTACTTAGTGAATGGGATTCAAATCTTTTGACTTTAAAAAAACATTTATATGGAGTGTGCCAGACTCCTTTCTTTTCAAAAATCCCTTCATTTAAAAATTTGGGTTTCTCCATTATTCTTAGTTATTGGTGTATCATCACCCAACACACATCCTTCATCATGAAGGTTACACATATTCGCATGTCAATATGACTACTGAACCCACTACTGGCTTCAGAGCGACTTTACATGCCACCCGGATAGAAGCACGACCACTTCTACCCTGGGAATGAGTGAATGTACACGACATCCAACCCTCAATTCCCAAAATCACTTCTTCGTGTCCATATGAGGACAGAGACCTCATCTCGTCCCCACCTCGATCTCACGCGCTTGGCGCTACTCCAAATTTTGCACAGACACTTGGAACGACGATCTACACTTACACTCACCGGGTCGTCCAGGGCCCTTAGGACACATCACTACCCCACATGGATGTCTTGATGATCTCGTACTCATGGTGCATGCACAAGCAAAGTTTTCTTAAATTTTCCATGTAATATGTGGTGTCATTTGTCCCAACGGTCCCGACCTTCAAGTCAACATGTAGCTATTTGTCTCAACTGGTCCGGAGACCCGTCATGTCGCACTACTACTAGTTGACTGAGTATGATGGACCTGCCTTGGTACCATGACCAAACAATTCACTTGTTAAGTTTTAAGGGCACATATATATATCATGTTCTTTTACGAGCTCATGCTCGTGTCCATTGGCCTAAGGCCCACTGTTCGAGTTTTTTTTTTAGACTGGGCATTTTAGCCCTCAAGTTCCAAAACCGAGGCCCCCAGCCTATAAGAGCTATTCGAGCTCCCATCAAGAAGATCTCCCAAAAAGTTTAAGCATTGGCACATAGTCAAGGGAGAACACTTCCGACAAAAATAGATTTTTACTGTCCATTATACCTACCCGTATAAGGACATCTCCTTTCATAACCAATGAACAGGTTTTCAACTTCCTTCGAGGAAGTCTCATCATACCAACCAGGTATGATCTACTTATAACCCGTAAGTAGTTTTTCCGCATAACTTTCAAATCACTTTCTCTAAGTAGTGAAAGAGTTATGTATTATACTGAGGTACTTATCATCCCCAATCGGGTATGATACATAATCTCACTCACCCGATAGTGTAGTGAAATTCCACCTAATCAGGTTATGTCCTTAGCAAGCTGGACCTCGGCTTGCGTTCTCGATGTCTCGTTCTCCTACACAAAATGAACATAATTGTTCATTATTTTTTGGCCTAATGGCCCTCATTAGTTCCAAATGAATAAGAAAACCCAACTTTACATATATTTGCAATTAGGTCCCTAAAGTTATTTTTCTTTAACTTTAAGTCACTATTGTTAGATTTTTTTCCTAAATTTGAGTCTCGGAACTTTTAAAATTTATCTTAGGACCTCAAATCATTTGGTTTCACACAAAGGGGTTTAATTTCCCAAATTTCCAATTTCGTCCTTCAATTTTCCCAAAATTACCATTTTGCCCCATCTTTAGAAAAATGGTAAATTTTACCCCAAAAATTCTAAAACTTTTCAATTGGCCCTCTAATATTCTTATCATGACCAATTGACCCTTAATTTTAGAAAATTACATTTTGGTCCTTCAAATTTTCCCAATTTTCTCCCAATTTCAACTCTTCAACACTGCCAAATTTCATTTCATCAAATTGACCAATCAAACACCTCTAATTGTTGAAATTGGAGTTGAAATTGAGTTACTACCTGTTCATATAATTCCAAGGAACTTTGAATCGCAGATTTTAACGCCAGAACGAGCTCAAACGGAAATTCGCCGAAAAACAGACTGTAGAGAGAGAAAGCTTCGATTTCTCATCGGTGAGGGCGCGGCAGTAGGAGCTCTCTATCTGGGCATGTAGCTCTCCTCCAGATGTTCTTCCTAAGATCAAGAATGACATCAATTGATGTCAAATTGGATTAGAATTTCTTCATCGAAATTCAGCTAATTCTCTCTCTAACAATGATCTGAAATTGTAAAGGGGAGCCCAATTAGCTTACCTTTCGGTCCTAATTCGGCCGTGGAAGGGCTGAGGAGGTGTCAGGAGAGCTTGGTTTGGCCTGAGGAGGGCTCGAATTGGCCAATTTCAACCCAGCCAAAACAAGGCAGCTTCGGTTTGCCGAAGCTGGTTCATTGTTTGATCACGCCGGCGCTTCTCTAGCGACTCTCGGGATGAACGGATGCTACCACCGTGTAGCTGACTTCTCCCCAGTTCTAATGAACCCAACCTTGCCTTCTTTGACTCAGAATTGACGAAGCTGAGTCAATTGCCTTCTTTGACTCAGAATTGACGAAGAAGGCAAGGCAGCTTCGGTTTGCCGAAGCTGGTTCATTGTTTGATCACGCCGGCGCTTCTCTAGCGACTCTCGGGATGAACGGATGCTACCACCGTGTAGCTGACTTCTCCCCAGTTCTAATGAACCCAACCTTGCCTTCTTTGACTCAGAATTGACCTTATATCGGAGCTCTGGTTTGAGTTTCACCGGAAAACTAAGCAATTGAGAGAGAGTGAGCTTTTCAGGTGTGAAGAGAACGAATGGAGAGGGGCTCTTTATATAGGAAGCTCGGGGACTCGTTGGTCATCCGTTTGGCACCGTTATGATAGGAATTGATGACCTGAAATGTACCAAACGGAGGCGTTTCTTTAGTTTCCCGGTGAGTGAACAGCGCTGTCATCCTGAGGAAGAAGATGACACCGTTCCAAACCGAGCCGGACCGATCCGAACCGGGTTCAAAGTTTAAACCGGCCGGTTCAACCCTCATTCAACCGAGTTTTTCAAATCTAAGAATTTCTAAATTCATTCTCTATCCAATGGTGGCCTCAAATCTTCAATTTGATAGCCACCTAGAAAAACAAATTTAAGATTCGGTTCAATAGTAGTTCAAACCGGTCTAAACCGGTTCAGATCCGATTCACCTGAATCGGTTTGGTTTTCATCCCCAATTCCTTCACAAGTACATTTCCATGTCTTTTGTGACTCCTTGGGTCACTTAGGGTCCATAAGATTCCTTGTTTACCATCTCTTTATCAATTCCGGTTCATAAACTGGTTTGGTCCTTAAACTGATTCAATCCGGTTCGAGTCCGGTTCACCCGAACCGATCTGGTTTTTCTCTCCTAGTTTGTTCTAAGGATCCTTCCCAAGGTTTATAAATTTCTTCGGGGTACAAGGGAGTTGAATTTCTTTGATTTGTCCGTTCTCTATCAGTTCTAGTTTATGAACCAACTTGGTTCATAAATCAGTTCTATCCAGTTCGAACCCGGTTCTCTTGAATTGCTTTTGTCTTTCTTCCTCATATCATCCTAGGGTTCTTTTCCCAAGTTTATGAATATTTTTGAGTCACATGGGAGTTATAAATTTTTGAATTTGCTCATCCCCTAATAGTTGGGCTTGTAGACCAATTCGGTTTAAAGATCACATTGACCGATTCTTTCCTGATTTTTCTCATTACTAAAGGACGGGGTTTATGAACTGCCTCATCCCTATTATTCTCCTTGTCAATGGTTTTGAGATGGTTATCTCTTAGTTTCATTTCATTCTTGATGCCCATCCTATCGCCATTCAACGTGTCTGCAATTATTACCACTTCCATGTCCTCCTTGGGGCATCGTTCCTCCTCCACTTTTCCAAAGTGGGTTACATTTATTATTCCGAGACATCTCATTTGGCATCCCACATTTAGGGTATGCCTTCCCTTATGGAGATGCTTCCCTTCTTGTACCTAAATGGCTTGTGATCTTCCAAGGAAAATTCCTCCTTGTCTCTATGTTATGTTCCATTTGTAGCTTCTTAGGGTCCTTACTTTGATCTTTCTTTTTCTCGTGACTCTTCATCATGTTAGTTGAGGCACACAATCACTTCATCATTGGAGGACAGAAAGTTTTTGGGAAATCAGGATTTTCTTTATTTATTATCGAAGTAGGAATACAATTTGGGGTTTTAACTCTACTTAAAGGGATATTGTTACAATGACGGGTCGGGAAGTACCCACTACTATGCTAGGGTCTTGAGGAATTTCCTCGAGGGTGAGATTGAAATCCCTAGTTGGAATCATGGTTTTCATGCCCCGACTCGGTTTGGTCGGATCCCCATGAACAATCCGCCGCTTTCTTGGTTCAAGAGGGGTTTTCTCCTTCTTTAACTCAAGAGGAGTCAAGCATACTTTCAACCTTGTTCCCCGAAATGACATATATCAAATAAAATGTAAGCTTAAGAGAAATTAAGCATACCTGAAATGAGTGGATGTACACGACATCTGACCCTCAATCCCATAAAAAAAAAAACTCTATGTCCGTATGAGGACAAAGACCTCATCCCGTCCCCACCCCAGTCTCATGCGCATGAAGCTACGTCAAGCTTCTCAAGACTTCTGGTACAACTAACTGCCCTTATTTCCACCAGGTCATCCAGAGCCCTAGGATGCATCGCTACCCCTCTTAGGCATCTTGAAGGTCTCGTAACACAGTGCATGCACAAATCAATAGTTTTTCACATAAGCTATATAATATGCGGTGCCACTGGTCCAACGGTCCCGACTCTCAACTCGACATGCAGTTATTTATCTTGACTGATCCATAGACCTGTCATGTTGTACTACCACTGGTCCATCGAGTATGTCAATCCTGTCTTGGTACCATGGCCAAACAACTCATTTACTTAAGTTTTCATGGCTTAATAATCATGTTTGTTTACGAGCTCCTGCTCGTGCCAACTGTCCTAGGGCCCACTTTTCGAGATTTTCAAAATCTAGCATATTAGCCCCCAAGTTCCAAAATCGAGGCCTCTGGCCTAAGTGAGTTATTCGAGCTCCTGTCAAGAAGGTCTTCCAAAAAATTTAAGCAGTGGCACACAGTCAGGGGAGAGCACTTCCGACAAAATAAACTTTTCAGTCGTCCATTACACCAACCAAGTACGAGGACATCTCTGCTTATAACCGATAAGCGGGTTTTCCACTTCCTTCGAGAAAGTTTCATCAAACCAATCGGGTATGATCTACTTACAACCGGTAAATAGTTTTTCTGCGTGATTTTCATATCACTCTTCTCATATGTGATGATTAAAATATCACTTAGCAGTGGATTTTCATTTTCGAGGTGCTTATCATCCCAACTAGGTATGATATTAAATCCCACCCACCCAATCATGTAGTGTATTTCCTCTAAATCGGCTTTCATCCCTTGCGAGATTTTCCTTACTTGGCGTTCCTGATATCTCGTGTTCCTACATGGTATGAACATCCTTATTCACTATCATTTAGCTTGATGGCCTTCATTCATTATAAATGACTAAAAATATCTAACTTTTCAAATATTTGTAATTTGTTCCCTAAATTTCTTTTTCTTTTACTTTAGGCACCAAATTCCGATTTTTCCCTAAATTGAGTCACGAAACTTTAAAAATTCTCCTTCAGACCTCAATTTATTCAAATTCACAGAAAGGGGTTTAAGTTTCCCAAATTCACAATTTGGTCTCTAATTTTTCCAAAATTACCATTTTGCCCCTCCTTTACAAAAATGGTAAGTTTTATCCCAAAAATTCCAAAATTTGCTCAATTGGTTCTCTAACACTCTTATCATGCCCAATTGGCCCTCAATTTTATAAAATTGCATTTTAGTCCCTTGAATTTTTTAAATCCCTAATTTTTCCCTCAATTTCAACTTTCCAACACAGTCGAATTTAATTTCATCAAATTGATCGATCAAATAAATTTAATTGTTGAAATTGAACTTAAATTGGACTTCCTACATCTTCATACGATTCAATTGCACTTTGAATCACACATTTTGATGCCAAAACAAACTCAAACAGAGCTTCACTGGAAAACAGAATGTAGAGAGAGGAAGCATCAAATGCTTACCGTCGAGGGAGCGGCGGTCCGAGCTTTCAATCTAAGTAGATAGCTCTTTTCTTGAGGTTTCTCCTAGGATTAAGAATTGCATCAATTAATGTCAAATTGAGTGAGAATTTTATCATCAAAATTCTGTCGGTTCTCTCTCTAACACCGATCAGAAATTACAAAAGGGAGCCAAATTGGCTTACCTTTCAGTTCTAATTTGGCCATATGAGGGCTGAGGAGGTGTTGGGAGAGTTTGGTTTGGCCTGAGGAGGGCTCGAATTGGCCTATTTTAGATCATGGAAACAAGGCAGCTTCAGTCCGTCAGAGCTGCTTCACTATTCGATCACGTCGGCGCTTCTCCGATGACCCTCGAAGTGAATGGAGACTACTACCGTGTAGCTGACTTCACCCCAATTCTAAGGAACCTGACCATGCCTTCTTTAGCTCAAAAAAGACCCTATATCAGAGCTTTAGTTTGAGTCTCACCGAAAAACTGAGTAGCTGAGAGAGAGTGAGGTTTTCAGGTATGAAGAGGATGAATGAAGAGGGGCTCTTTATATAGGGAGCCTGGGGACTCGTCGGTCATCCGTTTGGCACCTTTATTACGGTCATTGATGGCTTGAAACATATTGAACGGAAATGTTTCCTCTTCGCTGGTGCTGGTTCGATTTTTCGATGGGTGAACAGTGTTGTCATCTAAAGAAAGAAGACGACGCTATTTTGAACTAGACCGGACCGGTCTGAACAGGGTTCAAAGCTTAAACTGGCCGGTTCAGGCTCGATTCAATCAAGTTTTTCAAAATTAAAAATTTATAAATTTATCTAAATTCATTCTCTATCAAATAGTGGCCTCAATTCTCAAATTGGAATTTTCTAAGCCACCTAGAAAAATGAATTTAGCATCCAGTTCAATAGTGGTTCAAACCGATCCAAACCGGTTCAATCTGGTTTGGATCCGGTTCACCTGAACCGGTTTGGTTTTCATCCTCCATTCATCCTAAAGTCCTTTTGCATGACTTATGTGATATTTGGGTCACTTGGGATCCATAAATTTCTCGGTTTGCACTCTCTCTATTGGTTCCGATTCATAAATCGGCTCAGTTCATAAACCGGTTCAATCCAGCTTGGATCTGGTTCACCTGAACCGGTCTGGTTTTTCTCTCCCAATTTGTCCTAAAGTTCTTTTCCAAGGTTTATGAACCCTTTTGGGTCACTCAGGAGTTGTAATTCCCTAATTTGCCCATTCCCCGATGATCGAGTTTGTGAACTGGTTTGATTTTTATCACTCGATTTAACCTATTCTTTTCCCAATTTTCCTCAACTTCAAAGAGCGAGGTTTATAGTGGTTCTTATGGTGGTATCCCTTCGGACTTCTATAGGTGAGGAGGTGTCATTTTTGGAAGGTATTGCTCTAAATCCTTGCGGTGTGGGACAGTCCTTCACTACATGTCTTATTCTCCTACACCTATAACAGGTTATCTTGATACATGTCCTTAGTAGTGTTGGGCACTTTCTCACGTAGTGTCCCCATTGTTCACACCTGTAATAGGTCATTTCCTTGTGTGGACCTTTGTGGTTCCTCCAATATTCGAGCATTGAGGAGCCTTTCTAGGGGATTGCTAGTAGTTTTATGCTTTGCCAGCCTTGAGCCAAACACCTTTACAATTTTCTTGTCGAGTCTTCTTTGCTCAATAGTTCCTCCAAGAGTTCTCCTAGACTCCTTAGTCCCCTAGTTCATTTTCTTATTTGGGATGGGATTCTCCTCGGTCTCCTTGATGTCTAGAGTAACCCGGGTTTGTTTGGCTACTTTTCTTGGGGACATCTTCCTATAGTTGAGGCGCAAGATCACGTCATATTTGAGAGACAGGGTTTTAGAAATTTGAAGTTCTTCATTAATGGAGAATGAGTACAATACGTTGGGTTTTTAGCCCTATTATAAAAAGGTGGTTACGAAATAGATTGGGAGCTACTAGGTTCTTGATAAGCGTCCTCCTTGGTAAGGTTATAAGCCATTGTTGGCGTTCCTAGCTTCAGGCTTGGCTCCCTTCGTACTCGGGGCTGTAACATCATCAAGTCTTGGCACCATATTCCTTGGTGATACTAGATAGTTCCCCATAATGTATCTTGGTCCTTTGTGACTTCTACTATACCTCGGGCATTGGAGAGCTTTTAGAGTTGTCTTCCTATAAGGATAGAGTGTTGGGTAGTATTAGTGACGTCAGTCCTACTTTTCTTGGTTACTCTCTTGGGAGCCATCTGAAAATTTTGGTTTTCCCATCCAATTTACTTCATGGTTATTCCTCATGATTTTTATGACTTTTTTGTCACTTGGAATTTTCCAATTTTTTATTTTAATCCCTCTTTATCATTCTCGGTTCCTTAAGTGGTTCGGTTTTCTCATTAAATTGATTGGTTCTTTCCTGGTTTCCTTGATCCCAGATGACAGGTTTCACACTTCGGTTCTCATGATCGATTTCTTTCTTTACTTTCAAAATGATCTTTGAGTTAATGGGCATAATTATTACCGATGACACGTCTTATATCAGTTATCAAAGTGCAACTTACTTATTAAAGCACACAGGGCCACACACACAAGCAAACAATTTGGCTTAATCGATCCAATAGGGTGTGCCGTCAACTATGGTATTAAACCAAAACTCACTCAAATTTTCATCGAGACTTGTTTGTCCTTATCGTTATTTACTCTATATCTGGTTGTGCAATCCTCGTGCAATCTGCTGAAGGGTTCATTCTACATAAATCAAATTGCACAACCGAGTCAATTTTGAGATTAACTAAATACCCATAACTGTTATCCCGTAATTTTTCACAAATTACAATTTTGCCCCTCATGCTAGCTTCTCTCGACTAACGTGACAATTACCCTTTATGATTACTACCTACCTATGATTTTCTTCAAAATTAATATTAGACCACTTTAGGTCTTATTCACCAAAATGTCCCAAAAATTTCTAAGTCCCCAATTAGATAACCCAAATTTTTTAAAGTTTGCATTTTGGTTATTAAGTTGGGCAAAATTATCATTTTACCCCTGCTCCCCAAAATATCATCAATTTGGACCCTAAACTTCTCAAGTCCCTAATTTGGGTCCACATAACTCTTTTAAATATACTTGGGCCCCAAAATGTAATAATTATATTTTGGTCCCTAAAATTGGTAAAATTATCATTTTACTCCTTAATTTTAAAATATTTATTTTTACTTACTTATTTTACATTTTATAGTTCAAAATAAACTATTTGATATCATTTTGGGCAAAATTACTATTTTTCCCAATTTTTATACCTTATTTACGATTTTGGCATTAAATTTCCAAAAATAATTTTAAAAATACTCATATGTCTTAAAATCATTTCTAATTCTCTTATACTACGTAATTGATAATGTTATATTGGTCTATCTAATATTTAGTTGTGATTATTTAATTTGTACGATACATTCACATTTAATACTAAAGTCCCAATATTATGAAATAGCCATATTATAAATTATGAGTTTGATACATTCAATGAGTATTTGAAATTTAATAATATATTTCATATTATGCATTAATAATATAATTAATGACTCAAATATTATAATATTAATAAACTATTGATAGGATTTAAAAAATATTTTATTCATAAGTATTATTTTAAATTATTTAATTCAGGAGTTAGTATCATGAAAATGACATTTTTTCATTGTTTATAGATAATATTTATATTTAGTAAAATAAAATTATATATAATAATAATATGATGAATAAAATTATATTTCAAATGTTGTTTCAATTTCAATTCTTATAATCAAAAAAGACAATTTCAATTCTTACAAATATGTAATGTAAGAGGAAAATGAAGAGGAAGTGGAACGAGGGTGAATATGAAAAGTTTTCTTTTTAAGTATTTTTATATCTTTCATCATACTTGGGTCGGGTATCATTTTTAGGGATAATTTTAGTTTTGATAAATTTTAATATATAAAAAAATCAAACGAAATTACACAAATTTATTTTTTTATAAAAAATTTCAACATGTTTTAAGTATGAAATAAGTTAGAATATAAAAAACTGTAAAAAAAGAATAATTTTATTAAAAATAGTACCAAGTTCAAATTTCACCTTTTCATTTTAAAAAAATAGATATGGGGCCCACTTCATGGGCACGTCACTTCAAATGATAGGAACGAACATAAAAGAAATATAATAAAATGTGTTTTTAAAATTATTTATTATTAAATATACTTAATAATTAATAAAATTGATTTAATTTCAACATGTATAGAATATTTCTTTAATATTTTTAAAAAAATATATTAAAATATTTTTAATTAACTATTTTAGTAATATTATTCAAATGCATCTATGGGCAAAATAATATATAAAAATTAACTTATATTTATATGTCTAATATCTTGGGAGTTTTTTAACATATTTTTATTTATTTAAAAACATAATAAATCATCCAACTTTAATTGATGAATATAGATAATAGAGGTCTCTTACACTGTTGTCCTGATCATGACGAGACAACTTCGTACATGCGCTCGTGATCTAACACGCGCTACTGCACGGATATACACGACTCCATGCAAGGTATCCCCACACCTCATCTGTCGCGTCTGCGATGAACTTGTTGACACAGCGCGTCTCCAATAGTTAAATATCTGCTGCGGACTTTCCCTGACATCGGCCAAACAAAGGCACCGGCCCACTGCCCACACAATTAGTTTCAACTTTCAATTAATATAAAAAATTAATTGCATTGGAGGCCCACATTTTGGTTATATTTATCGCTTAGTTTCATTCTTAGTAAAAAATTCAGCCTTTTTGCCGCTTTTTTATATTTATAAATATTGTGCTTTAATAGTCAAAAGTATGAAGTGAGCTGAGGGGACAGTTGGATGTTGCACTTATGTTGTTAGGGAATTAAAAAGGATCACTCTGAAGAGATTCTTTCTAAGAAAAGCATGTTTTTATAGAAATACTCTGTTGCATTTATTAGGTTGATATGATTAGCTCAAAATACTCTATTTTTTGTTTTATTTAAGATAATATTTATTTTTTAACCAATTATATTAACAATACTGGTTTAATTTTTTAATTCACTAATATGATATCAAATATTTGGTATTTCATTGTTTTCTTCTAATTTATGTAAAGTAAGACACGATTAAGAATTTTTAAATTTTTTACTGTATTAGAGATTTTTATTGGGTTACATCGGTAGTAATTTTATGTAATATGTTATGTAATTTATAATAATTAAAATGTAAAAAAAATTATGAAAATAAATTTTACAATAAATAATATATATAATTAAATTTTTATTACTAATTCTATTCATTAAAATAATTATAGTAAAATAAACTAAAAATATATATATAACTTATAAACTCACAACTCACTGCTACTCTCACCCTCTCGCTTTTAGTTGTGTGCAAGGGGAAATGGGGAAAAGCTGAAATTAGAATTTCAGCCATGAATGCTACCTTCCTTCCTCTGCACTACTAACTCCTGTCCATCATTTCTTCTCTCCCTCTCTCACTGCCATCTTAACATAAACGAAACTGACCTACCAAGCAAGGAACAACACACCACACTCAATGCTCCTCTTCACACCTGCCTCCATCATTACCTCGTGACTCCACTCTCCCTATCCGTCCACTAAGTCCCTTCATTTTCGCCTCACAGTAAGCAACCGATTTCGGCGTCTGAATTTAATTTCCCGTGTCCTATCTCATTTCACACGAGCATAAAGACGGTATCTTTTCCGTCCCGGATGGATCTTCCGTGAAGCAGAGGTGCCCTTATTTGTGAGCTGCAGCAATGAAGGTCATGGTCCCGTCCTTGAGTGCAATGCCGAAGACTCAGTCTCCCCATGTCCTGGCCTCCGACGTCACCCCGATTTCCGAGCTCTTAAAGAGGAGTCTGAAGCGGTTGAGGCTGTTCGAGCCCTCCGTGGGTGTTCTGGGCTTCCTTATTGTCACCCTCTTGGTCATATGCGGCTTCTTCTACTTGGACTACAGGGCCGCCGCGAGGGGGCTCAAGTTCGCCGGACGGTCGGAGCGGTTCGTGTGGCTGCAGAGGAGTGGGTCCCACGAGGTCAAGAGGGTGGACTTCCTGGGGGAGAATGGAAATTCCTGTGATGTGTTTGATGGGGAATGGGTGTGGGATGACCGGAACTATCCTCTGTATGAGTCCAGAGATTGCAGGTTTCTGGATGGAGGGTTTCGTTGTAAGGAGAATGGTCGGCCCGACCTTTTCTACGCCAAATGGAGATGGCAACCCAAGCACTGTAATCTTCCCAGGTAACTTCGGGTAGAGATTTTCAATATTCCATTGTTCAACTCTTCGCTGGCGATCATGAGTTCGCTTAGTACTGATTCAGTTCATTTGACGTCATCCTGAAGAGGGTAAAGAAAAGAAAAAAAAAAGTGAGGGATTGGAGTGGTGGTTTTGGATGGGGGTTAGTAGTGAAATAGGTAACTTGCATGTACATTCAGTTTTGTTGGAACCTGTTGAAAATAGATTCCAAATTGGATAAAATAGAGAAGTGTTGTGGGTTTATAAGGTTGGAAGGATACCACTATTTACAAATTCATGACTTTGAAGTAAAAATGGGCTTAACCTCTTATTAGTACACAATACATTCTCTAACAAAATTAGAAAAAAATATAAGAAAATTTTGGCAATGGAAAATTCACAAGTTTTCCACGCTATGAGACTTTAGTCAGCGGAAGATCTGTTGCCTTATGTTCTATGGTTTTTATCTGCAAACTTTTCTTGTTGACATGCCATGGCAGATTTTTTTTAATTCAAAGTTCTTTCTCATGGTTGTCTTCTCTTTTGCACTTTAGATTTGGTTGTTTTCCTAACACTTGAAGGTCCCCTTTTTCACTAGCAAGGTTCTTCTCCCCTCAATGGACATATATTCCTTCTATGAAAAGCATCTGTGACTTAATGGATATTTTTCTTTTGTAAAGCTTCCATCATTTGTGGATGGCTGGATTTTCTTTTATCATATTTTGGTATTGTACTGGTTTTACTTATGTCGCCTATATGTTCTTCTTTTGCAGTATTTTCTGTTATGGAAAGTGGACTTTCGTGCTATATTAAAAGAGAAACTTGGAAGAAAAATACTAAATGTGGGCTACTATTAGATCCTCATAAATTAGGTTGTGATATTCTTTGAGGAAATGCATCTGCCCCTTCTGCATCTTCAAGTTTGCACTAGATGTAATCTTTTATATCGTAATAACAGGTTCAATGCAAAGTTGATGCTGGAGAAACTCAAGGATAAGAGACTGGTCTTTGTGGGAGATTCTATTGGGAGAAACCAGTGGGAGTCTCTTCTCTGCATGCTCTCTTCTGCAATCTCCAATGCTGACTCAATCTATGAAGTGAATGGTAGTCCTATCACGAAGCACAAAGGGTTTCTTGTCTTCAAGTTTAAGGAGTTCAATTGCACTGTAGAGTATTATAGAGCTCCCTTTCTGGTGCTCCAGAGTAGACCGCCAGCAGGGTCTGCTGAAAAGATCAAAACTACCCTGAAGTTGGATCAAATGGACTGGACCTCATTGAAATGGAGAACTGCAGACATATTGGTTTTCAACACAGGACACTGGTGGAACTATGGGAAGACAACCAGAAGGTACAATAGACTGATACCTTCTCATTTTCAATGGTCTCCTGTGTTTGGTACTGTTAGCTGAAAGGATTTTACAGAAGAATATTGAGAGAAGTTCTCATTTTCTAATTTTTCAAATAACCCACAAGTTTGCATATTATTTTAAATTAGTAATATAAAGCTGAAACTTTTAACTAATCTCTCTATGAAAATAAAATAGATAATCAATGGTTCTCCCTTTACATTTATTTGTGGGTGCATGCATTTCCCTTTGTGGTATCCTAAAGTTTCTTCCCCCAAATCCAGCAACCAGTTCAGCTAATATTTTGCTATGATATTAAAAATAAATATTAAATTTCATTTTTTTAATGTTTATCTGTTTTCCCAATAGTGGGTGTTACTTTCAGGAAGGGTCAAAAGTGAAGATGGAAATGAGTATTGAGCAGGCATATAAAAGAGCCTTAGAGACTGTCTTTACATGGATAGACAATGACCTGGACAGAACAAAGACACAGGTCTTCTTTCGCACATTTGCCCCGGTTCACTTCAGGTTCCTTTTTGTTTCATTCTCTACCAGCAATTATTCTAGAATGTCTTTGTTGTCTCCTTGGAGTTGAATCAGGTTTGACTTGTGGTTCTATTTACACACTTCCACTTTTTCCTTCTCAAAGAGTGAAAGAAAATGAAGAAACACTTCCTAGTTTTTTGGTATCAAAGTCCTCATTATTTTCTTAGACAAGGTATTCAGAAATCTGGGCATCCCTTTACAATCTCCAGAACTTCAAATTCCTGGAGATCTAAATAGTAAACTCCATAGAAATGGCTTAATTTTTTTCTATTGAAGTATGTGTATGTGAGTTTGATGTCGTTGCTTTATCTTGCTTGAAAGAATTTATAAATCCAAATTATAATTCATTGAAGTTGAATTCACAGGGGAGGGGATTGGAGGAATGGGGGAACGTGCCACAGGGAGACACTTCCAGAGATTGACCCCTCATTGGCTCCTTTAGAAACATGGAGTCAATTTAAGATATTTAATGAGGTCTTATCATCATCCTCATCATCATCTCCTTGGAGCCGGTTTAGAGGAACCAACTTGCAAGTCTTAAATATAACAGGCATGAGTTCTAGAAGGAAAGATGGGCATGCTTCTATATATTATCTTGGTCCTGACGTGGGCCCTGCCCCCATCCACCGTCAAGATTGCAGCCATTGGTGCTTGCCTGGGGTACCAGATTTGTGGAATGAGTTGCTGTATGCACTGTTCCTAAAGCTTGAGAAAGAAGCTAACCATCAGCATGAAAAAGTCCAGTAAAGGATCAGACCCATATGGTTTGATCGAGTCAATGTGACATTATTTTGCTGGGCAGGAGGCTGATGGAGAGGCCTAGACTATTTAACAAATGGCAAGCATGAAGTATATTAACATTATATAGAAAATAGGTTATATTGGTGGTCAGATGATGAGAGCAAACTGTCGAGTTCCCATAGGCTGATAAATCAAGATGCAACTTTTGCTCTAACTCCATGCTTTGCGCTCCTGGTATGTCTTCCTGTGAAGATAGGGCAAGATGATCAAGCAGCAGATTGCCTTCCTGTGAAGTCAAAGTGGAGTCCAGCATGTTCCTTCTCTAACCACGGGATCAAAAATCAATAATGAGGCCCAAAAGGCATTGAAGCATGGTGCCCCATCAGGTTTTGATTTAGGCCTGCTTCTGAATCCCAAACGGTATGGTACGCGGAACAATTCATGAACACATTTGATGACCATTATGAGGCGCAAGTTGAAAGCTAATCCTCCCACCAAGCGGTTGAAGTATCATAGCCATGGAAGTTGCATTGTGATGATGCTGACCTATTACTATTTATCGCGTCATCTTAATTCCCTAGGATCAGCAAACCATGTGGAGAATGGAATCCAAAGGCCCCACCTGAAATGATAAGGGAGGAGAAAACTAGATCTAGGAAGAATCTTGGCCCTTTATTTCTCATTAAACTTAATGACTTGGTTTATTTTATATACGCTGATCTTGCAGCCACTAGAAATTACTAGATTATAATTATGATGAAATCAACGGTTGCTCGCAACAACATTTGGACATATTTTAGAGATCAGAGGAGGGGAGTGTAAATCCTTTATTATTCAGAGGAAGACAGGTTGGTTGGGGTGTTCCTTGATGCAAGTTGGAAGAGGGAGTGTGATTTAACAGTGAAATAACTAATGGGTGAACATAATGCTTCCATTCAGACATATTAATTTTCAATTCCACTATCATTGAATTATTGATATCATTGTTCATCTTATTTCCATTGCAGCAGCAATTTCCTATATTTGATTCAAATGATGCAATCTAATTTTAATTTCTTATTATCTATTTCAACTCCTAGAAAACACACCCACCACTAATTCTTTTCCCCTTACTTTTTCCCTCTAGTTTTTTTTTTTTTGACCTCTCCGATTCATGGAAGAGGTGTTTTGGCAGAGGTATACATGCATATACATATAGGGTACATTTAATGGCCATGTGTACATAACTCTTTAATTGATATATAGTTGCTAGAATTTATGGCTTTGTGATGCCCTCTTCCAAGTAGCTCAGGAAGTGATCGCCAATCTCCCACAGTCCCCAAAGCAAGAGGGGGACACAGATCACTTTTGACTGACTGAAATCCTAATACCTGCCACACAACACAATAAATGAATAATGGACTTGTATAAAGATAAGGATCCACTCCCTCTAGGTTTCCACTTGTGGACACCGAGTATTGATCACAAAGATGGTGAGTTGAAAATCTTCTTATGTCTGGGCATATGGCACTTAGAAAAAGTCATAAGCATACACTTAAGGGCATATGCCATCCTTTCTGTCATACACAGTGAGAATCCAGATCTCAAGAAATTGAAGTACTTTATTATGGGCTTGAGTGTGGAAAAAGGCATACACTTGGATACATATATGCCTGCACTGTCCACTTACATTTTATATAATATATGTGTGTATATATATATATATATATATTGATCACTTCATAACCAAGCAAGCATCATGATAAAAAAGATTTGAGCCTATCTGGTTCTTTTGGGAGGGATATCTGTATGCTATATCCATCTATCTATCTGGGTGCGGGTTGTTGCCCTCAGCCGCTTTCTCCTATTCAACTTTTTGCCTCTCATCAATCAAATGGATTATATCATAACTCACCACACAACACTCTTGATGATTCCCCGAGGCCCCCACATAATCCCCAGTATCAGATGAGCCCCAACTGTCACGGTGGCCCTACCTCTCCCACATGCTCCTACTACCACTCCACCCTTACCCCCCATCTCAGTTGGTCACTTTTAATCAACCATCCTTGCTTTTCCCTTTTCTCCTATTTAAAAGTCCTTTCTTTTGATACCATTCTTCAGGGAATCAACAAAAAGGAGAAGAATAGATCACCCAGAAAAGGAAGAGTTTCACTCGTCTGATTAAAGTAGAGTTAGCTATAAACACACATAATTCGGTCAGTTGGCTTCTGAGAGAGAGGAAGAAGAAGTGGCTTCGGAGATGGAAGATGACTCGTTCTTTGCAGATTTGAGCAAGCAGATCTCCCTTCTAATCGCCGAGGAAGAGGATGTGGTGGAAAAAGAGCCTGTGATTGCTCCTTACTGGCACTATGCTTCTTCCCTTCAGGTCAGTTGAGTTGCTATATTCCATTTATTCAGAATTCATGTGCTTCGCATGATTTTACCCAAGAATTATACTAGCCCCTGAAGCACTTCACAGCTATTCAATTTTGTAACATGCGAGTTTCTGTATATCCTAATCTGGAATAGGCAATTTGCGTGAGAGACCTGTCAGTTTCCTTTAACTAGATACGAGCACACCCCCGAGTCCTCCAAAGTGATCCGCTTCTCCGGCTAATATCTCTGCTTCGAATCTTCAGGGCTTCGATGGATCAGTGTACAATCTAGCAGCACCATCTCTGGCGCCGATCTACCACCAGATAAACTGCAGAAGGGAAATCAGCAAGGGGACTGGAGTGTTCATCCCAATGTCTTCTCAGCCAAGAAGGAAGAACAGGCAGGGAAAATTCAACTCATCATCAAGACCCCATAGGCAGGGCAGTGATCATCGTCAGCATCATCATCAGTGCAATGGCTTCACCAGATCTGGGCCTCCCCAGCTCCCCCACAAAACTTCCTTTCAGCTCCAGAAATTCTAGGGGAGGAGTCAAACCAACAAGAAGCAGCAAATTAATGAACTGATCAGTCAAACCAATAAGAAGCAGCACTGACTGTTGCACCTGCAGTGAGACATTGTGAACTTTTGCCCAAACGGGCCAAAAATGCAAGAAATAAAGATAGTCCTGTGAATGTACATGAAGTTGAATGTTATATTTTGCCCTGAAGTTTGTTTCTTCAGGAAAAGGGGTTCTATGGAAGGGGCAGAGGATCTCTTTAAAGGGTTATTGGAAGAATACGTCTAGCTGCTGGCCATTCATATATTTGATTGTTCACTAATACTTTTATTCTTTCTTGAGTCTATTCGTGGATCAAAATCAATATCTGTATTGTGTTTGCTGAATTAGTCCATCAATAATACTACCGACCCATGGTCGCATAATTCGGATTTCATACCTAAATGATGTTGAGCTTCCACATGTCGTTATTTTCCTGTGTACTTTAGTATATATCATGTTACATTTCAATATGCTATTGTTATCCAATAAATAATTGATAAATATAAATATTTATCAATTATAGAGAATTTGGTAAGATTGCAAGTAGATTAATGGGCAGAATTGATAAACATTACAAGTAGATTTTTTTTGCTCATCAGATTGCAAGTAGACAAGCTTTGGAACAGGCATGTTCCAAGTTGGCTATGGCCAGCTTGTTCAAGGGAAAACGACCCCATTCTTTTCCCTATAAAGTTGCATCATTTTTTTTTTAAAATAAGTATAATTTCCACTTTAATTTAAATTAATTATAATTTCAAAAATATTTATAATATTCTACCAATTTTACTAACTTGAATAAGTGTGTTTTGTAAACTGTAAATTAATTAGGCACTGGATATGGAAACATTGGCATTTGCGGATTTTATTTTTAATAGAATGATATGAATTGCCATAAAACAATTAATATCAAATGTAATTTTTAGATATAATTAATGAGGTGGAAAAAGTACTGGATGTGGCTATGGTGCAGCTATCGCACATGGAGGGAAACTGGCACACAGCTTCTTGCCAAAGGCAAGTCAAAGCTCATGTAAAGTGCAACAAACTGGTTGACTAAGAAAAAGAAGTGTTGACAAAAAAATCTAAAAAATAATTTCTGTAATTGATTCACTTTCTATTTTATTAAAAAAAGCTTAGCCTTAGTTCAGATAAAATCTCAAATAAGATATCTTTGTTTTGCTAAATTTGCGTATAATTTTTTTATTTGACTCAATTAAAATATATTTCTTTTTATTAATAACTCCATAAAAATGAAATCCTCATTGATAATTTTATATTTGATTTAAATAACTAGTGAAAATTTTATCTATGAATTTAATTATTAATAAAAGAATTGTATGTGAATTACGTAAAAATATTTTGTACCTAAATTTAGTCATTCCTTAGAAAGTTTATATACAAAAATAATTATAATGATTTTACTTCACAACTTTTAAATATATACTACTAACGCACAAAAAATTAAGAATTTATAGATATTTTA
Source organism: Trapa incisa (assembly GCA_030064435.1). Taxonomy (NCBI): domain Eukaryota; kingdom Viridiplantae; phylum Streptophyta; class Magnoliopsida; order Myrtales; family Lythraceae; genus Trapa; species Trapa incisa. Next base: position 12,890,168 of record CM057777.1, read on the forward strand.
ACCTTTTATATTTAATCAAACCACCTGCCGTTCAAAGCCTTCAATTTGAATGATCAATTTAGATATCAACTTACTCTAATTAATATATTTTATGATTTTGAAAAATAGGAGTTATTTAATTATTAATATTATTTTAAAAATAGAATGTTTATTCGGGATAAAGTTTACACAACCAAGGTAAACACAGTTTCTATAATCTAGTGATATTATGTTTATCATTAACAACTTAACCGTTTGAAAAGTAGAAAATTTATCGGATTAATCTTTGTACATAATTCTTACATTGGAAAGATGAAAATAGAATACGAAGAATTCGTGCTTACCTTAAATTTGATGATCTAATGGAATTATGTCTACTGAAATACTTTTTTCTTTAGCTATTCTTGATATAAAACATTACCTGGTTTCCATCGTTTGTTAGTTAGAGTGCTGATACGAGTTGTTTGGATGTGATTCAAACATCATTTTGCTCGATATGTGTATGGAAATAAAATGTTTTATATGAATGAATTCATGCGAATTGCAGGTTATATACCTGGAGTCGCACGATTTTTATATCCATTGAACATCTTAATGAGCTATGCCCCTTTCGTACTTTTGCAGAAATAATCGCGAATTGGGCTTGCTACCAATCTGGACACCGAGGTAGTTCACTCGATGATGCTATTAATGTTTTTATTTATTTTTTTCTTTTGATGGCCAGCACATGTAGAACTCTACTAGTTTGAGATGAATCTGAATAATTAACTTCTTTTGAGATTCCTCGTTCATACTTGATTCTCCTTCCATTTCCTTGATTTACTAATCACACCACAACACCCTATTTATATGGATAATTTCCACTTCAGCTCCCTTCTCCCGGATGACAAATACTCGAGGAGATACGTGTCAATTCTAATTCATTTTACCGTGATGACAAATAATAATAGACATGTTGACATGACAACATGCAAGCACCCTCACACTTTAACAACTTCTAAAAAATCCTAAAACAATATCATCGTCCATCTTCCCTTAATCCAATAAATTTATAGAATCTACTTAAAAAATAAATTCATTAATTTTGATATAAATATTCAAAAAAAATTTCTCATATTACTATAAAATTTTTATGCCAAAAATTGACCAGTTGCCGTCTGGCTCTGAGTTTGAAGGATCCGTGCTGCAGGTTTGGATTTAAAAACCTGACCCCAGACTCGGTCTATGCATCTAAGTCTCGGCGCGTTCGGGCTCAGCTCTATAAAACTTAAACCTCGGATCGGGTCCACTCGAATACAGGTACGTTGGACCCGCTCTCGGGTCGAGCGCGGGTCTGCCAAAACCGGCTCCAACCAAGATTTTGACAAGCCGTAATAAGTGACCATTGGCTCCAATCACAGCATACCTCATCTCGGCGTTCAACTTTCGGGTGAAGTGAGCTGCCGCAGCCTCTATAGAGCCTGCACGAATGGCGTATCTCAGCCTCGTCTACTTTCTCATCGCCCCCCTTCCTCCTCCTGGCCGTCTTCTTCTTCATCGTCCGCCCCTGCCCCGTCAAGATCCCGATCAAGGACGGGCACGTGTTCATCACCGGTGGTTCCAGTGGCATCTGCCTGGCCCTCGCGCACCAGGTCACTTCCGAGGGCGCGCGTGTCTCGATCCTCGCGCACTCGAAGGCAATGCTCGAGGAGGCCAAGCGATCGATCCAGCTTGCCACGGGGTTACCTTCTTGGCCGATGTGAGGGACTTTGACGCCGTGAAGCGCGCCGTGGAGGTGGCCGGGCCGATCGATTTCCTGGTGGTGATCCACAGGGCGTATTCGTGCCGGAGGAGCTGGAGAGGCAGGGATTGGATGAGATAAGGTTCATGATAGATTGATTGCTCGTGAAGGGTAGGGCTGACAAGAGACCTGCATCGATTGCTCTCATGTCCTCTCAGGCAGGCCAGGTATATGTTTTCTGTGCAATTCAGGATCAGAAAAATCCTATAGTTATATTAAATGCTCGAAGAAATGGAAATGGTATTTTATAAATTGCTTCTGTAATAATTTCCATACAATAACTCTTGGATCGACGATAGCTCATACCTTAAATCTCATAGCGTCAAAGCAAACACATTGATCACCTATTCTGATGTTCGTACTTATCCAAAGAAAAGAAGAAAAAATATTGTTCTTTTCACTAATTTACATGCATTCTACTGTTTATTTGAATTCCTGTCCTTTATCTACAAGGTCAGTAAAATAACAAACCATTAATGCAGCATTTTATTACTTCAAATGTGTCTATTTTGTTGTCAGTTACTGTTTCTGGGGTTATAATCATTCTCCTTATCTGTGGAATATCTGTGTTTTTGAAGGTGGGGATTTATGGGTATATAGCTTATTCTGCAAGTAAGTTGGGGCTTCGGGGCCTGGTAAAAGCATTGCAGCAAGAGGTGATTGCTGACAATATTCATATTTGGCTGATATTCCCTCCAGACACAGACATTCCTGGATTAGAGGAAGGTATTTTCTTTTCTTAATTATATCTTGAATCTCTCTGTATTGCTGAGCTACTTTTGACTATGGAGGTATTGCCAGGTTAGGTTGATTATTTTACTATATGAGACATTTATTTGAATCACATAATTGGCTTGAGTGGATTAAATAAAATGCTCAAAATCTAAACAGGCTGACTGTTATATGTAGCTTGAAGTTTCACTTTAAAATTTGCTGTAAGATATACTAATTTGGACCCAATTTGGAACTTGAAGAAAGTGATATCTTGATCTTCTCATTGTTGATCTTGTCTGGACTCTGGATGGTTCTTAAACTTCGACAAATCTCCAGTCTGGAATTGTACTTCTGTATAAGTTAAGTTCCCCAGAGGAAATCTCTTCCTACTGCTGAAATGCTGCTGGCAACATTAAAACATCTGATCTAAAAAATTCCATAATGATATGTACTTAGATTGCAGTACAAAATTCTTGTTCCCTCAGAGTGTTGTGTTAGATTTGAATTTATTGACAGTAGAGAATTTCTGTTTGCAGAAAATAAGAGACGACCCCAGCTCATGAGCATAATTTCCGAATCATCTGGTGCCATGAAAGCTGAAGATGTCGCGAAGAAGGCTCTAAATGGCATAAAAAATGGAAGTTTCATGGTTCCTTGCAACTTTGAGGGTTTTTTACTCTCCATAGCAATTGCAAGCTTGTCTCCTCAAAGATCATTTGTGATGGCATTTGTTGAGGTTGTTTCTATTGGCTTGGTGCCTTTTGCTGCTCTGTTCTTTCAATGGAACTGGTATGGAAGTGGCATGCTCAACAGAAGTAGTGAGTATACTAAATTGAGATTGATCTTAATTTATAGATCTCTCTTAAACTGTTTCCACCCTAGAATTGCTGAGACATTATTACTTTTGCTCGTACATTATTCAAATTTGTAATGCATTGTTCCTGGGACCCATTTTTTGAAATCAACTCTATTCAATTTTTTGTAGTTCCTGTCTTTGTTCAACAATTGTGTTTCTTCAGGTTTGCTTTGTCTGTCCACATAATGGTAGAATTGTCATTATATTTAAACTGCATAAATTGTAGATTCCACTATACAATTTATCTACCAAAAAATGTAAACACCATGAGATGGCCTAAGTGCAGAAACCATACACAACTTATCCCACAAACAGTTTTCTCTGATCTTGATAATATTCCAAATGACATTGCACCCTAGATATTCATAGTATCTGTTACTTAATGTGAATCTTATTCTTGTCCCTTCTCTTTTACCCATTTTGAGTTTATTTTCTTTTGTGGTTTTTAACTTCCAGGAAATTAGAAGTGGATGCTTCTTAATAGCACTTTCTCTTTTCTTCTTGGGTTCTGTGTTGATGTTGGAGATGTTCTATTATTAGAGCAATCTCAGTATTGACACCTTGGGGACGAGAGACGGTGGGGGTTTGAGTTTTGTTCTTCCAAATTGAGGACAGATTGTATTGATGATGATGAGATTGGAAAAGGGTATTATGGAGGGAGGCAGTCGGTTAATGCAAGTGGCTCCGAGCAATTTAACCAAGTTTATATCATGGAAATCACGCTTTCACAATGTGGAAATTAAACATTTGAGAAAAAAAATATATTTCTATAATTTTGCATGCATATTCATTTGTGTTATAATACATGTATTTATAAAGTACTGTATTATATACAAATAAAATAAGAAAAGATAAAGTCGTATATATATATATATGCATGCACCTAGATGCTAGAGACTATTATTTCATTTTGCTATTACTCCCCTATAAGTTCAATGGAATATCTCAAAAATTGAGCTTGTATCAAAAAAAGGTAAAAACGACTAGACGAAAGACATTTAGTGAAAAAATTAGCAATTTGTGTATGGATACCAATGAAGCGTATACAAAGACGACTACCATTAACCTGCTCACGAATTAACAAATACTTGGTGTGAGCGTGAAAGATAGGATTAGCTGTAAGATAGATAGTATACAAATGGTAACACCAGAGTGTAGGTGGAAAAGAGAGAGTAAAGCTAAGTTTCCGGAGAAGAGAGTCCACCCATATAAGTTTAGCAGTGGCATGACCAATACTCTTATATTTTACTTCTGTATTAGAGCGAGAGACGATACGATATTTTTTAAAGCACCAGGAGATAAGATGTTTGCTAAGAAAAATAGCAAAACCGCTAACAGAACGACAATTATCAGGATTATCAGCCCAATTAGCATCTGAGAAGCAATGAAGAGTAGAAGATGAGTGGCGCCAAAGAGTGAGGCCGAGATGAATAGTACATTGAAGGTAACGAAAATTCCGCTTGACAGCAGCTGTCCAATGAGCATCAGTGGGTTGATTAATGAATTGACAAACTTGGTTAATAGCATATGCGAGATCAGAATAAGTAAGAGTGAGATACTAAAAAGACCCCACAATTTTCCGATACAGAGTCAGGTCAACAAGTGGAGTGTCGGTAGAGACAAAGAGGTGAGAACTAGGAGCAACGGGTGTAGAGATGGGTCGACAAGAGCTCATGGCTGTGCAAGAGAGAATGTTGTGAATATACTTGTGTTGGGTGAGATAGAGCCACTGAGAATGATAATGAACCTCAATGCCAAGAAAATGGTGTAGGAGTCCGAAGTCTTTCAGTGAAAACTTATCTTGAAGAGCATGAATAATGGTAGAGATGGGGGCTGTTGGAGAGCCAGTAATAAGAATGTCATCAACTAAATGAGTAAAAAATTGACAAACTTTGATTTGCGATAGATAAATAGAGATGTATCCGTAACCGAGCCACAAAATCCCAAGCGCTGAAGAAAGGAACTAAGACGTAGGAACCAAGCACGAGAAACCTGCTTAAGACCATAAAGAGATTTGCAAAGATGACAGACATGATGGGGAAAGAGTGAGTCAACAAAACCAGGTGGTTGAGCCATGTATACCTTCTTATGGAGATGACCATGAAAAAATGTGTTGTTAACATCAAGTTGTCGAATGGGCCACTGATGAGAGACTGCAATAGAGAGAACCACCCGAATGGTAATAGGCTTGATAACAGGGCTGAAGGTCTCATCATAATTAAGATCTGGTTGCTAAGAAAAACCTTTGGTAACAAGACGAACCTTATAATGAGCAATAGAACTATCAAGATGCTCCTTGATTTTATAGACCCATTTGCAGCCCACAATGGGCCGATCAGGAGGAGCAAGCACCAAATCCCACGTATGATTGTGAATAAGAGCAGAGAATTTAGTGTGCATGACATTAAGCTAAGGTTGGTGACGACTGGCTTGAGCATAGGTACGAGGTTCCTGCGAGCTAACAATAAAAACAGAGGGGTCAATAGTAAAATGCTGAGGGGGCAAAGAACCATCCTGTGATTGAGTGATCATATGAGGGGGAGGAGCGACCACCGCTGGAGAAGAGTTAGTTGAAGAAGCATGCTCAAGTGGTATCTCGAGGGAAAGAGATTGCTCATGTACAAGAGAGGGAGGCATCATACCTGAATCTGCATGAGGAGCTGGGACAGGGGATGGGATGGGGAGGTGGATGGGATGGGGAGGTGGGTAGTGGAGTGCTCCACAGGAGAAGTAGGGGATGTACTGATGGCAGAGAAGGGAAACACTATTTTATGAAAATGAACAGACCGACAAATAAATATATGATTGGTGCGAGGATCAAGAATGCGATAACCAACATAGTTAGACGGATAACCAAGAAAGATACATGGAATAGAGCGGGGTTGAAGTTTATGCAAGCGGTAGGGTCGAAGATAAGGATAACAAAGACAACTGAACACACGAAGTGATTTATAATCAGGGTGAGTATGATGAAGTACCTCATAGGGGGAACGGAACCCGAGCGAATGAGTAGGAAGATGATTGATAAGATAGACAGCTGTTTCAAAGGAAAAATCACAAAACTTTGCAGGTGCATGAGAATAGATCAAGAGAGTGAGCCCCATGTCGATAATATGACCATGATTTTGTTCAGCCGATCCATTTTGTTGAGGGATGTGGGGACAAGAGAGTCGGTGGCTAATTCTTACAAGTTAGAGTTCAGACTGGAAGGAATAAGACATAAATTCTTTAGCCCCATCAAATTGAAGAAATTTAATTTTATGAGCAAAGATATTTTCAACTTGTAAACGGAATGCACGAAAAACAGAAAGAATGTCAGAGCGATGTTTCATGACAAATAACTAAGAAAATTTACTATAATCATCAAGAAAATGAACATAGTAAAGATGACCAGTATGGGATATGATGGGGGCAGGCCTCCCGATGTCAGTATGAATAAGTTCGAGAGGATAAGTGCTTTTATAATAAGTTAAAGGAAATGGTTGTTGTGTAATCTTACCACGTGAACATGATTCACATAATGATAAAGACGAATCAGCATGTATTGATAAATGTTGTGAAAGCACACAACTGACAATAGAAGAGGCAGGATGCCCTAAACGTTGATGCCATAAAGAAACAGTCTCAACCCGACTAACATAAGTAGCTGGAGAGATAGAGAAAGTACGATTGGTATGCAAATAGTACAATCCATCCTTACGACTCCCGTGCAGCAACTCCTAACGAGAAACAAGATCTTTGATAAGGAAGTAAGTAGGATAAATTCAAAGTAACATGCATTATCCTTGGTGAACTAAGAGACAAAAAGTAAATTGAGAGAGATTTGTGTAATGTAATAAATATTAGTGAGAGTGAAGCAATGAGTAGAAGAGGTGAGATAAGTAGAACTAATGGATAGAATGGGTAAACCTGTCCCGTCTCCAATCAGCAGATGTTCAGGAATAGCAGAATCCTCTTGAATAATCATATGAGAGAGATCATTAGTGACATGAGTGGTAGCACTTGAATCAACATATCAGTCAAGATGATGAAGGCTAGGTTCATTTTTATAAGCAGAATGGACTTGTGAAGTAGACAATGTAGGCTTTAGCTCATATGGAGGGCAATGGGTGGCTAAATGTCCAAGTAAGCTGCAAAGCTGGCAAATGGGCCTGAAAACACGAGAATTGGGCTTGAATATGCATTGGTCATGAAAGCCCGAACGATACTTTCCAGGAGCTGGGTGGCGTGGCCCTATACGAGGCCCATAATGGCGATAGCGATATCCACTATAAGGTCCATATGAAGATCCAATATAAGACCTAGAAGCTGTTGGCCTACTCTATGCACGCATTTGTCCATCATTTCGCTCCAGCCTATGATGGGATGATTAGGAACTCAAAGAGAAAGATGAGTAGAATCTAGAGTTGGAGCACGAGTGGCGTGGGGAGTTGGTAGAAGACCACGATCGCGAGAGATGGCAACGATTGGAGCATTACCCATCTGAGGAAGGAGGCCAGAAAGAGGTGGAGTGCTATTGTCGGGGCCGTATTTTTGGAGTTTTCGGGCATCCTGAGCAAGGAGGAGGGCCTTGAGAGAATATAAGGTCATGACTTCAAGTACAGGGGACATGGCCAAGGTAAGCACCTCCCATTCATGATCTAATCCATAGAACAACTTATCTTTGATCTCATGGTCGGGTTTGGGCCTTTCAATTTGGGCGAAATTTATGGTTAAGTTGGATATAGCTGTCAAGTAATAGGACATAGGTTGGTCTCCCTTTTTTAGCTCTTGTTGCTCAAGTATGTCTTTTTGTGCCTGGATCTGTGAGCTATACAATGTTAAGCTATACAATGTTTCCAAATGTGTCCAAGCTTCAGCAGAGGTGAGTGCTCCAATCACCTACAAATTTACTTATGTGGAAAGGGAAGCTACAATAGCAGTTAGAGTGAATTTGTCACGAATTACCTATGCTTCATGTTCGGGGTTAACAATTTTGATTTCCTCATGCTCATTTCATCAGGAGCGGTTCAAGTAGGGCGGGGAATGACAGGGAAGCGAAAAGAGCACAGAAGGAGAAAAAGAAGGTGCTAACCTTGGCATTGATCGCTAAACCTTTCGCCCAGCTGTGCAAACGGACACTTAAGCTTGTCTGTAAAGCTGCTGAGCATAAGAGGTAGAGGCGTAGGACTGGGAGGCACTGGGAGGCACTGGGAGGCACGTAGGAGAAAGAGTAAAGAAGTAATATGCATGGCACTGTAGCTGATGAACAGGTAGCTGGTCGAAAATATGGAGTATAGCTGTTAAGTAGTAAAAGATATTTCTATAATTCTACATGATTTTTATTTGTATTATAACAGGTAAAAGTATGATAGCTAGGTGCAAACTGCTAGAGTAGATATCTCTGCACTTTGGTTTCAATATATCTAGGATTTTTTTGAAGTCCTAATAAGATCTGAATGCAATGCAGGTTCATACACTAGGCTTTATGAAATCATAGAGGTTTAAATATCATTTGACTCTTTGAGCATTCAAACTGACAGTACGTACATGAACCTTCGCTGAGATGATGGATCACCGGAAGAAACAAGTAAAAGGAAGGATGGAATTCTAACTCAATCCAAGGAGTTGTGACATGGGAGTTCAACTTTCAGAACTAAGAATAGGAGACAACTCAGAGCAAGTCGTAGAAAGTCCATATGGTCCATTAAATTAAATTAGAAGGATAGATAATATAGTTATGAGCATGGCTGTGTAAGATAATGAGCTCTAAATATCCTATGCCGGATATATGATTTGGGTACCACAAGACAGAAAACCAACGGTCCTACTTATCTTTTATAGAATTTTGGGAACATAGTGTTATTTTCAGTTTCATTTTACAGGGCAATTTAAAATTTATTTCTTAGAATGCATAGATCTTTTGTAACAAAGGTATGTAGAAACACAATACTCTAAAATTAGACCACATTCTTGCCAATGGGTATGGAATGTTATAGCATTCATTTATATACCAATAAAATTGAGATAATGATTTTATATCAATTAAAATAATAAATATTATTTATTTATAAAAATAGGCGTCTTGTCAATTTTTAAGTTAATATATATTACATTCATATTTTGCGCTCATATGATCTTACACTTAGATCATGTCTTACAAGATAACATGAATTCCGATGGCTCCATGGCCCCTTCAGGCAAATATGGCTCAAGAGTGCAGGCTCGCGATTTTTCCAGCTTAATACATTTCTTACGCAGCATGTAGTTTACAAGTGTTTCTCGATGAACGATGAACGGATGATTAGGGGATAAAACAAGAGATGATGGCCGAAAGAGTTATATTACTAGTCCGTCTGGGATGGTCGAGTTTTTCAGTACAACAGTGATGCCTGATCGGATGTAGAAGCCTTCAGCTGATCTATCAGCCTCTTGAACCCTCTGCAATGTTCATATTTTTCGAAAAAAAAGAATGAGAAGATCAGTACAGCATTCTGCAGAAGTGAAAAGTTTATGCTCTGATGATTAAGGTGCTGTGCATTTCCACTGATTAATATATAGATATGGCATTCATCTGGCGAATCTGTGATGAAGTTGAAGTTGAAGTTGAAGTTGGAAGACCTTGTGAGAAAATCTTTATGTACCTCTGAGTTTGCGATCGTGACATTGTTCCCGATCCTGGCATTCTTATCGATAATGCAGTCCCTGCAAATTAAAGTTAAGAACTTAGTTGTTTCAGTTAACTATGCTTAATTTTCAACATGATTCACGATAAATGTTTTTTTTTAACTTGATTTTGGTGTTCTCTCCAATGCCGATCGGAACTCTTCCTTCTGCCAACAGGGAGGCAACCTCTGCTTCGGTCTCATAGAAGTCGGCTCCAAGCATTACCGTGTCCTGCAAACACTTGCTTGATCAAACTCCATTGGATAGTTGACGAACATCTGTGTTCATAGGATTATGTTTGTGTGAAGAAGAGTTGGCGACCTTTAAGTGGACACTGGCGTTAATCCGAGACCTGATACCGATGACGCTGTGATCTATGAAACAGTCGGTTAGGAAGCTCCCGTGGGATACTATGGAATCCACAATCTGCAAAATGGAGCATAATTTTCATGCGACCAGAAATTTGGAGACAGATGAAGAGAGATGCATGATGGGTTCCACGTCAGGGCAAAGCTTACCTTGCTGTTGTCGATCTTCGATGGTGGCAAATTCCTTCTCGATGTGTAGATTGGCTTTGCAGCGTCATAGAAGCTGAACCTTGGTGGCTGAAATACAAGAGATTGTAACATTCTGCCATCGATTTTTCCAAATGAAATTCTAACACACAGAATGCAAACGAGATCTGGATTTTACGTGTCCAGTGAGGGCAAGGTTGGCCTCGAAGAAGGATCTGATCGTCCCGATGTCCTCCCAATAATCATTAAATAGATAAGCCTGCAGAAAATATGATGTTCATTCATCACAAGCCAGTGAATCCAAAAGGCTTGGAAACTGAAAAGATTAGAGGATTTCGATGAAACCTTGATGAAGAACTCTTTAGCAGATGCTGGAATTATCTCCGATCCAAAGTCATTGGCTGTTGGAAAACGCCATCTGGGTCGATATACATTGTGCGTAACTAGGATCAGATCATGCAAACCGATGATGGGGGAATTGTTGAATTCTTCATAGAGTATGTAGGTAGGTACCTTAAGAGGTTTAGCAGGATCTCCTTCTTGAAAACATAAACTCCCATGGATGCAATGTAAGGTTTCTTCAGGGATTCATCCTTGGAAAGCCCGAGAACGGTGGTATCGACTTGCTACAGCAGGAAAGGATAACATTAGCCTGGGGAGTAGTTGGTGCTCGGAAAATGGAGTTGGAAAACTATATAACATATACCATCGCCTTGAGATCTTCCCCTTTGGGCTTCTCACTGAAGGAAAGGATTCTCCCTCTGTTGTCTATCTTCATCAGACCGAAATCTGAAGCCCGGCTATCATAAAAACACAAGAAATCCAGGGAGTCGAATGAAACTAAATTGCACACCATGAGATTGTTCTTGTAGACATGATCTTTTGACATAGCAGCACAAAGAAAAAAAATGAAGTTGAGCTTTTCACTACACAAAAAGTTGATGTCGATGAAAGAACAGCTGTGGATTATCACAGTTTACAGCAACCCCTGTAGTCTCCTCTAAAATTGAATGCTTGGAATGTGGATAAAACTTTGGAGGTTCGAATAATCAGTGAGGATCTACCTGTCATCTACAGGCAGAGATGCAATAGTGATATCTGCACCGCTCTGTCTGTGATTCTGAAATACCAAAATATGGTTACTGGTGTAGGCATTCTCCATTAGGACAGAGGGCAAAGAGAAGGCGCCAGAAGGAAAATTGATCGAATCACCTGAACAAAATCCATGTAGTCCATTCTATACAGATGATCTCCTGACAGAACGAGCACATCTTCAATATGTTTGCTTCTTGCATCCTGCAATTGCATCAGCCAGAGAAAAACCCTGTTACTCTATTATCTTAGCTAAAGATCAGCCTCCAGCAACTCCAGAATCTGGCATATATGTACACATGAGAAAGAGGAACTACACTTCATGGCACTGTGACAGGAAGCCAGGAAATGGTGTTCAAGTTCGACACTTTTTTTTACTATACCTCAAACAGCCAGTGGAACTGTCTCACGGCATCTGCAGTCCCCTGGAACCACTTCTTCCCAGCCTCTCCTGGAGTTTGTGTGGCTGCCAAAACCTGTTGGAAAAGCAACGTTGGATCTCTTAAATGTCAAAGCAAGTTTATTTTTTTCTCCAACTGTTTATGTTCCTCCTCAAGTCAATGAAAGGAGATGAGAAGAATGGGCAGATCTTGTGGTTATGTTAAGACTGTACCTCGACATAGCCATCTCCGAAGGTGGTCCCACTCCCAAAGTTATAAGCACGGGCAATGTGACGATTGAGGGATGCAGAGTTGAACTGAGTGAGGATGTAGACTTTGTTGATTCCGCTGTTGATGCAGTTGCTCATTGGCACATCGATCAGCCTGTATGCTCCCCCTATTGGCACCTGCAAGAGATAAATTAGAGATGGGAATTGAAGTTTCTCATTTTGGCACCAACTACCAGTGCAATAAATGCAAAATCATCACAGGTTGCCCATAGGGACACTTGTCCGAATTCAATCATCATACACATGAAAAGCCAGCATCATGGTGGTGGCAGAGGCAGTTGGAAAGATCATAAAAGGTGGCAACCTATTGAAGTTTGGATCTTACAGCAGGCTTGGCACGGCGTTTGGTGAGGGGGAAAAGGCGAGTGCCCGCCCCTCCTCCAAGAATTACAGCCACCACCGTCCTCGGGTCTCTCTTCTCCATTTCTAAGTCCCTCAACTGCAGAATAATACACCCCCTCAGGTTTCATACCAAATACAATAAACATCAAGAAACTTCATACCGTAGTTAGAACCAAGGAAAGGAAATAAGATGGTACATTTCAGGAAGAAAACAAATTTGCAGATGGTGAAATTCCACGAGGGATATTTCCATCTGTTACAGATCCTGAAAGGTACACTGTGGTCTTCAAATTCTGACTGTTCAATCGTTTACTTGGTCATGAAATAACTGCCTTGCATGTTACTCGAAATACTATCGCAGAAATTGGTACTCTCCAACTCATCAAATCATAAAACAAAGGGTCATCTAGTACAAAAAAAAATGTATTGTATGGAAATAATACCTTGGATTCAGCTGCAAAGTCAGCAGTGACCGACATCCGAATCGGAAGCTGCTTAGTACTGCCATTCTTGCTGCAACCAAGTAGTACTCCATTTATGCCGGCTTTGCCGTGGATCTTCTGGCCCGTCAACTCTCCATTGCTGAACTTCACCAGTTTCAAGATATTTCCTCTGCTGCCTACTCCTACCCCAATCGCCCCATGCAGCTGCCCGGCTGCTGAAAGCGTCATTTTCACTCAAACAGCACTACCACCAACAGTTAAAATTACAGAAAAAGAAGAACAACCAATGGTAAAACTGAGGCTTCGAGGACCAGGAGCCTGAAGGTAAGAAGAGGGCAAGGGAGGAGGGAGAGAGACAGTGGGAGAGGGAAAGAGATTTTTCATATTCTTTAGTGGGGGTTTGCATGGTGGCTTTCTTGGAAGATTTGGGCCACTTTATCTTCGTTCAATTGCATCCACCAATTCCTTTTCCTCTGTCAACATCTGACTTTTTCTCCATCTTGTTCTATCCATCTCCTCCCTCATTATTCTACACTTATAAAAGTTTCAATCTTTGACGTTACATGTAATCTATGGTCCTTGACTGCACTCATCACATTAACGAGAATACGCCATGCATATCTGCACTGCGTATCCGTATGCTTTCTACTGCATAAGTTTGAGAGACTATCATCCACTGCCATCAAATGTAAGATTACACATCATGCATAGTTTTATTATTTAGCCTAATCAATTTTATGTCCACTAGAGGAAGGGAGGAAATTGAAAATGGAGGGAAAATCATTTTTATGCCCATGACGTGCACCCTCTTATTGAACAACCAGCTTAATACATCAAGCATCATCCTCCTTAAATGGATTACAACAGACAAAGCTATCCAAGATACAGGCTCAAAGCCCAACTTTTAAAAAACGAACTTAGATAGAGAAATCAATCACATTGTAGAGTGATTGCAGAGTGATATAGAGAATTAACCAAATAGTAATTGACTTAATAATAGAACTAAATATATTATCACGATTGTTGAGAAAAGTTTTTAAAAATAATATAAGTTTTATATTGAGCAAGAGATATATCATGATGCTCTTTAATTTTTTTAGACCCATTTATAGTCAATGACAAGATAACTGGCCATAAAGAAATAAAATATCTAACGTGTGATTTAGGTGAAAGAGTTGAATTCAATTTGCATGTCATCCATACAGTTGAAATCTGAATGAGACTGAAAATGTGTAAGGTTAACCAGGAAAAAGTATTGGGTTAATAGATAATAAATTATATTTAATCCAAAACACTACAAGTTAAGATATACAAGCCTAACAGATATTATCAACAACCACACATAAGTAAGCAAGTAAAGAGATACAATTACGAACTGATTATAAGACATTAGTACGTATACAATCCCAACTAATATTAACATTATTAAAAAATATGATATATTTCTAAATTTTTATTTAATTCTATTTAGATATTATTATATTATATTACTGTAAATATTTTATTAAACCTATATAAATTATGAGATTGTAAACAAATAAAATTAGTTATTATAACAATATTATACACATATTATCTATCTCCCCTTCTCCATTATTTATCTACTATTCCTTTGTTTTTTAATGGTATCATAGCTAAATTAGAATTATGGGGTCGAGTCACCCGACCTTGAATCCGTTCGTATTTATTATGTATAACACTTCTCAACCCAATATTTTTTTTTATTTTATCCCTTTCGTTGTAATCTTCATTTTTTTTCATTATCTTTTATGATATTTAAAAAAATATTATTTTCGAGAAAATTTCAATTTAGCAATTTCTTTATTTTTTGGTTTATTCTTTTTTATATTAATAGCAACCTCCTTATTTTAGCAAATTTCTTTCTCATTTAAAATATTTTTAATATTTAGTATTTATACAAAAATTATGATCCTTCTATTAAAATTCAATTTAATTTTCTTTTAAATCTCAACAAAAATAATCTATTCCTATATATTTTTTTTATCGAGCTCTCTTACAATATTTTCCTCATTTGACTTATTCTTCCTTCAATAAATTTTTTTATCATTTTTTCTTAGTAGATATATTCATTATTATGTATTAATTATTTAATTATTTTATTTATATCTAACCTAAGTTTTGTTTCTCCACTTATATTTATTGTTTGCCGGAAGTAATAGACAATAAATTATGTTGAAAGCTAGAAGGCACCACAAGTTAAGAGATATAAGCTCCAATTGCCATTACCAATAGACTATAATATATAAGTCAGCACAAGTCAAGAGAAACAAGTCGAACGAACATTACAAAAAGATCACAAGAAATGAGTATATACAAGTCAAGAGAGACAATCCCTAAAAGGTATTACCAATAAACATGATTATATTCAGATACTAGATTTTCATCAGATTCTATTTAGATATTATTAAATTCTGTTCATTTAAATACTTTATTAAGTTTATATAAACTCAATTATATATAAATAAAATCAATTATTACAACAATATTATACACATATTTTCTATTCTTCCATTATCTTTCTCTCCTTTCTTTGTTTAGGTGTGATAGTAAAACGTTCAGGAGGTAAAGAATAATCCCGATAACAACGTGTAATAATAATGCGAAGGATGGATGAAGTAGAAACTGAATAATCAGGAATTCTCATGTGTCCCATATCAGAGAATTAGGAAGAGTGGCGGAGAGGAAAAATAAGATTTTTTATTTATTTTCTATCCTTAAGTTTAATGAATATAAAATGGTTAAAAACATCTAATCAAAATATATTATTATCTATCACATACTTTATTTTTTCATTTTATCTAATCCTTACTCTCTAAATATTTTTTTTTGTGAAATAATCGAGATGCAATTTATCCTACTCTAGGGTTTATTTTTGCAATATAGAAAATTCAATTTTCCATTGAATTAAATACTTATTGGATACTTATCTGTAATAAGTTTATATATATATATAGAAAGCATCCTTGTACAACCACTAATTAAAATTTTCCTTTAGCTATCCAATCTAATTCAAAACCTAGTAATTAAAATGCTACAATTACTAGTAGAAGGAAATTGATCAATTTTTATCTAAAAATATTTTCACTACTATATTAATCCATCAATCAAGATTTATCATACTTTACCTACAGAAAACCCAACTTCCAGATGATTTAGAATTAAGTATGAGTAGTTCCCTTTCTCCCTTTGCTTTTGCTTAGGAAAAATTCAACCAATTAAATAAAGAAAAAGGAATTTGAACGGAGAAAAATGCTTTGCAGTTGCCCGCTTTATCGCTCTGCTATGCGGCCACGAAAATAATAACATACGAAATAGATAAAAATATTCTCTGTTTGTTTGGGCAGATAAATTACTAAACTTTTTTTTATTGTACTTTTAACTATTAACTATTAGATGCACTATAAATTCATAAAATATTCTTGTATTTGAATCGAAATTTGTCTATTAAAATGAGTATTTTTCATTATATAAGAATAATTTGTATTGATTTTTTTCAATAAAAAATATTTTCCAATTTCAATTATAAGAGCAAATAGAAGTATACGTAAAACCTAGAACAATTTGTGTTATGGGGTATCTAATATGTATATGATGCCTATATGCAATTCTCATTGAATATATATTAAATAGAAAATAAAAAAATTTCTATTAAATAGAATAATAGAAAATAAAAATTTTCTTTTCCCAAATAGAACTCCAATAAGGGAAGAGTTCAATATAAATAGCTATATACAAATATTTAATAAATATTTATTATTTTATGCACTTCAATCATATTCTACTAAAAAATAGGTAAAAAGTTCTTTATTTGATGAGAATTTTTTGTTGTTTGTTAAACAATAGATAGCACAAAAAGATTAAATCCTCAAAAAACTTTAAACAAAAATAGAGAGTTGATGGTTATTATGTACTTATCTCATCAAATAAATCAAATCTCAAATCCATTTCTTTTTTTTTTCTTGTATTCAATAGGATTAAAATATATAATATCATAAAAATGGTAGAAATGAAATTAATTTTTGAGATTCTAGACAAAAGTCCATAAGTCTAAGTGGCATTTATCAATTCCTTTCTATTTTTCTCTATTACAAATGCTAATTTGAGTATAAAATTCTATTTTTTCCTCTAGATGCATTTTATACCTTACATATATGGAGTTGGTTAGAATTTCATTTGATTGTGTAAACACAATAGAAATTCCATTATTGCTAGATAAATTCATATGATTTAATGAAGATATGGTTTGATGAATAATGGATCAATAATTAAATTTTTTCTATTCAATTTTTTTTTCCATAAATAGATAAAAATGCTTGGGATGAAACTGAGAGAATGTCTACAATACCAAATTATAATCATATACAATTTAAAAGATTTTATAGATTTATTGATTAGGGCTTAACCTAAAAACTAAGTTTCCAAAAATTGAAAATATAGATCAAGAAATTGAATTTTAATTATTTGTAGAAAGATACGTACAACATTTGATAAAAGAAAGAGATGCTTTATATGAATTACTCACGTTGCATAGAACAAACTATTTTTAATGAAAACATTCCTTTAATGAATTCCTTGAAAACTTCTATAATAAACATTATGATCAATCAAATATTACAAAATTTTACAAGTTGGACCACAACAAAATTTCTGTCTATATTAGTACCATAATATTAGATTGGAGGAATATTGGACCACAACTTTTTATTATCAATCAAATATTGTGATCAATCAAATATTATAAAATTTTACTAGTTGGACCACAACAAAATTTCTGTCTATATTAATACCATAATATTATATCGGAGGAAGATTGAAAATAAAGATGGATAAAAAAGTAATAATATGAGCTTGTGAGTAGTAAACAAAAAATATCTATTCTAGTCCTATCATCAAATCTAAGAGAAATTCGTGATAGTGTTTACTATTCTCAAATTTTCTTGTATTTTCTAAATAAGAAAGAGAAAAAAAATTGGATAAAAAGAAAATATCATTTTAGAATTTTATCAATAATTTTCTTATGTAGGCGAAGATTCTGTATTTTTTTAATACTTATGTAAGAAATTACAAAAGAAATTATTTCAATAAAAATGTGAATTAGAAATGATTGGTAGACAAAATATGGATTGGAAACTAAATCTTAATATATCCCGATTAATACATTTTTACTACCGTGTGATATATTGGGTGCTAAAAATCATTTAATTGAAATGAAATTCGAAATGTATACACTTGTAGTGAATATCTTACAAGATTAATTTGGATTAGCTATTTCGTTTATAAAAATGTGATTAGAGTAATTATATGTGGCACAATTAGGTATAAATTGATAACTAATCAGAATTTGGTAACTTCAACTCCATTAATAACCATTTATAAATCTTTTTTTGGATTATATCCATTGTCTCAAATTTTAAATCCCTAAAGTTGAGCCAGTAAAATAGAAGTATTTTTTAAAAAAGAAAAGACATATTCATGAAAAATAACAACTTCATAAACAAATATGTTGTAATACTGTATTTTAGGAACAAAAAAATTTCTAACAAAAATTTAGAATGGAGACCGGAAAATGAATTTAAAATGGAATCGATTCGTGATATTAAAATGATCATTTGAATTAAAAATTACACGTATTACAAAAATAAATAAATACACATATAAATATATATGTTTCATTTACATAGAAATTAACAGTTTGATGGATATAAGTACATAATGAGACCTTACAAATAATATCGATCCATTAATAACTTAAAACTCAACTAAAACAAACCCAAGCCCATCCCATTGCATCTACCCATAACAAATTCCAAATCCAATAAATGTTCCAAGCTAAAAACAATTGTAGTATGTGACAAGCCCATTCCTCCTTGGGACTACCCAACAAAGGGTAGAAGGATACAGATCAATTGGAGAGCTAAGAAACCCGACATCCTTCTTCCAACTAGTTCTACAAGTAATTATTTCAACCAATAAACCAAATATTCAATCCTGCACGTTTAAACAAAAGTTACAGTTACAAAAGAATTATGGCTAAAAGAAGTTAATATTGAGGTAACTGTAAATAAATTTCCAGTAGACTAAATGTTTAACCAGTAAATCAACTCCAAGTGGGTTAGTGGGTTAGGTAGTTGTGCGAGGGCTAAAGCTGGTGAATGACTAAAGAGATGCCCATTTCCATTATTTCTAAAGTATCATAGTTTATTTTACTAAATGAGTAAAGTTTAACACAAATATTTGGGCCCGGGATAGACTAGCATTCTTGTCAAAAAATGAATAGAATTTTATCATCCATTCACTTATATGACAATTCCCCAAATATATCAATTAAAAATAAAATGAATGATCGATTTTTTCCCGCCCAACATGATTCCCTCAAACCCATACAAAAATAGGCTACTCGGGCTCTATATATATATCACCCCTAGAATGTATCGCCCCACTTGGACAATACCTGATCAGGAAACTGAAGTGCTGGAGTCGCGAACCCTCTACCTCAATCGACACCCTCATGTGTCATTTCATTGTTGGGTGTTTCGACACCCGGGGTCATGAACACTTAATAGCCTCTTGTCAGCCCATGTCCCATACACATGTGACTTAATTTCGCTGTCGTCTTGTCACAGCTGTTTACTAGGTGGGTACCCGTACATCATCCGGTTGTCCTAGGAAAATTGGAAGATATCACACTTTGCACTCCCCGATCTCATTTCCATTTTCCTTCGAGTAACGAAACAACCTCTAAGGCATCCATCCATTGCCCCCTCCTATATCAGTATTCACAAAATAAACAACATGACTAGTGGTCATAAGCGTGCCACTCATGGCCATTCACATAATGGTGCTTAACGCATCTCGTTATTGGGAGCTCGACACACATCTACTTAGCTTTCCCCCAAATTACACACATGTAATTATGCATTAATCAACATGATAAACATGGAGATACCCGAGAGTCCGGTCCACACTGGCCGACTCCCCACAATTATGAGAAACAAATAGCGGGAGTCCAACTAGTCATGGGGCCATGTCGCCATATCACACAATTCGGCCCTCCGACAATGTACTTGGCTCTCAGAGCATGATCTAAGACCTAATCACTAAAACAACACATTAAGCATATTGGGAGCCCAACCCCTCAACGACCATCTCCATAATTCACACAAAAGCTCTAAGCCACACCTTTTCCCCGGTTTCTCAAAATCGGTTTCACATCACATGCTCTGGTCTTATGACTGATTCTCATTCATCCTTTCAAAAAAGCACATTTGATTTAGTTGACATGATTTCATTCATTTGCACAACATATATGAGTTTCTGAGGTCATCTCGCTACTAAAAATCACATAGTCATACAAGCACGTTATTTAAAACCCCGATTAGTCCAATAGGACTTCCCATTAAAACTCAATCACCCTTTCCACGGAACGTGTTCATCACGTGAGGTATCTTGGAATTCCACTTGATTCTGCTTGCATTATCTGAAAGGTGTAGCACAATAAGGTCAGATTCACTTCTAACCATTTTTCAACATATTTCCACATTTAGTGTGTTTAGTAATCAACACATGCCCTTCATCATTAAGGGATCACACATTCGTAGGGCAGTCCATCCATTGCACCAACTTGTGGCATTGGAGCAACTTTACTGGCCACCTAGATAGAAGTCCGTCCACTTCTACTCTAGGAATGAGTGCATGTACGTGACATCCGACCCTCAAACTCGAAAAGAAACTTCGTGTCTATAAGAGGACAGAGACCTCATCTCGATCCCACCCCGGTCTCGTGCGCATGATGCTACGTCGAGCTTCCCTGACTGCTAGCATGAAAAACTGCCCTTATCTCCACCATGTCGTCCAGTAACCCATAGGACGCGTCACTACCACTCTTAGGCATCTTAATGGCCCCGAACCTCAGTGCATGAACAAAAAAATATTTTTCCACAAAATTCATTTAATCTTTGGTGCCATTGGTAAAATGATCCCGACCCTCAATTCGACCCGCAACTATTTGTCTCGACTGGTCCGTCGACCTGTCTTATCGCACTGCTGCTAGTTTGTCAAGTGTTTCTATCATGTCTTGGTACCATGGCCAAATCACATCATGCATTAGAGTTTTCATGGCTTAACATCATGTTTGTTTAGGAGCTCTTGCTCTTACCAACCGGCCTTGGGCCCACTGTATGAGATTTTCAAAATCGGGCATTTTAGCCCCCATGTTAAAAAATGAGGCCTACAACCTATCCGAGCTATTCATCAAGAAGGTCTCCCAGAAAGTTTAAGCAGTGGCACATAGACAAGGGAAAGCACTTTTGACAAAATAATTTTTCATCTATCCATCACACCAAACGAGTGTGAGGACATCTCCGTTCATAACCGATAAGCGGATTTTCTATTTCCTTCCAGGAAATTCATCATACATACCAGGTATGTTATACTTACAACCGGTAAGTTATTTTTCCGTGTGTTTTATCACATCACCCCATCCATGTGTGATGTTAAAATGCCACTTAGTAGTGGTTTTTCATTTCATGGTACTCATCATCCCAACAAGGTATGATGTAAAAATTCTCACTCACCCGATAATGCAGTGAATTCCTCTTAACCGTCCCTAAAGTTCTTTTTCGTTAACTTTAGGTCCCTAATGCCAATTTTCCCCCAAATTGAGTCCCGAAACTTCTAAAATTTACTTTGGAACTTCAATATATTCAAAATCACAAAAAGGAGTTCAAGTTTCCCCAATTCCCAATTTGGTCCCCAACTTTTCAATAATTACCATTTTGCCCCTACTTTACAAAACTTGTAAATTTCACCCCAAAAATTCCCAAAAATTAACCAATTGGTCCTCCAACATCTTTTCCATGACCAATTGGCCCTAATTTTTGGAAATTGCACTTTAGTCCCTCAAATTTTCTAAATCCGCAATTTCTCCCTTTTAACCTGGTTGAATTTAATTTCATCCAATTGACTGATCAATCAAGGTTACTTGTTAAAATTGAAGGTAGATTTGAGTTCCTACACCTCCATACGAATCAATTACACTCTGAATCGCATGAATTGATATCGGGACGAGCTTAAACGGAGCTTCGCTAGAAAACTGGGCGCAGAGAGAGAAAGCTTCAAAATTTTACCGTCAGTGGTGTGACAATCCGAGCTTTCGATCTGGGTAGATAATTCTCATCCTCATGTTCCTCCTAGAATCAAGAATCACCTCAATTCATGTCGAATTGAGGGAGAATTCAGTCAGTAAATTTCGTCGGTTCTCTCTCATTGAGGGAGAATTCATGTCGAATCAAGAATCACCGATCGAAAATTATAGAGGGGAGCCAAATTGACTTACCTTTCCTCTCTAATTCAGTCGTATGAGGGCTGAAGGAGTGTTGGAGAGCTTGGTTTGGCCTAGAGAAGGCTCGAATCGGCTGATTTTAGCTCAACAGAAATAAGGCAACTTCGGTCCGTCGGAGCTACTTCACTATTCGATCAAGTTGACTCAAATGGAGACCACCATTTAGTAGTTGACTTCTCCCCGTATCTAAAGAACCTGACCTCACCTTATTTGGCTCAAAAAATTGACTAAGTTGGAGCTCTGGTTCGAGCTTCACCAAAAAAAATTGAGTAGCTGAGAGAGAGTGAGGTCTTTAGGTGTGTGGAGTATGAATGGAGAGGGGCTCTTTATATAGGGAGCTCAGGGACTCTCTAGCTGTCCGTTTGGCACCTTAATGTAGTCATTGATGGCTTGAAATGTACTGAATGAAAATATTTCCTATTCGCTGGTGCTGCTCGATTTTTCGCCGAGTGTACAGTGCTGTCATCTGAAGGAAGAAGACGAACTATTCCGAATCGGACCGGACCGGTTCGAACTCGGTTCAATGATTAAACTAGTCTGTTAAGGCTCTATTCGATCGAGTTTTTCAAAATTAAAATTTTCTAAATTCATCTAAATTCATTCTCTATCCAATGGTGGCCTCAATTCTCCAAGTTGATCTTTTAAGCTTCCTAGAAAAATGAATTTAGCATTTGGTTCAATAGTGGTTCTAACTGGTCCAAACTAGTCTAATTTGATTTGGATTTGGTTCACCTAAACTGGTCTCATTTTCTTTCCCAAATTGTTCTAAGATCCCTTTCCAAGGTTTCACGACTCTTTGGGTCACTCGGGAGTTGTAAATTTCTTAATTTGCCTATTCTCTTGTGGTTGGGGTTTGTGAACCAGTTCGATTTTCTCACTCAAGTTGACCGGTTCTTTCTCCGATTTCCTTAACTCCGATGAGTAGGGTTTACACCGACCCTCAACTCAACCTACAGCTGTTTGTCAAGATCAGTCTGTCGACTTGGTCTTGTTGCATTGCCGCCAATCCATCGATTATTTCGGTCTTGTCTTGGTACCATGGCTAAATCACATCATTCATTCATTAAACTTTTCATGGCTTATCATCATGTTTGTTTACGAGCTCCTGCTCCTACCAATTGGCTTTGGGCCCATTGTATGTGATTTTCCAAAACCGGGTATTTGGTCCTTCAATTTTACGAAATTCCCAAATTTCCCAAAATTTTTCCCCTTTCAAACTAGCCGAATTTGATTTCATCAAATTGACCATTCAATTGGGGTTAATTAATCCAATTGAAGATATGGATCAGTTCCTACACTTCCTTATGATTCAATGGAGCTTTGAATCGTGTCATTTGGGTCCGAATTGAGCTCAAACAGATCTTCAACGTAAAACTGAACTTAGAGAGAGAAAGCTTCGAAGGCTTACCGTCGGAGGTGTGGCGGTTCGAGTTTTTGATCGGGGCTGGTAGCTCTCATTCTGATGATCCTCCTAGGATCAAGAATTGCAACAATTCATGTCAAATTTAGTGAGAATTTGGTCAATGAAGTTTCACCATTTCTTTCTCTCTCTAACACTGATCAGAATTTACACAGGGGAGCCAAATTGGCTTACCTTTTAGCTCTAATTCAGTCGTGTGAGGGTTGTGGAAGTGTTAGGAGAGCTTGGTTTGGCCTAAGAAGGGCTCAATTTGGTTATTTTCAGCTTGACCGAAATAAGGTTGCCTCAGTCTGTTGGAGTTACTTCACTGTTTGATTATGTCGGCGCTTCTCCCGTGATCCTCGGATCAAATGGTGACCACGGTCGGGTAGCTGACTTCTCCCCGAGTCTAAGGAACCCAACCTCGCCTTCTTTGGCTAAAAAACCCCCAATGTTAGAGCTCTGGTTCAAGCTTCAATAGAAATTGGAGTAGTAGAGAGAGAGAAAGGAGTTTTCAGGTGTGAGGTGGATTTATGAGGAGGAGCTCTTTATATAGGGAGTTCGGGGACTCCTTGGCCGTTCGGTTGTCACCTTTATGGCGATTATTCATGGACTAAAACACCATGGATGGAGACTTTTCATCTTAACTGACGCTGCTCACTTTTCCAGCAAGTGAACAGTGCTATTATCTAAAGGAAGAAGATGACACTGTTCTAAATCGGACCGAACCGGTCCGAACTGGGTAAAAAGCTTAAACCGATCAGTTTAGGCTCGATTTGACTGATTTTTTCAAAATTAATAATTTTAAATTCATTCTCTATCCAATGGTGGTTTCAATTATTCAATTTGAATATTTTATTCCACCTAGAAAACTAAATTTATAAATCAATTTTATATTGGTTCAATTCAATTTAGGTCAGGTTCATCTGAACCAATTTGATTTTCTCTTCTAATTAATCTCAATGTCCTTTTCCATGACTTTTATATCTCTTTAGGTCACTCGAGATTTGTAAATTTCCCTTTTTGCCTTTTCTCTAATGGTTAGGGTTAGTGATCCGGTTCTGTTTTCTCACCCGGGTTGTCCGGTTCTTTCCTCGGTTTCCTTATCTTTAAGGGATGAGGTTTACAACTCTCCCCTCCTTTTAGGAGTTTTGTCCACAAAACTTAATCATCATTTTTCACTCTAGGATAAACTTCCCTTAATGTCATCTTGGTAATGTCAACACTTTGTTCGTTCTTTCACTTAGCTCACTTTAAATCACACGTTTAAGGAAATACTTTTCCTTTACATTGTTTACTCCCTCTATGGAGTTTATCATAACTAGTATGTCTCGCCCGTAAGTACAAAGGTATATCCCTAGGATCACATTATCCTTTGCTTAGGGCAAGATTCTTCCCCTTGAGGTTCTTACGCAAGATTTTAGGATTGAGAGTTCTAAGATGACTAAACATTCATGTGTTTAGTTATTCTCTTGATCGTTGAAACCCTTAGCTCGGTGTTCTTTCGAGTGTCATGTACTTGTTTTTCATAGGTTTCAATGTTATCACCTTTTTGTCCTATTAAAACCCTTCCTCCATTCATTGTTTATTACAATTTTGGTCCAAATTTTGTTTGACCTTGTCATGCTTACTAACTGACTCTTCCTTACTCGAGTCACATTTTCCTCGGACTATTGGTGCTTACATGTCCCTTATGACATGCCATATTCCAGGACTTTTGTTTGTCCATTAAACTTCTACAACACTTCCTTAGGGTTGTTCCCAACTTTCCAACCTTTTTAGGGATTGTATAACTTCATCCCTCTTTTCATCGGGTAGTATACCTCGACTACCTTTACCATTATCCAATCATCCTTCATGCCTTGAAAAAATGTCTTACACAACAGTGTCGGCTTTCCTTACTCACTCGTCCTTTCCCAACTTCTTTATTGGGTCTTTCTGGTGCCAATCATTGGATTTCCTAATGACTTACCAACATGTTGGGATTCTTCCCTTCTTATGTCTTTCTTCATTTCTAGTGACTTCCTTTACTGAAGGATTTTCCTTTTTCCTAAACCCACTCTTACTTGCTCGTGACCACTTTCATGATTTCTTGTTTGGGGAGTTCTCCTTTAACGATTTTCATTCTCTACTATGTCCTTCAAAGTAAAGATTTCCCCCTTAGGTGCTTTATATTCGAATTTCTTACTACTACTTGAAGGTTTCCTTCCTTTGCATTCTTACACCCTTTTGAATTAGGGCTTTTGCCCACCTTTCATCATTCGCTGACCATAAATTCCCAGTTCACCCTTTACTTTCCTACCCAAGGTATCTCTGATCGTCGGGTCTTATTTCGTGTACTCAACACTATGTTCATCCTATTACCCTTCTTTAGAGTGTAGTCTCAACTACTTCCCGATCCTTCTTAGGGTCTCGTTTATTCTCCTTGACCATCCTGTTGCTACTAGTTGCTTTCTTTTGCTAGGTTCGTTGGAAATCCGTAGTTGGCTTCTTTTCTCTTCCTAAACAGGTAACACTTGGTCGTTCCGATATACCCTCAACCACTTACAGTTCTTTATTTGGTTCCTTATGTCATATTAAGTCTCTTATGATCCATATGGTGGCTCCTTAGCTTTGGAACTTCCCATTTTAAGGTTTCACTTCCTTCTTTTATCCTTCTACCTAGGAATTCTTGCCCTAGTTCAACTTTCCTAATGCTCCTTGGAGGTTTTTCCTTCCTTCCTTTCTTACACCCTTCTGAGATCGGTATTGTTGCCCGCTCTTTATGCTTCCCTATCCTCCATCACATTTTTGTTCCTTATCCTTTGTCCGAAAAACTCCTACTGATAGGTTGGTTCCTAGCACTTTGTTTTATGTCCAGCCGTCCACTCCTTGGGCTCTATTATGCGAGTGTGGGCCATGACCAGTCTTGATGTCATTGATTGTTTTCCCCTTAACCACTTCCTAATTGGAGGGCTTACTTCTCCAATATTTTTTGGATGTTCTTTCCTTTATTTTCTTATTATGGGTAGCCCACCCATTTTTACTTGTCACCGCATCCTTTGATGTTATTTCCTACTTACCCGTTCCTCGAGTTTAACTTTCTCCTTGGGTCATCCTAGTATACTTCCCTAGGTTCTTTCACCTTAGTATGCACTTCATTTCTTCATCCTTCGTCACTTGGTACATTAATTCTCAGTTGGGATATGTAAGCTTGGAAAGGGTTTCCTTTCTTGGAAAGGGTTCAAGCACTATTTGCTTCAAGACCTTTTCGTGTGAGACTTACTAGATCCTCCTTATGGTTTGTGTGTGATCAACATTTCATTTTCGGCCATTTATTTCTTCAAGGATTTCCTTCATCCTTCGTTTCCACTATTATGACCTTACAACCTCCTCATTCCTTGTTGGGGTTTAAATTTATGACCTACTCGAGGGCCAGTTTGTTAACCGCCTCATCCCTACTACTCTCATGGTTTACTTGTCTTAGAAAAGTTGTCCTTTGATTTTAATTATCCTTGATGCATATCCCATCGTCCCTTTTTAGGGTGTAGTCCTTACTATATTCTAGTTCTTCCTAGGGTGTCTTCTCCCAAACTTTCTACCAGAACGGGAGACATAAGAAGGAGGATGAGACTAGGAAGTTGGATTGAGGAAGGAGAAAGACCCTCATTAAAAAAACAATTGAGGAAGTGTCACAAAAGATCGATCCGAATAAGGACCTCATAAAGATATACAAATAACTAAGTGAGTGTTTGGGAAGGTTAAGTACGACCTACTTGTAGGAAGACATGAAAACCCAAATAGGAATTCTTGACAGATCCAATTAAAGAAAATAAACACCTATTGACCAAATCGTCCAGAAGACTAAATGAAGCTCTAATAAGAACTAAGTAGTATTAAGGAATAAACTCTAATCGAGCCAAGGGAGGAATACCAATGACACGAAGATACGAAAGATCTTGATATAAGAGGATGAGAGGTTCACCTCAAAGGAATAAATAAGTTCTGAGAGCAAATAAGGATGAGGTAAGATAAACGAAAAGTACTTGTAGGATCTCCAGAGTAAAGGTAAACAAGTGAAGATAAGGGATAGGAAGGACATTTTAAGAGTGAATATTCGCAATGGTAAAAGTTAGAAGGAAAATTATGGGAGAAAAGAAGTGTAAAACTTACCAAGAGAGGAACCATGGAAGAATACATGAGTACCAATTAAGAGGAAATGGTACCAACAAAATTAAGAAGAAGATAAGCTCCACAAAGACAAGCTGCTAGAAATGAAAGGATCAAGTACAAAGGGAAAGAGATCGTGAAGATCAAAGGAATAAGTCAAACCCAAGTAACGTGTAAGTGGGAAGACAACATCAAAAGACGTCATACGAGTAAGGAAGGGACCGACTGGAATAAAAGATTGTAAAATGATCACGATGTGATTAAAAATGGATTTAAAAGAAGAAGAGACCTTATAAAGGAAGTGCACCAGTGGAAATGAAGAATGATATAAGAGAGGAAGAGCTTTAGTATGTTAGTAAGTTATCGAAAAGTCAAGGACTTGAAGATTGAATGACCAAATATAGAAGCAAAAAGGACGAGTAAGTAAGGAAATCGATACGACTATAGTGATGTGAAGTCAAAGACAAGTTCTGAGGAATGTCACACAGTAAGGGGCATATAAACCCAACTATCCTAGGGAAAATATGACTTAGGTGAGAAAAAGTCTATGATTAAAGCATGACAAGGTCAAGCGTTAAAATTTGGAACGAAGAAGTGATGACCAAAGAATGGGGAAAGGAATCCGTGTAGGATGAGAAGGTAATAACGCTAAAACCTGTGGAAGAAAATGACCGGAACTCATAGTCCTGGAATCTTAGGTAAATGAGTTTGAAATGGAGAGATGGTGCCATGGGAAAAGAAGGATGTAACTAAAGGAAATGATTCTAAGTCTTCTAGGGAGATATGCTTAGCTAAAGTAAGTTCCATGGAATGAGGAAAGAATGATAATCAGATGAGAATCTTAGGTATGTGAGGTAAGGGATGAACGGAAACAACCAAAATGGTTATAAGATGATAAACTAGAAAATTTATATATCAATGAAAAGTTTATTCCAGTACACAAAAAGTGTGAAATAAGTTTTCAGGACAAAATTCCTAAAAGGAGGGAAGAGTTGTAAACCCTGCTCTTTGGAGTTAAGGAAAATTGGGAAAAGAACTGGTCAAACCGACTGAGAAAACCGAACTAGTTCACAAACCCGATCATCAAGGAACAGGAAAATTGGGGAATTTACAACTCCCGAGTGACCCAAAAGGGTAAACCGTTAGGGTGAACTGGATCCGAACCTTATTGAACCAGTTTATGAACCAGAACGAGAGGGCAAATAGGAAAATTTATGGATCCCAAGTGACCCAAAGAGTCACATAAATCATGAAAAAGGACTTTTTGATGAATGGAGGATGAAAACCAAACCAGTTCAGGTGAACCAGATCTGAACTGGATTGAACCGGTTTCGACCGGTTTGAACCACTATTGAACCAGATGCCAAATTCATTTTTCTAGGTGGCTTAGAAAATTCCAATTTGAGAATTGAGGCAACCATTTAATAGAGAATGAATTTAGAAATTTTTAATTGCAAAAAACTCGGTAGAATCGTGCTTGAACAGGCTGGTTTAAGCTTTGAACCTGATTCGGACTGGTACGGTCCGGTTAGAAATAGTATCGTCTTCTTCCATTAGATGTCAACTCTGTTCACTCGTCAAAAAATTGAACCAGCATAGGCGATGAGGAAACGCTTCTGTTTAGTATGTTTCAAGCCATTAATGACTGTCATAAAGGTGCAAAATGGACGGCCGACGAGTCCTCAAGCTCCTTATATAAAGAGCCCCTCTCCATTCATCCTCTTCACACCTGAAAACCTCACTCTCTCTCAGCTACTTAATTTTCCAGTGAAGCTCAAACCAGAGCTCCGATATAGGGTCTTTTTTTAGCCAAAGAAGGCCTGGTCGGGTTCCTTAGAAGCAGAGAGAAGTCAGCTACACGATGGTAGCCTCTATTCGCTCTGAGTGTCGCCAAAGAAGCACTATTGTGATCAAATAGTAAAGCAGCTCCGACGGACTGAAGCTGCCATATTTTTGTCGAGTTAAAATTGGCCAATTTGAGCACTCCTCAAGCCAAACCAAGATCTTCCAACACTCCATAGTCCTCCTACAGCCGAATTAGAACTTAAAGTTAAGCCAATTTGGCTTTCTTTTGTAATTTTCGACGGGTGCAAGAGAGAGAACTGGTAGAATTTTGATGTTAAAATTCTCACTCAATTTAGCATCAATTGATGCAATTATTGTTCCTAGGAGGAACCTTAGGAAGAGAGCTATCTGCCCAGATTAAAAGCTTAGACCACCGCTCCCCCGATGGTAAACGTTCAAAGCTTTCTCTTATTACGTTATGTTTTCCGACAAAACTACGTTTGAGCTCGTTCTAGCATCAAAACGTGCGATTCAAAGTGCAATTGAATTATATGAAGATGTAGAAACTCCAATTTAACTTCAATTTGGGGAAAACCGGCATTTGGGGCCTAATGTGAAAGAAAAAAAGCTTTGTGGACCAAATTACAAAGATTTGTAAAGTTAGATATTTTAAGTCATTCATAATGAATGAAGGCTATCAAGCCAAATGATAATGAACAAGGATGTTCATATCATGTAGGAACATGAGATATTGGGAACACTAGCTAAGACAAAGTTCGCAAGGGACGAAAGTCGATTTAGAGGAAATACACTTCACTATCAGGTGAGTAGGATTTAATATCATATCCAGTTGGGATGATAAGCACATTGAAAATAAAAACCCATTTCTAAGTGGTATTTTAACCATCACACCTGAGAAGGAGTGATGTGGAAATCATGCGAAAAAACTACTTATCGGTTGTAAGTAGATCATACCCGGTTGGTATGATGAAAGTTCCTAGAAGGAAGTGGAAAATCCGCTTATTGGTTATAAGCGGAGATGTCCTCATACTCTGTTGGTGTGATGGACAACAGAAAAGTTTATTTTGTCATAAGTGCTCTCCCTTTACTATGTACGACTGCTTAAAATTTTTGGGAGACGTTTTTAGCGGGAGCTTGAATAGCTCAGTTAGGCCGGATGCCTCGGTTTTGGAACATGGGGGCTAATATGCCCGATTTTGAAAATATTGAACAGTAGGCCCTAGACCAGTTGGCACGAGCAAAAGCTCGTAAACAAACATGATTATTAAGACATGAAAACTTAAGTAAATGAGTTGTTTGGCCATGGTACCGATACATGACCGACAAACTCGATGAACTAGCGGCCGTGTGACATGACATATCTATGGATTAGTCAAGACAAATAACTACAGGTCGAGTTGAGAGTCAAGACCAATGGCACCATAGATTATATGGCTTATGTGAAAAAAATTGTTGATTTGTGCATGCACTATGTTACATGAACTTCAAGATGCAAGAGGTGTTGTGATGCGCCTTAGGGCTCTAGACGACCTAGTGGAAATAAGGGTAGTTAGTCATAGGAGAAGTCTTGAGAAGCTCGACATAGCTTTATGCGCATGAGATCGGGGTGGGGATGGGATGGGATTTTTGTGCTCATACAGACACGAAATTTTGTTACGGGATTGAGGGTCGAATGTCGTGTACATCCACTCATTCTCAAGGTAGAAGTGGACGTACTTCTATCTAGGTGGCCGGTAAAGTCGCTCCGACACCACAAGTGGGTACAGTGGACGAGCTGGCCTGCGAGTGTGTGTTTCCTTCATGATGAAGGGCATGTGATGATTGATAAACACACCGTTGTGATGAGAAATGGTTATAAAAAAAATTGTGATTTGAAAATGAGAAAATTTAAAGGAATTAAGAAGTCTCGCACACTCCAATTTGAAAATTATTTTTACCAAAATTCATTTTTTGAAAGTACCCATTCACTGAGTTGTAGAAACTCACTCCTCTTTTTATCCCATTTTAGGAAATAGAGAAATTGACCGGTGATAACACCAAGCCTTACACTCTGTCAGGTATGCTTAATTTCTATTAAACTGCCTTTTATTTGATATATGTCATTCCAGGGAACAAGTTTGAAAGTATGCTCGGCTCCTCGAAAGTTAATGAAGGAGGAAACTCCTCATGAACCAAGAGAGCGACAAGTTGTTCACGGGGATCTGACCAAATGGGTCGGGGCATGACAACTCAAGTGATATCAAAGACTAGTTCCATTGAAACATTATCAATATTATGCCCTAACACTAATCCAACTTTAAACTATCGTGTAGTAAGTGGAGTTCCTAGGAAATTCACGGTGAAATCCATTCATCCACCCATAACCCTTAAAAAGACACACAACCTAAGGGAGGAAGTCGTACAAAGGTTCCTAAAGGGCAAGAAAAGATTACCCAAGGACATGGTGGAAGATTACCGAAAACTGGCAGGAGCCTTATTGTAATTGGAGGGCATCATATACCCTCTTCCCCGACAAGAGGAACCGGTATCACCACCTAGAAGTCCAAGCCCTCCTGTTCCAGTCCCACAACAACCGAAGAGGAATCCAACCAAGAAGGAGGCATGGGATAATTATTGGGATGCATATGCCACCTTCATGAAGGTCCACCAAGTACCTCCACCTACTCAACCTGGCTTTAATCCCTCCCAATGGGTGAAGTGGACTATGAGTGTGAGGTTGAGGTACTAAGGCGGTACGGATTGGAGGCCATAGATGAGATTCGTCCTATTAGGGAATATGGATGGACCCCAACCAATACCTCAAAGCCTTATGATCAAGAGTTCCACAACCAATGTTGGGTTAATTATAGTCCTATGACCCCAAGGGATTAGCGGGTAGAAATTTTCTTTAATAAGCCAAGTGTGGCAAGATAATGTTTCTTGGTGCCATTGGTCTAACGGCTCCAACCCTCAACTCGACCTGCAGTTGTTTGTCTAGACCGATTCGTCGACCTAGTCTTGTCGCACTACCGTAGTCCATCGAGTTTGTCGGTCCTACCTTGGTACCATGGCCAAATCACATCATTCATTCATTAAAATTTATGTGGCTTATCATCATTTTTGTTTACGAGCTCCTACTCATGCCAACTAGCATTGGTCCCAATGTACGTGATTTTTCAAAACTGGGCATTTTAGCCTCCAAGTTCCAAAATTGAGGCCTCTGGCCTATATGAGCTATTCAAGCTCTTATCAAGAAGGTCTCCCAAAACTTTTAAGAATTGGCAAATAGTTAAGGAAGAACACTTCTAACAAAATCAATTTTCAACTTATCCGTCATACCAACCGGGTGTGATGACATATCTGCTTACAACCAGTAAGCGGGTTTTCTACTTCATTCTAGGAAGTTCATCATACCAACCGATTATGATATATTTACAACTAGTAAGTAGTTTTTCCACGCAGTTCTCACATCACTCCAACCAGGTGTGACATTAAAATTTCACATAGAAGTGGTTTTTCATTTCCGATGTACTCATCATCCCAACCGAGTATGATGTGAATAATCTCACTCACCCGATATTCATAATGTATTTCTTCTTAATCAGCTTTTTGCCTCCACGCGAGCTTATCCTTGCAAGCCTTCTAGTCCTTCGTGTTCCTACATGATTTGGACATCCATCTTTATTAACATTCGACATAATAACCTTTATTCCTCAAGTATGAACAAAATGCCCAAACTTTCAATTATTTACATTTAGGTACCTAAAGTTCTTTCTCCTTGACTTTAGGTCCCTAATGCAAACTTTTCCCCATAATAAGTTCTGAAACCTCCAAAATTTACTTTGGGTCCTCAATTTACCCAAAATCACTTAAGGGGTTCAAGTTTCCCTAACTACCAATTTGGTCCCCAACATTTAAAAAATTACCATTTTGCCCCTACTTTACAAAAATGGCAATTTGGCCCCAATTATTTTCATAAATCAACCAATTGCTCCTCCAACATCCTTTTCATGGCCAATTGACACTCAAATTTGGGAAATTCTACTTTGGTCCCTCAATTTTACGAAATTATGAAATTTCCCCAAAATTTTCCCCAATTTTTACACTTTCAAAGTGGTTGAATTTGATTTCATCAAATTGACCATTCAATCAGGGTTAATTGATCCAACTAAATATATGGATAAGTTCCTACACTTCCTTACAATTCAATGGAGCTTTGAATCCCATCATTTGGGTCCGGATTGAGCTCAAATAGAGCTTTGTTGAAAAACTAAACTTAGAGAGAGAAAGCTTCGAAAGCTTACCATTGGAGGTGCGGCGGTCCGAGCTTTCGATTTGGGCAGGTAGCTCTCATCCTGAGGATTCTCCTAGGATCAAGAATTACAATTCTCTCCATAACACTGATTGAAATTTACAAAGGGGAGCCAAATTGGCTTACCTTTCAACTCTAATTCGATCATATGAGGGCTGTGGAAGTGTTGGGAGAGCTTGGTTTGGCCTGAGGAGGGCTCAATTTGGTCATTTTCAGCTCAGCTAAAACAGGGCAACTTCAATCCGCCATAGCTGCTTCACTGTTTGATTACGCCGACGCTTCTCTAGCAATCCTTGGATCGAATGGTGACCACTATCGGGTAGCTAACTTCTCCATAATTCTAAGGAACCTGAACTCACCTTCTTTGGCTCAGAAGAACCCCAATGTTGGAGCTCTAGTTTGAGCTTTATAAAAAATTGGAGCAGTAGAGAGAGAAGAGTATTTAGGTTTGAGAAGGGGCTCTTTATATATGGAGCTCGAGGACTCCTTGGTTGTTGGATTGGCATCTTTATGGCAGTCATTCATGGTCTGAAATGCCCTAGATAGACACTTTAAATCTTTGTCGGTGCTACTCACTTTTCCGACGAGTGAACAGTGCTGTCATTTGAAGCAAGAAGATGACACTGTTCCAAATCAGGTTTAGTGCTTAAACCTGCTAGTTCAGGCCCAATTTGACTGAGTTTTTCAAAATTATAAATTTATAAATTAATCTAATTTCATTCTATATCCATTGGTGGCTTCAATTCTCCAATTTGAATATTTTAAGCCACCTAGAAAAATAAATTTAGAAATCAGTTCAATAGTGGTTCAAACCTGTTCAATCTGGTTCATGCCCGGTTCACCTGAACCGGTTTGGTTTTCTCTTCCAATTCATCCCAAGGTCCTTTTTTGACTTTTATGACTATTTAGGTCACTCAAGATTTATAAATTTTCCTTTTTGCCTTTTCTCTAATGGTTGGGGTTAGTGAACTGGTTTTGTTTTCTCACCCGGGTTGACCAATTCTTTCCTTATCTTTAAGGGACGAGGTTTACACTACAGGCTGCCCTGGGACTAAGCTCCACATGAGCACTGCCTTCCATCCTCAGACGAATGGGTAGTCCAAACGCATAATCCAGACATTGGAGGATATGCTTTAGGTGTGTGTCCTAACAATGAACAAGTGCTAGGATGGCTATCTATGCTTAATGGAGTTTGCCTACAACAATAGCTATTAGGCCAGCATACACATGGCCCCGTACGAGGCCCTCTACGAGCGACCATGTCGTGCGCCCCTGGGAGATGATAGGAGAGAGAAAACTTGAGAAGGTCAAGCTGATAGAGGATGCAACGAAAAATATCTGAATAATAAGGAGTCGACTTAAATAGGCCTATGATCAACAAAATAGCTATGCCAACCACTTGAGAAAGGACCTAGAATTCGAGTTAGGAGATTGGGTGTTTCTTAAGGGGTCACTATGGAGAGGAATACTTAGGTTTCAATAGCAAGGAAAGTTGAAACCAAGGTACATATATCCGTATGTCATAGTTCAGAGGATTGGACTGGTGGCATACAAGCTGGTGTTACCCCCGGATCTACAGAGAATACATGGCGTATTCCATGTGTCGGTACTATGGAAATAGGAGCCCGACCACAGCCATGTACTTGATCATCCACCACACGAGCTAGAGAAAGATTTGGTCTACAAAGTGGAGCCAATACAAATCCTCGGTTGATGAGAGAAGAACCTAAGGAACAAAAGGATTCCAATGGTGAAAGTCCTTTGGCAAAAGGCCATGTAGAAGAAGAGATGTATCATGCCCCGACCCAGTTTGGTCAGACCCCTATAAACAACCGGTCACTCTCCCGGTTCAAGAGGAGTTCCCCCCTTCTTTAACTCAAGAGGAGTCAGACGTACTTTTCGACCTTGTTCCTTGGAAATACATATATCAAATAAAATGCAAGTTTAAGAGAAATTAAGCAAACTAGATAGAGAGTAAGGCTTGGTGTTATTCCTACTCATTTTCTTTTTCCTGAAAAGGGATAGAAAAGAGGGGTGAGTTTCTACAACTCAGTAAATGGGTATTTTAAAAAAATGGAGTTTTAAAAAATATTTTCAACTTGGAGTGTGCCAAACTCCTTAATTCCTTTAAATTTTCTCCACTTTAAAATCTCGGTTTTCAAAAAAAAAAAACACATCCTTCATCATGAAGGTCAATCACACAATCGAAGGCTAGTACGTCCACTGAACCCCCTTGTGGCATCGGAGCGACTTTACCGGCCTCCTAGATAGAAGTACATCCACTTCTACCCTGAGAATGAGTGGATGTTCACGACATCCAACCCTTAATCTCGTAATAATTCCCTGTGTCCATATGAGGATAGATACCTCATCTTGACCCCACCCCGGTCTCGTGCACTTGATGCTACGTCGAGCTTTGCAAGGCCTCTTAGTATGACTAATAGCCCTTATATCCAGTAGGTCATCTAGGGCCCTAGGACACATCACTACCCCTCTTGGGCATCTTGAAGGTCTCGTAACACAATGCATGCACAATCAGTATTTTCACATCATGCCATATAATCTATGGTAATACTAGTCCAATAGCCCCGACCCACAACTCAACCTGTAGGTATTTGTCTTGACTAGTCCGAAGACTTGTCATGTCGCACTGCTGCTAGTTAACTAAGTATGTTGGTCCAGTCTCGGTACTATGGCCAAATAATTCAATTATTCAAGTTTTCATGGCATATAAATTCATGTTTGTTTATGAGCTCCTGCTCGTGCCAACTGGCCTAGGTCCCACTCTTCGAGATTTTCAAAATTAGGCATAATAGCCCCCAAGTTTGAAAATCGAGGCTTCCAGCCTAACAGAGCTATTTGAGCTCTTGTCAAGAAGGTCTCCCAAATTATTTAAGCAGTGGCACATAGTCAGGGGAGAGTACTTCTGACAAAATATAATTTCAATTGTCCATCATACCAATCGAGTAAGAGGACGTCTCCGCTTATAACTGATGAACGGGTTTTCCACTTCCTCCGAGGAAGTTTTCATCATACCAACTAGGTATGATCTACTTACAACCAGTAAATAGTTTTTTCGTATCATTTTCACATCACTCTTGTAAGTTGTGATGTTTAAATTAACACTTAGTAGTGGGTTTTCATTTCCGAGGTACTTATCATCCCAACTGGGCATGATATAAAAATATCCCATTCACCCGATCGTGTCATGAAATTCCACTTAGTTGGTTTTCGTCCCTTGCGAGCTTAACCTCAACTGGCATTCCAATGTCTCGTGTTACTACACGAAATGAACATCATTTTTCATTATCATCTAGCTTGATCACCTCATTCTGTATGAATGTCTAAATTTACAACTTTTCCAATATTTGCAAATTGGTCCCTAAAGTTATTTTTTCTTTTCTTTAGACCCTAATTGCCGGTTTTTCCCCAAATTGAGTCCCCAAATAAAAAGGGGTTCAAGTTTCCCAAATTCCCAATTTGGCCCCCAAATTTTCTAAAATTACCATTTTGCCCTTCCTTTACAAAAATGGTAAGTTTTACCCCAAAAATTTTAAAATTTCTCAATTGGTCCTCTAACATTCTTATCATGCCCAATTGTCCCTCAATTTTATAAAATTGCATTTTGGTCCTTCAAATTTTTGAAAATCCCCAATTTTCCCCTAATTTCAACTCCCTAACATAGCCGAATTTGATTTTATCAAATTGACCGATCAAGCACTTCTAATTGTTGAAATCGAAGTTAAAATTGAGTTTCTACATCTTTATGTGATTCAATAGCACTTTGAACCGTAAGTTTTCATGCCGAAACGAGCTCAAACGGAGCTTCGCAGGAAAACACAATGTTGAGGGAGAAAGCTTCAATTGCTCACCTGTGGGGGTGCGTCGGTATGAGATTCCAATTGCGGGAGATAGCTCTCCTTGTGAGGTTCCTCCTAGGATTAAGAATTGCATCAATTGATGCCAAATTGGATTAGAATTATGTTATCGAAATTCTAACGGCTCTCTCTCTAGCACCGATCGGAAATTGTAGAGGGGAACCGAATTGGCTTACCTTTTAGTCTTAATTCGGCCGTGGAATGGTTGTGGTGGTGTTGGAGAGATTGGTTTGGTCTGAGGAGGGCTCGAATCAGCAAATTTCAGCTCGGCCAAAATAAGGCAGCTTCAGTTTGCCTGAGCTGCTTCACTATTTGATCACGTTGGCACTTCTCTGATCGGTCCATATAATACCCGGTTTTCCCTCTCTCTATCGGTTCTGGTTCATAAATCGACTTGGTCCCAAAATCGGTTCAATTTGGTTTGGGTCTGTTTCACCTGAACCGATCCGGTTTTTCTCCCTTACTTGGTTCTGAGATTCCATCCCAAGGTTTATAAATCTTTTTGGATTACAAGGGAGTTAGAATTTCCCTAATTTGCCCGTTCCTCAATAATCGAGTTTATGAACTAGTTCAATTTTCTCACTCAGTTTAAATGGTTCTTTCTTGATTTTCCTTAACTCCAAG
Source organism: Trapa incisa (assembly GCA_030064435.1). Classification (NCBI taxonomy): domain Eukaryota; kingdom Viridiplantae; phylum Streptophyta; class Magnoliopsida; order Myrtales; family Lythraceae; genus Trapa; species Trapa incisa. Next base: position 12,928,712 of record CM057777.1, read on the forward strand.
GAGCAGGGTTTACAACTCTCCCATCCTTTTAGTAGTTTTATCCCCAAAACTTATTTCACATTTTTCGCGTGTTGGCTTAAACATTTTATTTTTATGAAATTTTTTTATTTTATCGTCCTACCACATTCTCGATTATTTTTGTTCATCCCTTTCATCACATATCTAAGATTCTCATCTCATTCTCATCCTTTCCTCATTCCAAGGAACATACCTTAGCCTAGAGTATTTTCATTTAAAATATATGATCATTTCCTTTCGTTACGTCCTTCTTTCCCAAGGCACCTTTTCTCATCCCAAGCTTCTTTTACCCAAAATTTCAAAACTATAAATTTTGGTTATTTTTTCCTTCCATGGATTTTGGCATTTATCACCTCTTCATCCCACACAGGTACCTTCCTCATTCTTTGGTTATCACTTTATGATTGACTTCGTTATGTCTTACTCATAGAACTTTCCTTGCCCCAGTCGTATTTCCTTGAGTTGGTTGTGTTTACCTGTCCCTTACAGCATGACATTCTTCCTGATGTCTTTGACTTTATGTACCTATAGCCGTATTGGTTTTTGTACTTATTTGTCTTCTCCGAACTTCATTATTCGGTCATTCAACCTTCATTTCTTTGAACTTCCTGACTCTAGTTGTCATATTTTAAACTCTTAATTTCATGTCCCATTTTTCATTTCTATTGGCGTCTTTTCTCTATGAGACCTCTTCTCTTTCTATATCCACTCTTACCCTCATCCATGTTCCTCCCACTATGATTCATTCTGAGTAAATTCCTCTATTACTTGTATAGCATCTTTTGATGTCATCCTCCTACTTACACGTTACTTGAGTTTGACTTAACCCCTGAATCTTTACGATTTCCTTCCCCTTGTACTCGATTATTTCACCTCAAGTGTATTGTTCTTGAGAAGCTTATTCTCTTTCTTACTCAATTGGTTCCATTTCCCTTTCATTGGTAAACCCATGTATTTCGAAGTTTCCTTTCTTTGGTGAGCTTCACATTACCTTTCTCTCGGGATTTCCTTTTAGTTCTACCATTAGAAACTTTGTAGTGTCTTTTGTTGATATCTTCACTAGCTTACTTTTACTCTTTGGATCCATGAGTAGCTTTTCTCTATCTTACTTCATTCCCACTTGCTCCAGCATTTGTTTATTCTGTTGAGTAGACCTCCTATCCTTATTGTGTCCAAACCTTCCATATCTTCGTGTCCTTGGTATCCCTCTTTTGTTTTGGTTAGGATGTATTCTTTTTCTACTCCCCATCTCTTATTAGACTTCGTTTACTCCTTTGAATACCTTTGTCACACCCCGACCTTGTTTGGTCAGATCCCCGTGAGCAACCCGCCACTCTTCTCGGTTTACTAAGGGTTTTCCCCTCTTTTAAACCCGGGAGGAGTAAGGCATCCTTTAAACCTGTACCTTTCCTAGAATACATAAATCAAAACTGCATAAAAATTTTAACTTACATACATGTCTTGTAGGTGTGACTAACATGAGGTCTTTGGGTAGGTTTCCCTTGGTTACCTGAAAAGGGATATAAGGAAGGGGTGAGTTCAACGACTCAATGAATGTGTGTTTAAAGTATGACTTTTAGGGGAAAATATTTAAATTGAAGTGTGTTAGACTCCTTATGTTAAAATTTCTCATTTTCAAAATCTCAGTTTCATCGTCATTACTCACTCCTCAACCATAACCTGGTGTGTTTATCAACTAACACACACCATTCATCATAAAGGGAACATACATGATTAAAACTCTGTGTCCGTATGTGGACAGAGACCATATCTTGGTCTCGTGCACATCAAACTCAAACATAGAAGCTTCAAGAAGTCCCAAACACAACAGCTTCACGGAGTCCAAACACAGAAACTCCGTGGAGTACAAACACAGAACTCCATGAAGTACAAACACAAAACTCCATTACTAACTAGTATGATGAGATACAAAAACCCAGTAGCTTCTCTTTTTTCCCTATCGCCACCATGTCACCCAGCAACCCTTAGGACACATCACTACCCCTCTTAGGCATCTTAATGGTCTCGAACCTCAAGTGCATGCACAAACATAGTTTTCATCAAAAGCAATTAATCTTTGATGTCACTGCTCCAACGGCCCCGACCCTCAACTTGACCTACAGTTTTTGTCTAGACTGGTCTGTCGACCTGTCATGTTGCACTGCTGCTAATTTATCGTGTATGTTGGTCATGTCTCGATACCATGGCCAAACAATTCATTTACTTAAGTTTTCATGGCTTAGAATCATGCTTGTTTACGAGCTCCTGCTCGTGCCAACTAGCCTAAGACCCACTATTCGAGATTTACAAAATTGGGCATATTAACCCCCAAGTTCCAAAACCGAGGTCTCTTGCCTAACAGAGCTAATTGAGCTCCCGTTAAGGTCTCCCGGTAAGGGGAGAGCACTTCCGATAAATATTCTTTTTAGCTGTCCATCATATCAATCGAGTATGAGGATATCTCCACTCATAACTGATGAACGGGTATTCCACTTCCTTTGAGGAAGTTTCATCATACCAACTAGGTATGATCTACTTACAATCGGTAAATAGTTTTTACGCTTGATTTCCTCATCACTCCTCTTAGGTGTGATGATTAAAATATCACTTAGCAATGGGTTTTCATTTTCGAGGTACTTATCATCCCAACTGGGTATGATATAAAAATTCCACTCACAACCGGTAAGTGATTTTTAACTTCAAATTGTGCTAATCATCCCAATCTAGTATGACGTTAGTAAGCCCACTCACCCGTTAATGTAGTGAATTCCTCTTGACCAATTCTTTGTATTCATGCGAGCTTGTCCTTGCTAGCGTTACTAGTACTTCACGTTCCTAAACGATATGAACATATTTGTTCATTATCCCTCGGCCTAATAGCCTTCATTCATTCCAAATGAATGAAAAAAACCAAACTTTTCATTTATTTGCAATTAGGTTCCAAAAGTTATTTTTCTTTAACTTTAATTCTCTAATGTTTATCTTTCCTCAAATTGAGTCCCGAAACTTTTAAAATTCACCTTGGGGCCTTAATTTATTCAATTTCACAAAAAGGGGTTCAATTTCCCAAATTTCTAGTTTGGTCCCCCAACTTTTCCAAAATTACCATTTTGCCCCTACTTTACAAAAATAGTAAGTTTTACCCCAGATATTCCAAATTTTCCCAATTGGTCCTCCAACATCTTTATTATGCCTAATTGGTCCTCAATTTTTTTAAATTGTACTTTAGTCCCTTGAATTTTTGAAATTCCCTAATTTCCCCCAAATTTTTTCCCAATTTCAACCTTCTAACTCTAACGAATTTGATTTCATAAAATTGACCAATCAAATGAGTTTAATTATTGAAATTGAAGTTATATTGGAGTTCCTACACCTTCATACAATTCAATTGCACTTTGAATCACATGATTTGGTGTCAGAATAAACTCAAATGTAGCTTCGCTAGAAAACTGGTCTTAGAGAGAGAAAGCTTTAAAAGCTTACCGTCAGGGGTGCGGCGGTCCGAGCTTTTAATATGGGCAGATAACTCTTGTTCTGAGGTTTCTCCTAGGATCAAGAATTGCATCAATTGATGCCGAATTGAGTGAGAATTTTATCATCAATGTTCTATCGGTTCTCTCTCTAACACCGGTCAGAAATTGTAGAGGGAAGCCAAATTAGCTTACCTTTCAGCTCTAATTCAGCTATAGGAGGACTGTGGAGGTGTTGGGGACCTTGGTTTGTCCTGAGAAGGGCTCGAATTGGCCAATTTTAGCTTGGATGAAATAGGGCAGCTTCGGTCCGCCGAAGCTGCTTCATTGTTTGATCATGTCGGCGCTTCTCCAGCAACCCTTGGAGCAAATGGAGTCTACAGGCGTGTAGTTGACTTCTCCCGGGTTCTAAAGAACCCGAAATCACCTTGTTTGGCTAAAAAAAAGTGCCCAAATCGGAGCTCTGGTTTGAGTTTCACCGAAAAATGGAGCAGTTGAGAGAGAATGGAGATTTTAGGTGTGGAGAGGATGTATGAGGAGGGTCTCTTTATATAGGAAGCTCGGGGACTACTTGGTCATCCGATTGTCACCTTAATGGCAGTCATTCATTGCCTAAAACTCCCTGGCTGAAGACTTTTCAGCTTCATCGGTGCGGCGCGATTTTTCGACGAGTGAACAGTGCTATCATCTGAAGGAAGAAGATGACACTATTTTGAACTGGACCGGACCGGTCCAAACCGGGTTTAGAGCTTAAACCGGTCAGTTCACACCCAATTCGATCAAAATTTTCAAATCTAAAAATTTCTAAATTCATTTTCTATCCAATGGTGACCTAACATTTCAAATTTGAATTTTTTTAAGCCACCTAAAAAATGAATTTAGCATATGTTTCAATAGTGGTTCAAATCGGTCCAAACCGATTGAATCCGGTTCAGATCAGGTTCACCTGAACTAGTTTGGTTTTCAAATCCAATTCATCCTAAAATCCTTTTTCATGACTTTTGTAACTCCTTCGGTCACTTGGGATCCATAAATTTCCTGGTTTACCATTTCTCTATCGGTTCCAGTTCATGAACCAACTCGGTTCATAAACTGGTTCAATTTGGTTCGAATCTGGTTCTCCTAAACCGGTCTAGTTTTCTCTCCCAAATTGTCCTAAGATCTTTTTCCAAGGTTTTATGAACCCTTTGGGTCACTTGGGAGTTGTAAATTCCCCAAATTGCCCGTTCTCTGATGATTAGGTTTATGAATCAGTTCAATTTTTCTTGTTCGGGTTGACCGGTTCTTTCCTCGGTTTCCTTGTTTTAAAGGGATAGGTTTTACAACCTTAGTCCATATAAGTTATATCCTTAAATCGAATCTTGTCTAGAGTTCTTTATTTGTGTTTCTAGGTCTTTTCGCAATAGATCACGCTCAACTTCCTAACACACTCTCTTAACCTCTCGTACTTCTTACTAAGGACCTTATTTCAACTCCGATTTTGCAACCTTCCCTCGATTGATTGTCTTAACTTGGAGCTTTCTCCTCCCTCACCCCAACTTCCTATTTTTTTTATCTTCCTTCTTGTATCTTCCACTCTAGGATTTCCTTTTTGTTTAATCATCTTACCGTTCCTTAGAAATCTATTCCTTTAATCTTCTCCTATCTTAAGGGTCTTGTATGACTTATCCACTCTTGTTTCTCTTCCTCTTTTGATTCATACCTTTGCCTTCCCCAAGTATTTCTCTCTTACAAAGTTACTAAGGAATTGTATCTTAATTTATTATGTAGTTTTTATACTTGGGCCTTCATATTATTCCATTTTCCTTGGAGGTCTCTATTTCTTTTTCTTCCTGATTAGCTTCTATTCTTATGGTTCCTTTTGGGATGTTCTACTCCCCCTTCCTTTTCCTTACTCTTCATTTTCTGAGCTGATTTTAACTCTTTGGAGTTTCCATGATTTTGTATTCCTTGATGATTGTTTTCCATTGTTTCACTTCTTCTTTTAAGATCTCCCTCAGATGAATTCTCCCTTATCATATTCTAGGGGTAAGTCCTAAGGGTTGAGATTTACTCGTATTTTCTTCCTTAGGTGATTCCCTACTTAGATTTTAATTATCATACTCTTTTGTGTTAAATAACTCAGAAGTTTTAATAAAACTTTTACTTCCCTTCATTCAAGAAATATTTTTCTTGCCATAATTTGGCTTATTATAGGAATTCTCTACCCCCTAATCCCTATAATGATTATGAGACTCTTGATCAAAAGGCTCTGAGGAACTTATTGGGGCCCATTCGCGCTCCTTAATAGGACGAATTTCATGTATAGCCTCCAATCCGTTCCATCTTAGTACTTCAACCTCACACTCACAAGTCCATTTCACCAATTGAGAGGGATTGAAGCCAGGTTGAGTGGGTGGAAGTACTTGGTGGACCTTCATAAAGGTGGCATACACATCCCAATAATTATCCCATGCCTCCTTCTTGGTTGGATTCCCTTTCGATTGTTGTGGGACTAGAGAACGAGGGATCGGACTCCTAGGAGGTGATATTGGTTCCTCTTGTCTGTGAGGAGGGTATATGATGCCTTCCAATTCTAGTAAGGCTCCTACAAGTTTCTGATAGTCTTCCACTATGTCCTTGGGCACTCATTTCTCCCCCCTTAGGAACCTTTGTATGGCTTCCTCCCTTAGGTTGGATGTCCTTTTCAAAGTTATAGGTGGAGGATTGGTATTCGCCGCGAATTTTCTAGGGACTCTCCTTCCTACATGATAGCTTAGAGTTGGGTTAATGTCAGGGCATAATATTGATAATGTTTCAAGGAAACTAGGCTCCGATACTACTCTAGTTGTCATGTCCCGACCCAATTTGATCAGATCCCCGTGAACAACCCGTCGCTCTTCCGATTCAAGAGGAGTTTCCCCCTTCCTTAACTCAAGAGGAGCCAGGCGTATTTTTTGACCTTGTTTCCTGGAAATACATATATCAAATAAAATGCAAGATTAAGAGAAGTTAAGCATACTTGACAGAGGGTAAGGCTCGGTGTTATTCCTAGTCATTTTTTTTTTCTGAAAATGGATAAAAAGAGGGGTGAGTTTCTACAACTTAGTGAATGGGTATTTTAAAAAAAATAGAGTTTTAAAAAAATGTTTTCAAGTTGGAGTGCGCTAGACTCCTTAATTGCTTTAAAATTTCTCCACTTTAAAATCTTAGTTTAAAAAAAAACAAATCATTCATCAGGAAGGTCAATCACATAATCATAGGCCAGTACGTCCACTGAACCCACTTATGGCGTCGAAGCAAATTTACCGGCCACCTAGATAGAAGTACATCCACTTCTACCCTGAGAATGAGTGGATGTTCATGACATCCGACCCCCAATCCCATACCAATTCTCCGTGTCCGTACGAAGATAGAGACCTCATCCCGACCTCACCCCGGTCTTGTGCGTTTGAAGCTACGTCAAGCTTTGCAAGGCCTCCACATACGACTAAATGCCCTTATATCCACCAGGCTATCCAGGGCCCTAGGACACATCACTACCTCTTAGGAGTCTTGAAGGTCCTATAACATAGTGCATGCACAATTAGTATTTTTACATCATGCCATATAATCTTTGGTGCCACTGATCCAATGGCCCTTGCCCTCAACTCAACTTGTAGCTGTTTGTCTTGACTAGTCCAAAGACATGTCATGTCGCACTACCGCTAGTTGACTGAGTATGTCGGTTTTGTCTTGGTACTATGGCCAAACAATTCAATTATTCAAGTTTTCATGGCATATAAATTTATGTTTGTTTACGAGCTCCTACTCGTGCCAACTGGCCTAGAGCCCACTCTTCGAAATTTTCAAAATTGGGCATAATAGACCCAAAGTTCCAAAACCGAGGCTTCCAGCCTAATAGAGCTATTCAAGCTCCCGTCAATAAGGTCTCCCAAATTGTTTAAGCAGTGGCACACAGTCAGGGGAGAGTACTTTCGACAAAATAAAATTTCAAATGTCCATCATACCAACTGAGTATGAGGACATCTCTGCTCATAACTGATGAACAGGTTTTCCACTTCCTCTATATACCCCGCACATTTGAGTTAAGGAAAACCGGGAAAAGAACCGGTCAAACCGAATAAGAAAACAAAACCGGTTTACATTTGGGAATAAACAATATGAAAATTTACAACTTTCGATTGATACAAAGGATTTATTAAACATTGGAAAACAAATTTAAGACAAATTAGAAAACAAAAACCAAATTGGTTTATGTGAATTAGATTCTATAAGAACTTCAAAGTTAAGCGTGCTTACCTTAGAGTAGTGTGAGGATGGGTGACTTCCTAGGAAGTATGATTTTTTGTAACCTGAAATTTCGGTCAAAAATTTTTATGCGAACGTACGGCTTATCATAAATAGTCATCAATTAATATATATTTAATTATTAAAATTAATACAAATAATTTAATACCAAAATTAAATTATTGGAATTAATACCAAAATTAAATTATTAGAATTAATACCAATAATTTATGGCAATATTAATACTATTAATAAATCTCGCTCATTTAATACACGGGTTTTATGACTATATAAAGAGGTCATCCCCATTTCATTCTCCTAACACCTGAACACTTCTCTCTCTCTACTGCTCCATTTCCCAGTAAAGCTCGAACTAGAGCTTCGACTTGAACAAAGGTCGGGCTCTTTAGAACCAGGGAGAAGACAGCTATCTGATAGCAAACTCCAATCAATCCGAGAATCGTTGGAGAAGCGCCGACATGATGGAATAGTGAAACAACTCCGGCTGACCGAAGCTGCCCTATTTCGGCCAAGCTGGAATCGGCCATTTCAAGCACTCCTCAGGCCAAACCAAACCCTTCCAACACTTCCTCAGCCTTTCCACGGCCGAATTAAGAACGAAAGGTAAGCCAATTCGGCTCCCCTTTATAATTTTCGATCGGTGCTAGAGAGAGAATCGACCGAATTTCAATGACGAAATTCTAATCCAATTCCGCATCAATTGATACAATACTTGATTCTAGGATAAACCTCAGGACGAGACCTATCTGCCCAGATCGAAAGCTCAGACTATCGTGCCTTCACCGGTGAGTAATCGAAGCTTTCTCTCTCTACAGTCTGTTTTCCAGCAAAGCTCCGTATGTGCTCGTTCCGACGTTAAAATCTGCGATTCAAAGTTTCTTAGAATCGTATGAACATACAAGAACTCAATTTCAACTCCAATTTCAATAATTAGAAGTGTTTGATCGGTTAATTTGATAAAATCAAATTCGGTAGTGTTGAAGAGTTGAAATTGGGGGAAATTTTAGGGATTTTCGAAATTCAAAGGGGCCAAAATACAATTTTATGAAATTGAGGGTTAATTGGGCATGAAAATAATGTTGGAGGACTAATTGAGGAATTTTGGAAATTTTGGGGAAAAACTTACCATTTTTGTGAAAGAAGGGCAAAATGGTAATTTTGGAAAAATTGGGGAACTAAATTGGAAATTTGTAAAATTAAACCCCTTTTTGGTGAAATTCAAATAAATTGAGGTCCCACGATAAATTTTAAAAGTTACGGGACTCAATTTGAGGAAAAACCGACATTAGGGACTTAAAGTTAAAGAGAAATAACTTTAGGGACCTAATTGCAAAAAACTAAAAGTTTGGGTTTTCTCATTCATTAATGAATGAAGGCTGTTATGCCGAGTAATAATGAACAAGGTTGTTCATATCGTGTAGGAATGTTAAATATCGGGAACGCCAGCAAGGACAAGCTTGCGAGAATACAAAGAACCAGTCTAGTGGAATTCACGGCATTAACGGGTGAGTGGGTTTACTAACATCATACCTGGTTGGGATGATGAGCACAACTTAAAGATAAAAACCACTTACCGGTTGTGAGTGGGTTTACTAACATCATACCCAATTGGGGATGATAAGTGCCTCGATATAAAAACCCACTGTTTAGTGGTATTTTAATCATCACTACTTAGAGAAAGTGATGTGAAAGTTATGTGAAAAAAACTACTTACGGGTTGTAAGTAGATCATACCCGGTTGGTATGATGAGACTTCCTCGAATGAAGTTGAAAACCCGTTCATCGGTTATGAACGGAGATGTCCTTATACCGGTCGGTATGATGGACAGTAAAAACCTATTTTTGTCGGAAATGCTCTCCCCTGACTGTGTGCCAATGCTTAAACAATTTGGGAGACCTTCTCGATGGGAGCTCAAATAGCTCTAATAAGCCGGGGGCCTCGATTTTGGAACTTGGGGGCTAAATGCCCGATTTTGAAAATCTCGTACAGTGGGCCCAAGGCCAATTGGCATGAGCAGGAGCTCGTAAATGAACATGATATATGTGCCATAAAAATTAATAAGTGAATTGTTTGGCCATGGTACCAAGATAGGACCGACATGCTCAGTCAACTAGCGGCAGTACGATATGACAGGTCGACGGACTAGTTAAGACAAACAGCTGCGGGTTGAGTTGAGAGTTGGGGCCGTTGGACTAGTGGCACCACAGATTATATGGCAATATAAGAAAATATTGTTTGTGCATGCACTGTGAGTACGAGATCATCAAGACGCCCATGAGGGGTAGTGATGCGTCCTAAGGGCACTGGACGACCTGGTGGCTATAAGGGCAGTTCGTCGTTCCAGGTGTCTGTGCGAAATCTGGAGTAGCACGAAGCGCATGAGATCGGGGTGGGGACAAGATGAGGTCTCTGTGCTCATACGGACATGAAGAAGTGATTTCGGGATTGTGGGTAGGATGTCATGTACATCCACTCATTCCCAGGGTAGAAGTGGTCGTACTTCTATCCGGGTGGCAGGAAAAGTCGCTCCGAAGCCACTAGTGGGTTCAGTAGTGAGACTTGCGAATGTGTGTAACCTTCATGATGAAGGATGTGTGTTGGGTGATGACACACCTTGGTAACTAAGAAAAAATGGAAAAATCTAAATTTTTAAATGATGGGATTTTTGAAAACAAAGGAGTCTGGCACACTCCATATAAATGTTTTTCTTAAAAGTCAAAAGCTTTTAAAAACCCATTCACTGAGTAGTCGTACTCACCCCCTCCCTTATATCCCTTTCAGGAAATCCCGGAAAGCCTCCCCTTAAAGACCGTCAACTAAGATGCCTGTAAGACAGATATGTAAAGTTTTAAATTTCATACAATTTTGATTATGCTATTTCAGGAAAAAGGTGCAAGTTAAAGGATGCCTTACTCTTTACGGTTTACGATAAGGGGAAACATTTTAATAAACCGAGAGAGTGGCAGGTTGATCATAGGGATCCGACCAAACCGGGTCGGGGCGTGACATCCTTAGAGAAAGTTTTCATCATACCAACTAGGTATGATCTACTTACAACTGGTAAGTGGTTTTTCTGTGACACTTTCACATCACTACTCTAAGTTGTGAAGTTTAAAATACCACTTAGTAGTGGGTTTTCATTTTTGAGGTACTTATCTTCCCAACCGAGTATGATATAAAAATATCCCACTCACCTGAGCGTGCAATAAAATTTCACTTAGTTAGTTTTCGTACATTGCGAGCATAACCTCAATTGGCGTTCCTGATGTCTTGTGTTCCTACACGAAATGAACATCGTCGTTCATTATCATCTGGCTTGATCACCTCATTTAGTATGAATAACAAAATTCATAACTTTTTCAATATTTACAAATTGGTCCCTAAAGTTATTTTTCATTTTACTTTAGGCCCCAATTGCCAGTTTTTCCCCAAATTGAGTCCCAAAACTTTTAAAATTTCTCTTGGGACCTCAATTTACTCAATTTCATAAAAAGAGGTTCAAGTTTCCCAAATTCCCAATTTGTCCCCCCCAAAGTTTCCAAAATTACCATTTTGCCCTTCTTTTACAAAAAAGGTAAGTTTAACCCCAAAAATTCTAAAATTGCATAATTGATCCTTTAACATTCTAACATGCCCAATTGACCATCAATTTTATAAAATTTCTTTTTGGTCCTTCGAATTTTCGAATATCCCTAAATTTTTACAAAAATGGTAAGTTTTACCCCAAAAATTCTAAAATTGCATAATTGATCCTTTAACATTCTTAACATGCCCAATTGACCATGAATTTTATAAAATTTCTTTTTGGTCCTTCGAATTTTCGAATATCCCCAAATTTTTCCCCAATTTCAACTCCCTAACACAGTCAAATTTGATTTTATCAAATTGACAGATCAAACACTTTTAATTGTTGAAATTGAAGTTAAAATTGAGTTTCTACATCTTCATATGAATAGCACTTTGAATCATAAGTTTTGACACCGGAACGAGCACAAATGAAGCTTCATTGGAAAACAAAACGTAGAGAGAGAATGCTTCAATTGCTCACTGGTGGGGGCGCGACGGTCCAAGCTTCCAATCAGGGCAGATAGCTCTCCTCTTGAGGTTCCTCCTAGGATCAAGAATTGCATCAATTGATGTCAAATTGGATTAGAATTCTGTCATTAAAATTATGAATGCTCTCTCTCTAGCACCAGTCGAAAATTGTAGAGGAGTGCCGAATTGGCTTACCTTTCAGTCATAATTCGGCCATGAAAGGGCTGGGAAGGTGTTGGAAGAGCTTGGTTTGGTATAAGGAGGGCTTGAATCGACAAATTTCAGCTCGGCCGAAATAGGGCAGCTTCACTGCGTCGGAGCTGCTTCACTATTCGATCATGTCAGCGCTTCTTCGGTGACCCTCGGAGAGAATGGATGTTACCACCGTGTAGCTGACTTCTCCCCGGTTCTAAGGAACTTGACCATGCCTTCGTTGGCTGAGAAAAGACCCTATATCAGAACTCTGGTTCAAGCTTCATCGAAAAACTAAGCAACTTAGAGAGAGTGAGGTTTTGAGGTGTGGAGAGTATGAATATAGAGGGTCAGGTAATATAAGGAGCTCGAGACTAGTCAGTCGTTCATTTGACACCTTTATTATAGTAATTGATGTCCTGAAACATACTGAACGAAAACATTTCTTCTTCCTCGGTGCTGCTTCAATTTTCCGGTGAGTGAACAGTGTTGTCATCTGAAGGAAGAAGACGACACTGTTCCGAACCGGATCGGACCAGTCCAAACTGGGTTTAAAGATTAAACTGGTCGGTTCACCCCCGATTCGACCGAATTTTTCAAATCTAAAAATTTTTAAATTCATATAAATTCATTTTGTATCTAATGGTGGCCTCAAATCTCAAATTTGAATTTTTTAAACCACCTAGAAAAATGAATTTAGCATATGATTCAAACCAGTCCAAACCGGTTCAGATCCGGTTCACATGAACCAGTTTAGTTTTCATCCCCCATTCATCCTAAAGACCTTTTTCATGAATTATGTGACTCATTAGTTTTCATGAGTCCATATATTACCCGGTTTGCCCTTTCTCTATCGGTTCTGGTTCATAAACCGACTCGGTCCCTAAACCGGTTCAATTCGGTTCGGGTCCAATTCACCCAAACCGATCTAGTTTTTCTCCCCTGCTTAATTCTAAGGTTCCTTCCCAAGGTTTATAAATCTTTTTGGATTACAAGGGAGTTGAAATTTCCCTAATTTGCATGTTCCTCAATAATTGAGTTTATGAACTAGTTCGGTTTTCTCACTTGGTTTGACTGGTTCTTTCCTAGTTTTCCTTAACTCCAAGGAGTAGGGTTTACAAGACGTAGGAGACAGAGTTGGTCATTACGAATAGATATCTTCATCTATTTAACATGTAAAAGTATTGAGGACAAAACTCTAAAAGGTGGGGAGAGTTATAAACCCATCCCTTTGAAGTAAAGGACTTAATAGGGGAAAACCTCAAATGCTTTTGAAAGGAAACAAGGTGTCAATCAAAACTGAAAAGGAGTCAAATAAGGATTTAAGACAAAGATTTTGACATCCCAAGTGGTCAATTAATCACAAGAGTCATGGAAGAGAAACCTAAAGTGGATAAGATGGGAAAACCGGACTAGTTCAAGGTGAACCGAATCTGAACGGGATTGAATCGGGTTGAACCGAAGTGAATTGGGTTGAACCGTGAAGAACTGGTTTAAAGATGCATTTTCTAGGTGGCTTAATAATGTAAAATTGGAAAATTGAAGCCACCATTAGATAGATAATGAATTTAGAAAATTTTAATTTTTAGAAAACCGGTCGAATCGGGCCAGAACTGGCTGATTTATGATTTTGGGTCACAGGACCTGATTGGACCGGACCAGTCAATGGACTGCTATCAGGTCAGCGCCCAATGGCGAAGCTCACCCAGTCAGTGCTTGAATGTGCTAACCAATCAAAGCATGACATGTGTCCCTGGTCAACGGTCTGAGGTGGAAAATCCACCTCAATGACGATCAAACAATAGGGGAGTGACACGTGTCTCGGTCAATGGTCAAGGTTAGACAAGCCTCATTAGCAAAGGTTGACCAATGGGAAGCTAATACATGGCAAAAGTGCCTTGTCAGCGTCCGACTGGGACATTTGAGAACAACCGATCAATCAGAGGTCGATACGTGGCAGTATCACGTCAGATTGCCTTGACCAATTAGAAGTTGACACATGACACTAGCATTGTGCATCATGTGGGAAATCTTATGCATTTAATACAACCAATCAAAGGGTACCACGTTTCACGGTCAATGATCAACTAGCATCGGTCAATAGCCATGTAGGAAGGAGCAGCCAATGAGAGGCTGACACGTGTTTGGTCATCAAGTCAAAGGCTGACTAGGCTGTTGATGGGGATGCTACATTAGCAAAACCAACCTATCACAATGTGCCACGTGGCAACTCAACATGTACAAAGCTTGCACGCGTGCCATAGTGTCATCTTCCTTAGATGAGAAGAGGATAAGGAAGAGGGAGAAAGTCTCTAATGACTCAGAAAAAGCTCTGATCCGGTCACCGACGAGTGAGTCGGGGGCTGAGTCTTACACCGGTAGGTAGCCTGGACAGTTGTCGAGCTCCCTATATAAAGAACACCCCTCCCCTCGCATTCCCTGTCTCACCAACCATCGAAAAACCTGAATAGGTCCATTTTTCGATGAAACATAGACCAAAGCTCCGACAAGGGCCCTTTTTCCAGTCTTAGAAGGCACATACGGGCTTTATGGAACTGAGAAAAAGTCCCCTACCTCTCCTTCACCTCCTTTTGGATTGAGGATTGTTGGATAAGTGTCGGGAAGTTTGTATAGTACCGTCACCCCAGCAACCCCAAAACGACTAAAAAGCTTGAGCTGAATTCCGGCCACCTCTAACCTCAAGTGATCGGGCCAAGCCTCCCCCAGCTCTCCATGACCAACCCTCGACCTCTAGGAACCCTCAAGGTAAGTCAATTCCACCCCATTTCGTTGGAATAGTGAAGTTGCAGAAAATGACACATTGAACTTCCCTTTTTGAATTCTCCATGCTCAGGCAACCAATTGAACCAAGGTTCATACTGGAAGATTCCCCTCGACAAGCACCAACCACCCCTACCTAGAGCTCGGATCTCTGTCCCCTCACCGGTAAGAAAATCAAGCTCTCTCTCTAGAAAACTTTTTCAATGAAGCTTCGTTTAAGCTCATTTCTAAGCCAAATGAAGCGTTTCAAAGCTTGAAATGACGAGGGGAATATGGAGAAGGTGGTTCCAATCATGAATGGGAGAAATTGCCCGCGTTTGGGTTCTCAATTGAAGGAAACAAATTTTCATGGTAAAATGGCAATTTTGGGGAAAGTTGAGAAAATTGGGAGCCAAATTGTAATTTAAGGAAAATTGGGGGATTTTTATGAAATTAACTCCCAATTGAGGTCCAATTGGCCAATTTGATGAAATTGGGGACCAATTGACAATTTTGAAAGTTTAAGGACCAAATGGTAATTTTAGAAAATTGAGGGCCAATTGATAATTTTAGAAAAGTTAAGGACCTTGAGGGATAGTTGAAAACCTTGGGGACTTAATTGTAAAATTCAAACGTTCGAGAGGCCTTCATGTTGAAACTTCCCTAATGAGCATGTTCGAACCCTGCAAGGACATATTGAATCGAAATGTGTGCAAGAAGACATGACAAGGACTGGAAGTCCGGCTAGAACAAACTTGCCTCATTGATCGGGTGAGTGGGTTTAGTATCATGCCTCATTGGGCTAATGATTACAACATTCCCTAATTAAAAAGGTTTTTCCAAGACTACCCTCCCCTAACTGATTGAATAAGCTTAAAACTTTTGGGAGGTTATCCTGATATTGCATGAGATATGCAAAGGTCGAATGATGTCGTTCGAGTGGGGCCAAGGCCAATGGGCACACGTGTAGGCCTGTAGATAAGATGAGTTTGATGTGTTTGAAAAAACCTCATAAGAATCGGTTAATTGTGTGTATTGGTTACAGTGTCGAAGCTAGACAAACGAACTCGTTGGGTCAGTAGCTGTTGAGCCGAAGTCGGGTCATCAAACTCGTTGGGCCGGTATTTATGAGGCCGAAGTCGGATTGTCGAGTCCGTTAGGCCAATGACACCAAAGATGATGGTCATAACAAATGAAAACTATTGATTTTTGCATGCATGAGATGCAGAGACATCGAGTGTAAAACCCGCCCTTTTGAGCTAAGGAAAACCAGGAAAAGAACCGGTCAAACCAAGTTAGGATTTAAAACCGGTTCACAAACCCGATTATTTCTGAACGGGCAAGTTGGGAATTTACAACTCTCGTGTGATCCAAATGGTTCATTAAACCTTGGAAAAGAAACTTAAGACAAATTAGAAAATAAAAATCAAAGTGGTTCAAGTGAACTAGATTCCACAAGAACTTTAAAGTTAAGCGTGCTTACTTGAGAGTAATGTGACGATGGGTGACCTGTTGGGAAGTATAAATTTTTTTTGTAACCCGAAATTTCGGTCAAAAATTTGTATGTACGCCTTATCATAAATTAATATATAATTAATAGCAATAATTTAATACCTAAATTAAATTATTGGAATTAATACAAATAATTTAATACCGAAATTAAATTATTAGAATTAATACTGAAATTTAATTTATTAGAATTAATACCAAAATTAAATTATTGGAATTAATACCAATAATTTATGGCAATATTAATACCAGTAATAAATCTCGTCCATTTAATACACGGGTTTTACAACTATATAAAGAGTTCATCCCCATTTCATTCTCCTCACACCTGAACACTTCTCTCTCTCTCTCTACTGCTCCATTTCCCGGTAAAGCTCGAACGAGAGCTTCGACTTGAACAAAGGTCGGGCTCTTTAGAACCGGGGGGAAGACAGCTATCTGATAGCAAACTCCAATCAATCCGAGTATCGTTGGAGAAACGCCGACATGATGGAATAGTGAAGCAACTCCGGCGGACCGAAGCTGCCCTATTTCGGCCAAGTTGAAATCGGCCATTTCAAGCCCTCCCAACACTTTCTCAGCCTTTCCACGACCGAATTAGGACCGAAAGGATGAACCTCAGGATGAGACCTATCTGCCCAGATCGAAAGCTCGGACCGCCGTGCCTTCACCGAAACACGAAGTACCGGGAACGCCAGCAAGGACAAGCTCGCGTGAATACCAAGAACCGGTCTAGTGAAATTCATGGCATTAACGGGTGAGTGGGTTTACAAACATCATACCTGATTGGGATGATGAGCACACCTTATAAAGTTAAAAACCACTTACCGGTTGTGAGTGGGTTTACTAACATCATACCCGGTTGGGGATGATAAGTACCTCGATATAAAAACCCACTGTTTAGTGGTATTTTAATCATCACTACTTAAAGAAAGTGATGTGAAAGTTATGCGGAAAAACTACTTACGGGTTGTAACTAGATCATACCCGGTTGGTATGATGAGACTTCCTCGAATGAAGTTGAAAACCCGTTCATCAGTTATGAACGGAGATGTCCTTATACCGGTCGGTATGATGGATAGTAAAAACCTATTTTTGTCGGAAGTGTTCTCCCCTGACTGTGTGCCAATGCTTAAACTATTTGGGAGACCTTCTCGACGGGAGCTCGAATAGCTCTGATAGGCCAAGGGCCTCGGTTTTGGAACTTGGGGGCGAAATGCCCGATTTTGAAAATCTCGTACAGTGGGCCCAAGGCCAGTTGGCACGAGCAGGAGCTCGTAAACGAACATGATATATGTGCCATAAAACTTAATAAGTGAATTGTTTGGCCATGGTACCAAGATAGGACCGACATGCTCAGTCAACTAGCGGCAGTGCGACATGACAGGTCGACGGACTAGTCAAGACAAACAGCTGCGGGTTGAGTTGAGAGTCGGGGCCGTTGGACTAGTGGCACCACATATTACATGGCAATATAAGAAAACATTGTTTGTGCATGCACTATGAGTACGGGATCATCAAGACGCCCATGAGGGGTAGTGATGCATCCTAAGGGCACTGGACGACCTGGTGGCTATAAGGGCAGTTCGTCGTTCCAGGTGTCTGTGCGAAATCTGGAGTAGCACTAAGCGCATGAGACCGGGGTGGGGACAGGATGAGGTCTATGTCCTCATACGGACACGAAGAAGTGATTTCGGGATTGTGGGTCGGATTTTTCGTACATCCACTCATTCCTAGGGTAGAAGTGGTCGTACTTCTATCCGGGTGGCAGGAAAAGTCGCTCCGAAGCCACTAGCGGGTTCAGTAGTGATACTGACTTGCGAATGTGTGTAACCTTCATTATGAAGGATGTGTGTTGGGTGATGACACATCGATAACTAAGAAATAATGGAAAAAGATGAATTTTTAAATGAAATGATTTTTTTGAAAACAAAGGAGTCTGGCACACTCCATATAAATGTTTTTCTTGAAAGTTAAAAGATTTGAATCCCACTCACTGAGTAGTTGTACTCACCCCCTCCCTTATACCTCTTTCAGGAAGTCCCGGAAAGCCGAACCTTAAAGGACTTGCGCAATTAAACGCCTGCAAGATTGGTACAACTAATTTAAATTACTATGCAGTTTTGATTTATGATAGTCCTGGAAAAAGGTGCAGGTTAACGCCTTACTCTTTACGATTTATAATATAAGGGAAAACCCTTTAGTAAATCGGGAGAGTGGCGGGTTGATCACGGGGATCCGATCAAACCGGGTCGGGGCGTGACAACTAGAGTGGTATTAGAGCCTGTTTCCTCGAATACATAATCAAGACTATAAAATATTGTAACTAATAGGATTTATCCTAAAATTTTCAGATGGCTCCCAGGAGAGGAACCAAGAAAACTAGGAATGGCTCTACTCAACACCTTATCTTCATTGGAATACAACCCTAGAAGCTTCCCAAATGCCTAAAGCATGGTCGGAATCTCAAAAGAGTAAATGAGAAAGTATCCTAGAGAATGGTGACAGGACCTATTGAGGTCACAACTCTAAGTATAAAGGAAGCCAAGCGTGAAGCCATAAAATGAGGCATATAACCTTACATAGGAGGATGCTAATCAAGAATCTCGTAGCTCCCTAGTTATTTGGTGACCATTTTCAGTAATAGGGACAAAATCCCCAACATACTGTACTACTCTATTAATGAAGTACTCCAAATTCCTAAAAACCCTGTCCCTCAAATGATGTGATCTTCAAGACTCAAAAAAAAAAAAAAAACTCTCGCGGTATCCAGACTTAAGGATGAAGGAGCACTAAAATTAACATTTTCTAAGAAAACGCCAAGAGGAACCACTTATGTTCATGTAATTACAAGCATGAATGATAGGGACACTGCATGGAGAAGTGCCCAACCCTACAAAGGACAAAAATCAAGTTAACCTAGAGGGGAATAGGACACGAAGTGAAAAATTATCCCACATCGCTAGGAGTCAGGACAATATTTTCCAAGAATAAATACCCCACAACTATAGGAAATTCGAGAGGATACCATCCCAAGAAACGTGACTCCATTTGCAACCACAAATGAGAGGAAACTCTTCAAAATCTTAGCAAAGTGGTAAGAAGGAAAAAGGGGTAAAGGTAGGACCTCAATAAAACCACAAACAGAACAAAGGATAGTTGAAGAGAATTCCCCCGTTAAGAAGAAAATCCAAACCATTTAGGAGCAAAGAAAGGAGTGCATCCACAAGAGAAGACAAGACGAACATTTGTTGACAAACGGGACGTATTGGGATTACAGGAATAAATCACCTTGGAAAAAGCAACTATGTCAAATAGGAAGTTCGGACCAACAGGACAAGAGAAAGCAAGTCGTTACAACAAGATAGTCAGAGGGAACAAATGACACCCTAAGGAAGACCGGGAAGTAGAAGGGACTACACCTTAAAAAGGTCGATGAGATGGATGTTAAGGATAGGAGGACTCGAGAAACTACTGCTAAGAAACTTAGACCAAACAAATGGTGGAGGCAAAGCAGTTAACGAACAAATACTCGGGAAAGCCATAATGTAAGTTCCGACAAAGAAGAGAGAGGCAGGAAGGTCAAATACTCGGGAAAAGAAGGATACAAGAAATCCTAAAAAGGACCAAGGGCCAATTAACAACTAAACTCAAGCCAAGAAAGGAATAGGCAAGCCTCTCCCACAATGATCCTGAAACAAGGAAGATTTGTACGCTCCCTAAAGAAATAGACAAGTACTGGGTACGAATAAGGATGCAAATAGAGCATAAAAGATATGCCTAAAAGATTTGAGGAGTAAAGGTAAATAGGAGAAGACGACATCAAGGGATGTCATTTAAGGGTACAAATCCCCTAGAGCAAATGTAAGAAAAGAATGTCAGGGGAAAGGCAAAGAATCCTACCAAGGAAGGAAGCCTCGGAAAGACATGTGTATCCCAATTAAGAGGAAATGGAACCAACCCTTATTTAGGAAATGTTTTCCAAGAAAGGAAGTATTGTAATGGTCCATTGTGACCTGTTTGGAAGAATAGGAGAACCATGTAGAAAGAGGAATAATAGTAACGGCGGACAGCCAAAGATAATGAACAAAACTGGATGGGTGAACTTTCCCAAGCAAAGTAATCGACACATAGATCGAAAGCAATTATTGTAGAATGAAGAATCATGAAGTGATTTATGAGCAAGTAAAAGAGGATTAAGGAAAAAGGAAGTCATTGAATAAGGGATGTCACTAAAGAAGAGAAAGGACATAAGAAAAAAAAATCCTCGTATGTCAATAATCATCAGGAAACCCAACGATTGGAATTGAAAGGACAAAATAAAAACGTTTTGAAAGGATGAGTAGGTAGGAGAAATCCATGCAGTTATGTGAGACATAACTTCAAAAGCATGATGGATGAGAGGATAACGGTAAAAAGGATAGTTGAGGAATGCCATCAAAAGAAAAGAGGGATTAAGTTATATGATCCCTGAAAGGTCAAAAAAAAAAAAGCTAAGAGAGACCCTCAAGGAGATGTTCTAGAAATCTAACGGACAAAGACAGGTCCTAGAAAATGCCATGTTGTAAGGGGTATGTAAGCCCAACAATCCCGAGGAGAATATGACTCAAAGTAAGGAAGAGTCGGCTAATAAGCATGACGAGGTCTAATATAAAAATTTGGACTGAAGTTATAATAGACAACGAATGGAGAAAGGGTCAAAATGAGATGAAAAAGTGAGAATAAAGAAAACTGTGGCAACTAGTATGTAACACCCGAAAGAACATTGAGCTAAAGGTTTCAACGACCAAGGGGTTAACTAGACATGGGAATGGTTAGGTATCTTGGAATTTCTAATCTTGAGTACAGAACCTCAAAGGGAAGAATGTGCTCTAAGCAAAGAAAGATATAAATCTAAAAATATACCATGAAGTAAGGTATGTCTCATTATGATAATCTCCATGGAGGGAGTAAACAATATAAAGAAAAAGAAATTCCTTAAGTGAAGGATGTAAAAATGACTAATTAAAAGAACAAGATAAGACTTTGCATCTTAAGCAAACACTAAAGGGGCATCAAAGGAAATGATTGCTCATGCAAGGATGTTAACTAAGTTTTGGGGACAAAACTCCTAAAAGGAGGGGAGAGTTGTAAAACCCGCCCTTTTGAGCTAAGGAAAACCAGGAAAAGAACCGGTCAAACCAAGTTAGGATTTAGAACCGGTTCACAAACCCGATTATTTCTGAACGGGCAAGTTGGGAATTTACAACTCTCGGGTGATCCAAAGGGTTCATTAAACCTTGGAAAAGAAACTTAAGACAAATTAGAAAATAAAAATCAAAGTGGTTCAAGTGAACTAGATTCCACAAGAACTTTAAAGTTAAGCGTGCTTACTTGAGAGTAATGTGATGATGGGTGACCTGCTGGGAAGTATGAATTTTTTTTGTAACCCGAAATTTCGGTCAAAAATTTGTATGTACGCCTTATCATAAATTAATATATAATTAATAGCAATAATTTAATACCTAAATTAAATTATTGGAATTAATACAAATAATTTAATACCGAAATTAAATTATTAGAATTAATACTGAAATTTAATTTATTAGAATTAATACCGAAATTAAATTATTGGAATTAATACCAATAATTTATGGCAATATTAATACCAGTAATAAATCTCGCCCATTTAATACACGGGTTTTACAACTATATAAAGAGTTCATCCCCATTTCATTCTCCTCACACCTGAACACTTCTCTCTCTCTCTCTACTGCTCCATTTCCCGGTAAAGCTCGAACGAGAGCTTCGACTTGAACAAAGGTCGGGCTCTTTAGAACCGGGGGGAAGACAGCTATCTGATAGCAAACTCCAATCAATCCGAGTATCGTTGGAGAAACGCCGACATGATGGAATAGTGAAGCAACTCCGGCGGACCGAAGCTGCCCTATTTCGGCCAAGCTGAAATCGGCCATTTCAAGCCCTCCCAACACTTTCTCAGCCTTTCCACGACTGAATTAGGACCGAAAGGATGAACCTCAGGATGAGACCTATCTGCCCAGATCGAAAGCTCGGACCGCCGTGCCTTCACCGAAACACGAAGTACCGGGAACGCCAGCAAGGACAAGCTCGCGTGAATACCAAGAACCGGTCTAGTGGAATTCACGGCATTAACGGGTGAGTGGGTTTACAAACATCATACCTGATTGGGATGATGAGCACACCTTATAAAGTTAAAAACCACTTACCGGTTGTGAGTGGGTTTACTAACATCATACCCGGTTGGGGATGATAAGTACCTCGATATAAAAACCCACTGTTTAGTGGTATTTTAATCATCACTACTTAAAGAAAGTGATGTGAAAGTTATGCGGAAAAACTACTTACGGGTTGTAACTAGATCATACCCGGTTGGTATGATGAGACTTCCTCGAATGAAGTTGAAAACCCGTTCATCGGTTATGAACGGAGATGTCCTTATACCGGTCGGTATGATAGATAGTAAAAACCTATTTTTGTCGGAAGTGTTCTCCCCTGACTGTGTGCCAATGCTTAAACTATTTGGGAGACCTTCTCGACGGGAGCTCGAATAGCTCTGATAGGCCAAGGGCCTCGGTTTTGGAACTTGGGGGCGAAATGCCCGATTTTGAAAATCTCGTACAGTGGGCCCAAGGCCAGTTGGCACGAGCAGGAGCTCGTAAACGAACATGATATATGTGCCATAAAACTTAATAAGTGAATTGTTTGGCCATGGTACCAAGATAGGACCGACATGCTCAGTCAACTAGCGGCAGTGCGACATGACAGGTCAACGGACTAGTCAAGACAAATAGCTGCGGGTTGAGTTGAGAGTCGGGGCCGTTGGACTAGTGGCACCACATATTACATGGCAATATAAGAAAACATTGTTTGTGCATGCACTATGAGTACGGGATCATCAAGACGCCCATGAGGGGTAGTGATGCATCCTAAGGGCACTGGACGACCTGGTGGCTATAAGGGCAGTTCGTCGTTCCAGGTGTCTGTGCGAAATCTGGAGTAGCACTAAGCGCATGAGACCGGGGTGGGGACAGGATGAGGTCTATGTCCTCATACGGACACGAAGAAGTGATTTCGGGATTGTGGGTCGGATGTTTCGTACATCCACTCATTCCCAGGGTAGAAGTGGTCGTACTTCTATCCGGGTGGTAGGAAAAGTCGCTCCGAAGCCACTAGCGGGTTCAGTAGTGATACTGACTTGCGAATGTGTGTAACCTTCATTATGAAGGATGTGTGTTGGGTGATGACACATCGATAACTAAGAAATAATGGAAAAAGATGAATTTTTAAATGAAATGATTTTTTTGAAAACAAAGGAGTCTGGCACACTCCATATAAATGTTTTTCTTGAAAGTTAAAAGATTTGAATCCCACTCACTGAGTAGTTGTACTCACCCCCTCCCTTATACCTCTTTCAGGAAGTCCCGGAAAGTCGAACCTTAAAGGACTTGCGCAATTAAACGCCTGCAAGATTGGTACAACTAATTTAAATTACTATGCAGTTTTGATTTATGATATTCCTGGAAAAAGGTGCAGGTTAACGCCTTACTCTTTACGATTTATAATATAAGGGAAAACCCTTTAGTAAATCGGGAGAGTGGCGGGTTGATCACGGGGATCCGACCAAACCGGGTCGGGGCGTGACATCGAGACACCCGGTATGGGGTAGTGGTGGTTACAAGGGCTGCTAGACAACTAGGGAGCATAAGGGTGGATCATCATCTTGTATGTCGAGAAGCTCCGTGAGCTTCATGAGCACAGAGATTGAGGCAGAGGGGGAAGAGGTCTCATACCACAAAGCAGACACAGATTATGACTAGGGTTTGAGGGTCACGCACGTGATGTTCACTCAAACTCAGGGTAAAGGCTGCAAACCTCTATCGGGGTGGACAATAAAGGTGCTACAGTCCACAAGTGGAACATTTGGGGACTATTATGCAAACATGTGATCCCTTTCTATGATAGAAAGGGCATGTAATTGTGTGTAAACCCAAGAAGGGGTAAAAAATGGAATACCACGAACATGACGAACACATAAATAAGTACATCCCTATGATTTTTCTCCACTCGCTGAGTTGTGAAACTCATTCCCCTCTCCTTAACATTTTTCAGGAGGGAAAAGACAGCCCAAGAGCTTATTTTGTCAAGCCTCGAACCCAGGTACAAATTGCACTTTCATTTTTGTATAATGTTATTCCACGAAACATGACAAGCAGTATTCCTAACTCTTCATGACTTAGGGGGGGAACCACTCCTCGAGGTCTAGGAGAGAGGTGGGTTGATCACGGGGTTCCGACCAAATAGGGTCAGGGTGTGACACTTGACGTCAATAAACTTATTCACTAAGTTGTGAGCTCACCCCTCCCCAAAACTATTATAGGTGAAAGTGGGTGCTCATGGAACTAGAAGTTCAGGACATCACTTTTATCACTAGCATGAATTGCAGTAGGAATCTCAAAGTGTGCACATAAAAGATTAATCTTACTTATCAATTATTATTCATAAAAATTTTGTGTGAGTTTTAGGCACACTACTTTTATAAAGGAAAAGTTTAAATTTCTATTGAAAATATGGTGTGTATTTTTATTATTAGCATTATATTACTATGGTGAAAATACTCACATTTATAGTATTGAGTGAATATAGTAGGTTGTCATTGATCATAACTTGGATAATTGGGTTAGGGTAGAGTGTGAAATTAGCTAACGTCCTCAAGGATATCCTAAAATCAAGTAGCAAGGATCTCCTAAAATCAAGTAGCATCCAATTTGATCACTAGAAAGGCCTAAATTTTCCCTCGATCATAATTCATATTAAAGTGTCGAAATTCCCACTTTCAAGATGGTTGGGTGGTAGTTAGCCCTCCAAGATCATGCAATTTCATTTGGGGAGGCTTATCTATGTCTAAGAGGTCTGTGGGGAGCTTATCTAGTCATTTTTTGTCATGTGAAGAGATTGAATTCAACTCAGTAAAATTTTCTAGTTTTTTTATCAAAGGGGTGGTCATACTATTCCATTGGACTGATGACATTCCAACCAATGTCGGACCCCAACAAGATCACATTCATGTAGATGTCTTTGATAAAATTCCAATGATCCAAAAATTAGCTCATTTGGTTTAAACGATGAACTCGTATTCAAAGTTATGATCACAGTGTCACGGAAAAATGAGATTGAGAGAGAATTATAGTTTGTTAGAACTGACAAGAGTGATAAAAATTTATATGAAGCTCGGGATAGTCTAGGGGATTTGTTCTATACTTTAGTTTATCATAATTTGGTCTCATTTAGTCATGGAGTTCATTTCTTTGTCGTCAGAATAATTTTTTAGGAAAAACAATGCTGAAACATCCATTGTTCATGTGAATAGTGTCTCGTTGAAATGACTAAGAAGCTTGTCGTTGCATAGTCCTATCATCTGACGTGCATCTTTTTTTAATTTTAATTTTAATTTTAAAATATATATTTTTTAATTTTCTAAATATATTTATTTATATTTTAGAAATAAAATTAACATTTTTCCCTTTTGATTTATTTTTCAAAAATTAATATCAACCCGAATTATTTTATTTTGATCTTTTTTAACATAACTTCTCATATATTTTTTAATCAAAATATCCTAAAATCATAATTTAAATATTAAATTATTATGTTATGTTTAACCTAACTTAATTTTGACCATTATTAAAGTTTTTGTTCAAACCAGTCCTAGATTCAATTTTATTTTAATAGTATAACCTTGATTTCTTATATAATTCAATTTAATTACTTTTTTGAAAATGAGCTATTATAGTTATCATCGTGAGCCACTAAAATGGTTGGAGTAAATAATAGGATGCCTATTGATTCTATTATCCTAATACCTAGGGAGACATAACCTTGATCCAATTTATTGTGACGTGTAGTAAGGATTGGTCACTGCTTATTCTTATTAGGAATGCAACAACTCCAAGTCTAATGATACTATCTTTGCCTTGGAGAAACGTTCTATTAAAATCAAGCTATGAATGTTTTAAATTTTCAATTACTATATTATTTGTTGAAAAAGAATTACAAAGAATAATAAGAAATATTTAATTATCCATTCTATATTTTGAATAAAAAATGAGTATATATTAGGTCAATGTCTTACTAGCCTAGTAAACTCACCATTATAACTCTCAGATGCAAAAGTGAGCTTACAAACACAAAGGGGAACAATATATGAGGTACAAAATCTCTCTATTAATATTAAATCTTTCATTCATATATGTATTTATTGGTTATATTTTAAAATTTATTATTTTATTTGGAAAAATGAGATTTTTGTTTATATTATAAGAATTATGTTCTTGTACTATAGTAGTAACCCTCATCATTATACTATTGAAGTAAGTTATTTGTAATTTTCGACCTAGTATAAGTTGATGTAAGACATATATCAACTTATTGATCGACCACTATCCATAATTTCATTATTTTTTCGAGTTATTTATGATTTTTATAGATAAAAACATTATCTACTTGAGTTCCAAAAATTAATTTATTGTTAATCGACTATAGAAGTTAAATACAAGAATATAAATAATGCTATAATTTATATTTTTATCACGTTATTACGATTTAGATTTATATTAGTAATTGTCAATTATATATTTCACTCATAATATTGTATTCCATATCTATACAAAATAAAATCCAGATTAATTATAAATTTATTAGTGAAATAGTTAATTGTGTCCAATTATTCAATCCTTACATTAGGAGTAATCCCTAACTAGCAAACTTATTCACTAATAATCTCTTATCTATTCACTTTTCCTCTCTACTTTACAAACTCAATGTTAGAGATGTATTTTTGAACTTTAAAGACAATAATAATATAATATAGTTAGAGATATATTGTTGAACTTAAAGATGAGAAATAATATAATAAAGCCACACAATAAGTTAGCATAATTGAATTAAGCAAAAAACAGTTAGCATAATTGTAAATGTTAGCATACTCTTAATTATATATTGTAAATGCTAGTATACTTTTATTCATTATTTTATCTTTTATTTTTTAAAATTAAATTGCTTAAGTCAATTATTATATCCATATGCTTAAGTCAATTCCCAACATATACTTTCATTATCAATCAATCATATCTACCTCAAAATTTTCCACAAAGGGAAAATGGAACTCTAAATGGACAATTCATGATGTGCCCACCAGGCATGAGACCCGGTCCAGAGATCCCTATTTGATTTACCACCTTCCGTACACCTCCCCCCTGCTATTGCAAACACTTCCACATTCCCCATTTTACCCACAAACTTATCGTTATTCACATTCGAATCCCTTCCATCATCTCCACTCAACAAATCCCCACCTTCTTCTCCTTCTCCGCTTTCCTCCGTGGTCGTCGCCTCTTCTTCAGAGGCTGGAGACGTTTCCTCCACAAACCGCATCCGAAGCCGCCCATGGCTCCTCTCTGCCTGGAGGCCGCCGTGAGCCGGCGTGGCCCTAACAGCTTCAATCACCAGACGGCCATCTTCGCGGCGGGGACGGAAGTGAATCGAATCTCTCCCCCTGATCGTTGTCAATGGAGGCGGAAACGTCCTCGGGCCGGCTCTCTTCTTCACTGTCAGATTATGTCTCTTTGAACACCCAAATCGATCGGAACTCGATGGAGAAGGGACGGAGGATAAGAGGCCGAGTCTGGTATCCTCTCTCTCGACGCAGCCCGTCTCATCCCCGAGGATCTCTGTGCAGAGCTCCATGTTAATTCCGATCAGCACCGAAGATATGCAGTAAGAGCTCTTCAATGGTGCCCTTGGGCTGTGACGGATGGCCGGATTCTCGACTACCATCTCGGGTAAAGCTTCAACCTTTAGGCCAAACTCTGCAAATTCCAATGTGGGTTTGGCGGGGAACTTGAGTTTGAGTTGCTCCACAAACGGGGGCTCTGTATAATGTCGTGTTGGACTTTGAAGCAGAACTGTAGTCATAGTTTGAGAGAGAGAAAAGGGAACGCTCTGTTTTTCTTGAATGCCTGATAATTAAGATTGTGGAGAGCAGTTGCAGAGGCTTGATGGTGATGAAAGAAAGGCGTGGAGGGGAGAAAGGAATGAGCTTTGAGGGGAGAGGGGAAGGTGAGATTTTGTAGCATGAGAAAAGGAGAAACTTCTGTGTTATTTAACCCCACCCTAATCCTAAATATACAGATAATTAAGACTAAAAACAGGTAAAATAGGTATTAATCACTGTAAATTACAGTTAACCATAATAATTTATCGATTTAATACTTTTGACCAGGTAGGATGATTGAAATTGCGGGTACTGACAGGCCACATGGGTTGAAAACTGGCAGTTTTCCCTAATACTTAAAACAGAACATAATCATTGATCCAAAAAAAGAACAGATATTGATTTTGGCAGTCCAGTTGTTTTTTTTTTACCATATAGGTCCAGTTGTTATTTCCTATTTAGGATTATGATATTTTAAATGCTTTCCTTTTTTTTCAAATTTAAGTTTTTAGGCTCAATCTTTATCGCTTTTACCCGTTTTATCCCTTTTATTGTAACACATTTAATTGTCAATTTTTTTTATTTATGATATATTTTACTTCTTTCTAATTCTCAATATAAATTTGATATATATATATATATTAAAATAAATTAAAATGAAAATATATAATATATACATATTGCGCTCTCCATAAACATATTTCAACAAATATAAGGTGGATTAATAAAAAAATAAGTGAATATATAAAATTATTTAAGAATTCATATGCGTTAAAAAATTCTAAGAAATCAATTGAATAGAATTTGACTTCTTTCTTTACTTATAAATTATCATATCGATAATATTTAAATATAGTAATATTTAACAATTTACAATATAAAATATTATATATTTTAATTTTTGACATTAAATTATATATGATAATGTGAAAATTGAACCATAATTCTCTAAAATATACCACTACTCTTAATTATAAATTGTAAAATATAATTTTATTTTATTTTATACTTAAAATTAAATAAAAAAATATTATATATAAAGATTAAAAAATTAAATTATTTTAAATTATTATTTTTAATTAAATATAAATACAAGTTGTCTCTCTAACAAAGGTGGAGGTTTCTTAATGATTTTAGTTTAATTTTATGGCTACATATATAAATTTAGGTGAAGCTAGTATGAAATTTATAAGTGTTATCATATTAATAAATAAATTTTTATTTATACTCCTTAATAAGCGACTATCTTCTTTAATAGGGGCATTACATCTAATATTTATTACAATATAAATTTTCATTTTTCTTGTATCTAAATTCGATATAAAAAAGTTATATCGTTTCAAATTTGATGAATTGGCTATAGTTTGATCCATTCGTGAAATATGAAAGAGTTTGTGATAAATATGATAATTTTAAATAATTTTGTGCTTGATTATAATATCTGCCCAAAATTAAATTTACGGAGAGAATTATTATAATGGAAGGCTCAAAATGCATCCATAAAATAAAGTTAATAAAAATATATTATTAATCAATATTATATTCACATTATATTTAGATGTATATAATTGTTCTATCTTGTATTGTCGGGAATGCACCGACAGGTATGGGAGGACAAGCCACAACTTCTTTGCTTTGCTGCCCCATAAGTAAGCGCGTGGTCTCGGGCTTACCGAAGAAGAGTCAGCACAGAAAAGTCCTTAAAATTTTAAAGAACGTGAGCGCTTCCGCCCTGCTTGCAGTTGTACGATGTATGTCCATTAATTTGGAGGATGCGGGATGACGAGAATACCCTCCCCTAAACTAAGCAAGGTTAACAAATAAATAATAATATTACGCCAAAATTTTGGACTAATTATATATTGTTATATATTTATTATTTAATTATAGTTATTAAATATAATAATATTTTGAATAAATAAAATACATTAAATATAGATAATACATGAACTAATCATACTTGATAAATAATTAATTAAAAATAAAAGGAATATATATGATTGATGATAATATATATGATGTTTATCATAGGAAGATAATACATAAATATAAGCGATGCAATTTTTAAATGTAATTTTATATCATAATTAAAATGAAATAAGAAAATAAGATAATATTATACCTAAATATAATTGGTGATATATATATGTATATAGTTTCTTACTATAATTAATAAAAAAAGGTAATATTATGTAAGCATAACACCTAAATGATAATATATATTCCTATTATAATCAAATTGTAATATGAAAATGAGTTAATATCATATAAATATACAAATAATATCTAAATATAACTCATGAATATATATAATTTTTATCATAATAAAAATTGAATATAAAAATAAGACAATATCATATAAATATCCTAAATAAATAATATTGATGATGTACGTATTCTTACCAAAATTAAAATAAAAAAACGTGTAACAACATATATATTAAAATATTACAATTTATTATTAGGATTTTTTGCTTATAATATTTTGTTAGTTATAATATATAATATAATATTATTTGTTAATAATTATATCATGATACTCTTATATTATTTTTTTATACTTTTGTGTTATTAGTAGCTTATAAATAAGTGTTTCTTATTTAATTACTTGAGTTACTTATTAATAAATTCTTATTTCTACAATTTAGTTTTATAACTTAACACACTTATATTTTAATATATATTTTTTCACTATTTTAGATTTTCACATATTATTAGAGTTGATTTGATCATATAATTCTATTGTGCAAGATCTGCTAACTATATGTTACAATTCAAGTAAAATCAAAGATTTTGAAGGTGTGAAAAAAGGGTTATGCTGGTTGTAATACCAAACTTTAATAAAAAAAAAAGAATTAAACTCAATCAGAAATTGATGTTAAAACAAAAATTAGAACTTTTATTGAGAATATACGCTTGAATTGAGAATGAAAATCAAAATTTAAAATATAATCTTGAACCAAGTATGAAAATATAAACTAAGAATGTAATCTTGAATTGACACTAAAAATCCAAACTGGGAATGGAACCCGAGTTGAAGTGAGAATATGAACCAGATGCTACAAACATAGACACAATTGAATTAGAGCTCGAATTCTTCACCACGAAACTGAGTTTATTGGAAATAACCAATTTTTTACTGAACAGGGCCATGATTTCGGATTAAATTATGATAAAATTTGAAAAGGACAAAAATGTAATTTAATTTTCAAATATAAAAGGGAAAAGAAAGGAAGTCGGGTTACTAAATTTGAGTTGGGTTAACCTAACTCACTCTAGTGCACTTGGGTGCACCCAACCCAAGGAAATGGGACCACACACCATTATTAATATCAATTTAATTGAAGTGATTTTGGATAAAATTGCATGCCACAAATTGTAGAGATAGATTGATAATTAAGCTATCGTCCTCCAAGAGAGTTAATTTCATTAAATCTCTCTCAACATGTGGAATTTACATCTAAAATTGGAAATTTTGATATAAGAACCCTAAATGACAATTGAGGATTGAATCTGCAATTCTCTCTTGTTCTGTCACCAAATGTAATGATCTTTGTGTCAAAATGCAGCTTATATATTTCTCTTGATTTTTGTGGTCGGTTCTCGACTTGTTATTGATTGGAAAATGCCACACGATGGTCATTTTGGCCAACCCAAATTTGGGAGGGATTCTGTTCGTCGTCGAGACTTTGCGGGGACAAATTCAACTATCACTCCGATGGCCACCGGTGCTAAACTGACCACATGCCTCCCCTCTAGATCTCCATGACCAAGGCCGACCTCCGGTAAGGGGGAAATCAGTCGCCATAAGTTGATTTCTACTGGTGTCTATTAGACTCCACCCGATCTCAATAAGTCAGACATTCAAATTCTCCCAATTCCAGTGACCACTTGCCCGTCCAACACCACATAAAGTTTCGCATGGATCTTGGCTATAAATCACTTAAGTTCCTAACCATCTCTCTCACCACCTCTAGTGATAACTTTTGACTACTCTTGGAATAACTCTATTTTTGCCAATTTTAGAAAATGACCAAATTTGATCGGGTTAATACTCCCCAATGCTCCCACAAGCCATTACGAGTATAATGAAAACATCTATGAGTGATTTGTGAATTTAGAAGTTAATTTGATTAAAATTCAATATTTAGGGACTAAATTACAAATATAAAAAAGTTTGGGGGCCAATTTGTAAATATGGAGAAATTTGTGCAAAAAGTTCCTAAGAGTAGCCTAAGAGGCTTATAAGTGAATTTGTGACAAATGAAGATATTTGAAGTTATTTTTGGGAGTTTGTAGGCAAAATTGTATTTTTTGGTAAATTAGGGGCAAAATATTAAATTTTCTCAATTAGGGACAAAATGGTCATTTATTTATCATGAGAATGAAATTGTTCATTTTGAACTATGTAAGCCAAAATGGTAATTTTGCCAAAATAAAGAGAAAAAATGAGACGTTTTGCAAGTAAGAGGCAACTCGTAATTTTTTCCATTTTAAGGACCAAAGTGTAATTAATACATTTTGGGGACCCAAATGTGTCTAAAGGAATTTTGCTAACCCAAATGAGAGACTTAAAAATTCTAGGGTCCAAAGTAAGAAACTTTTTATTAGTAGGGAAAAAATGATATTTTTGCCCACCTTAAGTACTAAAATGCAAATTTTGGAAAAGTTGAGTTATCTAAGTGGGAAACTTATAAAGTTTTGGGCATTTTGGTAAATATGATAAAATATGAATTTAACATATAATATGTGTAATGAAATCATAGGAGTGGGTTAGTCAAAACTGGTTCATGGACAAGCATGTTAAGATAACTAAGCATGAGGGGTAAAATCATAATTTATAGAAAATTATGTGATAGTATGTACAAATACTTAGTTGATATCTAAACTAACTCAAGTTATGTTGTAAACCCTGTCCCTTTATAGATAAGAAAAACTGGGAAAAGAACCGGTTAATTCAAAGAGAAAATTGAGCCGATTCATGAACCTTAACTGATAGAGAAATGGTAAAATGAGAAATCAACAAATCCCAAGTGACTAAAAGAGTCATAAAAAGCATGGAAAAGAACATTGGGACAAATGAGAAGAGAAAACGAGACTGGTTCAAGTGATCTGGTTTGAACCATACTTGAAACAGTTACTAAATTTATTTTTCTAGGTGGCTTAAAATATTTAAATTGGGGAATTGAAGCTGCCATTAGATAGAGAATGAATTTAGATTAATTTAGAAATTTTTAATTTTGAGAAAACTGGTCTAATCGGGCTTGATCCGACCAATTTATGCATTGAACCAGTCGGACCGGTCTGATCCGGTTCAAAATAGTGTCATCTTCTTCCTCAGGATGACAACACTGTTCATTCAATGCAGAAAATGGATAATGCCGATGAAGGAAAAATGACTCCGATTAGGCCCTTTCAAGGTGAGGATAATCTCGACCAAAAAGGAAAGTTGTCGGGCAGAGGTTCCCTGAGATACCTATATAAAGAGCTCATCTCCATTCATTCTCCACACACTGAAATCTCCATTCTCTCTCAACTACTCCATTTTTCGGTGAAGCTCGAACCAAAGCTCTGATATAGGCATTTTTCTTAGCTTCATAAGGCAAGGTTGGGTTCTATAGACTCTGGGGAAGTCAGCTATCTGATAGCATCTTCCTTTTAACCTGAGGATTATAGGAGAAGCGCTGGCGGAATCAAATAGTGAAGTAACTCCGATGGACCGAAGCTACCCTATTTTGTCCGAGATAAATTCAACCAAATTCAGCCCTCCTTTGGCCAAACCAAGCCTCTCCAACACCCCTATAACCCTCATAAGACTTCAACAGTGCTGAAAGGTAAGCCAATTCGGCCCTCCCCAGTCATTGTAGATCAGAGTTAGAGAGAGAAAGTGCTAAACTTTATTGATTGAATTCTCCCTCGATTTGATATCAATTGTAGCAATTATTGATTCTGATAGGAACCTCAGGACAAGAGCTACGTTCCCTGATTGAGAGCTCGGACCACCCCTATAACCCTCATAAGACTTCAACAGGGCTGAAAGGTAAGCCAATTCGGCCCTCCCCAGTCATTGTAGATCGGAGTTAGAGAGAGAAAGTGCTAAACTTTATTGATTGAATTCTCCCTCGATTTGATATCAATTGTAACAATTATTGATTCTGATAGGAACCTCAGGACAAGAGCTACGTTCCCCGATTGAGAGCTCGAACCACCTCACCTCCAATGGTAAGCTTTCAAAATTTTCTCTCTCTATATACAATTTTTCGAGAAAGCTCCATTGAAGCTCAATTTAGACTCAAATGATGTCGTTCAAAGCTTAATTGAATCATATGGAAGTGTAGGAACTGATCCATACCTTCAATTGGAGCAATTAACCCCGATTGAATTACCAATTTGAAGAAATCAAATTCGGTTAGTTTGAAGGGGAGAAATTGGGGAAATTTTGGGAAAAATTGGGAATTTCAAAAAATTGAGGGACCTCTATGTAATTTCCCAAAATTAAAGGCCATTTGGCCATATGAAAAGTGTTGGAGGACCAATTGATCAATTTTTGAAACATTTGGGGTGAAATTGCTATTTTTGGAAAGTAGGGGCAAAATTGTAATTTTTGGAATATTGGGGGACCAAATTGGAAATTTGGGAAACTTAGCCCCTTACACAATTTAAAGTAAATTAAGGGCCCAAGAAGGATATTGGAAGTCTCCAGGACTTAATTTGAGGAAATTTTAACACAAGGGACCTAAAGTCAAAAGGTATGAACATTAGAGACCTAAGTGCAATAAATCAAAAGTTGGGGTCTAGTCGCCCATACGTGAGAAAATGATGGTTGTCATGCCAAACTTAATTGATAAGGATGACCCAATCATGTTGGAACACAAGAAACCGGAATGCCAACAAGAGAAAGCTAGCATGGACTTGGAAATCGACTGGGGACAAACATGTCACGATCATCGGGTGAGTGTGCATAGTAACATCATACTCGGTTGGGATGGTGAGCACTTTAGAAATGAAAAACCACTTATAAGTGGGACTTTAACATCATACCCATTTGGGGTGATGGACGATTTAAGCTAAAACCTACTTACCGGTTGTAAGTAGAGGAAATCATACTGGGTTGGTATGATGAACTTCCTTGAAGGAAGGAGAAACCCGCTTGTCGGTTGTAAGCGGAGATATCATCACACCCGATTGGTGGGATGAAGTAAAAATATATTTTTGTCAGAATTTCTCCCTTGATTGTGTGCTAATGCTTAAACTATTTAGGAGACCTTCTTAACGGGAGCCAGAATAGCTCAGATAGACCAGAGGCCTCGATTTTTGAACTTATGGGGCTAAATGCCCAATTTTGGAAAATTACGTGCAGTTGACCTAAGGCCAGTGGGCATGAGCAGGAGCTCATAAACAAATTTGAAATGAGAAAGCCATGAAATCTCTAATGAACTTGTTATGTGATTTTCACCATGCTACCAAGTCAGGACCGATGGTACTCGATGGACTAGCGGTAGTGCGTCAAGGCCAGGTCGACAGAACAGTTTAGACAAACAGTTGTAGGTCAAGGCCATTAGACTGGTGGCACCAAAGATAATGGCTATATGTGAAAACTATTGTTTGTGCATGCACTTGTGGTACATGACCATCAAGATGCCCAAGAGGGGTAGTGATAGGTCCTAAGGGCTACTGGACGACATGGTGGAGATAAGGGCAGTTCATCGTGCCAGTCAGTCTTAAAGCTCGAAGTAGCTTCTTGTTCATGAGACTGGGGTGAGGTCGAGATGAGGTCTTCATCCTCAAATGGACACAAAGTATTTTGGATTTGAGGGTTAAACGTCTAGAACATTCACTGAAACTCCAGGTAGAAGTCAGAGACTTCTATTAGGGTGGATGGTAAAGATGCTCTGATCCACAAGTGGGTGCAGTTATTGTAACTGTATCTCGCGAATGTGTGTACCCTTCCTAATGAAGGACGTGTGTTGTTTGCTAAAATGCCTCCCAAGGCAAGGTGATCAGCTAAGAAAGTTAAACGCACCTAATGTGAATAAGGAAAAAGGTTTTGAAAACCTTGTAAAGGATTTGAGAATCCTTGTAAAAAGGAATGGTAAACCTTGGAAAAAGGTTTTAGAAAAAAATATAATTTGAAACCCTCTTGAAAGAAAATGTCACCCTTAGGCATGGTAAATGTTTTGAAAATTGAAATTTGAGGAAAAATCCTTTTTAAAGGAAATGATAACCTTGGCGTGATTTGGTTAAACTAAGGCTATTTTGAAAACTCACTCCCAACACCTGCTCACTGAGTTGTAGAACTCACCCCCCTCCCTTTTACCCCTTTCAGGTAATCAAGAGGAAACTAAAGCTTAAAGACATCCCTATAAGACAGGTATGCCAGTTTTAAGATATTTAATTTTTTATAATGTTATTCCAGGAAAGAGAAGAAAGAAGGACGCCTTTCTACTCGTGGTTTAGAAAGGGTGAAACCATTTATGGACCAAATGGAGTGGTGGGTTGCTCAGGGGGATCTGACCAAACCGGGTCGAGGCGTAACAACTTGAGTGGTATTAGAGCTTGTTTCCTCATATGCATTATCAAGACTATATAACATAGTAACTAAGAGGAATAAATCTTAAAATTTTAGATGGCTCCCAAGAGAGGAACTAAGAGAACAAAAGTCACAGTTTCTGACACTACCCAACAATCCCTCACTGTAGAAACTCCTAGAAAAGCTCCAATGAGTCCACCTGGACTAAGCTCAAAACATCAAAGACTATATGAAGACTTCACCTGAGTGTTTGGAAGGCCCAACCTCACTTCAAAGGTGGACACCAACTCCTAAGCCGAGCTTGAGGAAGTATAATCCCATCCCACTTTTGTCAACATCCCTCCTATAATTGATATCCCCAAATACCTCAAGATCCTCCGTCAATTAGGATGTACGTTATTCCCAGGAGAGAAGGATGTTGTAGCTGCTATTGACTGGCTGGCCAACATTAAGAAACTTATGGGAATAATCAGCATTCCATCAAATGAGATGGTGATCCTAGCAGAATTCTTCCTAGAAGCTAGTGCGAAAAGGTGGTGGGACAACATCAGAAGCCTGCACACCACCACACCCACCTGGGAGCAATTCGAGGAGAGGTATTTAGCGAAATACTTAGCTCCACATCTAATCAACGAGAAGAAGCAAGAATTCTCTCGACTCTTACAAGGATCCTACTAGAAATAATCCCAAGAACAAACTCCACATCTTAAGCCCCATATCGTATGGCTCCATCAGAGTTGAAGGAATTGAAGGATCAATTGGATGAATTATTGGAGAAGGATTTCATATGTCCAAGTTAGTCTTCATGGGGTGCTCTTGTCCTATTCGTAAAGAAAAAGGACGGAAGTATGAGACTGTGCATATACTATAGAAAGCTGAATCAGGTCACCATCAAGCATCGATACCCACTTTCGAGGATAGACGATCTATTCGATCAATTAAAAGGAGCAGCTTACTTCTCCAAAATAGATCTTCGGTCTAGCTATCATGAACTCAAAATTCAAGAAGAGAACATCCCTAAGACGACATTCCTATCTAGATATGAACATTATGAGTTCAGAGTGATGTCGTTCGGATTGACGAATGCCCCTACAACCTTCATGGACTTGATGAACTATATGTTCCAACCCCATTTGGACAGGTTCGTGATAGTTTCCATAGATGACATCCTTATATACTCATGAATTAGGTCGGAACATGAAGAGCATTTGGCAATCACCTTAGAAATATTAAAGGAAAATCAATTATATGCAAAATTCTCCAAGTGTGAGTTTTGGCTGCATGAGGTAGAATTCTTAAGGCATATGGTATCAAAGGATAGAGTTAAAGTAGATCCAGCCAAGGTGGAAGCCATATCAGATTGGAAGGCTTCGAGAAATCCTACAGAAAAAAGAAGTTTCTTAGGTTTGGCTAGATACTATAGACAGTTTGTGCAAGATTTTTCTAAGATAGCAGCTCCTCTAACTTGACTCACCAGGAAGGGGGTTGAGTATAAGAGGGATGAGAGCTATGAGAAGTCTTTTCAGAAGCTAAAGACTTGACTGACAACCGCACCGGTACTCTCCTTACCTGACTCTAATGCATGAGAGTACATTGTCTATAGTGAAGTATCCGAACAAGGACTTGGATGTGTCTTGATGCAACAAGGGAAGGTTATCGCTTATGCCTCACGACAACTGAAGGTATATGAAAGAAACTACCCAACTCATGATCTGAAATTAGCTGCAATAGTGTTTACCCTAAAGATATGACAACACTACCTTTACGGGGTTAAGTGTAGGATATACACATATCACAAGAGTCTTAAGTACTTCCTAACTCAGAAAGAGTTGAATCTCCGCTAGAGGAGATGGATGGAATTGGTTAAGAATTATGACCTTGTGATAGAATATCACCCTAGAAAGGCAAATGTAGTAGCAGATGCCTTGAGTCGCAAGTACTAAACCGAGGCAACTCAAGTAAAGACGAGTTTCATACCCCTATTGCAACAGTTGGGAAGAATGGAGATAGACCTAAAAATGGACAAAAGGGAAAGGTTCCTGGTGGCGAACGTGGTAGTGAGACCCAATCTAACTGAGCATATCCAGGCTCAACAAAACATGGATAAGGAGCTTCAACTCTACCTAGATTTAGTTAATAGAGAAACTAAACCGGACTACTACCTGCGAAATGATGGAGTGCTGACCTACAAGGGTAGGGTATATGTGCCTCAAAGTATGGAACTAAGGAGGTTAATTCTGGAAGAGGCACAAGATTCGGTATACGCTATGCATCGGGGCAGTACCAAAATGTACCATACCCTCAAACAAGGATACTGGTGGAAGGGTATGAAAAGGGACATTACGAAATATGTAGCTCGATGCTTGTTCTGTCAATAGATAAAAGCAAAGCATCAAAAACCATGAGGACTACTACAACCCTTACCAATTACAAAGTGGAAATGGGAGCACATCACCATGGACTTTGTCATGGGACTACTAGTGATAAGAAAGGGACGAGATGCGATTTGGGTCATTGTGGATAGATTGGTCAAATCAGCTCATTTCCTTCCTATAAGGGTGACAGACACGATGGAACAACTGGTCATCTTATACAGATAGGGATCCGGTGAGTATTGTATCAGATAGGGATCCAAGATTTACTTTAAGGTTCTGGCCAAGCTTACAAAGTGCTATGGGAACCAAGCTCCACATGAGCACGACATTCCATCCTTAGACAAATGGACAGTCTAAGCGAACCATTTAAACCTTGGAGGACATGCTAAGATCGTGCGTACTCACCATGAACAAAGGCTAGGAAGCATACTTGTGCCTGATGGATTTTGCTTAAAATAATAGTTATCAAGCTAGTATTTAGATGGCTCCTTTTGAAGCCCTTTATGGACGACCATGCTGTACCCCTCTATTTTGGGAAGATGTAGGGGAAAGAAAGTTAGAAAGGTAGAGTTAATCGAGGATGCCATGAAGAAGATAAAACTAATCAGGATTCACCTTAAGATCGCCCAGGACAGGAAAAAGAATTATGCGGATAATTGAAGGAAAGATCTAGAGTTTGAGGGGGGGAGATAAAGTATTCCTCAAAGTGTCCCCATGGAGGGGAATACTTAGGTTTCAACAAAGATGAAAGTTGAAACCAAGGTATATTGGTCCATATCCCATCATTTAAAGGATAGGACCGGTGGCCTATAAATTGGAACTACCTCCATACCTGCAGAGAATACATGATGTATTTCACATCTCCGTGCTTC
This sequence comes from Trapa incisa, assembly GCA_030064435.1. Taxonomy (NCBI): domain Eukaryota; kingdom Viridiplantae; phylum Streptophyta; class Magnoliopsida; order Myrtales; family Lythraceae; genus Trapa; species Trapa incisa. Next base: position 12,968,774 of record CM057777.1, read on the forward strand.
AGAAGTATCAACCTGATCCTAGTCATGTCTTGGACCAACCTCCAGTAGAGTTGGAAGAGAACCTGACCTATAAGATAGAACCGGTACAAATCATCGACCGGAGGTATAAGAATTTAAGGTATAAGAGGATTCCTATGGTCAAGGTTTTGTGGCAAAGCGAACCCGTGTAGGAAGAGACATGGGAAACTAAGAGTGTGATGAGGGATAGTTACCCTCAATTATTTAGCATATAACTGTTTTGGGGACAAAACCCCTAAAAGGAGGCAAGAGTAGTAAACCTGTCCTTTGATAATAAGAAAACTGGGGAAAGAACCGGTTATTTTCAATTTGAAAACTGAGTCAATCTACAAACCGGAACAGATAGAGAAAGTGCAAACCGGGAAATTTATGGATCCCGAGTGACCCAAAGAGTCCCAAAAGTAATGGAAATGTACTTAAGAATGAATTGGAGATGAAAACCAAACCACTTCAAGTGAATTGAATCTGAATCGGATTGAATTGGTTTGGACCGGGTTGAAGCACTATTGAACCGGATGTTAAATTCATTTTTCTAGGTGGCTTAAAAAATTCAAATTTTAGATTTGATGCCACCATTGGATAGAAAATGAATTTAGATAAAATTAAAAAATTTTAGATTTGAATAATTCGGTCGAATTGAAGGTGAACCGACCGGTTTAAGCTTTGAACCCGGTTCAGACAGGTCCATTCTAGTTCGGAACAGTGTCGTCTTCTTCCTTTAGATGAATGGACCACCGGAAAATCGCATAGCACCAGCAAAGCTGAAAATTCTCTAGCTAAGGAGTTTCAGGAAATGAATGACTGCCATTAAGACGCCAATCAAATGAGCAAGAACTCCCTGAGATTCCTATCTAAAGAGCCCCTCCTCATTCATCTTCTCCACACTTGAAAATCTCACCCTCTCTCAGCTAATTAGTTTTCCGGTGAAGCTCGAACCAGAGCTCCTATATAGGGTTTTTTCTAAGCTAGAGAAGGCATGATCGGGTTCTTTAGAACCGAGGAGAGTTCAGCTATATGCCTGTAGTCTCCATTTGCTTCGAGGGTCACTGTAAAAGCGTCGACGTGATCGAACAGCGAGCAGCTCCAGCAGATCAAAGCAACACTATTTCAACTGAGCTGAAATCGGCTAATTTGAGCCCTTCTCAAGCAAACCAAGCCCTCCCAACACCTCGACGATCCTCCTATAGCTGAATTAGAACTTAAAGGTAAGTCAATTGGGCTCCCCTTTGTAATTTTCGACCGGTGCTATAGAAAGAACTGACAGAACATTGATAATGAAATTCTCACTCAATTCTTGATCCTGGGAGGAACCTCAGGATACCAGCTATCTGCCCAGATCAAAAGCTCGGACTGTCACGCCCCCGATGGTAAGCTTTCTCTCTCTAAGTCTAGTTTTCCAGTGAAGCTCCGTTTGATTTCATTCCGGCACCAAATTGTGCGATTCAAAGTGCAATTGAATCGTATGAAGGTGTAGGAACTCCAATGTAACTTCAATTTCAACAATTAATTTCATTTGATTGATCAATTTGATTAAATCATATTTGGCAGAGTTAGAAGGTAAAGTAGAGGCACACCTTACCATTTTTGTAAAGTAGAGGCAAAATGGTAATTTTGAAAAAGTTGGGAGACCAAATTAGAAATTTTGAGAAATTCAACCCCTTTTTGTGAATTTGAATAAATTATGGTCCTAAGATGAATTTTAAAAGTTTCGGGACTCAATTTGAGTATAACCCGACATTGTAAATTAAAGTTAAATAAAAATAACTTTAGGGAAACTTTGGTTTTCTCATTCATTTGGGATGAATGAGGGCTATTAGGCCAAAGAATAATGAACAAGAACGTTCATATCGTGTAGGAACACGAAGTACCGAGAACGTCCGCTAAGACGAGTTCGAGTAAGTACAACAAGCCGGCTAAGAGAAATTTCATTGCATTAACGGGTGAGTGAAATTTTTATATCATACTTGGTTGGGATGATAAGCACCTCAGAAATGAAAACCCACTACTAAGTGTTATTTTAAACATCACACTTGGGAGGAGTGATGTGAAAATTAAGTGAAAAAAATTACTTATTGGTGTAAGTAGATCATACCCGGTTGGTATGATGAAACTTTCTTTAAGGAAGTGGAAAACCCGTTCTTTGGTTATGAGCAGAGATGTCCTCATACTCGGTGTGCCATTGCTTAAAAATTTTGGGAGACCTTCTTGACGGGAGCTCGAATAGCTCTATTAGGTTGGAGGCCTCGGTTTTGCAACTTAGGGGCTAATATGCCCAAATTTTGAAAATCTCGATAGTGGGCCCTAGGCCAGTTGGCACGAGCAGGAGCTTGTAAATAAATATGATTAATATGCCATGAAAACTTAAGTAATGAGTTGTTTGAGCATGGTACCAATACATGACCGACATACTCAGTCAACTAGCGGTAGTACAACATGACAGGTCTCCGGACTAGTCAAGACAAACAACTGTAGGTCGAGTTGAGGGTCGGGGTTGTTGGACCAGTGGCACCACATATTATGTGAAAATTTGTTGATTGTGCATGCACTGTGTTTATGGGACCTTCAAGACACCCAAGAGGGGTAGTGATGCGTCTTAGGGCTATGGACGACCCGATGGATATATGGGTAGTTAGTCGTACCAAAAGTCTTGTGAAGCTCAGAGTAGCTTCAAGCGCATGAGACCGGGGTGGGGATAGGATGAGGTCTTTGTCCTCATACGAATACAAAGATTTGTTATGGGATTGAGGCTCAGATGTCGCAAACATCCACTCATTCTCAGGGTAGAAGTGGACGTGCTTCTATTTAGGTGGTCGGTAAAGTCACTCTGATGCCACAAGTGGGTTTAGTGGACGGGCTGGCCTGCGATTGTGTGTTTTACCTTCATGATGAAGGATGTGTGTTGGGTGATGACACTATGGTTAATAAGAAATAGTGATAAAAACTGAAATTTAAAATGAAAGGTTTTTAAAAGAAAATAAAGAGTTTGACACACTCCAAATCAAACATTTTCCTAAATGTTAAATTTTGAAAACCCATTCATTGAGTCGTTGTACTCACCCTCTCTCTTATATCCCTTTCAGGTAACCCCAGAAAGCCTACCCAAAGTCCATCGGCTAATACGCTTGTAAGACAGGTATGATCAGTTTAAAATTTTATGCAGTTTTGATTTATGTTATTATAGGAAAGGTGCAAGTTTAAAGGGTGTGTTACTCTTCACGGTTTATAAACAAGGGGCCACCCTTAGTAAACCGGGAGAGTGGTGGGTTGATCATGGGCATCCGACCAAACCATGTCGGGGCATGACATAATGCTTGGCCTTGTCATGCTCAAATAATGGGCTCTTCCTTACCTGAGTCATATTTCCCTAGGATAGTTTGGCTTACATGTCCCTCAAAGCACAACGTTCTCTTGAACTTGTCTTTGACCATTTAACATTTATAAAGCACTTCCATAATGGTTATTTTCAATCTTTCTCTCTTTCAAGGTTTGTATAATGTCACCCCTATTTTCGTCTAGTGGTATTTCTTTGACTATCATCATTGTTATCCAATCGTCCATTTTGCCTTTGATGTCATATCCTTTATAACCGTATTGGTTTCATTACTTACTCGTCTTTTCTCAACTTATTTATTGGGTCTTTCAAATTTCAAGTCTTTGAGTTTCCCGATACATATTGATATTCTGAAGCTCTTCCTTTCTTACATAATTTCTCATTCTCAGTGGCTTCCTTTCCCAAGAACTTTCCTTTTTCTTACTCCACTTTTACTCACTTGTGGTCTTTTCACGATTCTCTATTCTGAGTTAGTTCCTTTCTTACTCGTATGACATCTTTTGATGTTGTCTTCCTACTTACTCATTACTTGGGTTTAACTTACCCCGTGTACCATTATGATTACTTTTCTTTTAAGCTTGATCCTTTCATCTACAACATCTCATCTTTGAGGAGCTTATCTTCTTTCCAATTTTTTTCATCTCATTTCCTCCCAATTGGAATACATATGTTTTTCCAAGGTTCCCTCCCTTGGTAAGTTTTATACTCCTTTTCTCCCGAAATTCTCTTCTAGTCTTACCATTGCGAATGTCTAACCTTAAATGACATTCCTTGATGTTATCCTCTCCTACTCACCTTTACCCTTGAGAAACTACGGTGACCTCTTGTATACCTCATCTTCATTCTCACTTACTCCCGGTATTCATCTATTTCTTGGAGGTGAAGTTCACATCCTCCTTCATTTCACAATCTCTTGATCGTCCTGCAGAAAGCTTATTTAACTTTCTTATAGCTTTTAGGTCGTTACTCCGGTCTTAGCCATTTATCTCTTTATGACTTTCCTCTGTCCTTATTTCTCACAGGTTTTGGCCTTTCCATCTTTTCATTCTTTACCGGGATTGTGACCTTCACAAGGGTCAATTCGTTAATTGTCTCACTCGTCTCATCCTCTTAGTTTAATTATTTTAAGAGGATTGTCTCTCGAATCTTCTTGTCTTTGGTATCTATCCATTTGCCTAATTTAGGGTATGATCCTTACTACTCCCAATCCTTCTTGGAGTGTAGTTTATTTATTTTTTTTCCCGGATGATCTAGTTGTTATGGATTATTTCCTTCAACTGGGTCTGTCTAGAATCCCTATTTGGTTTCCCTACTTTCTTACATGTAGATCATACTTAACCTATCCAAGCACTCACTTAGCCACTTGTACTTTTTACTAAGGTCCTTATCTTGGCTCTTTTGTGATATTTCCTCTATTGATTTTCTTAACTTGGAGTTTTCCCTTCCTCGATCCTACTTCCAATTCTCACCCTTCTTCTAGGGTCTTCCGTTCGAGGATTCTTATATTTGATCTCCCTACTGCTCCTTAAAAGTTCTTCCTTCATTCTTTTCTTATACTTACAGACCTTTGTAAGGCTTATTCACACTGAATTCCTCCCTTTTTGTTCCATATCTCCACTTCCCATAAGTCCCCCTATTTTATGGAGTTCTTAAGAAATTGTATCCTAACTTTGTCCAAGTAAGCATTATTCCCGGGGCTTTCTTGTTTGTCTTGTCTTAATTATCTTAACATCCTTAGTATTCCTCATAATCTTCTTTCTTTCTTCCTGATCCGCTTCCATTCCTTTAGTTTCCTTTGGAATAGTCTATTCCTTTTTGTTTTCCTTACTCTTATTCTTTGAGCCTTTCCTTAACTCCTTAAACTCTCCATAATTCCATGCTCTTTGATGCTCACTTCCCTTTGTTCCAAATTTCTCCTTCCTTTCCTTAGTTAGGATCTCCCTTGGGTGAACTCTAAGAGTCTCTTCCTTGCCAAATTTTATTGTACTTATGAGGGAAAGTCTTAAAGGTTGGGATTAACTAGAAATAACCCATTTTTCCTTCCTTAGGTAATTTTCTACCATTTACTTTGATCTTTATTAGCATACTCTTATTGCTTTGAATTTATCAAGGAGATACAAAAGTTTTATCAAGAAGTTTCACTTTCATTCATTTAAGAAATATTTTATTGCCATACTTGGCTTATTGTAGAAATTTTCTACCCACTAATTCCTTGGGGTGATAGGCTGAGAGTTAGCCTTGGAACGGTTGTGAGACTCTTGATTAGATGGCTCTGAAGAACTAGTTGGGGTCCATTCATATTCCCTTATGGGATGAATTTCATGTATGACCTCCAATCCTTATTGCCTTAATACCTCTGCCTTGCACTCATATGTCCACTTCATCCATTGAGAGGGATTAAAGCTGGATTGGTAGGTGGGGGCACTTGGTGGACCTTAATGAAAGTGGCATATGCATCCCAGTAGTTGTCCCAAGCCTCTTTCTTAGTTGGATTCCTCTCCAGTTATTGTGGGGCTGGAGCAGAGGTTGGGCTCCTAGGAGGAGGTACAAGTTCCTCTTGTCTTGGGGAAGGGTATGTGATGCCTTCTAGTTCAAATAAGGCTCTGAAAAGTTTCCGATAATCTTCCACCATTACCTTAGGTACTCTTTTTGTACCCTTTAAGAATCTTTGAACAACTGCCTCCCTTAGGATAGGTGTCTTTTTCAGGGTAATGGGTGCAATATTGGATTTCACAGCGAACTTCCTAGGGATTCTCCTCCCTACATGATAGTTAAAGTTTGTTAATGTCATGACATAATATTGATAATGTTTCAAGGGAACTTAGCTCTGATACCACTCAAGTTTTCATGCCATGATCCAGTTTGGTCGGATCCTCGTGAACAACCTGTTACTCCTTTGGTTCAAGAGGGGTTTCCCCCTTCTTTAATTCAAGAGGAGCTAGGCATAATCTCAACCTCATTTCGTAGAATAACATAAATCAATAATAATGCAATCTTAAGAGGAGATTAAGCATACCTGACACAGGGTAAATCCTGGTGTTATCCCTAGTCATTCTCTAATCCCAAAAAGGCATAAAAAAGGTGGGTAAGTTTCTACAACTCAATGAATGGGTATTTTAAAAATAAAGTTTCAATAAAATAGTTTTTGGATTGGAGTGTGCCAGACTCCTTATTCCCTTTAAAATTCTTTCTTCCTTAATTTCTTGGTTTTCAAAGCTAATTCTCATCATTAAACAACAAACTGTGTTTAGCAACCAACACACACCCTTCACCATGAAGGGATCACACATTCGCAAGGCAACCCGTCCATTGCACCCACTTGTGGCATCTGAGCAACTTTATTGGCCACCTAGAAAGAAGCTCGTCTACTTCTACCCGGGGAATGAGTGGATGTATGCGACATCCAACCCTCAGACCCAACAAGAAAACTCTGTGTCTGTAAAAGGACAGAGACCTCATCCCAACCCCACCCCAGTCTCGTGTGCATGAAGTTACGTCGAGCTTCCCTAACTGCTGGCATGACAAACTGCCCTTATCTCCACCATGTTATCCACTAATCCCTAGGACGCATCACAACCCCTCTTGGGTATCTTGATGGTCTTGAACCTTAGTGCATGCACAAAACAATAGTTTTCATCATAAGCCATTTAATCTTTGGTGCCATTTGTCCAACCGCCCCGACCCTCAACTCGACCTGTAGCTGTTTGTCTAGATCGGTTCATCGATCAATCTTGTCGCACTGCAGCTAGTCCATTGAGTATATCGGTCATGTCTTGGTACCATTGCCAAAAACATCATTCATTAAAGTTTTCATCGCTTAATATCATGTTTTTTACGAGCTCCTACTCGTGCCAACTAGCCTTGGACCCACTGTATGAGATTTTCAAAATTGGGAATTTTAGCCCCCAAGTTCCAAAATTGAGGACTCTGGCCTATCTGAGCTATTTGAGCTCCCGTCAAGAAGGTCTCCCAAAAAGTTTAAGTAGTGTCATACAATTAGGGGAGAGCACTTCCAACAAAATAATTTTTTTCATTCGTCTATCACACCGGCCGAGTGTGATGACATCTCTACTTACAATCGGTAAATGGGTTTTCCACATCCTTCCAGGAAGTCCATCATACCAAACGGATATGATCCACTAACAACCGCTTAGTTTTTTCACGTAATTTCCACATCACCCCATCCTGGTGTGATATTAAAAATTCCACATAATAGTTGGTTCTAACTTCTGAGGCACTCATCATCCCAACCGGGTATGATGCGAAAATTCCTGCTCACACGTTAATGTAGTGAATTCCTCTTAGTCGACTTTTTGCCTCCACACGAGCTTGTTTTGGCTGGCGTTCCCGGTACTTTGTGTTCCTATACGATATGAACATCCTTGTTCATTATCCTTTGGCCCGATAGCCTTCATTCACCACAAATGAATAAAATACCAAAACTTTTCAATTATTTGTAATTATGTCCTTAAAGTTCTTTTTCTTTAACTAGGTCCCTAATGCCAATTTTTCCCCAAATTGAGTCCCGAAACTTCAAAAATTTACTTTGGGACCTCAATTTATTTAAAATTACAAAAGGGGTTCAAGTTTCCCAAATTCCCAATTTGGTCCCCAACTTTTCCAAAATTACCATTTTGCCCCTACTTTACAAAAATAGTAAATTTCACCACAAAAATTCCAAAAATTGATCAATTGGTCATCCAACATCTTTTTCATTTCCAATTGTCCCTCAATTTTAGGAAATTGCACTTTAGTCTCTCAAATTTTTTAAATCCCCAAAATCTCTCCAATTTTTCCCCTAATTTCCCCCTTTCAACTTGGTCAAATTTGATTTCATCAAATTTACCAATCAGTCGAGGTTAATTGTTGAAATTGAGGGTAGATTTGAGTTCCTACATATCCATACGATTCAATTGCACTTTGAGTCACATGAAATTATGCTAGAATGTGCTCAAATTGAATTGTATGGACATAGAGAGAGAAAGTTTCAAAAGCTTACCAGCGGGGGCATGACGGTCTGAGCTTTCAATCTAGACAGATATCTCTTATCTTAAGGTTTCTCTAGAATCAAGAATCACCTCAATTCTTGTCGAATTTAGGGAGAATTCAGCCAGTAAAGATTTATCGGTTCTCTCTTTAGCACTGATTAGAATTCACGGAGGTGGGCCAAATTGGCTTACCTTTCCACTCTTATTCGATCATATGATGGTTGAGGGAGTGTTGGGAGAGCTTGGTTTGGCCTAAGGAGGGCTCTAATCGGCTGATTTTAGCTCAATAAATATAGGGCAGCTTTAGTCCGCTGGAGTTGCTTCACTGTTTGATCACATCGGCGCTTCTTTGGCGATCCTTGGAGCAATAGAGACCATTATCGGGTAGCTGACTTCTCCCCGAGACTAAAGAACCCAACAATGCCTTCTTTAGCTCAAAAAAGACCCTATGTTGGAGCTTTGGTTTGAGCTTCGTTAGAAATTTGAGTAGCTGAGAGAGAGTGAGGTTTTCGGGTGTGTCGAGGATGAATGGAGAGGGGCTCTTTATATAGGGAGCTCGGGGACTCTCCAATTGTCCATTTGGCACCTTAATGACAATCATTGATTACCTAAAACGTATTGAACAGAAATATCTCTTCTTTGCTGGCATTGTTCAATATTCCGTCAAGTGAACAATGCTATCATCTGAAGGAAGACGACACTATTCTGAATTGGACCGGACCGGTCCAAACCAGGTTCAATGCTTAAAGTGATAGGTTCATGCTCGATTCCACCAAGTTTTTCAAAATTAAAAATTTCTAAATTTATCTAAATTCTTTCTCTATCAAATGGTGGCTTCAATTCTTCAATTTGAAATTTCTTAGCCACCTATAAAAATGAATTTAGCATTTGGTTCAATGACAGTTCAAACTAGTCCAAATCGGTTCAATTTGGTTCGGATCTAGTTCACCTAAAAAAGTCTAGTTTTCTCTCCCAAATTCTCCTAAGGTCCCTTTCCAAAGTTTTTATGACTCTTTGGTTCACTTGGGAGTTGTAATTTTCTCAATTTGCCCATTCTCTAGTTATCGGGGTTTATGAACTAGTTCAGTTTTCTCACTTGGTTTAATTGGTTCTTTCTCTATTTTTCCTTAAATCCAAAGGGTGGGGTTTATAGAGAGAGGGAGAGAGATAAAGAGATGGTAAGAGAGAGGAAGAGAGAGAGAGGTCGAAAAAAGGAGAGAGGTAGAGAGAGGGAGAAAGGGGAGAGAGATTATAAGAGATAGAGGTAGAGGGAGAAATGAGGAGAGAGAGGGAGAAGGGGAAGAGAGAGAATGGTGGAAGTAAAGTTAGAAAGGGAGGAGACATGGAGAGGGAGAAGAAAGTCAATGTTTTATTTATGATTTTTTTTAGAGTTTTAAGGGTATTTTTAGAGTTTTCATTGTTTTTTTAGGATATTTAGGGTATTTTAGGGTTTTAGGATTTTTTAGGGTTTTTGAGAATATGATCACACATTAGATAAAATAGAGAATTGATGTGACTTAATAATGTTCGAAGTGTTCCACTACTTACAAGTCATAAGAAATGGGTCCCCACCCCTTATCTGCCCATAATATTATTTCACACGGGAAGAGATAGATGGTGAGAGCAAGAAAGGGGAGATAGAGGTAGAGAGGGATAAAGGAAGAAAGGGAGAGTGTAAGAGAGAGGAAGAGAGAGTGAGATCGGTATAGGGAGAGAGGAAGAGAGAGAGGAAGAAAGGGAAGAGGTAAAGCGAGAGAGAGAGAGAGAGAGGAAGAAAGGGGAGGGGTAAAGCGAGAGAGAGAGAGAGAAGAAAAAGAAGAGGTGATGGGGTAGAGAGAGGGAGAGAGAGACAAGGAGAGATAGAGGTAAAGGTAGAAGGAGGAGAGAGAGGTAGAAATTGGGAGAAGGGGAAGAGAGAGAAAGGGTGAGGTAGAGCTAGATTGCAAGGAAATGGGTGGGGAGGATATAGAAGATTTTTAAGGTTTTTTAAGGTTTTTTGATATTATGATACCATATTGGATAAAATAGAGAAGTGTTGTAAATTTATAAGGTTTGAAGTTTTCCACTACTTACATGTCATAAGAAATGGAATCGACCCTTTATCTGCCCATAATATTATATCACAGGGGAAGAGATAGAGGGAGATAGGAAGAAAGGAGAGAGAGAGGCAAAGAGATGGAGAGAGGGAGTGTTGGATGAGAGAGGGAGAGATAAATAAGCATGGTCCAATATCGGCCCACATTAGTTAAAATAGAGAAATGTTGTAGATTTATAACATTGGAAGCATTCCACTACATACTATGAGTCATAGTAAATGGGTTGGAACCCTTATTGACCCATAATATTATCTCACATGAGGGTGTGAGGTAGAGATATCAAGAGAGGAAGAGAGGGAGGGAGAAATGAGAGAGTGGTAGAGTGAGAGAGAGAAGAATAGGTGAGGGGTAGAGAGAGGGATAGAGGGACGAGGAGAGAGAGGGAGAGAGTTAGAGAGAGAAAGATAGAGGTAGAGCAAGAGAGGGTGAAAAGAGGGAAGAAAGAAGAGATAAAGTGGTAGAGTGAGGGAGATATCGAGAGAGGAAGAGAGGGAGGGAGAAATGAGAGAGTGGTAGAGTGAGAGAGAGAAGAATAGGTGAGGGGTAGAGAGAGGGATAGAGGGACGAGGAGAGAGAGGGAGAGAGTTAGAGAGAGAAAGATAGAGGTAGAGCAAGAGAGGGTGAAAAGAGGGAAGAAAGAAGAGATAGAATATTTTTTAGGGGTTTTTAGTGTTTCAGGGGTTTTTAAGGTTTTTTTAAAATTTTCTTAGAGTTTTTAGGGGTTTCTAGGCTGTTTAGGGTTTTAAAGATTTTTTGGGAGATTTTAGGATTTTTATGGTTTTTAGAGTTTTTGGCAGATTTTTTTTTAGATATTTAGGTTTTTTTTTATGGTTTTTGGGTTTTTTTAATGGCTTTTAGGGGTTTTTTTTAATGGATTTTAGGGGTTTTTAAAGTTCTTTAGGGTTTTTAAGATTTTTTTAGTTTTTTAGGATTTATAGTATTTTTAGGGTTTTATGGTTTTAAGGATCTTTAGAGTTTTTTAGAAATTTTTATGTTTTTAAAATTTTTCTTAGGTATTTAGGGTTTTTAGAGTTTTTTAGGGGTTTTAGTGTTCTTTTAAGGTTTTTAGGGTTCTTTTAGGATTCTTAGTGTTTTATGATTTTTTAGGGTTTTAGTAGGTTTAGGGGTTTTTGGATATTTATAGATTTTTTTAAAAATATTTAGATTTTTTTAGAGTTTTTAGGGTTTTTTTTTTGTTTTTTAGGGTTTTAGGGTTTTGTAGGATTTTAAGTTTTTTTTTATCTTTTAGGATTTTGAAGGGGTTTTCGAGTTTTTTTTTTATGGTTTTACAAGTTTTAGGGTTTATTAGGGTTTTTTAGATTTTTAAGTTTTTAAAGGTTTTTAGGGTTTTTTTAATTTTTTTTAGGGGTTTTGGGATTTATTAGAGGTTTTTAGAATATAATCCTAAATTTGATAAAATAGTGAAGTATTGTAACTTTATAAGATCATATGTGTTCCACTACTTAGAAGATGGAGAGAGGTATTATCTCAAAGGGGGTTTTTTTTTATGGTTTTAAGATCATATGGTTTCGAGTTTTTTTTATCCTATTAAGAAATAGGTCACACCCCTTATTGGCCCTTAATATTATCTCAAAGGGGGTGACATAGAGGGATAAAGATGGAGAGAGGTAGAGAGAAATGGGTCTGACCTATTATCGGCCCACGTTAGATAAAATATAGAAATTTTATGGATTTGTAAGTTTCAAGTGTTCCACTACTTAGTACAAGTCATAAGAAATAGGCACGACTGCATATCGACCCATAATATTATGTCACAGGAGGGGAAGATAAAGGTAGAAAGAGAAAGGATGAGCAAGAGGGAGAGAGACGAGAGAGAGAGAGAGGGAGAAGGGGAAGAGAGAGAAAGGGTTTTTTTTAGAGTTTTTTAAGGGTTTTTAGGATTTTTAGTATATTTTAGTGTTTTATGGGTTTTTTTTGGATTTTTAATGGTTTTTAGTATTCTTGAGTATATGATCCCACATTGTATAAAATAGAGAATTGTTGTGACTTTATAATATTTGAAGTGTTCCACTACTTACATATCATAAGAAATGGGCCTTACACCTTATAGTCCCATAATATTATCTCACACGAGTAGTGATAGATGGAGTGTCACGCCCCGGTCCAGTTTGGTCAGATCCCCGTGATCAACCCACCACTCTCCCGGTTTATTAAAGGATTTCCCCTTATTGTAAATCGTAAAGAGTAAGGCATCCTTTAACTTGCACTTTTTCCTGGAATAGCATATTTTTAAGGGTAGGCTTTCCGGGATTTCCTGAAAAGGATATAATGGAGGGGGTGAGTACGACTACTCAGTGAATGGGGATTCCAATCTTTTGAATTTCAAGAAAAACATTTATATGAAGTGTGCCAAACTTCTTTCTTTTCAAAAATCCCTTCATTAAAAAATATTCAGGTTTTTCCATTATTTCTTAATTACTGGTGTGTCATCACCCAACACACATCCTCTAGCATGAAGGTTACACACATTCGCAAGTCAGTATCACTACTGAACCCGCTAGTGGCTTCAGATCGACTTTTCCTGCCACCCGGATAGAAGTACGACCACTTCTACCTTGAGAATAAGTGGATGTACACGACATCCGACCCACAATCCCGAAATCACTTCTTCATGTTCGTATGAGGACAGAGACCTCATCCTGTCCCCACCCCGGTCTCATGCGCTTGGTGCTACTCCAAATTTCGCACAGACACCTGGAACAACAAACTGCCATTATAGCCACTAGGTCATCCAGTGCCCTTAGGACGCATCACTACCCATCATGGGCATCTTGATGATCCCGTACTCACAGTGCATGCACAAACAATATTTTCTCATATTGCCATGTAATATGTGGTGCCACTAGTCCAACGGTCCCGACTCTCAACTCAACCTACAATTGTTTGTCTTGATTGGTCCGTCAACCTGTCATGTCGCACTACCGCTAGTTGACTGAGCATATCGGTCCTATCTTGGTACCATAGCCAAACAATTCACTTATTAATTTTTATGGTACATATATCATGTTCGTTTACGAGCTCCTGCTCGTGCCAATTATCGGCTCGAATTAGATAAAATAGAGAAATAGAGTGAGAGAGGTAGAGAGAGATGGAGAGAGGGACAGTGGATTGATAGAGTGAGAGAGAAATGGGTTTGACCAATTATCGGCTCGAATTAGATAAAATAGAGAAATATTGTGAATTTATAAGGTTGTAAGTGTTCTAATACTTACTACAAGTCATAAGAAATGGGTCGCACCCCTTATCGACCCATAATATTATCTCACATGGAGGAGTGAGGTATAGAGAGATGGAGAGAGAGGGGGAGAGAGAAGAAGAAAGGGGAGAGAGGAAGAGGTGAGGGGTAGAGAGTGGGAGAGAGATAGAGGTAGAGGGAGAGAGGGGAAGGAGTAGAGAGAGAAAGATGGAGCTAGAGCAAGAGGGGGAGGTCAAAGGGAGGGTAGAAGAGAGAGAAGGGTTTTTAGGATTTTGAGGATTTATTAGAGTTTTTAGGCTTTTTAAAGTTTTAGAGGTTTTTAACCTTTTTTAGTTGTTTTAAAGTTTTTATGGGTTTCTAGAGTTCTTTTAATTTTTTTCAAGTTTTTTGGATTTTTATGGTTTTTAGACGCTTTTAGTGTTTTTTTATAGATTTTAGAATTTTTTATGTAATACAAAACAAACAGCAAAATAAACAATAATATACCGTAAGATATATTTGAAAAAATATAAAAATAGTAATAAATACTTAAAATAAATTAGTTTTTTTAAAAATTATAAAACACGTAAAAATATAAAAAAAATGAGAGCGTTAAACACATAAAAATGAGTAAGAATCAACAAAAAAAGTATAAAATATGTAAAATAATAATAAAAATGTAATAAGAATTATAAAAAATATTAAGTAATAAAAAACACACAAAAAAAATAAAAAATAGTAAGAAACTCATAAATGGCTAACATAATATAAAAAATAAATTTAAATAAACACCATAAATAGTAAAATAAATAATTAAAATAATATAAACTTATAAAAATAATAAGATATACTCACGCTTTAAGATAAAAGTGTCGAAAATCAATTATAATAAATTAACAATTTTAAGATATTGAAAAATATAAAAAAAAAAAGTAAATTCTAATCATATCGAGAATTATAAAAATAGTAAGTAAAACTAAAAATATAGGTAAATATAAAAAAATAAATCACAAATAAAATTATAAAAAAGTGTAAATGAAACTAAAATAATAAGTAAATACTAAAAATAATAAGAAATTATTAATTAAACAATAAAATAAAATAAAAACCTGAAAATAAAAATACAGTGTCTGAGGGTTGAAGAGGAGTGAGTGATTATTTGAGGTGTCGCCTATATAAAAAAATCATTGGTGGTGCCTCACCTGTCACTTGAAATCAATTAGTTTAACTGTTATAAAAATTGGCAAAAAATATAGGATCTTGGGAGTGACTCATATTCAACCACCAAGAGGTCAGAATGGAGTAGAGGGTCCATGAAGCCTTCCTTATGGGTGTTATTTGTATCAAAACTATGATGGTAGGGACGTGGTCGGGGTCAACTGAAGTTTAATTGAGTGACGGAAAAATAGGGCAGCAACATGGGGTGAAACATAACAGGTGGGCTTTCAAAGGGCGAATCGATTCGGTTTAAGCCCGACCAATGACTGGTTTAAGCCTGACCAAATGACTACCGGAAGTGGGAGTGTCCAGGAGGGTATGCGGTAGTAATTTTGAGCCAATTCATAGTCGGTAGAGTATCCGCCGACTTTCTAAAGTTTCCACTGTAAAAAAAACAGAACATCCCAACTCAATCCAAGTTTCACATAGAATTCTAACATGTTGCAGGAGAGATTGCAGAAATAATTTTAAGGAAATTCAGGGTAAGCCGACCGATTGCATAAAAAATTATCAAGATTAAGGTTTTTTTACAGGAATTTATGTGACCAGTACCTATACGTACGGAGAAAAATATAGTTTGCAGGGTTCGGGCAAGCACAGCATGGGTGCAGGCTGGGAAGAATTGTTCCGTCAAATCAATTCTATAAATTATATTTTTTATTTTTATTTATATATTTAATCTAAAATTTTAATATTTTCTAATTGAAAATATTTTAATATATAAATAGACAATGTTTAATGTTACAATGATTATTTAAAACAAATATTTACAATCATTTAGCATGAGAGAAATTTGTGTATTTATCAAATAGAGACTTATACCATTATGATAATGACAAAATTCACTTCTTCCCCAGCATAGAACATAGAATATATAGTTACAAATAGCATTATATAGTTACAAATAGCTATCTCACCGTTTGTAAATTTTTAGTTATATATAAATGATAAAATAAATTTAAAAAAAAATTAATTTTGATTTCTTTTATAGGAAAATGAAAATTAAACTTTTTAATAATTTATTTTATCATTTCTATAATATAACTAAAAATTTATGAAATTATGAACAACTATATAGAATACTTAAAAAAATAAGAAATTTTTTCACATTTTAAATATAACTTATAATTAAAACTATTAATATGATTTAGTGGATTAATTAGATTAAAATAACTACAATTAAATCTTTTATGGTTTAACTTGGCTGTATTTTGTGAAATGGGTATAGATCTTAAATGCCATAACAAATTTTCCTCACATTTTGGTCATTTTAGGAAGTAAATGTGGAAATTCTCTCTCTCTTAAGCTATATTTTGTCACTTTTGTTTGACGTTATCACATGATCCAAACATCCTTTAAAAATCAATTTAGTGCATGAATCGATTGAGTTAAGATAGTTGATGATAAATAATTGGCTTACAAATATTTGGGAGCAAAAATAAAGCAGTTCTCTTTGAAGTTGTTGGTGATGATAAGCAGAACTACAAACAAAGATTGAGAATGTACAAAAACAATACAAATTCTATATGGTAAATTACTATTAGCATATTAGATGATCTCATTCAAAAGCATATAGTTAACACATATCTTCACCGTAAGATTGGTTCTATCTTCACCGTAAGATTGGTTGTGTACCAATTGCGCCTATAGGAGACACTAATTGAAATTATAAGGGGTTTTGAAAAGAAGAGAAATTAAGAGTACCCATTACATTTTAGGATTTTTGAGTAAAAAATTGCTAGTTACCTAAGTAATTATGAAATCATATGTGTAACCTAAATCCTAATATCGAGAGATTACTCCTTACAAATCATTTTTATAATTCTAAACTTGCTCATTTCATTTGGTTACCTAATATTTAGTTTTCACTTTCATAGATGAATAGAAGATCTTATGTGTAAAGCCCACTCTTTTAAGTTAAGAAAAACTGGGAAAAGACCTAGTCAAACTAAGTGAGAAATATCGGACCGGTTCACAAACCCGATCATTTGAGGGTTTATAAAACCTTGGAAAAGAACTTTAAGATAAATTAGAAGAGAAAAACCAGACCGGTTAAGATGAACTAGATCCCATTAGAATACTTAAATTAAGCATGCTTGCGTGATAGTGGTCATAGGATGGGTGGCCTCCTTATTTTACACCTATATAAAAAGCTTATCTCCATTCATCCTCCACACACCTGAGCACTCCTCTCTCTCTCCCTTTATTGCTCCAATTCCCAATGAAGCTCGAACCAAAGCTTTGACTTGGGCATTTTTCTTAACCTCAGAAGGAGAGCTCGAGCTCTTTAGATTCTGGGGGAAGTCAGCTATCTGATAACAACCTCCATTCGATCCGGAGATCATCGCTGACATAATCAAATAGTAAAGTAGCTCTGGTAGACCAAAGATACCCTGTTTTAGTCTAGCTAAAATTGGTCGAATTCAGCTTTCCTCAAGACAAACCAATCCTTCCCAACACCTCCATAACCCTCCTATAGTAGAATTAGAGCGGAAAGGTAAGCCAATTTGGCTCCCATCTACAATTTTCGACCAGTGCTAAAGAGAGTACCGACAGAAGTTTGATGATAAAATTCTCATCCAATTCGGTATCAATTGATACAATTCTTGATTCTAGGATAAACCTCATGACGAGAGCTATCTGCTCAAATCGAAAGCTCGGACTGTCGTGCCCTAACATTAAGTATTTGAAGCTTTCTCTCTTTATAGTCTATTTTTTGATGAAGCTCTGTTTGAGCTCATTTTGACATCAAAACTTGCGATTCAATTTGCTATTGAAATATATGAAGATATAGGATCTCAATTTTAACTTCAATTTCAACAATTAGAAGTGTTTGATTGGTTAATTTGATGAAGTCAAATTCGGTTGTGTTAAGGAGTTGAAATTGGGGAAATTTGAGGATTTTCGAAATTTAAAGGACCAAAATACAATTTAGTAAAATTGAAGGTCAATTGGGTATGATAAGAATGTTAGAGAGCCAATTGAGCAATTTTAGAATTTTTGGGGTAAAACTTACCATTTTTGTAAAGGAAGGACAAAATGGTAATTTTGGAAAAGTTAGGGACCAGATTGGAAATTTGGGAAATTAAACCCCCTTTTATGAAATTGAATAAATTGAGGTCCCAAGGTGAAATTTAAAAATTTCGGGACTCAATTTGAGGAAAAACCGGCATTAGGGACATAAAGGTAAAGAAAAATAACTTTAGGGACTTAATTGCAAATAAATAGAAAGTTTAGTTTTCTCGTTCATTTTCAATGAATGGAGGCTATTAGGCCGAGAGATAATGAACAGTGATGTTCATATCGTGTAGAAACACGAAGTACCGGGAACGCCAGCAAGGACAAACTCGCATGAATACAAAGAATCGGTTAAGAGGAATTCGCTGTATTAACGGGTGAGTGGGCTAATTTACACTTCATACCCAGTTGGGATGATGAACACCTTTTCTAAATTGGAAGCTATCGTGAGTGGTACTTTTAACATCATACCTGGTTGGGGTGATGGGCTAATTAAGTTAAAAATCACTTATCGATTGTGAGTGGGCTTACTAACATCATACCCGGTTGGGATGATTAGCATAATTTAAAGTTAAAAATCACTTACCAGTTATGAGTGAGAATTTTATATCATACTCAGTTGGGGATGATAAGTACCTCGAAATGAAAACCCACTACTCAGTAGTATTTTAAAGATCACAACTTAGAAAAGTGATGTGAAAATGACGTAGAAAAACTACTTAAATATTGTAAGTAGATCATACCCGGTTGGTATGATGAAACTTTCTCAAAGGAAGTGGAAAACTTGTTCATCGGTTATGAGTGGAGATATTCTCATACTCAGTTGGTATGATAGATAGTGAAAATTTTATTTTGTTAGAAGTGCTCTCCCTTTACTGTGTGCCACTACTTAAACGATTTGGGAGACCTTATTGACAGGAGCTCGGATAGCTCTGTTAGGCCGAAGGCCTCAATTTTGGAACTTGGGGGCTAATATGCCCGATTTTAAAATTCTCGTATAGTGGGCCCAAGACTAGTTGGCACGAGCAAGAGCTTGTAAACAAAACATGAGTTATATGCCATAAAACTTTAAATAAATGAATTATTTGGCCATGGTACCAAGACAGGACAAACATACTCAGTCAACTAGCGGTAGTGCAACATAATAGGTCGACGAACCAGTCAAAACAAATAGTTGTAGGTTGAGTTGAGGGTCAGGGCCTTATACTAGTGGCACCACAAATTATATGGTAAGATGTGAAAATACTGATTGTGCATGCACTGTGATTACAGATCTTCAAGATGCCTAAGAAGGGTAGTGATGTGTCCTAGGGCCCTAGATGATCTAGTGGGTATAAGGGTAGATCGTCGGTCTAGGTGACCATGCGAAGCTCGACGTAGCTTCAAGTGCATGAGATCGAGGTGGGGTCGGGATGAGGTCTATGCCCTCATACATACACGAAGAATTGATTTCGGGATTGAGGATTGGATGTTGCATACATCCACTCATTTTTAGGGTAGAAGTGGACGTGCTTCTATATAGGTGGCCGGTAAAGTCGCTCCAACGCCACAAGTGGGTTCAGTGGACGGGATGGCCTACGATTGTGTGAATGACCTTTATGATGAAACATGTATATTTGGTGATCACATACCGTGATTAATAAGAAATGGTGATGAAAACAGAGATTTGAAATGAAATGATTTTTGAAAGAAAATAAGTAGACTAGCACACTACAATATAAATCTTTTTCCTAAAAGTTAAATTTCAAAAACTCATTCACTAAGTAGTCGTACTCACCCCCTCCCTTATATCCCTTTCAGGAAATTTCGAAAAGCCTACCCTTAAAAACTATCATCTAAGATGCCTAGGAGACGGGTATGATAGATTTATAATTTTATGCAATTTTGATTTATGTTATTATAGGAAATGTGCAGGTTTAACGGACGCCTTACTCAGGAGATTTGCGGGTTGATCACGGGGATCTGACCAAACTAGGTCGGGGTGTAACATTATGCCCCTAGAATTTTTTAAAATTCTTATTTTTACCACATGTTCAAAACATATTCAGAAATAAAGTCATATGGGTTTATACACATTTGAAAATATTTTATTTTGAAATAAAATAAGGCATAATGACTAGATTAATTTAATAATATATTTAATTTATGGTATATTATGATTGAAAAATCAATTTTATCCATTTATTAAGCAAGTTAGGAATGAGGTTTATTTCATGTATGATATGTCAAGCTTTTAAGTCATCTTATATTATATACATAATATACATAACTCATAATTCTCATACTAAGTCCCCCTTAAATCATCTTAGTTACTTTCCATCAAACAATATCATATCAAATTATTCATATACCTTCATATATATATATATATAATATTTATGAATGTATATTTGTGATATTAAGTGATAATTATGAATGCATTTCATATATAAATAAAAGTGATATTGGTTGGAAGTCTATTTATTTACATATTGATAAAAAAAAAGATGAATTTTTAAGCTACGTTTCATCATATATCTAAAAGACTATTAACTACATTTAACACAATGTAATGGTATTATATTTTGTGTATGTGTTTACTTTGAAACGTTAATGATGTGGTGTAGAAGATTGACAGATGGACAAGAATAATTGTTGAGGACTTTGGTGGCAGGAAGTATAATTGAAAACAATTGGTGATAGAGAGTGTGTGACTATGATAGCTTGCTAGCAAGTGGTCTAAAGAGAGAGTTGAGGTTGAATAAAGGTGGTGAAAGTATGTTCACTCCTTGGATAAGTTAATGGTGATGTCCTATATATTTGTAATGGTCCTTCAAGTAGATTTGTTGGTTACCGAGTTGAGGCCATTCTAACTTTTATAACATATTGTTAATACTATGATAGAGTTATAAGAGGAAAGACAAGTGCATTTGGATCTTAATAAACTTTGTATGATTAGAATAGACCTTAGAGCTACCTTGGATGGTTAGGAGATGGTTGGATGGTCACCTAAAATTCATTGAGTTTGTCCAAACCATTGGAGAAATTAAGTGTGACAATATGTGATAATCTTACTTAAACAAATTTAACCGAATATTTAAGGTAGGACAAAG
Source organism: Trapa incisa (assembly GCA_030064435.1). Lineage (NCBI taxonomy): Eukaryota > Viridiplantae > Streptophyta > Magnoliopsida > Myrtales > Lythraceae > Trapa > Trapa incisa. The sequence goes on from CM057777.1 coordinate 12,989,731, forward strand.
CAAGTAAGATAATATGTGATAATCTTGCTTAAACTAATTATAACCATATATTTAAGATAGCTTATAGTATAAACCCATTTAAAAGAGATGCAAGATGGCTGAGGAGAGTGGATGATAGTAGTAAATGAACATTGAAGGCAAGAATTCTCACACTAGTGGCAATGCTCTTTCCTTTTTTTTTTCTACCTAGAATGCTCCATTTTATAGGAAGGAAGAATTAGAAAATATCCATGTGGTGGCTATTTCTTGTATGAGGATATTTCTTGGGAAAATGAGGGTGACATCTAAGACTCCAAATGAATAGCTAAAGGGAACAATCATTGTACAATAGGGTTGTTGTATCTTGTAGCCAAATACACCATTATAAGGGTAGAGGTTGGCCATCCAATAATTTAAGAGGGCTTCAAGGACATTTAATAGTGGTAGATGTTGAGCCAACTCATGATAGAGAAATGTCATTAGGAAGTCATGCTAAATATGGTCAAACAAAGAAAATGTTGTATTTTTTTATCCTAGTATACATCATATATTATTATTTGTATTTCTCAAATTTTACTCAATGTTATTATTTTAGTAATTATTTTATTTTAGGAAAGTAAATTAAAAATAAAGATATTCAAGTGGGCGTGCCAGAAATCATATGGGCTCTACCCGCGCAGGTTTGAATCCTACCGCTCACGGTTTAATTTTTTATTCACAATTTGGAGAATAATCAACCTCGAATTTCTAATGGTGAAGATAGTCGCTGCCTAAGGTGAACATCTCAGTCACTCACTTTTATGTATTTTTCTCCTTAAAATTTTCAATTAAGTATTTATATGATAATTTGGTGTAAACTTTATTTTATTTCAATTTTAAAATACTTTATTTATAAAAATTGGATTAGGTACGTCATATGAATCATAAATAAATAGGAGTATCCTTAAATAGGGGAAGACATTAGGAGTTAGAAAGTTTAAGGTCTTGGGTATAAGATTATACCAAGAATTGCAATGAAAGTTTGACAGAGCTAAATGAATGAAGAAAAAAATTTAAGAAAATAAAATCTTATTAATTCAAAGGTCTAGAAAACTACTACATGTATAATTAGGGGGTAAATAACATACATATCATGAAAAACTAAGTGGTGATAAAGGGTATATAACCCTATTGGCATAAGGGTGAGAAATATGGGTTCTTGTATTTAGAAAACATACATTCAGACTATAATAATTAAAATGGACTATAATCTAGATTTGGAGAGATATATAAAGTATCATCCGGAAATAAATGGATTACTACTAAGTAGACATGCCAAGCTCTGTGGACGAGAAAGACGTAGGTATAAACTTATAGTCCCAATAAATTGAGATACATTAACCACCAAACAAGTAATAAAAAATGATATCAAACACTGAAATTTAATGAAGAGATACTAAAAGTAAAACTCAAATTTTAATTATCCTTGTCTAATACCATATAATTAAGATATAATGGCACCAACAACACAATCCAACTAAAACTTACAATATATCAAACATAAATGCTTAAGAAATATAAATAAAAAAATGTTGATCATACGTAGATAATAAGAAACGTACAACTGTTAACATGATGTTACCAAGTATTATATTAAAGTATTATAACAAGTTTAGTAAATAAATTAGAGTATTAAAAGTGATCGAAATACTAAAGCATAAGCCAACAATGATGGAAAGAACCCATACTTGAGTTACGTTGTGGTTCATATACTCATCCTTTATAACAAACTAAAAAAATTAATGTAGTAAAAGAGTAAGCTTTAGGAAAGACTAATGATCAGAATTGTGCAAAACTAAAACCAAGCACAAGGATAAATGATGTGTTAGAGGGGTGCGCCTCCTAAAACTAGTACCACCAAGTAAACTCATTCAACCACTATATCTTAGTAAACGAAATGGTACACTTGGTAACCTTACCTTTCCTAAATGAGTGATGTCAGTAGTTCTCAGGGTAAGCATGAAGGGTACACCCGCTTCAACATGACAAGAACATGGAGAAACCTTAGGATAAGATACAAAAATTTACTTAAATAATTAAAATGTTATTTACTTGTGCAATCTTATATTCATTTGGTTTCAAGATTATCATTGGTGTTTCGATTGAAAATCTTGAATTTGATGCATTGCATAAGATATTCATTAGTGGAGCACTTGTAATACATAACCATAGGCATGTAAATGTTTCTTGACGAGCACTCAGACTTTATATGTCACGCACTCTAAAGATATTAGGATTGTTGACCACGATATCATACATGTATGAGTTGAACTGTGAAGTCACTTAGAAGAAAGATGAGGTCGATCGAGTTGCACTTGTGGAGATGGACGAGTTCTGGTTCACCCTCCTAGTACCTAATAACCAAAATATTACTTAATTATTATATATATTAATATACATTTATCACACCATTTAATATAGTGATTTATTACAGCACTTAATGTAGTAACGTATTTGTAACGGTTTATTATTTATTATTGAGTTGTATATAGGATGTTATCAATAACACAATACAATCTTATCTATTGTGTGGGCTCTTTCTCTCTACTTTTTCTTTTCTAAATTTCTTTATTTCCTTTATGGTATTAGAGCTAGCCTAAATCTTCGCAGCATTGTTTCAGCTTTGAAGATCCAGAACACATCTACTGCCTACTATTGATGACTCTTGAGAACCACCTTCTATTCAAAACCAATCTTCTCCGTACGTGGTATCAATATTCTCATCCTTCTCTACAAATATGAGTTCCTCTACCACAGTAATCCTCCCTACTTCACTCCCTACATTGCCTATCAAGTTAAACAATACTAATTACTATATTTGGAGAAACAATATCACAAATTTGCTGCAAGCATATCAATTATTTTAATATGCAGATGGTAGTATCCCTCAACCCAAATCCACTGTGATGCTGAAAGAAGGAGCTACTGAGCTTGAAATAATCAACCCGTAATATGAAGTGTGGACTATCTGGGATAAGTTCACTTTAACAACTATAATTGCCTCTTTATCTACTGAGGTGAATTTACAGATAATCAGAGCTGTTACCTCTGCAGACGCTTGGAGCCGGCTTGAAATTTTGTATAGCTCCCAAACTCGCGCTCAAAAGGATATCCTTGATCAATAGTGGAGGGAGTTGAAGAAGGGAGAACAGCCTATGACATCTTATTTGGCAACCATTTCCAACTTAGCTACCTCTTTTGCTCAAATCGGTCATCCAAAACCAGATCATGAAATCAAGGACAAATTATTTGATGGTTTAGATAGGGAATGGGAAGCTCTTACCCTTGTAATGTCACTAGTTCTCAAAGCAATGACTCTTGATTCGCTGAAGGCCCTTCTCCTTGCTCAAGATGCACGACGAGTTCAAAAATATGGTACTGACTCCGGCTCCAGTAGTGCACCACTCTCCGGCCTACTCAGAGATTTTTCTAAGTCTGCATCTCATGCTGCTGCCTTCTCTAGTCACGGACCACAAGGACTCCTTCCAACTCCACCTCGTCCTCACTTCAGTGATCTTAGAAACCATAATCGTAGAGGAGGACACAATGGAGGAACTGATAGAGGCTGGGGAAAAACTCTTGAAAATCGTGGGAATTTTTCTTTACAGGGATTCAAACCATGTGGATCTGGACCACATTTCAGCTCACGTCAGATGGATGCCCAACCCACCACTACAATTCGGCCCACTTCTCCTAAGCCCACCTCTTCCTATAGTGTGATATGCCAGCTATGTGGGCTCATTGGCCACTCAGCCCATCACTATCCATCATTCGAATTAAAGCCCACATCCTCTACTGCTCAGGCTCATTCTTCTTATGGACATAAACTCAGTCCACATCATCTAGACTGGTATGTCGATTCAAGTGCTACGAGTCATATTACTAATGATTTGTCACACTTGTCTATTCAGAACAATTTGACACTCCATGAGCACCTTACGATCGGAGACGGGACAGGTTTACCTATTATCTCTTTTGGATCTGCCTATTTAACTTCACATTCCCGACGTTTCTCACTTACTAATATTTATTATGTTCCCAAAATTTCTCTCAACTTATTATATGTGTCTTGTTTCACTCAAGATAATTCCTGCTATTTTGAATCTGTGCTAAATAATTTCTTTATAGTGCTTTCCAATCTGAGTTACAATCCGCAGGTATTCTCCAACGGATCTCTTGTCTACACACACCTCAACAAAATGGATCTACCGAACGTAAGCATTGTCACATTATCGATATGGGTCTTACTCTTCTTATTCACTCTCATGTTCCCACCAAATATTGGTCGTTTGCCTTTGAGACCGTTGTCTTCCTTATCAATCGCCTTCCCACAAGATCTCTACACTTTCGATCCCCCTATGAGGTACTTCACCATTCTACTCCTGATTATAAGTTACTTCGAGTGTTTGGTTGTCATTTCTTTCCTTATCTCCGCCCTTATCTTGCTCACAAACTTCAACCTCATTCAACTCCTTGTGTGTTTCTTAGATATCCCTCCAATTATCTCGGATATCGTTGTCTTGATACTCAAACAGGACACATATTTCTATGTCGCACAGTCCATTTTGATGAATCTGTTTTTCCATTTGCCTCCCCGAGTTCCACATGTATGCCTTCCCCTCCTCCTACCGTGCACCCTCCTATGGTGAATCTCCCCACACCCGTCCTGTCTCCACCTCCGGACTCATGTATGTTGCCCCAATCTCATGTACAAACACAAGTTGACTCACCTATTGTTTCTGTTGAAGATGATCATGCTGCACCATCTTCCTCTCCTACATTGGATCATGCTCCTGCTCCACCTCTAGTTTCGCGTATGATGACTCGCTCTCAAGATGGTAGTCTACCTCAACGGCGCTTCACTATTGATCCTACAGTGTTCATTGCCTCTATGGAACCCCGTACTTATTCTCAAGCTTCTCGTCACTCCTTTTGGGTTAAGGCTATGCATACTAAGTTTGTCTCTCTTCTTCACAACCAAACTTGGGATCTCATGCCCGCTCCACCTGATCGGCCTATTGTAGGGCACAAATGGGTTTACAAAATTAAGCATCATTCTGACGGCTCAATGGCTCAATATAAGGCTCGTCTTATCGCTAAGGGCTACTCACAGTGTCCTGGTCTTGATTATGATGATACCTTCAGCCCCGTTATTAAACCTGTTACTATACAGGTAATTCTTTCCCTTGCTATATCTTTCAATTGGACCATTCGTCAACTTGATATGGATAATGCTTTTCTTCATGGTTATCTCAATAAGGAAGTTTATATAGATCAACCCCCTGGATTTGTTGATCCTTGCTTTCCTAGTCATGTTTGTCGCCTACGCAAATCTGTCTATGGCCTTAAACAAGCTCCTCGTGCTTGGTTCTTCCGCCTGAGTTCCTATCTTCATCAACTTGGTTTTTGTAGTTCTGTTGCTTATAGCTCTCTATTTATCTACCGCACGATTGAGTTTGTTATTTTTCTACTTATCTATGTTGATGATATAATTCTCACTGGTTCTTCTGCTGCACCCATTGGGAACATCCTTCATGCCCTTCATAGAGAATTCTCTATTAAGGATCTTGGTCCACTTCATCATTTTTTTGGCATTAAAGTTACTACTCACTCTCCTGGTTTATATCTCACACAACAGAAGTATATTCGTGATCTTCTCTCTCGAGCTGCCATGAGTACTTGTAAGCCCATTTCCACGCCAGTTGCCTCTGGTCCCCGACTTTCACAATATGATGGCCTTCCTCTTCCTGATCCTACTGAATATCGTCAACTTGTGGGCTCTCTACAGTATCTCACTCTCACTCGACCTGACATCACATATGCGGTTCTTCAGGTGTGTCAATTTATGCATCGTCCCACCACTACTCATTGGACTACTGTTAAGTGCATTCTCCGCTATCTTCAAGGGACACTTCATCATGGTCTTACTATCTAGTGACATCCTCCTTCTGGTCTTCACTGTTTTTCTGACGCTGACTGGGCCGGAAATCCGGATGATCGATGTTCTGTTAGTGGTTTTGCAATTTTTCTTGGCCACAATCTTATCTCATGGAGTTCTAAAAAATAACGAACAGTCGTTCGATCTAGCACTGAGGCCGAGTACAAAAGTCTTGCCAATGCAACTGTTGAGCTAATCTGGCTTCAGTCTCTTCTTAAAGAACTCGACATCTCTTCCACTCATTCTCCAGTTTTGTGGTGCGATAATCTTTTAGCCATTTATCTCACTACCAACCCCGTCTTCTATGCTCGCACAAAACATATTGAGATTGATTTTCATTTTGTTCGTGAAAAAGTGCATCAAAGTTTACTCAGTATTCGTTTTATAGGAACTATTGCTCAATTGGTGGATTTGCTCACAAAAGGTCTCCATTCTACCCGTCTCTCTTTTTTACGAGACAAGCTCAACATCCGTGAACTCCCGTTGAGCTTGCGGGGAGTAATAACCAAAATATTACTTAATTATTATATATATTAATATGCATTTATTACACCATTTAATATAGTGATCTATTATAGCAACATATTTGTAACAGTTTATTATTTATTATTGAGTTGTATATAAATAGGATTTTATAGTACGGTCAATAACACAACACAATCTTATCTATTGTGTGCGCTTTTTCTCTCTACTCTTTTTTTTCTAAATTTTTTCATTTCCTTTAGTACCTTTCCCAGCCGAGGCTCATTAGGTACTCGAGAAAACCATAGGATGAGACCACCTCCCGGTTAGAAGGTGCACTAGGACCTTCCTCCTTGTACCTCCACCCTGCATCCACGACCCCTGTGGACTCTCCACCAGTCGAAATGTGCCATTCGATTTGAACATCTAGATGCCTGAAATGTCTGTTTTGTGTAGTGCTCTTTTGTACTAATAGGACGATGAGGTGCTTGTTGAATGAAGGAGACTTATGACGGTTTGGATTTATATACTAGTTTAGTTCTTCGATAATATGGAGGACATATCCTCACGGTTAGATATAAAAAAAACATGGAATCAAGATATAGTGGAGCCACAGCATCTTCTTGGAAATTAAAACTACTATTTAATTTATGGGTGGAAAACATGGGAATCTTCGAGGACTAGAAATTTTCCCACGGGCAAGAGGAAGATGCACACCACCACTAGTAGTTCACGTGAGAGGACCAATCGGTGAGGCCGACTTATGGATGTTGATAGATTAGGGTTTCATGTCCTTGATGTTAAACATTCATGTTTGGACGTGTGAGGGACACAGCAAAGAAGACAAAAGGTGGTCTTGTTCTTGTTAGATTAGAACAAGGAAGGTCTCCTTAGTAGTTGTCATTGTCCTTTTTCTTCTTTCAATATCAGTCCTTTTCTACCTTTTAATAGAGTGCAACGATTATATCACATTAATTTTTATATTATTTTTAAAAGAATTTATATTTATTATTTTAAATGTTAATTAATTTTATAAAAAAAATCAAATATGTTTATACTTTTATTAATTTATAAAATCAATATTTATAAATTTTCTTGTGAATATTTTTACATCAAATCATTGTGTACATTTAATATAAAAATTAAGAAAATAAAATAATAAAGATATTTTAATAATATTTGTACTTTTTACAATAAAAAATGCCATATTATGTGATAAATTTTTCCCTACCCTCAAACAAATATTCCTTTAAATTTACTTAGGTAATACTCATCTAATAATATTAGCAATTAAAATTATATCCAATCAAGAATTTATTATAATATAATTAAATAAATATACTCTTCAAATTACATTTAATTTCAACATATTTCATTTGGTCCTATAAATGGAATTAATGTTTCTCCTTTGTGTATTATTACTTGATCATTTTTTTCTATGCATTGAATGCGCGTCATAATTTGACAATATCATGATCGGTTTTGAAAAGTAATTGAGAGAGGACCACATGTTTGGAGAAATATTGGGTCGTGTGTACCTTGCTTCTATGGGGCAGGTGCATGATTCACATGGTATACAAGAACTTGATGAAAAGGAATGTTTATAGGCACGAGGGGACGTGGGTTGCTCAAGTGCTGTGAAATCCATACCCACCCATATATAAAGAAAATGATCCATGAGACTTCCACTTTGAAGAAAATGGTCCTCCTCCCTATTTGCTTAAATGACGACCTTATATTTGCGTGAATATATTGGTTATTGATGCAGTTCGTTATCTTATATTCACTTCTTTTCGCACGTAGAATATATAGTTACAAATAGCTCTTGTCTCATCTATATTACTTTTCTAATTTCTTAGTTTATAAATAATAAAACAAATTCTTAAAAGTTTAATTTTGATTTTTTACATTCATCTAATTTTTCTTTCTAATTTTATCTAATTGATACTTTTTTTTGAAAGATCTCATTCACATTTTGATAGGAAAAAATAGGAATCTTCTCACCTTTTATGAGTACTTACAAAGAAATGAGTCCATATGTCTTATAATCAAAACTATTTAATAATCAAAATACCAATTAATATAATGTTGGTTATATTTATTTAGATTTATCACACCACTTAATTTAGTGGTTGTATATATTTATTTAGTTTTTTATAATTTTTTATTATTTATAATTGAATTATGTATAAATAAATATCACACTATAATTTACAATCTCATATATCTAAAATGTGTTATTTCTCTTCTAGCTTTTTTTACTTTCCTTTCCCTTTATGGTATCAAAACGTTAAAAATTCACAGAATTGAAAATTCACTATGATAAATTGCTATTAGTATAGTTCAAAAGTATTGAAAATCCACTATGATAAATTGTTGTTAGTATAGTTCAAAGCATATAGGTAACACATTGGTTCTATCTTTACCATTAGACTGGTTGTGCACCAATTGCGTGGCACTAATTGAAATTCTATGGCACTAATTGAAATTCTAAGGGGTTTTGAAAAGAAGAGAAATTAAGAGTCCCCATAACATTTTAGGATTTGAGTAAAAAATTGCTAGACACCTAAGTAATTATGACATGATATGTATAACCTAAATTCTAATATTGAAAGTACATATCATTTTTGTAATTCTAAACTTGCTCATTTCATAGAAGATCTTATGCCCCTATAATTTTTGAAAATTCGTATTTTTACCACATGTTCAAAACATAGTAACAAATAAAGTCATATGGGTTTATGCAGACATGAAAATATTTTATTTTGAAATAAAATAAGGCATAATAATTAGATCAATTCAATAATATATTTAATTTATGGTATAGTATGATTGATAAATCAATTTTATCCATTCATTAAGCGAGTTAATAATGAGGTTTATTTCATGTATGATATGTCAAGCTTTTAAGTCATCTTGTATATTATGTACATAATATACATAACTCATAATTTTCCTAGTAACTACGTCCTCAAATCATCTTAGTCACTTTCCATCAAACAATATCATATCAAATTATTCATATACCTTTATATATATATATATATAATATTTATGAATGTGTATTTGTGATATTAAGTGATAGTGATGAATGCATTTCATATATAAATAAAAGTGATATTGGCTGGATTATTAATTGACAAGTCTATTTATTTATATATATTGATAAAAAAGAGTAATCATTTTAAGTATGCAAGATGGCTAATAGTATGAATTTTTAAGCTTTGTTTTATAAAATATCTAAAAGACGATAACTACATTTAACACAAGGTAATGGTAATATATTTTTTTTATATGTGTTTACTTTGAAAAGTTAATGATGTGGTGTAGAAGATTGACGGTTGGACATGAATAATTGTTGAGTACTATGGTGGCGGGAAGTATAATTGGAAACAATTGGTCATAGAGAGTGTGTGACTATGATAGCTAGGTCTCAATAGAGAGCTGAGGTTGAATAGAGGTGATGAAAGGATTTTCACTCGTTGGGTAAATTGATGGCGGTACCTATATATTTGTTATGGTCATACAATCACATTTGTTCGTTACCGAGTTGAGGCTATTATAACTTTTATAATATATTGTGAATACTATTGTAAGAGGAAAGACAAGTGTGTATGGATCTCAATAAACTTTGTATGATTAGAATATACCTTAGAACTAACTTGGATGGTTAGGAGATGGTTGGATGGTCACCTAAAAGTTATTGAGTTTGTTCAAACTATTGGGCAAAGTAAGATAATATGTAATAATCTAACTTAAACTAATTTAATCAAATATTTAATGGAGGGCAAATTAAGTGAGATAATATGTGATAATTTTACTTAAACTAAATATTACCATATATTTAAGATAACTTATTGTATAAATTCATTTCAAAGAGATGCAAAGATGACTGATGAGAGTGGATGATAGTAATAAAGGAACATTGAAGGCAAGAATTCTCACACTAGTGGCAATGCTCTTTCCTTTTTTTTTTCCCACCTAGCTTGCTCCATTTTATAGGAAGTAAGAGTTGGAAAATATCCATGTGGTGGCTAAAGTTTAATCCTTATTCCCCTCATGATTTTCAATCATTGTTGTTGCCTAATTGTCGATTGTATTTTTTTTCAATTTTCTAACGGTGGTAGGTCTTATAGAAGTCCTTGTATGAGGATATTTCTTGGGAAATGAGAATGAGGGTTGCATGTAAAACTCCAAATGGATAGCCATTAATAGGATACTTAAATTAATATAATGACAATTTCATAGTCATTTTTATTACTTTAATATGAACTTTTTACATATTTAATTTATTAATAGGATATTATTCAAGAATTTGATTGAATTATAATTTTTTCTTAGATGAGTATACTTAAATTAATATAATGACAATTTCATAGTAATTTATTTATATCATTAAAAAGTTAGTAATATATTTATTTTGGAAAAGTAAATTAAAAAAAAAGATATCCAAGTTGAGTGCCGGAGTGATTATCGGGTATGACTAGAAATCATATGGGCTGTGTCAGCGCATGTTTGAATCCTTCCGCTCACCCCCTCCAAGTCTGCATTTTCGGCTCTCACTATCAATTTCTGATCTGTTTGTTATCTTCGTCTGCTATGAAGCTATGAAGGTAGTTGCTGAATTTCTAATGCTGAAGGTAGTTGCTGCCTAAGGTGAACATCTCAGTCACACACTTTTATATATTTTTCTCCTTAAAATTTTCAATTAAGTTGCAAGTATTTATTTGATAATTTGATATAAACCTTTATTTTATTTCAATTCAAGAATAATTTATTTACAAAAAATTGGATTAAATATCTTAAGTATTTTTTGTAGTAGTATACTTTAAATAGGGAACATATTAGGTATTAGAGGGTTTAAGGTATTGGAGATAAGATTATACCAAGAATTACAATCAAAGTGTATCGAACTAATTCAATAGAACCAGAAAATTTTAAAAACTAAAATCTTATAAACTCTCTAGAAAACAAGTACATGTATAATTAGTAAGTAAATAAAATACTTGTATTATGGAATACTAAATGGTGATAACGGGATATACAACCCAATGGGTGTAATATAAGGTTGAGAAATGTTGAGTCTTCCAGTGTTTAAAAAAATGTTGAGTGTTTCAGTGTTTAAAAAATACACATTCAGACTATAATACTTAAAATGAACTATAGTCTAGATTTGGAGAAACATGTAAGGTATCATTAGGGAAAAATCGATTACTACTAAGAATACATGACGAGAGCTCTTTGGATAAGAAGGGGTGGTGATTGCTAAATAATCAAAATTTGAAAAAGGTAGGTTTTTAAGTAATCCCGTACCTATAATCTCTATACTTCTAATAAGTTGAGTTAAATTAACCACAAAACAAGTAAGAAGAAACAACCCATACTGAAGTATAAGCCCAATAGAAAGAGATACGAGAAGTAAAATTTAAAATTTAATTATTTTTATGAAAGGTGAAAATCACCCGAGTAGTGATTAGTGTATCGAGTGAATGGTGTATCCAAAAAGTATCATATAAGGTGAATACTAGATAAGATGGTAATTTTTCTAATACCAAACAATTAAAATATAATGACACTAACAATACAAATTAAAACTAAAACTTATAGTAGATAAAAAATAAATATTTAAAAAATATAGAGAATAAATGTTGATCGTACCTAAATGACAAGAAATGTATTACTGTTATCACGAAGTAATGTACTAAACTATTATAACGAGTTTGGTAAAGAAATTATATTCTAGAAAGTGATTGTAATGCTAAAGCATGAGATAAAAATGGTGAGACGAAGTCCAAAGATCTGATACATATAAAACAGTATGACTTGGGAAGGAGTGATGATCAATCTCAAGAGTTGTGCAAAACCAGAACAACCAAATAAACTCACACCACCCGTAGACATGGTAAAAAAATGGTGCACTTGGTAATCTTACCTCTATCAAACTTTTTACTAAACGAGGGATTTGAGTAGTTTGACTGAAGCACAGTGCAAACCCGCTTCAACAAGAGGAGGGAGAAACACATAAATGCAAGATACGAAAATGTATTTAAATAATCAAAATATTACTTGCTTGTCCAATTTTAGCTTCATTTGGTTTCAAGGATTATTATTGATGTTTCAGTTGAAAATCTTGTATTTGATGCATTGCATAATGTATTCATTAGTGGAGCACTTGTAACAACATAATCATATGCCGTATGTAAATGCCACTTGTAATAACATAATGATATGCCGTATGTAAATGCCACTTGTAATAACATAATCATAGGCCGTATGTAAATGCCGTTTTTTTTGTAGCGACATATTCTACTTTTTCTAAAGGACCATACTTTATATGTCACCTACTCTAAAGATGTTATGGTTCTTGGCCACAATATCATACGTGTAGACCGAGTTGAACTTGATGAAGTCACTCGGAAGAGAGATGAGGTCGATGGAGTTGCGGTTATGGAATTGTAGTACCTTTCCCAGCCGAGCCCCATTAGGACCTGCTCGAGGAAGCCATAGGATGAGACCACCTCCTCCACCCTGCATCCATGACCCCTGTGGGTTCTTTACCAGCGGGAACATGCCATTGGATTCGAACATCCAGACGACTGTCATGTTTGTTTTTGTGTAGTGCTCTTTTGTACTAATAGGAGGATGAGGATGATGAGATGTTTGTTGAATGAAATAGGCTATAATGGTTTGAATATATATACTAGTTCTCCCAAAAAAATGGTCAATTTTTGTGATTATGGATACTGGGACTCTCACTCTTGGATATAAAGGAAATGGGAACCAATATATTGTGGATCCAAGAGCGTCTATGACATAGAGTGGATGATGTTACTAAGGCATCTAATCCACGTTAATTTATGCAAGTGGAGAATACACATAGTAATGCCGCATGGGGTGTGATTTCTTCTACAGCCTAGTGGGAATCTCCAAGGACCAGCAACTTCCTCACATGAGAGATTTCTACACGGAGGGGGGAGAGATGCACATCACGAGTAGTTCACGTGAGAGGACCAATTAGTGAGCCCCATATGGACGTTGATGGATTAGGGTTTCATGTCCTTTATGCTAAACACAAGTCATTGGACGTTTGAGGGACAGACAAGGAGATGGGAGAGAATCGAAAACCTTAAAATTCTGTTTCTTGTTAGATCAGAAAAAAAAAAGATGTCATAAGTCCTTGTAATTACCCCTTTTGTTCCCGTAATAGTCATTGTATCCCTTTTTATAGAGTGTATTGAACATATCACATTATTTTATATTTATTATTTTTAAAAAAAGTTGTATTTATTATTTTATATGTTATTTAATTTCACTAAAAAATTATAATCCTTTCGTGCCATCAAGGGGTACCTATGTTTGTCTTTTGTGTGTTGTTACTTAATCATTAGTATTCTATACATTGAATACGAATCATAAGTCAACATCATGGTCAAATAATTGAGAGAGACCGCGTCCTATTAGATATTGTGGTCGAGTGTACTTACTTATATGGTATAAAAGAATTTGATGAAACGGGATGTGGATTGGCACGAGCGGATGTGGGTTGCACGTATGTATGGGAATCACATAGTTCAAATGGTCCTCCACCCTCTCTTTGTTCTTCCAAAGCCGTAGGATATCAAGTGCTGTAAATAATTTTAAATAGTAAATTAAATATATTATAAAAATGTATCTATAATTCGTTATAGTTATATTTCATATATAAATATTTTATTTAATTAATGCATAATTTTATTAATAACTCAATATATATAATTTATTAATTAAAAAATAAATATAATTAAATGGTAACAAAGTTTATAATTTTAGTAAACTAAACGAATTATATAATTTTAGTAACATAAATTACATATATAAAAATATAAATTATATATATTTTTACTTAATAAAATAATAATGAAATTGTATATAATGTTTATTAATAACTCAATATATATAATATTGTATTATATTTGTATAAAATATTTAATTTATTTTTTCAAATTAATTACACAAAATATTAATTATATATAATTTTATTAATTGAAAATTATATATAATTTTATTAATTGAAAATTATATATAATTTTTATTTTTAAATAAATGAATTCGTGATTTAAGTTAAATAAATATTTATATAAATTAACATGGTTACCAATAACAATAAATTTATATTATTATTTAAATTGAAATATATTTTTAATATATTCATTATTATATAATAGTTAGGATGCTCTTGTTTCATTAATTGTAAGAAAATATTTGTTAAATTTTTACGAGGCATATCCATTAAAAATATGTTGTAATAATATATATTACAAATTATTTATTTACTCCAAAAGTTTAATATAATAACATAATTTAACAATTAAGAAAATGATATTCTATATTTCTCTAATTTCTCTTTGACTCCATACAAGTGCTATATTCAAACTGGTACGGGTGGGTATTTTTTGTTATTGTGAGTTATATAGTTTGAGCTTTTTAATATTAAAAATTATCGATAATGATTCAAAATTAGATAAAATGGTAAAGGTTTGTCTATTTATTATTTATAATTTTTAATTTTTAAATATATATGTATTTGAATTTTATTGTCTAACAACATTTTATAGTGATTTATCATATATTGAAAACTTAATATCTCACTACTGTTCTACATTTCTAGTGAAACCGAATCATAATTATAATTTCTCCCTTTAATATGGTTCAGTAAAAAAATGGCATTGTCATTTCCTTTTGGAGTCACATTGCATGACACAGATGCAATGCCACCAGTATTATATATGGTAGGAGTGCTTTGAATTTGTATACAAGTAATTTGTATGAATTATGTCTGGGAAACTTTATGTTCACCATTTGATCATGTAGCTAATTATTATTTACTTGTTCAATGTTAATTTCATTTTGGTTTCAGGTTTATGATTGGAGTTCCAATACCAAATAAATAATAACTTGCAAATCATATATTTGATGTATTACATATGGTATATTTATTAATGGAGCACCTCTCATACATAACCACTTATACTGATGATGGCAGTGTCAGAAAAGTAACGTGTAACTCTCACCGCAACTATACACCGACGGCACTTTAACCAAACGAGGCAACTATCCTATACCGATGGAATCTATAGGCAGTAAGTAAATGGCTTTTTTTTTTTTGTAATAGCAAACTTCACTTTTTTTTAGATTACCACTCGTACTTTATATCTTGCACCGTAAATATATTAGGATTATTGACCACGATATCATACATGTATACCGAGTTAAAATTAGTGAAGTGACTCGAAAGAGATGAGCTCGACGAGTTGCGCTTGTGGAACTGAAAGAGTTCCGATTCACCCTCGTAGTACCTTTTCCATTCGAGCCCCTTAGGACCTGCTCGAGGAAGCCATAGGATGAGACCACCTCCCCGGTCGGAAGGTGCACTAGGACCTTCCTCTTTGTGCCTCCACCCTGCATTCACGACCCCTGTGGGTTCTCCACTAGCCTAAATATTCAGATGCCTGAAATGTTTGTTTTGTGTAGTGATGTTTTGTACTAATATGAGGATGAGGAGGATGAGATATTTGTTGAATAAATGAGGCTTATGATGGTTTGAATATATATACTAGTTCTTGGATATTATGGAGGACATATCCTCACTGTTGGATATAAAAAGAACATGGAACCAAAATATAGTGTAGCCAAGAGCATCTTAGAAATTGAAGCTATTAATCTCCTATGACCAATTGGTGAGGCCGACTTATGGATGTTGATAAATTATGGTTTCATGTCCTTGATCCTAAACATTCATCCTTGGACGTGTGAAGGATACACCAAGGAGGACCAAAGGTGGTCTTATTCTTGTTATATCAAAAAATGAAAGGTCTTCAAGTCCTTGTCATTGTCCATTTTTCTTCTTACAATACCAGTCCTTGTCTACCTTTTTATAGAGTGCATTCATTATGTTAAATTAACTTTTAAAGTAATTTATATTTATAATATTAGCAATTAAAATGATATTAAATCAATAATTTATTATAATATAACTAAATAAAAACACTGACATTTAATTTCAACATAATTTATTTGCTCCTATAAATGAGATCAATGTTTTTGCTTGATGTATTATTACTTGATCATTTTTTTATGCATTAAATGCGAGTAATAACTTGTCAAATCATGACCAATGTTGAAAAGTAATTGAGATAGGAGAAATATGGGGTCGTATGTAACCTTGTTTCAATGGGACAACATGCATGATTCCTATGGTATACAAGAACTGATGAAATACCGATGAAACCGAAAGTTGATAGGCGGGAGGGAATGTAAGTTCCACTTATTACCTTCTTGAACTTGAACTATCTATATATATAAAATGATAGGTTCTTAAATCATTAGGTGAGAAAGACAAACTCTAGTGAACTACTGTTTATAGAATATAATTGATAAGATTTAATTTATTTTTGTTAAAATAATGTATATATCAAATAATATATCGTTATACTATTATAAATTTGGTATACATAAAACTTATTATGTTATTGATTAGAGTGATTTATTAGTTGGGATACTGCGCAAAATGATTTCATTTCTCCCTACCTTTTTGTTTACCATGAAACCCTTATCTCCTGTGCATATGCTTAACAAATTTGCCAATTATGAAAAATTTTGGTTTCTAAAGCCAATGCTAACGTATTTCATCAACACATACACGACATTTATCTCAACTAGAAAAATCATCTTTGGAGTGGGTGTCTCCTTGGTTGAAGCATTTTACATAAGTTCAATTTTTTCTAATCTTTATATTTGTTTAATCTCTCTATATTTATGGTATATGGTCTTATTTGAAATATTAATTTAATGAATGGTCGTACTTATGATGATATTGATATAAAAATAACTTAATTGATGGACAAAATTAGTGTAAAGGTGGACTAAAGTTATTTAAAAATAATGAAAATGATATATCTTGGTTAATAATGAAATATTCTCTATTTAATTCTTTTTAATCTCCATTCTCGTATATTTACTAACATAGATCATGAAATCCATTTGTGTATTGCTATATAAGGTCTATTTAGGATTTGAAACTCTAATGATAGATAATTAAATCTTTTGATGAGTAAGATAATTTTATATTTGATAAAATACTAATCTCAAGTGACTAGATAGAATACCAATATATTTTTTTGGATATCTAAAATATTGTATTATTTTAAATTTTATTTTAGCTAAATTGAATATGGAAAATATTCATTGAATACAATTATTTTACAAAATATACTTTATATATTATGTTTCTCATACACCGATCTCTAATCCATGATATGTATAACACGTCAAATAGTATACTATAGGTAATACTCACATTAGAACATTTATAAATTAAATATAAAATTATTAATAAAATAATATTTTATTATAAGTATCTTAATAAATCTCTATTTAAATCTTTATATCTTATCTTGTATTAGAAAAATAAAATTTATCACTCTTAAATTCACTTTTTAATTTTTTAATTTTATTAAAATATTTTGAGAAATATGTGAACTACTAAATATTTATAGACTATATTTAAATCTCATTTAAAACACGAAACTAATATTTTTTAAATTAATATACAAATTAAATTTCTCATTTTTTAAAATATTTATTTCTTAAAATAATTTTTTCAAAACTATCTTTAATTTACATTCATAATTTTTTCACTTTGTAAAAACTTTCATGAGATAACGTACTAGTCATTCAACAACACCCATTACCAATTCTTCTGGTCTAAGAACTTTAGTCAAAGTTCCTTTATCATAATTTATTTACCTTTTAAGTCGTGATATTATATTCAAGACAATTAATGAATATTTTATACATTTCTCTAGTGTACAATTTATGATATGCTATATTCCAGTAAACAATGGAACAATCATTCATCATTTCATACTTAAAAGTATTATAAGTTTTATCATATAAAATATTTATTAATTATCCTGTAACTCTATTTTTGTATAATTTTTTATTTTAATAAAATATTTCACAAATAAATCTTGTATGCTCAGTTACCAAAAAAATTTAGCTATTATTAATAAAATAGTTTTAAAAATTGAATAAGAATCTTATTCATTTTTCCCACAAAAATTATTTTTAAATAATACTTATTTATTTTATAATATTTTATATTCTTAACTAATTAATCGATCAATTATAACCCCTTAGCTTGTTATTGAAATATACTAAAGAATTATTTATCTATTAGGTAGATTGCACCAATTACACCCCCTCATTCAACCTCTAATATAATTTATATATTTATAAATAATTTAGGTATATATATATATAGTTTTATCCATATATATATATATTAATTTTTAAAATTTATCTATTATTATATTTTATTTATTTAATAATTAAACATGAATTATCTAGGGATAGGGATGTTAATAACCCAGATCGAACGAGTTTTGATAGAGCCGCACCTAATTGGACCCGAGATTTGCCTAGATCCAAGACTTAGATCCAGACTTTTAACCCCAAGTCCTTTTTGAAATGACCCAAGTCCATCCATCTGGATGGACTTCCAAAACGATAGATTTGGTTCGTCCTTCCAAAAGTACGACCGTTTCTGGAACATTCGACCTTCTCGAAAGCTGTAGGAGAACTTGCCCATGGATGAGTCACGAGAGCAGTACGTCCTGCCCCAGAAGTGGCTACCCTAGGACTAAGCCGGTGGGGAGAGGGGAGGCTGGCCTGAAAACTCTATTCTCTCTCAACTACTCCAATTTCCAACGAAACTCGAACCACAACTTTGACTTGGGCACTTTTCTGAGCCAAACAAGGCGAGGTCGGGTTCTTTGGATTTGGAGAGAAGTCAGTTACACGCCTGTAGTCTCCATTTGCTCCGAGGGTCGTCGGAGAAGAGCTAGTGTGATTGAACAATGAAACAGCTCCAGCGGACCAAAGCTGCCTTGTTTCGGCCGAGCTGAAATTGGCTAATTCAAGCCATTCTTAGACCAAACCAAGCCCTCCTAACACCTCCACAGTCCTCCTACAGCTAAATTAGAGCTAAAAGGTAAGCTAATTTGGCTCCACTTTGTAAATTCCGATTAGTGCTAGAGAGAGAACCGACAGAACATAGATGACTAAATTATCACTAAATTCGGCATCAATTGATACAATTCTTGATACTAGGAAGAATCTCAAGACAAGAGTTGTCTGCCTAGATTGAAAGCTCGGACTACCACTCTCTCGACGGTAAGCTTTCAAAACTTTCTCTCTATAAGTCCAGTTTTCCGACAAAGCTCCGTTTTAGCTCATTCCAACATCAAATTGTGCGATTTGAAGTGCAAATGAATCATATGAAGGTGTAGGAACTCCAATCTAACTTCAATTTCAACAATTAAACTCATTTGATTGGTCAATTTGATAAAATCAAATTCGGTTGAGTTAGAAGGTTGAAATTGGGGGAAATTTGAGAATTTCAAAAATTCGAGGGACTAAAGTACAATTTCATAAAATTGAGGGTCAATTGGGCATGATAAAGATGTTGGAGGACCAACTGAGCAAATTTTGGAATTTTTGGGGGCAAAACATACCATTTTTGTAAGGTAAGGGCAAAATGGTAATTTTGGAAAAGTTGGGGACCAAATTGGAAATTTGGGAAAATTGAACCCCTTTTTGTGAATTTGAATAAATTGAGGTTTAAAGGTGAATTTTAAAAGTTTCAAGACTAAATTTGGGGAAAAACTAGCATTAGGGAAATAAAGTTATAGAAAAATAACTTTAGGGAACTAATTGCAAATAAATGAAAATTTTGGTTTTCTTATTCATTTGGAATGAATGAAGGCTATTATGTGAAACGATAATGAACAAGGAAGTTCGCATCATGTAGGAACACGAAGTACCGGGAATGCCAGCTAGGACAAGTTCCCTTAAAGGCAACAAGTCGGCTAAGAGGAAATTCACTGCACTATCGGGTGAGTGGGATTTAATATCATACCCGGTTAGGATGATAAGCACATCAAAAATAAAAATCCACTACTAAGTGGTATTTTAATCATCACATTTGAGAAGAGTGGTATGGAAATCACGCAGGAAAACTACTTACCGGTTGTAAGTAGATCATACCCGGTTGGTATGATGAAACTTCCTGTAAGGAAGTGGAAAACCCGCTTGTCGGTTATAAGCGGAGACGTCCTCATACCCGATTGGTATGATGGACAGTTGAAAAGTTTATTTTGTTGGAAGTGCTCTCCCCTGACTATGTGCCACTGCTTAAAAATTTTGGGAGACCTTGACTAGAGCTTGAATAGCTCATATAGGTAGAAGGCCTCAAATTTTGGAACTTGGGGCTAATATGCCTGATTTTGAAAATCTCGAAGAGTGGGCCCCATGTTAGTTGGCATGAGTAGAAGCTCATAAACAAACATGATTTAAAGCCATGAAAACTTATGTAAATGAGTTGTTTGGCCATGGTACCAAGATAGGATTGGCATACTCGATGGACTAGCGACAATGCAACATGACAGGTTTTTAGACTAGTCAAGACAAACAGTTGCAAGTCGAGTTAAGGGTTGGGGTCGTTGGACCAGTTGCACCACATATTATATGGCTTATGTGAAAAACTGTTGCTTGTGCATGCACTGTGTTACGAGACATTCAAGATGCACAAGAGGGGTAGTTATGTGTTCTAGGGCTCTGGATGACCTAGTGGAAATAAGGGTAGTTAATCGTACCAGAAGTCTTGCAAACTCGACGTAGCTTCAAGTGCATGAGATCGGGGTGGGGATGGGATGAGGTCTCTGTCCTCATACGAATATAGAGTTTTGTTACGGGATTAAGGGTCGGATGTTGCGAACATTCACTTATTCTTAGGGTAGAAGTGGATGTGCTTCTATCTAGGTGGCCGATAAAGTCGCTCCGCACCACAAATGGGTACAGTGGACGGGCTAGTCTGCGATTGTGTGTTTTCCTTCATGATGAAAGGAGTGTGTTGAGTGATAACACACCATTGTGATGAGAAATGGCTAAGAAAATTGAGATATGAGAATGGAATATTTTAAAGGAAAATAAGGAGTCTGACACACTCCAATTCAAACTATTCTTTTTTTTTAAAAAAAAAAAGTCTTAAAACACTCATTCACTGAGTCGTTGAACTCACCCCTCCCTTATATCCCTTTCAGGTAACCCCGAAAAACTTACCCTAAACATCACCAGCTAACGTACCTGTAAAGTAGGTATTATAAGTTTAAATTTTTGTGTAGTTTTGATTTATGTTATTCCAGGAAATGTGCAAGATTAAAGGACATCTTACTCCTCACGGTTTATAAAGAAGGGGTAACCCTTAGTAAACCGGGAGAGTGGCGGGTTGATCACGGGGATCTGCCCAAACCAGGTTAGGGTGTGATAACTTGAGTGGTATCAGAGCCTGTTTCCTCAAATACATAATCAAGACTAAAAAATATAGTAACTAATAGGATTGATTTTAAAATTTTTAGATGGCTCCAAGAAAAGTAGCCAAACAAACCCACGCTACCTTAGTCACCCCGGAAGCTACAAAGAACTCCATTCCAAGGAAGAAAATGAACCAAGAGTATAGAAGGACCCTTGGAGTAACCCTAGGTCGAAAAGGACTCGACAAGAAAGCCTCCAAGGTGTTCAAGCTCAAGGACGGCAAGACATCGAACCATCAACAACCCCTTAGAAAGGCCCCACAATGCTCAAAGTATATGAGGAACCATAAAGATCCACACAAGGAGATGACCTGTTATAGATGTGGGTAATGGGGAAACTACACTAGAAGATGCTCGACATTTCAGAGGACAAGACCTGAGAGGATCTATTATGAGTGTTGGAGGGTGGGACATATAGCAAGGAATTGTCCCACACTATGAGGAATCCAAGCGATACCCTCCAATGACACCTCTACCCCTACAGAAGTTCGAAAGGATAACATTACAAGAATCACAATTGCGACTAGTGAACCCAATCTTACCCAGGAAGAAATCCCTCTAGACCAAAGTTTAGTAATGAGTATTCCCCAACCCATCATTGTAACAATCTCCCTCAAGAGATGTTAAAACCTCAAAATTGTAGTTTTACTTCAATAAATAAGATTTTGAGTTTCTGAAAATTTCTCTGTTCGTTAATAATATGGTAGCATGCCTCAATTGTCCGAGGAAGGATCACAGAAAGAAGATCAAGGGTAGGACCTTAGGGAAACCCAAAAATAGTAGAATATAGATAAAGGGAATCATCCCTTAAAGAGCACTACAAGCCACCTATGAGAAAAGAAGGAAACAACTCATCCATAGAAGACAAGCTGAACAATGAAAGACAACTAGAATGCCTTGAGACAGTAATGTATGATCTACTTTGGAAAAATAGAGGAGTCAAGTAGGGTTGTAGACTAACCTAGTGAGGAAAGGGGGAGTAGAAAGGCCAGAATAGTGGAGAGGAAGGATGAAGAAAATCCTTGAAGAAATAAATGGTCGAAAATGAAATGATGACTACACTCAAACCATAATGAGGATTTAGTAAGTCCCACACAAAGAGGTCTTTGAGCAAATAAGTGCCCTAGCCTTTCCTAAGGAGGGAGACCCTAGGAATGCATACATATTCCAACTAAGAAATAATGGACCAAGTTAAGAAGGATGATGAGATGAAGTACACGCCGAGGTGAAAGAACCAAGGGAAGCACATTAAGAGGACCCAAGGGGAAAGTTAAACCCAAGGAACGGGTTAGTAGGAAATAACATCAAATGACGCAATAACAAGTGAAAATGGGTGGGCTACCCATCATAAGGAAATGGAGAAAAGAACATTTCAAAAATCTTGGAAAAATAAGCTCTTCTATTTGGAAGAGGGTAAGGAGAAAACAACTAATAATATCAAGATTGATCATGGCCCACACTCACTTAATAGAGCCCAAGGAGTGCATGGCTGGACATAAAGGGTGCTAGGAACTAATCTATCATCAGGAGCTCTTCGAAGAGAGGATAAAGAATAAAAAGGAAATGGAGGACAGTGAATGATAAAGAGCAGGAAACAATACCGGCCTCAAAAGGGTATAAGAAGGGAAGACGGAAAAGCTTTCAAGAAGCGTTAAGAAGTTGAACTAGGATGGGAATCCTTAGGTAGAGGATACAGGTAGGAAGTGAGACCTCAAAAAGGGAAGTCCCAAAGCTAAGGAACCACCAGATGGATCCTAAGAAGCTTAAACCGACATAAAGAATCTCATAAAGAACCATAAGTGGTTAAGGGTATGTCGGGATAGTCAAAATATTACCTGATTTGGAAGAGCAAAAAAGCTAATTAGAGATTTCTAACGAACCTAGAAAAGAAGGAAGCAACTAGTAGCAACAAGATGGTCAGGGAGAATTAAATGAGACCATAGGAAGGACCGAGGAATAGTGGAGACTACACACTAAAGAAGGATAATAGAGTTGGCATAGTGTTGAGTACACAAATTAGACCCGACGATCGACAAATGATTAAAGGTGGACAAAAGCCCAAATTCAAAAAGGTGTATGAATGCGAAGGAAGGAAACCTTCAAGGAGTACTAAGAAATTCGAACATTTAACACTAAAAAGGAAATCTCCACTTTGAAGGACATAGTAGAGAATGAAAATCATTAAAGGAGAACTCCCTAAAAACAACAAAATCATGAAATGATCACAAGTGAATGAGAGTAAGTTTAGGGAAAAAGAAAATCCTTGAGTAAAGGACGTCACTAGAAAAGAAGTATGACATAAGAAGAGAAGAATCCTAGTGTGTCAGTAAGTCATTAGGAAATCCAATGACTTGCACCAGAAAGACCCAACAAGGAAGTTGGGAAAGGACGAATGCATAAGGAAAACCGACACGGTTATATAAGACATTTTGTCAAGGAATGAGGGACGATTGAATAACGATAAAGGTAATCAAGGAATACTACCCGGTGAAAAGAGGGATGAAGTTATTCAATTCCTGAAAGGTTGGAAGGTTGGGAACACCCAATAATGAAGTGTTCTAAAATTTTAATGATTAAAGACAAATTTTAGAGCATTGTCATGCTGTAAGAGATACGTAAGCCTAATAGTCCAGAAGAAAAATGTGACTCAAATAAGAAAGAGTCTGTTCGTAAGTATGACGAGGTCAAACATAACATGGATCGAAGTTGTAACAAATAATGGATCAAGGAAGGATCAAAATAGGACGAATGGGTAATAACATTGAAACCCGTGAAATCAATTACGTAATGCTCGAAAGAACACCGAGCTAAGGGTTTCAATGATGAAGAGAATAACCAGACAAAGGAACGATTAGGCACTTTGAAACTCCCAATCCTAAAATCTTGAGTAAGAACCCCAAAGGAAAAAAAAATCTTGCCATAAGTAAAGAAAGATGCGAACCTAGGGATATATCTTTGGACTCATGGGCAAGACATACTAGTTATGATAAAACTCCATGGAAGGAGTAAACAAAATAAAAGAAAATAAATTCCTTAAATGCGTGATTTAAGGTGGACTAAGTGAAAGAACAACCAAATTATCAACTTGTCTAAATTGATATTAAGGGAAGTTATCCCGGAGTGAAATTTAGTTTTGGGGACAAAACTCCTAAAAGGAGGGGAGAGTTGTAAATCCCGCCCTTTGGAGTTAATGAAAAGTGGGAAAAGAATCGGTCAAACCAAGTGAGAAACACTGAACTAGTTCACAAACTGATCATCAGAGAACGGGCAATTTTGGAAATTTACAATTTCCGAGTAACCCAAAGGGTTCCTACAACCTTGGAAAAGAACCTTAGGACAAATTGGAAGAGAAAAACTTAACCGGTTCTAATGTGAACCTCGTCAATATGTTGACGACACCCTACACCAAATATGACAAGACCCCAAGACTTTCACGACGCAAGTATGAAAAGATGGAGTATACCTTGTTTATGTGAAAAACATGGTATGCGATATGTAAACACCACACCCAAATCCTCTAAGAAGAACTCTTAGAAAATCTCGGGTGATAAGTCTTGATTACTTGAACGCTACAGGTAAAAATCTAATACGTTCAAAGTTCTTTCAAGATAGAAAGAAGACAAAACCTCACAAAATTGAATTTCTAAAACTATCCTCCAATACTGGGGAATATGCCTTTTATAGGCACAGATAACAATCGAATATCCTAAAAATAAGGAAAACATATCTTATGGTTACATGCCAACCATATCTAATCTAAATATCTAGGATATTTTAATAACTACTTTAAAAATCTAAACTTGACTAATTAAATATCTAATATTATTATTTAATATACTAAAAGATTTATTATATTATTAAATCTCTCCTTATTAATTAAATATGGACCTTCTCTTAGGCTTTTCTTGGGCTCTTCTCTTGGCCTTCCACTTGGATTTTCTACAATCTCTTTAATCAACCCATATAAAGCTTATTTGAATATTTTAGCCTTTAACCTTGTGATTGGGCCCTCTTGTAGTTTCAAATGATCATTTATTCCATTTGGTGACAAACTGTCAACTCCATTGCATGTTCGATTGATTGGACTTGTGAATTCGTAATGTCTTTAGTCGGATTCACATCATTATCCCCCTTTTGAAAATGATTTGTCCTCATATATTATATTCCTTCATCACCTACATCAAAAGACATTAAATTAGAAATATTTATGCTGTAGATAACATAATATTTGTCAAATAACTTCATGTTGTAATTATTACTAATGAGTTTTAACACTTTAAATAATCCCTCTAATCTAAGAAATTTTGATAGTTTTCTATCCATAAACCATTCATTTCTCAGGTGTAGGCTAATTCAAATCCCTGGATAAAAAACAGCCTTCTTGAAACTCTTTTTGGCTAGATTAATATTTTCTTGAGTATGTCATTTTCTATCTAATGGATTAAAACCATAGATAATCTCCAATGGTGATAACTTAGTCACTGAATAAATATAAGAATTATATGCAAACACAACATTTGGTAAACATGCAGTTGAAAATAGAAGTTTTGTATCCAACAAAGTATTCCAAGAAAAATTCAGCAATTTAATATCAATGATTGTAAACAAAACGTACCTTCTAGATAATGTATTAGCAATTCATTTTTCATACCTTGGTTACACTTGATCACATAACCGGATGTATAAATGAATTATGCGCACTTTGCATGACACTCATTTAGCTTGAGTGCTACTCTGCTGAACTTTCTATTATAATGTGCAATGAATCTTCTTTCCTAACTTACCAAATAAGGTGTTTGCCAATATTGAATTACCTTAATTTCCTTGCCAATGGCAATCCCTTCAAAACTTATAACATATCCAGGAAATACAAGTTTATCCAAAAAATGATAAATATTTTAAAATTCTCAAACAACTTATCTTTTCTTAAAACTTCTAACATAATTTTTAAATATTCCGTAAGTTCATCTAAGATCTTATCATATACTAGGACGTCATTAAAATATATATAGTCAAACTTTAAAATGATAACATGCAAGATATGGTTCATTGATATCATGATAGTGCTAGAGGCATTATCAATCCAAAAATCATAACTAACCAATCATATAGACATGATTTTGTTTCAAATACTGTTTTCAAATTATCCTTTTCTTTAATTTGAAATTGAAGATATTCACTCTTAAGATCAAGTTTTGAAAATAAATAGTATCCATGCAACTCAATAATAATATCATATAAATGAGAAAGATGTCGTCAATACTTTACCGTGATATTGTCAATATCAAAACCATCGATGCATATTTGCCAAGTTTCGTCCTTCATGGGTACGACACATGGTCATTTGCTCTTACATATATATCTCCTTTTCATCCGTTTTAGGACTTGGTGTTGACTTTGATTATTGATTTCTCGAACTAGTGGCAAACTAGAAGTTATCTTCTTTGGAATGATATTCTTGAATTCCTGCATAAGAGAAATACTAATGCTCAGAAAATATCCGATAATATGGTTAGTAAAATATAAATTCTTGTACATAAGTGCTATAAGGATAGGATTTGATATTATATCTCTTTTGATCTCACTTTTTCTCTCCATAAAACTATTTTTACTCTCTTTTCTTTTTATTATAGCTTTTCTCTCTTCTTTTTCAACCTTGCCTTTTTTTTTCTCTTCATTTTCATTTCTAGCTTTTCTCTCTTCTGTTCCAACTCTGATTTTTCTCTATTCTTTTTCAATATTGCCTTTTCTCTCTTCATCTTCAATTTTGGCTTTTCTCTCTTCTTGTTTTTCTGTTATTTTCTTTTCATTTACCTTTTTTTTTTTCAATCGATCCTGAAATTCTTGTTGTAAAGTCAAAGGCACAAGATATATTGGTTTATTATTCATCACGAATGAGTACTTATATGTTAATCTATCGTATGTAACTTGACGATCTAACTTCTAAGGTTCTCCTAATAGAATATGACATGCATGCATTGGTACTAAATCATATAATATTTCATCCTGATATTTCTCAATAGAAAATGACACTATCACTTGTTGGGTTACCTCGAGTTTGGGTTGATCATTCAACCTTTGAATTTGATATGGATTTGGATGCTTCATTGTATGTAATGCCAACTTCTCCTCAAGCTTGGTGCTAGCAAAGTTAGTGCAGCTTTCCCCATCTATGATAACAAAACAAACCTTATTTTTCATAAAATAATGAGTATGAAATAAATTCTCACATTGGTTATCCAAGATATCATTAATCCATGGTCTGTCCCAAGTAACATGTTGATTGAAGGAATTGAGCTTGAGGTTGTCGCAATTAACTTGGAAATCATCGAACTCCCCCAGTTCCTGTGGATCGAAGCATCGAGATCGAATGCTTCACGGTTGTTCAGTGGAAGTATGTTGATGTGAGTATCATATTACACTTTCTTCCAAGCGATCCATTCACGTATAAAGTTGCACAAATTCATACATCACTATATGTTTCATTTGCCTCTTCATTGCTTTCCACTGTAGGTTTTGAATGGACGGTATGGAACCTTCTTCTTTCATAATGTTTCCTCATCGTTAGGCCTCATGATCTTGCCAATTGGTAGAAAGAAAAGAACCTTGCAACTCTCCCTTAGATGTTTCACTCAAGCACTCATGTTTGACACTAAAATAAGTTTTTCTGATATATTCAAAATACTCTTGCCTTTTCTCACTCATCTGTCTTCTTTCAATCTTAATTGAACTTAAAAACAAATTATTTTTACGAAAAAATTCAACTTGAGGAACAATCAAGACAAATCAATAAGGTTTTCAAAAGCCAATTCCAAAAGAATTTAAGTGTGATGTATGGATACACTGATATAAGAAACAAGAATAAAATTTAGATAGAGAATAAAATAAGAAATGAAGTAATAAGAAGTAGACTTAGATAGAGTAGAATAAGAATGAAATTAAAGATAGAATTGTGTTTCTTTTTTTTTTTCTTTTTCCCCTTTATTTCCACGAATTTTTTTCGCTCTTTTATTTATTTATTTTTCACAATTTTGTGGCTTTTTTTCTTTTCTTTTTTTGCACTTACTGAAAAGAAGATAGATAGAAGAAGATGAGACTTTTATTTTTTATTTTTTAACATAATATAAATAGGTAGAGAAGATAAAAAAAAATAGATATAAAAAATAGGATGAAACTTGCCGTACAACCGTGTGCTTTAATACCAATAGATGCGAAACTCGCCAATACGCTGACGACACTCTACACCAAATATGGCAAGACCCCAAGACTTTCACAATGCAAGTACAAAAAGATGAAATATACATTGTTTATGTGAAAAATAAGGTATGTGATATGTAGACGTCACATCCAAATCCTCTAAGAAGAACTCTTAGAAAACCTCGGATGATAAGTCTTGATTGCTTGAACTCCATAAGTAAAAATCTGATAAGTTAAAAGTTCTTTCAAGATAGAAAGAAGACAAGACCTCACAAAATTGAATTCCCAAAAGTATCCTCCAATGCTGTGGAGTATGCCTTTTATAGACACAGATAATAACTGAATATCCTAAAAACAAGGAAAACATATCTTATGGTTACATGCCAACCATATCTAATCTAAATATTTAAGATATTTTAATAACTACTTTAAAAATCTAAACTTGACTAATTAAATATCTAATAATATTATTTAATATCCTAAAAGATTTATTATATTATTAAATCTTTCCTTATTAATTAAATATGAACCTTCTCTTGGACTTTTCTTAGGATCTTCTCTTGGCCTTCCACTTGGATTTTCTATAATCTCTTTAATCAACCCATATAAAGCTTCTTTGAATATTTTAACCCTTAACCTTGTGATTGGGCACTCTTACCGTCTCAAATGATCATATATCCCATTTGGTGACAAACTGTTCAACTCTATTGCATGTTTGGTTGATTGGACTTGTAAATTGGTAGTGTCTTTAATTGGATTCACATTAGGTTCAGATGAACCGAGTTGGTTCATGAAACCAGAACCGATAGATAAAGGGCAAATAGGGAAATTTATGAATCCCGACTAACCTAAAGAGTCACAAAAGTCAAGAAAAAGAACTTTAGGATGAATTGGAGATGGAAATCAAACCGGTTCAGGTGAATCGGATCCGAACTGGATTGTACCGGTTTGGATCGGTTTTAACCACTATTGAACTGGATGCTAAATTCATTTTTCTAGGTGGCTTAGAAAATTCAAATTTGAGATTTGAGGCCACCATTTGATAGAAAATGTATTTAGATGAATTTAGAAATTTTTAATTTTGAAAATTCGGTCAAATTGTGCCTAAATCAACCAATTTAAAATTTGAACCCAGTTCGGTCTAGTTCAGAACAGTGTCATCTTATTCCTTCAGATGACAACACTGTTCACTCACTAGACAATCGAACAGCGCCGATGAAGCTGAAATGTCTATGGCCAGGGAGTTTCAGGTAATGAATGACCGCCATTAAGGTGCCAATCAGATGACCAAGAAGTCCATGAGCTTCCTATATAAAGAGCTCCTCCTCATTCATCCTCTCGACACTTGAAAACTCCATTCTCTCTCAACTGCTCCAATTCCCGGCAAAGCTCAAACTAGAGCTCTAACTTGGGCACTTTTCTAAGCCAAACAAGGCGAGGTCGGGTTCTTTGGATTCGGGAAGAAGTTAGCTACACGTGTGACGTCCCGACCCGATTTGGTCAGATTTTCATGATCAACCCTCCACTCTCTCGATTTACTAAGGGTTTCCCCTTCTTATACACCTTGAGGAGTAAGGCGACCTTTAAACCTGCACCTTTCCTGAAATAATATAAATCAAAACTGCACATAATTTTGAACATATCATACCTGTCTGACATGTACGTTAGCTGGTGGTCTTTGGGTAAGATTTCCGGGATTGCCTGAAAGGGATATAAGGGAGGGGTGAGTATAACGACTAAGTGAATGGGTTTTCAGAGTTTAACATTTTGGAAAACGTTTGAATCAGAGTGTGTCAGGCTCCTTATTTTCTTTTTAAAGACATTTCATTCTCAAATTTTGTTTTTATAACCATTTCTTATTACCACGGTGTGTTCATCATCCAATACACATCCTCCATCATGAAGGTAAAACACACAATCGCAGGCCAACCCATCCACTGTACTCACTTGTGGCATCAGAGTGATTTTACCGGCCACCTAGATAGAAGTACGTCCACTTCTACCTTGAGAATAAGTGGATGTTTGTGACAACTGACCCTCAATCCAGTAAAAAACTCTGTGTCCGTATGAGGATAGATACCTCATCCTGTCCCCACCCCAGTCTCATGCACTTGAAGCTATGTCAAGCTTCACAAGATTTCTCGTACGACTTATTGTCCTTATATCCACCAGGTCGTCGAGAGCCCTAGGATGCATCACTACCCCTCTTGGGCATCATGAAGGTCTCGTAACACAGTATATGTACAATCAATAGTTTTTCACACAAGCCATATAATCTATGGTACCACTGGTCCAACGACCCCAACCCTCAACTACACTAGCAACTATTTGTCTTGACTAGTCCGAAGACCTGTCATGTCGCATTGCCGCTAGTCCATTGAGTATATCGGTCCCGTCTCACTACCATGGCCAAAAAACTCATTTACTTAAGTTTTTAGGGCTTAATAATCATGTTTGTTTATGAGCTCGTGCTCGTGCTAATTGGCCTAGGGCCCACTGTTCGAGATTTTCAAAATCGGGCATATTACTCCTAAGTACCAAAACTGAGGCCTCCGGCTTAACAAATCTATTCGACCTCCTATCAAGAAGGTCTCCCAAAATGTTTAAGCACTGGCACAAAGTCAGGGAAGAGCACTTCTGACAAAATATACTTTTAAACTGTCCATCATACCAATCGAATATGAGAACTTCTCCGCTCATAACCGATGAACGGGTTTTCCACATCCTTTGAGAAAGTTTCATCGTACCAACCGAGTATGATCTACTTACAACCGATAAATAGTTTTTTTCGGTTAATTTCCACATCACTTCTCTCGAGTGTGATGATTAAAATACCACTTAGCGGTGGGTTTTTATTTTCGAGGTTCTTATCATCCCAACTGGGTATGATATTACATTCCCACTCACCCGTTAATGTAGTGAATTCCTCTCGACCGGTTCTTTGTATTCATGTGAGCTTGTCCTTGTTGGCGTTCCCGGTCCTTCATGTTCCTACATGATATGAACATCCTTGTTCATTATCCCTTGGCCTAATAGCCTCCATTCATTCCAAATGAATGAGAAAACTAAAGTTTTCATTTATTTTTAATTATGTCCCTAAAGTTATTTTTTTTTAACTTGAAGTCCCTAATGCCAATTTTTCCACAAATTCAGTCCCAAAAATTTTAAAATTCACATTGGGGCTTTGATTTATTCAATTTCACAAAAAGGGGTTTAATTTCCCAAATTTCCAATTTGGTCCCCCCATTTTTCCAAAATTACCATTTTGCACCTACTTTACAAAAATGGTAAGTTTTGCCCCAAAAATTCTAAAATTTTCCAATTGGTCCTCCGACATCTTTATCATGCCCAATTGGTCCTCAATTTTATGAAATTGCACTTTAGTCCCTCGAATTTTTAAAATTCCCAAATTTCCCCCAATTTCATCCTTCTAACTAAACTGAATTTGATTTGATCAAAATTACCAATCAAATGAGTTTAATTATTGAAATTGAAGTTAGATTGAAGTTCCTACACCTTCATACAATTCAATTGCACTTTGAATAGAATGATTTGATATTGGAATGAGCTCAAATATGTCTTCATCGGAAAACTAGACTTAGATAGAGAAAGCTTCAAAAGCTTACCGTCAGGGGCGTGGCGGTCTGAGCTTTCAATCTGGTAGATAGCTCTTGTCTCGAGGTTACTCCTAGGATCAATAATTGCATTAATTGATGTCGAATTGAATGTGAATTTAGTTATCGAAGTTCTACCGATTCTCTCTCTAGCACTGATCAGAATTTACAGAGGAGAGCCAAATTGGCTTATCTTTCCGCTCTAATTCAGCTGTAGGAGGGTTGTGGAGGTGTTGAGAGGGCTTGGTTTGGCTTTAATTGGCCATTTTCAACATGGCCAAAATAGGGTAGCTTCAATCTATCAGAGCTGCTTCACTGCTCTATCACGTCGGCATCTCTCTAGTAACCCTCAGAGTAAATAGAGACTATCGTCGAGTAGCTGACTTCTCTCTGGTTCTAAAGAACTCGACCACACCTTCTTTGGCTAAAAAAAGACCCTATATCAGAGCTCTGGTTCGAGCTTCACCAAAATTGGAGCAGTTGAGAGAGAATGGAGTTTTCATGTGCGGAGAGGATGAATGTGGAGGAGCTCTTTATATAGGAAGCTTAGGGACTTCCTGGCCATCCGATTGGCGCCTTAATGACGGTCATTTATTGCTTGAAACTCCCTGGTCGGAGACTTTTCAGCTTCGCCGATGCTGCATGATTTTCCAGCGAGTGAACAGTGTTGTCATCTAAAGGAAGAAGATGACACTGTTCCGAACCGGACCGGACTGGTCCGAATCGAGTTCAAAGCTTAAACCAGTTGGTTCACCCCCGATTTGACTAAATTTTTCAAAATTAAAAATTTTAAAATTTATTTTCTATCCAATGATAACATCAAATCTCAAATTTGAAAATTTTTAAGCCACCTAGAAAAATTAATTTAGCATATGGTTCAATAGTGGTTCAAACCAGTCCAAATTGGTTCAATTCGTTTCAGATCGAATTCACCTGAACTAGTTTGGTTTTCACTCGGGATGCATAAATTTCCTAGTTTGCCCTTTCTTTATCGGTTCCAATTTGTAGACCGACTCGGTTTTCAAATTGAAAATTACTAATTCTTTCCCTAGTTTTCTTATTATCAAAGACGGGGTTTACAATTCTCCCCTCCTTTTAGGAGTTTTGTCCCCAAAATAGTTACATGCTAAATAATTGAAGGTAACTATCACTCATCACACTTTCGGTTTCCCATGTATCTTCCTGTACGGGTTCGTTCTGCCACAGAACCTTGACCATAGAAACCCTCTTATTCCTTAAATTCTTGTCCTTTCGGTTGATGTTTCGTACTAGTTCCGTTTGATAGGTTAGGTTCTCTTCTAACTATAATGGAGGTTGG
This sequence comes from Trapa incisa, assembly GCA_030064435.1. NCBI lineage: Eukaryota > Viridiplantae > Streptophyta > Magnoliopsida > Myrtales > Lythraceae > Trapa > Trapa incisa. Next base: position 13,023,688 of record CM057777.1, read on the forward strand.
TTCAATGCATTACTAGGATCAGACTGATACTTCCGAAGCACGGAGATGTGGAATACATTGTGTATTTCTCTACAAGTCTGGAGGTAGTTCCAATTTATAGGCCACCGGTCCTATCCTTTGAATGATGAGATATGGACCAATATACCTTGGTTTCAACTTTCCTCTTTGCTGAAACCTAAGTATTCCCCTCCATGGGGACACCTTCAGAAATACTTGATCTCCCACCTCAAAATCCAGATCTTTCTTTCGATTGTCTGCATAACTCTTTTGCTTGTCCTGTGCGATCTTAAGGCTACTCCTGATTAGTTTTATCTTCTTCATGGCATCCTCGATTAGTTCTACCCTTTCTAACCTTCTTTCCCTCACTTCTTCCCAAAATAGAGGGGTACGACATGGTCGTCCATAAAGGGCTTCATTGGGAGCCATCTGAATACTGGCATGATAACTATTACTGTAAGCAAATTCCATCAGGTACAAGTATTCTTCCTAGTCTTTTTTCATGGTGAGTATGCACGCTCTTAGCATATCCTCCAAGGTTTGAATGGTTCGCTTAGACTGCCCATTTGTTTGAGGATGAAACGTCATGCTCATGTGGAGCTTGGTTCCCATAGCACTTTGTAAGCTTGGCCAAATCCTTGAAGTAAATCTTGGATCTCTATCTGATACAATACTTATTGGAATGCCATGGAGACTTACTATTTCCCTCATGTATAAGACCGCTAGTTGTTCCACTGTGTCCGTCAATCTTATAGGAAGGAAATAAGCTGATTTGGTCAATCTATCCACGATGAACCAAATCTTATCTCGACCCTTTCTTGTCACCGGTAGTCACGTGACAAAGTCCATAGTGTTGTGCTCTCATTTCTACTCCGGAATTGGTAAGGGTTGTAGCAGTCTTGACGGTTTCTAATGCTCCGCTTTTATTTGTTGACAGGACAAGCATCGGGCTACATATTCTACAATGTCCATCTTCATACCTTTCCACCAATATCCTTGTTTAAGGGTGCGTTACATTTTTGTACTGCTCGGATGCATAACATATACTGAATCGCGTGCCTCTTCCAGAATTAACCTCTTTAGTTCCTTCTTTGAGGCACACATACCCTACCCTTATAGGTCAGCACCCCATCATTGCGCAGGTTGTAGTCCAGTTTAGTTTATCTATTAACAGGATCAAAATAGGTTGAAGTTCCTTATTTGCTTTTTGTTGAGCCTGGATCTGCTCAATTAGATTGGGCCTCACTACCACGTTAGCCACCAGGCACCTTTCCCGCTTGTCCATTTTCAGGCCCACCTCCATTCTTCTCAATTGTTGCAATAGGGGTATGTAACTCGTCTTTACTTGTGTCGCCGGGGTGATATTCTATCACAAGGTCATAGTCCTTAACTAATTCCAACCATCACCTCTGGCAGAGATTTAACTCCTTTTGAGTTAGGAAGTACATAAGACTCTTGTGATCTATGTATATCCTACACTTAACCATGTAAAGGTAATGTCGCCAAATCTTTAGAGCAAACACTATTGCAGCTAATTCCAAATCATGAGTTGGCTAGTTTCTTTCATGTACCTTAAGTTATCGCGAGTCATAGGCGATAACCTTCCCTTGTTGCATTAAAACACACTCGAGTCCTTGTCTAGATGCATCACTATAAACAGTGTACTCTCCTACATTAGAGTCAGGTAAAAGGAGTATTGGTGTGGTTGTCAGTCGAGTCTTTAACTCCAAGAAAGACTTCTCAATGATCTCATCCCACTTATACTCAACTCCTTTCCTGGTGTGTCAAGTTAGAGGAGCTGCTATCTTAGAAAAGTCTTGCACGAACTGTCTATAGTATCCTGCCAAACCTAAGAAACTTATTATTTCTGTAAGATTCCTTGGTGCCTTCCAATCTAATATGGCTTTCACCTTGGCTAGATCTACTTTAACTCCATCTTTGGACACTCTGTGTCCTAAGAATCCTACTTCCTACAGCCAGAACTCACACTTGGAGAAGTTTGGATATAATTGATTTTCCTTTAATATCTCCATGGTGGTTGCCAAATGCTCTTCATGTTCTAACCTGGTTCGTGAGTATATAAGGATGTCATCTATGAATACTATCACAAACTTGTCCAAATGTGGTTGGAACATACGGTTCATCAAATCCATGAAGGCTGTAGGGGCATTCGTTAATCCGAACGACATTACTCTGAACTCATAATATCCATATCTAGATCGAAATGCCATTTTGGGAATGTCCTCTCGAATCTTGAGTTGATGATAGCCTGACCAAAGGTCTATTTTGGAGAAGTAAGCTGCTTCTTTTAATTGATCGAATAAATTGTCTGTCCTCGGAAGTGGGTATCAATTCTTGATGGTGACCGGGTTTAGCTTTCTGTAGTCTATGCATAGTCTCATCCTTCTGTCCTTTTTCTTTACGAATAGGACAGGTGCACCCCATGGAGACTACATAGGACGTACGAAATCCTTCTCCAATAATTCGTCCAATTGTTCCTTCATTCCCATCAACTTTGTCAGAGCCATACGATATGAGGCTTGGGATATGGGGTTTGGTCTTGGGATTATTTCTATGGTGAACTCCACTTGCCGACTTGGAGGTAGTCTGGGTAGCTCTTCTGGAAATACCCTTAGGTAGTGTCTAACTACCGGGATATCTTGCAGTCTCTTTTATTCAAACGTTTCGTCTACTACCATGGCCAGGAAAGTTGTACAACCTTTATGTATCATCTTTTGGGCTTTCAGATGGGACACCATTTGTACTTCACTTTTCCTTCTATCTCCCTGGAACTTTAATTCTTTCGTCTTGGGAGTGTGGAAGGTTACCGTCTTCTTTCCATAGTCCATCCTCGCCTAATGGTTACTCAGCCAATCCATCCCAAGGATTACTTCAACCTCTTTTACGGGTAATGGGATCAAGTCAACTTCAAGTTTAATACCTCCAATCTTTATCTCACATCCATATAATTTCTTATTCCTGTTTAAACCTTCTTGTAAAAGTGTAAGTATATTAAGACTTTGTTCTAGTGGAGTGAGTTCTAGGGGTACTCTTGAAATCAACTCTTTCTTGATGAAGTATCTCTCAACTTTGGATTCAAAGAGGGCATATACTTATTGTCCCCATAGTTGTATATATCTTGATTGAAGAAGCGTACAATTTAGAAGAAAGTTTCCTTTATTAAATAAAAAGATCTTCAGTTTACATGATTCTCTTGAACTAATTTGGAGGGTTTTGGGATGTGCCCGCTACAGTGCTAGGGTCTCTTCTAGCCTATTCCTGGGTGAGGTTGTATACCCTAGCTGGTACTCATGCTATAGTGTTTGGCCTAGGGTTCCTGGGATTCCCTTGAGGTGGTCCGAGAGTGTTCCTCTGCATGTTCTCCCTGATAGTGGGACAGTCCTTTGCAAAGTGTCCCACTTGCCCACATGAAAATCATGTAAAGAATACTCCCTCATGGTTCTTTTGACACTTTGGACAACGAGGATTTCCTTGAGGTAAGGTGGGGACTACTCTGGGGAGAGGTGGTGGCATGTCCCTTCTCCTTTGAAATGTCGTTCTATTTCCCCATTTTTTATGCTCCTTCCATCCTCCATGACGGTTTGGACCCTTATCCTCCTTTCAGGTCATTTGCTCCATCCGACAACGTTGGGTCTACACCAGTTGCTCACACTCGTGAGCCATACTAATTATGGCTATCAGGTCCATGGGGCATCCCAATACTCATACGATTTTGAATGTCCATATTGAGACTGTTCACGAACTTCTAGCATATGTCTGCTGGCCCAGCTAGGTTAAGAGCAAAGGGTATTAACTCGTTAAATTTTGTCTCATACTTCGATATGGAGTTAAGCCCTTGCCAAAGCTATATGAACTCCTACTTCTTCTCATTTATCAGATGGGGCGCCAAGTACTCCTTTGAGTACCTCCTCGAACTGTTCCCAAGTGAGGATGGTGGTATGTAGGCTTCGGACATTGTCGCACCATCATTTGGCGCTTCCCTCCAAGAAGAATTCTATCAGGATTACCATATTCTCTGGTGGTATCTTGACAATTCCCATCAACTTCTTAATGTTTGCCAGCCAATCCATGGTGGCTCTTGCATCCTTTTCTCTAAGGAAGGGTATACACCCTAGTTGTCAGAGAGTCTTGAGGTTTCTGGGAATGTTTATTGGAGTGGGATTGTTAATAGGGGGAGGATGGGATTGCACTTCCTCTGGTTCAACTCGAGAATTGGTGCCGGCCTCAGGGACGAGGTTTGGTTGCCCAAATACATGGGTGAACTCCTTGTACAATCTCAGGTGCTCCGCAGTGAGTCCAGGAGGAGTTGCTTGATCTTCTCTGGGAGTTTCTACAGGTAGTGGTGGTTGGGCAGTGTTGGAGACTATAGCCCTAGTTCTTTTGGTTCCTTTCTTCGGAGCCATTCTGAAAATTTTAAAATCAATCCAATTATTTACAATATTTTCTAGTCTTGATTATGTATTCGAGAAAACAGTCTCTAATACCACTCAAGTTGTCACACCCTGACCCACTTTGGTCGGATCCCCGTGATCAACCCACCACTCTGTTGGTTTACTAAGGGTTGCACCTTTCCTATAATAACATATATCAAAACTGCACATAATTTTGAACTTATCATACCTATTTGATAGGTGCATTAGCTGGTGGTCTTTGGGTAAGCTTTTCAGGATTACCTGAAAAGGATACGAGGAAGGGGTGAGTACAACGACTCAGTGAATGGGTTTTTAGAGTGTGTCAGTCTCCCTATTTTTCTTTTAAAAACGTTTCATTCTCAAATTTGGTTTTTATAACCATTTCTTATTACCACAGTGTCTTCATCATCCAACACACATCCTCCATCATAAAGGTTAAACACACAATCCCAGGCCAACCCATCCACTATATCCACTTGTGTTATTGGAGCGACATTACTGGCCACCTATATAGAAGTACGTTCCCTTCTACCCTAAGAATGAGTGGATATTCATGATATCCAACCCTCAATCCCGTAACAAAACTCCATGTCGTATGAGGACAAAGACCTCAACCTGTCCCCACCCCGGTCTCATGTGCTTGAAGTTACATGGTCACGTAACACAGTGCATGCATAATCAATAGTTTTCACATAAGCCATATAATATGTGGTGCCACTGGTCCAACGGCCCGAACCCTCAACTAAACCTGCAGCTGTTTGTCTTGACTAGTCCGAAAACTTGTCATGTCGCACTACCGCTAGTCCATTGAGTATGTCGGTCCCTTCTTGGTACCATGGCAAAATAACTCATTTACTTAAGTTTTCATGGCTTAATAATCATGTTTGTTTACGAGCTCCTGCTCGTGCCAACTGGCGTAGGGCTCACTATTCGAGATTTTCAAAATTGGGCATATTAGCCCCCAAGTTCCAAAATCGAGGCCTCCGGCCTAACAAAGCTATTCAAGCTCCTATCAAGAAGGTCTCCCAAAATGTTTAAGCATTGGCACACAGTCAGGAGAGAGCACTTCCGACAAAATATACTTCTCAATTGTCCATCATACCAACCGATTAAGAGGACATCTCCACTCATAACCGATGAACGAGTTTTCCACTTCCTTTGAGGAAGTTTCATCATACCAACCGAGTATGATCTACTTACAATCGATAAGTAATTTTTTTTGCTTGATTTCCACATCACTCCTTTCAGGTGTGATGATTAAAATAACACTTACCAGTGTGTTTTCATCTTCGAGGTGCTTATCATACCAACCAGGTATGATATTAGATTCTCACTCACCCGTTAATGTAGTGAATTCCTCTCGACCGTTTCCTTGTATTCACGCGAGTTTGTCCTTACTGGTGTTCCTGGTACTTTGTGTTTCTACATGATATGAACATATTTGGTCATTATCCATCGACCTAATAGCCTTTATTCATTCCAAATGAATGAAAAAAATCAAACTTTTTATTTATTTGCAATTAGGTCCCTAAAGTTATTTTTCTTTAACTTTAAGTCCCCAATGTCGGGTTTTCCTCAAATTGAGTCCCGAAACTTATAAAATTTACCTCGGGACCACAATTTATTCAATTTCACATAAAGGGGTTCAATTACCCAAATTTCCAATTTGGTCCCCCAATTTTTCCAAAATTACCATTTTTCCCCTACTTTACAAAAAATGGTATATTTTGCCCCAAAAATTCCAAAATTGCCCAATTTGTACTCCAACATCTTTATCATGCCCAATTGATCCTCAATTTTATGAAATTGCACTTTAGTCCCTCAAATTTTCAAAATTCCCAAATTTCCTCCAAATCCCCCCCCCCACACTCCCTCAATTTCAACATTCTAACTCATCCGAATTTGATTTCATCAAATTGACCAATCAAATGAGTTTAATTTTTGAAATTGAAGTTAGATTGGAGTTCCTACACCTTCATATGATTCAATTGCACTTTGAATCGCACGATTTGATACCTAAATGAGCTCAAACGGAGCTTTGCTAGAAAACTAGACTTAGAGAAAGAAACCTCCGAAAGCTTATCATCGACGGCACGACGACCCGAGCTTTCGATCTGGGCAGATAGATCTCATCCCGAGGTTCCTCCTAGAATCAAGAATTGCATCAATTGATGTTGAATTGAATAAGAATTTAGTTATCGAAGTTATGTCGGTTCTCTCTCTAGCACCAATCGGAATTTACATAGGGGAGCCAAATTGGCTTACCTTTTCACTCTAATTCAGTTGTAGGAGGGTTGTGGAGGTGTTGGAAGGGCTTGTTTTGGCCTGAGGAGGGCTCAAATTGGCCTTTTTCAACTCAGCCAAAACACAGCAGTTTCGGTCCGCCAGAGCTGCTTCACTATTCTATCACACCAACGTCTCTTTGTCGACCATCGGAGTAAATGAAGACTACCTCGGGTAGCTGACATCTCCCCTGTTCTAAATAACTTGACCACGTCTTCTTTGGCTTAGAAAAGACCCTATATTGGAGCTCTAGTTTGAGCTTCACCAAAAATTGGAGCAGTTGAGAGAGAATGGAGTTTTCAAGTGTGGAGAAGATGAATGAGGAGGAGCTCTTTATATAGGAAGCTCGGGGACTTCTTGGCCGTACAATTGGCAACTTAATGGTGGCCATTCATTTCCTGCAACTCCCTGGTCTGAGACTTTTCAGTTTCGTCAGCGCTGCGCGATTTTCCGGTGAGTGAATAGTGCTGTCATTTGAAGGAAGAAGATGACATTGTTCTGAACTAGACCGGTCCGAACTGAGTTAAAGCTTAAACCGACCAGTTCACACCCGATTCGACTGAATTTTTCAAAATTAAAAATTTTTAAATTCATTTTCTATCCAATGGTGGCCCCAAATCTCAAATTTGAATTTTTTAAGCCATATAGAAAAATTAATTTAGCATTCGGTTCAATAGTGGTTCAAACTGGTTCACCTGAACCATTTTGGTTTTCATCTCCAATTCATCCTTAAGTCCTTTTTCATGACTTTTGGGACTCTTTGGGTCACTTAGGATCCATAAATTTCCCAGTTTACCCTTTCTTTATCGATTTTGGTTTGTAGGCCAACTTGGTTTTCAATTTGAAAATGACCGATTCTTTCCCCAGTTTTCTTACTATTAAAGGACGGGGTTTACAACACGCTTGTAGTCTCCATCGACTCCAAGGGTTGCCGAAGAAGTGACGATGTGATCGAACAGTGATGCAGCTTCAGCGGACCAAAGCTGCCCTATTTCGGTCGAGCTGAAATTAGCCAATTCGAGCCCTGCCTAGGCCAAACCAAGCCCTTCCAACACCTCCACAGTCCTACAACTTAATTAGAGCTGAAAGTTAAGCCAATTTGTCTCCCTATGTAAATTCTGATTGATGCTAGAGAGAGAACTAACAGAAGTTCGATGACTAAATTCTCATTCAATTTGACATCAATTGATGCAATTCTTGATCCTAGGAGGAACCTAAGGACGAGACCTGTCTGCCCAGATTGAAAGCTCGGAACGCACGCCCTCGACGGTACGCTTCCGAAGATTTCTCTCACTAAGTCTAGTTTTTCGATGAAGCTCTGTTAGAGATCATTTCGGCATCAAATCGTGCGATTCAAAGTGCAATTAAATCATATGAAGGTGTAGGAACTCCAATCTTACTTCAATTTGAACAATTAAACTCATTTGATTGGTCAATTTGATTAAATCAAATTTGACTGAGTTACAAAGTTGAAATTAGTGGAAAAATTAGGGAAATTTGGGAATTTCAAAAATTTGAGGGACTAAAGTGTAATTTCATAAAATTAAGGGCCAATTGGGCATGATAAAGATGTTGGAGGACCAATTGGGCAAAATTTGAAAATTTTGGGGCAAAACTTACCATTCTTGTAAAGTAGGGGCAAAATGGTAATTTTGGAAAAGTTGAGGACCAAACTGGAAATTTGGAAAAATTGAACCCTTTTTTGTGAATTTGAATAAATTGAGGTTCCAAGGTGAATTTTAAAAGTTTGGTGACTCAATTTGGGGAAAAACTAGCATAATGGACTTAAAATTAAAGAAAAATAACTTTAGGGACCTAATTACAAATAAATGAAAATTTTGGTTTTCTCATTCATTTGGAATGAATGAAGGCTATTAGGCCAAAGGATAATGAACAAGGAAGTTCATATCGTGTAGGAGCACAAAGTACCGGGAATGCCAACTTAGACAAGTTTGCATAAAGGCAACAAGTTGGCTAAAAGGAAATTCACTACACTATAGGGTGATTGGGATTTAATATCATACTTGGTTGGGATGATAAGCACATCGAAAATAAAAAACCACTGCTAAGTGGTATTTTAATCATCACATCTGAGAAGAGTGATGTGGAAATCACTTGAAAAAACTAATTACCAGTTGTAACAAGATTATACCGGATTGGTATACTCGATGGACTAGCGAGTGGGATTTAAGTAAATGAGTTGTTTGGCCATGGTACAGAGATAGGACCGACATACTCGATGGACTAGCGAGAGTGCGACATGACAGGTTTTAAGACTAGTCAAGACAAACAGCTGTAGGTCGAGTTGAGGGTCGGGGCCATTGGACCAATGGCACCATAGATTATATGGCTTATATGAAAAACTGATGATTTGTGCATGCACTGTGTTACTGGACCTTCAATGCGTCCTAGGGCTCTGGACGACCTGGTGGAAATAAGGGCAGTTATTCATACCAGAAGTCTTGCAAAGCTCAACATAACTTCAAGCGTGTGAGACTGGGGTGGGGACGGGATGAGGTCTTTGTCCTCACACGTACATGGAATTTTGTTATGGGATTGAAGGTCAGATGTCGCGAACATCCTCTCATTCTTAGGGTAGAAGTGGGTGTGCTTCTATCTAGGTGGCCGGTAAAGTCACTTCGATGCCAAAGTGGGTACAATGGATAGGTTTGCCTGCAATTGTGTGTTTTCCTTCATGATGAAGGGTATGTGTTGAGTGATAACACACCATTTTGATGAGAAATTGCTAAGAAAATTGAGATCTGAGGATAAAATGTTTTAAAGGAAAATAAGGAGTCTGGCACACTCCAATTCAAATTATTCTTTTTGAAAAATAAATCTTAAAACACCCATTCACTAAGTCGTTGAACTCACCCCCTCCCTTATATGTCTTTCAGGTAACCCTAGAAAGCTTACCTAAAGATCACCGTATCTGTAAAGTATGTATGATAAGTTTAAAATATTGTGCAGTTTTGATGTATGTCAAAACCTTATGATCAAGAATCTCACAACTGTTCTAAGGCTAACTCTCGGCCTATGACCCTAAGGGATTAGGGGGTAGAAAATTTCTGTAATAAGCCAAGTATGGCAAGAAAATTTCTTGAATGAATGTAGTTAAATTCTTCTTGATAAAACTTCTGAGTTTCCTTAATAAATTCAAACAATAAGCATATGTTAATAAAGATTAACATAAAAGGATAGAAAATCACACAAGGAAGGAAAAATGAGTTATTTCTAGTTAACCTTAACCTTTAAAATTTTCCTTAGAAGTACAATGACATTTGGCAAGAAAGAAAATCTTAAAGTTCACCCAAGGAAGACAAATTCTAACTAAGGGAAGGAAGGAGAAGTTAGAACAAAAGAAAGTGAGCTATAAAGAACAGGGGATTAGTCTAAGCAGTTAAGGAAAGGTGCAAAAGATAAGAGTACAGAAAACAAATAAACTATTCTAAAGAAAACCAAAGGAATGGAAGTTGATCAAGAAGAAAGAAGGAAGGTTAGGGGGAGCACTAAAGATGTTAAGACAAGTAAGACAGGACAGGGATAAGAGAAAGGAAATAAGTACAATAGAAAGAAACCCCGAGAATAATACCAATATTGGGAAGGAGTTATGACACACATCCTTAGGAATTCAATAGTAATAAGGGACTTTGTTTGGAAATAAGGACATAAACAAAAAGGAATAGATGATGGGGAGAAAGCCATAGTGAATCACCATACAAAGATCATGAAGTATAAGAAAGGAATAAAGGGAGAACTTTCAAGGAGCAGTAGGGAAAATGAATATGAAAATCCTAGTATGGGAGTCCCTAGAAGAAGAATGAAGATAGGAAGTGAAATTCTAGAAAGGAAGAAGTTTCAAGCTAAAATAATCAATAGATGAGATATAATAAACTAGAGCAAGAACTAGGAACTCATTAAAGTACATAGGTGATTAAGTAAATACCTGGAAGGGCGAGCATAAGCTACTTGCAAGAGAGCAGGGAACCAAATAGGAATTTTAGATGAATCGAATTGAAGGAAATAATCCATAACAACCAGATCCTCCAAGAAATAAACTACACTCCAAGGAAGATGGGAAAGTAGTAAGGATCATACTCAAAATAAGCCAAAGTGATGGATATCAAGGACACGAAGATTTGAGAGACAATTATCTCAAAACAATTAAATTAAGAGGATAATATGAGTGGGGGCAGTTAACGAACTGACCCTTGTGAAATTCACAATTCTAGTAAAGTAAGCTTCATGGAATGAGAAAGGGATGTGAATGAAAAGAAAATCTTAAGTATGTGATATAAGGGATAAACAGAAATAACCGAGAAGGTTGTTGGTCGATAAACTACAAAATTTACATCAATGAAGGTTCATTCCAGTACAAAGGATATGGAATAAGTTTTGGTGACAAAACTCCTAAAAGGAGGGGAGAATTGTAAACTCCGTCCTTGGGAGTTAAGGAAAACCGGAAAAAGAACCGATCAAACCGAGTGAGAAAACTGAATCGATTCACAAATCCAATCATTAGAGAAAGGGCGAATTGGGAAATTTACACTTCATGAATGACCCAAAGGGTCATAAAAACATTGGAAAAGGACCTTAGGACAATTTGGAAGAGAAAATCAGACCGGTTCAGGTGAATCGGATCCGAACCGGATGCTAAATTCAATTTTTCTAGGTGGCTTAGAAAATTCAAATTGGAGAATTGAGGCCACCATTGGATAGAGAATGAATTTAGAAATTTTTAATTTTTAAAAACTCGGTTGAATTAGGCATAAACCGGCCGATTTAAGCGTTGAACCCAGTTCAGACTAGTCTGGTTTTGTTCAGAACAGTGTCGTCTTCTTCCTTCAGATGACAACACTATTCACTCGCTGAAAAATTGAACTAGTGCCAGTGAAGAGAAAACATTTCCATTTAGTACATTTCAGTACATCAATGACTGTCATTAAAGTTCCAAACGAATGGCCGACGAATCCCTGAGCTTCCTATATAATGAGCTCCTCTCCATTCATCCTCCATACACCTGAAAACCTCACTCTCTCTCAGCTACTCAGTTTTTTGACGAAGCTCAAACCAAAGCTCCGATAAAAGGGTTTTTTTTTAAAACCAAAGAAGGTGTGGTTAGGTTCCTTAGACATGGGGAGAAGTCATCTACACGGTGGAAGTCTCCAATTTCTCTGAGGGTCGTTGGAGAAGCATCGGCGTGATCGAACAGTGAAGCAGCTCTGGCGGACCAAAGCTGCCCTATTTCTGTCTAGCTGAAATCAACTAATTCGAGCCCACCAGAGGCCAAACCAAACTCTCTCAACACCTCCTCAGCCTTCCAACAACCGAATTAGGGTGAAAAGGTAAGCTAATTTAGCTCCCCTTCGTGAATTTCTATCGGTTCTAGAGAGAGAACTGACAGATCTTTACTGACCAAATTCTCCCTCAATTCGACATGAATTGAGATGATTCTTGATTCTAGGAAGAACCTCGGAACGAGAGCTATCTGCCTAGATCGAAAGTTCGGACCGCCGCGCCCCTAATGGTAAGCTTTTGAAGTTTTCTCTCTCTACATTCAATTTTCCTGCGAAGCTCCGTTTGAGCTCGTTCCAAAATCAAATCATGCGATTCAAAGTGCAATTGAATCATATGGAGGTATAGGAAGTCAAATCTAACTTTAATTTTAACAATTAAACTCATTTGATTGGTCAATTTGATGAAATCAAATTCGGCTGACTTGAAAGGTTGAAATTGGGGGAAATTTTGGGATTTGAAAAATTTGAGGGACTAAAGTGAAATTTCCTAAAATTGAAGGCCAATTGGGCATGATGAAGATGTAAGAGGACCAACTGGTCAATTTTTGGAATTTTTGGGGTAAAACTTACCATTTTTGTAAAGTAGGGGCAAAATGGTAATTTTGAAAAAATTGGGGACTAATTTGAGAATTTGGGAAACTTGAACCCCTTTATGTAATTTTGAATAAATTGATGTTTCAAAGTAAAATTTTGAAGTTTCAGAACTCAATTTGGGGGAAAACAACATTTGGGACCTAAAGTAAAGGGAAAAGAACTTTAGAGGACCAAATTGTAAATATTTGAAAAGTTGGGTATTTTATTCATTTATAATGAATGAAGGCTATCAAGCCAAAGGATAATGAGCAAGGATGTTTCATACCGTGTACGAACACAAGATATTGGGAACCCCAGCTAGGACAAAGCTCACTCGTTAACGAGTGAGTGGGATTTTTAAATCATACTCGGTTGGGATGATAAGCACATCAGAAATGAAAACCCACTACTAAGTGGAATTTTAACCATCACACCTGAATGGAGTGATGTGGAAATTACGGGAAAAAACTACTTACCGGTTGTAAGTAGATCATACCTGGTTGATATGATAAACTCCCTAGAAGGAAGTAGAAAACCTGCTTATCGGTTATAAGCGGAAATGTCCTCACACCCGGTTGGTGTGATGGATAGATGAAAAGAATATTTTGTCGGAAATTCTCTCCCCTAACTATGTGCCACTTCTTAAACTTTTTGGGAGAACTTTTTGATGGGAGCTCGAATAGCTCAAATAGGTCGGAGGCCTCAGTTTTGGAACTTGGGGGCTAATATGCCCGATTTTGAAAATCTCGTACAATGGACCCAAGGCTAGTTGGCACGAGCAGGAGCTCGTAAACAAACATGAGTTTAAGCCATGAAAACTTTAAATGAATGATATGTTTGGCCATAGTACCAAGACAGGGTCGGCATACTTGATGGACTGGCGGTAGTGTAACATGACAGGTCGACGGACCAGTCAAGACAAACAACTGCAGGTCGAGTTGAGAAAAACTGTTGTTTTGTACATGCACTAGGGTATAGGACCTTCAAAACGCCCAAGAAGGGTAGTGATGCGTCCTAGGGGCTACTGGACAACATGGTGGAGATAAGGACAGATTGTCGTACCAGTAGTTAGGGAAGCTTGACGTAGCTTCATGCGGATGAGACTAGGGTGTGATTGGGATGAAGTCTCTATCCTCATACGGACACGGAGTTTTCTTTACGGGATTGAGGGTCGGATGTCGCATACATCCACTCATTCTTAGGGTAGAAGTGGACATGCTTCTATTTAGTTGGCTGGTAAAGTTGCTCCGACGCCAAAAGTGGGTGCAATGGACGTGATATCCTACAAATGTATGTTCTATTCATGATGAAGGACGTGTGTTGGTTGATAAACACACCGTTTGTGATTAATGATGAGAAATGACTATTAAAACTGAGATTTGAAGATGAAATGTTTTAAAAGAAAATAAGGAGTCTGGCACACTCCAATTTAAAAACTATTTTATTGAAACTTCATTTTTTTTTTAAAATACCCATTCATTGAGTTGTAAAAACTCACCCACCTTTTTTATCCCTTTTAAGTAATTAGAGAAATTACTAGGGATAATACCAAGGCTTACCCTCTATCAGGTATGCTTAATTTTTCTTAAGCTTACATTTTATTTGATATATGTTATTGTAGTGAACAAAGTTGAGATTACACCTGACTACTCTTGAATTAAAGAAGGGGAAACCCCTCTTGAACCAAGAGAGTGGCAGTTTGTTCACTTATCCGACCAAATCAGGTCAAGGCATGACAATTTCAATTACAACGGTTGATTCGGAATCAGCATTTAGTTTCAGTGGTCACATTATTAATTCATCCCATAGTCGACTTGCTGATGAAGCAGTTGAAGCACTCATTTGTGCACAAAGTTGGATAAGAGCAAAGACACTCAATATTTTATTTGCTTAGAATTATACTTTTCTACATTAATGTTGATATGTTCTCTTATTATAATTTATTTTATTTGTTAAATTTTTCAGCAAATGCTAGTATTGATAATATTGATTACAATTCGGATGAAGATTTGTTAGTCCAAATGATATGTACTGATGATAATTATCAAGTGGGACCAAGTGGTGTTTAATTGTTAATTATATTTTGTATTGTATTTTACAACTTTGGTATGTATTTAATATAATTTGATTGAAATTTGTAATGATTAAATATTTTAAGCATATTAAGGTACTTTTGTTAACTTTAATTATAAGAGGTATTATGAATGAGTTGAAAATGCACAGCTCATGCCAATTTTTTTTTAAATTGCAGTTACTAAATAATATTTTATTTTTATTAACTTTCAATATAAATAGTTTTTTTTATTAAAGTGATTATGCATCATTCCATTATATATAATCTTTTAAATTTGATGTGCACAATTTTTTATTCGGCATGCTCAAGAAAATGATGAGTATATTCTATTTGATAAAAATAAAAAATGTCGTAGATAAAAATATTATGTTAAATTTTAAAAAAATAAAGTTATTGTTTAAATGCATTATTAATATCATTGTACTAAAATATATGGTAAACATAAAATTTTATAAATTTAATTCATATGCAAAACTTTCTAAATATTTTAATTGCACATTTTCATTTTTTAGAACAAATTTATAAAAACTAAATATTTAAAAAAATATTTTAGCCCCCATAATTTTGTATGAGTGCGTCTATATTGTTATTTAATAAAATTTATATTAAGATTTGACATTTTAAATTAGTTAAATTAATATTTATTTTTATTAAAAAATTATATATATATAAAATAAAATAATAATCTAATTTTTGGTATCATTATTCATTAAATTACTTTATTAATTCAATAATTAAGACATTTCTCACTTTATTATTGTTGTAATTTTTTTTAGAAATTATGATTATATATTATTATTATTATTATAGCTATTATTGTAATGTATCCTAATTTAAATATAGAATCTATTTTTGAAAACTTTCATTTATTACCTATTGAACTTTTTTATTATTTTTGTATTTATTTTTTATTTTTTTTACATAAATTTTATTTATGTAATATAATCTTTCGGCCAACTTTACAAAAAAAAAATCTTTCAAATGAAACAATGATATAATAAATGTATAATATTTTAATAATTTTTAAATTTTAATTGTTAGTAAAAAATTATATATTATAAAAATACATACTAAAAAAATAAAACCCTAAAAAATCCTAAAAAATCTAACTCGATTTGAGACGAATGTTATACTCGATTAAGTAGACCTAAAGCTCACCTCCACTCCGATGTGGGTTCGCCAAAAACCACCGAACTATTGACAACCCCCTCCTCCCCGTAACTACAAAAATATAGTTTGCATGATACGGGCAAGCACAACATAGATGCCGGAAAGAAGATCCGTCTAGTACGAATTGTTCCATATTGGATTCTATAAATTATGTTCTTTCATTTTTTATTTACATATTTAATGCAAATTCTATATAGTAAATTGCTATTAGTATATTAGATGATCCGGTTCAAAAAACTCCTTGGTTCTATATTCACCATTAGACTCATTGTGCACCAATTACACCTATATGATGCACTAATTGAAATTTGAAGGGGTTTTGAAGAGAAGACAAATTAAGAGTATACTTTACATTTTAGGATTTATGAGAAAAAATTACTAGTAACATAAGTAGTTATGACATGATATGTGTAACCTAAATCCTAATGTTGAGAGATTACTACTTACAATTCATTTTTATAACTCTAAACTTGCTCATTTCATTTGGTTACCTAATATTTAGTTTTCACTTTCATCCATGAATAGAATATCTTATGCCCCTATAATTTTTTAAAATTATTATTTTTATCACATGTTCAAAATATATTCATAAATAAATTTATATGGGTTTATACGAAAATATTTTATTTTGAAATAAAATAATGTATAATAACTAGATCAATTCAATAATATATTTAATTTATGATATATTATGATTTACAAATCAATTTTATCCATTTATTAAGTGAGTTATAACTCAGGTTTATTTCATGTATGATATGTCAAGGTTTTAAGTGATCTTGTAGATTATGTACATTATATACATAACTCATAATTATCCTAGTAACTAAGCCCACATTAAATCATCTTAGATACTTTTCATCAAATAATATTATATCAAATTATTTATATACTTATGGAAGTCCTATGAGGATATTTCTTGGGAAAATGGGGGTGACTTGTAAGACTCCAAATGGATAGCCAAAGAGAACAATCTTGACCGTACATGTATATCGAGTTGAACTTGGTGAAATCACTCAGAAGAGAGATGAGGTCGATCGAGTTGCGCTTATGAAATTGGAGGAGTTCAGGTTCAACTCGTATACCAACAAGTAGATTTCCACTTAGTTTTGACATCATTCCAGCTGGGTGTGATGTTAAAATCCCACATAGAAGTGGTTTTTAATTTTTGAGGTGTTTATCATCCCAATTAGGTATGATGTGAATAAACCCACTCACAATTGGTAAGTGGTTTTTAACTTTAAACTGTACTCATCATCCCAACAGGGTATGCCGTTAGTAAGCCCACTCACTTGATAACTGACGTGTATCCTTCTCCAATTGATTTCCGCTTCCACGCTAGCTTATCCTTGCTGGCATTCCGGTCCCTTGTGTTCCTACACGATTTGGACATCTTTATCTATTAATATTTGGCATAACAGTCTTTATTTCTCACGTATGAACGATTAGGCTCAAAATTTCCAGTTAATTGCACTTAGGACCCTAAAGTTTATTTTCCTTGACTTTAGGTCCCTAATGCTAACTTGGATGTACAATTTTTCTGGCCATCGTTTTGTATGAGAAGTCTGAAGAAAAGGAATTGAAAGACATTCTACGAGTCTCTCTCTAACACCGATCAGAAATTGTAGAGGGGAGCCGAATTGGCTTACCTTTCCGTCATAATTCAGTTGAAATAGGGCAACTTCAGTCCGCTGGAGCTGCTTCATTGTTCCATCACGCCGACGCTTCTTTGGTGACCCTCGGAGCAAACGGAGACTACAGGCGTGTAGCTGACTTCTCCCCGGTTCTAAAGAATTTGAGCTCGCCTTCTTTTGCACAGAAATGACCCTAAATTAGAGCTTTGGTTAGACCTTCACTGAAAAACTATGGAATTGAGAGAGAATGGGTTTTTCAAGTGTGGAGAGGATGAATGGAGAGCGCTCTTTATATAGGGAGCTTGGGGACTCATCGATTGTTCGTTTGGCACCTTTATGACTGACATTTATGTCCAAAAATGTTTTGAATGGAGACTTATCTTCTTCGTCGATGCTGCTTCGATTTTCTGGCAACTGAACAATGTTGTCATCTAAAGGAATAAGACGACATTGTTCCGAACTGGACCGGACCGAGACTTATCTTCTTCGTCGACGCTACTTCAATTTTCTGGCGATTAAACAATGTTGTCATCTAAAGGAAGAAGATGACATTGTTCCGAATCGGACCAGATTGGTCCGAACTGGGTTCGAAGCTTAAACTAGACGGTTCACCCCTCATTCGATCGAGTTTTTCATATCTAAAAATTTATAAATTCATTTTCTATCCAATGGTGGCCTCAAATCTCAAATTTCAATTATTTAAGCCACCTAGAAAAATGAATTTAGGATCAGGTTCAATAGTGGTTCAAACCAGTCCAATCCAATTCAATCTGGTTCACCTGAACCGGTTTGGTTTTCATTCCCAATTCCTCCTTCACAAGTCCATTTCCATGTCTTTTGTGACTCTTTGGGTCACTTAGGGTCCATAAGATTCTTAGTTTACCATCTCTTTATCAATTCTAGTTCATAAACTAACTCGATCGTTAAACCGGTTCAATCTGGTTCGGGTCTAGTTCACTCGAATCGATCTCATTTTTCTCTCCCACTTGTTCTAAGGTTCCTTCCCAAGGTTTATAAATCTCTTCAGGTCACAAGGGATCCATAAATTTCCTTATTTTCCCTTTCTCTATCAGTTCTAGTTCATGAACCGACTCGGTTCATAAACTGGTTCAATCCAATTGGATCCAGTTCATCTAAACTGGTCTGATTTTTCTCTTCCAATTTTTCCTAGGGTTCTTTTCCAAGGTTTTTATGAATCCTTTGGATCATATGGGAGTTATAAATTTCCAATTTGCTCGTTTCCAATTGATCGGGTACGTAAATTGGTTCAATTTTCTTACTTGGTTTGATCGGTTCTTTTCTCGATTTTCCTTGACTCAAAAGGGTGGGGTTTACAACTCTCCCCTCCTTTTAGGAGTTTTGTCCCCAAAACTTAATTATCAATCTTGCATGAGGAATCATTTCCTTTGATGTCCCTTTGGTGTTTGCTTAACATGCAAACTCTTATCTTGTTCTTTCAATTTGCCCTTTTTTTACATCCTTCACTTAAGGAAATTTCTTTTCCTTTATATTATTTACTCCTTCCACGAAGTTTATCATAACTAAACAGAGCTTATTCTAGGGTATATCCTTAGATTCATATCTTTCTTTGCTTAGAGCAACATTCTTCCCTTTGAGATTCTATACTCGATTGGGAATTCCAAGATAACTAATCATTCTCATGTCTAGTTATCCTTTTGGTAGTTGAAACCTTTAGCTCGATGTTCTTTCGAGCGTTACGTACTTGTTTCCATGGTTTTTCTTTATTATAACTTTTTCGTCCTATTTTGACACTTCCCTCATTTGTTGTCTATTATAACTTTGGTCCAAATTTTTATATTCGACCTTGTCATGCTTATTAGCCGACTCTTCCTTACTTTGAGTCATATTCTCCTCGGGATTGTTGGGATTACATGCCCCTTACAGCGTGGCATTTTCTAGGACCTATCTCTGTCCACTAGATTTCTAGAACATCTCCTTGAGGGTCTCTCTTAGCTTTTTGACCTTTTAGGGATCGTATAACTTCATCCCTCTTTTCTTTTGATAGCATTCCTCAACTATCATTTTTACCATTATCCTCTCCTCCATCATGCCTTTAAAGTTATGTCTCACATAACCGCATGGATTCCTCTTACCTATTCATCTTTCCCCAACTTCTTTATTGGGTCTTTTCGGTTCCAATTGATTGAGTTTTCCAATACTATACTGACAAGATGTGATTCATCCCTTCTTAGGTCCATCCTCATTCCCAATGACATCCTTTACTCAAAGATTTTACCTTGGCCTTAATCCACTCTTACTTGTTCGTAATCATTTCACAATTCTTTATATCAAGTTGATTCCTTTCGGTCTACATGTTGATTTGCTTGGTTTGGGGAGTTTCCCTTTTTACGGTTTCATTCTCTACAATTTTCTTTAAGGCAGAGACTTTCACCTTAGGAGTTACATGTTCAACCTTCTTACCATTTCTTGAAGGTCTCCTTTCTTCATCTCCTTGCACCCTTTCTATATTGGGGCATTTGCCCGCTTTCAGTCCTCCATTATCTTAAATTTTCCATTCCATCCCTTATTCTTTATTTGAGTATCTTTCATTTATCGGTCTTATTTCGTGTACTCCACCCTATGCCCATCCATCCACTCTTTAGGCTCTATTATGCGAGTGTGGACCACAATCCATCTTGATATTTAGTGAGATTCTTTCCCTTTCTCCCAGAATTCCTTCTTCATTCATTTTCGTATGTATATATCCTTGAATGACATCTTTTGATGCCATCCCCTTACGTTTACCTTTACTCTTGAAATATTGCAGGTACATCCTATGTACCTCATCCTCATTCCAACTTATACCCATGTACACGTCTATTTCCTTCAAGTAGAGCTCAAATCCTCCTTGTTTCCAAATCTCTTAATCGTCCTACGAGAGGCTTACTTATTCTTCTCCTGGCTTTGAGTTTGGTCATCAATCCGTTCTTGGCCATTGATCTCTTTAAGGATTTTCTCCATCCTTCTTTTCCAAATATTTGACCTTTCCACCTCTCCCTTCTTTACTAGAGATTAAATTTATGACATTCACGAGGGTTAGTTCGTTAACTGACTCATCCCTACTATTCTCCTTGTCTAATTATCTTGAGATAGTTGTCTCTCGAGTCTTCTTGTCCTGAATGCCCATCCCATTGCACTTTTTAGGGTGTAGTTCTTACTACTTCCCAGTCCTCCTTAGGGCGTCATTTATTCTCTCTAACTATCTTGTTGTTACAATTTACTTCCTTTCGCTATATTGGTCTGAAACTTGACTTCTCTACTTTTTCCAAAGCAAGTCATACTTATCATCCTAGAACATCCCATTTGTTGTCTAAAGCTCGGCTTATCTTCTCTTGTAGAGTGCTTCCTTCCTTTCTCCCAAATGGCAGGAAATTTCTTCTTAAGGATGCATTCTCTTCATCTACCCTTTGTTTTATTTTCAATTGACAAGGTCTTACCTTCAGTCCTTTTCCTCCCTCATCTAGTTGAGGCACACCATTACACCATCATTGAGGGACAAAAAGTTTTAGGAACTCAAAATTTACTTCCAAAATACGATTACCAACTTGGGGCTTTAGCTTTTCTTAAAGGAGATTGGATCGGGAAGTACCCGCCACTATGCTAGGATCTTGAAGAGCTTCCTCCTAGGTGTGGTTGAAGTTTCGAGCAGGAGTCATATTTAATGGGGTGGAACACTTTCAGATTCATGTAGTTGTAGAGGCATTGTTCTTGGAAGGTATTATTCTAAATCCTTCCGATGTGGGGCAATCCTTCACTTGAAGCCCCATTTCCCTTACACCTATAAAAAGGTTATCTTGATACTTATCCTTAGTAGTGTTGAGCACTTTCTCGAGTAGTGTTCCTATTGTCCTCACCTTGTAACAGGTCATTTCCTTGCCCTATAGTTACTACTAGAGTTCTCACTCCTTAGTCTCCTTGTCGGTTTTCTTGTCGAGCCTTCTCTGCCTACTAGTTTTTCCCTAAGAGTTCTCTTAGACTCTTTAGTCTTTTGGTTCGTTTCCTTATTTGGGATGGGTTTCTCATTGGTTCTCACGGTTTGTTTGGTTACTTTTCCTAGGGCAATCTTTCTACAGTTGAGGCATAGGCTTACATCCTTTTTTTAGAGACTTGGTTTCAGGAACTTGGAATTCTTCATTAATGGAGAAGGAGTACAATATGTCAGGGTCTTAACCATATTACAAAAAGGAGGTTATGAAATAGATACAAGGCTATGGAGTGTTTGATAAGCATCCTCCATGGTAAGGTCATAAGCCCTAGCATTTTGGTCCCTCGAATTTTTGAAAATCCCCAATTTCCTCCAATTTTCCCCAATTGCAACTCTTTAACATAGCCAAATTTGATTTCATCAAATTGACCGATCAAACACTTCTAATTGTTGAAATTGAAATTGAAATTGAGTTTCTCCATGTTCATATGATTCCATAGAACTTTGAATCGCGAGTTTTAACATCGGAACGAGCTCAAATGGAGTTTTACTGAAAAATAGACTGTAGATAGAGAAAGTTTTAATTACTCACCGATGAGGGCACGACAGTATGAGCTTTCAATCTGGGCAGATAGCTCTCGTCATGAGGTTCATCCTAGAATCAAGAATCGCATCAATTGATGCCGAATTAAATTAGAATTTCATCATCGAAATTCTATCAGTTCTCTCTCTAGCATCGGCCGAAAATTGTAGAGGGGGACCGAATTGGCTTATCTTTCAGTCCTCATTCGGCCATGGGAGGGCTAAGAAAGTGTTGGGAGGGTTTGGTTTGGCTTGAGGAGGGCTCAAAATGGTCGATTTCAACTCGGCCAAAATAGGGCAGCTTCGGTCCGCCGGAGCTGCTTCACTGTTCCGTCACACCGGCATTTCTTCGACGACCCTCAAAGCAAACGAAGACTACAAGTATGTAGCTGACTTCTCCCCGGTTCTAAAGAACTCAACCTCACATTCTTTGGCTTAGAAAAGACCCTATATTAGAGTTCTAGTTCGAGCTTCGCCAGAAAACTAAGCAACTGAGAGAGAGTGAGCTTTTTAGGTGTGGAGATGACGAATGGAGAGGGGCTCTTTATATAGGGAGCTCGGGGACCCATTGGTCGTCCATTTGGTACTGTTATGATAGGCATTGAAGACCTGAAATGTACCAAATAGAAGCGTTTCTTCTTTACCGATGCTGCTTCAATTTTCCGTCGAGTGAATCGGGTTTGAAGCTTAAACCGGCCGGTTCACCCCTCATTCAACCAATCTAAAATTTTTTAAATTTATCTAAATTTATTTTCTATCCAATGGTGGCCTTAAAACTCAAATTTGAATTATTTAAGCCAACTAGAAAAAATGAATTTATGATTTGGTTCAATAGTGGTTAAACCGGTTCGAATCCGGTTCACCTGAACTTGTTTGGTTTTCATCACCAATTCCTTCACAAGTCCATTTCCATGTCTTTTGTGACTCCTTGGGTGACTTAGGGTCCATAAAATTCCCGGTTTACCATCTCTTTATCGATTCCGGTTCATAAACTAACTGGGTCCTTAAACCGGTTCAATCCGGTTCGGGTCCGGTTCACTCGAACCGATCTGGTTTTTCTCTCCCACTTGTTCTAAGGTTCCTTCCCAAGGTTTATAAATCTCTTTGGGTCACAAGGGATCCATAAATTTCCATATTTTCCCTTTCTCTATCGGTTCCAGTTCATGAACCGACTCGGTTCATAAACCAGTTCAATCCAATTAGATCCGATTCATCTAAACCGGTCTGATTTTTCTGTTCCAATTTGTCCTAGGGTTCTTTTCCAAGGTTTTTATGAATCCTTTGGATCACACGGGAGTTGTAAATTTCCAATTTGCCCATTCCCAATTGATCAGCTACGTGAACCAGTTCAGTTTTCTTACTCAGTTTGACTAGTTCTTTTCACGGTTTTCCTTGACTCATAAGGGTGTGGTTTATAGACATTGTCGTTTTTACTAACTGACTCTTCCTTATTTTCACTCATGTTTTCCTCGAGACTATTGGGTTTACCTGACCTTTATAGCATGACGTTTTCTAGATCTTGTCTCTATGTCGTTTAGATTTCCAGAACACCTCCTTTAGGATTATTCCTAACTTTCCAACCTCTTAAGGATTGTATAACTACATCTCTTTCTTTTCTTTTGAGGTAGTATTTATCGACTACCTTTACCTTTGTCCACATAAACTTACAAAATTGGGCCATTTCTCCTTACCCACTCGTCCTTTTTCAACTTCCTTATTGAGTCTTTTCGGTTCCAATTATTTGATTTCCATATATTTTACTGACATGTTGGGATTCATCCTCTCTTAGGTCCATCCTCATTCCTAATAACATCCTTTACTCAAGGATTTCCTTTGGCCTTAATCCACTCGTACTTGTTCGAAATCACTTTATAGTTCATTATTTGTTTGGCCTTTTTAGTCTATTGTTTTGTTTGGGGAGTTCCCTTTTTACGATTTCATTCTCTACTATGTCCCTTAAGGTAGAGACATTCGTTCTAGGAGCTGCCAGTTCAACCTTCTTACCATTCCTTGAAGGTTTCTTCCTTAGTTCTCCTTACTTTTCCTTCTATACTGTGGCATTTGCCCGCTTGGAATCCTTCCCCATCTTAAAATTCCATTTCATCCCTTATTCTTTATTTGAGGAATTTATTAGTCTTATTTCGTGTACTTCATACTATGCTCAGTCGTCCCCTCTTTAAGCTTCATTATGCACGTGTGGATTACGACCTATCTTACCAATTGTAGTTATTCCTCCATAACCACATCTTATTTGGAGGGCTTACTTTCCCAACATTTCTCAAACGTTCTTTCCTTCATTACTTTATTATGGATAGTCCACTCATTCTTACTTGTCACAATATCTCTTAATATGCTTCCTTGGGTTTCTTTCACCTTAACATGCATTCTATTTGTGAATTCATCTCCTCACCTCTCGTCACCTGGTTCCTTTTCTTCTTTATTAGGTCATGCATCATTTCTTAGGATTTTCCTTATTTGGGAGGATTCTTACCCTTTTCTCTCGCAATTTCTTTTTCATACATCTTTATAGGCACATAACTTTAAATGATGTCCCTTGATGCCATTCTTTACATGCTTACCTTTACTCTTGAGATCCTATGGGTACGTCCTTCGTACTCCATCCCCATTCTCACTTATACCCCAGTACATGTTTTTTTTCTTTCTAGGGAGAGCTCACATCCATCTAGTTTCAAAATCCCTTGATCATCCTTTGAGAGGTTCACTTAACCGTCTCAAGAATTTTAATTATAAATTCGGCTTTGGCCATTGATTTCCTTTAAGGATTTTCCTTCGTTCCTCTTTTCCAATGTTTTGGCATTTTCACTTCTCCCTTCTTTATCATGGTTTAAATCCATGGTTCTCTCAAAGACCAGCTCTTTAACTATCTCTTTCTATGTATTTATTTATTTTATTTTTTTCTTTTCTGGTCCAATCGTCTGGGCAGCTGTATCACTCGTCCTTCATGGCCATCCTATTGTCCTTCATAGAGTGTAGTTTTTACTACATCTTAGCCTTTTTTAAGGATTTGTTTATTCTCTTTGGCCATCCCATTGCTACTAGTTTCTTCTTTCTACTTGGTTCTCCGAGAATTATTATTTGGTTCTCCTGCTCTCTCCAAACAGGTCATACTAGGCCATCACGATACTTCCTTCCTTTGAAACATTTCCTAATTAAAGGTTGGTTCTTTGCACTTCCACATTATGTCCATTTGCCCATCACCAATTTATTCAAGGTTAGTTAGTCGTATGCATCCCTCTAAAGTTTACTTTCATAGTGTATTTCTTTATGTAGTGTTCAAATCTTCCTCGTTTCAAGATTTCTTGACAATTATCTGAGAGGCTTGTCTATTCTTTTCTTTGCTTGAGTTTAGTTGTTAATTTGGCCTTTGGTCCTTTTATGGATTTCTTTCATTCTTGTTTTCCCGAGTATTTGGCCTTTTCGCCCCTCTCTTCTTTGTTGGAACTCAAATTATGGCTTTCTCGTGTATTAGTTCGTTAATTGCCTCGCCTCCACCATTCCTTTGGTCTAAGTTTCTTAGGGAAGTTGTTTTCTCGAGTCCTCCTATCCTTAATGTCCATCTCACTGACATATTTAGGGTGTAGTCCTTTCTTCCTACCGGTCTTCCTTAGGGTGTCATTTATTTTCTTTGACTATCTTGTTGTAACGACTTTCTTTCTTTTGTCGTGTTGGTCCGAAATTCCTATTTGACTTCATTGCTTTTTCAAATGTGATTCATTCCTATAATCCCAATACATCCCGTTTGTTGTCAAAATGTTTGTCTTGTCTTCTCTTATGTGTCCTTTCTTTGCTCCCAATATATAGAATTTTTCTTCTTTCAAGGGAGAGTTCTCTTTGTTCTATTTTTGGTTTATCGAGGTCCTACTTTTAGTCCCTTTTCTTTTTCTTCCTACCATTATGCTAGAATCTTGAAGAGCTTACTCTTGGATGTAATTGATGTTCCGAGCAGGTGTTGTATTTCTAAGGTTGGTATCCTTCTGGGTTTCCTATAGCTGTGGGGGCATTATTTTTGGAAAATATTGTCCTAACTCCTGGCGGTGTGGGACAGTTTTTGACTTCATGTCCTATTCCCCTATAGGTTAACTTGACTCTTGTCCTTAGTAGGGTTGGACACTTCTCCATGTAGTGTCACTTTTGTTCATACTTGTAATTACATGAACATAATTGGTTACTCTTGGCATTTTTTTTAGGAAATTGTTAGTTTTGGTGCTCATTTGTCCTTGAGTCTAGATACCTTAAGGTGTTTTTTTCTTGTGGAGTCTTCTTTGTCAATTGATCACTCTAAGAGTCCTCCTAGATTTCTCGATTCCCTAATTCAATTTCCTTAACTTGGATCAGATTCTCCTTGGTTTCTAGGGAGCTACGAGATTCTCCTTGGTTTCTAGGGAGCTACGAGATTCTTAATAAGCCTCCTCCTATGTAAGGTTATATGCCCTTTGCTAGCGATTATGGCTTCATGCTTGGCTTCCTTCACACTTTGAACTGTGATCTCAGTAGGTCCTAGCACAATTTTCTTGGATACTCCCTCATTTGGCTTTTGAGACTTCTACCATACCAAAGGCATTGGTGAGCTTCTAGGGTCGTCTTTCTACCAAGACAAGATATTGGATAGAGTCATCCCTAGTTTTCTTGGTTCCTCTCCTGGGAGCCATGAGAAAATTTTAAGATCAATCCTATTAGTTAATATATTTTCTAGTCTTGATTATGTATTCGAGGAAATAGACTTTGATACCACTAAAGTTGTCACCCCTGACCTTGTTTGGTCAGATACTTGTGATCAACCTGCCACTCTCCCGGTTTATTAAAGGGTTTCCCCTCCTTATAAATCGTAAAGATTAAGGCATCCTTTAAACCTGCACTTTTCCTAGAATAACATAAATCAAAACTGCATAATATTTTAATTTTTATCATACCTGTCTCACAGGCGTCTGGGTTAATGGTCTTTACGGGTAGACTTTTCGAAATTTTCCTGAAAGGGATATAAGGGAGGGGGGTGAGTACGACTACTCAGTGAATGGGTTTTCAAAAAAATAACTTTGAGGAAAAGAATTGTATTGGAGTGTGTCAGACTCCTTTCTTTCAAAAATTATTTCAATTAAAATCTTGAGTTTTACCACCATTTCCTTATTTAATCACGGTGTGTCATCACCCAACACATAATTTTCATCATAAAGGTTAAACATAAATCTGTAGGTCAGCACGTTCACTTAACCCACTTGTGGCTTCAGAGTGACTTTACCGGCCACCTAGATAGAAGTACATCCACTTCTACCCTGAGAATGAGTGGATGTACGTGACATCTGACCCTCAACCCCGAAATCAATTCTTTTTGTTCGAATGAGGTCAGAGACCTCATCCCATCCCCACCCTGGTCTCATGTGCTTAGTGCTACTCCAAATTTTGCATGGTCACCTGGTACGACGAACTGCCCTAATACTCATTGGGTCATCCATGGCCCTTAGGAAGCATCACTACCCCTCATAGGCGTCTTGATGATCCCATAATCATAGTGCATGCACAAACAATATTTTCTTATCATATAATCCGTGGTGCCACTAGTTCAATGGCTCCGACTCTCAACTCAACCTACAACTATTTGGCTTCACTAGTCCTGAGACCTATCATGTCACACTACCACTAGTTGATTGAATATGTCTGTCCTATCTTGGTACTATGGCCAAACAATTCATTTATTAAAGTTTTATACCACATATCTCATGTTTGTTTATGAGCTCCTGCTCGTGCCCACTGCCCTTTGGCCCACTTGTTCGAGATTTTCAAAACCGGGCATAATAGCCCCCAAGTTCCAAAATCGAGGCCCCCGGCCTATAAGAGCTATTCGAGCTCCCGTCAAGAAGGTCTCCCAAATTATTTAAGAATTGGCACACATTCAGGTGTGAGCATTTTTTATAATAATATATTTTTAATTGTCCATTATACAGACCGGGTGTAAGGACATTTCCGCTCATAACCGACAAACAGGTTTTCAACTTCCTTCAAGTAAGTTTCATCATACCAACCGCGTATGATCTACTTACAACCGGTAAGTAGTTTTTCGACACGATTTTCACATCACTCTTCTAAGTTGTAATGTTTAAAATACCACTTGGTAGTGGGTTTTCATTTCGAGGTACTTATCATCCCCAACCGAGTATGATATAATATCCCACTCACCCGTTAATGCAGTGAATTCCACTAGACCAATTCTTTGTATTCACGCAAGCTTGTTCTTGTTGGCGTTCCTTGTACTTCGTGTACCTACACGATATAAACATCTCAGTTCATTATCCTTCGGCTTAATAGCCTTCATTCATTACAAATGAATGAGAAAACCAAACTTTCATTTATTTGCAATTAGGTCCCTAAAGTTATTTCTCTTTAACTTTAAGTCCCTAATGCCGATTTTCCTCAAATTGAGTCCCGAAACTTTTAAAATTTATGATAGGACCTATATTTATTCCATTTCACAAAAAGGGGTTTAATTTCCCAAATTTCTAATTTGGTCCCCAAACATTTCCAAAATTACCATTTTGCCCTTCTTTTACAAAAATGGTAAATTTTACACCAAAAATTCCAAAATTCCTCAATTGGCCATGTAACATTTTTATCATGCCAAATTGACCCTCAATTTTAGAAAATTGCATTTTGGTCCTTCAAATTTTTAAAATTCGCCAATTTTCCGTAATTTTTCCCCAATTCCAACTTTTTAACACAGCTGAATTTTGTTTCATCAAATTGACCAATCAAACATTTCCAATTGTTGAAATTGAAGTTAAAATTGAGTTTCTACATGTTCATATGATTCTTTAGTAATTTGAATCACAACTTTTAATGCCAGAACGAGCTTAAACGGAAAATGAACTGTAGAGAGAGAAAGCTTCGATTACTCACCAGTGAGGGCACGACGGTCTGAGCTTTCTATCTGGACAGGTAGTTCTCCTACTGAGGTTATTCCTAGGATCAAGAATGACATCAATTGATGTCGAATTGGATTAGAATTTCGTCATTGAAATTCAGTTGACTCTCTCTCTCTAACACCGATTGGAAATTGCAGAGGGGAGCCGAATTGGCTTATCTTTCCATCATAATTCAGCCATGAGAGGGTTGAGGAAGTGTTGCAAGGGCTTGGTTTGGCCTGAGCAAGGCTCGAATTAGCCGATTTCAACTCGACTGAAACAAGTCATCTTCGGTCCGCCAGAGTAGCTTCACTCTTCCATCACGTCAGCACATCTCTGGCTATCCTCGGAGCAAACAGAGACTACAGGCGTGTAGCTGACTTCTCCCCAATTCTAAAGAGCCTAACCTCACCTTGTTTGGCTCAGAAATGGCCCTATATCGAAGCTCTTGTTAACATCGCCCTTTTGAGCAAAGGAAAACTTGGAAAAGAACCGGTCAAACCGAGTGAGAAGCTGAATCGGTTCACAAACTCGATTATCAGGAAATGGGCAATTTGGAAATTTACAACTCTCGGGTGAATCAAAGGGTTCATAAAACCTTGGAAAAAAACTTTAGAATGAATTGGAATAGAAAAACCAAATCGGTGTAGATGAATCGAATCCAATTGGATTGAATCGGTTTATGAATTGGAACTGATAGAGAAAGGGAAAACAGGGAAATTTATGGATCCCTTGTGACCCAAAGTGATTTATAAACCTTGGGAAGGAACCTTTGAACAAAGTAGGAGAGAAAAACCAGACTGGTTTGGGTGAACTGGACCCGAACCAAATTAAACCGATTTAAGAATCGAGCTGGTTTATGAACCGGAACCGATAGAGAGATGGTAAACCGGGAAATTTATGGACCCCAAGAGACCTAAGGAGTCACAAAAGTCATGGAAATGGACTTGTGAAGGAATTGGAGATGAAAACCAAACCTATTCAGGTGAACCGGATCTGAACTGGTTTGAACCACTATTGAACCGGATCTAAAATTCATTTTTTTAGGTGGTGTAAATAATTCAAATTTGAGATTTGAGGTCACCATTGGATAGATTTAGATGAATTTAGAAATTTTTAAATTTGAAAAACTCGATCGAATGAGGGGTGAACCGATCGTGTTTAAGATTCGAATTCGATTCAGAATAGTGTCATCTTCTTCCTTTAGATAACATCATTGTTCACTTGCCGAAATATTGAATCAGCGTCGGTGGAGAAGAAACGTTTCCGTTAGATACATTTCGGGCAATCAATGTCTGTCATAAAGGTGCTAAATGGATGGCCAACGAGTCCCTAAGCTCCCTATATTAAGAGCTCCTCTCCACACCTAAAAAGCTCACTCTCTCCCAGTTGCTTAGTTTTTCGGCGAAGCTCGAACTAGGGCTCCGATATAAGATCTTTTCTAAGCCAAAGAAGGTGAGGTCGGGTCCTTTAGAACCGGGGAGAAGTTTGCTGCACGCCTGTAGTCTCCGTTTGCTCTGAGGGACACCGGAGAAGCGCCGACGTGATGGAATAGTGAAGCATCTTTGCGGACCGAAGCTGCCCTGTTTCGATCGAGTTGAAATTGGCCATTTCGAGCCCTCCTCAGGCCAAACCAAGCCCTCCCAACACTTCTTCAGCCCTTCCAACACTTCCTCAGCCCTCCCACAGCTGAATAAGGACTGAAAGGAAAGCCAATTTGGCTCCCCTCTGCAATTTCCGGCTGGTGCTATAGAGAGAACCAACAGAATTTCGATGAAAAAAATTCTAACTCAATTCAACATCAATTGATGCGATTCTTGATTCTATGATGAACCTCAGGACGAGAACTACCTGCCCAGATAGAAAGCTCGAACCGCCATGCCCTCACCGGTGAGTAATCGAAGCTTTCTTTCTCTATAGTTCATTTTTCGGCGAAGCTCCATTTGAGCTCGTTCTAGCGTTAAAACATGTAGAAACTCAATTTTAACTTCAATTTCAACAATTGGAAATTTTTGATCGGTCAATTTGATGAAATCAAATTTGGCAGTGTTAAGGAGTTGAAATTGGTGGAAAAAATTGGGAAAATTGGGGATTTTCAAAACCTCAAAGGGTCGAAATGCAATTTCCTAAAATTGAGGGTCAATTGGACATGATAAAAATCTTAGAGGGCCAATTGAGGAATTTTAGAAAATTTGGGGTAAAATTTACCATTTTTGTAAATGAAGGGCGAAATGGTAATTTTGGAAAAGTTGGGGGACCAAATTGAAAATTTGGGAAATTAAACCCCTTTTTTGTGAAATGGAATAAATTGAGGGACTATGATAGTTCTAAGACTCAATTTGAGGGAAAACCGGCATAAGAGACCTAAAGTTAAAGAGAAATAACTTTAGGGACCGAATTGCAAATAAATAAAAGTTTGGTTTTCTCATTCATTTGGAATGAATGAAGGCTATTAGGCCAAAGGATAATGAACCAAAATGTTCATATCGTGTAGGAATATGAAATACCGGGAATGCTAGAAAGGATATGCTCCCGTGAATACAAACAACCGGTCTAGTGGAATTCACTACAATAACGGGTGAGTGGGTTTACTAACGTCATACCCCATTGGGATGATGAGCATAACTTAAAGTTAAAAACCACTTACCGATTATGAGTGGGATTTTGTATCATACCCGGTTGGGGATGATAAGTACCTTGAAATGAAAACCCACTACCAAGTGGTATTTTAAACATCACAACTTAGGGGAGTGATGTGAAAACCATGCAGAAAAACTATATACTGGTTGTAAGTAGATCATTCCCTATTGGTATGATGAAACTTCCTCGAAGGAAGTTGAAAACCTATTTATCGGTTATGAGCGGAGATGTCCTTACACCCGGTCTGTATAATGGACAATTGAAAAAATATTTTATCGGAAGTGCTCACACCTGAACGTGTGCCAATTCTTAAATGATTTAGGAGAACTTCTTGACGGGAGCTCAAATAGCTCTTATAGGCTGGGGGCCTCGGTTTTGGAACTTGGGCACTATTATGCCCGATTTTGATAATCTCAAACAAGTGGGCCTTAGGCTAATGGGTACAAGTAGGAGCTCGTAAACAAACATGAGATATGTGCCATAAAACTTTTATAAATGAATTGTTTGGCCATGGTACCAAAATAGGACCGACATATTCAGTCAACTAGTGGCAGTGCGACATGATAGGTCTCCGGACCAATCAAGACAAACAACTGCAGGTTGTCATATGGACACGAAGAATTGATTTCTGGATTAAGGGTTGGTTGTCACGAACATCCACTTATTCTCAGGATAGAAGTGGACGTACTTCTATCTAGGTAGCCGGTAAAATCTCTCCAAAGCCACAAGTGAGTTCAGTGGATGGGCTGGCCTACGAATATGTGTTTGACCTTCATGATGAAGGATGTGTGTTGAGTGATGACACACCGTGATTAATAAGGAAATGTTAGTAAAAATCGAGATTTGAAATGAAAGGTTTTTGAAAGAAAGGAGTCTGGCACACTCCTATACAAATCTTTTTCATAAAAGTAAAAGTATTGAAAAACCCATTCACTGAGTATTAGTACTCACCCCTCCCCTATATCCCTTTTAGGAAATTTCGGGAGCCTACCCTTAAAGACCATCAAATAAGATGTCTGTGAGACAGGTATGTAATCAATTAAAATTTTATACAATTTTGATTTATTTTATTCCAAGAAAAGGTGCAAGTTTAAAGAATGTCTTACTCTTTACGATCTATAATAAGAGGAAACCCTTTAATAAACTGGAAAAATGGCAGGTTGATCACGGGGATCCGACCAAACTGGGTCAAGGCGTGACAACTAGAGTGGTATCAGAGCCTATTTCCTCAAATACATAGTCAAGACTAGAAAATATAGTAACTAATAGGATTTATCTTAAAATTTACAGATGGCTCCCAGGAGAGGAACCAAAAAAACTAGGAATGACTCTACTCCACACCCTGTCCTCATTGGAAAATAACTCTAGAAGCTTCCCAATGCCCGAGATATAGTAGAAGCCTCAAAGGACCAAATGGGGGAAACATCCAGTACCACCAAGGAGTACAGTGCCAAGGCATGTTAAGGTCACAGTCTTGTTACAAAGGGAGCCAAGCCTAAAGCCAGGAATGCTAGTACAGACGTATAATCTTACCAAGGAGTATACTTGCCAAGAAAACTGTAGCTTCCTATCTATTCTATGACTACTTTATGTGATAGGGCTAAAACCTCAACCTTTTGTATCCTCTTGTTAATGAAATACTCAAATTCTTAAATCTCTAGCTCCCAATGATGCGATCTTGCTAGGAAGATGGCCTAAGGAATAGACCAAACAAAACCACACTATCCTAGAAACTAAGGAAAACGAAGATAAGGTACTGGGAAGTATACCTAGAACCCTCTTATAAGGGAGTAAACACAGGAAAACGTCCTTCGGAAACTCTATGGAATGGCACAATGAGAGTGAAGAAGAGAAGAAATCATTGGATTGGCAGATGGACATAACGTGGAGTGCAAGGCACCAACCCACCGTTAGAAACTTCTTGAAGGAAGGATGTATTAGAGGCCAATTATAACATGCCTTGGAAGAGTAATAGAGACAAATAACGAGATGTATTGGGATTATAAGAATGAATCACCTTGGAAAAAGCAATGAAGCCAAATAGGAATTTCTGACCAATATGACAAAAGAAAGCAAGTCGTTACAACAAGATATTCAAAGAGAATAAATGACACCCTAAGAAAGACCGGGAGGTAGAAAGGACTACACCCTAAAAATGTCAGTGAGATGGACATTAAGGACAGGAGGACTCAAGAAACAGCTGCCCTAAGAAACTTAGACCAAACGAATGGTAGAGGCAAAGCAGTTAACGAACTAATACTCAAGAAAGCCATAATTTGAGTTCCAACAAAGAAGAGTGAGGCGGAAAGGCCAAATACTCGGGAAAAGAAGGATGAAAGAAATCCTTAAAAGGATCAAAGGCCAATTAATGACTAAACTCAAGCCAAGAAAGGAATAGGCAAGCCTCTCACACAATGGTCAAGAAATCTAGAAACAAGGAAGATTTGTACGCTCCCTAATGAAATAGACAGGTACTGGGTACGAATGAGGATACAAATAGAGTATAAAAGATGTGCCTGCAAAATTTGAGTAAAGGTAAATAGGAGAAGATGACTTCAAGGGATGTCATTTAAGGGTAGAAATCCCCTAAAGAAAATGTAAGAAAAGAATGTCAAGAGAAAGGCAAAGAATCCTACCAAGGAAGGAAGCCCCGGAAAGACATGTGTATCCCAATTAAGAGGAAATGGAACCAACCGAAATAGAAAGAATGATAAGCTCACAAATGAAATGTTTGTTGAATGGAAAGATCAAGTACCAAGGAAAAGTACTCATGAGGTCCTAGGAAGTAAATTAAACCAAATGAATGGATAAATGACATGGTTGCATCAAAGAATGTCGTAACGAATAGGAGTGGGTGGACTACAATAATAAGAGAATAAAAGAAAGAATATATGAGGAATCTTGGAGAAATAAGCCCTCAATTAAGAAATCAATTAGGGAAAACGACCACTGACATCAAGACGGGTTGTGGTCTATGCCCACTTAATGGAGCCTAAAGAATGGACATATGAGCATAGTGTAGAGTATATGAAATAAGACCAACAATTAGAAATTCCTTAGATAAGGAATGAAAGGAAATTTTAAGACGAATAAGGATTCAAAGCGGGAAATTGCCTCAACATAGAAGGTGTAAGGAAATAAAGGAAGGAATCTCCAAAGGATGGTAACAAGGTTGAACACGTAACTCTTAAGGTTAAAACCTCTACTGTGAGGAATATAGTAGAGAATGAAATCGTAAGAAGGGAATTCCTTAAACAAAACAATCAATACATCGACCAAAAAGAGATCAACTCGAAATAATGAATCGTGAAATGGTCATGAGCAAGTAAGAGTGGATTAAGAAAAAAAAGGGAAGTCCTTGAATAAAGGATGCCACTAAAGAAGAGAAAGCACATAAGAAGGGAAAAATCCTCGTATGTCAATAATCATCAGGAAACCCAATGATTGCAATCAAAAGGACCCAATAAAGAAGTTGGGAAAGGAGGAGTAGGTAAGAGAAATCTATGCGGTTATGTGAGACATAACTTCAAAGGCATGATGGATGAGAGGATAATGGTAAAAAGGATAGTTGAGGAATACTATCAAAAGAAAAGAAGGATGAAATTATACGATCCCTGAAAGGTTGAAAAGCTAAGAGAGACCCTTAAGGAGATGTTCTAGAAATCTAATGGACAAAGACAGGCCCTAGAAAATGCCATGCTGTAAGGGGTATGTAAGCTCGACAATCCCGAGGAGAATATGACTCAAAGTAAAGAAGAGTTGGCTAATAAGCATGACGAGGTCAAATATAAAAATGTGGACTGAAGTTATAATAGACAACGAATGGATGAATGGTCAAAATAGGATGAAAAAGTGATAATAAAAAAAACCATGGAAATAAGTACATAATGCTCGAAAGAACATCGAGCTAAAGGTTTCAATGACCAAGGGGTTAACTAGACATGGGAATGGTTAGGTATCTTGAAATTTCCAATCTTGAGTACAGAACCTCAAAGGGAAGAATGTGCTCTAAGCAAAGAATGATATAAATCTAAGAATATACCTTGAAGTAAGGTATGACTAGTTATGATTAACTCCATGGAGGGAGTAAATAATATAAAGGAAAAGAAATTCCTTAAGTGAAGGATGTAAAAAGGGTTAATTGAAAGAACAAGAGAAGAGTTTGCATATTAAGCAAACACCAAAGGGACAAAACTCCTAAAAGGAAGGGTGACTTGTAAACCCCGCCCTTTTGAGCTATGGAAAACCGGGAAAAGAACTGGTCAAACTAAGTGAGAAAACCGAATCGGTTCACAAACCCGATTATCATGAAATGGGAAATTTTGAAATTTACAACTCTCGGATGAATCAAAGGGTTCATAAAACCTTGGAAAAGAACCTTAGGACAAATTTGAAGAGAAAAGCCAGACCAGTTTAGATGAACCGAATCCAATTGGATTGAACCGATTTATGAATCGAGTCAGTTCATGAACCAAAACCGATAGAGAAAGGACAAACAAGGAAATTTATGGATACCTTCTGACCCAAAGAGATTTATAAACCTTGGGAAGGAACTTTGGAACAAAGAGGGAGAGAAAAACCAGACTGGTTTGGGTGAACCTGACCCAAACCGAATTAAACCGGTTTAAGAACCGAGCCGATTTATGAACCGAAACTGATAGAGAGATGTTAAACCCAGAAATTTATGGAACCTAAGTGACCTAAGGAGTCACAAAAGTCATGGAAATGGACTTGTGAAGGAATTGGAGATGAAAACCAAACCGGTTCAGGTGAATCGGATACGAACCGGTTTGGACCGGTTTGAACCATTATTGAATCGGATCCTAAATTCATATTTTTAGGTAGCTTAAATAATTCAAATTTGAGATTTCAGGCCACCATTGGATAGAAAATCAATTTAGATGAATTTAGAAATTTTTAGATTTGAAAAACTCTTTAGAATGAGGGTTGAACAGGCCGGTTAAATCTTCGAACCCAATTCGGACCGGTCCGGTTTGGTTCGGAACAATGTCGTCTTCTTCCTTCAGATGACAACACTGTTCACTCGCCAAAAAATCGAAGTAGCATTGTCGGAGAAAAAATATTTTCGTTCGATACGTTTCAGGCCATCAATGTCTATCATAAAGGTGTCAAACGGATGGCCAACGAGTCCTCGAGCTCCTTATATAAAGAGCCCCTCTCCATTCATCCTCTCCACACCTGAAAAGCTCACTCTCTCTCAGTTGCTTAGTTTTCTGGCAAAGCACGAACCAGAGAAGGTGAGGTCAAGTTCTTTAGAACCGAGGAGAAGTCAGCTACATGCCAATAGTCTCCATTTGCTCTGAGGGTTGTCGAAGAAGCGCCGGCATGATGGAATAACGAAGCAGATCTGGTGGACCGAAGCTGCCCTATTTTGGTTGAGTTGAAATCGACCAGTTCGAGCCCTCCTCAGGCTAAACCAAACCCTCCCAACACTTCCTCAGCCCTCCCATGGCTAAATATGGACTGAAAGTTAAGTCAATTTGGCTCCCCTCTGCAATTTCCGGCTGGTGCTAGAGAGAGAACCGATAGAATTTCGATGATGAAATTATAACTCAATTTCACATCAATTGATGTGATTCTTGATTCTAGGATGAACCTCAGGACGAGAACTACTTGCCCAGATAGAAAGCTTGGACCGTCGGGCCCTCATCGGAGAGTAATCGAAGCTTTCTCTCACTATAGTTCATTTTCCGGCGAAGCTCCATTTGAGCTCATTCCGACGTTAAAACATGCAATTCAAATTGCTAAAGAATCGTATGAACATGTAGAAACTCAATTTCAACTTCAATTTCAACAATTGGAAATATTTGATTGGTCAATTTGATGAAATCAAATTCGACAGTGTTAAGGAGTTGAAATTGGGGGGGAAATTGGGAAAATTCAGGATTTTTGAAATTTTGAACTACTGAAATGCAATTTCCTTTAAATTGAGGGTTAATTGGGCATGATAAAAATGATAGAGGTCCAATTGTGGAATTTTAGAAATTTTGGGGTAAAATTTATCATTTTTGTAAAGGGCGAAATGGTAATTTTGGAAAAGTTGGGGGACCAAATTGTTAATTTGGGAAATTAAACCACTTTTTTGTGAAATGGAATAAATTGAGGTCCTATGATAAATTTTAAAAGTTTCAGAACTCAATTTGAGGGAAAACCGGCATTAGGGACCCAAAGTTAAAGAGAAATAACTTTAGGGTTCGAATTGCAAATAAATAAAAGTTTGATTTTCTCATTCATTTGGAATGAATGAAGGCTATTAGGCCGAAGGATAATGAACCGAGATGTTCATATCGTGTAGGAACACAAAATACTGGGAATGCCCGCAAGGACAAGCTCACGTGAATACAAAGAACTGGTCTAGTGGAATTCACTACAATAACCGGTGAGTGGGTTTACTAACATCATACCCGATTGAGATGATGAGTACAACTTAAAGTTAAAAACCACTTACCGATGGTTAGTGGGATTATATATCATACTCGGTTGGGAATGATAAGAACCTCGTAATGAAAACCCACTACCAAGTGGTATTTTGAACATCACAACTTAGGGGAGTGATGTGAAAATCATCCGGAAAAACTACTTACCAGTTGTAAGTAGATCATTTTCGGTTGGTATGATGAAACTTCCTCGAAGGAAGTTGAAAACCCGTTCATCTGTTATGAGCGAAGATGTCCTTATAACCGGTCAGTATAATGGACAGTTAAGCTAATGCTTAAACGATTTGGGAGACCTTCTTGATAGGAGCTCAAATAGCTCTTATAGGCCGAGGGCCTTAGTTTTGGAACTTGGGGGCTATTATGCCCGATTTTGAAAATCTCGAACAAGTGCGCCATAGGCCAGTGGGCACGAGCAGAAGCTCATAAACACATATGAGATATGTACCATAAAACTTTAATAAATGAATTGTTTGGCCATGGTACCAAGACAAGACCGACATATTCAGTCAACTAGTGGTAGTGTGACATGATAGGTCTCCGGACCATTCAAGACAAACAACTGCAGGTTTACACCCTAGTTGACGGAGAGTCTTGAGGTTTTTGGGAATGTCTATTGAAGGGGGATGGTTAACAAGGGGAGGATGGGATTGCACTTCCTCCGGTTCAACCCAAGGAGGATTGCACTACCTACCTTAGGGACGAGGTTAGGTTGCCAAAATACATGGGTGAACTCCTCGTACAATCTCTGGTGCTTTGCACTGAGTCCAGGAGGAGTTGTTTGAGCTTCTCTAGGAGTTTCTATAGGTAGAGGTGGTTGGGCAGTGTTGGATACTATAACCCTAGTTCTCTTGGTTCCTTTCTTTGGAACCATTCTGAAAATTTTAAGACCAAACCAATTAGTTACTATATTTTCTAGTCTTGATTATGTATTCGAGGAAAATGGCTCTAATACCACTAAAGTTGTCATGCCCCGACCCGGTTTGGTCAGATCCCCGTGATCCATCTACCACTCTTCCGGTTTACTAAGGGTTACCCCTTCTTATAAACTGTGAGGAGTAAGGCATCCTTTAAACCTGCACCTTTCTTGGAATAACATAAATCAAAACTGCACAAAATTTTAAACTAATCATACCTGTCTTACAGGTACGTTAGCTAGTGGTCTTTGGATAAGCTTTTCGAGATTACCTAAAAGGGATATAAGGAAGGGCTGAGTACAACGACTCAGTGAATGCGTTTTCAAAGTTTAACTTTTAGGAAAAATGTTTGAATCAGAGTGTGCCAGACTCCTTATTTTCTTTTTCAAAAATGTTTCATTCTAAAATTCGGTTTTTATAACCATTTCTCATTCCCATGGTGTGTTTATCACCCAACACACATCCTTCATCATGAAGGTAAAACAACAATCGCAAGACAGTCCGTCCACTGTACCCACTTGTGGCATCGGAATGAATTTACTGGCCAACTACATAGAAGCACGTGCACTTCTACCTTGAGAATGAGTGGATGTTCACGACATCTGACCCTCAATCCCGTAAACAAAACTCCGTGTCCATATGAGGACAGAGACCTCATCCCGTCCCCATCCCGGTCTCATGCGCTTGAAGCTACATTGAGCTTCGTAAGACTTCTAGTACAACTAACTACCCTTATATCCACCAGGTTGTCCAGAGCCCTAGGGCACATCACTACCCCTCCCCTCTTGGACGTCTTGAAGGTCTCGTAACACAATGCATGCACAATCAATAGTTTTTAACATAATGCCATATAATCTGTGGTGCCACTGGTCCGATGGCCCTAACCCTCAACTTGACCTGTAGCGGTTTGTCTTGACTAGTCCGAAGACCTGTCATGTCGCACTGCCACTACTCCATCGAGCATGTTGGTCCTGTCCAGGTACCATGGCCAAACAATTCATTTACTTAAGTTTTCAAGGCACATTAATCATGTTTGTTTACAAGCTTCTACTCATGCCAACTGGCCTAGGGCCCACTATTCGAGATTTTCAAAATTGGGGATATTTGCCCCCAAGTTCCAAAACCGAGGTCTCGGGCCTATATGAGCTATTTGAGCTCCCATCAATAAAGTCTTCCAAAAATTTTAAGCAAGGCCCACAGTCAGGGGAGAGCATTTCCAACAAAATAAACTTTTCAATTGTCCATCATAACAACCGGCCATGAGGATATCTCCGCTTATAAACGATAAGCGGGTTTTCCACTTCCTTCAAGAAAGTTTCATCATACCAACTAAGTATGATCTACTTACAACCAGTAAGTAGTTTTTTCACGAGATTTCCGCATCACTCTTCTTAAATGTGATGATTAAAATACTACTTAGCAGTGGATTTTCATTTTCGAGGTGCTTATCATCCCAACCAGGTATGATATTAAATTCCCACTCACCCGATAGTGTAATGAATATTCTCTTAGTCGACTTGTTGTCCTTACTCGAACTTGTCTTAGCTGGCGTTCTTGATACTTTGTGTTCCTACACGATATAAACACTTTTGTTCATTATCATTTGGCCTAATAGCCCTCATTCATCTCAAATGAATGACAAAACTAAACTTTTCCTTTATTTGCAATTATGTCACTAAAGTTTTTTTTTTAAACTTTAAGTCCCTAATGTCGTTTTTCCTCAAATTGAGTCCCGAAACTTTTAAAATTCACCTTTAGACCTTAATTTATTCAAATTCACAAAAGGGGTTTAATATCTAAAATTTCCAATTTGGTCCCCATTTTTTCCAAAATGACCATTTTGCCCCTACTTTACAAAAATGGTATGTTTTGCACCAAAATATCGAAATTTGTCCAACTGGTCCTTGAACATCTTTATCATGCCCAATTGGCCCTTAATTTTATTTTATAATTTTTTCTACCATTTAATTTTGACTTTTTATTATATTTTTTAGTGTTTCCAAAATTGTTTAACTTATTTTGATTAATTCTCTTCACTTTTGCCTTCTAAGGTCCAAAATATTTTTGGTGTTTCGTTGTGATTTTTCTTATGTCATTGAAATTATTTTTATCTATTTTTTGTCATTTTGGTGTTTATACTATTTTTGGTATTTGCTAGCATGTTTA
This sequence comes from Trapa incisa, assembly GCA_030064435.1. Taxonomy (NCBI): domain Eukaryota; kingdom Viridiplantae; phylum Streptophyta; class Magnoliopsida; order Myrtales; family Lythraceae; genus Trapa; species Trapa incisa. Next base: position 13,064,769 of record CM057777.1, read on the forward strand.
TATTGGCTTACTATTTTTAGTAATTTTTTCTACAATAATTGTTTTAATTTATTATTATTATTTTTCATGTTAAATTCATTTTTTTGTTGTTTTCATTTATTTTTAGCATTTTTGTGTATTGAACGATTCCATCAATTTTTAGAATTTATTTATGTCTTGAGCGTTTTTTTTAATTTTTTAGAATGTTAATATATTTTAAGTATACATTACTATTTTTGGTAATTGTTTAAATATATCATGCTCATTTATTTACTATTTTTGTATTTTCTTACATTTTTTTGTTTCACAAACAATTTTTTAATTCATTTTATTGTTTGTTTCATTTTGTATTTTTAGGGTGTTTTTTTATTTTTTTATATTATTTTATGTATTTTGATTGATTATTGTAATTTTGGTATATTGAACAATTTATTGACATTTTTTTAGGTTTTTTTGGAGTTTTTTTGGATGTTTTCACATATCTTATATCTTATTATTTGCTGTGTATGTTTAATTCCATCTTACTATTTTTTGTTGATAATTTATGTGATTCATAGTAATTTTTTGTGTGCTTCTTGTGTGTTTAGTGTCCATTAGTTTTTAATAATTGCTTTCCATTTTGACTTTTAATTTTAGCTATTTTAATATTTTATACTATTTTTTGTTATTTTCATTGATTAATACCAATTTTATGGCTTGAATTATCCCAACAAATTTTGTCGTTTATTAGTATTTTAAGGGATTTATTTATTATTTTTAGAAATTTATTGTATTTGAAGTATTTATTATTATTTTTGGTGTAGCATTGAATGTATTTTATATTATTTTTTTGTTCATTTAATATATTCTTTTTTTATATTTCCTTAAGTTGTTAGTTTCATTAACAATTTTTTATAATATTATTATTTATTTTTTTGGTGTTTTCCTATATTTTTAGTATTACTTATTATTTTTTATAATTTTTTCTATGATTTGATTCTACCTTTTTATTATGTTTTTAGTGTCTCCAAATTGTTTAATTTGTTTTGATTTATTCTTATTACTTTTGCCTTAAATAATTCAAAATATTTTTGGTGTTTCGATGTGAGTTTGAGTATATATTATTATTTTTTAAAATTTATGGCTTTTTAAATATTTATTTTTCTATTTGTGGAATTATTTTGAATTCATTATTTTATAATATGTAGGTCATTTAGGAGTGTCTTACTATTTTTTTATTTGCTTGTGCGTTTCTTATAAGATACTTTTTTTAATAATATCATCTATGTTTTTGTTTCTTTATGTTTTAGAATGTTTTATGATTTTTTAAAAACTACATTATTTTAAGTATTTATTACTATTTTATTTATATTTAAATATATACTTATAATATATTGTTGTTCACTTATTTGATTCTTATAATTTTATTTATTTCATTACATTTTTGTTTCACTTCTTAGTTTTTCTAATTCATTTTACAGTTTGTTTTTCAATTTTTATTATGTTTTTTTATTCTTTTACACCATTTTGAATATTTAAAGTGATTCTTATCGATTATGTATATGGAACAATCTGTACTATTTTTGTCATTTTTTATGATTTTCAAACATTCATAATAGTTTACCAATATCTTATTATTTATAGTATTTTTTTCAAATGTATTTTACTATTTTTTGTTGATCAATTATATGTTTTTTATTATTATTTATATTGCTTGTGATATTCCTTTTAATGTATGCTACTCTGTTTTTCAATTAATTATGTGCTTCTTAATATTTTTTGAGTTTATGTATATTTATAGTGTTACGTACTATTTTCAATAATTCTTCTTATGGCTTAATTTAAAATTTTTATTATTTTTTTAGTGTTTTGTGCTTTTTTGGTTTCTTTTAACTAATTCTTATATTTTTTGTCTTGTACAATTCAAAATATTTTTGTAAGTTTTGTTGTAATTTTGAGTGGCTCTTATTATTTTGGAAGTTCATGGCATTTTAATTATTTTTACTATTTGTTGTGATTCGTTAAAATTATTTTTCTCTATTTGTTATGGTTATTTTGGCATTTATATTATTTTTGGTGTTTGTTGGATTGTTTATATTGGCTTACTAGTTTTAGTAATTATTATTATAGTTACATTTTTAATTATTTTGTATTTTAAATATATTTTTTGTTATTTTCATTTATTATTACTATTTTTGTGTATTGAATTATCTCATCAATTTTTTAAATTTCTTCAGGTATGAAGTGTTTTTTTTATTATTTTTGGAAAGTTAATATATTTGAAGTATACATTAATATTTTTGGTATTTTTAAATATGTCATATAATGTTTGTTGTTCATTTATTTGTTTATTTCAATTTTGTGTATTTTATTACATGTTTTGTTTAACTTACAAAATTTTAATTCATTTTAAGAAACGTTTATTTTTGGATTTTTATGGTGTTTTTTATTGTTTAATATTATTTTATTTATTTTAAGTGATTATTGCCATTTTTTGTATACAAAAAGATATATTAGCACTTTTTGTGTTTTTTGGAGTTTTTTATTAGTTTATAAATATCTTATTATTTGTAGTGTATGTTTAATTGCATTTTACTATTTTTTGTTGATTATTAATGTGTTTCTTAGTAATATTTTAGTTTTCTTGAGTGTTTAGTGTCATTATATTTTTTAATAATTCTTTTGCCTTTTGATTTTTCATTTTTATTATGTTTTTAATATTTTATACTATTTTAGGTTGTTTTTATTGATTTATATCATTTTATGGCTTGAATGATCAAACCCATTTTTGTAGTTTATTTGTATTTTTGTGTTTATTTATTATTTTTAGAAATTTAAGGTATTTGAAGTATTTATTACTATTTTCTATGTATCATTGAATTTATTTTATATTGTTTTGTTGTTCATTTAATAATTTATTATTATTGTTTGTATTTCCTTACATTGTTAGTTTCATTTACATTTTTTATAATTTTTTGTGATTTTTTTTGTGTTTACTTACATTTTTAGTCTTACTTACTATTTCTTTATAATTCTTTTTACGATATGATTTTGACATTTTTTTATATTTTTAAATATTTTAATTTGTTTTAATTGATTCTCGTCACTTTTTCTTAAATGGTACGAAATATTTTTGGTGTTTCATTGTTATTTTAAATTTATCTCGTTATTTTTTGAAATTTATGGCATTTTATGTATTTATTTTGTTACTTGTGGTATTTTTTTAATTCATTTTTCTATATTATGTTGGCTATTTATGAGTTTCTTAAAATTTTTTATATGTATGTATGTTTCTTTTGATTTGGTATTTTTAGTAATTATTTTTATATTTTTTATTATTGTTTTGCATGTTTTGTATTATTTTTTTTGTTGATTCTTACCATTTTTGCGTGTTGAATGATCTTAACTATGTTTTATGTTTTTTTTTTATGTTTTGATTATTTATTAAAAACTATTTTATTTTAAGTATTTATTACTATTTTTATTTTTTTAAATATATCTTTCAATGTATTATTGTTTATTTATTTTATTTTAACTATTTTATGTATTTCATTACATTTTTGTTTCATTTACTAGTTTTTCTAATTCATTTTATGATTTGTTTTTGGGTTTTAATTGTGCTTTTTTATTATTTTATACCATTTAAGGTATTTTAGTAATTCTTACCAATTTTATATATCCAACGATCCCTACTATGATTGATATTTCTTTGTGTTTGCGGTAGTTTTTTAATAGGTTACACATGTCTTATTTATTTATAGTCTCTATTTAAATGCATATTGCTATTTTTTATTAATAGTTTATGTGTTTCTTATAATTTTTTATGGTTACTTGTGTGTTTAGTGTCAATTACTATTTTAGTAATTCAGTTGTTGTATGTTTTTGAATGAATTACTAAAATAGACATAAAAATGGTTTGAATAAAAGGAAATAATAAAAATTAGTATGAAACACATTTATTATATTATGTACTATTTTCAATAATTCTTCTTAAAGATTGATTTTAAATTTTTATTGTATTTTTTAGTGTTTCGTGCTTTTTTCTGTATCTTTTTATTGATTCTTACATTTTTTTTTATCTTAAACTACCCAAAATATTTTTATGAGTTTTGTAGTAATTTTGAGTGCCTCTTAATATTTTGGAAGTTTAAAGCACAATAAGTCTTTTTTACTATTTGTAGTATGTCATTTAAATTATTTTTTCTATGTTTTTGGTCAATTCTGTGTTTATACTATTTTTGGTATTTGCTAGCATGTTTATATCGACTTACTTATTTTAGTAATTATTTCTACCATTATTTTCTTAATTTGTTTTTATTATTTTGAATGTTAAATACATTTTTTATTGTTTTCATTTATTTTTACAAATTTTCTGTATTTAACGATTCTACCAATTTTTAGAATTTATTTATGTGCTGAGTGTTTTTTTATGGTTTATTTGGAATGCTAATATATTTTATGTATACATTACTATGTTTGGTAATTGCTTAAATATGTTATACAATGTTTATTTATTTATTTATTTGTTTCTTACCATTTTCTTATTTTCTTATATTTTTTTTTGTTTTACTTTAATTTTTTAATTCATTTTACTGTTTGTTTATTTTTGTATTTTTATGATGTTTTTTTATTGTTATCTATTAGCATTTTTTGTATTTTTTTGGATGTTTGTACATATATTATTATTTGTAGTGTATGATTAATTCCACCTTACTTTTTCTTGTTGATCATTTATGTGTTTCTTTGTAATTTTTGTGTTTTCTTTTGTGTTTAGTGTTGAATATTTTTTAATAAGTTGTATTTTGATTTTAAAATTTTGTTGTGTTATTCATATTTTATATTATTTTGGATTGTTTTCATTAATTTATACCATTTTTTATGGCTTGAATTATCACAACATTTTTTGTCATTTATTTGTATTTTTAGGCATTTATTGTATTATTTTTTTTAAATTTATTGCAACGGAAGTGTTTATTATTTGTGGTGTATCATTGAATGTATTTTATATTATTTTTTGTTCATTTAATAATTTCTTATTATTTTTATATTTCCTTAAAGTTGTTAGTTTTATTAAAAAAATTTTATAATATTATTTGTGATTTATTCTTTTTTGTTTTCCTACGTTTTTAATCTTACTCACTATTTTTTATAATTTTTTCTATGATTTAATTTTGGCTTTTCATTATATTTTTTAGTGTCTTAGAATTGTTTAATTTATTTTAATTGATTATCATCACTTTTGCCTTAAATGATTCAAAATATTTTTGGTGTTTAATTGTAATTTGTAATTTTGAGTACATATTATTATTTTTGGAAGTTTATTACTTTTAAGTATTTATTTTTCTATTTGTGGAATTTTTTTGAAATCATTTTTCTATAATATGTAGGTCATTTAGGAGTGTCTTACTATTTTTTATTTGCTTATTCATTTCTAATAACATACTATTTTTAGTATTTCTTTTTGTATTATTTTGCATGTTTCATACCAATTTTTATTGATTCTTAACATTTGTTTATGTTTTGGAATGTTTTTATAATTTTTGAAAAATTATATTATTTTAAGTTTTTATTACTATTTTTGTGTTTATTTAAATATATATTAATATATATGGTTGTTTATTTATTTGACTCATACAATTTTACATATTTCATTATATTTTTGCTCCACTTCCTAGTTTTTCTAATTAATTTTACGGTTTGTTTATGCATTTTAATTATTTTTTATTATTTTATACCATTTGGGGTATTTAGAGTGATTATTTTATATAATTTTGCTGTTTATTTTCTTTTTCAATTTTGTGTTTTGTATTACATATTTTATTTCACTTACAATTTTTTAATTCATTTTACCGATTGTTTATTATTGGTTTATTATTTTTTATATTGTTTTATTTATTTTTTGTGATTATTATCGTTTTTATATAATGAATGATATCTTAGCACTTTTTTTTATATTTTTTTGGTAGTTTATACATATCTTATTATTTGTATGTTTAATGGCATCTTACTATTTTTTTATTGATTATTTATTTGCTGTTTAGTAATATTTTTATTTTCTTGTGTGTTTAGTGTCGATTATTTTTTAAATAATTTTCTTACTTTTTTATTTTTAATTTTAACTATGTTTTTAATATTTTATATTATTTTTTGTTGTTTTCATTGATTTTTTCTATTTTTATGGCTTGAATGAACCAAATTATTTATGTCGTTTATTAGTATTTTTATTGTTTATTTATTATTTTTAGAAATATATAGTATTTGAAGTATTTATTACTATTTGTGATTTATCATTAAATATATTTTTTATTATTGTCTTGTTTATGTTACTTTCATTTACATTTTTTTATAATTTTATTTGTGAATTATTTTTTTATGTTTACTTACATTTTTAGTCTTATTAACAATTTTTTATAATTCTTTCTACGATTTTATTTTAACTTTTTTATATTTTTTAATATCTTACAATTTTTTAATTTGTTTCTATTGATTATCGTCACTTTTGCATTAAAAGGTTCAAAATATTTTTGGTGTTTCAATGTTATTTTGAGTTCATCTTATTATTTTTGGAAATTTATTGTATTTTAAGTATTTATTTTGCTACTTCTGGTGTTTTTTTTCAATTTATTTTTCTATATTATGTCGGATATTTAAGAGTTTCTTGCAATTTTTTATTTGCATGTATGTTTTTTTGACTTACTATTTTGAGTAATTTGTTTTGCCTTTTTTATTATTATTTTGCATGTTTCATATTATTATTTGTTGATTCTTACCATTTTTTGTGTGATGAATGATCTTATCTATTTATTATATTTTTTTCTATGTTTTGATGATTTATTAAAAACTTCTTTATTTTAAGTATTTATAACTTTTTTTTGTTTCTTTAAATATTTTTTCAATGTTTTGTTGTTTATTTATTTGATTCTAACAATTTTACGTATTTCATTACATTTTTCTTTCAATTACTAGTTTTTCTAATTCATTTTTATATTTCCTTAAGTTGTTAGTTTCATTAATAATTTTTTATAATATTATTTGTGATTTATTTTTTGTGTTTTCCTATATTTTTAGTCTTACTTACTATATTTGTTATTTTTAATACGATTTGATTTTGACTTTTTATTATGTTTTTTAGTGTCTCAAAATTATTTAATTTGATTTGATTGATTCTCATCACTTTTTTCTTAAATGTTTCCAAAATATTTTGTGTTTTGTTGTGATTTTGAATATATTTTATTATTTTTAGATGGTTATGGCTTTTTAAGTATTTATTTTTCTATTTGTTGAATTTTTTTGAATTTATTTTTCTATATTATGTAGGTTATTTAGGATTGTAATGTGAATTCGACTAAAAATACTACGAATTCACAAGTTCAATTAACCGAACGTGCAATAGAGATGAACAATTTTTCACCAAATGTGATAAATGATCATTTGAGACTGCAAGAGATCCCAATCATAAGGTTAAGGGGCTAAAAGATTCAAAAAAGTTACATTGGCTGATTAAAGAGATTGTAGAAAATCTAAGTGGAAGCCTAGTAGAAGAGCCTAAGAAAAGCCCAAGGGAAGATCCAGATATTTAGATAATAATATTAGATATTTAATAATGAAAGATTTTTTAGGATATTAAATAATAATATTAGATATTTAATTAGTTAAGTTCAGATTTTTAAATTAGTTATCAAAATATCCTAGATATTTATATTAGATATGGTTGGCATGTAACCATAATATATATTTTTCCTTATTTTTAGGCTATTCAGTTGTTATCTCTGCCTATAAAAGGTATATTCCACAACATTGGAAAAAACACTTTGAAATTTCAATTTTATGAGTTTTTGTCTTATTTTTTTCTTGAAAAAACTTTTGAACTTAACAGGTTTTACCTGTTGCATTCAAGCAATCAAAACTTATCACTAGGGTTTTTTAAGAGTTTTTCTTAGAGTATTTAGGTGTGGCGTTTACATATCTCATATCTTGTTTCTCACATAAACAAGGCATATTCCATCTTTTCATACTTGCGTCGTAAAAGTCTTGGGGTCGTTGTCATATTTGGTGTAGGGTGTTGTTAGTATATTGGTGAGTTTCGCATCAATTGCTATCAGAGCACACTGTTGCACGACAAGTTCCATCCTATCTTTTATATCTATTTATTTTTTTTCATATTTTCAACCTATTTTTATTCTATTAAAAAAAGTTTCATCTTCTTCTATCTATTTTCTTTCCCGTAAGTACAAAAAAAAAAGAAAAAAAGCAAAAAAATTCATGCAAAAAAAAAAGAAAGAGAAAAGAAAAAAAGAGTGAAAAAAATTCGTGCAAAAAAAGGGCAAAAGAAAAAAAAAGGAGCCACACAATTCTATCTTGAATTTCATTCTTATTCTACTCTATCTAGGTCTACTTCTTATTACTTCATTCTATCTTAATTTCTTATTTTCTTCTCTATCTAAATTTTATTCTTCTTATCTGAGTCTATTCGTACATCACACTTAAATTCCTTTGTAATTGGCTTTTGAAAACCTTATTGATTGGTCTTGATTGTTCCTCAAGTTGAATTGCTTTATAAAAATTATTTGTTTTAAAGTTTAATTAAGATTGAAAGAAGAAATATGAGTGGAAAAAGGCAAGAGTGCTTTAAATCTATCATAAAAAGCTATTTGAGTGTGAAATAGGAGTGTTTGAGAGAAACATGTGGGGGAGAGTTGTAAGGTTCTTTTCTTTCTAACAATTGTTAGGTTCAGAAAGCCTAATGACAAGGAAACACAATGAAAGAAGCAGGTTCCATACCGCCCATTCAAAACCTACAATGGAAAGCAATGAAGAGTGAAATGGAATAGATAGTGAAGTCTAAATTTGAGCCTCTTCATACCCAAATGGATCACTTAGAGGAATGTGTGAAATGGCGTTTGCATCAACCTACGCCCACTAAACAATGATGTTTGAGCTTTCACTCTAGATATTCTCATTTAGAAGAACTCGAGGAGTTAGATGATGTCAAAGTTAATCGTGACAACCTCAAGCTCAATTCCTTTAATGAACATACTATTTGGAATAAGCCATGGATTGATGATATCTTGGACAACCAACGTGAGAAGTTATTTCATACTCATTGTTCTATGAAAAATAACGTTTGTTCTGTTATCATAGATGGGGAAAGTTGCACTAACTTTGCTAGCACCGAGCTTGTGGAGAAGTTGACATTACATACAATGAAGCATCCAAAGCCATATCAAATTCAAAGGCTAAATGATCAACCCAAACTCGAGGTAACCAAACAGGTGATAGTGTCATTCTCTTTTGGGAAATATCAGGATAAAGTGTTATGTGATGTAGTACCAATGCATGCATGTCATACTCTATCGGGAGAAACTTGAAAGTTAGATCGTCAAGTTAGATATGATAGGTTGATAGATAGGTACTCATTTGTGATGAATAATAAACCAATATATCATGTACCTCTAACTTTACAACAATTTTTTTAGGATCAATTGAAAAAGAAAAAGGCAAATGAAAAGAAAATAGCAAAAAAATAAGAAGAGAGAAAAGCAAAAATTGAAGATGAAGAGAGAAAATGCAACATTGACAAATAAGAGAGAAAAATCAAAGTTGGAAAAGAAGAGAGAAAAGCCAGAATTGAAAATAATGAGAGAAAAGGCAATGTTTATAAAAAAGAGAGAAAACCATAATAAAAAGAAAAGAGAGTAAAAACAATTTTATGGAGAGAAAGAGTGAGATCAAGAGAGGTATAATTTCATATCATATCCTTACAGTACTTATGTACAAGGATTTATATTTCACTAACCATATTGTCGGATATTTGTCGAGCATTAGTATTTCTCTTCTGTAGGAATTCAAGAATGTTATTCTAAAGAAGATAACTTCTAGTTTGCCACTAGTTCGAGAAATCAAGAATCAAAGTCAACACCAAGTCCTAAAACTAATGGAAAGGAGATATATATGTAAGAGCAAGCGACCATGTGTCGTACCCATGAAGAACCAAACTTGGCAAATATGCATCGATTTTCAAGCCATTGACAATATCACGGTAAAGTATCGACAACATCTTTCTCATTTATATGATATTATTATTGAGTTGCATTGATACTATTTATTTTGAAAACTTGATCCTAAGAGTGAATATCATCAATTTCAAATTAAAGAAAAATATGATTTAAAGACAATATTTGAAACAAGACCAGGTCTATATGATTGGTTAGTTGTGATTTTTGGATTGACTAATGCCTCTAGCATTATCATGAGATCAATGAACCATATCATGCATGTTATCATTTTAAAGTTTGACTATATATATTTTGATAACATCCTAGTATATGATAAGATCTTAGATGAACTTGCGAAATATTTGAAAATTGTCTTAGAAGTTTTAAGTAAAGGTGAATTGGTTGAGAAATTTAAGATATTTATCATTTGTTCGGATAAGCTTGTATTAGCTAGAAATGTGATAAGTTCTGAAGGGATTGCCATTGACAAGGAAATTAAGGTAATTCAAGATTGGCAAACACCTTATTTGGTAAGTCAGGAAAGAAGATCAATTGCAATTTATAATGAAAAATTTAGTGGAGTAGCCCTCAAGTTGAACGAGTGTCATGCAAGGTGGGTGGATTTCATCAAAATATTTCCTTATGTGATCAAGTGTAAGCAAGGTATGAAAAATGTACTTGCTGATACATTATCTAGAATGTACATTTTGCTTACAATCTTTGATAATAAATTGTTTAGTTTTGCTTGGAATACTTTATCAGATACAAAACTTATATTTTCAACTGCATGTTTACCACATGTTATTTTTGCATATAATAGTTATTTTTATTTAGTGACTAAGTTATCACCATTGGAGATTATCTGTGGTTTTAATCCGTTGGATAGAAAATGGTAGACTCAAGAAAATATTAATCTAGCCAACAAGAGTTTCAAAAATGTTGTTTTTGATCCAAGGATTGGGATTAGCCTACATCTAAGGAATGAATGGTTTATGGAGAGGAAACTATCAAAATTACTTAAATTAGAGGGATTATTTAAAGTGCTAAAATTCATCAATAATAATTACAATATGAAATTATCTAACAAATATATTGTTAGCTATAGTTTAAATATTTCTAAGTTGATGCCATTTGATGTAGGTGATGAAGGAACAAAAGATTTGAGGACAAATCATTTTCAAGAGGGGGATAATAATGTGAATTCTACTAAAGACACTATGAATTCAAAGTCCAATAAACCGAATGTGCAATGGAGCTGAATAGTTTGTCACAAATGTGATAAATGATCATTTGAGACTGTAAGAGGGCCTAATTATAAGGTTAAGGGGCCAAAAGATTCAAAGAAGTTATATGGGATGATTAAAGAGATCGCAGAAAATCCAAGTGGAAGCCCAATAGAAGAGCCCAAGAAAAGCCCAAGGGAAGGTCCAGATTTTAATGAGAGATTTTTTAGGATCTTAAATAATAATATTATATATTTAATTAGTCAGGTTCAGATTTTTAAAGTAGTTATTAAAATATCCTAGATATTTAGATTAGATATTGTTGGCGTGTAACCAAAATATATATTTTTTCTTATTTTTAGGTTATTTAGTTATTATTTGTGCTTATAAAAGCATACTCTACCGCATTGGAGAAGACACTTTGAAATTTCAATTTTGTGAAGTCTTGTCTTATTTCTTTTTTAAAAGAACTTTTGAACTTATCAGGCTTTACCGGTGGCATTCAAGCAATCAAGACTTATCACTAGGGTTTTCTATGAGTTTTTTTTAGAGGATTTGAATATGGTGTCTACATATCTCATACCTTGTTTCTCACATAAACAAGACATATTCCATCTTTTCATCCTTGCATCGTGAAAGTCTTGGTGTCGTTGCCATATTTCGTGTAAGATGTTGTCAATATATTGGTGAGGTTCGCATCAGATTGTCTTACTATTTTTTTATTTGCTTGTGCGTTTCTTATAGTATACTATGTTTAGTATTTCTTTTTCCATGTTTTTATTATTATTGTGCATGTTTCATACTATTTTTTGTTAATTTTTATCACTATTTGTGTGTTGAACCATCTAATCTATTTTTATGTTTCTTTATGTTTTGGAGAGTTTTATTATTTTTGAAAAACTACTTTATTTTAAGTATTTATTACTATTTTTGTATTTCTTTAAATAAATCTTAAAATATATTGTTGTTCATTTATTTGATTCTTACAATTTTAGTATTTCATTATATTTTTGTTTCACTTCCTAGATTTTCTAATTTATTTTGCAGTTTATTTTTTGTTTGTTTTGTGTTTTTTAATTGTTTTATTGTTACAATGCGTACTATTTTTGTCATTTTTTTTAATTGTTGTAGTTTCTTAATAATTTACACATATCTTATTATTTATAGTATTTTTTAAATGTATCTTGCTATTTTTATTGATCAATTATGTATTTTTTATTATTTTTTATGATTGCTTGTGTTTAGTGTTAATTACTCTTTTAGTAATTAACTTGTTATTTATTTTTGAATTTTTATTATAGTTTTTCGTATTTCACACTCACTTTCGTTATTTGCACTGATTCATACCATTTTTATGTTTTGAATGGTCTCTTTTTGTCGTTTCTTTATATTTATTTGTATTTTTTATTATTTTGGAAAAATTATTATTTTGTAAGTATTTATTACTATTTATGGTGTTTTTGAATTTATTTTACATTATTTTGTTGGTTATTTATATATTATTTGTTTGCTTTTAATGTATTACCTTTTGGGTTCACTTACTATTTTTTGCAATTATATTTGTTATTTATTTTTTAATACTTTTGTGTATTTGAGTGTTTCATCCAATGTTGTGTCTTTTTGTGAGATTCTTACCATTCTTGTATAATGAACTATCCATAATATTTTTTGCGGCTTTTATATTTTGGCACTTTTCTTATGTATTTTTGTAGTTTATTAGTATTTTACATGTTTATTACTATTTGTGATATTTCTATTAATATATGTTATACTATTTTTCAGTTAATTATGTGATTCTTAATATTTTTTGTGTTTATCTATATTTATAGTGTTCCGTACTACTTTCAATAATTCTTCTAACTATTTGATTTAAAGTTTTTAATATATTTTTATTGTTTTGTGCTTTTTTTTGGTTTCTTTTGACTAATTTTTACATTTTTTATCTTAGACAATCTAACATATTTTTGTGAGTTTCGTTATAATTTTGAGTGCCTCTTATTATTTTGGAAGTTAATAGCATTTTAGTTATTTTTTAATTTGTTGTGATTCATTAAAATTATTTTTCTCAATTTGTTTAGGTTATTCTGGTATTTTTACTATTTTTGGTGTTTGCACTCATGTTTATATTGACTTACAAGTTTTAGTAATTATTATTACAATAAGTTTTTTAATTATTTTATTTTAAATTCATTTTTTCACTTATTCTTACCATTTTTATGTATTGAATGATTCTATCAATTTTTTGAATTTCTTTGTCTTGGGTATTTTTTTTTTTATAATTTTTGGAATGTTAATATATTCTAAGTATACATTAATATTTTTGGTATTTTTTCAATATGTTATACAATATTTTGCTGTTAATTTATTTTTTTTAATTTTGCATTTTTTATTACATGTTTTGTTTCACTTACAAATTTTTAATTCTTTTATGGATTGTTTATTTTTGGGTTTTTATTATTTTATATTATTTTATGTGATTATTACCATTTTTGTATACATAATAATATATTAGCACTTTTTGTGTTTTTTAGAGTTTTTTTTGCTAGTTTATACATATCTTATAATTTCTTGTGTATGTGTAATGGCATCTTACTATTTTTTGTTGATTATTTATGTGTTGTTTAGTAATATTTTTGTTTTCTTATATGTTTAATATCGATTATTTTTTAATAATTCCCTTGCATTTTGATTTTTAATTTCAACAGTGTTTTTAATATTTTTTACTTTTTTTTTGTTGTTTTCATTGATTTATACCATTTGTATGACTTGAATGATCTAAAATACTTTTGTCGCTTATTAGTATTTTTAGTGTTTATTTATTATTTTTAGAAATTTATAGTATTTCAAGTATTTATTATTATTTGTGGTGTATTATTGAATGTATTTTATATTATTTTGTTGTTTATTTAATATTTTTTTATTTTTGGTATTTTCTTAGTTTCATTTACATTTTTTATAATTTTATTTGTGATTTAATTTTTTGTGTTTACTTACATTTTTAGTCTTATTTACTATTTTTTTATAATTATTTCTACGATTTTATTTTGACTTATTTATTTTTTAATATCTTACAATTGTTTAATTTGTTTCTATTTATTCTCGTTACTTTTACATTAAAATGTTTGAAATATTTTTGGTGTTTCATTGTTATTTTGAGTTCATTTTATTATTTTTGGAAATTTATGGCATTTTAAGTATATATTTTGCTACTTGTGGTGTTTTTTTCAATTCATTTTTCTATATTATATTGGCTATTTATGAGTTTCTTGCAATTTTTTATTTGCATGTATGTTTCTTTTGACTTACTATTTTTAGTAATTTGCTTTATCTTTTTTTATTATTGTTTTACATGTTTCATATTATTATTTATTGATTCTTACCATTTTTTGTGTGATGGATGATCTTATCTATTTATTATATTTTTTCTATGTTTTGATTATTTATTAAAAACTTTTTTATTTTAAGTATTTATAAGTTTTTTTGTTTCTTTAAATAGTTTTTTTCAATGTTTTGTTGTTTATTTATTTGATTCTAACAATTTTACATATTTCATAACAATTATTATTTATTAATTCTTACCATTTTTTGTGTGATGGATGATCTTATCTATTTATTATATTTTTTCTATATTTTTTTATTTATTAAAAACTTCTTTATTTTAAGTATTTATAAGTTTTTTTGTTTCTTTAAATAGTTTTTTTTCAATGTTTTGTTGTTTATTTATTTGATTCTAACAATTTTACATATTTCATAACATTTTTCTTTCAATTACTAGTTTTTCTAATTCATTTTTATATTTGCTTAAGTTGTTAGATTCATTAGCAATTTTTTTTATAATATTATTTGTGATTTATTTTTTGTGTTTTCCTATGTTTTTAGTCATACTTACTATTTTTTATTATTTTTTCTATGATTTGATTTTGACTTTTTATTTTATTTCATAGTGTCTCCAAATTGTTTAATTTGATTTGATTGATTCGTATCACTTTTTCCTTAAATGTTTTCAAAATATTTTTAGTGTTTCATTATAATTTTGAGTATATCTTATTATTTTTGGATGTTTTATGGCTTTTTAAGTATTTATTTTGCTATTTGTTGAATTTTTTTGAATTCATTTTTCTATATTATGTAGGTCATTTAAGATTGTCTTACTATTTTTTTATTTGCTTGTGCGTTTCTTATAACTTACTATTTTTAGTATTTCTTTTTGCATGTCTTTATTATTGTTGTGCATGTTTCATACTATTTTTTATTAATTCTTACCATTATTTGTGTGTTGAACGATCTAATCTATTTTTACGTTTTTTTATGTTTTTTAGTATTTTAATGATTTTTGAAAAATTAATATATTATTATTTTTGTGTTTCTTTAAATATATTTTAAAAATATATTATTGTTCATTTATTTAATTCTAACAATTTTAAGTATTTCATTTCATTTTGTATAACTTCCTAGTTTTTCTGATTTATTTTGGGTTTGTTTTGTGTTTTTTTTATTGTTTTATACTATTTTGGGCATTTAAGGTGATTATTACCAATTATGTATATGGATCGATCCATAATATTTTTGTCATTTCTTGTGATTGACTAAGTTTCTTAATAATTTACACATCTCTTATTATTTATAGTATTTTTTAAATGTATCATGCTATTTTGTGTTGATCGATTATATGTTTTTTTATTATTCTTTATGGTTGCTTGTGTATTTAGTGTTAATTACTATTTTAGTAATTTACTTGTTATCTATTTTTGAATTTTTATTATAGTTTTAGTATTTCATACTAATTTTTGTTATTTGCATTGATTCATACCATTTTTATGTTTTAATTGGTCTCAACTATTTTTGTCGTTTCTTTATTGTTTTTGTAATTTTTATTATTTTTGAAAATTTATTATTTTGTAAGTATTTATTACTATGTAAACCCCGACCTTTTAAGTTAAGGAAAACCGAAAAAAGAACTGGTTAAACCGAGTAAAAAATTAGAACCGGTTCACGTTCCCGATCAATTGGAAATGAGCAATTTGAAAATTTACAACTCTCGGGTGATCCAAAGGGTTCATAAAACTTTGTAAAATAATCTTAGGACAAATTGGAAGAGAAAAACTAAACCGGTTTAGATTAACCGGATCCAATTGGATTGAACTGGTTTATGAACCGAGTCGGTTCATAAACCGGAACCGATAGAGAAAGGGCAAACAGGGAAATTTATGGATCCCTTGTGACCCGAAGAGATTTATAAACCTTGGGAAGGAAACTTATAACAAAGTGGGAGAGAAAAACCAGATTGGTTTGAGTGAACCGGACCCAAATTGGATTAAACCGGTTTAAGAACCGAGCCGGTTTATGAATCGAAACCGATAGAGAGATGGTAAAATGGGAAATTAATGGACTATAAGTGACCTAAGTAGTAACAAATGTCGTGGAAATGGACTTGTGAAGGAATTGGAGATGAAAACCAAACCGGTTCAGGTGAACCGGATCCAAACTGGTTTGGACTGGTTTGAACCACAATTGAACTAGATCCTAAATTTATTTTTCTAGATGGATTAAATAATTCAAATTTGAGATTTGAGGCAACCATTGGATAGAAAATGAATTTAGATGAATTAAGAAATTTTTATATTTGAAAACCTCTATTGAATGAGGGGTGAACTGGCCGGTTTAAGCTTCGAACCCGGTTCGGACCAGTCCGGTCCGGTTTGAAACAGTGTCATCTTCTTTCTCCAGGTGACAACACTATTCACTCACTGAAAAATTGAAGCAGCGCCGATGAAGAAGAAACGTCTTCATTCAATATGTTTCTGGCCATTAGTGCCTGTCATAAAGGCACCAATCGGACGACCAAGTAGTCCTTGAGCTTCCTATATAAAGACCCCCTCCCCATTCATCCTCTCCACACCTGAAAAGCTCACTCTCTCTCAATTGCTTAGTTTTCCAGTGAAACTCGAACTAGAGCTCCGATATAGGATCTTTTTTGAGCCAAATAAGACGAGGTCAGGTTCTTTAGATCCAGTGAGAAGTCAACTACACGCCTTTAGTCTCCGTTTGCTCCGAGGGTCATCGGAGAAACGTGGGGTGATGGAATAGTGAAGCAGCTCCAGTGGATCGAAACTACCCTATTTCGGCCGAGTTGAAATCAGCCATTTCGAGCCCTCCTCGGGCCAACCAAAGCCCTCCCAACGCTTCCTCAGTCCTCCCATGGCCAAATTAGGACTGAAAGGTAAGCCAATTTGGCTTCCCTTTGCAATTTCCGGTCGGTGCTAGAGAGAGAACTAGCAAAATTTCGATGATAAAATTCTAACTCAATTCGGCATCAATTGATGCAATTCTTGATTCTAGGATGAACCTCAGGACGAGAGCTGCCCAGATTGAAAACTCGGACCGCCGTGCCCCCAACGGTAAGCTTTCGAAGCTTTCTCTCTCTACAATCCATTTTCCGTCGAAGCTCCGTTTGAGCTTGTTCTAGCGTTAAAACTTGCGATTCAAATTGCTAAAAAATCATCTGAACATGTAAAAACTCAATTTCAACAATTGGAAATGTTTGATCGGTCAATTTGATGAAATCAAATTCGGCAGTGTTAAAAAGTTGGAATTGGGGGAAATTTTGGGGAAAATTGGTGATTTTTGAAAATTCGAAGGACCAAAATTCAATTTCCTAAAATAGAGGGTCAATTGGGCATGATAAAAGTGTTAGAGGGCCAATTGAGGAATTTTAGAATTTTTAGGGTGAAACTTACCATTTTTGTAAAGGAAGGGCAAAATTGTAATTTTGGAAAAGTTGGGGGACCAAATTGGAAATTTAGAAAATTAAACCCCTTTTGTGAAATGGAATAAATTGAGGTCCTATGATAAATTTTTAAAGTTTCAAGACTCAATTTGAAGAAAAACTGACATTAGGGACCTAAAGTTAAAGAGAAATAACTTTAGGGACTTAATTGCAAATATATAAAAATTTAGTTTTCTCATTCATTTGGAATGAATGAAGGCTATTAGGCCGAGTGATAATGAATCGAGATGTTCATATTGCATAGGAACACTAGGTACCGGGAATGCCAGCAAGGACAAGCTCATGTGAATACAAAGAACTATTCTAGTTGAATTCACTGCATTAACGGGTGGGTGAGTTTACTAACATTATACACGTTTGGGATGATGAGCACAACTTAAAGTTAAAAACCACTTACCAGTTGTGAGTGGGATTTTACAAAATACCCGATTGGGGATTATAAGTACCTCAAAATGAAAATCCACTACCAAGTGGTATTTTAAACATCACAACTTAGAAGAGTGATGTGAAAATCATACAGGAAAAACTACTTACTGGTTGTAAGAAGATCATACCTGGTTGGTATGATGAAACTTCCTCGAAGTAAGTTGAAAACCTATTCATCGATTATAAGCGGAGAGGTCCTTATACCTGGTCGGTATAATGGACAGTTGAAAACATATTTTGTCGGAAGTGCTCTCCCCTAACTATGTTCCAATGCTTAAACGATTTGGGAGACTTTCTTAACGGGAGCTCGATTTTAGAACTTGGGGGCCAATATGCTCGATTTTAAAAATCTTGTACAGTTGGCACGAGTAGGAGCTCGTAAATAAACATGAGTTATATACTATAAAACTTCAAATAAAGTAATTGTTTGACCATGGTACCAAGACAAGACCGACATACTCAGTCAACTAACGGTAGTGCGACATGATAGGTCGACGAACCAGTCAAGACAAACAAATGTAGGTTGAGTTGAGGGTTGGGGCCATTGGACTAGTGGCACCACATATTATATGGCATGATAAGAAAACATTGATTGTGCATGCACTATGATTACGGGACCATCAAGATGCCCAAGAGGGGTAGTGATGCATTCTAAGGGCACTGGACAACCTAGAGGGTATAAGGGTAGTTCGTCGTACCAAGTGACCGTGTGAAATTTGGAGTAGCACCAAGCGCATGAGACCGGGCTGGGGACGGGATGAGGTCTTTGTCCTCATACGGAAACGAAGAATTGATTTCGAGATTGAGGGTTGGATGTCACGAACATCCACTCATTCTCAGGGTAGAAGTGGATGTACTTCTATCTGGGTGGCCGGTAAAGTCGCTTCGAAGCAACAAGTGGGTTCAGTGGACGGGCTGGCCTGCAAATGTGTGTTTGACCTTCATGATGAAGGATGTGTATTAGGTGATGACACACCGTGATTAATAAGGAAATGGTGGTATAAACCAAGATTTGAAATGAAAGGTTTTTGAAAGAAACAAGTTTGGCAAACTCCAATACAAATATTTTTCATAAAAGTAAAAGTATTGAAAACCCCATTCACTGAGTAATCGTACTCACCCCCTCCCTTATATCCCTTTCAAGAAATTCTGGAAAGTCTACCCTTAAAGACCATCAACTAAGACGTTTGTGAGATAAGTATGTAATCAATTAAAATATTATACAGTTTTGATTTATGTTATTCTAGGAAAATGTGCAAGTTTAAAGGACGCCTTAATCTTTACGGTCTATAATAAGGGGAAACCCTTTAATAAACCGAGAGAGTGGCAGATTGATCACGGGGATCCAACCAAATCGAGTGGGGGCCTGACATACTATTTGTGGTGTTTTTGAATTTATTTTACATTGTTTTGTTGGCTATTTATAAATTATTTGTTTATTTTTAATTTATTACCTTTTTTTGGATAACTTACTTTTTTTTTAATTATATTTGTTATTTATTTTTGAATGCTTTTGTATATTTAAGTGATTCATTCTATGATGTGTCTTTTTGGGTGTTTCTTCCCATTCTTGTATAATGAACAATCCATAATATCTTTTGTGGCTTTTGTATTTTTGTACTTTTCTTATGTATTTTTGTAGTTTATTTTTATTTTACATGTTTATTATTATTTGTGATATTTCTTTTAATATATGTTGCACTATTTTTCAGTTAATTATGTGATTCTTAATATTTTTTGTGTTTATCTTCATTTATAGAGTTACCTACTACTTTAAAAAATAATTCTTATGGTTTGATGTAAAATTTTTATTATGTTTTTAGTGTTTTGTGCTTTTTTGGTTTCTTTTGACTAATTCTTACATTTTTTGTATTGGACGATCCAACATATTTTTGTTAATTTCATTGTAATTTTGAGTGCCTCTTATTATTTGGGAAGTTCATAGCATTTTAGTTATTTTTACTATTTGTTATGATTCATTAAAATTATTTTTCTCTATTTCTTTAGATTATTTGGGCATTTTTACTATTTTTGGTATTTTCTCTCATGTTTTTATTGACTTACAAGTTTTAGTAATTGTTATTAAAATAAGTCTTTTAATTATTTTTATTACATTGTATTTTAAATTCATTTTTTGTTATTTTCATTTATTATTACCATTTTTGTGTATGGCATGATCTCTTCAATTTTTTGAATTTCTTTATGTCTTGAATGTTTTTTTTATGATTTTTGGAATTTTAATATATTCTAAGTATACATTAAAAGTTTTTGTATTTTTTTAATATGTCATATTCATTTATTTTTTTTTCAATTTTACATTTTGTATTTGTTTCAATTATAATTTTTTAATTCATTTTACGAATTTTTTATTTTTATTTTTTTATTGTTTTATATTATATTATTTATTTTATGTGATTTTTTCCTTTTTTTGTATACTAAACGATATATTAGCACTTTTTTGTGTTTTTATAGAGTTTTTTAGTAGTTTATACATATCTTATTATTTTATGTGTATGTTTAAAGCCATCTTACTATTTTTTATTGATTATTTATATGTTGTTTAGTAATATTTTTGTTTTCTTGTGTGTTTAGTGTCGATTATTTTTTTTAATAATTCTCTTGCTTTTTAATTTTTAATTTTAACTGTGTTTTTAATAGTTTATACTATTTTTGGTTTTTTTCATTGATATATACCATTTTATGGCTTGAATGATCCAAAATATTTTTGTTGTTTATTAGTATTTTTAGTGTGCATTTATTATTTTTAAAAATTTATAGTATTTAAAGTATTTACTATTTTTTCTGGTGTATAATTGAATGTATTTTATATTGTTTTGTTATTTATTTAATATTTTTATTATTATTTTTGTATTTACTTATACGGTTAGTTTTATTTACATTTTTTTAATTTTATTTGTGATTTATTTTGTTGTGTTTACTTACATTTTTAGTCTTACTTACTATTTTTTATAATTCTTTCTACGATTTTGTTTTAACTTTTTTATATTTTTAATATCTTACAATTGTTTAATTTGTTTCGATTGATTCTCGTCACTTTTACATTAAAAGGTCTAAAATATTTTTGGTGTTTCATTGTTATTTTGAGTTCATCTTATTATTTTTGGAAATTAATGGCATTTTAATTATTTATTTTGCTACTTGTGATATTTTTTTTGGATTCATTTTTCTATATTATGTTGTTTATTTATGATTCTTGTAATTTTTTATTTGCATATACATTTCTTTAAACTTACTATTTTTAGAAATTTATTTTGCCTTTTTTATTATTCTTTTGTATGTTTCATCTTATTATTTGTTGATTCTTACCATTTTTTGTGTGATAAATGATCTTATCTATTTAATATTTTTTTCTATATTTTGATGATTTATTTAAAACTTCTTTATTGTAAGTATTTATTAATTTTTTTTGTTTCATTGTGATTTTGAGTATATCTTATTATTTTTGTATGTTGATGGTTTTTAAAGTATTTATTTTTTCTATTTGTTGAATTTTTTTAATTCATTTTTCTAAATTTTATAGGTCATTTAGGATTGTCTTAATATTTTTTTTATTTGCTTGTGCATTTCTTATAACATACTATTTTTAGTATTCATTTTGCACATTTTTATTATTATTGTGCATGTTTCATACTATTATTTGTGTGTTGAATGATCTAATCTATTTTTATGTTTCATTATTTTTTGGAGTGTTTTTATAATTTTTGAAAACCTACTTTATTTTATGTATTTATTACTATTATTATATTTTTTTAAATATATTTTAAAATATATTATTGTTCATTTATTTGATTATACAATTTTACGTATTTCATTACATTTTTATTTTACTTCCTAGTTTTTCGAATTTATTTTACGGTTTGTTGTGGGTTTGTTTAGTTTTATTTATTGTTTTATGCCATTTGGATATTTAAAGTGATTCTTACTAGTTATGTATATCAACCATTGTACAATTTTTATCATTTTTTGTGATTGTGGAAGTTTCTTAATAATTTACACATATCTTACTATATATAGTATTTTTTAAATGTATATTGCTATTTTTTTGTTGATCAATTATGTATTTTTTTAATTATTTTTATGGTTGCTTGTATTTTTAGTGTTAATTACTATTTTAGTAATTCACTTATTATTTGTTTTTAAATTTTTATTATATTTTTTAGTATTTCATACTAATTTTCGTATTTTGCATTGATGCATACCATTTTTATGTTTCAAATGGTCTGAACTTTTTTTGTGGTTTCTTTATATTTTTTTTATTATTTTTGAAAAATTATTATTTTGTAAGTATTTTTACTATTTGTGGTGATTTTGATTTATTTAACATTGTTTTGTTGGCTATTATATATTATTTGTTTGTTTTTATTTTATTAACTTTTTGATTCACTTACTATTTTTTTGTAATTATATTTGTTATTTATTTTTGAACGTTGTGTGTATGTGAGTTTTTCATTCTATGTTGTGTCTTTTTGGGTGTTTTTTCCCACTTATATATAATCAACGATCGATAATATTTTTATACTTTGCTTATGTATTTTTGTAGTTAATTGGTATTTTACATGTTCATTACTTTTTGAGATATTTCATTTAATATAAGTTACACTATTTTTCAGTTAATTATGTGATTCTTAATATATTACCAACATATTTTTGTGTGTTTAGTTGTAATTTTGAGTGACTCTTGTTATTTTAGAAGTTCATGACATTTTAGTTATTTTTACTATTTGTTGTGATCCATTTAAATTATATTTCTCTATTTGTTTAGGTTATTTTGACATTTTTACTATTTTTTTTGTTTGCTCTCATGTTTATATTGACTTACATGTTTTAGTAATTATTATTACAGTAATTTTTTTTATTATTTTATATTTTAATTTTTTTTTATTATTTTCATTTATTCTTACTAATTTTTGTGTATTGAATGATCTCATTCATTTTTTGAATTTTTTTTATGTCTGGAGTGTTTTTTATGATTTTTCTAATGTTAATATATTCTTAGTATACATTATTATTTTGTCGTACATTTATTTATTTTTTTTCATTTTACTTTTTGTATTACATGTTTTATTTCACTTACAATATTTTAATTCGCTTTACGGATGGTTTATTTTTGATTTTTTATTGTTTTTTATTGTTTTATTTATTTTATTTGATAATTACCATTTTTGTATACTAAATGATATATTAACACTTTTATGTATTTTTAGAGTTTTTTTTGGTAGTTTATACATATCTTATTATTATTTCTTGTGTATGTTTAATGGCAACTTATTATTTTTTTGTTGATTATTTATGTTTATTTAGTAATGATTTTGTTTTCTCTTGTGTTTAGTGTTGAATATTTTTTTAATAATTCTCTACGTTTTATTTTTTAATTTTAACTGTGTTGTTAAAACTTTATATTATTTTTTGGTTGTTTTAATTTATTTATATTTTTTTTATGGCTTAACTAATAAAACTATTTTTGTCTTTTATTAGTATTTTAGTGTTTATTTATTATTTTTAGAAATTTATAGTATTTGATGTATTTATTACTATTTGTGGTGTATGGTTGTATGTATTTTATATTGTTTTATTTATTTTTTGTGTTTACTTTCATTTTTAGACTTACTATTTTTTTATAATTCTTTCTACGATTTTATTTTGACTATTTTATATTGTTTTAATATCTTACAATTATTTAATTTATTTCTATTGATTCTAGTCACTTTTGCATTAAAAGTTTTGAAATATTTTTGGTGTTTAATTGTTATTTTGAATTCATCTTTATTATTTTTGAAAATTTATGACATTTTAAGTATTTATTTTACTACTTGTGGTCTTTTTTTTGAATTTATTTTTCTATATTATGTTGGTTATTTATGAGTTTCTTGCCATTTTTTTATTTTCATGTACGTTTCTTTTGACTTACTATTTTTAGTAATTTGTTTTACTTTTTTATTATTATTTTGCATGTTTCATATTATTATTTATTTATTCTTACCATTTTTTTGTATGATGAATGATCTTATTTATTTATTATTTTTTTCTATGTTATGATGATTTATTACAAACTTCTTTATTTTAAGTATTTAAAACTTTTTTTGTTTCTTTAAATATTTTTTTTAATGTATTGTTATTTCTTTATTTGATTCTAACAATTTTATTTATTTCATTACATTTTTTTCAATTGCTAATTTTTCTAATTCATTTTTATATTTCCTTAAATTGTTAGTTTCATTAACAATTTTTTATAATATTATTTATTTTTGTGTTTTTACATTTTTAGTCTTACTTATTATTTTTTATTATTTTTCTACGATTAGATTTTAACTTTTTATTATATTTTTTAATGTTTCAAAATTGTTTAATTTTATTTGATTATTCTCATCCCTTTTCGTGAAATGTTTCTAAAATATTTTTAGTGTTTTGCTGTGATTTTGAGTATATCTTATTATTTTTGGATGTTTATGGCTTTTGAAGTATTTATTTTGTTATTTGTTGAATTTTTTTAATTCATTTTTTTTATATTTTGTAGGTCATTTAGGATTGTCTTACTATTTTTTTATTTGCTTGTGCATTTCTTATAACATGCTATTTTTAGTATTTATTTTGTGTGTTTTTGTTATTATTTTTCATGTTTCATACTATTATTTGTGTGTTGAATGATTTAATCTATTTTTATGTTTCTTTATATGATTTTTGAAAAACTACTTTATTTTAAATATTTATTACTATTTTTGTGTTTCTTTAAATATATCTTAAAATATACTGTTCTTCATTTATTTAATTCTTATAATTTTAGGTATTTCATTACATTTTTGTTTCATTTCCTAGTTTTTCTAATTTATTTTGCATTTTGTTTTGGGCTTGTTTTGTGTTTTCTATTGTTTTATACCATTTTGAGTATTTAGAGTGATTTTTACCAGTTACGTATATCGAACGATCCGTACTATTTTTATTATTTTTTTTATGATTGTGAAAATTTCTTAATAATTTACACATATCTTATTATTTATAGTATTTTTTTAAATGTATCTTACTATTTTTTGTTGATCGATTATGTGTTTTTTATTATTTTTTATGGTTGTTTGTGTGTTTTACAATTTTACTAATTTTTGTGCTAGGGATAACACAAGGATTTACCCTTTATCAAGTATGCTTAATCTTCCCATAAGCTTGCATTATTATTGATTTATGTTATTCTAGGGAACAAGGTTGAGATTATGCTTGACTCCTCTTGAAGAAAAGAAGGGGGATACCCCTCTTGAACTAAGGGAGTAGCGGGTTGTTCACGGGGATTCGACCAAACCTTATCGGGGTGTGACATTACTAGCCACCTAGATAGAAGCCTGTCCACTTCTACCCTGGCTATAAGTGGATGTTCATGACATTTGACCCTCAAACCCGAAATCAACTCCATATTCGTATGAGGATAGAGACCTCATCTCGACCTTACCCCAACCTCATGTTTATGAAGCTATGTTAAGCTTCCTTAACTACTGGCATGACAAACTGCCCTTATCTCCACCATATTGTCCAGTAGCCCCTAGGATGCATCACTACCCCTCTTGGACTTCTTGATGGTTCCGAACCTCAAGTGCATGCACAAACAATAGTTTTTCACAAAGCCATTTATCTTTGGTGCCACTGGTCCAACGACCCTCAACTTGACATGCATCTATTTGTCTAGGCCGGTTCGTCGACCTGGCCCAGATGCACTACCACCAATCCATCGAGTATGTTGGTCCTGTCTTGGTACCATGGCGAAATCACAAAATCCATTCATTAAGAATTTTCATGGCTTTAACATATCATATTTGTTTACAAGCTTATGCACATACCAACTAGCCTTAGGTCCACTGTACGTGATTTTCCAAAATCGGGCATTTTAGACCCACAAGTTCCACCGAGGCCTCTAGCCTATCTAAATTGTTCTAACTCTCATCAAGAAGGTTTTCCAAAAGATTTAAGCATTGGCACACAAGTTAGGGGAGAAAACTTTTGACAAAAATAACATTTTCACTTTATTACACCAACTGGGTGTGATGATACCTCTGCTTGCAACTGGCAAGCGGATTTTTCCTTCCTTCAAGAAAGTCCTTTATATCAACCGGGTATGATTTTCTCTACTTACAACCGGTAAGTAGTTTTCCACTTAGTTCTAACATCACTCCAACCGGGTGTGATGTTAAAATCCCACATAGAAGTGGTTTTTCATTTCCGAGTTGTTTATCATCCCAACCGAGTATGATGTGAATAAACCCACTAACAAATGGTAAGTGGTTTTTAACTTTAAATTGTGCTCATCATCCCAACCAGGTATGACGTTAGTAGGCCCACTCACCCGATAATTGAAGTGTATCCTTCTCCAGTCGATTTTCGCTTCCACGCTAGCTTATCCTTACTGGCTTTACGGTTCCTCGTGTTCCTACATGATTTGGACATTCTTATCTATTAATATTTCGCATAACAACCTTCGTTTCTCACGTATGAATGATTAGGCTAAAAAATTTCCAATTAATGCCACTTAGGTCCCTAAAGTTCATTTTCGGTCCTCAATTTACTCATAATTGTTTCAGGGGCTTAAGTTTTCCAAATTTCCAATTTCGTCCCCAACTTTTCAAAATTTACCTTTTTGCCCCTACTTTACAAAAATGGCAATTTGACTCCAATTATTTTAAAAAATAGATCAATTGGTCCTCCAACATCCTTTTCATGGCCATTTGGCCCTCAATTTTAGGAAATTGAAATTTGGTCCCTCAATTTTATGAAATCCCCAAATTTCCCCAAAATTTTCCCCAATTTCCCCTTTTCAAACTAGCTGAATTTGATTTTATCAAATTGACCATTCAATCAGGGTTAATTGCTCCAATTAAAGGTATGGATCAATTCCTACACTTACATATGATTCAATTGAGCTTTGAACCGCGTCATTTGGGTCCGAATTGAGCTCAAACAGTGCGTCGCTGAAAAATTGAGCGTAGAGAGAGAAAGCTTCGACAGCTTACCGTCGGAGGTGCGGCAGTTTGAGCTCTCTTTCTAGGTAGGTAGCTCTTGTCCAGAGGTTACTCTTAGGATCAAGAATCACAACAATTCATATTGAATTGAGGGAGAATTCGGTCATTAAAGTTTTCACGACAGTCCTCAGATCAAACAGAGATTACCATCAGGTAGTTAACGTCTCCTGAAATCTAAAGAATCTGACCTCACCTTATAAGGCTTAGAAAAAGGTCAATGTTGGAGATCTAGTTTGAGCTTTGCCAGAAAACTGAGTAGTTGAGACAGCATGGAGTTTTTAGGTGTGAGGAGGATGAATGAAGAGGAACTCTGTCATGCCCCAACCCGGTTTGGTTGGATCCCCGTGAACAACCCATCGCTCTTTCTCGGTTCAAGAGGAGTTTCCTCCTTCTTTTACTCGAGAGGAGCTAGGCGAAATTTCAACCTTGTTCCCTGGAAGACATATATCAATTAAAATGCAAGCTTAAGGAAAAATTAAGCATACCTGATAAAGGATAAGGCTCGATGTTACTGCTAGTCATTTTTTCTTTTCCTAAAAATGGATAGAAAAGAGGGGTGAGTTTCTACAACTCAGTGAATAGGTTTTTTTTTAAAAGTCTACTTTTAACTTTTGGAAAAAAATATTTATATTGGAGTGTGCTAGACTTCTTGCATTTTCAAAAATCCTTCATTTGAAAATTCTGGTTTTTCCACCATTTCTTATTATCACGGTGTGTCATCACCCAACACACATCCTTCATCATGAAGGTTACACACATTAGTCGTTTACGAGCTCCTGCTCGTGCCCATTAGCCTATGGCCTACTGTTTGAGACTTTAAAAAAAAATGGGCATATTAGTCCCCTAAGTTCCAAAACTGAGGCCCCCGGCCTATAAGAGCTATTCGAGCTCCTATCGAGAAGGTCTCCCAAATTGTTTAAGCATTGGCACACAGTTAGGGGAGAACACTTTCGACAAAAATATGTTTTCACTGTCCATTATACCGACCCGATATAAGGACATCTTCGTTCATAACCGATGAACGGGTTTTCAACTTCCTTCGTGTAAGTTTCATCATACCAACTGGGTATGATCTACTTACCATCGGTAAGTAGTTTTTCCGTATGGTTTTCACATCACTACTCTAAGTTGTGATGTTTAAAATACCACATAGTAGTGGTTTTTTATTTCGATGTGCTTATCATCCCCAACCGGGTATGATATAAAATCCCACTCACACGATCATGTAGTAAAATTCCACTTAGTCGAGTTCCATCCTTAGTAAGCTGGACCTCGACGCTCTCATTCACCAATACGAAATGAACATAGTTGATCATTATTCTTTGGCCTAATAGCCCTCGTTCATTCCAAATGAATGAGAAAACCCAACTTTATATATATTTGCAATTAGGTCCCTAAAGTTATTTTTCTTTAAGTTTAAGTCCCTATTGCCGGGTTTTTCCTCAAATTGAGTCTCGAAACTTTTTAAAATTTATCTTAGGACCTCAATTTATTAAATTTTGCAAATAGGGGTTTAATTTCCTAAATTTCCAATTTGGTCCCTCAATTTTTCCAAAATTACCATTTTGCCCTTCCTTTACAAAAATGGTAAATTTTGCCCAAAAAATTCTAAAATTTCTCAATTGGCCCTCTAATATTCTTATCATGACCAATTGACCCTTAATTTTAGAAAATTTCATTTTGGTCACTCGAATTTCGAAAATCCCCAAATTTCCCCAATTCACCCCCTCCCCCCATTTCAATTGTTTAACACAACCGAATTTGATTTAATGTTCATACGATTCTATATGTTGGTCGAATTGGGGGTGAACCATTGGATAGAAAAGTAATTTATAAATTTTTAGATTTGAAAATTTTGTCCAAATTGGGGGTAAACCAGCCAGTTTAAGCTTTGAACCCGGCTTGGACCAGTCCGGTTCGGTTCGGAACAGTGTCGCCTTCTTCCTTCAGATGGCAACACTGTTCACTCGTTGAAAAATTGCACAATGCTGGCGAAGCTGAAAAGTCTCCGGCTAGGGAGTTTCAAGCAATGAATGACTGCCATTACGACACCAATCGGACGGTGAAGCTCGAACCAGAGCTTCGATATAGGGTCATTTCTAAGCCAAATAAGGCAAGGTCAGGTTCCTTAGAACCGAGTAGAAGTCAGCTATACGCTTGTAGTCTCTGTTTGCTCTGAGAGTTACCAGAGAAATGCTGGCATGATAGAACAGTGAAGCAGCTCCAGCGTACCGAAGCTACCCTATTTCGGCCAAACTGAAATTGGCCAATTTGAGCCCTCCTCAAGCCAAACCATGCTCTCCCAACACTTCCTCAGCCCTCCCAAGGCCGAATTAGGACTGAAAGGTAAGTCAATTTGACTCCCCTCTACAATTTCTGACCGGTGCGAGAGAGAGAATCGATAGAATTTTGATGATAGAATTCTATTCCAATTTAGCATCAATTGATGTCATTCTTGATCCTACAAAGAACCTCAGGAGGAGAGCAATCTTCCCCAATAGAAAGCTCAGACCACCGCGCCCTCACGGGTGAGCAATTGAAACTTTCTCTCTCTACAGTCTATTTTTCGGCGAAGCTCTATTTAACCTCATTCTGGCGTTAAAACTTACAATTCAAAGTGCTATGGAATCGTAAGAAGATGTGAAACTCAATTTCAACAATTAGAAATGTTTGATCGGCCAATTTGATGAAATCAAATTTGGTGGTGTTAATAAATTGATATTGGGGAAAATTTTAGGGAAATTGGGTATTTTCAAAAATTCGAGGACCAAAACAAAATTTTATAAAATTGAGGGTCAATTGGGCATGATAAGAATGTTAGAGGGCCAATTGAGATATATTAGAATTTTTGGGGTGAAACTTACAATTTTTGTAAAGGAAGGGCAAAATGGTAATTTTGAAAAATGTGGGGGTCAAATTGGGAATTTGGAAAACTTGAACCCCTTTTTATGATATTGGTTAAATTGAAGTCCCAAGAGGAATTTTAAAGGTTTTGGGAGTCAATTTGAGGAAAAACCGGTATTAGGGACTTAAAGTTAAAGAAAAGTAACTTTAGGGACCTAATTACAAATAAAGGAATAGTTTGATTTTCTCATTCAATTGGGATGAATGAGGGCTGTTAGACCAAAGAATATTAAACGAGAACATTCATATTGTGTAGGAACACGAAGTGCCAAGAACGTTAGGTGAGACGAGTTCAAGTAAGGACAACAAGCTGACTAAGTGGAATTTCACTGCACAATCGGGTGAGTGGGATTTATATATCATACCTGGTTGGGAAGATTATACCTCGAAAATGAAAATGCACTACTAAGTAGTATTTTAAACATCACAACTTAGAGGAGTGATGTAAAAATGACACAGAAAAACTAGTTACTAATTGTAAGTAGATCTTACCCAGTTGGTATGATGAAACTTTATTGGATGAAGTAGAAAACCCGTTCATCGGTTATGTGTGGAGATACCTTCATACTCAATCGGCATGATGGATATTTAAAAATATGACTTTGCCGGAAGTGCTCTCCCCTGATTGTGTGCCATTAGCTAAACGATTTGGGAGATCTTCTCGGCGGGAGCTCGAATAGCTCTGATAGGCCGGAGGCTTCGATTTTGGAACATGGGGGCTAATATGTCCGATTTTGAAAATCTCGAATAGTGGGCCATAGGCCAGTGGGCACGAGTGGGAGCTCGTAAACAAATATGAGTTATATGCCATAAAACTTTAAATAAATGAATTGTTTGGCTATGGTACCAAGATAGGACCGACATATTCAATCAACTAGTGACAGTGCGACATGACAAGTTTCCGGACTAGTTAAGACAAACAACTACAAGTTGAGTTGAGGGTCAGGGCCGTTGGACTAGCAGCACCACAGATTTTATGGCATGATATTTAAATACTGATTGAGCATGCACTATGTTTACAGAATCTTCAAGATTCCCAAGAGGGGTAGTGATGTGTCCTAGGGCCCTAGACGAACTGGTGGGTATAATGGAAGTTCGTTGGACTAGGTGACCTTGCGAAGCTCGGAGTAGCTTCAAGTGCACGAGACCTAGGTGGGGATGGGATGAGGTCTTTGTCCTCATACAGACATGGAGAATTGTTACTAGATTGAGGGTCAAATATCGTAAAAATCCACTCATTGTCAGGGTAGATGTGGGCGTACTTCTATCTAGGTGGTCGATAAAGTCGCTCGGACACCACAAGTGGGTTTAGTGGTCATATTGGCCCGCGACTGTGTGATTGACCTTCATGATGAAGGATATTCTTTGAAAATCGAGATTTTTAAAGTAGAGAAAATTTAAAGAAAATTAAGGAGTTTGTCACACTCCAAACTTGAAAATAAATTTTTACTCCATTTTTTTAAAACACCCATTCACTGAGTTGTAGAAACTCACCCCTCTTTTCTATCCATTTTTAGGAAAAGAGAAAATGATTAGGAATAATACTGAGCCTTACCCTCTGTTAGGTATGCTTAATTTCTCTTAAGCTTGCATTTTATTTGATATATGTCTTTCTAGGGAACAAGGTCAAAAATACGCCTAGCTCATCTCGAGTAAAAGAAGTTGGAAACTCCTCTTCAATCGGGAGAGCGGCAGGTTGTTCACGGGGATCCAGCCAAATCAGGTTTGGGCGTGACAACTAGAGTGGTATGAGAGCCTAGATCCCTTGAAACATTATCAATATCATGCCTTGACATTAACACAACTCTAAACTATCGTGTAGGAAGGAGAGTCCCTAGAAAATTCGTGGTGAAATCTAGTCCTCCACCCATAACCTTAAAAAAGACATCCAACCCAAGGGAGGAAGCTGTACAAAGGTTTCTAAAAGGGTGCCCAAGGACATGGTAGAAGACTATTAGAAACTAGTAGGAGCATTAATAGAACTGGAAGGCATCCCCTCCTCCTAGACAAGAAGAACCAGCATCACCTCCTGGAAGTCCAATCCCTCCTCCTCCAGTCCCACAACAGCCAGAAGGGAATCCCACCAAGAAAGAGGCATGGGATAACTATTGGGATGCGTATGCCACCTTCATGAAGGTCCACCAAGTACCTCCACCCACTCAACCTAGCTTCAACCCCTCGCAATGGGTGAAGTGGACTTATGAGTGTGAGGTGGAAGTACTAAGGTGGTATGGATTGGAGGCCATACATGAAATTCGTCCTATTAGGGAGGGTAAATGGACTCCAATTAGTTCCTTACAACCTTCTGATCATGATTCCCAAAATCATTCTAGGGTTAACTCTAGTCCTATGACCCTAAGGGATTAGGGGGTAGAGAATTCTTGTAATAAGCCAAATTATGGCACAAAAATATTTCTTGAATAATGAAAGTAAAAGTTTGTTAAAACTTATGAGTTCTTCGATAAAATTCTAGACAAAAGAATACAAGTACAAGGTAGAAATTCACCTAAGCAAGAAAAGATGGTATATTTATAGATTAGACTCAACACTTAAGACTTACCCTTGGAAACACAATAAGGAATAATCAATCTAAATGAGATAGTAAAGGAAAAAGAAGTTAGAGAAGCAACCATCCAAGAGTACAGATTTTTGGAGAGTCCAAGAAATTAAAACTAAGCTCTAAGGATGAAGGATAAGGAAAAACCGGAAGAAGTAGAACATTCCAATGGGAATCACAAAAATAGAAGCTGATTGAAAAGAAAAAGAAATAAGTATAGAGACCACCAAAGAAAGATGGAGAGAAAATAAAATAACAAGAAGGCCCAAGTGTAACAACTACTTATAAAGAACAAAGATATAGTTACTTAGGAACTCCAAAGGATAAGGAGACATGTGGAAGGAAAAAGTATAGATCAAAGGAAGAAGAGAAGCAGGAATAGATGCATCATACAAGGTCCTTAAGCTTAGGAGAAAATTTATAAAAGAAAGGTAGGATGATCGAATAAAAGAATCCCAGAATGAAAGACACCAGAAGGAGGAAGCTTCAAGTAAAGACAACCAATCCAGGGAAGGTTGCAAACCAGAGAAGAAATACAATTCTTAGTAAGGAGTATGAGTAGCTATGTGAAATTATTGGGAGTTTGAGTGTGATCTACTACAAGAAGATCTGGAAATTCAGAATGGAAACTTTAGAAGAATCCGATATAAGGAAATAAATTATATGGACCAAATCATGCGGAGGAGTAGACACAGCTTAAAAAGTGATGGGGAGTAGTAAAAGAATACGCCCTAACTAAGACAAAAAGGGAATACCAAAGATACGAAGGTACGAAAGGATTAGACACAATGAGGAAGAGAGGTCCACCTTAAGGGAATAAACAAATACTGAAACAAGTGGGAATGAAGCAGGATCAATAGAAGGTACTCATGGATCCAAAGAGTAAGAGTAAGTTGGTGAAAATATTGACAAAAAGCTACTCCATAATTTAAGGATTTCAATGGTAGAACTAGAAGGAAATACCGAGGGAAAGAGAATAAACTCCTCAAGAACAAAATGCTGGAAAAGAAATGATCGTGTACAAGGAGAAAGAAATCATGAAGAATCTAGGGATAATTCAAACCTAGGTAATGTATGGGTAGGAAGATGACATCAAAAGATGTCATACAAGTAAGAAAGGAACTAAACTCAGAATGAATAATAGTGGGAGGAATGTTGATAAGGGTAAGTAGGGATTTAGAAAGAGAAGAGATCTTAAGGGGGAAGGACACTAGTGGAAATGAAGAATGAAGTAAAAGATCAAAAATCTTAATATGTCATTAAGTATAAGGAAATTTAAGGATTTGAAGGCGGAATGACCGAATAAAGAAATTTGGAAAAGACGAGAAGTACGGAAACCAATTCTATTATATGGACGTAAAGTTAAGACATCATTAAGAGTGCCATGCGGTAAGGGGTCATGTAAATCTAACTAATTCAGAGAAATAAAACTTGGGCAAAGATTGGTCTATGATTAAGACATAATGGAGTCAAGGATAAAGATGATAACCAAAGAATGGGGATGAAATCCATGTAGGATGAAAAGATAATAAATGCCACAATCAATGGAAGAAAATTTACCGGAAATTATAGTTTTGAAATTTTGGGTAAAAGAAGCTTGAGATGTGAAATGGTGCCTTGGGATAAAAGGACGTAACAAAAGGAAATGATCATGGGTTTTCAAGGCTAAGGTAAGTTCCATGGAATGAGGAAAGGATGATAATGAGATGAGAATCTTAAATACATGATGAAAGGGATGAACGAAAATAACCGAGAAGGTTGTGGGGCGATAAAATAGAAAGTTGTATAACAATAAAAAGGTAAGCAAACATGCGAATAATGTGAAATAAATTTTGGGGAAGAAACTCTTAAAAGGAGGGGAGAGTTGTAAACCCCGCTCTTTAGAGTTAAGGAAAACCAGGAAAAGAACTAGTCATACTAAACCCGTTATTGGAGAACGGGAAAATTGGATAAATTTTAACTCCCAACATACCCAAAGAGGTTCATAAACCTTGGAAAAGAACTTTAGGACAAATGGAGAGAGAGAAACCAGACTGGTTCGGATGAACTAGACCCGAACAAGTTTAAGAACCGAGCCGGTTTATGAACCGGAACCAATAGAGAGAGGGTAAACCGGGAAAATTATGAACCCTAAGTGACCTAAGGAGTCATAAAAGTCATGAAAAAGGGCTTTGGGTGAATTGGAGATGAAAACTGAATTGGTTAAGATGAACTGGATCAAAACCGGATTGAACTGGTTTGAACCGGATGCTAAATTCATTTTTCTAGGTGGCTTAAAAAATTTTAATTTGAGATTTGAGGCGACCATTGGATAAAAAATGAATTTAGAAATTTTTATATTTGAAAATTTTGGTTTAAACTTTTAACCCGGTTCGGACTGGTCCTGTCCGGAACGGAACAGTGTTGTCTTCTTCCTTCAGATGATAGCACTGTTCAATTGCCAAAAATTCACACAATGCCCAAGAAGCCGAAAAGTCTTTGGCCAGGAAGTTTCAGGCAATGAATGACTGCCATTAAGGCGCCAATCTAACAGCCAAGATGTCACACCCCAACCTGGTTTGGTTGGATCCCCGTGAACAACTCGCTGCTCTTTCTCGATTCAAGAGGAGTTTCCCCCTTTATTTAGTCGAGAGGAGCCAGGCGAAATTTCAACCTTGTTCCCTAGAAGACATATATCAAATAAAATGCAAGCTTAAGGACAAATTTAAGCATAAATGATGAAGGGTAAGGCTCAGTGTTACTTCTAGTCATTTTCTCTTTTCCTAAAAAGGGGTAGAAAAGAGGGGTGAGTTTCAACAACTCAGTGAATGGGTTTTCAAAGGTCTACTTTTAACTTTTAAGAAAAATATTTATATGGAGTGTGCTAGACTCCTTTCTTTTTCAAAAATCCCTTCATTTAAAAATTTGGGTTTTTCCATTATTTCTTAGTTACCAGTGTGTCATTACCCAACACACATCCTTCATCATGAAGGTTACACATATTCACAAGTCAGTATCACTACTGAACCTGCTAGTGACTTCGGAGCAACTTTTCCTGCCACCCGGATAGAAGTACGACCACTTCTACTCTAGGAATGAGTGGATGTACGCGACATCCGACCCATAATCCTGAAATCACTTCTTCATGTTCGTATGAAGATAGAGACCTCATCGTGTCCCCACCCTGATCTCATGTCCTTGGTGCTACTCCAAATTTCGCACAGACACCTAGAACGACGATCTGCCCTTATACTCATCGGGTCGTCCAGGGTCCTTAGGACACATCACTACCCCTCATGGGCATCTTGATGATCCCATACTCATGGTGCATGCACAAGAAAAGTTTTCTTAAATTTACCATATAATATATGGTGCCATTTGTCCCAACGGTCCCGACCTTCAAGTCAACATGTAGCTGTTTGTCTCGAATGGTCCGAAGACCTGTCATGTCGCACTGCTACTAGTTGATTGAGTATGTCGAACATGCCTTTGTACCATGACCAAACAATTCACTTATTAAGTTTTAATGGCACACACACACACACACATATATATATGAACATAACTGTTCATTATACTTTGGCCTAATAGCCCTCATTCGTTCCAAATGAATGAAAAAACTCAACTTTACATATATTTGCAATTAGGTCCCTAAAGTTATTTTTCTTTAACTTTAAGTCCCTAATATAAGGTTTTTCCTAAATTCAAGTCCCGAAACTTTTAAAATTTATCTTAGGACCTCAAATCATTTGATTTCACACAAAGGGGTTTAATTTCCCAAATTTCCAATTTGGTCCTTCAATTTTCCCAAAATTACCATTTTGCCCCTTCTTTAGAAAAATGGTAAATTTTACCCCAAAAATTCCAAAATTTCTCAATTGGCCTTCTAAAATTCTTATCATGACCAATTGATCCTCAATTTTAGGAAATTACATTTTGGTCCCTCGAATTTTCGAAAATCCCCAAATTTCCCCAAATTTTTCGCCAATTTCAACTTTTCAACACTGTCGAATTTGATTTCATCAAATTAGCCAATCAAACACCTCTAATTGTTGAAATTGGAGTTGAAATTGAGTTCCTACATGTTTATATGATTTTAAGGAACTTTGAATCGTAAATTTTAACGTTGAAACGAGCTCAAACGAAGTTTCGCAGGAAAATAGACTGTAGAGAGAGAAAGTTTCGATTTCTCACCGGTGAGAGCGCGGTGGTCGGAGCTCTCTATCTGGGCAGGTAGCTCTCATCTAGAGGTTTTTCCTAGAATCAATAATGGCATCAATTGATGTCGAATTGGATTAGAATTTCTCAATTGAAATTCGGTCGACTCTCTCTCTAACAACGATCTAAAATGGTAAAGGGGAGCCGAATTGGCTTATCTTTCAGTCCTAATTTGGCCGTGGGAGGGCTGAGGTGGTGTCGAGAGAGATGGTTTGGCTAGAGGAGGGCTCGAATTGGCCGATTTCTACTAAGCCAAAATAGGGCAGCTTCGGTTCGCCGGAGCTTCTTCATTGTTTGATCAGGTCGGTGCTTCTTCGGCGACTCTCGGGATGAACGGATGCTACCGCCATGTAGCTGACTTCTCCCCGGTTCTAATGAACCCAACCTCGCCTTCTTTGGCTCAGAATTGACCCTATATCGGAGCTCTGGTTCGAGCTTTACCAGAAAATTAAGCAACTGAGAGAGAGTGAGCTTTTTAGGTGTGGAGAGGATGAATGGAGAGGGGCTCTTTATATAGAGAGCTTGGGGACCCGTTGGCCATTTGTTTGGCATTGTTATGAGAGGAATTGATGACCAGAAACATACCAAATGGATGTGTTTCTTCTTCGCCAGTGTTTCTTCGGTTTCGTAGTGAGTGAACAGTGCTGTCATCCTAAGGAAGAAGATGACACTGTTTCGAACTGGACCGGACCGGTCCGAACCGGGTTCAATGCTTAAATCGGTCGGTTCACCCCTTATTCGACCGAGTTTTTCATATCTAAAAATTTCAAAATTCATTCTCTATCCAATGGTGGCCTCAAATCTCCAATTTGAACTATTTAAGCCACCTAGAAAAATGAATTTAGGATTCGGTTCAATAGTGGTTCAAACCCGTCTGAACCGGTTTGTATGCGATTCACCTAAATCGGTTCATTTCCAGTTCACCTGAACTGGTTCGTATCAGGTTCAACTGAACCGGTTTGGTTTTCATCCCCAATTCCTTGACAAGTCCATTTCCATGTCTTTTGTGACTCCTTGGGTCACTTAGGGTCCATAGGATTCCCAGTTTACCATCTCTTTATCGATTCCAGTTCATAAACTGGCTTGGACCTTAAACCGGTTCAATCCGGTTCTTGTCCGGTTCACCCGAATCGATCTGATTTTTCTCTACCACTTTGTTCTAAGGTTCCTTCCCAAGGTTTGTAAATTTCTTTGGGGTACAAGGGAGTTAAATTTCTCTAATTTGACTGTTCTCTATCCATTTCAGTTCATGAACCAACTTGGTTCATAAATTGGTTCAATCTAGTTGGATTCAGTTCATCTAAACCGGTCTGGTATTTCTCTTCCAATTCATCCTAAGGTTCTTTTTCCATGGTATTATGGACTCTTTGCATCACCCGAGAGTTGTAAATTTGCAAACTGCCCATTTCACAAATGATCGGGTTTGTGAACTGGTTCTGTATACTTGGCTCGAAAGGGCAGGTTTTACACAAGAAGTCCTCAGGCATCCTATATAAAGACCCTCTCCTAATTCATCCTCTCCACACCTAAAAACTCCATTCTCTCTTAGTTGCTTAGTTTTTCGATAAAGCTCGAACCAGAGCTCTGATATAGGGTCATTTCTAAGCCAAAGAAGGTGAGGTCGGATTCCTTAGAATCGAGGAAAAGTCAGCTACATGCCTGTAGTCTTCATTTGTTCCGAGAGTTGCCGGAGAAATGCCAGCGTGATAGATCATTGAAGCAGCTCCAGTGGACCTAAGCTGCCCTATTTCGACTGGGCTAAAATCGGCCAATTTGAGCCCTCCTCAGGCCAAACCAAGCTCTTCCAACACTTCCTCATCCCTCCCATGGCCGAATTAGACTAAATGGTAAGTCAATTCGACTCCCCTCTGCAATTTTCGACCGGTGCTAGAGAGAGAAGCAACATAATTTCGATGATAGAATTCTAACCGAATTCGACATCAATTGATATCATTCTTGATCTTAGGAAGAACCTTAGGAGGAGAGCTATCTATCCCGATAGAAAGCTCACACAGTCGCGCCCTCACCAATGAGCAATTGAAGTTTTCTCTCTCTATAGTATGTTTTCCGTTGAAGCTCCATTTGAGCACATTCTGGCATTAAAACTTATGATTCAAAGTGTTATGGAATCGTATAAAGATGTAGAAACTCAATTTTCACTTCAATTTAAACAATTAGAAGTGTTTGATCGGTCAATTTGATAAAATCAAATTTGACTGTGTTAGGAAGTTGAAATTGGGAGAAATTTTGTAGAAATTGGGGATTTTTGAAAATTCGAAGGACCAAAATGAAATTTTATAAAATTGAGAGGTAAATCGGGCATTATATGAATGCTAAATTGAGAAATTTTAGAATTTTTGGGGTTAAACTTACCATTTTTGTAAAGGATGGGCAAAATGGTAATTTTGGAAAATTTGCACGCTAAATTGGGAATTTGGAAAACTTGAACCACTTCTTTATG
This sequence comes from Trapa incisa, assembly GCA_030064435.1. Classification (NCBI taxonomy): domain Eukaryota; kingdom Viridiplantae; phylum Streptophyta; class Magnoliopsida; order Myrtales; family Lythraceae; genus Trapa; species Trapa incisa. Next base: position 13,104,294 of record CM057777.1, read on the forward strand.
AAATTGGGTAAATTGAAGTACCAAGAGGAATTTTAAATGTTTAGCGACTCAATTTGAGGAAAAACCAGCATTAGGGACTTCAAGTTAAAGAAAAGTAACTTTAGGGACAAGTAGCACCATAGATTATATGGCATGATGTGAAAATACTGATTGTGCATGCACTATGTTTACGGGACCTTCAAGATGCCCAAGAGGGGTAGTGATGTATCCTAGGGCCATAGACAACCTGGTGGGAATAAGGGCAGTTCTTTGGACCAGGTGACCTTGCGAAGCTCGGAGTAGCTTCAAGCGCACGAGACCGGGGTGGGGACAGGATGAGGTATCTATCCTCATACGAATACGGAGAATTTTTCCGGGTTGAGGGTTTGATGTTGCGAACATACACTCATTCTCAGGGTAGAAGTAGACGTACTTCTATCTAGGTGGCTAGTAAAGTCGCTTTGATGCCACAAGTGGATTCAACGGACATACTGGCTTGCGATTGTTGATTAACCTTCATGATGAAAGATGTTTTTTGAAAACCAAGATTTTTAAAGTAGAAAAAATTTAAAGGAAATTAAGGAGTTTGGCACACTCCAAACTTGAAAACAAATGTTTACTCCATTTTTTCTAAACACCCATTCATTGAGTTGTAGAAACTCAACCCTCTTTCCTATACCTTTTCAGGAAAAGAGAAAATGACTAGGAATAACACCGAGCCTTGCCCTCTGTCAGGTATGCTTAATTTCTCTTAAGTTTTCATTTTATTTGATACATGTCTTTCCAAGGAACAAGGTTGAAAATACACACGGCTCATCTCAAGTAAAAGAAGGGGGAAACACCTCTTGAACCAGGAGAGCGGTGGGTTGTTCATGGGGATCCAACCAAACTAGGTTGGTGAGTCACAAGGGACCTTAGGACAATTTGGGAAAGAAAATCAGACTGGTTCATGTGAACCAGATTCGAACCGTATTAAACTGGTTTGAACCATCATTGAACCATATGCTAAATTCATTTTTCTAGGTGGCTTAGAAAATTCAAATTGGAGAAGTGAGGCCACCATTGGATAGAGAAGGAATTTAGAAATATTTAATTTTGAAAAACTCGGTCGAATCAGGCCTGAACCGGCCGGTTTAAGCATTGAACCCAGTTTGGACTGGTCAAGTCCGGTTCAGAACAGTGTCATCTTCTTCCTTTAGATGACAGCAATGTTCAATCTCCGGAAAATCATGCAGTGTTGGTGAAGATGAAAAGTCTCCAGCTAGGGAGTTGCAGGCAATAAATGACCAACCTAAAGGTGCCAATCGGATGGCCAAGAAGTCCCCAAGCTTCCTATATAAAGAGCTCCTCCTCTTTCATCCTCCTCACACCTAAAAACTCCCCTCTCTCCCTACTGCTCTATTTTTTGGTAAAGCTCAAACCAGAGCTCTGAGATTGGGGATTTTTTAGCCAAAGAAGGTGAGCTCAGGTTCTTTAGATTTGAGAATAAGTCAGCTACCTGACGGTAGTCTCCATTTGCTCCGAGGATCACCGGAGAAATGATGATGTGATCGAATAGTGAAGCAGCTTTGATGGACCTAAGCTGCCCTATTTTGGTCGAGCCGATAATGGCCAATTCGATCCCTTCTCAGGCCTTACCAAGCTCTCCCAACACTTCCACAGCCCTCATACGACCGTATTAGAGCAGAAAGTTAATCTAATTTGGCTTCCCTTCGTAATTTTTGATCAGTGTTAGAGAGAGAACTGTGAAACTTTACTGACCAAATTCTCCCTCAATTCGACATGAATTGAGGTGATTCTTGATTCTAGGAGAAACCTTAGTATGATAGCTATTTGCCTAGATCGAAAGCTCGGACCGCTGCATCCCCAACGGTATGCTTTCGAAGCTTTCTTTCTCTAAGTCCTATTTTCCGGTGAAGATTCATTTGAGCTCGTTCTAGCATCAATTCATGCAATTCAAAGTGCATTCAAATTGTATGGATGTGTAGAAACTCATTTTTACCTTAAATTTCAACAATAAATCTCAATTGATCGGTCAATTTGATGAAATCAGTTTCGGCCAGGTTGAAAAAGGGAAATTTGGGGGAAATTTTAGGGGAAATTGGGGATTTTGAAAACTTGATGAACTAAAGTGCAATTTCACAAAATTGAGTGCCAATTGGCCATGAAAAAGATGTTGGAGGATCAATTGGTCTATTCTTGGAATTTTTGGGGGGTCAAATTGATATTTTTGTAAGATAGGGCAAAATGGTAATTTTTGAAAACGTCAGGGACCAAATTGGAAATTTAGTAAACTTGAACTCTTTTGAGGATTTTGGATAATCGAGGACCTGTAATGAATTTTTGAAAGTTTCGGGACTCAATTTAGGGAAAAATATCTATTAGGGACCTAAATGTAAATAATTAAAAAGTTTGGGTTTTTTATTCATTTGTGATAAATGAAGGCTATTAGGCCAAAGGTTAATGAACAAAGATGTTCATATCATGTAGGAACATAAAGTACCAGGAACGCCCACAAGGATAAGCTCGCGTTAGGCAAAGAGCCGGTTAAAAGGAAAAATACACTATGAATAACGGGTGTGTAGGAATTTTCACATCATACACAACTGGGATGATGAGTACCTCGAAAATGAAAACCCACTACTATTTGGAATTTTAACATCATACCTAGTTGGGGTGATTGGAGAAACACGGGAAAAAAATTACTTACCGGTTGTAAGTAGATCACACCCTGTTGGTATAATGAACTTCCTGGACGGAAGTAGAAAACCTGCTTATCAGTTATGAGCGGAGATGTCCTCACACCTATTTGGTGTGATAGACAAATGAAAAGTTATTTTTGTCAAAAGTGTTCTCCCTAACTACGTGCCAATGCTTAAAGATTTTGGGAAACCTTCTTGATGGGAGCTCGAATAGCTCAATTAGGTCAGAGGCCTCACTTATGGAACTTGTAGGCTAAAATGATCGATTTTGAAAATCTCGTATAGTGGGCACAAGGCCAATTGGTAGGAGCAGGAGCTCGTAAACAAATATGATATTAAGCCATGAAAATTTTAAATGAATGATGTGATTTGGTCATGGTACCATGACAGGACTGACATACTCGATGGACAAGCGGCACTGCGACAAGACAAGTCAACGGACCGGTCTGGACAAACAGTTGTAGGTCAAGTTAAGGGTCGGGGCCGTTGGACCAGTGGCACCAAAGATTAATGGCTTATATGGAAAATTATTTTTTGTGCGTGCATTGAGGTTCAGTACCATCAAGACGCCCAAGAGGGGTAGTGATGTGTACAAGGATAGTTTGTCGTACCAGTAGTTAGGGAAGCTCGACGTAGCTTTATGTGTACGAGATTGGGGTGGGTTCAGGATGAGGTCTCTGTCCTTATATAGACACAAAGTTTCTTTTTAGGTTAGAGGGTTCGATGTTACGTATATCCACTCATTCCTTGGGTAGAAGTGCACGGGGTTCTATCTAAGTGGCCGGTAAATTTGCTCCGATGCCACATGTAGGTGTAGTGGACGAGCTGTCCTGAGAATGAGTGGACCCTTCATTATGAAGGGCATGTGATGATTGTTAAATGCACCAACTATGGTTAATGATGAGTAGTGGTTTGAAAAGTGAGAAATTGATGAAGAAATAGTTTTAAAGAAAATAAGGAGCCTGGCACACTCCAATTCAAACTAATTTTCTAAAACTAATGATTCAAACACCCATTCACTGAGTTGTAGAAACTCACCCACCCTTTTTCTTATCCCTTTTCAAGAATAAAGAATGACTATGGATAACACCACGATTTACCCTCTCTCGGATATGCTTAATTTACTCTTAAGATTGCATTATTATTGACATATGTTATTCTAGGGAACAAGGTTGAGATTTTGCCTAGCTCCTCTTAAATGAAAAAAAGGGGGAAACTCCTCTTGAACTAAGGATTCAACCTAACTAGGTCAGAGAGTGACAACTTGAGTGGTATCAGAGCTAAGTTCCCTTGAAACATTATCAATATTATGCCCTGACACTAATAAAAACTTAACTACTATGTAGGAAGGAGAATTCCTAGAAAGTTCGTCATGAAATCAAATGCTCCACACATAACCCTAAAAAAGATAGCTACCCCAAGGGAGGTAGCAGTTCAATGATTCTTAAAGGGCGAGAAAAGAGTGCATAAAAATATGGTGGAAGATTATTAGAAACTTGTGGGAGCCTTAATAGAACCAGAAGGCATTACATACCCTCCTCCAAGGCAAGAGGAACTTATTCCTTCTCCTAGGAGCGCAACTCCTCCACTAGCCCCATAACAACCGGAGAGAAATCCCACCAAAAAGGAGGCTTGGGACAACTAATGGGATGCGTATTCCACTTTCATGAAGGTCCACCAAGTACCCCCACCTACTCAGTCCAATTTCAATCCTTACCAATGGATGAAGTGGATATATCTGTGTGAGGTTGAGGTATTAAGGCTATACGGATTGGAGGCCATACATGAAGTTTGTCCCATAAGGGAATACAGATGGACCCTAACTAGTTACTCAGAGCCATCAGATCAAGAGTCTCACAACAGTTCTAAGGCTAACTCCTGGACTATGACCTCAAGGGATTAGGGGGTAGAAATTTTATGTAATAAGCCAAGTATGACAAGAAAATATTTTTGAATGAATGAAAGTCTAATTTTCTTGATAAAAATTTTGAGTCTCCTTGATGAATTCAAGCAATAAAAGTATGCTAATAAAATATCAAAGTAAAGGGTAGAAGTCACCTAAGAAAGGAAAAACGGGTCATTACTAGTTAATCTCAACCTTTAAAGTAAGATTTCCCGTATAGGGACAATAAGACTTGGCAAAGAAGAGACTCCTAGAGTTTACCCAAGGGAGACAAATCCTAACTGAAGAAAGGATAAAGAAGTTTGGAACAAGGGAAGAGAGCATCAAAGAGCATGGGACTAGTGAGAGTCTGAGGAGTTAAGGAAAGACTTGAAAATAAAAGTAAGGAAACAAGAGGGATTAAACTATCTCAAGGAAAACCAAAGGAATGAAAGTTGACCAGGAAGGAAGTAAGAACGAACTAGGAGCACTAAATAGGTTAAGTCAAATGAGATATCACAAGGAGAAAGGAGAAAGGAAAGAAGTATGATAGGAAGAGAATCCCAAGAATAATACCTTCTTGGAAAGAGTTAGGATACAAGTTCTTAGGAACTCCATGAAAATAAGGGGACTTGTTGAAAGCAAGGATATGGAACAAGAAAGGAGAAATTCATAGTGAATAACCATACAAAGGTCTGTAAGTATAAGAAAAGAATAAAATAAGAAGAACTTTCAAGGAGAATTAGGGAGATTGCACATAAAATGCTCAGAACAGAAGACACTAGAAGAAGGATGAGAATAGGAAGTGGGATCGTGGAAGGAGAAAGCTCAAAGCTAAGGTAATCAACGGAGGAAATATCGCAAAATTGGAGTTGGAATAAGGACCTCATTAAAAGGTATAAGTGGCTAAGTAAGTCCCTAGAGAGGTTAAGTGCGATCCACTTGCAAGAGAGCCAGGAAAACAAATAGGGATTTTACACGTACCTAATTGAAGGAAATAACCCATGACAACCAGATCATCCAGGAGAGTAAACTACGTTCTAGGAAGGATTGGGAAGTAGTAAGGACTACTGTAAAACCCATCCTTTCGAACTAAGGAAAACCGGGAAAAGAACCAGTCAAACCAAGAGAGGATATAGAACCGGTTTACAAACCCAATCATCTGTGAATGAGTAGTTTGGGAATTTATAACTCCCAGGTGATCCAAAGAGTTCATAATACCATGGAAAAGAACCTTAGGACGAATTGGAAGAGAAATACCAGACCGGTTTAGCTAAACCAAATCCAACTGGATTGAACCAGTTTATGAACCAAGTCAGCTCATGAACCAGAACCGATAGAGAACGGGCAAAATAGAGAAATTCAACTCCCTTGTGCCCCAAAGAAATTATAAACCTTGGGAAGGAACCTTAGAACAAAGTGGGAGAGAAAAACCAGATCAGTTCGGGTGAACCGGACCCAAACTTGATCGAACCGGTTTAAGGACCAAGCCGATTTATGAAACGAAATCGATAAAGAGATGATAAATAGGGAATCTTATTGACCCTAAGTGATCTAAGGAGTCACAAAAGACATGGAAATAGACTTATGAAGAAATTGGGGATTAAAACCAAACCGGTTAAGGTGAACCGAATCCAAACCGGTTCAGACCAGTTTGAACCACTAATGAATCAAATACTAAATTCATTTTCTAGGTGGCTTAAATAAGTCAAATTGGAGATTTGATGCCACCATTGGATAAAGAATGAATTTAGATGAATTTAGAAATAACTCGGTTGAATGAGGGGTGAACCGGCCGGTTTAAGCTTGGAACCCTGTTCAAACTGGTCCGATCCGATTCGGAACAGTGTCATCTTCTTCCTCAGGATGACAACACTGTTCACTCGCCAGGAAATTGAAGAAACACAGGCGAAGAAGAAACACCTCTATTTGGTATGTTTCATGTCATCAATTCCTATCATAACAGTGCCAAACGGATGGCCAATGGGTCCCCAAGCTTCCTATATAAAGAGCCCCTCTCCATTCATCCGATGAAGCTCAAACTAGAGCTTCAATATAGGGTCAATTCTGGGGAAAAGTCAGCTACACGGTGGTAGCATTTGTTTGTCCCAAGAGTCACCGGAGAAGCACCGATGTGATCAAACAATAAAGCAGCTCCGGCGGACCAAAGCTGCCCTGTTTCAGCCGAGTTGAAATTGGCCAATTCGAGCCAAACCAAGCTCTTCCGACACCACCTCACCCCTCCCACGGCCAAATTAGGACCGAAAGGTAAGCCAATTCGACTCCCCTTTACCATTTTAGATCATTGTTAGAAAGAGAGTCGACCGAAATTCGATTGAGAAATTCTAATCCAATTCGACATCAATTGATGTCATTCTTGATCCTAGGAAAAACCTCTGGAGGAGAGCTACCTGCCCAGATAGAGAGCTCTGACCACTGTGCCCTCACCGGTGAGAAATCGAAACTTTCTCTCTCTGTAGTCTATTTTCCGGCGAAGTTCCATTTGAGCTAGTTCCGACGTTAAAATTTGCGATTAAAAGTTCCTTAGAATAGTATGAACATGTAGGAACTCAATTCCAACTCCAATTTCAACAATTAGAGGTGTTTGATCGGTCAATTTGATGAAATCAAATTCGGCAGTGTTGAAGAGTTGAAATTGGGGAAATTTTGAGATTTTTTAAAATTCGAAGGACCAAAATGTAATTTTCTAAAATTGAGGGTTAATTGGTTATGATAAAAATATTAGAGGGCCAATTGAGAAATTTTAGAATTTTTGGGGCAAAATTTACCATTTTTCTAAAGAAAGGGTAAAATGGTAATTTGGGGAAAATTGTAGGACCAAATTGGAAATTTAGGAAATTAAACCCTTTTGTGTGAAATCAAATGATTTGAGGTACTCTGATAAATTTTAAAAGTTTTGGGACTCAAATTTAGGAAAAACCCGACAATAGGGATTTAAAGTTAAATAAAAATAACTTTAGGGACCTAATTACAAATATATGTAAAGTTGAGTTTTCTCATTCATTTGGAACGAATGAGGGCTATTAGGCCAAATAATAATGAATAATTATGTTCATTTTGTGTAGGAGAACGAGACATCGGGAACGCTAGTCGAGGTCCAGCTTGCTAAGGACGAAACCCGACTAAGTGGAATTTCACTACACTATCTGGCGAGTGGGTTTACTAACATCATACCTGGTTGGGATGATGAGCACAACTTAAAATTTAAAGCCACTTACCAGTTGTGAGTGGGATTATGTATCATACCCGGTTGTGGATGAAAAGTACCTCGGTATAAAAACCCACTGCTTAGTGGTATGTTTTAATCATCACTACTTAGAGAGAGTGATGTGAAAGTTGTGCGGAAAAACTACTTACGTACTGTAAGTAGATCATATTCGATTGGTATGATGAGACTTCATCGAATAAAGTTGAAAACCTGTTCATCAGTTATGAACGGAGATATCTTTATACTGGTCGGTATAATTGACAGTAAAAACCTATTTTTGTTGGAAATGTTCTCCCCTGACTGTGTGCTAATGCTTAAACTATTTGGGAGACCTTTTTGATGGGAGCTCAAATAGCTCTTATAGGTCAGGGGCCTCAGTTTTGGAACTTGAGGGCTAAAATGCCAGTTTTTGAAAACTCGAACAGTGGGCCATAGGCCAATGGACACGAGCAGGAGCTCGTAAAAGAACTTTATATATATATATATATATGTGTGTGTGTGTGTGTGTGTACCATTAAAACTTAATAAGTGAATTGTTTGGTCATGGTACGAAGGCAGGTCCGACATACTCAGTCAACTAGTAGTAGTGCGACATGACAGGTCTCCGGATCAGTCAAGACAAACAGCTACATGTTGACTTGAAGATCGGGACCGTTAGGACAAATGGCACCACATATTATATGGCAAATTTAAGAAAACTTTGCTTATGCATGCACCATGAGTATGGGATCATCAAGATGTCCATGAGGGGTAGTGATGTGTTCTAAGGGCCCTAGACGACCTGGTGAGTATAAGGGTAGATCGTCGTTCCAAGTGTCTGTGTGAAATCTGTAGCAGCACCAAGCGCATGAGACTAGAGTGGGGACAGGATGAGGTCTCTGTCCTCATACGGACATGAAGAAGTGATTTCGGGATTGTGGGTCGGATGTCACGTACATCCACTCATTCCCAGGGTAGAAGTGGTCGTACTTCTATCTGGGTGGCAGGAAAAGTCTCTCCAAAGCCACTAGTAGATTTAGTAGTGATACTGACTTACGAATGTGTGTAACCTTCATGATGAAGGATGTGTGTTGGGTGATGACACACTAGTAACTAAGAGAAATGGAAAAACACGAATTTCTAAATGAAGGGATTTTTGAATAGAAAGGAGTCTAGCACACTCCATATAAATTTTTTTTCCTTAAAAATTAAAAGTAGACCTTTGAAAACCCATTCACTGAGTTGTAGAAACTCACCACTCTTTTCTACCCCTTTTCAGGAAAAGAGAAAATGACTAGAAGTAACACCGAGTCTTACCCTTTATCAGGTATGCTTAAAATTGTCTATAAGCTTGCATTTTATTTGATATATGTCTTCTAGGGAATAAGAATGGAATTTCTCCTAGCTCCTCTTGACTAAAAGGAAGGGGAAACTCCTCTTGAACCGAGAAAGAGCGGGGGGTTGTTCATAGGGATCCAACCAAACCGGGTTGGGGCGTGACAACTAGAGTGATATCAAAGCCTAGTTCCCTTGAAACATTATCAATAATATGCCCTGATATTAATCCAACTCTAAACTATCTTGTAGGAATGAGAATCCCTAGGAAGTTCACAAGAAAATCTAGTCCTTCCCCTATAAGCGTGAAAAAGGAATCCAACCCAAGGGAGGAAGCCATTCAGAGATTCCTAAGGGGCAAAAAACGAGTACCCAAGGACATTGTGGAGGACTACCGAAGCTAGTTGGAGCCTTACTGGAAACAGAAGGCATCATATACCCTCCTCCTAGACAAGAGGAACCATCACCACCTCCTAGAAGTCCAACCCCTCCTCCAGTACCGCAACCACAGAAGAGGAACCCTACCAAAAAGAAGGCCTGGGATAATTATTGGGATGCTTATGCTACCTTTATGAAGGTCCACCAAATACCTCCACCCACTCAACCTAATTTCAATCCGCCTTGATGGATGAAATGGACAAATGAGTGTGAGACAGAAGTACCAAGGTGGTATGGGTTGGAAGCCACACATGAAATTCGTCCTATTAAGGAACACGAATGGACCCCAATCAATTACTTAGAGCCTTCCGACCAAGAGTCTCATAATCATTTTAAGGTTAACTCTAGTCCTATGACCCCAAGGGATTAGGGGGTAGAGAAGTCATGTAATAAGCCAAAATTTTGGCAAAAGAATATTTTCCCGAATGAATTAAGAGGTTTATTAAAACTCTTGAGTTCCTTGAGATAAATCTAAGTAGATAAAGGTGTAAGTGAAGAAAATCCTCCTAAGGAAGAATGGCTTATGAATAGTTAAACTCAAACTTAGGACTTAGAAAAGGAGAAATTATCTGGTGGAGATCCTAAAGAAAGGAAAATGGATTTGGAGGAGCAACCATTCAAGGACACATAACTTTTGAGAGACCCAAGAAGAAGTATGACCACAAGAATAGAAGATGATCGATAGAGAAAAGATATTAAGATTTCACCTAGAAAAGATGAAGAGAAAGGAGCAATGACAGGAAGCCCTAAGTGTAACAAATTTCTTAAGAAATTTAAGAAGATAAGAAATGGATGAAAGGTAAAGTGTGAGTCGAAGAAAAATAAGAGCAGAGGAGGCATACCGAGTTTACAAGATCGGAGAGAATTTTTCAAATAATAAGGCGATCAAACATTAGAGAGTACGGGTGGCTAAACTACTAGGGGGTTTAGCATGATTCACTACAAGGAAGCTGGGAAAACTTGAATTTGGAACGTCAAGGGAATATTATAGAAGAAAATACGAAGGGAAGAAGAGTGGAAAGCTCATCAGAGAAAGAAATTTACCTGACTCATGACTTAGAAATTAGCCACGATAATGTTGGCCCGAAAAGTATGGTACCCCTACCGACACAGGATTGTGTATAGGATATACACATATCACAAAAACTATAAGTACTTCCTAAATAAAAAAGCAATTTAACCCCCGTCGGGGGAGACGATTGAAAATGGTGAAGGATTATGATCTTACAATGAAATACCACCCAGAAAGTCTAATGTGGTAGCAAATGCTTAAAATCGCGAGTATCGAACTGAGACGACATACGTAAAGACAAATTTCATATCTTGTTACAACAATTAAGAAGGTAGAGGTAGAAAGGCCAAATACTTGGGAAAAAGAGGGATGAAAGAAAACCTTAAAAGGACCAAAGACGAATTAACGAGTAAACTCAAGCTAAGAAAGGGATAGACAAGACTCTCACAATATGGTCAAGAAGTCTCGAAACAAGGAAGATTTGTAAGCTCCCTAAAGTAAAAGACAGGTACTGGATACAAATGAGGATGCATATAGAGTATAAAGGATGTGCCTGCAAGAATTGAGGAGTAAAGGTAAATAGGAGAAGATGACATCAAGGGGTGTCATTTAAGGGTAGAAATCCCCTAGAGCCCCCGAAATAAATGTGGCTAAGAAGGAATAACCACAATTGGTAAGACTGGTCAGTGTCCACACGCGCATATGAAGTCTAAAGAGTGGACGACTAAGCATAGTATGGAGTACATGAAATAAGACTGATAATCGCAGTATACTCAAATAAGGAATAAGGGATGGAATGAAAAATTTAAGATAATGGAAGACTGAAAGCAGGAAAATGCCCCAATATAGAAAGGGTGTAAGGAGATGAAGAAAGGAAACCCTCAAGAAATGGTGAGAAGGTGGAACATGTAACTCCTAAGGTGAAAGCCTCTACTTTGAAGGAAATAGTAGAGAATAAAACTATAAAAAGGGAAACTTCCCAAACCAAGAAAATCGACATATAGACCAAAAGGAATCAATCCGATATAAAGAATTATGAAAGGACTATGAACAAGTAAGAGTGGATTAAGGCCAAAATAAAATCCTTGAGTAAAGGATGACATTGGGAATGAGGATGGACCTAAGAAAGGATGAATCCCAGCTTGTCGGTATAGTATTGGAAAACCCAATCAATGGAAACCGAAAGGACCCAATAAAGAAGTTGGGGAAAGATGAGTAGGTATGAGGAATCCACTCGATTATGTGAGACATAACTTCAAAGGCATGATGGAGGAGATGATAATGGTAAAAATGATAGTTGAGAAATGCTATCAAAAGAAAATAGGAATGAAGTTATACGATCCCTGAAAGGTTTAAAAGCTAAGAGAGTCATTCCAAGAGATATTCTAGAAATCAAATGGACAGAGACAGGTCCTAGAAAATGCCATGCTGCAAGGGCATCTAAGCCAAACCACCTGAGGAGAATATGACTCAAAGTAAGGAAGAGTCGGCTAATAAGCATGATGAGGTCAAATATAACAATTTGGACCAAAGTTATAATAGACAACGAATGGAAGAAGGATTAAAATAGGATGAAAATTGATAATTTAGAAAACCATGGAAATAAGTACTTAATGCTCAAAAGAACATCGAGCTAAAGGTTTCAATGACCAAGGGGTTAACTAGACACAAGAATGGTTAGACATCTTGGAATTTCCAATTTTGAGTACAGAACCTCAAGGGGAAGTATGTTGCTCTAATGTAAAGAAAGAGATAAAATCTAAAAACATACCATGAAGTAAGGTACGTCCAGTTATGACAAACTCCATAGAAGGAGTAAATAATACAAAGGAAAAAGGAATTCCTAATGCGAAATTTGTAAAAAAGGGCTAATTGAAAGAACGATATAAGAGTTTGCAGGATAAGCAAACACCAAAGGGGCATCAAAGGAAATGACTCCTCATATGAATCTACTAATTAAGTTTTCGGGACAAAACTCCTAAAAGGAGGGGAGAGTTGTAAAACCTGTCCTTCCAAACTAAGGAAAATCGGGAAAAGAACCGGTCAAACCAAGTGAGGATACAGAACCAGTTCACAAACCCGATCATTTGTGAATGGGCAGTTTGGGAATTTACAACTCTCGGGTGATCCAAAGAGTTCATAATACCATGCAAAAGAACCTTAGGATGAATTGAAAGAGAAATACCATACCAATTTAGATAAACTGAATCCAACTTGATTGAACTGGTTTATGAACCAAGTCGGTTCATGAACCGGAACCGATAGAGAACGGGCAAAATAGAGAAATTCAACTCCCTTGTGCCCCAAAGAAATTATAAACCTTGGGAAGGAACCTTAGAACAAAGTGGGAGAGAAAAACAGGATCGATCCGGGTGAACCAGACCCGAACCGGATCGAATCGGTTTAAGGACCAAGCCGATTTATGAACCGAAATTGATAAAGAGATGGTAAACCAGGAATCTTATTGACTAAAAGAAGGGGGAAACTCCTCTTGAACCGAGAAAGAGCGACGGGTTGTTCATGGGGATCCAACCAAACCGAGTTGGGGCATGACAACTACACCCTAAACAGGGCAAAGGGATGGATACCAAGGACAAGAAGATTTGAGAGACAACAATCTCAAAATAATGAAACTAAGAGGATAATACGGGTGAGGCAGCTAACAAACTAACCCTTGAGAAGGTCACAATCCCAGTAAAGAAGAAAAGGATGGAAAGGCCAAAACCTTTGGAAAATAAGGACAGAGGAAATCCTTAAATAGATCAATAGCTGAGACAGGAGTAACGACCCATAAGCTTTGAGAAGGTTAAATAAGCTTTCTGTTGGACGATTAAGAGATTGTGAAACAAAGGGGATATGAACTCCAACCTCAAAGAAATAGATGAGTACTAGGATCCAGTGAGAATGAAGATGAGGTATACAAGAAGTACCCCTAGGGTCTCAAGGGTAAAGGAAAGCAGAAGAGGACGACATCAAAGAATGCCATTTCAGGTTAGACATTCGGAATGATAAAACTATAAGAGAATTTCGAGAGAAAAGGAGTATAAAAACATACCAAGGAAGAAAACCTTGAAAAAACATGTGTTCCAAGTAGGAGGTAATGGAACCATCATAATTGGAAAGAAGATAAGCTCCTCAAAGACAAGCTGTTGGAGATGAAAAGATAAAGTGCAAAAGAAAAGTAATCGTGAGGGTTCAAGGGGTAAGTTAAACCCAAGTAATGGGTAAGTAGGAAGACAACATCAAAAAGATGTCATATGAGTAAGAAAGAAATTAACTCGAAATAGAGAATCCTGAAATGATCACGAGTGAGTAAGAGTGGATTAAGAAAAAGAAAAGTTCTTAAGGAAAGAACACCATTGGAAATGAGGAATGATGTAAGAAGGGAAGAGTTTTAGCATGTCAGTAAGTTATCGGGAAACTCAAAGACTTGACACTGGAGAGACCCAATAAAAAATTTGGGAAAAGATGAGTAAGGAAAACCAATATGGTTATATAGGATATGATGTCAAAGGCAAAATGGACGATTTGATAACAATAAAGATAGTCAAGAAATACTACCAGATGAAAAGAGGGACAAAGTTATACTATCCTTGAAAAGTAGGAAGATTGAGAACAATCATTATGGAAGTGTTTTAAAAATATTAAAAGGTTAAAGATGAGTTCTAGAGTATGTCGGGTTATAAGGGACATGTAAGCCAAACAGTCCCAGGGAAATATGACTCAGGTAAAGAAGAGTCTGTTAGTTAAGCATGACAGGGCCATGCATTAAATTTGGGACAAAGTTGTAATAACCAATGAATGAGGGAATGATCAAGATAAGATGAAAAGGTGAAAACACCGACACCTGTGGAAGCAGGTATGTAGTCCTTGAATAGACATTGAGCTAAGGAGGTCAACATTAAAGGGAATAACTGGATACAAGAATGATTGGATATTTTGGAACTCCTAATCCTGAAATCTTAAGGAAAGAATCTTTGGGTGAAGAAATATGCTTTAAGGAATGAAGGATGTGAACTTAAGGAATTAACCTTGAACTTTCAAGTAAGGTACGCTTAGCTAAAATAAACTCCATGAAATGGATAATGGGAAGGAAAATAAATTTATAAGTGTGTGTTGTACCGGGGCTAAATGGAAATAACCACATGTTGATACCAAGGGAAGTTCTTTCTAGTATGAAGGATGTTGAATAAGTTTTTGGGGAAAAACTCCTAAAAGGAGGGGAGAGTTGTAAACCCCACCCTTTGGAGTTAAGGAAAACTAGGAAAGAATCGGTCAAACCAAGTGAGAAAATCGAACTGGTTCTTGAACCCTGACCACTAGAGAATGGGCAAATTAGAAAACTTAGAACTTTCGAGTGACCCAAAGAGTAAAAAATATCTTGAAAAGGAACCTTAGGACAATTTGGGAAAGAAAATTAGAATTATTTAGGTGAACCGAATCCAAAACGGATTGAACCGGTTTGGGCTAGTTTGAACCATCATTGAACCGGATGCTAAATTCATTTTCTAGGTAGCTTAGAAAATTTAAATTGGAGAAGTGAGGCCACCATTGGATAGAGAATGAATTTAGAAATTTTTAATTTTGAAAAACTCGGTCGAATCATGCCTGAACCGGTTGGTTTAAGCGTTGAACCCAATTCGGACTGATCCGGTTTGATTCGGAATAAAGTGGACTTCTTCCTTCAGATAACAATAACGTTCACTCGCCAGAAAATCAAGCAGTGCCGGTGAAGATGTAAAGCTTCTGGCTAGGGAGTTTCAAGCAATGAATGAATACCATAAAGGTGCCAATCAGACGACCAAGTAGTCCTTGAACTTTCTATATAAAGAGCTTCTCCTCATTCATCCTCCTCATACCTGAAAACTCCTCTTTGTCCTAACTGCTCCATTTTTCGATGAAGCTCGAACTAGAGATCTGATTTTTTTCAGCCAACGAAAGCATGGTCGGGTTCTTTAGATTCGGAAAGAAGTTAGCTACCCAACGATAGTCTTCATTTTCTCCAAGGATCATCGGAGAAACCCTGACGTGATCAAACAGTGAAGCAGCTCTGACGGACTAAAGATGCCCTATTTAGGCCAAGCTGAAAATGGCCAATTCGAGCCCTGCTCATGCCAAACCAAGCTGTCCCAACACTTACACAACCCTCATATGACCGAAATAGAGCGAAAAGGTAAGTCAATTTGGCTCTCCTCCGTAATTTCCGATTAGTGTTAGAGAGAGAATCGACAAAAATTTACTAATTGAGTTCTCCCTCAATTCATTGAATTGAGGTGATTCTTGATTCTAGGAGAAATCTTAGGACAAGAGTTATCTGTCCAGATTGAAAGCTCGGACTGCTGCACCCCCATGGTAAACTTTCAAAGCTTTCTCTCTAAGTCAAGTTTTTTGTCAAAGCTCCATTGGAGCTCATTCCGGCCTCAATTCATGCGATTCAAAGTGCAATTGGACCGCATGGATGTGTAGGAACTCAATGTTACCTTCAATTTCAACAATTAACCTCAATTGATCTGTCAATTTGATAAAATCAAATTCGGCCATGTTGAAAGGTGGAAATTAGGGGAAACTTTTGGAGAAATTGAGGATTTCGAAAAATTGATGGAATAAAGTGCAATTTCCAAAAATTGAGGAATGAAAAAGATGTTGGAGGACCAATTGGGGGGTCAAATTGCCATTTTTGTAAAGTAGGGGCAAAATTATAATTTTTGAAAAAGTTAGGGACCAAATTGGAAATTTGGTAAACTTGAACCCTCTTTGGGATTTTGGATAAATTGAGGACCCATAATGAATTTTTGAAATTTTTGGGACTCAATTTAGAGAAAAATTGGCATCATGGATCTAAAGTTAAAGGAAAAGAACTTTAGGGACCCAAATGCAAATAATAAAAAAGTTAGGGTATTTTATTCATTCATGATTAATGAAGGCTATTAGGCCAAAGGTTAATGAACAAGGTTGTTCATATCATGTAGGAACATGAAGTACCAAGAACGCTAGCAAGGATAACCTCGCGTGAGGCAAAGAGCCGGTTAAGAGTAAAAATACACTGCGAATATCGGGTGGGTGGGAATTTTCACATCATACTCGGTTGAGATGATGCGTACCTCGGAATGAAAACCCACTACTATGTGAAAATTTAACAACACACTTGGTTGGGGTGATGTGAGAAACACGTGGAAAAAAACTATTTATCGGTTGTAAATAGATCATACCCAATTGGCATGATGAACTTCGTAGAAGGAATTTGAAAACCTGTTTATCGGTTATGAGAGGAGATGACCACACACCCAGTTAATGTGATGGACAGATGGAAAGTTATTTTTTGTCAGAAGTGTTCTCCCCTAATTGAGTGCCGATGCTTAATGATTTTTGGAGACCTTGATGGGAGCTCGAATAGCTCAATTATGCTAGAGGCCTCAATTTTGGAACTTGGGGGCTAAAATGCCCGGTTTTGAAAATCTCGTACTCTGGGCCCAAGGCCAGTATGAGCAAGAGCTCGTAATCAAACATGATATTAAGCGATGAAAATTTTAAATGAATGATGTGATTTGGTCATGGTACCAAGACAGGATTGACATACTCGATGAACAAGCAGTAGTGTGACAAGGTAGGTCGATGGACCACTCTAGACAAACAGTTGTAGGCCGAGTTGAGGGTCAGGGCCATTAGACTAGTGGCCCCAAATATTAATTGCTTATATGGAAAATTATTGTTTGTGCATGCACAGAGGTTCAGAACCATTAAGACGTCCAAGAGGGTTAGTGATGTGTCCTAGGGGCTATGGGATGACATGGTGGAGATAAGGGCAGTTTGTCATGCCAGAAGTCAGGGAAGCTCGACGTAGCTTTATGCACCCGAGACTGTGGTGGGGTCTGGATGAGGTCTCTATCCTCATACGGACACGGAGTTTCTTTTCATGCTTAAGCTTTGGATGTCACATACATCCACTCATCCCTAGGGTAGAAGTGGATGGGCTTCTATCTAGGTGGTTGGTAAAGTCGCTCTAACGCCACAAGTAGGTGCAACGGATGGGTTGCCCTATGAATGTGTGATCCCTTCATGATGAAGGGCGTGTGCTGATTATTAAACACACCGACTGTGGTTAATGATGAGCAATGGTTCGAAAAGTGAGAAATTGAGGAAGAAATAGTTTTAAGGAAAAAAAGAAGTCCGACACACTCCAATTCGATGAGATCTAGCTGCCCCCACCTCAAGCTCTGACCATTGCCCCTCCGTCGGTAAGATATGCAAGATTTCTCTCTGTACTGTAAATTTTTCGGCGAAGCTCCAACGAGGTTCAAAGCTCAACCAAAATTGAAAATTCAAAGTGTAGGACGATCGAGGGGACCTAGAGGAGACGAATTAAGGCAAGAATTTGAGGAATTAAGGATTTATAGGTGCCAATTGGAGAAGTTAAGATCTGAAGGTTCATATGCCTAAATTGGGAAAGAAGATGAAGTTCAATTTGGGAATTTTGGGACTTTTATGCAATTTTTGAAAAAATTGAGGACTAAATGGAAAATTCACGAAATTGAAGGTTTTTATGAAATTCACCCCAATTGACGGTCAATTGGGCAAAATAGGGGGCAAATTGGAAATTTCTAAAAGTGGGGGACCAAATTGAAAATTTTGAAAATTTTAGGTACTAAAGGGAAATTTTGGTAAATTATGGGCCAATTGGTGAAATTGAAAGAGTTAAGGACCTAAAAGGAATGATTGGAAGCTAGGTCGAGCTTGTTGGGCCAAACAACTACTCTGCCGAAGCCAGGTCATCAAACCTATTGGGTTAGTACGCATGGTCTGAAGCCAAGCTGACAAACCGTTGCGCTAGAGGGCCAAAGATAAAGGCTATAATTAAAAAGATTGTTGATTGTGCATGCACTGTGATGTTTGGGCCATCAGGAAACCTGGCGTGAGATAGTAATGAAGCCCAAGGACTGCTAGATGACCCTGGGTGCATAAGGGCAATTTTTCGTTCAGTAGGTCATGAAGCTCGAGGAAGCTTCCTGCACAATGAGACTGAGGCAGTAGGGGAAAGGAGGTCTCATCCCAAGAAATAGACATGTTGAAGTGATCAGATTTTGATGGTCGGACTATTGATGTCGACTTAAACTTTGGGTAGAGGCAGTGCAGCTCTATCAGGTGCACTGCAAACGTGTGATCCCTCCTATGATAGGAGGGCGGTTGTTGAACATGTGAAATGCATGAAAAATGACAAAGGAATAATTTAAAGGATGGAAAAGATGAATCCAAATAAACGTTATAGTGGTTTCCCTCACTAAGTAATTGTAATCATTGCCCTTCTCTCACCCCTTTTCAGGCTAGTACCAAGATGGAAAGTTCTTAGACGTGCTAGGACCCTCAAGGTATGTTTCCTACCCCTAATCTAAAGTAAGGGTTTGAACGTAAACATGCATTCACCTTTCCTATCTCATTTGTTTAAGAATACCCGTATGATGTAGGAAAGGGTGGTAGGTTAATTCACAGACCCCGATCAAACCGGGTCAGGGTGTGACAACTTGAGTGGTATCAGAGGAGATTACTGCATTATCGAATGAGTGAGATTTTTATATCATACCCGGTTGGGATGTTAAGCACCTTGGAAATGAAAACCCACTACTAAGTGGTATTTTAATCATAACACCTATGAGAAGTGATGTGGAAATTACACGGAAAAAGTACCTACCGGTTGTAGGTAGATCATACCCGTTGGTATGATGAACTTCCTCGAAGGAAGTAGAAAACCCATTTATCGGTTATGAGTGGAGATGTTCTCACATCCAGTTGGTGTGATGGACGCTAAAATTTTATTTTTGACATAAGCGCTATCTCCTGACTGTGTGCCACTGCTTAAACTTTTTGGGAGACCTTCTTGATGGGAGCTCAAATAGCTGAAATAGGTTGGAGACCTTGGTTTTCAAACTTGGGGGCTAATATGCTAGATTTTGAAAATTGCGTACAGTGGGCCTTGGTTTAAACCCTGCCTTTCGAGCTAAGGAAAACCGAGAAAAGAACCAATTAAACTGAGTGAGAAAACAAAACTGGTTCACAAATCCGATCATCAAAGAATGGGCAATTTGGGGAATTCACAACTCCCAAGTGACCTAAAGGGTTCATAACACCTTGGAAAAGAACCTTAGGACAAATTGGAAGAGAAAAACTAATCTGGTTCAGCTGTATCGGATCCAACAGGATTGAAATGATTTATGAACCAAGCTAGTTTATGAATCAGAATCGATAGAGAAACGGTAAACCGAGAAATTTATGGATCCTGAGTGACCTAAAAAGTCACAAAGGTCATGAAAAAAATCTTTATGATTAATTGGAGATGAAAACCAAACCAGTTCAGGTGAACTGGATCCGAACTGGATTTAACCTGTTTGGACTGGTTTTAACCACTATTGAACTAGATACTAAATTCATTTTTCTAGGTGGCTTAAAATTTTCAAATTTGAAATTTGAGGCCCCCATTGGATAGAAAATGAATTTAGAAATTTTTAGATTTGAAAAATTCGGTAGAATTGGGGGTGAACTGACCGATTTAAGCTTTGACCCCGATTCAAACCAGTCCAGTCCGGTTCGGAATAGTGTCGTCTTGTTCCTTCAGATCACAACATTGTTCACCCACTGGAAAATCGCGTAGCACCGGCGAAGCTGAAAAGTCTCTGGCTAGGGAGTTTCTGGTAATGAATGACCGCCATTAAGGCATCAATCAGACAACCAAGAAGTTTCGAGCTTCCTATATAAAGAGCCCCTCCTCATTCATCCTCTCCACACCTGAAAACTCCATTCTCTCTCAACTGCTCCAATTTCCATTGAAGTTCGAACTAAAGCTCTGACTTGGGAACTTTTCTAAACCAAATAAGGTGAGGTTGAGCTCTATGGATTCGGGGAGAAGTTAGCTACATGCGTGTAGTCTCCATTTTCTCCGAGGAATTGTTGGAGAAGCGCCCGCGTGATCGAACAGTGAAGCACCTCCAGCAAACTGAAGCTGCCCTATTTTGGCCGAGCTGACATCAACCAATTGAAGCCCTCTTCATGCCAAACCAAGCTCTACCAACACCTCATCAGCCTTCCTACGACCGAATTAGTGCGGAAAGGCAAGTTAATTTGGCTCTCCTCTGTAAATTCCGATCGGTGCTAGAGAGAGAACCAATGGATTTTTAATGACTAAATTCTCACTCAATTCAGCATCAATTGATGCAATTTTTGATCCTAGGAGAAACCTCAGGACAAGAGCTATCTACCCAGATCAAAAGCTCGGACCGCCATGCCCCCAATGGTAAGCTTTCTCTCTCTAAGTTCAATTTTCTGGCAAAGCTCCGTTTGAGCTCGTTCCAGCATCAAATCATGCAATTCAAAGAGCAATTGAATCATATGAAGAGGTAAAAACTCCAATCTAACTTCAATTTCAACAATTAAACTCATTTGATAGGTCAATTTGATGAAATCAAATTCGGCTGTTGGAAGGTTGAAATTTGGGGAAATTAAAAATTTTGAGGGACTAAAGTGTAATTTCATAAAATTGAGGGACAATTAGACATGGAAAAGATGTTGGAGAACCAATTGGTCAATTTTTGGAATTTTTGGGGTGAAAATTACCATTTTCATAAAGTAGGGGCAAAATGGTAATTTTGGAAAAGTATGGAGACAAATTAGAAATTTGGGAAGTTAAACCCCTTTTGTGAATTTGAATAAATTGAGTTCCCAAGATAAATTTTAAAAGTTTCGGGACTCAATTTGAGGAAAAACCAGCATTAGGGACTTGAAGTTAAAGAAAATTAACTTTAGGGACCTAATTACAAATAAAGGAAAAATTGGTTTTCTCATTCATTTGGGATGAATGAGGGCTATTAGGCCAAAGAATAATGAACAAGAATGTTCATATCGTGTAGGAACATGAAGTATCGAGAATGCCAGCTAAGACGAGTTCGAATAAGGACAACAAGTCGGCTAAGAGGAATTTCACTTCATTAACAGGTGAGTGGGATTTTTATATCATACCCAGTTGGGATGATAAGCACATCGAAAATGAAAACTCACTACTAAGTGGTATTTTAAACATCACACCTGAGAGGAGTGATGTGAAAATGACGCGGAAAAACTACTTACCGGTTATAAGTAGATCATTCCTGGTTGGCTTGATGAAACTTGCTCAAAGGAAGTGGAAAACTCGTTCATCAGTTATGAGCGGAGATGTCCTCATACTCGGTTGGTATGATAGATAGTTGAAAATATATTTTGTCGGAAGTGTTCTCCCCTGACTTGTGCCACTAATTAAACAATTTGGGATACCTTCTTGACGGGAGCTCGAATAGATTTGTTAGGTCAGAGGCCTCGGTTTTGGAACTCGGGGGCTAATATGCCAAATTTTGAAAATCTTGAATAGTGGGTCATAGGCTAGTTAGAATGAGCAGGAGCTCATAAACAAACATGATTTATATGCCATGATAACTTAAGTAATTGAATTGTTTGGCCATGATACCATGACAGGACCGACACACTCAATCAACTAGTGGCAGTGCGACATGACAGGTCTCCGTACTAGTTAAGACAAACAGTTGCAGGTTGAGTTAAGGGTAGGGGCCGTTAGACTAGTGGCACCACAAATTATATGGCATAATGTGAAAAATGTTGATTGTGCATGCACTGTGTTTGTAGGACCTTCAAGACACCCAAAAGGGATAGTGATGTGTCATAGGGCCCTAGAGGACCAGTGGATATAAGGGCACTTAGTCGTACTAGAAGCCTTGCGATGCTTGATGTAGCTTCAAGCACATGAGACCGGGGTGGGGTCAGAATGAGGTCTCTATCTTCATACGAACATAGAGAATTATTACAGGATTGAGGGTCGAATGTCGCAAACATCCACTCATTATTAAAGTAGAAGTGGACATACTTCTATCTAAGTGGTCAGTAAAGTCGCTCCGATGTGACAAGTTGGTTTAGTGGACGTGTTGGCCTACGATTGTGTGTTTACCTTCATGATGAAGGTTGTGTCTTGGGTGATGACATGCCATAGTTAATAAGAAATGATGATAAAAATCAAAATTTGAAATGAATGGTTTTTAAAAGAAAATAATGAATCTGACACACTCCGAATCAAACATTTTTCCTAAAAGAGAAATTTTGAAAACCCATTCACTGAGTCATTGTACTCACCCCCTCCCTTATATCCCTTTTAGGTAACCCCGGAAAGCCTACCCTAAGGACCCCCAGCTAATACGCTTGTAAGATAGGTATGATCAATTTAAAATTTTATGTAGTTTTGATATATGTTATTCTTGGAAAGGTGCAGGTTTAAAGGATGCCTTACTTTTAGGTAACCCCGGAAAGCCTACCCTAAGGACCCCCCAGCTAATACGCTTATAAGATAGGTATGATCAATTTAAAATTTTATGCAGTTTTGATATATGTTATTCTTGGAAAGGTGCAGGTTTAAAGGACGCCTTACTCTTCACGGTTTATAAACAAGATGCAACCCTTAGTAAATTGAGAGAGTGGCAGGTTGATCACGGGGATCCTGCCAAACCGGGTTGGGACATGACATGTAAGACATATATGGTAAGTTCAAAATTTTGTGCAGTTTTGATTTATGTTATTCTAGGAAAGGTTTAGGTTGAAAGGATGCCTTACTCCTCATAGTTTATAATAAGCAGCAACCCTTAGTAAATTGGGAGAGTGGCGGGTTGATCATGGGGATCCGACCAAACCAGGTCGGGGCGTGACAACCCAACTTGAGGTGATTGTTCACCCTTTTCCGAGATCGGAAGACTCATACCTGACCTATGATCGGAAACTCGGCCCATGGTCTGCTCGAGTATGGAGAAAAAATACTCAACTTGAGATAATTGTTCACCCTCTTCTAAGATCAGAAGAATAATACCCGACTCGTATACAATTGTTGATGGTAAGTTTATTTGTTGACAAATATAATCTCAAATTGTATAAAACAAAGAAGTGTTGTAGGTTTATTAAACTAACAATGTTATTCTACTTACAAGTAATTAATTTTAATTATATATGTACACTATATGTCACGCCCCAACCCGGTTTGGTTGGATCCCCATGAGCAACCCGCCACTCTCCCGGTTTACTAAGGGTTTTCACCTTGTTTTACTTGAGAGGAGTATGGCATTCTTTAAACTTGTACCTTTCCTTGAATAACATAAATCAAAACTGCATAAAATTCTAACTTATATACCTATCTTGCAAGTGTGACTAACAGGGGGTCTTTGGGTAGGCTTCCCTTGGTTACCTAAAAAGGGGTATAAGGGAGAGGGTGAGTTCAACGACTTAGTGAATGGGTGTTTTAATGTATGACTTTATAGAAAATAGTTTGAATTTGAGTGTGCCAGACTCCTTATTTTCCACTAAAATATTCCATCCTTCTGGACACTTCCCACTAATGCCTCTTGGTTCTTTGGGACTTCTCGGGTATTTTAGGGTGATTTCCTTACAGGGAGAGAGTGTTGGATGGTGTTGGTAATGCCAGTCGTAGTTTTCTTGGTTTCTCTCATGGGAGCCATCTGAAAATTTTAAAATCAATCCTATTAGTTACTATATTTTCTATTCTGGATTAGGTATTCAACGAAATAGGCTTTGATACTACTCAAGTTGTCATGCCCTGACCCGGTTTGGTCAGATCCTCGTGATCAACCCGCCACTCTCCTGATTTACTAAGGGTTGCCCCTTATTTATAAACCGTGAAGAGTAAGGCGCCCTTTAAACCTGCACCTTTCCTGGAATAACATATATTAAAATTGCATAAAATTTTAAACTAATCATACTTGTCTTATAGGCGTTATGATGGGGGTCATTATAGTTGGCTTTCTAGGGTTACCTGAAAGGGATATAAGGGGAGGGGTGAGTACAACGACTTAGTGAATGGGTTTTCAAAATTTCTCTTCTAGGAAAAATGTTTGATTCGGAGTGTGCCAGACTTCTTATTTTCTTTTAAAAACCTTTCATTATAGATTCCAATTTTTATCACTATTTCTTATTAACCATTGTAAACCCCGCACATTTGGGTTAAGGAAAACTGGGAAAAGAACCGGTCAAACCGAATAAGAAAACCAAACCGGTTTACATTTAGGAATAAGCAATATGAAAATTTACAACTTTCGGTTGATACAAAGGATTTATTAAACATTGGAAAAGGAACTTAAGACAAACTAGAAAACAAAAACCAAATTGGTTTAGGTGAACTAGATTCCATAAAAACTTCAAAGTTAAGCGTGCTTACTTGAAAGTAGTGTGAGGATGGGTGACCTCTTGGAAAGTATGATTTTTTGGTCAAAACTTTTTATGCGAACGTACGGCTTATCATAAATAGCCATCAATTAATATATATTTAATTATTGAAATTAATACCAATAATTTAATACATAAATTAAATTATTGGAATTAATACAAATAATTTAATACCGAAATTAAATTATTGGAATTAATACCGAAATTAAATTATTGGAATTAATACCGAAATTAAATTATTGGAATTAATACCGAAATTAAATTATTGGAATTAATACCAATAATTTATGGCAATATTAATACTAGTAATAAATCTCGCCCATTTAATTCACAGGTTTTATGACTATATAAAGAGATCATCCCCATTTCATTCTCCTCACACCTGAACACTTATCTCTCTCTCTACTGCTCCATTTCCCAGTAAAGCTCGAACCAGAGCTTCGACTTGAACAAAGGTCGAGCTCTTTAGAACCAGGGAGAAGACAACTATCTGATAGCAAACTCCAGTCAATTCGAGAATCGTTGGAGAAGCGCCGACATGATGGAATAGTGAAGCAACTCCGACGGACCGAAGCTGCCCTATTTCGGGCAACCTGAAATCGGCCATTTCAAGCCCTCCTCAGGCCAAACCAAGCCCTCCCAACACTTTCTCAGCCTTTCCACGACCGAATTAGGACCGAAAGGTAAGCCAATTCGGCTTCCCTTTATAATTTTTTATCGGTGCTAGAGAGAGTTGACCGAATTTCAATGACAAAATTCTAATCCAATTCTGCATCAATTGATACAATACTTGATTTTAGGATGAACCTTAGGACGAAACCTATCTACCCAGATCGAAAGCTCGGACTGTCGTGCCTTCACTGGTGAGTAATCGAAGCTTTCTCTCTCTATAGTCTGTTTTACGGCAAAGCTCCGTTTGAGCTCGTTCCGACATTAAAATCTGCGATTCAAAGTTTCTTAGAATCGTATGAACATACAGGAACTCAATTTCAACTCCAATTTCAATAATTAGAAGTGTTTGATCAGTTAATTTGATGAAATCAAATTTGGTAGTGTTGAAGAGTTGAAATTAGGGGAAAATTTGGGGATTTTCAAAATTCAAAGGGGGCAAAATACAATTTTATGAAATTGAGGGTCAATTGGGCATGAAAATAATGTTGGAGGACCAATTGAGGAATTTTGGAAATTTTGGGGAAAAAACTTACCATTTTTGTTAAAGAAGGGCAAAATGGTAATTTTGAAAAAATTGGGGAACCAAATTGGAAATTTGAAAAATTAAACCCCTTTTTGGTGAAATTGAATAAATTGAGGTCCCACGATAAATTTTAAAAGTTATGGGACTCAATTTGAGGAAAAATCGACATTTGGGACTTAAAGTTAAAGAGAAATAACTTTAGGGACCTAATTGTAAATAGCTAAAAGTTTAGGTTTTCTCATTCATTAATGAATGAAGGCTGTTATGCCAAGTAATAATGAACAAGGTTGTTCATATCGTGTAGGAATGTTAAATACCGGGAACGCCAGCAAGGACAAGCTCGCGTGAATACAAAGAACCAGTCTTGTGGAATTCAAAGCATTAACGGGTGAGTGGGTTATTCACATCATACCCAGTTGGGATGATGAGCACAGTTTAAAGTTAAAAACCACTTACCGGTTGTGATTGGATTTATTAACATCATACCCGGTTGGGGATGATAAGTGCCTCGATATAAAAACCCACTATTTAATGGTATTTTAATCATCACTACTTAGAGAAAGTGATGTGAAAGTTATGCGAAAAAAACTACTTACGGGTTGTAAGTAGATCATACCCGGTTGGTATGATGAGACTTCCTCGAAGGAAGTTGAAAACCCGTTCATCGGTTATGAACGGAGATGTCCTTATACCGATTGGTATGATGGATAGTAAAAATCTATTTTTGTCGGAAGTGCTCTAACCTGACTGTGTGCCAATGCTTAAACAATTTGGGAGACCTTCTCGACGAGAGCTCGAATAGCTCTAATACGCCGGGGGCCTCGATTTTGGAACTTGGGGGTTAAATGCCCGATTTTGAAAATCTCGTACAGTGGGCCCAAGGCCAGTTGGCACGAGCAGGAGCTCGTAAATGAACATGATATATGTGCCATAAAACTTAATAAGTGAATTGTTTGGCCATGGTACCAAGATAGGACCGACATGCTCAGTCAACTAGCGGTAGTGCGACATGACAGGTCGACGGACTAGTCGAGACAAACAGCTGCGGGTTGAGTTGAGAGTCGGGGCCATTGGACTAGTGGCACCACAGATTACATGGCAATATAAGAAAACATTGTTTGTGCATGCACTGTGAGTACGGGATCATCAAGACGCCTATGAGGGGTAGTGATGCATCCTACGGGCATTGGACGACCTGGTGGCTATAAGGGTAGTTTGTCGTTCCAGGTGTTTGTGCAAAATCTGGAGTAGCATGAAGCGCATGAGACCGGAGTGGGGACAGGATGAGGTCTCTGTCCTCATACAGACACGAAGAAGTGATTTCGGGATTGTGGGTCGGATGTCACGTACATCCACTCATTCCCAGGGTAGAAGTGGTCGTACTTCTATCCGGGTGGTAGGAAAAGTCGCTCCGAAGCCACTAGCGGGTTCAGTAGTGATACTGACTTGCGAATGTGTAAGCGCGCCAAAGAGCAAGTGGAGGGTCTGAAGGAGAGCAGCAAGCGTAACCTTCATGATGAAGGATGTGTGTTGGGTGATGACACACCGTGGTAATTAAGAAATAATGGAAAAACCCAATTTTTTTAAATGAAGGGATTTTTTTAAAACAAAGGAGTCTGGCACACTCCATATAAATATTTTTCTTAAAAGTTAAAAGCTTTTAAAAACCCTTTCACTGAGTAGTCGTACTCACCCCCTCCCTTATATCCCTTTCAGGAAATCCCGGAAAGCCTCCCCTTAAAGATCGTCAACTAAGATGCCTGTAAGACAGGCATGTAAAGTTTTAAATTTCATACAGTTTTGATTATGCTATTCCAAGAAAAAGATGCAGGTTAAAGGACGCCTTACTCTTTACGGTTTACAATAAGGGGAAACCCTTTAATAAATCGGGAGAGTGGCGGGTTGATCACAGGGATCCGACCACACCGGGTCGGGGCGTGACACACATCCTTCATCATGAAGGTAAACAAATAATCATAGTGCAACACGTCCACTGAACCCACTTGTGGCGTCAGAGTGACTTTACTAGCAACCTTAATAGAAGTACGTCCACTTCTACCATGAGAATGAGTGGATGTTCGTGACATCCGACCCTCAATCTCGTAATAATTCTCTGTGTTTGTATGAGGATAGAGACATCATCCCAACCGCACCCTGGTCTCATGCGCTTGAAGCTATGTCGAGCTTTGTAAGGCTTCTGGTATGACTAACTGCCCTTATAGCCACCAGGTCATCCAGGGCCCTAGCACACATCACTACCCCTCTTGGGCATATTGAAGATCCCATAAACACAATGAATACACAATCAACATTTTTCACATGATACCATATAATCTATGGTGCCATTGGTCCAACGGCCTCGATCCTCAACTCAACTTACAGCTATTTGTCTTAACTAGTCCGGAGACCTATCATGTCGCACTACCACTAGTTGACTGAGTGTGTTGATCCTGTCTTGGTGTAACATGGCCAAACAATTCAATTACATAAGTTTTCATAGCTTATAAATCATGTTTGTTTACAAGCTCCTGCTCGTGCCAACTCGTCTATGGCCTACTATTCGAGATTTTCAAAATTGGGCATATTATCCCCCAAGTTCCAAAACCGAGGCCTCCAACCTAACAAAGCTATCCGAGCTCCCGTCACGAAGGTCTCCCAAATTGTTTAAGAAGTGGCACATAGTCAGGGGTGAACACTTCCAACAAAATATATTTTCAACTGTCCATCATACCAACCGAGTATGAGGTCATCTTCGCTCATAATCGATGAATGGGTTTTCCACTTCCTTCGAGGAAGTTTCATCATACCAACCGGGTATGATCTAATTACAACCGGCAAGTAGTTTTTCCGTGTCATTTTCATGCCACTCCTCTCAGGTGTGATGTTTAAAACACCACTTTGTAGTGGGTTTTCATTTTCGAGGTGCTTATAATACCAACAGGTATGATATAAAAATCTCACTCACCCGTTAATGCAGTGAAATTCCTCTTATTCGGCTTGTTGTCCTTACTCAAACTCATCTTAGCTAGCGTTCTCAGTACATCATGTTCCTGCACAATATGAACATTCTTATTCATTATTTTTTGGCCTAATAGCCCTTATTCACCCCAAATGAATGAGAAAACCAATTTTTTTCTTTATTTGCAATTAGGTCCCTAAAGTTATTTTTCTTAAACTTTAAGACCCTAATGTCAGTTTTTCCTCAAATTGAGTCCCAAAACTTTTAAAATTTATCTTAGGACCTCAATATATTCAAATTCACAAAAAGGGGTTTAATTTCCCAAATTTCCAATTTGGTCCCCATACTTTTATAAAATTACCATTTTGCCCCCTTTACAAAATTGGTAAGTTTTGCCCCAAAAATTCCAAAAATTGCCCAATTGTTCTTTAATTTTATGAAATGGCATTTTGGTACCTCGAATTTTTGAAAATCCCCAATTTTCCCCAATTTCAACTTCCTAACACAATCATATTTGATTTAATCAAATTGACCTATCAAACTCTTCTAATTGTTGAAATTGAAGTTAAATTGGATTTCCTACACCTTCATATGATTTAATTGCACTTTCAATTGCACGATTTGGTGTCGGAATGAGCTCAAATGGAGCATCGTCGGAAAACTGGACTAAGAGAGAGAAAGCTTTGAAAGCATACCGTCGGGGGCGCGGCGGTCTGAGCTTTCTATCTGGGCAGATAGCTCTCGTCTTGAGATTACTCCTAGAATCAAAATTTGTATCAGTTGATGCCGAATTGAGTGAGAATTTTATCATCAAACTCCATGGCTGAATAGTGGTCATTCATTACCTGAACTCCATGGCTAAAGACTTTTCAACTTTGTCGGCTCTACGTGATTTTCTGGCAAATGAACAGTGTTGTCATCTGAAGGAAGAAGACAATATTGTTCCGAACTAGACCAGACCGGTCTGAATTGGGTTCAATGTTTAAACTAGTCGATTCACCCCCAATTCGACCGAATTTTTAAAATCTAAAAATTTCTAAATTCATGTAAATTCAGTTCCTATCCAATGGTGGCCTCAAATCTCATATTTTAATTTTTTAAGCCACCTAGAAAAAAGAATTTAGCAATCGGTTCAATGGTGGTTCAAACCGGTCCAAACCGGTTCAATCCAGTTCGGATCCACTTCACCTCAACCGATTTGGTTTATATCTCCAATTCATCCTAAAGTCCTTTTCATGACTTTGGTGACCCCTTTGGGTCACTCAGAATCCATGAACTTTCCAGTTTACCATTTCTATATCGGTTCATAAACTGGTTCAATCTAGTTGGATCCGATTCATCTGAACCAGTGTGATTTTTCTCTTTAAATTTGTCCTAAGGTTCTTTTGCAAGGTTTTATGAACCCTTTGGAACACTCGGAAGTTGTAAATTTCCAAATCACTCGTTCTCTGATGATCAGATTTGTGAACCGGTTCGGTGTTTCTCACTCGGTTTGACCAGTTATTTTCCCGATTTTCCTTAACTCAAAAGGCCGAGGTTTACATTACAGGTGCGTTAGCTGGTGGTCTTTGGATAAGCTTTCTAGGATTACCTGAAAGGGATATAAGGGAGGGGTGAGTACAATGACTCAGTGAATGGGTTTTCAAAATTTAACTTTACGAAAAAATGTTTGAATCGAAGTGTGTCAGACTCCTTATTTTCTTATAAAAACATTTCATTCTCAAATTCGGTTTTTATAACCATTCTTATTACCACAGTGTGTTATCACCCAACACACATCCTTCATCATGAAGGTGAAACACACAATTGTAGGCCAGGCCGTTTACTGTACCCATTTGTGGCGTCGGAGCAACTTTACCGGCCACCTAGATAGAAGTACGTCCACTTCTACCCTGAGAATACGTGGATGTTCACGACATCCAACCCTCAATCCCATTACAAATCTCCATGTCCGTATGAGGACAAAGACCTCATCCTGTCCCCACCCCGATCTCATGCGCTTGAAGCTACATCGAGCTTCGCAAGACTTCTAGTACGACTAACTGTCCTTAAATACACTAGGTCATCCAGAGCCCTGGGACACATCACTACCCCTTTTGGTCGTCTTGAAGGTCTCGTAACACAGTTCATGCACAAATCAACAATTTTCACATGAACCATATAATATGTGGTGCCACTAGTCTAACAGCCCCGACCCTCAACTCGATCTGTAGCTGTTTATCTTGACTAGTTCGAAGACCTGTCATATCGCACTGTCGCTAGTCCATCGAGTATGTTGGTTCTATCTCGGTACCATGGCCAAACAATTTATTTACTTACATTTCCATGGCACATTAATCTTTTTTGTTTATGAGCACTTGTCGTGCCAACTAGCCTAGGGCCCACTATTCAAGATTTTTAAAATCGAACATATTAGCCCTCAAGTTCCAAAACGGACCTTCGACCTATATGAGCCGTTCAAGCTCCCGTCAAGAAAGTATTCCAAATATTTTAAGGAATGGCACACAATCAAGGGAGAGCATTTCCAACAAAATAACTTTTCAATTGTCCATCATACCAACTGAGTATGAGAACATCTCCACTTATATCCGATAAGCGGGTTTCCCACTTCCTTATAGGAAGTTTCATCATACCAACCGGGTATGATCTACTTACCACCGGAAAGTAGTTTTTCTGCGTGGTTTCCACATCAATCTTCTTAGATGTGATGATTAAAATACCACTTAGCAGTGGGTTTTCATTTTTGAGGTGCTTATCATCCCAATCGGGTATGATATTAAATCCCACTCACCCGATAGTGTAGCGAATATTCTCTTAGTCAGCTTATTGTCCTTACTTGAACTTGTCTTAGCTGGCATTCTTGGTACTTTGTGTTCCTACATGATATGAACACTATTGTTCATTATTCTTTGGCATAATAGCCCTCATTCATCTCAAATGAAGGCGAAAACTAAAATTTTCCTTTATTTGAAATTAGGTCTCTAATGAATTGGCCTAAGTCCCTAATGTCGGTTTTTCCTCAAATTGAGTCCCAAAACTTTTAAAATTCACCTTGGAACCTCAATTTATTCAAATTCACAAAAAGTGGTTTAATTTCCCAAATTTCCAATTTGGTCCCCAACTTTTCCAAAATTACCATTGTGCCCATACTTTACAAAAATGCTAATTTTTGCCCCAAAAATTTCCAAATTTGTCCAATTGGTCCTCTAACATCTTTATCATGCCCAATTGGTCCTCAATTTTATGAAATTACACTTTAGTCCCTCAAATTTTTAAAATTCCCAAATTTCCCCCAATTTCAACCTTCTAACTCAGTCAAATTTGATTTCATCAAATTGACCAATCAAATGAGTTTAATTATTGAAATTGAAGTTAGATTAAAGTTCCTACACCTTCATACAATTTAATTGAACTTTAAATCGCACGATTTGATGCCGGAATGAACTCAAACAAAGCTTCGCCGGAAAACTGGACTTAGAAATAGAAAGTTTCAAAAGCTTACCATCGGGGGTGCGGCGGTCCGAGCTTTCAATATAGGTAGATAGCTCTTATTCTGAGGTTACTCCTAGAATCAAGAATAGCATCAATTGATGTCAAATTGAGTATGAATTTTATCATCGAAATTCTATCAATTCTCTCTCTAGCATCTGTTGGAAATTATATAGGGGAGATGAATTGGATTACCTTTCAGCTCTATTTCAGCTGTAGGAAGACTATGGAGGTGTTGGGAGGGCTTGGTTTGGCTTGAGAAGGGTTCGAATTGGCCAATTTCAGCTCGGCCAAAGCAAGGCAGCTTCGGTCCTCCGAATCTACTTCACTGTTTGATCACGCTAGCGTCTTTGCAGTGACCCTCAAAGCAAATGGAGACTATCGTCGAGTAGCTGACTTCTCCCAGGTTCTAAAGAACTTGACCATGCCTTCTTTGGCTCAAAAAAGAGCTTTGGTTTGAGCTTCGATAGAAATTGGAGCAGTTGAGAGAGATTGTAGTTTTTAGGTGTGGAGAGGATGAATGAGGATGTGCTCTTTATATATGAAGCTTAGGGGCTTCTTGGTCGTCCGATTGGCGCCTTAATGGTAGCCATTCATTACCTAAAACTCTCTGGCTGGAGACTTCTCAATTTCATCGGTGTTGCTCGATTTTCCGGTGAGTGAACAGTGATGTCATCTAAAGGAAGAAGACAACATTGTTCTTAACCAGACCAAACCGGTCTAAACCGGGTTCAAAGCTTAAACGAGCCGGTTGAAGTCCAATTTGACTTAATTTTTCAAAATTAAAAATTTCTAAATTTATCTAAATTCATTTTCTATCCAATGATGGCCTTAAATCTCAAATTTGAATTTTTTAAGCCACCTAAAAAAATGAATTTAGCATTCAGTTCAATAGTGGTTCAAACCGGTTAAAACTGGTTCAATCCGATTCGGATCCAATTCACCTGAACCGGTTTGGTTTTCATCTCCTATTTATCCTAAAGTCCTTTTTATTTACTTTTGTGACTCTTTAGGTCACTTGGGATTAATAAATTCCCTGGTTTGCCCTTTCTCTATCAGTTCTGGTTCATAAACCGACTTGATTCATAAACCAATTCAATCCAGTTGGATCCGGTTTATTTGAACCGGTCTAGTTTTTCTCTTCCAATTTGTCATAAGGTTCTTTTCCAAGGTTTTATGAACTCTTTGGGTCACTCGGGAGTTGTAAATTTCCTAAATTGCTCGTTCTCTGATGATCGGGTTTGTGAACCAGTTCGGTGTATCTCACTCAGTTTGATTAGTTCTTTTCCCGATTTTTCTTAACTCCAAAGGGCGGGGCTTACATGGGTACTTTTCCTCCATACTCGAGCAGATCACGAGTTGGGTTTGCATTCTCAGGTCGGGTACGGGTACGAGTCCATTGACTATCATATGATGTGATATGCTATTGTGTAGCGGTAATAGGTAGTGTACATATTTACTTAAAAGTAATTATTGGTAGATAGTTTAATATTTTCAAACTTGTAAACCTATAAAATTTCTCTATTTTATACAATTAGCGATAATATTTCTCAACAGACAAACTATATTTATTTTTAATTTTTTATTTATTTCTAAATTTAACACTAATAATACAAATATTTCTAATTTTTCAAATTGGAGTAAATATCCTTTACTACGATAATCCTTATAATATACTTTTATTGAGAGTGTTACATTTTGATTGATGCAAGATTATTACTTAATATATTGATATTGTTATAATATTCATAGATATTGTTTTAATCTTCATTTGATATAGTATAAATTATTTTAAACAAGATTGGTATTGCGATACTTTCTACATAAAAATATTTTTGAAGTTTTATTTGTTAATAATTTATTTATTACATTAAAATAGTCTAATAAATATTGAAGTGCTCACTCTAATTTGGTTTGTCACGAGGACACCAAGTCAAGAGGAGACTTGGTCCGCTTGTATCTATGGGTGGGCAATCATCTTCATGGGTCCCCTCATTGCCCTTGACTTGCTCCATATTGAACAAGTCAATCTCCTTTAATTATTGTGCAAAAAAGCTTCCTTAATGCATTCTGGCTATTTTTACAACATCCAACTAAATATATCAATCTGTGCAAAAAGCTAAATATATCATTTAAGAAAAATGAATGTGATGTGTGGACTTGGATTTTCAATTATTAAAAATATTACTATAAACATTGTGTTAAATAAAATTTTAAGTGGACAACTTTAATAAATTATAAACTACCAAACCAACAGTTTTCTTCTATAAAGTTTGAAGAAAAGTGTATATATATTTGATTATAATAGAAAATTCGTGAACTTGTAACAAATAATATGATTGAGAAACAAAGAAGAATAGACCCTCATACAGCCTGAATTAAATCTACAAATTTGTAAGTGTTACTTTTAAGTGATGTGTTATTAAAAAGTGTGTATATATATATATATATATATATCGCATACTTGTACTACTAAAATTTTAGGGACGAGCTGACCAAATTATATTTATAATGCATATGATTATGCACATGCTATTTAATATACCAGCTTGGACAAATAGATGACTCTTCGTAATAATGGAGACTAAGTCTTCATGGGTCCATTCATAATAATCACTCTTCACAATAATTTGGTTTGTCACGAGGACACCATGTCAAGAGGAGACTTGGTCCGCTTGTATCTATGGGTGGGCAATCATCTTCATGGGTCCACTCATTGCCCTTGACTTGCTCCATATTGAACAGGTCAATCTCCTTTAATTATTGTGCAAAAAAGCTTCTTTAATGCATTCTGGCTATTTTTACAACATCCAACTAAATATATCAATTTGTGTAAAAGGCTAAATATATCATTTAAGAAAAATGAATGTGATGTGTGGACTTGGATTTTCAATTATTAAAAATATTACTATAAACATTGTGTTAAATAAAATTTTAAGTGGACAACTTTAATAAATTATAAACTACCAAACCAACAGTTTTCTTCTATAAAGTTTGAAGAAAAGTGTATATATATTTTATTATAATAGAAAATTCGTGAACTTGTAACAAATAATATGATTGAGAAACAAAGAAGAATAGACGCTCATACAGCCTGAATTAAATCTACAAATTTGTAAGTGTTACTTTTAAGTGATGTGTTATTAAAAAGTGTATATATATATATATATCGCATACTTGTACTACTAAAATTATAGGGACGAGCTGACCAAATTATATTTATAATGCATATGATTATGCACTTGCTATTTAATATACCAGCTTGGACAAATAGATGACTCTTCATAATAATGGAGACTACTCCTCCATAAAATAGTTGCATTTAAAAGGCTTAAATATATGCCTGTACTTATGTGTATATATTTGTTCAATTTTATTTTGTTTTTCAATTATGATCATTTTCCATCATATTATGTGATATCCTAATATGATATAAATTTTTTATTAAAATAAGACCAATATTAATTTTTAAAATTAATAAAATTTTAAATAAAATAATTAACCCTAAAAATAATAACTCTAATAATAGCATATCACATGTCTATAGACTTTCTCCAAGGAACGGACATGAAAAACCAAATTATTACAAATTTATCTAACAAAGTATAGTTAATAAATGAGCTATAGAAAGAGGCTATTGAGGAGCCTCCCCAAGGTCTTGAGAATAGGTACACGGAATGAGGTGGCATACTTACATATGCTTTGGATGAAGAATAGTGACACGTACATGGAATAGGCATTCCATTTCCCCAATCTTGCAAGTAATATCGGTTGGAGCTTGTGTCTCTTGACTTGTGTGAACTCATGTTTTGTGGTCTCTTGGTAATGCTGGTTGGGACTTGTGCGGACTCATGTTTTGTGATCTCTTGGTAATGCTCGTTAGGGCTTGTGCGGACTCATGTCTTGTGGTCTCTTGATAATGCCCGTTGAAACTTGTGTCTCTTTACTTGTGGTGTCTTGTGGCTTCAACATAATTTGTTGTCTATTACTCCCCGCAAACTCAAGTTGAGGAATGAAATTTGAGGTTGGATATAAATAAAATAATTAATACATAATACATTATTGAATAAGTCCACTAAGAAAAAATGATAAAAAAAATTCATTGAAGCTAAAATGAGCCAAATGGGGGAAATGATTTAAGAGAGCTGTATAAATATATATATATATATATATGGATAGACCATTTTTATTAAGGTCTAAAAAAAATTGAACTAAATTTCGATATAAGATAATAATTTTGATGTAATTACTAAATATCATAAATATTTTAAATAAAAAATATATCTTCTAGATTAAGGAGCCCACTATTAATATAAAAAAGAATAAACGTATTAAGAAATAAAGAAAATGTGTCAATATTTAACTGAATTTAGGCTAAATTGAATAAATAGGTTAAAAAAAAGAAAATTATAATGAAAGCGATAAAATGAGAGAGATATGGGGTTGAGAAATGTTATAAATAATGGAGACGAATTGATTCGAGGTCGGGTGGCAACACCTGACCCCATAGGATCGTATTTCAGGAGTTTTCCTCAATAAGGCTCTGATACCATAAATAATTAAGTAAAAGTATATAGACAATGTAAGAAGGGGAGATAAACAATATGTGTATAATATTATTATAATACTTAATTTTATTTTTGTACAATCTCATGAATTTATATAGGCTTAATAATGCCTTTAAATGAACATAATCTAATTATATATAAATAGAATCTGATTTAAATCTGACAGAATCTTAATAGACTCATGTTTATTGGTAATACATGTTGGTGCTGGGATCGGTTGACTTATACCTTGTGACTTCAATATAATTTATTATCTATTAAATAGATTATTCTTAATAAAATGGTCAAGGAATATATAAATATATATATATATATAGTGTGCATTATTATAGAGAATAAAATTCGAAAAAATTGGAGTTAGGGAAGGGTGGCCTGCACTATTGTGTTGAGTCGTGAGGATTGATCGTAAGAGAAGTCACATGCTGATCTCATTAGTAGTTTAGTCAATATTGAAATGGTAATTGAG
This sequence comes from Trapa incisa, assembly GCA_030064435.1. NCBI lineage: Eukaryota > Viridiplantae > Streptophyta > Magnoliopsida > Myrtales > Lythraceae > Trapa > Trapa incisa. Next base: position 13,141,777 of record CM057777.1, read on the forward strand.
ATTAAATCCTACTGAAAATCATCAAATAATGTTAGCTATCAACAAAATATAGGGATCTTTAAAATTTTTGACACTATAGTTATATATTTTTAATTATATGTTTTTAACACTAATATGTTTAAAAATGACATTTTAATTATATATATATATATATATTTAAAATGTTTTTAATATATATATACTTCATAATTCAATTGAACTTATATATAATAACGAGAATGTTATTTTTTTAATATATGTAGTTAAATTTTATATTTAAATATATAGGATATGAGTGTTAAAAAATCAAAATGTAAGACTAATAATATATTTGTTTAATATGTGAATGTAGCATCTCATTAAAAATAACCCTACATAAGTTGTCTAGAATCATTCACTTAGAACACCAATATTAATTGAGTAACAAAAATCTAAAAACGTTCTTACCAAATTTTTAATCCGATCTTTACATTAAAATTATAGCTCAAAAAAAATAAAGCTTTTGTCCAAAGCATTGCACCTCTATCAGGGTGAACGGAAAGACACTACTGTCCACAAGTGGAATGGTCGGGGACCGTTATGTGAATGTGTGATACCTCCTATGATAGGAGGGCGGTTGTTGAACATTTGAAATGCATGAAAAATAACAAAGAAATAATTTAAAGTATAGAAAAGATGAATCCAAATAAACGTTATAGTGGTTTCCCTCACTAAATAATTATACTCATTTCCCTTCTCTCACCCCTTTTCAGGCTAGTACCAAGACGAAAAGTTCTCATATGCACGTGGACCCTCAAGGTACATTTCCTACCCCCAATCTAAAGTAAGGTTTCGGACATAAACATGCCTTCACCTTACATGTCTCATTCGGGTAAGAATACCCGTATGATGTAGGGAAGGGTGGTGGGTTGATTCACGGACCCCGATCAAACCGGGTCGGGACGTGACATAAGTTGTGTACTATATATAAGTTCTTTAATAATTTTAATTATTTCTATTATAAATATCATACCCCGATCTAATTTACCAGTCACATCATCAGACAAACCACCATATTTTCAAGGTTTTAAAATGATAGGTGTTTTATCATTTTAAGTCCGACAAAACTTAATAATTATAATAAAACTTATCATAAACTTTTCCAAAAATATTAATTTGAAATAGAAAAATAAATTTAATAAACAATATCGGTACTGTAAACCCTGTCCCTTAAAGACAAGGAAATCAGGCAAAAAACCGGTTAACCCAGGTGAGAAAACAGAACTAGTTCACGAACTCCAACCATAAGAGAAAGGGCAAAGTGGAAAATTTAAAAATCCCGATTAACCAAAAGAGTCATGAAAGCCATGGAAAAGGACTTTGGGATAAATTGGAAGTGAAAACTAGACCGGTTCAGGTGAACCGGACCGTAACCGGATTGAACCGATTTGAACCACTATTGAACTGATTTCTAAATTCATGTTTCTAGGTGGATTAAAAAATTTAAATTGGAGGATTGAAGCCAACATTGGATAGAGAATGAATTTAGATGAAATTAGAAAACTTTAATTTTGAAAACTCGGTCAAATCAGGCCTGAACTAGCTGGTTTAAGCATTGAACCCGGTTCAGACCGGTCCAATCCGGTTCAGAACAGTGTCGTCTTCTTCATTCAGATGACAACACTGTTCACTTGCCGAAAAAGCTAGCAGCACCGACAAAGATAAAAAGTCTCCCTTCAAGGCATTTCATGCCTTGAATGATCGCCATAAAAGCATCTATCAGATGGGCAAGGAGTGCTCGAACTCCCTATATAAAAAGCTCCTCCACATTCATCCTCTTCACACCTGAAAACTCTTCTCTCTCTCTACTACTCCATTTTCTAGTGAAGCTTGAACCAAAGCTCTAACTTGGGCATTTTTCTAAGCCATAGAAGGTGAAGTCAGGTTCCTTAGATTCTGGAAGAAGTCAGCTACTCAACGGTAGTCTCCATTTACTCTAAGGATCGCTAGAGAAACGTCAGCGTAATCAAATAGTAAAGTAGCTCTGGCAGACCGAATCTGCCTTGTATTGGCCAAGCTATCTTAAGGGGTCCTCAAGAATTCCTACAATTGATTATGCCGGTTCGACGAAACAAGGCAACTTCACTCCGTCGGAGCTGCTTCACTGTTCTATCACACCGATGTTTCTCCAACGACCCTCGGAGCAAATGGAGACTACCGTTGGGTAGCTGACTTCTCCCCAAATCTAATGAACCTGACCTTGCCTTCTTTAGCTTAGAAAAATGCCGAAGTCAGAGTTCTGGTTCGAGCTTCACAAGAAAATGGAGCAGTAGAGAGAGAGTGGAGTTTTCAAATGTGAGGAGGATGAAAGAGGAGGGGCTCTTTATATAGGAACCTCGATGACTTCTTTGCCATCTGATTGACACCTTTATGGAAGTCATTCATTGCATGAAACTCCTTGGCAAGAGAATTTTCATCTTCACCGGTGCTACTTGATTTTCCGGTGAGTGAACAATGTTGTCCTCTGAAGGAAGACGACGACACTGTTACGAACCGGATTCAACGCTTAAACTGATTAGTTCATGCCCAATTCAACTGAGTTTTTCAAAATTAAAAATTTGTAAATTCATATAAATTTATTCTCTATCCAATGGTGGTCTCAATTCTCAAATTTGAATTTTCTAAGCCACCTCAAAAAATGAATTTAGCATCTTTTTTAATAGTGGTTCAAACCAGTCCAAAATGGTTCAATCCAATTCAGATTCAGTTCACCTAAATCGGTCTGGTTTTCTTTCCAAAATTGTCCTAAAGTCCCTTTCCAAGGTTTTTATAACTCTTTGGGTCACTCGAAAGTTGTAAATTTTCCAATTTGCCCATTCTCTAGTGGTCGGGGTTCGTGAACCGATTCGGTCTTTCTCACTTGGTTTGACCAGTTCTTTTCCCGATTTTTCCTTAACTCCAAAGGGCGGGGTTTACATTTGTCCCCTCCTTTTAGGAGTTTTAGCCCCAAAACTTATCCAACATCCTTCTACTGGAAAGGACTTCCCTTGATATCAACTTGTTATTTATTGGCATACAACCTTCTGGTTACTTCTATTTAGTCTCGGTATAACACACCCTTATAAATTTTCTTTTCCTTCTCATTATCCATTCCATGGAGCTCACTTAAGCTAGGCATACTTTACTCACAGGTTTAAGGCTATATCCTTAATTGTGTGCCCCTCTGTCCTTAAAGCATAATCCTTTCTCTTGTGGTTCTTTACTCAAAATTTCAAGATTGCGAGTTCCAAGATGTCCAATCATTCTTGTATTCAGTTATTCTCTTTATCGTCGAAACCCTTAACTTAGCATCCTTTCAAGTACTACATACTTATTTTTCACAGGTTTTGGTGTTAACACTTTTTGTCCTATTTCGACCATTTCTCCATCCGTTGTTTTTTTATAAATTCGGTCTAACTTTTATGTTTGACCTTGTCATGCTTACTAACTTACTCTTCCTTACTTTGAGTCATATTTTCCTCGAAACTGTTGGGCTTACATGCCCCTTACAACATGACATTTTCTAAAACTTGTATTTGTCCATTAAATTGCTAGAACACTTCCTTGAGGACAGTTCTCAACTTTCCAACCTTCTAGGGATTGTATAACTTCATCCCTCTTTTCATTTGGTAGTATTCCTTGACTACCTTTACCATTATCCAATCAACTTACATAACCTTGTCGGTTTTCCTTACCCACTCTTCTTTTCCCAACTTCCTTAAAGGGTATTTATGGTTCCAATTATTTGGTTTCTCAATGGTTTACTAACAAGCTAGGATTCTTTTCTTCTTATGTCCTTGGCATTCTTTATTCAAGGATTTTCCTTTTCCTTAAACCACTTTTACTTACTCGTGATCATTTCATGATTCTTTGTTCCAAATTAATCACTTTCGGTCTATGTGTTGATTCCTTTGCTTGGGAAGGTTCCCTTCTTTCGGTTTCATTCTCTACTATGTCCCTCAAAGTAGAGACTTCCATCTTAGGAGCTACATGCTCAACCTTCTTATCATTCCTTGAAGGGTTCTTTCTTCCTTTCTTCACACCCATTTGATGTTATCATCTTCTGTTTACCCTTGCTCTTGAAATTTTGCGGGTACATCTTTTGTACCCTATCCTCATCCCCACGTGTACCATAGTACACATCTATTTTTTTAGGGAGATTTCAAATCTTCCTTGTTTCAAGATATCTTGACCATTATGTGAGAGGCTTGCCTACTCATTTCTTGGCTTGATTTTAGTTTTTAATTAGGTAAAATTGAGTTCCTACATATCCATACAATTTAATAGAACTTTGAATCACGTCATTTGGATCCAAACTGAGCTTAAACGGAGCTTCGTCAGACAACTGTACTTAGAGAGAGAAAGCTTTGAAAGCTTACCGTTGAGGGTGCGATAGTCCGAGCTTTCAATCTAGGCAGATAGCTCTTGTCCTGAGGTTACTCCTACGATCAAGAATTCCTACATTTTTTACCTTGAATTCTTGATCATAGAAGGTACCTGTTATGCCCCGACCCGGTTTGGTCAAATTCCTGTGATCAACCCGCCACTCTCCAGGTTTATTAAAGGGTTTCCCCTTATTAAGCATGGTGTATCATTACCCAACACACATCCTTCAATATGAAGGTCAAACACACATTCACAAGCTAGTACGTCCACTGAACCCACTTGTGGCGTCGGAGCGACTTTACTGGCCACCTAGGTTGAAGCACGTCCACTTCTACCCTAAAAATGAGAAGATGTTCACGACATCCGACCTTCAATCCCATAACAATTCTCTATGTCTGTATGAGGACAGAGACCTCATCCCGTCCCCACCCCATTCTCATGCACTTGGTGCTACTCCAAATTCCGCACGATCACCTAGTATGATGAATTTCCCTTATACTCACCAGGTCATCCAAGACCCTTGAGACGCAACACTACCCCTCTTGGGCGTCTTGATGGTCCCGTAATCACAGTGCATGCACAATCAGTATTTTCTTATCATTCCATATAATATGTGCTGCCATTAGTCCAATGGCCTCTACCTTTAACTCAACCTACAGCTGTTTTTCTTTACTGGTCCGGAGACCTATCAAGTCGCACTACCACAAGTTGACTAAATTTGTCGGTCCTATCTTGGTATCATAGGCAAACAATTCATTTATTAAAGTTTTATGGCACATATCTCATGTTTGTTTACGAGCTCCTACACGTGCCCACTAGCCTATGGCACACTTGTTTGAGATTTTCAAAACCTGGCATAATAGCCCCCAAGTTCCAAAAACCAAGGCCCCCAACCTATAAGAGCTATTCGAGCACCCATCAAAAAGGTCTCCCAAATCAATAAAGCATTGGCACGCCGTCAGGGGAGAACACTTCTGACAAAATATGTTTTCAACTGTCCATCATACCAACCAAGTATGAGGACATCTCCGCTCATAACCGATGAACGAGTTTTCCACTTTCTTCGAGGAAGCTTCAACATACCAATCGGGTATGATCTACTTACAATCGGTAAGTAGTTTTTCCATGTGATTTCACATCACTTTTTTAAATTGTGATGCTTAAAATACCACTAAATAGTGGGTTTTCATTTCGAGGTACTTATCATTCCCAACCGGGTATGATATAAAATCCCACTCACCCGTTAATGCAGTTAATTCCACTACACCGGTTCTTCGTATTTCACACGAGCTTGTCCTTGCCGGCAATCCCTAAAGTTATTTTTCTTTAACTTTAAGTAACTAATGTCGGTTTTTCCTCAAATTAAGTCCCAAAACTTTTAACATTCCCTTTGGGACCTCAATTTATTCAAATTCACAGAAGGGGTTTAATTTCCCAAATTTGAAATTTCGTCCCCCAACTTTTCCCAAATTACCATTTTGCCCTTCCTTTATAAAAATGGTAAATTTTACCACAAAAATTCTAAAATTCCTCAATTGGCCCTCTAACATACTTATCATGCCCAATTGATAAAATTGCATCTTGGCCCTCAAATTTTTGAAAATCACCAATTTTCCCCAATTTTTCCCCTAAATTTTAACTTCCTAAACACAACCGAATTTGATTTTATCAAATTGACCAAACAAACACTTCTAATTGTTGAAATTGATGTTTAAATTGAGATTCTATATGTTCATACGATTCCATAGTACTTTGAATCATAAGTTTTAAAGTCGGGATGAGCTCAAACATAACTTCGCCAGAAAATAGACTGTAGAGAGAGAAAGCTTCGATTGCTCACAAGTGAGAGCGAAGCGGTCTGAGCTTTCTATTTGGGTAGGTAGCTCTCCTCCTGAGGTTTCTCCAAGGATAAAGAATGACATCAATTGATGTCAAATTGGATTAGAATTCTGTCGTTAAAATTTAGTCGAATATCTCACTAATACCAATAAAAAATTACAAAGGAGAGCCGAATTCGCTTACCTTTCGGTCCTAATTCGGCCGTGGGATGGCTGAGGAAGTGTTGGGAAGGCTTGGTTTGGCTTGAGGAGGGCTTAAAATGGTCGATTTCAGCTCGGTGGAAACAGGGAAACTTCAGTCCACCGAAGCTACTTCACTATTCCATCACGCTGGAACTTCACTAGAGACCCTCGGAGCAAATGGAGACTACAGGCATGTAGCTGATTTCTCCCCGGTTCTAAAGAACCTGACCTTGCCTTCTTTGGCTTAGAAGTGACCCTATATCAGAGCTCTGGTTCGAGCTTCACTGAAAAATGGAGCAGTTGAGAGAGAATGGAGTTTTAAGGTGTGAAAAGGATGAATGGGGAGGGTCTCTTTATATAGGGAGCTCGGGGACTCGTTGGCCATCCGTTTGGCACCTTTCTAACAGACATTGATGGCTTGAAACGCACTGAATGGAAACTTTTCTTCTTCACCAACGCTGCTTCAATTTTTTAGTGAGTGAACAATGTTGTCATCTAAAGGAAGAAGACAACATTGTTCTGAACCGGACCAGACCGGTCTGAACCGGGTTCAAAGCTTAAACTGGCTAGTTCACACCCCATTCGACTGAGTTTTTCAAATATAAAAATTTATAAATTCATCTAAATTAATTTCATATCCAATAGTGGCCTCAAATCTCAAATTTTAATTTTTTAAGCCACCTAGAAAAATGAATTTAGAGTCTGGTTCAATAGTGGTTCAAACCGGTTCAACCCGTTTCGGATCCGGTTTGGTTTTCATCTCCAATTCACCCTGAAGTCCTTTTTCATGACTTTTATGACTCTTAAGGTCACTTAGGGTCCATAAATTTCTCGGTTTACTATCTCTCTATCGGTTCCGGTTCATAAACCAACTCGGTTCTTAAACCGGTTTAATCTGGTTCGGGTCCGATTCACCTGAACTGGTTTGGTTTTTCTCTCCCACTTTATTCTAAGGTTCCTTCCCAAGGTTTATAAATCTCTTTGGGTCATAAGGGAGTTAAAATTTCTCTAATTTTCCCATTCCCTAATAAACGGGTTTGTGAACCAGTTCGGTGTTTCTCACTCCGTTTGACCGGTTCTTTTCTTGGTTTTCCTTAACTCAAAAGGGCAGGGTTTACAACTCTTCCCTTCTTTTAGGAGTTTTGTCCCTAAAACTTAACCAATATATTCCAAGTCGGGAATAATTTTCATTAATGTCAACTTGGGTTTTCTTGACATGCTAACTCTTTGATTGCTCTTTCACTTAGTCCCTGTAATCATTCATCAAATTAATTTTTTTTCATTTATCATGCTTACTCCTTCCATGGAGTTATAATAATGAGGCATGTCTGGCTCATTAATCCAAATGTACAATCTTAGGTTCGCATCTCCCTTTATTTAGGGTAAGGTTCTTCCTTTTGGGGTTCTTACTCAAGATTTAAGGATTGGGAGTTCCAAGGTGCTCAATTGTTCCTTTGTCTAGTTATTCTCTTCATCGTTGAAACCCCTAGCTCAACGTTCTTTAGAGCATTACGTACTTGTTTTCACAAGTTTCTGTGTTATTATTCTTTCGTCCCAATTTGACCCATCCTTCATCAGTCATGGATTACAACTTTGGTCAAATTTATGTTTGACCTCGTTATGTTTACTTACTCGTAATCATTTCAAGATTCTTCATTCTACATTAATCGATTTCGATCTATGTGTCGATTCATTTGCTTAGGAAGGTTCCCTCCTTCCGATTTCATTCTCTACTATGTCTTTCACAATAGAGATTTCCATCTTAGGAGTTACATTCTCGACCTCCTTATCATTCATTGTAGGGTTCTTTCTCCTTTTCTTTGCACCCCTGTATATGTTAGGGCATTTACTCGAATTGGATCCTTCTTTATCCATAACTTCTGTTTCATCCATTATTCCTTATTGGAGATGCTTTTGATTTTTAGTCTTATTCTGTACACTTCACACTATGCTCAGTCGTCCACTCTTTAAGCTTCGTATGCACATGTGGACTATGACCTGTCTTACCAATTGTGGTTATTCCTCCTTAACCACATCTTATTTGGAGGGTTCACTTTCCTAATGTTTATCGGACGTTCTTTCCTTCATTACCTTATTATGGATAGTTCACTCATTCTTACTTGTCACAGCATCTCTTGATGCTAACTTCCTACTTACCCTTTTCTTGAGTTTAACTACTCCTTAGATTCTCTTAATATGCTTCCCTAGGTTTCTTTCACCTTAGCATGCATTCTATTTGAAAATTCATCTCCTCACCTCTCGTCACCTAGTTCCATTTCTTCTTTATTAGGTCATGTATCCTTTCTCAAGATTTCCTTATTTGGGAGGATTCTTACCCTTTTCTCCCGTAATTTCTTTTTTCATTCATCTTGAAGACACCTAACTTTAAATGATGTCCCTTGATGTTATTCTTTCATGCTTACCTTTACTCTTGAGATCCTACGGGGACGTCTTTCGTACTCCATCCTCATTCTCACTCGTACCCTAGTACATGTCTATTTCTTTCTAGGGAGAGCTCACATCCACCTAGTTTCAAAATCACTTGATCATCCTTCGAGAGGCTCACTTAATCATCTCATGGACTTTTGATAGTAAATTCGGTCTTGGTCATTGCTTTCTTTAAGGATTTCCTTTCTTCATTTTTTTCAACATTTTAGCCTTTTCACATCTCCCTTCCTTGTCATGGTTTAAATCCATGGGTCTCGCCAAGGTCAAATCATTAATTGCCTCATTCTTGCTATATATATATATATATATATCCAATTATCTCGATGATAACTGTATCACTTGTCATTCATGCCCATCCTATTCTCTTAAAATCATTATTTGGCTCTATTACTCTTCCAAAGCAAGTCATACTTGGCCTTTGATACATCCTTCCTTTAAGAAGCTTCTAACGATGGGTTGGTTCCTTGCACTCCACGTTATATCCATCCACCAACCAATGATCCCTTCCAGAGGGTACTTAATTGTATGCATCTCTCTTGAGTTTCTTTGTGTAACTCCTTTCTTCTCTTCTCCATTCTTATTGTATCCTATCCTGACATTTTCGAAGGACGTTTTTTCGTGTTTTCCCGTTTCTTGTATCCTCCCATATACCTTACCTCTATTCTTGTGGTATTCTTCTATAGTTGACCTTAAGAAGAAGTTCGAATTTCCTTCCTTTACCTCGCTATTTCTTGTCCTCCTTTTGAATATCTTACTTAACCTGCTCCATGATTTTGGTCACCAGTCCTTCATGTCTTCCGTGACCTTTGAGGAGGTATTGCCCTAAATCTATAAGGTGTGGAACAGTCCTTCTTTACATGTCCTATTCCCTGACACTTATGACAGGTTTGGTACCTGTCCTTAGTAGGGTTAGGTACTTATTCATGTAGTGTCCCCATTGTTCACACTTTTAATAGGTTATTCCCTTGTGTGGACCGTTGTGGTTCCTCCTTTCCTTTGGGAATTGTGGGGCCATTATAGGGGTTACTGGTAGTTTGGTTCTTTGCCATCCTTGAGTATAAACTCCTTGAGAGTTTTCCTGTTAAGTCTTCTTTGCCAAATGGTCACTCTAGGAGTCCTCATATATTCCTTGATTCCCTAATTCAACTTACTTAACTGGGATGGGATTCTCCTTAATTTTAATGGTGAAGGGGTTTGTTTGTTTACTATTCTTGGGACCATCTTTCTAGTAAGATCACTTCATCAAAAGGTAAGATTTTAGGAATTTCGAGTATTTTATTAATAGAGGAGTACAATATGTTGGGGATTTTTGCCCTATTACAGAAAGTGGACACAAAATAAATAGGGAGTCATGGGGTTCTTGATAAGCATCCTCCTAGGTAAGGTTATACGCCCTTTGCTAGCGTTTATAACTTCACACTTGACTTCCTTTGACATTAGAGTAGTGCCCTCAATAGGTCCTAGCACCATTCTTCTGGATACTTCCCCATTTGGTCTTTTGAGATTCCTACCATGCCTCAGGCATTCAAAAGCTTATAGGGTTGTCTTCCTACAAGGACAGGATGTTGAGTAGAGTTATTCCTAGTTTTCTTGGTTACTCTCTTGGGAGCCATCTGAATATTTTAAGATAAATCCTATTAGTTACTATATTTTCTAGTCTTGATTATGTATTCGAGGAAACAAGCTCTAATACCACTCAAGTTGTCAAGCCTCGACCCAGTTTGGTCGGATCCCCGTGATCAACCCGCCACTCTCCCGGTTTATTAAAGGGTTTCCCCCCTATTATAGACCATAAAGAGTAAGGCGTCCTTTAAACCTGCACCTTTTTCCTGGAATAACTTAAATCAAAATTGCATAATATTTTAAATCTATCATACTTGTCTCACAGGCGTCTTAGTTGATGGTATTTAAGGGTAGGCTTTCTGGAATTTCCTGAAAGTGATGTAAGGGAGGGGGTGAGTACGAATACTCAGTAAATGGGTTTTAAAAATTTTTATTTTTAGGAAAGAGATTTGTATTGTAGTGTGTCAGACTCCTTTCTTTCAAAAATCCTTTCATTTCAAATCTAGATTCTTACCACCATTTCTTATTAATCACGGTGTGTCATCACCCAACACACATCCTTCATCATGAAAGTCAAACACACATTTGCAGGCCAGTACATCCACTGAACCCACTTGTGGCAGCGAAGCGACTTTACCGGCCACCTAGGTAGAAGCACATCCACTTCTACCTTGAGAATGAGTGGATATACGCAACATCCGACCCTCAATCTCGTAACAATTCTCTGTGTTCATATGAGGATAGCGACCTCATCTCGTCCCCACCCCAGTCTCATGTGCTTGGTGCTACTCCAAATTTCACACGGTCACCTGGTACGACAAATTACCCTTATATTCACCAGGTCGTCCAGGACCCTTAGGACACATCACTATCCCTCTTGGGCGCCTTGATGGCCCCGTAATCATAGTGCATGCACAATATGTATTTTCTTATCATGTCATATAATCTGTGGTGCCACTAGTCCAACGGCCCCGAACATCAATTCTACATGTAGCTGTTTGTCTTCACTGGTCTAGAGACCTGTCATGTCGCACTGCCACTAGTTGACTAAATATGTTGGTCCTATTTTGGTACCATGGCCAAACAATTCATTTATTGATGTTTTATGGCACATATCTCATGTTTGTTTACGAGCTCCTACTCATGCCCACTTGCCTATGGCCCACTTGTTCGAGATTTTCAAAACCGAGCATAATAGCCCCGAAGTTCCAAAACTGAGGCCCCCAGCCTATAAGAGCTATTCGAGCTCCTGTCAAGAAGGCCTCCCAAATCGTTTAAACATTGGCACACATTCAGGGTAGTGCACTTCCGATAAAATATATTTTCAACTGTCCATCATAACAACTGAGTGTGAGGACATCTCCACTAATAACCAATGAACGGATTTTCCACTTCCTTCAAGGAAGTTTCATCATACCAATCAGGTATAATCTACTTACAACCGGTAAGTAGTTTTTCCATGTGATTTTCACATCACTTCTCTAAATTGTGAAGTTTAAAATACCACTAAATAGTGCGTTTTTCATATCAAGGTACTTATCATTCCCAATCAGGTATGATATAAAATCCCACTCACCCATTAATGCAGTTAATTTCACTACACTAATTCTTTGTATTTCACGCAAGCTTGTCCTTGCTGGCGTTCCTGGCGCCTCGTGTTCCTACACGATATGAACATCTTGGCTCATTATCCCTCAACCTAATGGCCTTCATTCATTCAAAATGAATGTGAAAACCCAAACTTTTATAAATTTACAATTCGGTCCCTAAAGTTATTTTTCTTGAACTTTAAGTCCCTAATGCCAGTTTTCCTCAAATTGAGTCCCAAAACTTTTAATATTCCCTTTGGGAGCTCAATTTATTCAAATTCACAAAAAGGGGTTTAATTTTCCAAATTTTAAATTTGGTCCCCCAACATTTCCAAAATTACCATTTTGCTCTTCCTTTACAAAAATGGTAAATTTTACCGTAAAGATTCTAAAATTCCTCAATTGGCCCTCTAACATACTTATCATGTGCAATTGACCCTCAATTTTATAAAATTGCATCTTGGCCCCTCGAATTTTCAAAAATCCCCCATTTTCCCCAATTTTTCCCCCAAATTTCAACTTCCTAAACATAACCGAATTTGATTTCATCAAATTGACCTATCAAACACTTCTAATTATTGAAATTGAAGTTGAAATTGAGTTTCTACATGTTCATACAATTCCATAGCACTTCGAATCATAAGTTTTAATGTCGGGACGAGCTCAAACAAAGCTTCAACGGAAAACAGACTGTAGAAACAGAAAGCTTCAATTGCTCATCGATGAGGGCACAGCGGTCTGAGCATTCTATCTGGGCAGATAGCACTCCTCCTGAGGTTCCTCCTATGATCAAGAATGACATCAATTGATGTCAAATTGGATTAGAATTCTGTCATTAAAATTCAGCTGACTATCTCACTATTATCGATCGGAAATTCTAGAGGAGAGTCGAATTAGCTTACCTTTCGGTCCTAATTCGACCATGGGAGGGCTGAGGAAGTGTTGGGAAGGCTTGGTTTGGCTTGAAGGGGGCTTAAAATGGCCGATTTCAGCTCGGCCAAAACAAGGCAGCTTTGGTCCGCCAGAGCTGCTTCACTATTCCATCACGCTGGCGCTTCTCTAGCGACCATCGGAGCAAACAGAGACTACAAGCGTGTAGCTGACTTCTCCTTGGTTCTAAAGAACCTAACCTCGCCTTCTTTGGCTCAGAAATGACCCTATATAAGAGTTCTAGTTTGAGCTTCACCAAAAAATGGAGCAATTCAGAGAGAATGGAGCTTTTAGGTGTGGAGAGGATGAATGGGGAGGGGTTCTTTATATAGGGAGCTCGGGGACTCATCGGCCGTTCATTTGGCACCTTTAAGAGAGACATTGATGGCCCGAAACACACTGAATGGAAATATTTCTACTTCGCCGGTGCTACTTCGCTTTTTCAGCGTGTGAACAGTGTTGTCATCTGAAAGAAGAAGACGACACTATTCCAAACCGGACTAAACCAGTCTGAACCAGGTTCAAAGTTTAAACTGGCCGGTTCACTCCCCATTTGATCAAGTTTTTCAAATCTAAAAATTTCTAAATTCATTTACTATCCAATGGTGGCCTCAAATCTCAAATTAAAATTTTTTAAGCCACCCAGAAAAATGAATTTTGAGCCTAGTTCAATAGTGGTTCAAACTGGTCCAAAGTGGCTCAACCAAGTTCGGATCTGGTTCACCTGAACCGGTTTGGTTTTTATCTCCAATTCACCCTAAAGTCCTTTTTCATGACTTTTATGACTCCTTAGGTCACTTAGGGTCCATAAATTTCCCGATTTACCATCTCTCTATTGGTTTCGGTTTATAAACCAGCTCGGTTCTTAAACTGGTTTAATTCGGTTCACCAAAACCGGTCTGATTTTTCTCTCCCACTTTGTTCTAAGGTTCCTTCACAAGGTTTATAAATCCCTTTGGGTAACAAGGGAGTTGAAATTTCTCTAATTTGCCCGTTCCCCAATAAACAAGTTTGTGAACCGGTTCGGTGTTTCTCACTCTATTTGACCAGTTCTTTTCCTGGTTTTCCTTAACTCAAAAGGGTGGGGTTTACAGTACCTCAAGAAAAGATCTACCTTCTCTCGATAGAGAGCTCGGACCGCCACACCTCCGATGGTAAGCTTTCTTAGCTTTCTCTCTCTACATACAATTTTCCAACGAAGCTCCATCTAAGCTCAATTTGGACCTAAATCACGCAATTCAAAGCTCAATTAAATCATATGGAAGTGTAGGAACTAATCCATACCTTCAATTGGAGAAATTAATCCCGATTGATTGGTCAATTTTATGAAATCAAATTCGGCTAGCTTGAAATTGGGAAATTGAGGGGGGAGGGGGGGAGGAGGGGGATTATGGCAAATTTGGGGATTTCGTATAATTGAGGGACCAAATTGCAATTTCCCAAAATTGAAGGCCAATTGCCCATGGAAAAGATGTTGGAGTACCAATTGGTCAATTTTTGGAATAATTGGGGTCAAATTGCCATTTTTGGAAAGTAGGGGCAAAATGGTAATTTTTGAAAAGTTGGGGACCAAATTGGAAATTTGGAAAACCTTAGCCCCTTAAACAATTTTGAGTAAATTGAGGATCCAAAGTGAATTTTTGGAAGTTTTGAGACTCAATTTGCAGAAACGTTAGCACTAGGGACCTAAAGTCAAGGAAAATGAACTTTAGGGACCTAAGTGCAATTAACTGGAAACTTTGAGCCTAGTCGTTCATACGTGAGAAACGAAGGCTACTATGCCAAATATTAATAGATAAGGATGTCCAAATCGTGTAGGAATATGAGGGATTAGAACGCCAGTAAGGATAAGCTAGCATGGAAGCGAAATCTAACTTGAAAAGGATACACTTCAGTTATCGAGTGAGTGGGCTTAATAACGTCATACCCGGTTGGGGTGATGAGCACAGTTTAAAGTTAAAAACCACTTACCGGTTGTGAGCGGGTTTATTCACATCATACCTAGTTGGGATGATGAGCACATTGAAAATGAAAAACCACTTCTATGGGATTTTGACATCACACTCGGTTGGAGTGATGTGAGAACTAAGTGAAAAAGCTACTTACAGGTTGTAAGTAGAGAGATCATACCTAGTTGGTATGATGGACTTCCTGGAAGGAAGGAGAAAACCCGCTTGCCGGTTGTAAGCGGAGATGTCATCAGTTTCAATTGGTGTGATAAATTAAAAGATTAATTTTGTTAGAAGTGTTCTCTCCTGACTATGTGCCAATGCTTAAAATTTTTGGGTGACCTTATTGACGAGAGTTAGAATAGCTCAGATAGGTCAGAGGCCTCAATTTTGGAACTTATGGGTCTAAAATGACCGATTTTGGAAAATCACGTACAATGGGCCCAAGGCTAGTTGGCATGAGCAGGAGCTAGTAAACAAACATGATATGTTAAAGCCGTGAAATTTTTTAATGAATGGATTATGTGATTTTGCCATGGTACCAAGACAAGACTGACATACTCTATGGACTAGCGGCAGTGCGTCAGGGCTAGGTCGATGGACCGGCTTAAACAAACAGGTGTAGGTCGAGTTGAGGGTTGGGGTCGTTGGACCAGTGGTACAAAAGATAAATGTATTTGTGGAAGACTATAATTTGTGCATGCACTTGAGGTTCTGGGCCATCAAGATGCCCAAGAGGGGCAGTGATGCATCCTAGGGGCTACTGGACGAAGTGGTGGAGATAAGGGCAGTTTTTCGTGCCAGCAGTCAGGGAAGCTTGACTTAGCTTTATGCACATGAGGCTGGGGTGGGGTTGGGATAAGGTCTCCGTCCTTGTATGGACATGAAGTATTTTTGGGTCTGAGGGTTGAATATCGGAGATGTTCACTTAGACTCCAGGTAGAAGTCAGGGATTTCTATCAGGGTGGATTGTAAAAACACTCTGATCCACAAGTGAGTGCAGTTGGCGTAACTGCATCTTGCGAATATGTGTGTACCCTTCATGATGAAGGGCATTTGTTGTTTATAAAACACACCCACTATGGAAATGGGAAAAATGTTTGAACACCTTAGAAAGGATTTGAGAAATCCTTTAAAAAAAAGCATTGGTAAATCTTGGGAAAAGGTTTTGGAAAATAGATTAAAAAATGAGTAAAAACCCTTTTAGAAGAAAATGTCGCCCTTGGCAAGGAAAAAAGTTTTTTTAAATTGGAATTTGAGAAAAAAATATATTTTAAAAGGAAATAAGGTGTTTTGCACACTCTGAATAAAGCTCTTTTGTTAATGAAGACTCACTCCTAACACTCATTCACTGAGTTGTAGAACTCACCCCCTCCCTTTTTCCCTTTTCAGTTAATTAAAGGGAAACCAAAACTTAAAGACCTCCTTGTACGATAGGTATGTCTTTTTTTAAAATATTTAGTTTTGTATAATACTATTCCAGGAAACACAGGAAGGAAGGACCTCTGATTGGTCAACCATTTCTCTAACATCCTCGTCGGATGTTAACATAACATTGTTGTCATGTGTGATCTCCTCATTGGTCAGCCTTGCTGAGTAGGCTTCTCCTTAGTTGATCGTTGGCTAAGGACATATATCATTCTCCTATCAGTCAGTCGTCGCTGACATGGATTTTCCTCCTTTGACCATTGACCGAGAACACATGTCACACTTTGATTGGGGAGCGTTGACATGCACTCACTAACCGGCTGGTTGAGCGCACTTCACCACATTTCGTGCCCTGATTGGTCGTGCTTGCTGACTGGGCGCTGACCTAGCGGATGACCCGTTGGCTCGCTTGACCGTTGACCGGTTCAGTCAAACCGGGTTCGGTGACCCAAAATAAAAAATCAACCAATTCGGGCACGATTTGACTAGTTTTCTTAAAATTAAAAATTTTTAAATTGATTTAAATTCCTTTTCTATCTAATGGTGGTTTCAATTTTCCAATTTGATATTTTTAAACCACCTAGAAAAATGAATATTTGAATAAGTTTTTCATGGTTTAATACAGTTCAATCTGGTTCACCTTGAACCTGTCCAGTTTTCACATCCAATTCACTTCATGGTTCTTTTCCATGAGTTTTAGGTATTTATTGGCTAGTTGGAATTTTTCAAACTCCTATTTTGACCCTTCCTTACCAATTCTAATTCACTTAGATACTTGCTTTACTCTCAAAATTTTCGGTTCCCCTTTCGGGTTCCTTATTTCGTGCGAACGGGGTTTACATGGTGCATAGGTTGACAAGTGGAATTTTAATAAGAAATTTGAGTGATGGTCATATAAGAATCTAGTTTAATTAGTCAATATGAACTAATATGGTCGTAAAAAAATAACTCAATTGAATCGAGTTAGATTTGCTAAAATTAAGTGAAAAATAAATATATACACATACAAGCTTGCTACGTTCTACATTATTTATCAAGTCAGGTCTTACCCTCTTAATATTATTAAAATATAGATGACCGAGATGACAATACTCTAGTATAACTTCATTCATCGCTCGTTCACACAAAGTAGTGGTTAAAGTCAAATCAGACCTTTCTCTCCCAAGATACCACAATCCATCAAGCCTCCATCTAGTCCCAAGTATTCTCTTGGTATTCCTTTCTTGAATGACATATGAATCTCGATCCAAGATTACTTGACAAATCAATTGGTCACTAATTGCACTAACTGATAATAGATTAATAGGAAATGATGGAACATGTAAGACCGATGATAATATAATTGATGAAGTGCATTTAATCGAGTCGGATCCTCAACCGGTTGAAATATGCCATCAGCAGTTTGAACTCTCTTATGGGAAGAAGGTGGACAAGTATATGTAATAAACTCAACTGATGTTTCTGTCACGCGTTTAGATGTGCCTAAATCAATGATCCAATTTGTGGAAGATGGTTTAGAAGAAAATGCATGTGCAATAGTACATGAGTCTACATTAGCATAACACATACCATTGTTTAAAATGTTAGCATCTTTAGTAGAAGCATGATAGGCTTGTCCCCTAAATTTTCCATGACCTCGACCTCGACCTCGAGCTCCACGTCCATTAAGGCTCCCATGACTTGTTCCACCTCATATAGGGATATGTGTCGATGGACAATTCCAACTAATATGTCAATTCTTCCCATAATTGTCACATTGTCGATTATCAGTAATCAGTATTGCTAGAGTAGAGCAAACTGGTATTGCTAAGATATCAAGAGTGTTTATAACTTTTTTTCTTGACTACTCATGGATAACGGCAGGAACATCATCTTCCATCGGATGAATTAGAGATTGATGACATATCATTGCTCTCTTGTATTCATATTCTGGGTTTAGTCCCCTCAGCAAGCAAATCACATGTCATCGCTCCATACATGCTCTAATAAAAGTTGTATTAATAGAATCAGATATAATCAATGGATCATAATAATTAAATTTGAACAATAACATTTTCAACTCAGTATTGTATTTTATTATACTTTGCTCTCCCTGCTTCAGTACATCCTGTTTATCTTCAATCTCAATCACGATAATCATATTCCCAATACCAGAGAATTAAGTAGCCAAAACCTTCCATGTATCATATATTTTACTAATACCTTCTACCAACCCCACGATAGATAGAACGATAAAGTGATTTTATTATCTATACAACCACTGGAGAATCAGTCGCTCTTCACACTTTTCATGATTTGCTATGAGTCATCAATATAGTATTATGATTCATTGCATCGGTGGGTTCTTTATATAAGTTGTCAATATAGTATTCCAAATATTTTGATTCTAGTATGAGTCTCATATTTCTCGATCAACTTAGATAGTTTTTCATTATTTTAAGTCTATGCTCTATTGGGAGTAATTCCAACTTCAAATCTCGATTAAGAATCTCATTACGTGAAGGCAATATATCATCTATTCCTACAAACAACTTGGACATTCCTTCTAAAATTCTCTTCAACTCCATTCTCGTTGTCGCTGTATTCATTTTCTCCATCAACTACGACGATCCAACTATTTCATGTCTCGAGCATTCAGATCAAACAAAAACTTAAAAATACCTAAAACTATTAGTTATAATAACATGTAAGAAAACTAAATTAGGAAAATAGAATATGTTAATAGATAAATAATAGGCATAAGAAACAAAAACAAGTTTTTATTAATGAGTGACTAAATGAATTATATAATAAACATACTTATTTATAAAATTATAATAATATAAATATAGAAAAAATAATACTAGAATATATGATATAATCTTAAGATTAAATTATTTATCTAAACTATCTTAAATAAAATTTATTATATAATTTTAACTAATAAAATTATATTATATATCATAACTATTTTAAATACTATTATAATAATATATTAGAATATTTCAACTATTCATCATTCACTAATCATTACAATCCAATGCGGAAGAAAAAAATGTTGGTTAAGATAATTATAACGTATTATACAATATGAAATGAGAGAAATATTTCATATAGAAATGTAGCTCGGGTTTCACGAAATTACGCGAATATAGTTCACGTGTGATTATTATAACTACGTTCCATTTTCTGACTTTTTTTGCACAATAAAGAGAATTGAAATTGTGATTCTTCATCAATGTATGATAGTGTAATAATACGTTTAAATTATAATTCTTTCATCAATGGCACACATATGACACATATGTCAACATTTTTAACCGAACAGATGAAGATAGAACAAATGTATCACATATATAAAACACTAAATACCAGCTTATTTATTTTTAAAAAGTAGACCTAAAATCATTGTATTCTCAAACGGTTAGACATGTTTTGTATATTTTTTTGGTAATTTAAATAATAGAAAAAGAATTATTAAAATAAATTGTTAAAGGCATTTACAATATCTTCACTACAACAATATTTATAATTATTTATATTTTACTTTTAATCCTATATTTAAATTAAATCTCATAATTAAGTAAATTTATCAATATTGTTCCCGATATCATAAAAATGTAATCATAATCACTGTTTATTTGCTAAAATATATAGAAAAAGAAAATAGTATTAAGTAAAATATAAAATATGAATATATTCTAGAAATCATTTTTTAAATATATATTAATTGATTTTTAAATTAAATAAATATTTTAAAATTAATTAAAATACTACATGTATAGTTTACAAAATACTTGCTTACCTAGTTGAATATGTAAAAAAGGCTCGAGATAATTTGGCCAAGAAAAAAATATCAAATAAAGAGCATTATAATCTGTATGATCTGCTTTAAAATATAGAAATAAATTTATATTTTTTTAGTCATAATATAATTTTTTGATGAAATTATATATATATATTTATAATATCTGCCATGTTCTTCAATTTCATTAAATACCTCACTCCAAACCACTATAAATAGAGAGGTTCAGGCTTTGCTTTCCTCCCATCCCCTCACCAAAAAAAAAACAAAAGGAAAGATCTTTAGTGGTACTCTTGTATCTTCTGCTTCTCCAAAACATTTGCCTCAAAGTCACACGGGTAAATTACATGAACCCTTCACATGTTCTACCTTTTGATCATTTCCTTTGGGAAAATAATGAGGTTCCACATATTCTCCTTCAGCTAGAATTTTTGGCAAGTGCACAGTTTTAAATTTTGCCAAGAAAATAATGGGGCTCATTCACTGAGCTCCACGTGGAGCTCTGTGATTGAGCTCAAATTAATCACCTCAAAAGTATCTTGGGGTCAGGATTCTCCGTTTGTGATGAACACGTCGGAACCGTCTCACTTTATGGACGGCCATGAGGCACTGACCCAACCCAAAAGGTGGGGTTAGTGTGTAAAATGAAAAGCCGTGTACCAGTTATTAGCTAATTAATCTTCCCCTGTCCTGCAAATGTTTATGCTTTTGCATTTTCTCCAGACATGGAAGCCCACAGCCGTTCTGTTCAACTTATTGATGAAGATGGAAAATTCAACTCTGAAACACTAAAAAGTTTCACTAAGACGATTCAATTGAACCAATGCAATTCATCATATGCTGTAGTGTCCATCATGGGTCCCCAGAGCAGTGGTCAGGATGCTCCCCTCACTATCACTTCTCTCTCTTGATCCGTCATTTATCCTACATTTTAAGGGGGCGGCCTCACTGAGAGTTTGCTTCTTTGATTTCTGTAGGAAAGAGCACGCTGCTGAATCATTTATTCGGGACCAAGTTTCAGGAGATGGATGCATCTGAAGGAAGGCACGTCTTTACCGCAAAATTTTCTTCTTAGGAACATTTCTTTGACAGTAGAATGATGCTAAAGTGCAATTTTTTTATATATATTTTACAGGTCTCAGACAACCAAAGGCATTTGGATGGCAAAAGCTGTTGATATAGACCCACTTACTTTGATTGTGGATGTGGAAGGTAATGACGGAGTAGAGCGAGGAGAGGTAACTATATATACGGGATTCTTGAAAGATAGTTGAACAAGGACCCTCTATTCCTCTCATTCATCCCTTTAATTATCTTCCCATTGTCGGACATATATATTGATGCCTCTTTCTGCTTTAGGATGACACAAAATTTGAAGCACAAAGTGCTCTTTTCGTTCTTGCTATCTCGGATGTTGTGATCATAAATATGTAAGCTTTCCTCTCTGAAACCCGCGCCTAACCTCAAAATGGTTCTCACAGTAGCAGCATTCTTACAAGCTAATTGCTAAATCTGTTTTCAGGTGGTGCCACGATGTGGGACGTGAGAAAGCTGCAAATAGGGCCCTTTTAAAGATTACGTTCCAGGTGATTGCGGCCTCGGAATAAATCTCGGATCTGACAAGTCTCTATAAAGTAGTGTATATATATATATATATATATATATGTTGGAAGAAAGAATGTTATTTCACGGCAGAATCTGGTTATGGCAGGAGATGATGCGAATATTGACCCCCCGCAAAGCAACTCTGATGTTTGTTCTAAGAGATAAAACAAAGGTAGTCTAATTGGGCATATGCTAGTTTTACTTCTCGTTTGGATTTATTTAGGAATGGAGTTTGCCTCTTTATTGCAAAGTTGGAGAGGCATGTCGTTAGTGCGCGCATTTACTTAACTTCCATGTTTAATTATGTTTTGTGCAGTCTCCTCTAGACACTTTGAAGGCCAAGCTTATAAGAGATGTGGAAAAGGTGATCCATCACTTGCATTCCCGTACGTAGTTTTAATTTTTGGCCGATTCCACGCAGTTAAGGAATGATTCTTCACACGTGCAACATCTATTTCTCCGACAGATCTGGGGTTCCATCTGGAAACCACCGGCACACGTCAAGACACAACTGCATGAAATTTTTAACGTGAGCATCTCTCTAGCTTTGTTTTGTGGAAAAAACGTGCAACTTTCAGATTCTCGAGTTGAAAGTAATTCTATGATTGAAAATACACAGATTGAAGTTGTAGCCCTTTCAAATTACGAAGACAAACCTGAAAATTTCAAGGAGGAGGTACTTCAATGTATTCACCACTTTTTGTCATAAGTAAATATTGTACAATTTACATCATTTAACTCCACCTTCGAGCTGGCTTTTACATCTGAATATTTAGGTGGATTGCCTTAAGAGGAAATTCTTCCGCTCCACTGCACCTGGTGGGCTTGCTGGAGACCGCAGTGGAGCTGTTCCTGGTTCAGGCTTCTCCTTCAATGCAGAGAAATTATGGCAGCTCATTAGGCAGGATGAGAACCTTGACCTGCCTTTGCTCAAGGTAAAGGCATGATTGCATGGATACAATAACATGATGTTGATGCTCCCAATTAGTTTATTTCTACTACTGGTGCAAAATAAAATTATTTCTACTAATTCTCCCTTTCAGATCATGGTTTCTACTCACCGCTGTGAACAAATTTCTGCCAAGGTGTTCTCCACTTTTAATGAGAGCAAGGTATATGATGCTTTTCTTAGGAGGACAAAATTGATTTCTTGTTGCACCATAAAAATATGCAGCGCGTTGAGTTTATGTTTGCTTCCCTCGTGATGATCTCTTCAGGAATGGCTTCAGATACGGGAAAATATTCGGACCGGATTGTTATCTGGTTCTGGAAAGGTGCTCGAAGCACTTTTTGACAAAACTTTTGAGCGGTAATTAATAACACCCATTTTACATACATTTGATGTCACGTTGGTATCTATATTTCGCAATGCCCTTTTTTTATCCTTGCTAGGCCTAATTGGAGAATCGCATGCATGATAGCATATTTTAATAGATTTCAGTACTCATGTTATATTGTTTTAGATCATGATTATAAGGAACGATTTATATTTTTTATATCAATATTATCTGAAAGTCGTAGCATTGGGTAATCTTCTGAACAGTCTATTATAGAACTCGGAATCTACCATTAACATCAATATGCTGACCCAAGGATTAAATACATAATCTCTAATACAAGTATCTTAACCAGTGGAGCTATCACACTTGGGTATAATCGATGGTTTATCGGATATTTATCATTTGTCCTGTATTTTTACTGTTTCCAGCCAAGGTGTTATACAGTACTGGTTACTATAGTGCGCTCTCTTGAATGAATAGGTACCAATCAGAAGCTATCTACTTTGATAAAAATGTTGCCTCTAAACAACGAAAGCTACTCGAAGATAAACTGATCAGTGTAAGATGACACCATCAACTATCAAATTCTAATAAACTATTGTAACTTTTAGTGTCAACCCCTCAAAGTATGAGTGAAACACTTGTTTCATTTTTCAGCAAGTGGAAGAATATGCTACATTTGCTATGAGCCATTTAAGGTACGGAATTCTAGAAAAATTCAAGAAAGCATTTGATAAGGCGTTAAGTGGAGGAGAAATGCTGTCATTGGCAGCTGTTCATTGCACTTCTCTATGCATGACACAATTCGAGGAGGGGTTTGAAGGTACATGCATGCTAGGAGCAATTAATTTTGGCCGTTCCAAAATAAGTTGGTAATAGGCGAGTATTAGATCATGTTTGTACTGTTGTGACAGATGCTATTGGTAAACGGGTGAAATCCAAGTGGGATACATCGAAAGTGAAGGAAGAGCTTCAGCTTGATATAGATGCTTATATAGATGTGATCCGTAAAGACAAACTCCATGAACTAGAAAAAGCATATGAGGTATCATTATGATCTATTGGTGCATTTTGAGTCTTCCTCCAGTTGTTGTAACACAGAATTGAACTTTCTGAAACTCATTCATACTTCTGCAGGGAGCTTTATGTCAAGTTTTATCAGAACCTTTGAGAGTCCTTCTTGATCAAGCTGAATGTGGGACATGGCCAGCAATAAGGAAAATTTTCCGACATGAAACTGGATTGGCAATCGATGGGTTTTCCAATGCACTGACCGCCTACGGAGTTGACAAACAGATGCAAGAAAATATGATTAGGGCTTTACAAGAATATGCTATTGGCTTGGTTGAGGTTTATGCAAGGGAAAGAGCTAAAACAGTCCTGACCGATATGATAAAAAGGTCGCGACTACAGATCTTTCATTTTTAATGAACTATATAAATATCACTTTTTGGAAATGTCCTCAAACACAAATGACAATATTCATCCTTCTGAACAGGTTTGAGAGAATCATGGAGTATGATTGCAACTTCAACCCAAGAGTTTGGACACGGGAGGATGACTTTCACATGATCAGCCAAGATGCCTTCTCTGCTGTATGTCCCGCAAAGGATCCTTTCCATTTGAAATATTACTTCATTTAAGTGCCTTTGGATGATTTAGCAATGGTTTTGTGCTGAGTTGATTTACTTGAATTTCTTCTGCAGTCCTTAGAGTTGTTATCAGTAGTCGCAGCAATTCAGCTGGATGATGAAAATGATAACATCTATGACACGTTGATTCATACTCTACTAACTACTGATAGCGGAGAAGGGCAGAACACCACCTCACTAGATCCATTGAATTCTAGAACCTGGCTTGAGGTGATTTCATATCATATTATTTGAGGCATCAACCACTAGAATAGATATAGGTCTACTAGTCCATTGAAGAAATTTATAGCTCCTTAACAAGATATCTCTATTAGGTTGAGACAATAATTGGGTGTTTTCTGTTGTGTTATCTACTAAATCAATTACCTTAAATTTTATTCTAAATGTATGCTTTCAATCAAAAGTTCATATTTATAAATAATACTCTATGAAAATTCTTGATCATTTGACATTTTAATGGTGATGCTGCCTCTCTGTTGCAGATTCCTTCCGAGAAAACATTGATAATGCCTGTCGAATGTGAATGGTTGTGGAAGCAATTTATGGATGCAATACACAAAATTTTCAAACGGGGCAAAAAGAAATGGGTACACTCTCATCTATATAAATTCTATAAAAGAAAACGAATGAAATGAATACAAATGGAGTGATTTCAACAGTTCATCAAAATTGTTCTGCAAAGATTATTATGATACTTGAACCTGAAATATTAGTGCAGGATAATAATCCTGTGTTAATACAATACTGAACCCTCAGTGGCATAAATCTATGTAATTACAATGGCTGACAAATATGCGACTTTTCAAGTATCTGATTTCTTCCCAATAGCTGTGATAGTAGTTTTATTGGGTCGTAGAATTGACAACTCTGGCTTTAGGTAAGTTACTTGTCTGGCTGAATGCAATGTTAGGGAAGGAAGCTCGGCTTGCTTTTAAGGTGTCTTATCATAAAGTAGCATATTTCTATATATTTTTATCATGTTCCGTGCTTCATCTATCTTTAACTATCCTTCTAACTCAATTTTTTTCTATAATTATGGTTGAATTCATCAGAAAATTGCCAAAACTAAGGAAGTAGCAAAAAATGTAGCAGAAGGGTTCGTTGCAGGAGCTGCTGGAGCTGCTGTAGTACTTGGATGGTCAGTGGGGATTGACCTATCACCCTTGGCGGCGGCTGTTTTTAAATCTTGAATCTGTTCATCCTTCATGGGATGTTCTTTGGCATGCTGGTTTCTTCATTGTCGAGGTAGTGGGGTTTTAATGTCATTCCAAGGCTATGAAATCTAAGACAAAAATTTCCCCCAATATGTGATTTGAATTACATGTGTTGCTTGTACCAAACTGAGAATAAAGTGGATAGTATGATGGCTGTATGGATATACGTGAGACTCTATTCTCCTTTACATGAAAAGTTGCCTTATTTTCTCATCTAATTTTTCTATCCAACAAAAAACGATAAAATATTATGCTGAAACAAACATGATACTCAGAGTTATTGTCACGTCCTGACCCGGTTTGGTCGGATCCCCGTGATCAACCCACTACTCTTCGGTTTATTAAATGGTTTCCCTTTATTGTAAACCGTAAAGAGTAAGGCGTCCTCTAACCTGCACCTTTTTCCTTGAATAGCATAATTAAAACTACATGAAATTTAAAACTTTGCATACTTGTCTTACAGACATCTTAGTTGACGATATTTAAGGAGAGACTTTTCGGGATTTACTGAAAGGGATATAAGGGAGGGGGTGAGTACGATTACTCAGTGAATAAGTTTTTAAAAGCTTTTTACTTTTAAGAAAAACATTTATATTAAGTGTGCCAGACTCATTTGTTTTCAAAAATTCCTTCATTTAAAAATTTAGATTTTTCTATTATTTCTTAGTTAACACGATGTGTCATCACCCAACACACATCTTTAATCATGAAGGTTACACACATTCGCAAGTTAGTATCACTACTGAACCTGCTAGTGGCTTCGGAGCGACTTTTCCTGCCACTCGGATAGAAGTACGACCACTTCTACCCTGAGAATGAGTGGATGTACATGACATCCGACCCACAATCCCGAAATCACTTCTTCATGTCCATATGAGGACAGAGACCTCATCCTGTCCCCACCTCGGTCTCATGCGCTTGGTGCTACTCCAAATTTCGCACAGACACCTGGAACGACGAACTGCCCTTATAGCCACTAGGTCATCCAGTGCCCTTAGGACGCATCACTACCCCTCATTGGCGTCTTGATGATCCCGTACTCACAGTGCATGCACAAACAATGTTTTCTTATATTGCCATTTAATTTGTGGTGCACTAGTCCAACAGCCCCGACCCTCAACTCAACCCGCAGCTGTTTATCTTGACTAATCCGTCGACCTGTCATGTCGCACTGCCGCTAGTTGAATGAGCATGTCGGTCCTATCTTGGTACCATGGCCAAACAATTCACTTATTAAGTTTTATGACACATATATTATGTTCGTTTACGAGCTCCTGCTCATGCCAACTGGCCTTGGGCCCACTGTACGAGATTTTAAAAAATTTGGGCATTCTAGCCCTCAAGTCCCAAAATCGAGGTCCCCAACCTGTAAGAGCTATTCGAGCTCCTATCAAGAAGGTTTCCCAAATAGTTTAAGCATTGGCACACAGTCAGGGGAGAACACTTCCAACAAAATAGGTTTTCACAGTCCATTATACCAATCGGTAAAACGACATCTCCGTTCATAACCGATGAACGAGTTTTCAACTTCCTTCGAGTAAGTCTCATCATACCAATTAGGTATGATCTACTTACAACCGGTAAATAGTTTTTTTTGCATAATTTTCACATCACTTTTTCTAAGTGGTGATGATTAAAATACCACTAAATAGTGGGTTTTTATACCGAGGTACATATCATTCCCTACCGGGTATGATATAAAATTTCCACTCACAACCGGTAAGTGGTTTTTATCTTTAAGTTGTGCTCATCATCCCAACCGAGTATGATGTTAGTAAACCCACTCACAACCGGTAAGTGATTTTTATTTTTAAGTTATGCTCATCATCCCAACCGGGTATGATGTTAGTAAATCCACTCACAACCGGTAAGTGGTTTTTAAGTTTAAGTTGTGCTCATCATCCCAACCGGATATGATGTTTGTAAACCCACTCACCTGTTAATGCTGTGAATTCCACTAGACCAATTCTTGGTATTCACGCGAGTTTGTCCTTGCTGGCGTTCCCGGTACTTCTATTCCTACACGATATGAACAATCTTGTTCATTATTACTCAGCATAACAGCCTTCATTCATTGGAAACCCAAACTTTTAGTTATTTGCAATTAGGTCCCTAAAGTTATTTCTCTTTAACTTTAAGTCCCTAATGTCGGTTTTTCCTCAAATTGAGTCCCGTAACTTATTCAATTTCACCAAAAAAGGGTTTAATTTCCCAAATTTCCAATTTGGTCCCCCAATTTTTTCAAAATTATCATTTTGCTCTTCTTTTACAAAAATAGTAAGTTTTGCCCCAAAATTTTCAAAATTCCTCAATTGATCCTCCAACATTATTTTCATGCCCAATTGACCCTCAATTTCATAAAATTGTATTTTGGCCTTTTGAATTTCGAAAATCCCCAAAATTTTCCCCTAATTTCAACTCTTCAACACTACTGAATTTGATTTCATCAAATTGATCGATCAAACACTTCTAATTATTGAAATTGGAGTTGAAATTGAGTTCCTGCATGTTCATACGATTCTAAGAAACTTTGAATTGCAGATTTTATCGCCGGAACGAGCTCAAACGCAGCTTCGCCGAAAAACAGACTGTAGAGAGAGAATGCTTCGATTACTCACCGGTGAAGGCACGTCAGTCCGTGCTTTCGATCTGGGCAGATAGGTCTCGTCCTGAGGTTCATCCTAAAATCAAGAATTGCATCAATTGATGCAGAATTGGATTAGAATTTCGTCATTGAAATTCGGTCGACTCTCTCTCTAGCACCTATCGAAAATTGTAAAGGGGAGCCGAATTGGCTTACCTTTCGGTCCTAATTCGACTGTGGAAAGGTTGAGGAAGTGTTGGGAGGGCTTGGTTTGGCCTGAGTAGGGCTTGAAATGGCTGATTTTAGCATGGTCGAAATAGGGCAGCTTCGGTCCGCCGGAGTTGCTTCACTATTCCATCATGTCGGTGCTTCTCCAACGATTCTTAGATTGACTGGAGTTTGCTATCAGATAGCTATCTTCTCTTGGGTTCTAAAGAGTCTGACCTTTGTTCAAGTCGAAGCTCTGTTTCGAGCTTTACTAGGAAATGGAGCAGCAGAGAGAGAGAGAGAGAGATGTTCAGGTGTGAGGAGAATGAAATGGGGATGACCTCTTTATATAGGTGTAAAACCCGTGTATTAAATGAGCGAGATTCATTATTAGTATTAATTCCAATAATTTAATTTCAGTATTAAATTATTTGTATTAATTCCAATAATTTAATTTAGCTATTAAATTATTAGTTATTTATGATAAGGTGTACATACAAAATTTTTACCGAAATTTCGAGTTACAAAAAAAATTCATACTTCCCAAGAGGTCAACCATCCTCATACTACTCTCGAGCAAGCACGCTTAACTTTAAAGTTCTTATGGAATCTAGTTCACCTGAACCACTTTGGTTTTTATTTTCTAATTTGTCTTAAGTTTCTTTTCCAAGGTTTAATGAACCCTTTGGATCACCTGAGAGTTGTAAATTCCCAACTTACCCGTTCAGAAATAATCGAGTTTGTGAACCGGTTCTGAATCTTCACTTGGTTTGACCGGTTCTTTTCCTAGTTTTCCTTAGCTGAAAAGGGCGGGTTTTATAGTTATTATATATGACCCACATGAATTTCACCCTTATTTTTCACTCACTTCTAACTCCCAAACACTCTACACAGGTTGGCTGGCACAATATTAGTGGACTCCCATTTTCAATAATTCTTTAATCAGTAAAGCGATTCTAGTTTTTACACAGTAATAGAATGTATGAAGTTTAAACCTTCAAGATACATAGATTTAAAAGAAAATTGGTATCCTCCCAATTAATAGCTTTCTCTACTTCATCTCTTCACAAAAAAATGCCAAAAGGAGGCTGATGTTGCCACCCTCACGGATGTGACACCATGCTTAATCAATCGTACTACCCCCATTACTTACCTCCTAGGTTAGTGTTGGGTTTGTGCTTGTATATGATACCGTGTTCATCCTACTAGGTTAGACATACACAAATAATAATCTGTGTTAATACAATTCTGAACTTCAATGTGGCATAAATCTATGTAATTAGACATGACCGATAAATATTGTGCAATATTAATTAGTTAGTAGTATATTTGTAAATAGTTCAAATATACCTTATATATATTCTTAATATAATTTACTATTAGTGAATTCTATTTTCCAATATTCAATATGGTATCAGAGTTAGGGTTTTCTGGTATTTTGAAGTTTTGGCGGATCTGAAGCATCGGGGGAGCCTGAGACGGCTCCAGATGCGAATTAGCTGAATTGTCAAAGAAGATGAAAAGATATCTCTAAGATTTGTCGTGGCCAGGAGCTGCAACTAGGAGACCTAGAAGATGGAAGGGATTTGAGAGAGATGAAAAATATGAATAGCAGATGTCTAATCATACTGGACGAGAATGAGATCAATTGTGGTAATAAGGTACAAATACTTGAATCTTCCATAGATTGGGTTATTGATTTTGGTGCATCAAGACATATGGCATGATCAATAGAAAAAAATTAATACATATGATAAATATCCTCAAACAAATAAGGGAGTTGTTCATACAGCAGATGGAACAATACAATCTATCAAAGGGAAGGGCTCTGTTAGATGTAGTAATTTGATCACATTATCATCTGTTTTGCATGTTCCCTCTTTTCCAGTTAATCTATTGTCAGTTAGTAGTATCATTGATAAATTGAATTCTAAAGTAATTTTTGATAGGGACACTTGTATATTTCGAGAGAGAAACAGTGAGAAGATACTTGGAACTGGCAGTAAGTGTGGAGGATTATGATATCTAAATAGAAGAGTTGTGGATAAAAGTTTGAGTGTTACAGTGAATAGCAAAGAAGAAGATGAAGTAATGTTAGATCATTGTTTGTTGGGACATCCATATTTTGAGAGTCTTAAAAGGTTGAGACCAAAGCTGATGAGTAAAGTATAACACAATAAATTTGTTTGTAATGCTTGTGAGTTTGGAAAACACACAAAAACAAGTTATAATTTTACTAGATCAAGAAGTATAGAGCCATTTTCATTGATTCACTCAGATGTTTGGGGGCCCTGTCTGATTACCTCTATTAGTGGATTTAGATGGTTTATCACATTTATTGATTGTCACTCTCGTATGACATGGTTATATTTGATGAAGTACAAAGGAGAAGCACTATTATGTTTCAAGGATTTTCTGGCTCTTGTTGAAACTCAATTTAATGCCAAAGTTTGTACTCTTAGAACAGACAATGGCACTGAGTATGTGAATCAGAAATTTTCGTCTTATCTATCTAGTAAGGGAATTATTCATCAGACTACATGTCTAGATACCCCCCAACAAAATGGTGTTGCAGAGAGGAAAAATCGTTATTTGTTGGAAGTTGCTCATTCTTTTCTCTTCAAGATGAATGTATCAAAATATTTATGAAGTGAAGCTGTACTGACAACAACTTATTTGATTAATTGGATGCCCTCGCAAGTGTTGAACTTTAGATCACCTTATAAAGTATTGATGGGAAAAAACACATATGTAGTCCCTACTCATGCGTTTGGATGTATATGTTTTGTGAGAGATCATCGACCTTCGGTAAGCAAGCTTGATCCTCGTGCATTGAAATGTATTTATGTGGGTTATTCCAGTACTCAAAAGGGATACAAGTGTTGGAGTACAAGTGAGAAAAGACTCTTTGTGAGTATGGATATGACTTTTCGTGAGAATGAACCATTCTATAAGAAATCAACAAAATCTGCAATCGTATTACAAGACTTGTCAATTCCTGTTATATGGCAAACAAATGAAGAAATTATCAATAATCAAAGTGCTGAAAATATTATTGTAGGAGTGAATCCGTGTTCTATAATTTGGAAGATGGAAAAAAGGATGAGCCTCAATTGAAGGTATATAGCAGGAGAAATAAGGACGGTGCTAAGGGGGAGAAAGATGAGTCAGGTGATGGTGAGCCAATCCCAAGTATTAATCAACCCTCTAATGGTTCATCAACCTCACCAAAAAGTAATGACTCTATACAACCTTCATCAATATCACCGGAAGGTAATGACTCTATATAACCTTCTAATGGTTCGTCCACGTCATCGGATGATATTAATTCCTTATCTATTGCCATCAGTAGAAAACGTAGAGCTAATGTAGGGAAACCTCCATTTAGATATGGTTTTGAGAATGATATATCTAATTATGTTTCATATGCATCTATTCCACCTGCATACAAGTCATTTATTGCATCACTACAGTTAGTACAGATACCAAATAATTGGCAAGATGCTAAACGGGATCCGAAGTGGCTTGGAGCAATGCATGAGGAGATGAAAACACTAGAGAAGAATAAAATGTGGGAACTTGCTCAACTTCCAAATGGAAAAAAGGCTATAGGCTGTAAGTGGGTATTCAATATGAAACAGAATGTTGAAGGAGAAGTTGTGAGATACAAAGCAAGGTTGGTGGCAAAAGGTTATAGTCAAACATATGGAATGGACTATAATAAGACTTTTGCACCAGTAGCTAAGATGAGTATTGTTAGAATGCTTGTCTCATGTGCTGCTAATTTCGGGCGGACATTAAATCAAATGGATGTAAAGAATGCATTTTTGCATGGAGACCTACAAGAGTAAGTATATATGGAGATTCCACTTGGATTTGGTATGACGAAGACTGTGGGGAAGGTTTGTAGATTGAAGAATTCTTTGTATGGACTCAAACAGTCACCAAGAGCATGGTTTGATCGATTTCGATGTACAGTGGTTAAAATAGGTTATTGGCAGTGTAACGGAGACCATACGGTTTTCTATCAACACTCTAATGGTCGAGTTCTATTATCGCAGTATATGTGGACGATATCATCATCACTGGGGATGATGATGTTGAGATATTGCAGTTGAAAAAATAACTAAGTAAAGAATTTGAGGTAAAAGACTTAGGTCCTCTAAAGTATTTTCTCTGTATTGAGATTGCAAAATCTAGGAAAGGCATAGTACTTTCTCAGATAAAGTATACATTAGATTTACTCATTGAGACAGGGATGTTAAGTTGTCGACCTGCTTCGACACCGATAGAACCGAATCATAAGTTATGTGCTCAGTCAGGTGACCTAGTGGATAAAGAACGATATCATAGAATTGTGGGACGATTGATCTATCTATGTCATACAAGACCTGATATCACATATGCAGTCAGTATTGTGAGCAGATATATGCACGATCCCAGGACAAATCATTGTGATGCTGCCATGAGGATATTGAGATATTTAAAAGAGAGTCCAAGTAAAGGACTTTGGTTTAAGCATCAGAGTCACACTAGAGTGGAATGCTTTTGTGATTCAGATTGGGCAAGTTGTGTGGATGATAGGAGATCTACGTCTAGCTATTGTGTGTTTGTTGGAGGTAATCTTGTATCTTGGAGGAG
Source organism: Trapa incisa (assembly GCA_030064435.1). Lineage (NCBI taxonomy): Eukaryota > Viridiplantae > Streptophyta > Magnoliopsida > Myrtales > Lythraceae > Trapa > Trapa incisa. The sequence continues at coordinate 13,175,055 of CM057777.1, forward strand.
TAAGAAACAAGAAGTAGTTGCCCGATCATCAACAGAAGCAGAGTACAGATCAATGACTCAATCTGTTTGTGAGATAATTTGGATAAGAAGCTTACTAATGGAGCTTCGCCTCTTTAGAGAAGAATCGATGAAGTTGTGGTGCGATAACAAGTCTGCTATAAATATTGCCAACAATCCAGTTCAACATGATAGGACCAAACACATGGAAATTGATTGATTTTTCATCAAAGAAAAAATTGATATGAAGATTGTGGAACTGCAATATATGAAGACCAGTGGACAATTAGCAGAATTTTTAACTAAAGTTTAGGTTATAGAGAATGGGATGATATTTGTAAAAAGATTGGAATGGTAGATATCTACTATCCATCTTGAGGGGGAGTGTGCAATATTAATAAGTTAGGGGTATATTTGTAAATAGTGCAAATATACCCTATATATATATATATTCTTAATGTAATTTACTATCAGTGAATCCTATTTTCTAATATTCAATAAAAACTGTAATAGTATTGATTTCTTGATTACCTCTTTACCAGTCCAGATGCAGCCATTGATATCATCAAATACTAATACTGTGTGATTCATCATTTTGAAGAGAACCATTCGGATCCTATCATCAATGGCCTGCTTAGAAAACAAAGATCCTAATACCATCCCTCCTAAAATAGTTTCTTCCCTTCACATCTTTTGTTACCATCCTTGTTATGGCTTCTAGTAAAACCATACCACAACATGCACTTCTCATATGAGATCTTGGAATGCAAAAAAAAAAAAAAGGAAAATAAACATTTCCATGATTTAAAAGAATGATGGTATGATTCATAAGGTATGGTGGTACCATGAAACCTAATTAAATGATTGTGATCATTCGATAGTTGGTCTAAGTAAAATATTAATTTAATGGAAATTAGTTTTTATCATCAAACTCCAATTATACCTCCAATTATATAAAGATAGAAATATTATATGGCTTGTGATTAACATTGTGTTTGGACTATTGATTATGAATTTGATGGTATTAGTATGTGAAGACAAAGTGGAAAATTTTAGGAAATGTTTGTTTTTTTTTAAAGAAAGAAAGAAATACTATATTTTAAAAAATTATACATTACTTCAAGTAGAATTTTGAGTGTATACTAAAATTGAGTACATAAATGCTCAATTGTCAATAAACTCTATCATTGTGCATTAGCTCATTCCCCTTCTAAACCAATTTCAAGAAACCGAAAAGGAGAGTAGAAATACAAGGTTATAAGACACAATTAGCGAAAGAGAACTGAGGTCATATACTAGCAGATAACTAAAAAAGATTCAATACAATTACTTATTTCTATGATTTTAAAATTTTGTAAACACTACTTTTGATTTATGACATGTTAAAATTCTGGTGAATTTTGAAAATGCTATTATTATTATTATCCTTATGTTTTGTCGATTCTATAGTAGAGTGATAACCACTATCGTAGAATCGAGAGTGCATGACAGATATTACGTCGGTCCGACCCAAAAATCAGGTCAATGTATGACAAGCTAGGACCACCTTCTTGTAGAGGAGGTCGAGACAGTTGTATAGAGCTAAAACTAGGTTATTTGATGTTTGAAAAAGGGAAATTGCAACTTTGAATCTTGGTCGCTGGAAACCAAGCACTTGAATCAACTTCGACTTCTGAAGTTAATTCTATCCAAATGTTGGGGAGATAATCCAATTGCTCTTAAGAGAATCACTAGGTGGAAATTGCAAGTTGATCCATGCTTTTTGTTGCATGTAAAACTGTAATGCCCTAACCCGGTTCTAGGGTTAGATTGACGTCACAATCGCCACTCTCTCTTGATACTACAATATAGAGGTATGCACCAATGTAGAACCAATGGGTCATAAAACTTAGAACACACAAAAATATTTCGAAATTTCCTAAAGAATTTAAACATTTATTCACAAAAATAGTTGTTTACAAGCACAGTTGTGTAAACCCAAGTAACTATACTGCTTGGAACTTATGTTATATCCGAGACATTTACCTTGGTAGACTTCCTCATTTACTGTCTCAAATTAAATGTGTTCTATCTTCCTATCATTTCCTTGAAAGGGGATAAGAAAAGTGGTGAGTTGTAAATAATATTGAATGAGTTAATGATATCGAGTTATCAAGTTCTTGATATTAGTCCCTACTAAAATATCCAACATGGAGGGATGTTTTAAAAAAGTTTTCTTTTGTAATTTTTCCCAATAAAAAATATTCATGCAAGTCATTCATCTCACAAGGATTAAACTCAGAAATTGTATTCATACTTCAACATGTATATCACATAAACATAATCACATCATACATGTATAGTGGATCACAACCTATATGAAACCCATCATCATGGATCAAGGAAAACTAAGAAAGAACTGGTCAATTTAATGAGAAAACTAAACTACTTAGTAAACTGGGAATGATAAAAAGGGGTTAAAATGGGAAATTAGAAAATCCTAAGGTTCCAAAAATTTATGAAAATCATGGGGAAAAACTATGAAGTAAATTGGATGGAAAAACCAGATCGGTTTAGGGTGAACTAGACCTAAACTGGATTGAAAAATTTATTTTTCTTGGTGGTTTGAAAAATCTTAATTTGGAAAATTGAGGCCACTATCAGATAGAAAATGAATTTAGTCAAATTTAGAATTTTTTAATTTTGAGAAAGCCAGTTGAATGGGGCCTAAACCGACCGATTTTCGCCATTGAACCCGGTTGGACCAGTTCGGTCCGGTTCAGAATAGTGTCTTCTTCTTCATTGGGATGACAACACTGTTCACATGGTAGAAAAACTTTTCTTCTCAGGTGAGAGAATATTCCCTCTGATTTGGGCATTTTCTTAAGAGGATAATCTCGATCTATATGGAAACTAGTTGGACAGAGGGTTCTTGTGCTCCCTATATAAAGAGCTCCTCTCCGTTCACATACGAGACACATCAAATCCTCTCCTCCTCTGAAGTGCTCCATTTTTCGGTGAAGCTCAAACTAGAGCTCCGACTTGGGCACTTTTCTTGTCCTTAGAAGGAAAACTCGGGTCCTACAGACTTTGGAGGAAGTTAGCTACCTGACAGCAACATTCCTTCGATCCGAGGATTGTCGGAGAAGCACGACAGGATCAAATAGTGAATCAACTTCGTCTTACTCACTCGTGATCATTTCACAATTCTCCTTTTTGACTTAGTTCCTTCCTTCCTTGTATGACATCTTTTGACATTGTCTTCCTACTTACCAGTTACTTGGGTTTAACTTATCCCCTAGACCTTCACAGTTACTTTTCCTTTGCACTTGATTATTTCATCTCCAGCAGTCATCCTTGACGAGCTTATCTTCTTCTCAATTTTGTTGGTTCCATTTTCTCTTAATTGGTATACATGTGTCCTTCCAAAGTTCCCTTCCTTGATAAGTTTTACACTTCTTTTCTCCCAAAATTTCCTTCTAGTTTTACCATTGCGAATATTCAACCTTGAATGTCCTTCCTTGACGCTATCTTCTCCTGCTTACCTTTATTCTTGAGATCCTACGAGTACCTTTCATCTATCTCACCTCATTCTCACTTGCTCCCAGTACTCGTTTATTCCTTTAAGGTGAGTTTCACATCCCTCTGTGTGTCAAAATCTATCGTATCTTCGTGTCCTTGGTATCCCTCCCTTTGCCTCGTTTAGGGTGCAGTCCTTACTACTCCCTAATTCTTATTTGAGCTTAGTTTATTCTTCCAGACGATTTGGTCAATAGGAGTTATTTCCCTCAATTGGATCCGTCTAAAATCCCCATTTGGTTCCCTCCTCTCCTGCAATCAGATCATGCTTCGCCTTCCAGGTATTTACTTGGTTACCTATGTCCTTTAATGAGGTCCTGATTCCTGCCCCAGTTTATGATAACTCATTTGTTGATTGAATTTTTTCTATGATTCCACTTCCTATCTCTATTCTTCTTTTAGGGACATCTATATTGGGATTTTCACACTCATTTTCCTTACTGCTCCTTGAAAGTTCTCCCTTTATTCTATCTTATGCTTCTCAACCTTTGCATGGTGATCCACACTAGCTTTCTCCCCTATCTTCTATTCCTTTTTGTTTCCCATACTTATCTTCCAGCAAGTCCTTTATTACTATCGGGTTCCTAAGGGTGTGTGTCCTAGCTCTTTCCAAGTGTTGATATTATTTCAAGAGTTTTCTTTCTATCGCACTTCGTTTCTCTTCTCTTTTCCTTGTCCTGTCTTACTTGTCTTCTGTGCTTTCCTTAACTTTCTTCCTTTCTATCCGATCGACTTCCATTCCTTTCATTTTCTTTGGAATAGTCTATTTGTTTTCTTCACCCTTATTCTTTGAACCCTTAACTCCTTAGACTAATCCTCTACTCTTAGATGCTTACTTCCTTATTATTCTAACTTTCTTCTTCTTTCCTATAATTAGAATTTGTCTTCCTTGTGAACTCTATGAGTTTCTTCCTTGCCAAATTTCATTGTACTTTGAGGAATTTTTTTAAAGGTTAAGGTTAACTAGAAATAACCCGTTTTCCTTCTTTGGGTGATTTTCTATCATTTTATGTTGATTATCATACACTTATTCTTTAAATTTATCAAGAAAACTTAGAAATTTTATCAAGAAAAATTTCACTTCATTCATTCAAGAAAGTTTCTTGCCATACTTGGCTTATTACAGAATTTTCTACCCCTTAATCCCTTGGGATCATAGGCCGAGAGTTAGCCCTAGAGTGGTTGTGGGATTATTGATCAGAAGGCTCCAAGGAACAAGTTGGGGTCCACTCGTATTACCTTACAGGACGAGTCTCATGTATGTCCTCTAATCCATACCATCTTAGTACCTCGACCTTATACTCATAGGACCACTTCATCCATTGGAAGGGATTGAAGCCGAGTTGAGTAGGTGGAGGTACTTGGTGGACCTTCATGAAGGTGGCAGACACATCCTAGTAGTTATCCCAAGTCTCCTTCTTTGTTGGATTCCTCTCCAATTGTTGTGGGGTTGGAGGAGGGGTTAGGCTCCTAGGAGGTACATGTTCTTCTTGTCTTGGAGGAAGATATGTGATGCCTTTTAGTTCCAATAAAGCTCCTACCAGTTTCCTGTAGTCTTCCACCATATCCTTGGGGTACTCTTTTCTCGTCTTTTAAGAATCTTTAAACGGCCTCCTCCCTTAGGTTGGGTGTCTTTTTCAGGGTTATGGGTGGAGGGTTGGATTTCACAGCGAACTTCCTAGGGATTCTCCTTCCTACCCGATAATTAAAGTTTGATTAATGTCAGGGTAAAATATTGATAATATTTCAAGGGAACTTAGCTCTGATACCACTCAAGTTGTCACACCTCGACTTGGTTTGGTCGGATCCCCATGAACAACTTGCCGCTCTCTTAGTTCAAGAGGAGTTACCCCCTTCTTTAATTCAAGAGGAGCTAGGCGTACATCTCAACCCCGTTCCTTAGAATAACATATATCAAATAAAATGCAAGTTTAAGAAAATTTAAGCATACCTAATAGAGGGTAAGGCTTGGTGTTATCCCTAGTCATTTCTCTAATTCCTAAAAAGGGATAAAGAGGGTGGGTGAGTTTCTACAACTTAGTGAATGGGTATTTAAAAAAATAAACTTTCAATAAAATGGTTTTTAAATTGGAGTTTGCTAGACTTCTTATTTTCTTTAAATTTCTTTCTTCCTCGTTTTCTCAGTTTTCAAAGGCATTTCATCATCATCAACCACAAACAGTGTGTTTAGCAACCCACACACGCTCTTCATCATGAAGGGAACACACATTCGCAAGGCCGCACATCCATTACACCCACTTGTGGCGTCAGAGCGACTTTACCGACTGCCTAGATAGAAGCACGTCCATTCTACCCTAAAAATGAGTGGATGTACGTGATATCTGACCCTCAATCCTGTAAAAAAAACTTTATGTCTGTATGAGGACAAAGACCTCATCCTAACTCCACCCCGGTCTCATGCTCATGAAGCTACGTCAAGCTTAACTGACTGCTAGTACGACGATCTGCCCTTATCTCCACCATGTCGTCTAGTAGCCCTTAGGACGCATCACTACCCCTCTTGGGCATCTTGAAGGTCTCGTACCTCAGTGCATGCAAAAAACAACAGTTTTCCATATAAGTCATTTAATCTGTGGTGCCACTAGTCAAACGGCCCCGACCCTTAACTCGACCTACAGCTATTTGTCATGACTGGTCCGTCAACCTGTCATGTTGCATTGCTGCTAGTTCATGGAGTATGTCAATCCCATCTTGGTACCCTGGCCAACTTATGTTTATTTACGAGCTCCTGCTCATGACAACTGGCCTTGGACCCGCTATACGAGATTTTAAAAAAAATGGACAAATTAGCTCCTAAGTTCCAAAACCAAGGCCTCTGGCCTCTCTAAGCTATTCGAGCTCCCATCAAAAAGGTCTCCCAAAAAGTTTAAGCAGTGGCACACAGTCAGGGGAGAGCACTTCTGACAAAAATAATATTTTAGTCATCCATCATACCAAACAAGTGTGAGGACATCTCCATTCATAAATCGATGAACGGGTTTTCTACTTCCTTCTAGGAAGTTCATCATACCAAACATGTATGATCTACTTACAACCAGTAATTAGTTTTTCCGCGTAATTTCCACATCACTTCCTTCATGTGTGATGTTTAAAATTCCACTTAGTAGTGAGTTTTCATTTCTGAGGTACTTATCATCCCAACCGAGTATGATATAAAATTCCACTCACCCGATAACACAGTGATTTCCTCTTAACTGGTTTTCGTCTCCTTGTGAGCTTTGTTCCTATACGGTATAAACATTATTATTCATTATCCTTTGGCTTGATAACCTTAATTCATTATGAATGAATAGAAATATTCAAAATTTTAAAACATTTACAATTTGGTTCCTAAAGTTCTTTTTCTTTTACATTAGGCTCCACATGCCAATTTTCCCCAAATTGAGTCCCAAAACTTCTAAAATTCACCTTGTTACATCAATTTATTCAAAATCACATAAAGGGGTTCAAGTTTACTAAATTTCCGATTTGGTCACAAATTTTTCCAAAATTACCATTTTGCCCCTACTTTACAAAAATGGTAACTTTTGCCCAATTGGTCCTCCAACATCTTTATCATGCCCAATTGACCCTCAATTTTATGAAATTGCACCTTAGTCCCTTAAATTGTCGAAATCCCCAAATGTTCGCAAATTTTCCCTGAATTTTGACCTTCTAACTTAGGCAAATTTGATTTCATCAAATTGACCGATCAAATGAGATAACCATTGAAATTGAAGTTAGATTGAAGTCCTTACACCTTCATATGATTCAATTGAACTTGAATCGCACGATTTGACGCCGAAACAAGCTCAAATGGAGCATCACCGAAAAATTGAACGTAGAGAGAGAAAGCTTTGAAAGCTTACTATTAGAGGTGTGGCGTCCGAGCTTTCGATCTGAACAGATAGCTCTCATCCTGAGGTCCTTCCTATAATCAAGAATCACCTCAATTCATGTTGAATTGGGGGAGAATTTAGTTAGTGAAAAATTACTGGTTCTCTCTCTAGCATCGATGGGAATTCACGGAGGGTAGCCAAATTGGCTTACCTTTCTGCACTAATTTGGCCAGAGGAGGGTTGAGTTAGTGTTGGAAGAGCTTGGTTTTGCCTGAGAAGGGCTTGAATTGGCTGATTTTAGCTCGATAGAAAAAGGGCAACTTCGGTCTGCTAGAACTACTTCATTGTTCGATCATGCCAACTCTTCTCCAGCGACCCTTGAAGCAATTGGAGATGACCACCGTGTAGCTAAACTCTCCCCGAGTCTAAGGAACCCGACCATGCCTTCTTAGGCTCAGAAAAGACCATATATCGGAGCTCTGGTTCGAGCTTCACCGAAAAATTGAGTAGCTGAGAGAGAGTGAGGTTTTCAAGTGTGGAGATGATGAATGGAGAGGGGCTCTTTATATAGGGAGCTTGGGGACTCATTGGCCGTTCATTTGGCACCTTTATGATAGTCATTGATGGCCTGAAATGTACTGAAAAGAAACGTTTCCTCTTCGGTGGTGCTGGTTCAATTTTTCGACGAGTGAACAGTGATGTCATCTGAAAGAAGAAGATGACACTATTCCGAACCGAATCGGACCCATCCAAACTAGGTTCAAAGCTTAATCCAGCTAGTTCAGGCATGATTCGATCGAGTTTTTCAAAATTAAAAATTCCTAAATTCATTTAAATTCATTCTTTATCCAATGGTGGCTTAATTCTCCAATTTGATTTTTCTAAGCCAAATAGAAAAATGAATTTAGCATCTAGTTCAATTGTGATTCAAACCAGTCCAAACTAGTTCAATCCGTTTCAGATCCGATTCACATGAACTGGTTTTATTTTCATCTACAATTCATCCTAAAGTCTTTTCTCATGACTTTTGTGATTAGGTCACTCAGGATCCATAAATTTCCCGGTTTTCCCATTCTCTATAGGTTCCGGTTCATAAACTGACTCAATTTTCTCTTTGGAAATAACTAGTTCACTCCAGCTCAGATTCGGTTCAACTGAACCTGTCACGCCCCAACCCAGTTTGGTTGGATCCCCATGAACAATGCGTCGCTCTCTCGGTTCAATAGGAGTTTCCCCCTTCTTTAAATAGAGATAAGCCCGTCGTATTTTCGACCTTTTTCCCTAGAAAGACATATATCAATTAACATGCAAGCTTAAGAGAAATTAAGCATACCTAACAGAGGATAAGATTCAATGTTATTACAAGTCATTTTCTCTTTTCTTGAAAATGGATAGAAAATAGGGATAAGTTTCTACAACTCAGTGAATGGGTGTTTTAAAAATGAAGCATTAAAAAAAATGTTTTAAATTTTTGGAGTGTGCCAGACTCCTTAATTTCTATTAAATTTTCTCCAACTTCAAAATCTCGGTTTCAAAAGAACATCCTTCATCTTGAAGGTCAATCACACAGTCGCAGGCTAGTAAGTTCAGTGAACCCACTTGTGGCGTCGGAGAGACTTTACCGGCCACCTAGATAGAACCACATCCACTTCTACATTGAGAATGAGTGGATATTTACGACATCTGACCCCTAATCTCGTAACAATTCTCCGTGTTCGTATGAGGACAGAGACATCATCCCATCCCCACCCCGGTCCCATGCGCTTGAAGCTACTCTGTGCTTCGCAAGGTCACTTGATCCGATGAACTGCCCTTATACCCACCAGGTCGTCCAAGGCCCTACGACACATCACTACCCCTCTTGGGCGTCTTGAAGGTCCCATAAACATAGTGCATGCACAATCAGTATTTTCACATCATGCCAAATAATCTGTGGTGCCATTGGTCCAACGGCCCTGACCTTCAACTCAACCTGCAACTGTTTGTCTTGACTAGTCTGGAGATCTGTCATGTCGCACTACCACTAGTTGACTGAATATGTTGGTCCTGTCTTGGTACCATGGCCAAACAATTCATTTATTTAAAGTTTTATGGCATATAACTCATGTTTATTTATGAGCTCCTGCTCGTGCCAATTGGCCTATGGCCTACAATTTGAGATTTTAAAAAATTGGGCATAATAGGGCACAAGTTCCAAAACTAAGGCCTCCTGCCTAACATAGCTATTTGAGCTCTTGTCAAGAAGGTCTCCCAAATCGTTTAAGCAATGGCACACAGTCAGAGGAGAGCACTTCTGACATAAATATATTTTCATCTATCCATCATACCAACTGACTATGAGGATATCTCCGCTCATAATCGATTAATGGGTTTTCCAATTCCTCCGAGTAAGTTTCATCATAACAATCGGATATAATCTACTTATAACCAGTAAGTAGTTTTCCCGTGTCATTTTCACACCGTTACTCTAAGTTGTAATGTTTAAAATACCATTAAGTAGTGTGTTTTCATTTCCGAGGTACTTATCATTCCAATCGGGTATGATATACAAATCCCACTCACTCGTTCGTGCAGTGAATTTCCACTTAGTTGGTTTTTGTCCCTTGAGAGCTTAACCTCAACTGGCGTTCCCGATATGTCTTGTTCCTACACGAAATGAACATCGTTGTTCATTATTAGCTAACTTGATCACCTCATTTAGTACAAATGACTCAATTCATAACTTTTCCAATATTTGGAAATTGGTCCCTAAAGTTACTTTTTCCATTTACTTTAGGCCCCAATTTCCAGTTTTCCACAAATTGAGTCCCGAAACCTTTTTAAAATTCATCTTGGGACCTCAATTTACTCAATTTCATAAAAAAAGGGTTCAAGTTTTCCCAAATTCTTAGTTTGGTCCCCAAAATTTTCAAAATTATCATTTTGCCCTTCCTTTACAAAAATGGTAAGTATTACCCCAAAAATTCTAAAATTATTCAATTGGCCCTCTAACATTCTTATCATGCCCAATTGACCCTCAATTTTATAAAATTTCATTTTGGTCATTCGAATTTTTTGAAATCCCCAATTTCCCCCAATTTCAACTCCTTAACACAACCGAATTTGATTTCATCAAATTGATTGATAAAACACTTCTAATTATTGAAATTGAGTTTCTACATATTCATATGATTCCATAGCACTTAGAATCGTAAGATTTAATGCCAGTACACTAGAAACCAGACAGTAGAGAGAGAATGTTTCAATTGCTCACTAGTGAGGGCATGATGGTCTAAACTTTCTATTTGGGTAGGTAGCTCTCTTTCTGAGGTTACTCCTAAGATCAAGAATGTCTTCAATTAATGCTGAATCAGATTAGAATTCTATCATTTAAATTCTGCTGGCTCTCTCTAGCACTGGTCAGAAATTGCAAAGGGGAGCCGAATTGGCTTACCTTTAAGTCCTAATTCGGTCGTGGAAGGGCTGAGGAAGTGTTGGGAGAGCTTGGTTTAGCTTGAGGAGGGCTCGTATCGGCTAATTTCAGCTCGGATGAAACAGAGCAGCTTCGGTCCGTTAGAGCTGCTTTACTATTCGATAATGCCTACACTTTTCCGGGGACTCTCGGAGCGGATGGATGTCACCACCATGTAGATGACCTCTCCCTAGTTCTAAGGAACCCGACCCCACCTTCTTTGGCTCATAAATGACCCTATATTGGAGCTTTAGTTTGAGCTTCACTAGAAAACTAAGCAGTTGAGAGAGAGTGAGCTTTTCGGGTGTAGAGAGTATGAATGGAGAGGGGCTCTTTATATAGGGAGCTTGGGGACTCGTCAGCCATCTGTTTCACTCCTTTATGAGAGACATTGATGGCCTGAAATCTATTGAATGGAAACATTTCTTCTAGCGAGTGAATAGTTCTTTCATCTGAAGGAAGAAGACGATACTGTTTCGAACCGGACTATACCGGTCTGAACCAAGTTCAAAGCTTAAACCGTCTGGTTCAACACCAATTTGACTGAATTTTTCAAATCTAAAAATTTATAAATTCATCTAAATTCATTTTCTATCCAATGGTGGCTTCAAATCTCATATTTGAATTTTTTTATGCCACCTATAAAAATGAATTTAGCATCCGGTTCAATAGTGGTTCAAACCGGTTCAATCCAGATCGGATTCGTTTCACCTTAACCGGTTTGGTTTTCATCTCCCATTCATCCTAAATTCCTTTTTCATAATTTTTATTACTCCTTAGGTCACTTAGGTTCCCTAAATTTCTCGGTTTTCCCTCTCTCTATGGGTTCCAGTTCATAAACCGGCTCGGTTCTTAAACCGGTTCAATCAGGTTCGGGTCCAGTTCACCCGAACCGATCTGGTTTTTCTTTCTCAATTTATCCTAAAGTGTTTTTCCAAGGTTTATGAACGTTTTTGAGCCACTTGGGAGTTGAAATTCCTCTAATTTGCCCATTCCCCAATAAAAGGGTTTGTGAATCGGTTCGATTTTCTCACTCGGTTTGACTGGTTCTTTCCTGGTTTTCCTTAACTCCAAGGAGTGGGGTTTACAGAACCAGTCTAGTTTTCTCTCCCAAATTGTCCTAAGGCCCTCTTCCAAGGTTTTTATGACCCTCTTTGGGTCACTTGGGATTTGTAAATTTCTCAAATTGCCCAATCTCTAATGATCGATTTTGTGAACTGGTTTGATTTTCTCACTCGGTTTGACTAGTTCTTTTCCTTACTTTCCTTAACTCTAAAGGGCGGGGTTTACAACTGCACCTCCAGTGGTAAGCTTTCGAAGGTTTCTCTATCCATGTACAGTTTTCTGATGAAGCTCCGTTTGAGCTCATTTCGGACCCAAATTCTACAATTTAAATCTCCATTTGATCGTATGGAAGTGTAGAAACCGATTCATGCCATCAATCGGAGCAATTAACCCTGTTTGAGCAGCCAATTTGAAGAAATCAAATTTAGTCAGTAGAGAGGGATATAAATTGGGGGAAATTTGGGGATTTTAGAAAATTGAGGGACCTCCATGCAATTTCTCAAATTTTAATGTCAATTAGTAATGAGAAAGATGTTGTAGGACCAATTGGTCAATTTTTGAAAGAATTTGGGCCAATTGACCATTTTTGGAACTTAGGGGCAAACTAGTAATTTTGTTAAAGTTAGGGGACCAAATTGGAAATTTGGGAAATTCGAGTCCCATATGCCATTTCGAGAAAATTAAGAACCCAAGAGGGGTATTGGAAGCCCCATGGACTTAATTAAAAATAATTGTGCGTTTAGGACCTAAAGTCAAATTATGGAATTTAGAGACCTAATTGTAATAATGCAAAAATAAAGGCCTAAATGGAAATATATGGAAATAGAAGGGACATTCATGCCAAACTATTCCTTATGAGTATATTCAAACCATGTAGGAACGAATTTGGATAAGGACATGAGCAAAAGAGCTCAAGCAGGACTTGGAAGCAGACTAGGGACGAACGTGTCACAGTTATCGGGTTAGTGAGACTTTTACACATCATACCAGTTGGGATGATGAGCTCACTTTTATGAATTGAAAACCTACTTAAAAGATTGTAAATTTCGCTCCTTGGAGTTAAGGAAAACCAGGAAAAGAACCAATCTTACTGAGTGAGAAAACTGAACCGAATCATAAGCACATACTTTTGGGGAACGGGCAAGATGGAGAAATTTTAACTCCCAAGTGACCCAAAGAGATTCCTAAACCTTGGAAAGGAACTTTAGGACAAATTGAGAGAGAGAAACCAAACCGGTTTGGGTGAACCGTACTCGAACCGGATTGAACCGGCTTAAGAAACTAAGCCGGTTTATGAACTGAAACACATAGAAAGGGGGCAAATTGGGAACTTTAGGGACCTTGAAAGACTAAGGAGTCATAAAAGTAATGAAAAAGAACTTTAGTATGAGTTGGAGATGAAAACCAAACCGGTTCAGGTGAATTGGATCCAAATTGTATTGAACTGGTTTGGATCAGATTGAACCACTATTAATCCAAATTCTAAATTCATTTTTCAAGGTGGCTTAAAAAATTCAAATTTGAGATTTGAGGCCACCATTAGATGAAAAATAAATTTAGTTGAATTTAGAAATTTTTGGATTTGAAAATTTTGGTCAAATCGGGTGTGAACCGCTGATTTAAGCATTGAACCCTGTTCGGACCGGTCGGGTCCGATTCAGAACAGTGTCATCATCTTCATTCAGTTGACAACACTCTTCACTTGCCGAAAAATTGAAGCAGCGCCGGCGAAGAAGAAACTTTTTCATTTAGTATGTTTCAGACCATCAATATCTGTCATAAAGGTGCCAAACGAACGATAGACGAGTCCCCGAGCTCCCTATATAAAGAGTCACTCTCCATTCATCCTCTCAAAACCTAAAAAGCTCACTCTCTCTCATCTGCTTAGTTTTTCAGTGAAGATCAAACTAGAGCTCCGATATAGGGTCTTTCTGAGACAAAGTAGGTGAGGTAGGGTTCCTTAGAACCGGGGAGAAGTTAGCTACACGATGGTGACATCCACTCGTTCTGAGAGTTGCTGAAGAAGCACCGACGTGATTGTACAGTGAAGCAGCTTCGGTGGACCAAAGCTACCCTGTTTTGGCTGAGCTAAAATTTGCCAATTCGAGCCCTCCTCAGGCCTAACCAAATCCTCTCAACACTTCCTCAGCCCTCCCACGACCGAATTAGGAACAAAAGGTAAGGTAATTCGCCTCCCCACTACAATTTCTGATCGATATTAGAGAGAGAGAGTTAATAGAATTTAAAGCATAGAATTCTAATCCAATTCAACATCAATTGATGCCATTCATAATCATAGGAGGAATATCAGGAGGAGAGCAACCTGCCCAGATAGAAAGCTCAGACCATCGCGCCCTCACCGGTGAGCAATCGAAGCTCTCTCTCTACAGTCTGTTTTCTGACGAAGCTCCATTTGAGCTCATTTTGGTGTTAAAACTTACGATTCAAAGTGCTAAGGAATCGTATGAACATGTAGAAACTCAATTTCAACAATTAGAAGTGTTTGGTTGGCCAATTTGATTAAATCAAATTCGGTTGTGTTAGTGAGTTGAAATTGGGGTAAATTTTGGGGGGGATTTTCAAAAATTTGAAGGACCAAAATGCAATTTTCTAAAATTGAGGATCAATTGGGCATGATAAGATTGTTAGAGGGCCAATTGAGGAATTTTAGAATTTTTGGTGTAAAACTTAACTTTTTTATAAAGGAAGGGCAAAATGGTATTTTTAGAAAAGTTGGGGGACCAATTTGGAAGTTCAGGAAATTAAACCCCTTTTTGTGAAATTGAATAAATTGAGGTCCCAAGGGGAATTTTAAAAGTTTTGGGACTTAATTTGAGGAAAAACCAGCATTAGAGACTTAAAGTTAAAGAAAAATAACTTTAGGAACCTAAATGCAAATAAAGGAAAAAAATTAGTTTTTCTTATTAATTTGGAACGAATGAGGGCTATTAGGCCAAATAATAATGAACAACTATGTTCATTTCGTGTAGGAAAATGAGCCATCGGGAACCTAGTGGAAGTTAAGCTTGCTAGGGATGGAAACTGACTAAGTGGAAGTAAATGAATATTTTGGCCATGGTACCAAGACAAGACCGACATATTCAATCAACTAGTGGCAGTGCGACATGACAGATCTACGAACTAGTAAAGACAAATAGCTGTAGGTTGGGTCAGGGCCGTTGGACTAGTGGCACCACAGATTATAAGGCATGATGTGAAAATACAAATTGTGCATGCACTGTGTGTACGGGACCTTCAAGATGCCCAAGAGGGGTAGTGATGTGTCCTAGGGCCTTGAACGACCTGGTGGATATAAGGGTAGTTTGTCAGACTAGGTGACCTTGCGAAGCTCAACGTAGCTTCAAGCGTACGAGACCGGAGTGGGGTCGAGATGAGGTCTCTGTCCTCATATGGACACGGAGAATTGATTTCGAGATTGAGGGTCGGATGTCACATACATGCACTCATTCTTAGGGTAGAAGTGGACGTACTTCTATCTAGGTGGTCGGTAAAGTTGCTCCGACGCCACAAGTGGGTTCAGTGGACATACTGGCCTGCGAATGTGTGTTTGACCTTCTTGATGAAGGATGTGTGTTGGGTGATGACACACCATGATTAATAAGAAATGGTGATAAAAAGAGAGATTTGAAATAAAAGAACTTTTGCAAGAAAATAAGGAGTCTAGCACACTCCCATATAAATATTTTTCAAAAAAATAATTTTTTTTGAAAATCCATTCAATGAGTTGTAGAAACTCACCCTTATTTTCTATCCATTTTTCAGGAAAAGAGAAAATGAGTACGAATAACACTGAGCCTTACCCTCTGTCAATTATGCTTAATTTTACTTAATCTTGCATTTTATTTGATATATATCTTTCCATGGAACAAGGATGAAATTATGCCTGGCTCATCTCAGTTAAAGAAGGAGGAAACTCCTCTTGAACCGAGAGAGCGGCGGGTTGTTCATGAGGATCCAACCAAACTAGGTTGGAGCATGACAACTAGAGTGGTATCAAAGCCTAGTTGCCTTGAAACATTATCAATATTATGCCTTAATATTAAACCAACTCTAAACTATTGTCAGGAGGGAGAGTCCCTAAGAAATTCACGAATAAATCTAATCCTTCCCCTATAATCGTGAAAAAGACATCCAACCTAAGGGAGGTAGCTGTCTAAAGGTTTTTAAGGGGCGAAAAAAAGGGTGCCCAAGGACATGGTGGAAGACTACCGGAAACTAGTCGGAGCCTTATTAGAACCAAAAGGTATCATATACCCTCCTCCCAGACAAGAGGAACCAGCATCACCTCCTAGAAGTCCAACCCACCTACTCCAATGCCACAACAACCGAAAGAGAATCCCACCAATAAGGAGGCCTTGGATAACTATTGGGATGCATATGCCACATTCATGAAGGACCACCAAGTACCTCCATCCACTCAACCTTGCTTAAATCCATCTCAATGGGTGGGGTGGACTTATGAGTGTGAGGTGGAAGTACTAAGGTGGTACGAATTGGAGGCCATACATGAAATTTGTCCTATTAAGGAACATGAATGGACCCCAATCAGTTCCTCAAAGCCTTCTAATCAAGAGTCTCATAATCATTCTAGGGTTAACTCTAGTTCTATAATGCCAAGGGATTAGAGGGTAGAAAATTCCTGTAATAAGCCAAATTATGGCAAGAAAATATTTCTTGAATAAATGAAAGTAGAAGTTTGTTAAAGCTCCTGAGTTCTTTGATAAAATTTAAGAGTATGATAAGAAAAGGGTAGAAATTCCCCTAAGGAAGAATGGGTTATTGATAGTTAAACTCAACCCTTAATACTTACCCTTAGAAATATGATAAGAAGAAATTCATCTAAAGATCCTAAGAAAAGGAAAAGGGAGTGGAGGAGCAACCATCCAAGAGTACAAAATTTTTTTAAGACCAAGAAGTTAAAACTAAACTCTGAGAATTTAGGATAAGGAAAAACCCGGGAGGAAGTATAACATCCCAAAGGAACCATGCAAATAGAAGCTAATCGAGAAGAAAAAGAAATTAAGTATAGAGTCTACTAGGGAAGGATTGAGAGGAAGTACAACAACATGAAGTCCCATGTGTAATAAATTACTATTAAAGAACTAAGATACATATTACTTAGGAATTCCAAATGATAAGAGACATGTGGAAGGTAAAAGTATGGATCAAAGATAGAAGAAAAAAAATGAGAGTAGATGAATCGTATCAGGTCCTTAAATTTAGGAGAAAACTTAAAAGGAAAATTTCCAAAAGATAGGGTGATCAAACATAGGAAACCCAAATTGGAAGACTCCAAAGGAGGATGGAAAATAGGAAGTTGAATCGGGGAAGGAGAAATCTTTTGGTCAAACACGGTTGAACGAAGGATGGTTGCAACACCAAGGCCATGACGAGGTCCTCGGTAAGAAGTACAGGCAGTTAAGTTAGAGTATTGGGAGGATGAGCATGATCTACTACAGGAAGGCCTGGAAAACTCAAAATAGGAAATGTAGAAGAATCCTATATAAGGAAATAACTTGTTTGGAATAAATCATTTGGAGGAGTAAATGAAGTTTAACTAGAGATAGGGAATAGTGGAAGAATACACCCTAACCAAGGCAAAAAGGGAAATACTAAGGATATGATGGTACGAAAAGTTTGGATACGATGAGGATGAGAGATCCACCTCAAAGGAATAAACAAATATTGAAGCGAGTGGAAATGAAGCAAGATCAATAGAAGGTACTCATGGATTCAAAGAGAAAGAGTAAGTTGGGGAAAATATTGGCAAAAAGGTACTCCAGAAATTTAAGGATTTCAGTGGTAGAACTAGAAGGAAATACTGAGGGAAAGAGAATGTGAAGCTCATCAGAGAAAGAAATCTTGGGAAGACATTGGTGTACCAAGGAAAGAAAGTGAAACTGACAAAATAAGAAAGAGAATAACTCCTCAAGAACAGGATAATGGAAAAGAAAGAATCATGCACAAAGAGAAGGAAATCGTAAAGAAATCAGGGGATAAATCAACCCTAGTGATATATAGAAAGGAAGAATACATCAAAAGATTCCATAAGAGTAAGAAAGGAACTAAAATCAGAATGAATAATACTGGGAGAAACATTGATAAAGGATAGGATGGAATTGGAAAGAGAAGAGATCTTAAGGGGGGAAGGACACCAGCAGGAAGGCCGAAGGAAGTAAAAGAGCAAAAGTTTTAATATGTTAGTAAGTATCAGGAAATTTAAGGATTTGAAGGTGGAATGAATGAATAAAGAAATTTTGTGTAAAACCCGCCCTTTTGAGCTAAGGAAAACCAGGAAAAGAACCGGTCAAACCAAGTTAGGATTTAGAACCGGTTCACAAACCCGATTATTTCTGAACGGGCAAGTTGGGAATTTACAACTCTCGGGTGATCCAAAGGGTTCACTAAACCTTGGAAAAGAAATTTAAGAAACATTAGAAAATAAAAACCAAAGTGGTTTAAGTGAACTAGATCACATAAGAACTTTAAAGTTAAGCGTGCTTACTTGAGAGTAATGTGAGGATGGGTGACCTCCTGGGAAGTATGAATTTTTTTTTGTAACCCGAAATTTCGGTCAAAAATTTGTATGTACGCCTTATCATAAATTAATATATAATTAATAGCACTAATTTAATACCTAAATTAAATTATTGGAATTAATACAAATAATTTAATACCGAAATTAAATTATTAGAATTAATACTAAAATTTAATTTATTAGAATTAATACCGAAATTAAATTATTGGAATTAATACCAATAATTTATGGCAATAT
This sequence comes from Trapa incisa, assembly GCA_030064435.1. Taxonomy (NCBI): domain Eukaryota; kingdom Viridiplantae; phylum Streptophyta; class Magnoliopsida; order Myrtales; family Lythraceae; genus Trapa; species Trapa incisa. Next base: position 13,193,761 of record CM057777.1, read on the forward strand.
TAATACCAGTAATAAATCTCGCCCATTTAATACACGGGTTTTACAACTATATAAAGAGTTCATCCCCATTTCATTCTCCTCACACCTGAACACTTCTCTCTCTCTCTACTGCTCCATTTCCCGGTAAAGCTCGAACGAGAACTTCGACTTGAACAAAGGTCGGGCTCTTTAGAACCGGGGGGAAGACAGCTATCTGATAGCAAACTCCAATCAATCCGAGTATCGTTGGAGAAACGCCGACATGATGGAATAGTGAAGCAACTCCGGCGGACCGAAGCTACCCTATTTCGGCCAAGCTGAAATCGGCCATTTCAAGCCCTCCCAACACTTTCTCAGCCTTTCCACGACCGAATTAGGACCGAAAGGATGAACCTCAGGATGAGACCTATCTACCCAGATCGAAAGCTCGGACCGCCGTGCCTTCACCGGAACACGAAGTACCGGGAACGCCAGCAAGGACAAGCTCGCGTGAATACCAAGAACCAATCTAGTGGAATTCACGGCATTAACGGGTGAGTGGGTTTACAAACATCATACCTGATTGGGATGATGAGCACACCTTATAAAGTTAAAAACCACTTACCGGTTGTGAGTGGGTTTACTAAAATCATACCCGGTTGGGGATGATAAGTACCTCGATATAAAAACCCACTGTTTAGTGGTATTTTAATCATCACTACTTAAAGAAAGTGATGTGAAAGTTATGCGGAAAAACTACTTACGGGTTGTAAGTAGATCATACCCGGTTGGTATGATGAGACTTCCTGGAAGGAAGTTGAAAACCCGTTCATCGGTTATGAACGGAGATGTCCTTATACCGGTCGGTATGATGGATAGTAAAAACTTATTTTTGTCGGAAGTGTTCTCCCCTGACTGTGTGCCAATGCTTAAACTATTTGGGAGACCTTCTCGACGGGAGCTCGAATAGCTCTGATAGGCCAAGGGCCTCGGTTTTGGAACTTGGGGGCGAAATGCCCGATTTTGAAAATCTCGTACAGTGGGCCCAAGGCCAGTTGGCACGAGCAGGAGCTCGTAAACGAACATGATATATGTGCCATAAAACTTAATAAGTGAATTGTTTGGCCATGGTACCAAGATAGGACCGACATGCTCAGTTAACTAGCGGCAGTGCGACATGACAGGTCGACGGACTAGTCAAGACAAACAGCTGCGGGTTGAGTTGAGAGTCGGGGCCGTTGGACTAATGGCACCACATATTACATGGCAATATAAGAAAACATTGTTTGTGCATGCACTATGAGTACGGGATCATCAAGACGCCAATGAGGGGTAGTGATGCATCCTAAGGGCACTGGACGACCTGGTGGCTATAAGGGCAGTTCGTCGTTCCAGGTGTCTGTGCGAAATCTGGAGTAGCACTAAGCGCATGAGACCGGGGTGGGGACAGGATGAGGTCTCTGTCCTCATACGGACACGAAGAAGTGATTTTGGGATTGTGGGTCGGATGTTTCGTACATCCACTCATTCCCAGGGTAGAAGTGGTCGTACTTCTATCCGGGTGGCAGGAAAAGTCGCTCCGAAGCCACTAGCAGGTTCAGTAGTGATACTGACTTGCGAATGTGTGTAACCTTCATTATGAAGGATGTGTGTTGGGTGATGACACATCGATAACTAAGAAATAATGGAAAAAGATGAATATTTAAATGAAATGATTTTTTTTGAAAACAAAGGAGTCTGGCACACTCCATATAAATGTTTTTCTTGAAAGTTAAAAGATTTGAATCCCACTCACTGAGTAGTTGTACTCACCCCCTCCCTTATACCTCTTTCAGGAAGTCCCGGAAAGCTGAACCTTAAAGGACTTGCGCAATTAAACGCCTGCAAGATTGGTACAACTAATTTAAATTACTATGCAGTTTTGATTTATGATATTCCTGGAAAAAGGTGGAGGTTAACGCCTTACTCTTTACGATTTATAATATAAGGGAAAACCCTTTAGTAAATCGGGAGAGTGGCGGGTTGATCACGGGGATCCGACCAAACCGGGTCGGGGCGTGACATTTTGAAAAGACGAGAAGTACAGAGACCAATACTATCATAGGGACGTAAAGTTAAAAACATCACGAAGTACGTCATGCAGTAAGAGGGATGGGTAAATCCAACTAACTCCGAGAAATACGACTTACATAAGGAATGGTCTATGAGTAAGACATAATGAACTCAAGCATAAAAGGTGAAAACCAAGGAATGAGGAAGGACTCCATGTAGGATGAAAAGACAATCAATGCCAGAATCCGTGGAAGAAAAATGACCGGGAATTCTAGTTTTGAAATTATGGGTGAAAGAAGCCTGGGATGTGAAATGGTGCCTTGGGAAAGAAGGACGTAACAAAAGAGAATGATCGTAGATGTTCAAAGGAAATACTCTAGGCTAAGGTAAATTTCATAGAATGAGGAAAAGGATGGAAATGAGATGAGAATCTTAAATACATGACGAAAGAGATGAACAAAAATAACCGAGAAGAATGTAGGACGAAAGAATAGAAATTTTTTTAACAATAAAAAGTTTAAGCCAACACGCGAATAATGTGAAATAAGTTTTGGGGACAAAACTCCTAAAAGGAAGGGAGAGTTGTAAACCCCGCTCCTTGGAGTTAAGGAAAACTAGGAAAAGAACCGGTCTTACTGAGTGAGGAAACCGAACCGGTTCATAAGCCTATATTTTTGGGGACCAGGAAAGTGAGAGAAATTTTAATTCCCAAGTGACCCAAAGAGGTTCCTAAACATTGGAAAGGAACTTTAGGACAAATTGAGAGAGAGAAACCAAACCGGTTTGGGTGAACCATCCCCGAACCAGCTTAAGAAACTAACTTAGTTTATGAACCGAAACCCATAGAGAGGGGGCAAACCGGGAAATTTAGGGACCCCGAATGGCCAAAGGAGTCATAAAATTCATGAAAAAGGACTTTAGGATGAGTTGAAGATGAAAACCAAACCGGTTCAGGTGAACTGGATCTGAACCGGTTTGGACCGGATTGAACCACTATTGAACCGGATTCTAAATTCATTTTTGTAGGTGGCTTAAAAAATTCAAATTTGAGATTTTAGGCCACCATTGGTTGGAAAATGAATTAAGAAATTTTTAGATATAAAAATTTTGGTAGAATCGATGGTGAACCGACCGGTTTAAGATTTGAACTTGATTCGGACCGGTTCGGAATAGTGTTGTCTTCTTCCTTAAGATGATAGTATTGTTCACTCGCCGAAAAATTGAAGCAACGCCACTGAAGAAGAAATATTTATGTTTAGTACATTTTAGGCCATCAATGTCTATCATAAAGGTGCCAAATGGATGGTAAACGTATCCCCAAGCTCCCTATATAAAGAGCCCTTTCCATTCATCCTCTCAACACTTGAAAAGCTCACTCTCTCTCAACTGCTTAGTTTTCTAGCGAAGTTCGAACTAGAGCTCCGATATAGGGTCATTTCTGAGCCAAAGAAGGTGAGGTCAAGTTCTTTAGAATTAGGGAGAAGTCAGCTACCCGGTGGTGACATCCACTTGTTCCGAGAGTCGCCAAAGAAGCACTAGCGTGATCGAACAGTGAAGTAGCTCCGGTGGACCGAAGCTGCCCTGTTTCGGCCGAGTTAAAATTGGCCAATTCGAGCCCTCCTCAGGGCCAACCAATCTCTCCCAACACTTCCTCTGCCCTCCCACGATTGAATTAGGACCAAAAGTTAAGCCAATTAAGCTCCTCTCTACAATTTCCAACCGGTGTTAGAGAGAGAGTCTGTAGAGTTTAAAGGATAGAATCCTAAGAGTAACCTCAGGAGGAGAGCTACCTACCCATATAGAAAGCTCAGATCGTCGTGCCCTCACCAGTGAGCAATCGAAGCTTTCTGTCTCTATAGTCTGTTTTCCGGCGAAGCTCCGTTTAAGCTCATTCCGATGTTAAAACTTATGATTCAAAATGCTAAGGAATTGAATGAACATGTAGAAACATAATTTCAACTTCAATTTCAACAATAATAAGTGTTTGATTGGGCAATTTGATAAAATCAAATTTGGTTGTGTTAGTAAGTTGAAATTGGGGGAAATTTTAGGGAAATTGGGGATTTAAAAAAAAATTCGAAGGAGCAAAATGTAATTTTCTAAAATTAAGGGTCAATTGGGCATGATAAGAATGTTAGAGGGCCAACTAAGGAATTTTAGAATTTTTGAGGTAAAACTTACCATTTTTGTAAAAGAAGGGCAAAATGGTAATTTTGGAAAAGTTGGGGGACCAAATTGGAAATTCGGGAAATTAAACCCCTTTTTGTGAAATTGAATACATTGAGGTCCCAAGGGGAATTTTAAAAGTTTTGGAACTCAATTTGAGGAAAAACTGGCATTAGGGGTTTAAAGTTAAAGAAAAATAACTTTAGGGACCTAAATGCAAATAAAGGAAAAAAATTGGTTTTTCTCATTCATTTGGAAACGAATGAGGTCTATAAGGCCAAATAATAATGAACAACTATGTTTATTTCGTATAGGGAAAGGAGACATTGGGAACCTAATGGAAGTTGAGCTTGCCAGGGACGGAAACTGACTAAGTGGAAATTCACTGCACAATCGGGTGAGTGACATTTTATATCATACCCGGTTGGGGATGATAAGTATCTCGAATTAAAAACCCACTACTTAGTAGTATTTTAAACATTACAACGTAGAGAAGTGATGTGAAAATGATGCGGAAAAACTACTTACAAGTCGTGAGTAAATCATACCCAGTTGGTATGATAAAGCTTCCTCAGAGGAAGTGGAAAACCCATTCATCAGTTATGAGCATAGATATCCTCATACCCAGTTGGTATGAATGATAGTTAAATTTTTATTTTTTCAAAAGTCCTCTCCTCTGAGTGTGTGCCATTGCTTAAACAATTTGGGAGACCTTATTGATGGGATCTCGAATAGCTCTTATAGGCTGGGGGCCTCGGTTTTGAAACTTGGGGGCTAATATGCCTGATTTTGAAAATCTCAAACATTGGGCCATAGACCAATTGGCATGAGCAGGAGCTCGTAAACAAACATGAGATGTATGCCATAAAACTTAAGTAAATGAATTGTTTGGCAATGGTACCAAGACAAGACAAACATATTTAATCAACTAGTGGTAGTACGACATGACAGGTCTACGGACTAGTCAAGACAAATAGCTGCAGGTTGAGTTGATGGTCGGGGCCGTTGGATTAGTGGCACCATTAAATATAAGGCATGATGTGAAAATACTGATTGTGCATGCACTGTGTGTTCGGGACCTTCAAGATGCCCAAGAGGGGTTGTGATGTGTCCTAGGGCCCTAGACGACATGGTAGATATAAGGGTAGTTTGTCGGACCTGGTGACCTTGCGAAGCAAGACGTAGGTTCAAGTGCACAAGACCAGGATGGGGCCGGGATGAGGTCTCTGTACTCATACGGACATGGAGAATTGATTTCGGGATTGAGGGTAGGATGTCATGTACATCCACTCATTCTCAGGGTAGAAGTGGACGTGTTTTTATCTAGGTAGCCGATAAAGTCGCTCCGATGCCACAAGTGGGTTTAGTGGACGTACTGGCCTACGAATGTGTGTTTGACCTTCATGATGAAGGATGTGTGTTGGGTGATGACATACCGTTATTAATAAGAAATGGTGATAAAAATAAAGATTTGAAATAAAAGAATTTGTGCAAGAAAATAAGGAATCTGACACACTTCAATACAAATCTTTTAATTTTTTTTGAAAACCCATTCACTGAGTTGTAGAAACTCACCCCTCTTTTCTATCACTTTTTCAGGAAAAGAGAAAATGACTAGGAATGCTTAATTTTCCTTAAGCTTGCATTTTATTTGATATATTTCTTTCTATGGAACAAGGTTGAAATTATGCCTGGCTCATCTCGAGTTAAAGAAGGATGAAACTCCTCTTAAACCGAGAGAGCGGCGGATTGTTCACGGGGATCTAACCAAACTAGGTTGGGGCATGACAACTAGAGTGGTACCAAAGCCTAGTTGCCTTGAAACATTATCAATATTATGTTATGATATTAAACAAACTCTAAACTATTGTCAGGAAGGAGAGTCCCTAGGAGATTCGCAGAAAAATCCAATCCTTCCCCTATAATTGTGAAAAAGAAATCCAACCCAAGGGAGGAAGCCGTCCAAAGGTTTTTAAGGGGCAAAAAAAAGGGTGCCTAAGGACATGTTGGAAGACTACCGGAAGCTAGTTGGAACCTTACTATAACTAGAAGGTATTATATACCCTCCTCCTAGACAAGAGGAACCAACATCACCTCCTAGAAGTCCAACCCCTCCTCTTCCAATGACACAACAACCGAAAGGGAATCCCACCAAGGAGGCCCGGGATAACTATTGGGATGCATATGCCACATTCATGAAGGTCCACCAAGTACCTCCACTCACTCAACCTGGCTTAAATCCATCTCAATGGGTGGGGTGGACTTATGAGTGTGAGGTGGAAGTACTAAGGCGATACAGATTGGAGGTCATACATGAAATTTGTCCTATTAAGGAGCACAAATGGACCCTAATCAGTTCCTCAGAGCCTTCTGATCAAGAGTCTCATAATCGTTCTAGTGTTAACTCTAGTTCTATGACCCCAAGGAATTAGAGGGTAGAGAATTCATGTAATAAGCCAAATTATGGCAAGAAAATATTTCATGAATAAATGAAAGTAGAAGTTTGTTAAGCCAAGGGATTTTGTCGTAAGTGCTATCCCTTGACTATTTGCCACTGGTTAAACTATTTTGGAGACCTTATTAATGAGAGCTAGAATAGCTCTAATAGGCCAGGGGCCTCGATTTTGAATTCATAGGGCTCAAGGTCAAGTTTTGAAAACTCGTGCAGTGGGCCTAAGGGTAGTGGGCATGGGCTGAAGCCTGTAAACAAACATTAATGGGAAGAACCATGAAAATTTTTATTGAAAATGGAATCAATTGTGTGATTCGCCACGGTACCAAGTCAAGACCAACATTGCTCGATGGGTTGGCGAGAGCACCTCAGGGTCATGTTGATGGACTGGCCTAGACAAATAGTTGCAAGCCAGGTTGAGTGTCGAGGCCAGTAGAGAGTCGAAACCAAAGAAAATGGCTAAATGATGAAAAATTATTATTTGTGTATACATTCATGGATTCAGGACCATCAAGATGCCCTAGGGGGTAGTGATGGTTTCCAAGGGCCACTGGACGACATGGTGCAGATAAGGGCAGTTCATTATGCGAATTAGTGATGAAGCTTTGGGAGCTTCTTGTGCAAGAGACCGGGGTGCGGTTAGGACGAGATCTCTGTCCTGATATGGACATGAAGTGGATTTCAGGTGTGAGGGTCGAACGTTTGGGATGTCTACTCAGACTCAGGGTAGAAGTCCGAGACTTTTATTTGGGTGGATGGAAAAGTCGTGCTGATACCTAAGTGGGTGCAGTCTGGGACTACACTACGAATGTTTGTACCCTTTGTGATAAAGGGCGTGTGTTTGTTTGTTAAACGCCTGCCGATGCATGTGGATGTGCTAAGAGAGGTAAACACACCTAATTATGAAATTGGAAAAAGGCCTTGTGATTTGAGATAAGCTTTGAAAATGACGTTAAACTTGGGTATGATTTTGAAAAACTAAACCTTTTTGAGAAAACTCAATTCCCAACACATGCTCGTTGAGTTGTAGAAACTCACCCTCCTTTAACCCTTTTAATGAAGGAAGGCAAACCCTTAAGGAATACCTCGAAGCCAAACCCTTAATACAAGGACAAGTATGTAATTTTTAACATATTTAATTTTGTATAATGTTTTCCTTGGAAAATCAGGTAAAGAGGATGCCTGACTTCTCGCAGTTTAGAAGGAAGTGAAATCCTTTATAGAATAAAGGGAGTGGAAGGTTACTCACGGGGATTCGACCAAATCTAATCAGGGCGTGACGACTTGAGTGGTATGAGAGCATGTTTCTTTGAATACATTATAAAGTCTTTATAACATTAGACTTAAGAGACAATATTTAAAATTTTTATATGGCTCCCAAGAAAGGAACCAAGAAAACTAGGACTGATGTCACTAACACCACCCAACACTCTGTCCTCGTAGGAAGACAACCCTAGGAGCTCTCCAATGCTCAAGGCATAGTAGAAGTCCCAAAGGACCAAATGGGGAAGTATCTAGTACCACTAGGGAGTATGGTGCCAGGACATGTTTGGGTCATAGCCCCGAGTACGAACGGAGCCAAGCCTGAAGCCAAGAACGCTAGCAAGGACTTATAACCTTACCAAGGAAGACGTTTATTAAGAAAACAGTAGCTCCAAATCCAATTGGTAACCACCTATTTGTAATAGGGCTAAAACCCCAACATATTGTACTCCTCCATTAATGAAGAACTCTAAATTCCTAAAACCCTATCTAAAACCCTATCTAAAACAATGATATGATCTCAAGACAATAAGACAAGGAGAGTAGTAGGGACGGGGTAGTTAATGAATTGACCATCATAATAATCATGGACTCAAACCCCAACAAACTCTTAGGGAAGTCACCTACCTAACAGAAACCTCCCTTCAACCCAAGGATCGTCGGAGCAGCGAGATCAAATAGTGAAGCAACTCCGTCAGTTCGAAGCTGCCCTATTTTGGCCAATCAGAATTCGACTAATTCAAACCTCCTAAGGTGAAACCAAGCCTCCCCATAGTCCCCACGACAGACCTCCACAGAGGTGAAAGGTAAGCCAATTCAGCCCTCCACCATCGTTGCAAATCGGTTCTAGAGAGAGAAAGTGTTGAACTTCACTAACTAAATTCCCATTGATCTGGACATCAATTGTAGCAATTCTTGATCCTACAAGGACCCTAAGGATGAGAGCTGCCTTTCCATATCAAGAGCTCACTTTGTTGCACCTTCGATGATAAGCTTTCAAAGCTTTCTCTCTCTACATACAATTTTCTGGCAAAGCTCTGTTTGAGCTCGTTTTAGACCCAAATTCTGCAATTCAAAGCTCCATTTGATCCTTCAAAGCTGATTCACTATTTGATTCTACTGGCACTTCTCCAGTTGTCCTCGGGTCAAACGAAGACTAGTGTTAGGTAGCTGACTTCCCCTAGAATCTAAAGTACCCAACCTCACCTTCTGAGGCTAAAAAAAACACCAATATCAGAGCTGTGGTTCGAGCTTTGCTAGAAAACTAAGTAGTTGAGAGAGAATGGAGATTTTAGTTGTGAGGAGGATGAATAGAGATGAGCTCTTTAGATAGGAAGCTCAGGGACTTTGGCATTTTGTTGTGATTTTTGTGTTCTTTGTTATTTTGGAAAGTTTATGGCATTTTATATTTTATTACTATGTTTGGTTTTGTTTAAATTATTTGTGTAAACCTCGCCCTTTTTAGTTAAGAAAAACATGGAAAAGAATCGGATAAACCGAGTAAGAAAATCGAACCGATTCATACAATGTTATATTTATCATTTCTTTATTTCATTTTTTTTTATTTCCTTACATTTTTAGTTTAACTAACAATTTTATGTAATTACTTATACAATTTGTTTATTTATTTATTTTTGTTTTTTTTATTGTTTCATTCTATTTTGAGTCTTTGTAAGTGATACTTACCATTTTTATATATTGAATGATCCCTCCTATTTTGGTAACTTTTATGTTCTAATTACATTTTTGAAGTTTCTTGGTATTTTAAGTGATTTATTCCTATTTATGATATTTTATAAATGTAACTTAATATGATTCGCTGATTGTATATGTGTTTCTTAATTTTGTTTTGAAATTTCTAATATTTTTAGTTTTACTAACTATAATTAGTGATTTTATTACCTTTTGTTTTCAAATTTTTATAGTATTTTTTATTATCACAGACATTTTGGGTTGTTCTTATTTATTTTTCTCATTTTTTGTCTTGAATGATGCCACTTATTTCTAGCATTTTCTTGTGATTTTGTGTGTTACTTAATATTTTTGTTAGTTTATGACATTTTTAAGTATTTTTTTTACTAATTTTAGTTTTTATTTATATTTATTTTTTATAGTAATTTGTATTATGTTTTGTTAGTGAATTTTTATTGTGTAATATTATTTTAAGTTATTTTCAATGATTCTTACCATTTCTTATATCGCAACTATTTTTCTCAAATCATTGTATTTTTTAGCGTTTTTTATTTTTCTGGAAATATATTGTATTTTAAGTATTTATTATTATTTGATTTATTTTTTTGTATGTATCTTATATATATTTCTTATTATATTTATTATTTACTAATGATTTTAGTTTAATATTCTATTTTTTATAATTATTTTTGTTGTTTGCCTTTAAATTTTTTATTTTTAAAGTGTTTCATACTATATTGAGCATTTTTTAGTTTTTCTCACCATTTTTGTATATTGAATGATCCCACCTATTTTAGGCATTTTTTTTGTTCCCCAAAATTGCATAAAAGTCCCCAAAATTTCCAAATTGCACTTTATCTTCTTCCCCAATTCAAGCTTATGAATGTTCAATTCTTACCTCGCCCAATTGACACCCTGCAAGTTCTTAATTTCTTCAATTCTTGCTTTTATTCATCTCATCCAGCTCCTCTCGATCATCCTACACTTCGAATTTATGAATTTAGTTGAGTTTTTCGTCTCGTCGGAGCTTTATCGAAAAATTCACAATAGAGAGAGAAAGCTTGTGTATCTTACAGATGGAGGGGTGGTGGCCAAAGCTTGAGGTGGGTGTAGCTAGAGCTGGTCGAGGGGGACCTAGTAGGACCGAAGCCTACTGCAATTCACTGTTGTCCTGCAGGAATTTGAAGAGAGAACTTTTAGGCGGTACAGCTCTACAACTTAGAAATTCCAACAAGGGGAGGCAAAATTGAGCTTATCAGGGTTTGTAGGGGTGTTATGGATGGTCTTAGACAGTTAGAGATGGCCAATGTTGGTGGCGGAAGGGCCGAGAGGGTCAGGGTTGGGTCGGGCAGGAGCTCGCTATTTCGAGCTCTAGAGCAAATTCACTGTGCGATCCCTTGTGCACTTCTTTGGGCATCCTTCGATCGTTTTGAGAGTGTGTGAAGCTAGAGTACTCTTTCTCGGTTCCAATGCCACCCTTTAGAGATCATTTGGTGGAGATTTCGCCTGTCGTCAAAGCTCTGGTTTGAAACTTGCTGAAAAATGTACTATTCTTCTTCTTCGCTCGATTGTGGGATGCCAAGGATGAATGGAGGGGTGCTCTTTATATAGGGAGCTCGACAACTGTTCAGGCTACCCACTGACGTAAGATTCAACATCCAACTCAGCCGCGCGACCTGACCAGAGAGTTTTTTCGAGTCGTTGGACACTCCAGCTTTTTCGGCATTTCTCTCTCCTCCCTTGTCTCTATCAGCATCTGAAGGTTGAAGATGTTGATGTGGTGGTCGTGCCACGTGGCACGTTGTGATAGTTTTTCTAACGTGGAGTGCCAGCTCGACTACCGTTTCAACTATTGACTCGTTGGCTTGATACGTGGCATCCTGATGGGGTGCCAACTGATCGTTGACCAAACACGCGGCAGCCTCCCATTGGTTGCCCGTGTCTGAGTGGCAACTAACGGGGCACTAGTTGTCCGTTGACCGTTAACTGTTGACCGTGGTCTGTTGTATGTTGATTGTTCCAGTCTGACTGAGTTCATTGTCCAAAATTCAAAAATCAACCGGTTGAGACCTAGTTCAATCGTTTTTTTGAAATTTAAAAATTTCTAAATTTATTTTCAATCTAATGATGGTCTCAATTTCCTAAGTTGACATTTTTAAGCCACATAGAAAAATAAATTTGTGACCTGGTTCATTATAGTTCATCACGATTCAATCCGGTTCGGGTATAGTTCACACCGAGCCGGTCTGGTTCTATCCTTAATTCCACTTCCCGGTTCTTTCTTATAATTTTTTTAAAATTTTGGTTACTTTGGATTTTTCAATTACCCTTGTTAACTATTTTTTTTATTTATTAATTGACTCGTTTCTTCATTCATAAATCTATACCGATCTTTTCCTAGTTTTCTTTGATCCTAGAGGATGGGTTTTACATTAATATTTTTATAATTTTTGAAAAACTACTTTATTTTAAGTACTTATTACTATTTTTTTGTGTTTCTTTAAATATATCTTATAATGTATTGTTGTTCATTTATTTGATTCTAACTATTTTACATATTTCATTACATTTTCGTTTCACTTACTAGTTGTTCTAATTCATTTTGTAATTTGTTTTTGGTTTTAATTGTATTTTTTATTTTATTTTAAGTATTTATTAATACTTGAGGTGTTTCTTTGTAGGTTTATTATAATCTTTTGTTGTTCAATTATTTATTTCTTTTTATTTATGTTATTATCTTACTATTTTTGTTTAACTTACTATTTTTTAATTAATTTTTGATTTGTCTGGAATATTGTTTTTGGTATTTTAACATATTTTGAGTGATCCTTATGATTTTTGTATATTGAATAATCACTCCTATTTTTAGCATTTCTATTTTTATTTATATTATGTTTTTAAGTTTCTTGATATTTTATGCATTTTTTTCATATTTGTGGTGTTTATTATATATATATATATATATATTAAATGATCGCAATTATTTTTATTGTTGCTATATAGTTTTTAGTATTTCTTGTATTTTAAAATTTATTGTATTTTAAGTATTTATTCTTATTTGAGACGTTTATTTGCATGTACATTATATAATATTTTTCTAGTTCTTGTATTTATTTCTTATTATTTTTTTATTTCCTTACATTTTTTAACTTACTATTTTTGTAATTAATTTTGCTGTTTGTATATGATTTTTTTAATTGTTTTGGTGTTTAATCATATGTTGAGTCTTTTTTAGTGATTTCTTCCATTTTTGTATATTGAATTACCCCACCTACTTTTTGCACTTCTTTTTAATTTTTATGTGTTTATTATACTTTAGACTTTCCTGTTATTTTATTCAATTTTTTCTATTTGTGATGTTTATTTTAATGTATAATACCATGTCTTGTGAGTTATTTTGGCTGTTCATAATTTTGTTTTGTAGTTTCGAAAATATTTTGTGTTACTTACTATTTTTTGTGAATTTATTGTATATTTTAAAATTTTTATTATTTTTTATCACATACTTTTTAGATTTATTTTTATTGATTTTTATCATTTTTTATCTTGAATCATCCCACATATTTTTGGTGTTTCGTTATGATTTTTTATGTTTTTTGATTATTTTTGGTGTTTCATCATATTTTAAGTATTTTTTTAGTGATTTCTACCATTTTTATATTGAAAAATTCCACATATTTTTTGTGTTTCTTTTTTTATCTTTACTATGTCTTGTCGGTTATTTAGGCGTTTCTTAATTTTTTTTTGGAGTTTCTAAAATTTTTTATGTTACTTACAATTTTTTAGGATTTTTATTGTTTATTTTTTAATTTATATATATTTTTTATATTGTCACATTCATTTTTGGTTTGTTTTTATTTTTATTTTTGTTGTTTACCTTTGAATTTTTTATTTTTTAAGTGTTTCATACTATATTGAGTATTTTTTTAGTGTTCATTACCATTTTTGTATATTGAATTATCCCACCTATTTTAGGCATTTTTTATTTTGACGTGTTTATTATTTTATTACGTTTTTTGGATTTTATTGGAATTTATGCAATTTTTTTCCTACTTGTGGCATTTATTTGAATTTATCATACTATCTTTTGTTGGTTATTTAAGTATTTCTTAAATTTATTTTGGAGTTTCTAATATTTTTAGTAATTTTGTTTTGGAGTTTCTTACCATTTTTGTGTGTTTAACTATCTCATCTATTTTTTTATATTTCTTTTATTTTTGAGTATTTTTATGATTTATGAAAAATCACATTATTTTAGGTATTTATTATTATTTTTTGGTGTATTTAATTATATCTTACAATGTCTTGTTATTCAATATCTTGTTATTCATTTATTTGATTATTACAATTTTACCTATTTAATTACATTTTTGTTTTAATTATTAGTTTTTCTAATTCATTTTATGTTTTGTTTTTGAGTTTTAATTGTGTTTTTTCTTATTTTATACTATTTTAGATATTTTGAGTGATCCATACTATTTTTGGGTTTTAATTGTATATCGAATCATCCATACTATTTTTGCCATTAATTTATGTTTGTCGAAGTTTCTTAATAGTTTACACATATATTATTATTTATAGTATTTTTTTAAATGCATCTTGCTATTTTTGTTGATAGTTTATGTGTTTCTTATTATTTTTTTATGGTTGCTTGTGTATTTAGTGTTAATTTCTATTTTAGTGATTCACTTGCTATTTATTTTTGAATTTTTATTATAGTTTTTAGTGTTTCATACTAATTTTGGTTATTTGCATTGATTCATACAATTTTTATGTATACAATAATCCTAACTATTTTTGTCGTTTATTTGTATTTTTTACTATTTCATATTATTTTTAGAAATTTATTATTTTGTAATTATTTATTACTATTTGTGATATTTTTTTATGTACTTTACTATGTTTTGTTATTTATTAATTATTATTTTTTGTATTTTCTTACCTTTTTAAGTTCACTTACAATTTTTTTTGTAATTATATTTGTGATTTATTTTTGAATATTTTTGGTGCTTTTGAGTGCTTCATTATATTTTGTATCTTTTTAGGTGTTTTTTTTTCACTATTCTTGTATAATGAACAATCCATAATATTTTTATATCTTTTATGTTTTTGCATTTTTCTTATGTATTTTTGGAGTTTATTGGTATTTTACATATTTATTACTATTTTATAATATTACTATTATGTTTTCTTGTGTGATTAGTGATGATTATTTTTTAATAATTCCCTTGCATTTTTATTTTTATTTTTTACCGTATTTTTAATATGGTATATTATTTTAGGTTGTTTTCTTTGATTTATACCATTTTAATGGTTTGAATAATCCTAACTATTTTTGTCGTTTATTTGTATTTTTAGTGTTTTTATTATTTTTGGTAATTTTATTATTTGAAGTATTTATTACTATTTGTGGTATATCATTGAATGTATTTTATATTATTTTGTTATTCATTTATTAATTTCTTATTATTTTTAGTATTTCTTTATATTGTTAGTTTCATTTACAATTTTTTTATAAATTTATTTATTATTTATTTTTTTGTGTTTACCTACTATTTTAATCTTACTTACTATTTTTTGTAATTCTTTCTACGATTTAATTTAGACAATTTATTATGTTTTTAATTTTTTAAAATTATTTAAAATATTTTTATTGATTCTCGTCACTTTTGCCTTAAATGATCCGAAATATTTTGATTGTTTTGTTGTGATTTTAAGTGTAACTTTTTATTTTTGAAAGTTTATGGCATTTTAAGTATTTATGGAGATGTATGTCCTAATTCGAACACTACAAACATGGGAGCACTATCTGGCCAAAAGAGTTTGTGATTTACACTGATCATAAATCTCTTAAGCACCTCAAGGGGCAACACGAGTTGAACATGCATCACGCTAGGTGGGTAGAGAGTTCATTGAGACATTCCCATATGTGATCAAGTACAAACAAGGTATGAAAAATATAGTTGATGATGTGTTATCCCGAAGGTACGCTATACTTGTAATCCTTGATTCTAAATTACTTGGGTTTGGTTATATTAAGGAATTGTATGCAAAAGATCCTGATTTTTGTGATGTGATTAAAAATTGTACAAATGGTGGGTTAGGAAAATTGTATTTGAGAAATGGGTTCGTTTTTCGAGAAAATAAATTGTGCATCCCTCAATCATCTTTGCGTGAGTTACTTGTTATGGAAGCACATGCTAGAGGACTTATGGGACATTTTGGGATAGCTGAGACTTTGGAAATATTGCATAAACATTCTTTTTGGCCTCACATGAAAGGGATGTTGAGCAAAATATGTTCTCAATGCATTACATGTAAGGAGTCTAAGTCTAGGCAACAACCTAATGTTTGTGGTTGTTGACAGGTTTTCAAAGATGACACACTTTATTTCATGTAATAAAACTGATGATGCCTCGAATATTACCAATTTGTTCTTTAGAGAAGTTGTTAGATTGTATGCTATGCCTAGAACTATTGTTTTTGATCATGATTCTAAATTCTTGAGTTTTTTTGGAAGACTTTATGGGGTAAATTGGGAACAAAATTTTTATTTTCAACAGGTTGTCACCCACAAACTGATGGTCAAACAGAAGCCGTTAATAGAACATTCAGTACTTTATTACATTCTATAATAAAAAAACTTGAAATCATGGGAAGATTGTTTGCCACATGTTGAGTTTGTTTATAATCGTTCTATTCATTCTACGACTAAGTTTTCACCATTTGAGATTGTATATAGTTTTAATCTATTGGCCCCTCTATATTTAACTCCACTTCCTGTTGGTGAGTTAATAAATTTTGATGGAAAGAGAAAGGCAGAGTCCATGAGACAAATGCATGAGAAGACAAATATGCACATTGAAATGCAGACTAAAGCATATGAAAATCAAGCAAATAGGGGTCGTAAAAATATTACGTATTATGCTTTGACACTAATGAAAACTTAATTAACGTGTAGGAAGGAGTGTCCCTAGAAAATTTGCCGTGAAATCAAATCCTCCACACTTGACCATGAAAAAGATGCCTACCCCAGGGAAGCGACTGTTCAATGATTCTTGAAGGGCGAGAATAGAGTGTCAAATGACATGGTTGAGGATTATAGAAAACTCATTGGAGGCCTACTAGAGCTAGAAGGCATTACCTATACTCATCAAAGGCAGGAAGAACATAACCCACCTCCAAGGAGCTCAATACCTCCTCTAGCCCCACAACAACCAGAGAGGACTCCCACTAGGAAAGAGGCTTGGTACAACTATTGAGATGCCTACACCACCTTCATTGTCACGCTCCAACCCGGTTTGGCTGGATCCCCATGAATAACCCGCCGCTCTCTCGGTTCAAGAGGAGTTTCCTCCTTCTTTAACTCGAGATGAGCCAGGCGTAATTTCAACCTTGTTCCCTGGAAAGACATATATCAAATAAAATGCACGCTTAAGGAAAATTAAGCATACCTGATAGAGGGTAAGGCTCGGTGTTATTCCTAATCATTATCTCTTTTCCTGAAAAATGGATAGAAAAGAGGGGTGGGTTTCTACAACTCAGTGAATGGGTTTTCAAAACTTTTAACTTTTAGGAAAAAGATTTGTATTGTAGTGTTCCAGACTCCTTTCTAAAATAAATCCTTTCATTTCAAATCTCGGTTTTTACCACAATTTTCTTATTAATCATGGTGTGTCATCACCCAATACACATCCTTCATCATGAAGGTCAAACACACATTCGCAGGCCAGTACGTCCATTGAACCCACTTGTGGCGTTAGAGTTACTTTACCAGCCACCTAGATAGAAGCACATCCACTTCTACCCTGAGAATGAATGGATCTTCGCGACATCTGACCCTCAATCCTGAAATTAATTCTCTGTGTCCGTCTGAGGATAGAGACCTCATCCTGTCCCCACCCTAGTCTCATGCGCTTGGTGCTACTCCAAGTTTCGCACAATCACCTAGTATGACGAACTGCCCTTATACCATCAGGTCGTCCAAGGCCGTTCGGATGCATCACTACCCCTCTTGGGCATCTTGATGGTCCCGTAATAATAGTGCATGCACAATCAGTATTTTCTTATCATGAAATATAATCTGTAGTGCCACTGGTCTAACGGCCCCGACCCTCAACTCAACCTACAATTGTTTGTCTTGACTAGTCCGTTGACCTGTCATGTCACATTGCCACTGGTTGACTGAGTATGTCAGTCCTGTCTTGGTACCATGGCCAAACAATTCATTTATAAAAGTTTTATGACACATATCTCATGTTTGTTCATGAGCTCCTACTCGTGTCCACTGGCTAATGGCCCACTATTTGAGATTTTCAAAACCGGGCATATTAGCCCCAAGTTCCAAAACCGAGGCCCCCAGCCTATAAGAGCTATTTGAGCTCCAATCAAGAAGGTCTCCCAAATCGTTTAAGCATTGGCATACAGTTAGGGGAGAGCACTTCCAACAAAATATGTTTTCAACTGTCCATCATACCAACCGAGTATGAGGACATCTGCGCTCATAATCGATGAATAGGTTTTCCACTTCCTTCGAGGAAGTTTCATGTCACGCCCCGACCCCGTTTGGTCGGATCCCCATGAACAGCTCGCCACTCTCCTGGTTTATTAAAGGGTTTCCCCTTATAATAATCCATAAAGAGTAAGGTGTCCTTTAAACTTGCACCATTTCCTAGAATAACATAATCAAAATTGAATGAAATTTTAAACTTTACATACTTGTCTTACAGACATCTTAGTTGATGGTCTTTTAGGGTAGGCTTTCCGGGATTTCCTGAAAGGGATATAAGGGATGGGGTGAGTACGACTATTCAGTGAATGAGTTTTTAAAAGTTTACTTTTAACATTTAAGAAAGACATTTATATGGAGTGTGCCAAACTCCTTTCTTTTCAAAAATCCCTTCATTTAAAAATTTGGGTTTTTCCATTATTTCTTAGTTACCGGTGTGTCACCACCCAATACACATCCTTCATCATGAAGGTTACACACATTCGCAAGTCAATATCACTACTGAACCCGCGAGTGGCTTGGGAGCGACTTTTCCTGCCACTCGGATAGAAGTACAATGTAAAACCTGCCCTTTTGAGAATTTACAACTCAAAACTGGTTCACAAACTCGATTATTTCTAAACAGGCAAGTTGGGAATTTACAACTTTCAGGTGATCCAAAGGGTTAATTAAACCTTGGAAAAGAAACTTAAGAAAAATTAGAAAACAAAAACCAAAATGGTTCAGGTGAACTAGATTCCATAAGAACTTTAAAGTTAAGCGTGCTTGCCTGAGAGTAGTGTGAGGATGGATAACCTCCTGGGAAGTATGAAATTTTTTTGCAACCCGAAATTTCGGTCAAAAATTTGTATGTATGCCTTATCATAAAAAAACCATAAATTAATATATATTTAATTATGTTAATTAATACCAATAATTTAATACCTAAATTAAATTATTGGAATTAATACAAATAATTTAATACCAAAATTAAATTATTGGAATTAATACCAAAATTTTAATTATTGGAATTAATACCAATAATTTATGGCAATATTAATACTAGTAATAAATCTCACCCATTTAATACACGGGCTTTACGCCTATATAAAGAGCTCATCCCCATTTCATTCTCCTCGCACCTGAACATTTCTCTCTCTCTCTCTACTGCTCCATTTCTCGGTAAAGCTCGAACTAGAGCTTCGACTTGAACAAATGTTGGGCTCTTTAGAACCAGGGAGAAGACAACTATCAAATAGCAAACTCCAGTCAATTCGAGAATCGTTGGAGAAGCGCCGGCGTGATAGAATAGTGATGCAGCTCCGGCGAACCAAAGCTACCCTATTTCGGCCAAGCTGAAATCAGCCATTTCAAGCCTTGCTCAGGCCAATCCAAGCTCTCCCAACACTTCCTTAGCCTTTCCACGGCCGAATTAGGACCGAAAGGTAAGCCAATTCGGCTCCCCTTTATAATTTTTTATTAGTGCTAGAGAGAGAGTCGATCGAATTTCAATGATGAAATTCTAATCCGATTCCACATCAATTGATGCGATTCTTGATTCTAGGATGAACCTCAAAATGAGAGCTATCTGTCCAGATTTAAAGCTCGAACCGTCGTGCCTTCACCGGTGAGTAATCGAAGCTTTCTCTCTCTATAGTTCATTTTTTGGCGAAGCTCCGTTTGAGCTCGTCCTGGTATTAAAACTTGTGATTCACATTTTTGAAGAATCGTATGAACATGTAGAAACTCAATTTCAACAATTAGAAACGTTTGATGGGTCAATTTGATGAAATCAAATTTGGCTGTGTTAAGAAGTTGGAATTGGGGGAAAATTGGGGATTTTCGAAATTCAAAGGACCAAAATAAAATTTTATGAAATTGAGGGTCAATTGGGCATGAAAATAATGTTTGAGGACCAATTGAGGAATTTTTAAAATTTTGGGGCAAAATTTACCATTTTTGTAAAGGAAGGGAAAAATGGTAATTTTGGAAAAGTTGGGGGACCAAATTGGAAATTTGGGAAATTAAATCCCTTTTTGTGAAATGGAATAAATTGAGGCCCTATGATAAATTTTAGAAGTTTCGGGACTCAATTTGAGGAAAAACCGGCATTTGGGACTTAAAGTTTAAGAGAAATAACTTTAGGGACCTAATTGCAAATAAATGAAAGTTTGACTTTCTCATTCATTTGGAATGAACGAAGGTGATTAGGCCGAAGGATAATGAACCAAGATGTTCATATCGTGTAGGAACGTGAAATATCGGGAACGCCAGGAAGGACAAGCTCGCGTGAATACAAAGAACCAGTCTAGTGTAATTCACGGCATTAACGGGTGAGTGGGTTTACTAACATCATACCCGGTTGGGATGATGAGCACAACTTAAAGATAAAAACCATTTAACGGTTGTGAGTGGAAATTTTATGTCATACCCAGTAAGGAATGATAAGCATCTCGGTACAAAAACCCACTATTTATTGGTATTTTAATCATCACCACTTAGAGAAAGTGATATGAAAATTATGCGGAAAAACTACTTACCGGTTGTAAGTAGATCATACTTGGTTGGTATGATGAGACTTCCTCGAAGGAAGTTGAAAACCCGTTCATCGGTTATGAATGGAGATGTCCTTATACCGGTTGGTATAATGGACAGTGAAAACCTATTTTGTTGGAAGTGTTCTCCCCTGATTGTGTGCCAATGCTTAAACTATTTGGGAGACCTTTTTGATGGGAGCTCGAATTGCTCTTATAGGCCGGTGGCCTCGATTTTGGAACTTGCGGTCTATAATGCCCAGTTTTTTGAAAATCTCGTACAGTGGACCCAAGGCCAGTTGGCACGAGCAGTAGCTCGTAAACGAACATGATATATGTGCCATAAAACTTAATAAGGCCTGATAACTATTATTGTAAGCAAATTCCACTAGGCACAAGTATTCTTCCCAGCCTTTGTTCATGGCGAGTAGGCATGCTCTTAGCATGTCCTCCAAGTACTAAATACTAAGTACTTATACTACCCATCTGTCAATCCCATTTCTTATGACTTGTACTAAGTACTTGAACACTTCCAAACTTATAAATCCACAATATTTCTCTAATTTATCTAATATGGGCCCAGTAAGGGGTGGGCTCAATTCTTATGACTTTTAAATAATGGAACACTTCCAATTATATAAATTCACAATAGTGTTTTTTGTTATCCAATGTGGAATCGTATTCTAAAAAAAAATCCTAAAAAGCCAAAAAAATCCTAAAAACACTAAAAATCCCTAAAACCCATAAAATCCTAAAATACCCTAAAAACCATTAAAAAACCTAAAAACCCCTAAAAACCTTAAAAGACACTAAAATCCCTAAAAAAACACTAAAAAACCTAAAACCCCCAAAAATTATAAAACCCAAAAAAACCATAAAAATCCTAAAACACCCTAAAAACCCTAAACAACCATAAAAAAACATAAAAATCCAAAAAAACCTTTAAAAAACTTATATACCCTTAAAACCCTAAAAAACCTAAAACCCTAAAATCCCAAAAAAAATCCCTAAAAACCCAAAAGATACTAAAAAAACTTAAAAAAAACCCTAAAACTCAAAAAACTCTAAAAACCCTAAAATACCCTAAAATCCATAAAGCTACCAAAAAGCTAAAAATCCTAAAACCATGAAACACTAAAAACTAAAAACTAAAAAAAACCCTAAAATTCTAAAAAAAACCCTAAAAAATTGTAAAACCTCTAAAAACCCTAGGAATCCTAAAAGCACTAAAAAAACCTAAAAAAAATGCTTCAAAAACCTTAAAAAATCCTTAAAACCTCTAAAAAACCCTTAAAACCCAAATAACCCATAAAAACCCTAAAAATTCTAAAAAACCATAAAAGCCCTTAAAAACCCTAAAAAACTATAAACCCCTTAAAACAAAAAAAACACTAAAAAACCCCTAAAACCCCTTAAAACTCTTATAAAACCCTAAAAGCCCTTAAAAACTCTAAAAAAAACCCTAAAAAATCATTTCTCTCTTCTCCCACTCCCTCCCTCCTCCCCCTCTCGCTCTACCTCTGGCTTTCTCCGTCTTCCCTTTCTTCCTCTCTCTACATTTCTCTCCCCCTCTCTCCTTCTTTCTCCAACTACCTCTATCTCTCCCATCTCACTCTTCCTCTCTCCCTCTTTCGATCTCTCCCTCTCTTCCTCTCTCTTACCCTCTCTCTACCCCACTCCCTCCACTAAGATAATATTATGGGTCGATAAGGGGTCGTGCCCATACCTTATGACTTGTACTATGAAGTGGAACACTTGCAAACTTATAAATGTGCAACATTTCTATATTTTATCTAACGTGGGATGATAATGGGTCGGACCCACTTCTCTCTCCCTCTCTCCATCTATATCCCTCTATCTCTTCCCCTTTGAGATAATATTATGGGCCAATAAGGGGTGTGGCCCATTTTTTAATGGTGTTTTACTCTTTTTAGGGTTTTTGAGAATATGATCTCACATTGGATAAAATAGAGAAGTGTTGTGAATTTATAAGATTGGAAGCTTTCCACTACTTATAAGTTTTAATAGAATGTTTTTTAGGGGTTTTAGGGTTTTTATGGCATTTTAGGGTTTTAGGGCTTCTTTTAGGGGTTTTAAAGGTTTTTTAAGGGTTTAGGTTTTATGAGGGATTTTAGGTTATTACGTTTTTCGGGGTTTTAGTGTTTTTAATGCTTGTTTAAGGTTTTTAGGGGGTTTTAGTGTTTTATAGTTATTTTTGTGTTTTTAGGGTTTTTTAGGGTTTATATGGTGTTTTTAGGGTTTTTTTTAAAGTGTTTTATTAGGTGGTTTAGGTTTTTTTTTGTTTTTAGGGTATTTTTCAAATTTTGAGGGTTTGTAGGGGTTTTTAGAGATTTTTAAGGGACTTTACGGTTTTACAATTTTTGGGTTTTTAGTGTTTCTAGGAGTTTTATGGTTTTTTTAAAGTGTTTTTGGGGTTTTTTTTTAGGGGGGTGGGGGGGGGGGGTTTAGAGTTTTTCAAGAATATTATCCCACATTGGATAAAATAGATAAGCGTTTTTATTTTATAAGGTTGGAAGTGTTCTATTACATACTAGTTATAAGAATTTGGCTCAACCCCTTATTTGCGCATAATATTATATTATAGGGGGAGAGATAGAAATGTGCCCAACCCCTTACTTTCACAATTCAAGTACAAAAAGATGGAATATACCTTGTTTATGTGAGAAACAAGATATGAGATATGTAGACGCCACATCACATGTAATAACCTAATAAGTTCAAAAGTTTTTTAAAGAGAGAAAGAAGACAAAACCTTAAAAAATTGAATTTCAAAAGTTTCTCCTCCAATTTTCTGGAGTGTGTCTTTTATAGGCACATATAACAAATGAATAGCTTAAAAATAAGAAAAAATGTCATATGGTTATATGCCAACCAATCACTTCTCATCAAATGTAAATATCTATTATATTTAAATAACTGCTTTAAAATTTTGAATTTAACTAATATTATCATTTAACGTCCTAGAATATTTACATATTAATAAATCTCTCAGTATTAATTAAATATAGACCTTCTCTTGGCCTTTTCTTGGGCTCTTCTATTGAGCTTCCAAATAGATTTTCTTCAATCTATTTAATCAGCCCATATAAAGTTTATTTGAATCTTTTAATCTTACCCTTGTCATTGGGCCCTCTTGCAGTCTCAAATGACCATTAATCTCATTTGGTGACAAACTGTTCAGCTCCATTACAGGTTTCGTTGATTGAACTTATGAATTTGTAGTCTCTTTAGTTGGATTCACATAACAAATAATCCAAAAAAACTGTAAAAACCCTAAAAAACACTAAAAATCCCAAAAAAAACCATTAAAACACTAAAAACTCTAAATAAACCTGAAAACCCCAAAAACCTTTAAAAACTATAAAAAAATATTTAAAACCCAAAAAAGATTAAAAAAACACTAAATACTCTAAAAACTCTAAAAACCATCTCTCTCTTCTTCCTCTAAAAACACTAAACACTAAATACCCTAAATGATTCATTAAACTGTGGAAAAGAAATTTAAGAAACTTCAGAAAATAAAAACTAAATTGGTTTAGGTGAATTTTAAAGTTAAGCGTGCTTACCCGAGAGTAGTGTGAGGATGGGTGACCTCCTGGGAAGTATTAATATTTTTTTGTAACCCAAATTTTCGGTCAAAACTTTTTATGTACGCCTTATTATGAATAACCATAAATTAATATATATTTAATTATTATAATTAATACCAATACTTTAATACCTAAATTAATATGTAGACACCACACCTCCGATGGTAAGCTTTCGAAGCTTTCTCTCTCTACGAACATTTTTTCGGTGAAGCTCCGTTTGAGCTCATTTCAGACTCAAATCATGTAATTCAAAGCTCAATTTAATTGTATGGAAGTATAGAAACTGATCCAAACCATCAATTGGAGCAATTAACCCCGATTGAATAGCCAATTTAAAGAAATCAAATTCGGTCAGTTTGAAGGGTAGAAATTGGGGGAAATTGTGAATTTCAAAAAATTGAGGGACCTTCATGCAATTTCTCAAAATTGAAGGACAATTGGCAATGAGAAAGATGATAGGGACCAATTAGTCAATTTTTGAAACATTTGGGGCCAAATTGCTATGTTTGGAAAGTATCGGTACAATCATAATTTTTGAAAAATTAGGGACCAAATTAGAAATTTGGAAAACTTGAGCCCCTTACACAATTTTGAGTAAATTGAGGACCCAAAGGGAATTTTGGAAGCCTTGGGTCTCAATTTGGGGAAAAGTTAGCATTAGGGACCTGAAGTTAAGGAAAATGAACTTTAGGGACCTAAGTGCAATAAACCAAGATTTGGGCCTAGTCGCCCATACGTGAGAAAAAGTAGGGATGTCATGCCAAACCTTTCCTGATAATGATACCCAAATCGTGTAGGGAAACTTGGGACCAGAACACAAGTAAGAGAGCTAGCATGAACGTGGAAAACTGACTGGGGATGAACACATCATAATCATCAGATGAGCGGGCTTAATTATACATCATACCCGGTTGGGATGGTGAGTACTTTAGAAATGAAAAACCACTTATGAGTGTGATTATTTCACATCATACCCGATTGGTATGATGAGTTTCCTTGAGAAAAGAAGAAACCCGCCTACTAATTGTAAGCGGAGATATCATCACACCCGCTTGGTGTGATGAGTTAAAAATGAATTTTTGTCAGAAGTGCTCTCCCCTAATTGTGAGCTAATGCATAAAACATTTGAGATACCTTTGTGACGGGAGCTAAAACAGCTCAGATAGGCTAGGGTCTCGATTTTTTAACTCTTGGGGCTAAATGCCCAATTTTGGGAAAACGTATGCAGTGGGCCCAAGGCTAGTGGGCACGAGCAGAAGCTTATAAACAAACTTGATTAAGAAGAGACATGAAAATTTCTAATGAAATTGTTTGTGTTATTTCACCACGGTACTAAGTTAGGACTGACAGTGCTCGATGGACTGGCAGTAGTGCGTCACGGCTAGGTCGTTGGACCGACCTAGATAAACAGTTGCAGGTTAGGTTGAAAGTTGGGGTCGTTGGACCATTGGCACCAAAGATAATGACTATATATGAAAATCTCTTGTTTGTGCATGCACTTGTGGTATGGGAGCATAAATATGCCCTAGGGGGTAGTGATGGGTCCTAAGGGCTATTGGACGACATGGTGGAGATAAGGGCAGTTCATCATGCTAGTCGGTCATGAAGCTCTGTAAGCTTCTTGCGCACGAGACCGAGATGGGGTCGGGATGAGGTCTCTGTCCTCATACGAATACGAAGTGGCATTTAGGTCTGAGGGTCGAATGTCTAGGACATCCACTCAGACCCAGGGTAGAAGTGGACGAGCTTCAATGTTGTCGGATGGTAAAGATGCTCTGATCCACAAGTGGGTGCAGTGGACGGGATGCACCTGTGAATGTGTGTACCCTTCTTGATGAAGGACATGTGTTTGTTTGCTAAACACCTCTCGAGGAAAAGGGATAGGCTAAGAGAGCTAAAGACACCAAATATAAAAATGGAAAAAGGTTTTGAAAACCTGAATTTGAGGAAAATCCTTTTTAAAGAAAATGATAACCTTGGCATGGTTTGTATAAGCTAAAAATGTTTTGAAAACTCACTCCCAACACCCGCTCATTGAGTTCTATGATGATAGGGATATGTTCACTCACAATCGATAAGTGGTTTTCCATTTCAAAATAGTATTCACCACCCAAACTAGGTATGATGTATAAAATTTCCCACTCACAGTCGTCTTTCAATTTAAAATGTGCTTATAATCCCAATCGGGTATGACATTAGTATGCCCACTCACCCGATGATTGTGACGTGTTTGTTCCCAATCGTCTTTCCAAGTCCAAGTCGTGATCCCCTTTGTTCACATTCTGGTCCAAAGTGTCCCTACACGATTTGAGCATCCTTATAAGGATGGGCTTGACATGAAAGCCTTATTATTCTAACATATTGGCAATTAGGCCCAAATATTTGGTTTCACTGCACATAGGCCCCTAAAGTTCATACTCCTTGACTTTAGGTCCTCAAATGCTAATTTTTTCTCTATTAAGTCCCTAGGTTTTCCAATATCCTCCTTGGGTCCTTAATTTACTCAAAATTGTAATCATAACTTCATATTTCCCAAATTTCCAATAGGTCCCTCAATTTTTCAAAAATTACCAATTGGCCCAAAACTTACCAAAAATGGCCAATTGGTCCCCATTCATTCAAAAATGACCAAGTGATCCTCCAATACCTTCTTCTTTACCAATTGACCCTCAATTTTGGAAAAATTGTACTAAGGTCCTTCAATTTTTTGAAATCCCCAATTTTCCCCAAAATGTACCCCAATTTCATCCCTTTCTACTTACCGAATTTTATTTTTTCAAATTGGCCTTTCAAATGGGGTTAATTGCTCCAATTCATGATGTCAAATGGTCCCTTCACTTTCATAGGATCCAATTGAGCTTTGAATTGGGGGTTTTTGTGTCCGAAACGAGCTCAAATGGAGCCTTATCGGAAAATTGAAGGTAGAGAGAGAAAGCTCCGAGAACTTATTGTCGAAGGTGCAGTAGTCTGAGCTCTTAATTTGGGAAGGTAGCTCTCATCCTCAAGGTCCTTCTAGTATCAAGAATTGCAACAATTCATATCAGTATCAGTGGTAATTTGGTTGATAAAATTCAGCATTTTCTTTCTCTAGAATCGAATTGCTCTAACAAAGAAGAGTCGAATTTGCTTACCTTTTCCCTCTGGTAGGGTCGTGTGATGGCTGTAGGGGCTAAGGGAGGACTTGATTTAGCCACAGGAGGTCTCAATTGGTTGAATTCAAATCAAGCAAAATAGGGCAGCTTCGGGACCGATAGAGCTGATTCACTGTTTGGACTCGTCGGCGCTTCTCCGACGATCTCCTGGTCGAGTGGAGGTTGCCGTCAAGTAGCAAACTTCCCCCAGAGTCTATATGACATGAATTTGCCTTCTAAGGTTGAGATAAGTTCCCAAGTCAGAGCTATGGTTCATCAAAAAATGGAGCACTTCTCCTTTTTTAAAGATTTGAGGTATGTGGAGGATGAATGGGTGGGAGCTCTTTGTATAGGGAGCTCGTGGACCCTCTACTCTACTAGTTTTCATATTGGGCGAGATTATCATCATCGGAAAATGCCATAATCGGAGGGAATATTCCCTCGTTGAAAAAGGAAAGTATTATTGCCTTAATGAATAGTGCTGTCATTCTAAGGAAGATAATGACATTGTTCATTGACCAGTCCAGTCCTACGGGGTTCGGTGATGAAAATCAGCCAGTTCAGGTCCAATTCAATCAGTTTTCTAAAAATTTAAAATTTCTAAATTAATCTAATTTTTTTCTATCTAGTGGTGGCCCCAATTCTCCAAATTGATATTTTTAAGCCTCATAGAAAAATAAATTTTCAAATCCTATTCACCATGGTTCAACCCAGTTCAATCCAATTCAGGTCCGATTCACAATGAATATCATGCCCCAACCTAGTTTGGTCGGATCCTTGTGAGCAACCCGCCACTCCCTTTGGTTAAAGAAGGATTTTACTTCCTTCTAAATCATGAGAAGTTAGGAATCCTTTTACTTGACATTTCTATAATAACATTATACAAAACTTAATGTGTTAACAACTTTATATACATGTCTTAAGGGTTTGGTTTTGAGGTATTCCTTAAGGTTTGTTTTCCCTCCTAAAAATGGGTTAAAGGGAGGGGGTAAGTTTCTACAACTCAGTGAGTAGGTGTTTTGGAAATGAGTTTAAAAAACACTTAGTTTATCAAAATCTTTAGCACACTGTCCTTTAAAAACATTTCATCCTTTTTAAGCCTTTGTTTGTTTAGCTTTTTTAGCACATATCCTTTCCTCGAGAGGTGTTTAACAAACAAACACACACCCTTTAACATAAAAAGTACACAAATTTGTCAGTGTAGGACACCTACTTATGGATCAGAGAATCTTTATCGTCCACCATGATAGAAGTCCCATACTTCTAAGTTGAGTCTGAGCAATGTCCCCAATGTTAGGCCCTCAAACTCCACATAAGTTTGTGTCCGTATGAGAATGAAACCTCAACCTACACCCTCCCCGATCTCAATGCACAAGAATCCCCAATACAATAGCTTCATGACTAACTAGCATGATGAGGAAGCCCCACCACAGTAGCTCCTC
The DNA here is from genome assembly GCA_030064435.1 of Trapa incisa. Taxonomy (NCBI): domain Eukaryota; kingdom Viridiplantae; phylum Streptophyta; class Magnoliopsida; order Myrtales; family Lythraceae; genus Trapa; species Trapa incisa. Next base: position 13,222,550 of record CM057777.1, read on the forward strand.
TGTCACGCCCTGACCTGGTTTGGTTGGATCTCGTGAGCAACCGTCCACTCTCCTAGTTTATTAAGAGTTTTCCCCCTCTCTAAATCGTGAGGAGTAATGCATCCTTTTCACCTATATCTTTCCTGGAATAACATTAATCAAAATTGAATATATAAACCATACATACCTGTCTTGCAGGTTCAACTATCGGAAAGTCTTTAAGTGGGTTTTCCCTGTGTTATCTAAAAAGGGGTAAAGGGAAGGGATGGGTTCGATAACTCTGTGAATGGGTGTTGGGAGAGAGTGTTCATAATTAAAACATCTTTAATCGGAGTGTGTCGGACTCCTTATTTCTTTAAAAAATATTCTTTCCTTAAATTCCGGGTTTTTCAAATCATTTTTCTCATTTCCACATTGGAAGTGTTTAACAATCAACACGCGCCCTTCATTAGGAAGGGAATCACACATTTGTAGGGCAGCCCATCCACTGCACCCACTTGTACCATCGGAGCGACTTTACCGGCCACATACATAGAAGCTCGTCCACTTCTACCCAGGGAATGAGTGGATGTTCACGAAATTCGACCCTCATAATCGAAATCAACTCTGTGTACGTATGAGGATAGAGACCTCATCTCGACCCCACCCCAGCCTCATGCGCATGAAGCTACGTCGAGCTTCCCTGATTGTTGGCATGAAAAACTGCCCATATCTCCACCATGCCATCCAAAAGCCCCAAGGATGCATCACTACCCCTCTTAGGCACCTTGATGGTCCTGAACCTCAAGTGCATGCACAAACAATAATTTTTCCACAATGCCATTTGTCACGCCCCTACCTGATTTGGTCGGATCCCTGTGATCAACTCGCCACTCTCCCAGTTTATTAAAGGGTTTTCCCTTATTGTAAACTGTAAATAGTAAGGCATCCTTTAACCTGCACCTTTTTCCTGGAATAGCATAATCAAAACTACATGAAATTTTAAACTTTACATACCTGTCTTACAGGCGTCTTAGTTGATGGTCTTTAAGGGTAGGCTTTTCAGGATTTCCTGAAAGGGATATAAGGGAGGGGGTGAGTATGACTACTCAGTGAATGGGTTTTCAAAGGTCTACTTTTAACTTTTAAGAAAAAAAATATTTATATGGAGTGTGCCAGACTCCTTTCTTTTTCAAAAATCCCTTCATTTAAAAATTTGGGTTTTTCCATCATTTCTTAGTTACCACGGTGTGTCATCACCCAACACACATCCTTCATCATGAACGTTACAAGTCCATATCACTATTAAACCCTCTAGTGGCTTCGAAGCGACTTTTCCTGCCACCCGAATAGAAGCACAACCACTTCTACCCTGGCAATGAGTGGATGTACGCGACATCCGACCCTTAATCTCGAAATCGCTTCTTTGTGTCCATATGAGGACAGAGACCTCATCCCGTCCCCATCCTGGTCTCATGAACTTGGTGCTACTCCAAATTTTGCACAGACACCTAAAACGACGATCTGCTCGTATACTCACCGAGTCGTCCAAGGCCCTTAGGACACATCACTACCCCTCATGGGCGTCTTGATGATCCTGTACTCATAGTGCATGCACAAACAAAGTTTTCTTAAATTGCCATGTAATATGTGGTGCCATTTGTCCCAACAGCCCCGACTCTCAACTCAACCCGTAGTTGTTTGTCTTAACCGGTCGTCGACCTATCATGTCTCACTGCCGCTAGTTGACTAAGCATGTCGGTCCTATCTTGGTACCATGGCCAAACAATTCACTTTATTAAGTTTTATGGCACATATATCATGTTCATTTATGAGCTCCTGCTCGTGCCAACTAGCCTTGGGCCCACTATACAAGTTTTTCAAAATCGGGCATTTAGCCCCCAAGTTCAAAAACCGAGGCCCCCGACCTATAAGAGCTATTGAGCTCCCATCGAGAAGATCTCCCAAATAGTTTAAGCATTGGCACACAGTAAGGGGAGAACACTTCTAACAAAATAGGTTTTTACTGTCCATTATACCAACTGGTATAAGGATATCTCCAATCATAAATGATGAACGCGTTTTCAACTTCCTTCGAGGAAGTCTCATCATACCAACCGGGTATGATCTACTTACAACTATTAAGTAGTTTTTCTGCATAATTTTTACATCACTTTCTCTAAGTGGTGATGATTAAAATACCACTAAACAGTGAGTTTTTATACCGAGGCACTTATCATTCCCAATCGGGTATGATATATATAATCCCACTCACACCCAGTAAGTGGTTTTTAATTTAAGTTGTGCTCATCATCCCAACCGAGTATGATGTTAGTAAACCCACTCACCCGTTAATGCCATGAATTTCACTTAGATCGGTTCTTTGTATTCACACGAGCTTGTCCTTGCTGGCGTTCCCGGTACTTCGTGTTTCTACACGATATGAACATTTCGGTTCATTATCCTTCGACTTAAAATAGCCTTCATTCATTCCAAATAAATGAGAAAGTCAAACTTTCATTTATTTGCAATTTGGTCCCTAAAGTTATTTCTCTTAAACTTAAGTTCCTAATGCCAGTTTTTCCTCAAATTGAGTCCTGAAACTTTTAAAATTTATCAAGGGACCTCAATTTATTCCATTTCATGAAAAAGGGATTAATTTCTCAAATTTCCAATTTGGTCCCCCAAATTTTCCAAAATTACCATTTTGCCCTTCCTTTACAAAAATGGTAAATTTCACCTCCAAAATTCTAAAATTCCTCAAATGGGTCCTATAACATTTTTATCATACCCAATTGACCCTCGATTTTAGGAAATTGCATTTTGGTCCTTCGAATCTTTGAAAATCCCCAATTTTCCCCAATTCCAGCTTCTTAACACAGTCAAATTTGATTTAATTAAATTAATCAATCAAACATTTCCAATTGTTGAAATTGAGTTTCTACATGTTCATACGATTCCATAGACCTTTGAATCGCAAGTTTTAATGCCGGAACGAGCTCAAATGAAGCTTCGCCGAAAAATGAACTATAGAGAGAGAAAGCTTCGATTACTCACTGGTGATGGCACGTCGATCCGAGCTTTCGATCTGGGCAGATAGCTCTCATCCTAAGGTTCATCCTAGAATCAAGAATCACATCAATTGATGTCAAATTGAGTTAGAATTTCATCATTGAAATTTTGTCGATTCTCTCTCTAGCACCGGCCAAAAATTGCAGTGTGGAGCCAAATTGGCTTACCTTTCAGTCCTAATTTGGCCACAGGAGGGCTGAGGAAGTGTTGGGAGGGCTTGGTTTATCCTGAGGAGGGCTCAAAATGACTGATTTTAGCTTGGCCGAAATAGGGCAGCTTCGGTCCGCCAGAGTTGCTTCACTGTTCCATCATGCCGACGCTTCTCCAGTGATTCTCAGATTGACTGGAGTTTGCTATCAGATAGCTAACTTCTTCCTTGTTCTAAAGAGCCCAACCTCTCCTTCCGAGGTTAAGAAAAATGTTCAAATCGAAGCTCTAGTTCGAGATTCACCAGGAAATGGAGCAGTAGAGAGAGAGAGAGAGGTGTTTGGGTGGAGGAGAACGAATGGGGATGACCTCTTTATATAGGGTTAAAATCGTGTATTAAATGTGAGAGATTTATTACTAGTATATATATTGTCATAAATTATTGGTATTAATTACAATAATTAAATATATATTAATTTATGACAATTTTTTATAAGGCGTATATTCGCATAAAAATTTTTTACCGAAATTTCGGGTTACAAAAAAATCATACTTCTTAGGAGGGCGCCCATCGTCGCACTACTCTTGGGCAAGCACGCTTAACTTTAGAATTCTTATTGGATCTCGTTCACCCAAACCAATTTGATTTTTCTCTTCTAATTTGTCTTAAGTTTCTTTTCCAAGATTTAATGAACCCTTTGGATCATTCGGAAGTAAATTTCCAAATTACTTGTTCCCAAATGATTGGTTTCGTGAACCGATTCGGTTTTTCTCACTCGGTTTGACCGGTTCTTTTCCCGATTTTCTCTAACTCAAAAGGGTGGAGTTTACACCATTTATCTTTGGTGCCACTGGTCCAATGGCCCTTACCCTCAACTCGACCTACAGCAGTTTTTCTAGAATGGTCCATCGACCTAGCCCTGACGCACTGTCGCCAATCCATCGAGTATGTCGGTCCAATCATTTAGAATTTTCGTGGCATAAATAGATCATGTTTGTTTACGAGCTCCTACTCATGCCAACTAGCCTTGGGACCATTGTACGTGACTTTCCAAAACCGAGCATTTTAGCCCTCAAGTTCCAAAACTAAGGACTCTGACCTATATGAGTTGTTCTATCTCTCATCAAGAAGGTCTACAAAAATTTTTAAGAATTGGAACATAGTCAAGGGAGAACACTTCTAACAAAATAAACTTTCAATCCATCACATCAACCGAGTGTGATGACATCTCCGCTTACAAATGGTAAGCGAGTTTTCTCCTTCCTTTGAGGAAGTCCATCATACAAACCAGGTATGATCTCTCTACTTACAACTGCTAATTAGTTTTTCCACGTAGTTCTCACATCACTCCAACCCGGTGTGGTGTTAAAATTCCACATAGAAGTGGTTTTTCATTTTCGAAGTGCTCATCATCCCAAGAGGTAAGTGGTTTTTAACTTAAAATCAAGCTCATCATCCCAACCAGATATGACGTTAGTAAGCCCACTCACCCATTAATCGTGATGTGTTCGTCCTCAGTTGATTTTCCCTAGTCGACGCGAGCTTCTCCTACTGGCATTCTAATCCTTCATGATCCTACATTATTTGGACAACCTTATCTATTAATACTTGGCATAACAGCATTCGTTCCTCATGTATGAACGACTAAACTCAAAATTTCCAATTAATTGCACTTAGGTCCCTAAAGTTCATTTTCCTTGACTTGAGGTTCCTAATGCTAACTTTTCCCCAAAATTGAGTTTCGAAACTTCCAAAAATCTCTTCGGGTCCTCAATTTACTGAAAATTGTTAAACGGGCTCAAGTTTTCCATATTTTCAATTTGGTCCCCAACTTTTCAAAAATTACCATTATGCCCAACATTACAAAAATGGCAATTTGACCCTAATAAATTCCAAAAATTGACCAATTGGTCCTCCAATATCCTTTCCATGGTCAATTGGCCCTTAATTTTGGGAAATTGCAATTTAGTCCATCAATTGTATGAATTCCCCAATAATTCCCCAATTTCTCCCCTTTCAAACTGGCCTAATTTGATTTCATCAAATTGACCATTCAATCAGGGTTATTTGCTCCAATTGAAGGTATGGATCAATTTCTACACTTCCATATGATTCATTTGAGCTTTGAACTGTGTCATTTGGATATGAATTGAGCTTAAACGAAACTTTGTTAGAAAACTGAATGTAGAGAGAGAAAGCTTTGAAAGCTTACCGTCGGAGGTGCGGTGGTCCGATCTCTCTATTGGAGAAGATAGCTCTCTTTCTAAGGTATCTTCTAGGATCAAGAATTCCTACAATTGATCTCTAATTTAGGGAGAATTTCGTCAGTGAAATTCTATAGTTTCTCTCTCTATCTTCGACCTACAACGACTAAGTATAGTCGAATTGGCTTACCTTTCAGCTCAGTTGAGGTCGTCTAAGGATTGTGGGGATGTTGAGAGAGCTTGGTTTGGCCAGAAGATGGCTGAATTTGGTCATTTTCAGGTCGGACGAAATAGGGCAGCTTTGGTTCGCCGAAGCTGCTTCACTATTTGATTATGTTGGTGCTTTTCCAGTGGTCCTCGGATCGAATGGAGACTACCTCGGGTAGCTAAATTCTATTCGAATCTAAGGAACACAACATCACCTTCTAAGGCTTAGAAAAATCTCAATGTCAGAGCTCTTGTTCGAGCTTTACCGGAAAATTGGGTAGTTAAGAGATAGTGGAGTTTTTAGGTGTAAGGAGAATGAATGGAGAGTAACTCATTAAATAGGGAGCTTAAGGACTCTCTGACCATTCATTTGGCACCTTTATGGCACTCATTCATGGCCTGAAATGCCCTAAAAGGAGACTTTTCACCTTCGTCGGCGCTATTCATTTTTTCGATGAGTGAATAGTGTTGTCATCTGAAGGAAAAAAACGACACTATTCCAAATCGGACGGGTCCAAACTGGATACAATGCTTAAACCACCCGGTTCATGCCCAATTCTACCAAGTTTTTCAAAATAAAAAATTTCTAAATTCATTCTATATCCAATGGTGGCTCCAATTCCCCAAATTGAATATTTTAAGCCACCTAGAAAAATGAATTTAGCAACTAGTTCAATGATGGTACAAACCGTTTCAATCCAGTTTAGATCAGGTTCACCTGAACTAGTTTGGTTTTCTCTCCCAATTGGTCCCAAAGCCCCTTTCCATGGTTTTTATTACTCTATTGGTCACTGGAAATTTGTAAATTTTCCAATTTGCTCATTCTCCAACGATTAGGTTTCATGAACCAATTCAGTTTTCTCACTTCGGTTGACCAGTTGTTTCCCCAGTTTCCTTATCTTTAAGGGAAGGGGTTTACAACTCTCCCCTCCTTTTAAGAGTTTTGCCCCCAAAACTTATTCAGCGTCCTTTGCATAGGAAATAACTTCCCTTGATATCAACTTGGAGTTTGTTTGGCATGCTACCATTTCAGTTATTTTCACTTATCCCCTTTATAACACGCACATTATGGAATTTCCTTTCGTTTCCATTGCTTATCCTAGCTAAGCATGTCTTACCTACAGATTCAAGGGTATATCCTTAGGTTCACATCTTCCTCCATTATTTATTACAACTTTGGTCTAAATTATGTTTTACCTTGTCATGCTTACTAACTGACTCTTCCTTACTTGAGTCACATTTTCCTCGGGACTGTTGGTGATTACATGTCCCTTATGACATGACATGTTCTAGAACTTGTCTCTATACATTAGACTTTTATGACACATCTTTTAGGGTTGTTCCCAACTTTCCAACCTTTAGGGATTTTATAACTTCATCCCTCTTTTCATCGGGTAGTATTCCTTGACTACCTTTATCATAATCCAATCATCCTTCATGCCTTTGCAAAATGTCTTACACAATTGTGTCAGCTTTCCTTACCCACTCGTCCTTTCCCAACTTCCTTACTAGGTCTTTCTAGTGCCAATTATAGGATTTCTTGATGACTTACTGACACGCTAGGATTCTTCCTTTCTTATGTATTTCTTCATTTCTAGTGACATACTTTACTTAAGGATTTTCCTTTTTACTTTTAACCCACTCGTACTTACTCGTGACCATTTCACGATTCCTTTGTTTGGGGAGTTTTCCTTTAATGATTTTCATTCTCTACTATGTCCTTCAAAGTAGAGATTTCCCCCTTAGGTGCTATATGTTCGAATTTCTTACTACTCCTTCAAGGTGTCCTTTGCATTCTTACACCCTTTTGAATTAGAGCTTTTGCCCACTTTTAATAATTCACCGATCTTAATTTCCCAGTTCACCCTTTACTTTCCTTCCCAACATATCTATAGTCAGGGGCCTTTTCAATAAGGCTCGCGTAGGGGCGCTCACCTTTTTTGGCTCCCTTCGCTCCACTAGCCTTGATTGGCGGATGGAAGTACCAAGGTGCGTTTGGTGGTATTGTATAATTGAGAACGGCGGCATTTAGGAGTGATCTTTCCCTCTTCAACAAGCTAGTGTGATCTCACTTTCGAAAGAGAGTATCGACGTGGCGATCACTATACCCATCCTATTGCCCTTCTTTAGAGTGTAGTCTCCACTATTTCCCGGTCCTTCTTATGGCCTCATTTGTTCTCCTTGACCATCTTGTTGCTACTAGTTGCTTCCTTCTGCTAGGTTCATCGGAAATCCCTATTTGGCTTATTTGCTCTTCCAAAACATGTAACACTTGGCCATCCCGTTATACCCTCAACCACTTATGGTCCTTTATGAGGTTTTTTATGTTGAGTTAAGCCTCTTATGACCCATCTGGTGGTTCCTTAGCTTCGGAACTTCTCTTTTTAAGGTCTCACTTCCTACTTATATCCTTCTAATTAGGGACTCCTATCCTGGTTCAACCGCCCTAACGTTCCTTGGAAACTTTTCCTTATTTCCTTTCTTACACCCTTCTAAGATTGGTATTGTTGTCCGCTCTTTATCCTTCAATGTCCATCTCCTTTTTTATTCCTTATCCTCTCTTTAACAAACTCCTACTGATAGGTTGGTTCCTAGCACCCTATTTAAGTCTAGCCGTCCACTCCTTGGGCTCTATTAAGTGAGTGTGGGCCACGAACCGTCTTGATGTGATTGGTTGTTTCCCCTTAACCACTTCCAAATTGGAGGGCTTACTTCTCCAAGGTTTTTCGGATGTTCTTTCTTTTATTTCGTTATTATGGGTAGCCCACCCATTCTTACTTGTCACAGCATCCTTTAATGCTATTTTCCTACTTACTTGTTCCTTAGGTTTAACTTTCTCCTTGGGTCCTCCTAGTATACTTCCCTATGTTCTTTCACCTCAATATGCACTTAATTTCCTCATCCTTCATCACTTGGTCCATTACTTCTTAGTTGGGATATGTATGTCTCCCTAGGGTTTCCTTTCTTTGAAAGGGTTCAGGCACTATTTGCTTCAAGACCTCTTTATATGAGACTTACTAAATCCTCCTTATGGCTTGAGTGTGATCATCATTTCATTTTTTACCATTTATTTCTTCAAGGATTTCCTTTATCCTTATTTTCCACTATTATGGCCTTTATACCTCCTCCTTCCTTGTTGGGGTTTAAATTTATGACCTCCTCGAGGGTCAGTTCGTTAACTGTCTTATCTTTACTACTCTCCTAGTTTACTGGTCTCGGAACAGTTGTCCTTCGATTTTACTCATACTTTATGCCTATCTTGTCGTCCTTTTTAGGGTGTAGTCTTTACTATTTTCTGGTTCATACTAGAGTGTCTTCTCCCAAAGTTTCTAGTTACATCTTCTTGCTAGATCAGTCTACAACCCTACTTGGCTCCTCTACTTTTCCAAAGTAGATCACACCTTGTTATCCTGACACATTTCATCGTTAGGGGCTTGTCTTCTATGGAGGAGGTGCTTCCTTCTTTGCTCCTAGGTGACTTCTAGCGCTCCTTAAGGGAAAATTCCCTTTATCCACATTCTACTCAGTCTAGGTTTCTTTAAGGTCCTACCCTTGGTCTTCTTCCCGTGATCCTTCCTCATGTAATTGATGCACACGATCGTATTATTGAGGGATAGAAAAAAAATTTAGGAACTCAAAATCTTATTCATTATTGAAGTAAGAATACAATTTGGGGTTTTAACATCTCTTAAGGGAGATTGTTACAATGATGGTTTGGGAAGTACTCAGTATTATGCAGTATGGAAGGATTTCTTCTTGGGTGAGATTGGGATCCCTAGACGGAATTATGGTTTATGTAATGATATCCTTTTGGGCTTTTGTAGGGGTGGAGGTATCATTATTGGAAGGTATCTACATGCCCGACATGGTTTGGTCGGATCCCCATGAACAACTCGCCACTCTCTAGGTTTATTAAGGGTTTTCCACTTCTCTAAGTTGTGAGGGGTAAAGCATCCTTTTTCACATGTATCTTTCTTGGAATAACATGAATCAGGACTGAATATATAAACCTTATATATATCTCTTGCAGGTTCAACTTTAGGTGGGTTTTCCCTTGGTTACCTAAAAAGGGGGAAAATGAAGGGGGTGAGTTCGACAACTCAATGAATAGGTATTGGGTGAGAGTTTTCACAAAATCAATTTTAATCAGAGTGTGCTAGACTCCTCATTTCATTAAAAATGTTTTTCTTCAAATTTCAATTTATCAAAACCTTTTTTTAACGTCTACCAATACATTTCCAAGGATTCTCAATTCCTTTCCACAGTTTTCATAACCTCTTTCCAATTTTCCATATTAGGTGTGTTTCACAAACAACACACGCCCTTCATCTGGAAGGGTACACACATATTCGTAAGATACAGTTACGCCATCTGCAACCACTTGTGGATCGGAGCGTATTTACCATCCATCCTGATTGAAATCCCTAACTTCTACCTGGAGTTTGAGTGAACATCTCCAATATTCAACTCTTAGACCCAAAATACTTTGTGTCCATATAAGGATGGAGACCCCATCCCAACCCCACCTAGATCTCATGCGCATGAAGCTACGTCGAGCTTCCCTGACTATTGGCACGACAAACAGTCCTTATCTCCACCATGTCGTACAGTAGCCCCTAGGACGCATCACTGCCCTTCTGGGGTGTCTTGATGGTCCCAAACCTCAAGTGCATGCACAAGCAAAGTTTTCCATATAAGCCATTAATCTTTGGTGACACTGGTCCAATGGCCCCGATCCTCAACTCGACGTACAACTATTTGTCTAGACTGGTTCGTCGACTTGGTCTTGTCGCACTATGCCAGTCCATCAAGTATTTCGGTCCTATCTTAGTACCATGGACAAATCACATCATTCGTTAAATTTTTTATGGCTTATCATCATGTTTGTTTACGAGCTCTAGCTCGTGCCAACTGGCCTTGGGCCCACCGTAAGAGATTTTCAAAACCCAGCATTTAGCCCCCTAGTTCCAAAATCGAGGCCTCGGGCTTATCTAAGGCATTTGAGCTCTTGTTAAGATGGTCTTCCAAACATTTTATGCAGTGGCACATAGTCAGGCAAGAACACTTCTAACAAAATAACTTTTCACTTGTCTATCACAACAACCGGGTGTGATGACATCTCCACTTACTACCGGTAAACGGGTTTTCCACTTCCTTCTAGGAAGTTCATCATACCAATTAGGTATGATCTACTTATAATAGATAAGTAGCTTTTTTGCATAGTTTCCACATCACTCCAACCAGGTGTGATTTTAAAATTCCACATAGTAGTGGTTTTTCATTTCCGAGGTACACGACATCCCAACAGGGTATGATGTCAAAAATCCTACTCACCTGATATTCGCAGTGTATTCCTCCTTAATCGGGTTTTTGCATCCACCCGACCTAATCCTTGTTAGCGTTCCGGTCCTTCGTGTCTCTACATGATTTGGACATCCTTGTTTATTAACATTTGGCAAGATAGCTTTCATTCATCATGTATTAACAAAAATGCCCAAACATTTTAGTTAATTGCATTTACGTGGCTAAAGTTTTTTTCTTTAACTTTAGGTCACTAATGCTAAATTTTCCCCAAATTGAGTCCCAAAACTTCTAAAATTCACTTTGGGTCCTCAATTTATTCAAAGAACTTAAGGGGTTCAAGTTTCCCAAATTTCCAATTTGGTCCCCAACTTTTCAAAAATTACCATTTTGCTCCTACTTTAGAAAAATGGCAATTTGACCCCAATAAATTTAAAAAATTGACCAATTGGTCCTCCAACATCCTTTTGATACCCAATTGGTCCTTCAATTTTAGAAAACTACACTTTGATCCCTCAATTTTACGAAATCCCCAATTTCACCAAAAATTTTCCCCCTTTTAAAATGAGTGAATTTGATTTCATGAAATTAACCATTTAATTAGGGTTAATTGATCGAATTGAAGGTATGTATCAGTTCCTACACTTCCCACATGATTCATTGGAGTTTTGAATTTCATCATTTGGATTCGAATTGAGCTCGAATGGAGCTTCGATAGAAAATTGAACTTAGAGAGAGAAAGCTTCAAAAGCTTACCGTCAGAGGTGTAGAGGTCCGAGCTTTTGATCAGAGCAGGTAGCTCTCATCTTGAGGATCCTCCTTGGATCAAGAATTGCAACAATTCATGTCAAATTAAGTGAGAATTTGGTTAGTGAAGTTTCGTCGTTTCTCTCTCTAACATTAATGGGAATTTAGAGAGGGGAGCCAAATTGGCTTACCTTTTATCGCTAATTCAATCATATGAGGGACAGGGAAGTGTTGGGATAGCTTGGTTTGGGCAGAGGAGGGGTCAATTTGGTTATTTTCAGCTTGACCAAAATAGGGCAGCTTTAGTCCGCTGAAGCTACTTCACTATTTGATCATGTCGGTGCTTCTCTAGCGATCCTCGAAGCAAATGGAGACTACTGTCGGGTAGCTGACTTCTCCTCGAATCTAAGGAACCTGACCTCACCTTATTTGGATTAGAAAAATGCCCAAGTCAGAGCTCTAGTTCAAGATTCATCAGAAATTGGAGCAATAGAGAGAGAGTGAGGAGTTTTCTAGTGTGAGGAGTAGGAATGGAGAGGAGCTCTTTATATAGGAAGCTTGGGGACTTCTTGACCGTCCGATTGGTGCCTTTATGGCAATCATTCATGACCTGAAACACCCTAAATGAAGACTTTTCATCTTCACTAGCACTGCTCGCTTTTTTGGTGAGTGAAAAGTGTTGTCATCTAATGGAGGAAGACGACACTATTCCAAACAACACTAGACTGGTTCGAATAGGGTTCAATGCTTAAACTGGACTGTTCAGGCACGATTCAAACGAGTTTTTCAATCTTAAAAATTTTGAGATTCATTCTCAATCTAATGGTGACTTCAATTCTCGAATTTGAATATTTTAAGTCACCTAGAAAAATGAATTTAGAAACTGGTTCAATAGTGGTTTAAACCAATTCAATCCGATTCAACTAATCTGGTCTGGTTTTCCCTTCATATTCATCCCAAAGTCCTTTTTCATGACTTTTATGACTCTTTAAGTCATCCAAGAGTTGTAAATTTCCCTTTTTACCCTTTTCTTATCGGTTGTGGTTTGTGAACCAACTCAATTTTCTCACCCGGGTTGATCGGCTCTTTCCCCGATTTTCTTACCTTTAAAGGATGGTGTTTACAACACTCCCCTCCTTTTAGGAGTTTTGTCCCCAAAACTAAATTAGCATCCTTTGCCTCGGGAATAATTTCCCTTGATGTTCACTTGGGGTTTACTTAACATGCTACATTTCGTTTGTTCTTTCATTTAGCCCATTTTAAACATGCACCTCAGGAACTTCTTTTCCTTTCCACTGTTTACTCATTCCACGGACTTTATCATAACTAGATGAGTCTTATCCACTATTCCACAGGCGCATCTTTAGTTTCACTTCTCCCTCTGCTTAAGACAATATTCTTCCTCTTGGGGTTCTTGCCCAGGTCTTTAGGATTGGGAGTTCCAAAAATGCACAATCATTCACGTATCTAGTTATTCTCTTGATCGTTGAAACCCTTAACTCAAGGTTCTTTCGAGCATTATGTACTTATTTTTACGGGTTTCGGAGTTGTTCTCCCTTCATCCTATTTCAACCTTTCCTCCAACCCTTATTTATTACAACTTCGGTCAAAATTATGTCTGACCCCATCATGCCTACCAACTGACTCTTCCTTAATTGAGTCACATTTTTCCTCGAGACTGTTGGGCTTACACGTCCCTTACAACACTTCCATAATGGATGTTCTTAACTTTCCAACCTTTCAAGGATCGTATATGTAAACCCCACTCTTTGGAGTTAAGGAAAACTGGGAAAAGAACCGGTCAAACCGATTGAGAAAAACTGAACCGATTCACAAACCCGATTATCACGAAATGGGCAATTTGGAAATTTACAACTCCCATGTGAACCAACAGGTTCATAAAACCTTGGAAAAGAACCTTAGGATAAATTGGAAGAGAGAAACAAGACCGGTTCAGATGAACCGGATCCAACTAGATTGAACCGATTTATGAACTGAGTTAGTCCATGAACTGGAACCAATAGAGAAAGGGTAAACTGAGAAATTTATGGATACAGAAGGATCCAAAAAGTCCCAAAAGTCATGGAAATGGACTTGAAAATTAATTGGAGATGAAAACCAAACCGGTTCAAGTGAACCGTATCCGAACCGAATTGAACCGATTTAGACTGGTTTGAACCACTATTGAACCAGATGCTAGATTCATTTTTCTAGGTGGCATAAAAAATTAAAATTTGAGATTTGAGACCAACATTGGATGGAAAATGAATTTAGATAAATTTAGAAATTTTTAGATTTGAAAATTTTAGTCAAATGGGGGGTTATCCGACCGGTTTAAGCTTTGAAGTTGGTTCGAACCAGTCCAGTCCAATTCGTAATAGTGTTGTCTTCTTCGTTCTGATGACAACACATTGTTGACTCGTCGAAAAATCGAGCAGACGCCGATGAAGCTAAAAAATCTCTAGCCAGGTAGTTTTAGGCAATGAATGACCATCATTAAGGCACCAATCGAATGGCCAGGAAGTCCCCGAGATTCCTATATAAATAGCACCTCCTCATTCATCCTCTACATACCTGAAAACTCCATTCTCTCTCAACTGCTCCAATTTACAGTGAAACTCAAACTAGAGCTCCAACTTGAGCACTTTTTTGAGCCAAAAAAGGCGAGGTCGGGTTCTTTAGAATCGGGGAGAAATTAGATACCTGACAGTAGTCTCCATTTCATCTGAGGGTCACAAGAAAGACGCCGTCATGATCGAACAGTGAAGCAGCTTTGGTGGACTGAAGCTGCCCTGTTTCGGCCAAGTTGAAATTGACCAATTCAAGCCATTCTCATGCCAAACAAAGGCCTCCTAGCACCTCCACAACCCTCCTAAAGCTGAATTAGAGTTGAAAAGTAAGCCAATTTGGCTCCCCATTGTAATTTCTTACCGGTGCTAGAGAGAAAATCGGTAGAACTTTGATGTTAAAATTCTCACTCAATTCGGCAACAATTGATGCAATTCTTGATCCTATTTGGAACCTTAGGACAAGAGCAATATGCCCATATTGACAGCTCGAACCGTTGTGCCCTTAACGGTAAGCTTTCGAAGCTTTCTCTCTATAAGTCCAGTTTTCTGGTGGAGCTCCATTTGATCTCATTTTGGCACCAAATTGTGCAATTTGGGAAATTAAACCCCTTTTTGTGAAATTTAATAAATTGAGGTCCTAAGATAAATTTTGAAATTTTTGGGACTTAAAGTTAAAGAAAAATAACTTTAGGGACCTATTTTTAAATATAGAAAAAGTTACTTTTCTCATTCATTTGGGATGAATGAGGGCTATTAGGCCAAATAATAATGAATAAGAATGTTCGTATCATATAGGAACACGAATTACCGAGAACGCCAGCTAAGACGATTTCAAGTAAGGACAACAAGCCGGCTAAGAAGAATTTCGTGGCACAATCGGGTGAGTGGGATTTTTATATCATACCCAGTTGGGATGATAAGTAACTCAAAAATAAAAACCCACTCCTTAGTGGTATTTTAAACATCACACCTTATAGGTGTGGTGTGAAAATGACACGAAAAAACTAATTACTAGTTGTATGTAGATCATACCTGGTTCGTATGATAAAACTTACTCGGAGGAGGTGGAAAACCCATTCATCGGTTATGAGAGGAGATATCCTCATACTCGGTTAGTATGATGGATAGTTAAAAATATATTTTTGTCAAAAGTGCTCTCCCCTAACTATGTGATACTACTTAAATGATTTGGGAGACCTTCTTGATAGGAGCTCGAATAGCACCATTAGGCTGGAGGCCTCGGTTCTGGAACTTGGAGGCTATTATGCCTAATTTTGAAAATCTCAAACAGTGGGCCATAAGCCAGTCGGCACAAGCAGGAGCTCGTAAAACAAACATGAATTATATGCCATAAAAACTTGAATAATTGAATTGTCTGGCCATGGTACCAAGACAGGACCGACATACTCAATCAACTAGCAGTAGTGCAACATGACAAGTCTCCAAACTAGTCAAGACAAATAGTTGTAGGTTGAGTTGATGGTTGGGGCCATTGGACCAGTGGCGCCACATATTATATGGCATAATGTGAAAATACTGATTGTGCATGCATTGTGTTTACAGGACCTTCAAGATACCCAAGAGGGGTAGTGATGCATCCTAGGGCCCTGGATGACCTGATAGATATAAGGGCAGTTAATCGTACCAGGTGACCTTGCGAAGCTCGATGTAGCTTCAAGCGTACGAGACTGGGGTGGAGACGGGATGAGGTCTCTATCCTCATATGGACACGCAGTATTTTTGGTCTGAGGGTAGGACATTAGAGACATTCACTTAAACTTTGGGTAGAAGTTAGAGACTTCTATTAGTGTGGATAGTAAAGACGTTCTGATCCACAAGTGGGTGCAGTCGGCATAACGGCATCTCGCAAATGTGTGAGTGATCCCTTCATGATGAAGGGTGTGTGATTTATGAAACACACTGAATATGGAAATGGGAAATAGGTTATGAAAACCTTGGTAAGGATTTGAGAATCCTTGAAAAATAATTGGTAAACCTTGGGAAAAGGTGTTGAAAAGCATAATTTGAGAAAAGAATATTTTAAAAGAAAATAAAGAGTCTAGCACACTCCAAATCAAGCATTTTTCCAAAAAGATAAATTTTGAAAACTCATTCACTGAGTTGTTGTACTCACCCTCTCTTTTATATCCTTTTTTAGGTAACCAAGGGAAACCTACCCAAAGACCAACTATTATTCACACCTATAAGACATGTATGTAAGTTAAAATATTTATGCAGTTTTGATTTATCTATTCCAAAAAAGGTACAGGTTTAAAGGATGCTCTACTCTTTACAGTTTATCAACAAGGGGAAACCTTTAATAAACCAGGAGAGTGGTGGGTTGATCACGAGGATCTGACCAAACCCAGTTGAGCCGTAATAGTATAACTTCATCCCACTTTTTGTGTGGCAGTATTCCTCAACTACCTTTATCGTTAACCAATCAACTTCCATAACCGTGTCAGTTTTTCTTACTCACTCATCCTTTCCCAACTTTCCTATTGGGTCTTTCTAGTTCCAATTATTAGGTTTCAAGATGATTTACCGACACACTGGGATTCTTCTCTTCTTAGGTCCTTCCTTATTCCCAATGGCATCCTTTACTCAAGGACTTTCTCTTTCTCTAAATCCATTCTTACTCGTTCGTGACCATTTCACGATTATTTATTCTGAGTTGATCCCTTTCGGTCTATGTGTCAATTGCTTTATTTGGGAAGTTCCATTCTTGCAATTTCGTTCTCTACTATGTGTCTCAATGTATAGACTTTCACCGTCGAAGCTACACATTCAACCTTCTCAACATTTCTTGCAAGTTGCCATTTCTTCATCTCTCAATACCTTTTATATTAGGGCATCTGTCCACTTTAAATCCTCCATTGTATTAAAATCTTCATTTCATATCTTATTCCCTATCCAAGAACTTCCTACTATTGGTCTTATTTCTTGTATTACACCCAATGCTCAGTCGTCTACTCTTTTGGGCTCTATTAGGCGATCGTGGACCACAACCAGTCTTGATGTCGGTGGTCATTTCTTTTATCCACTTCTAAAGTGGAGGGCTTAGCTTTCTGAGATTTCTCGAGTGTTTTTTCCTCTATTCCTTTGTTATGGGTAGTCCACCACTTTCCTACTTGTCACTGCATCCTCTATTGCTATCTTTCTAATTACCTATTCCTTGGGTTTAACTAACTCCCTGGGTTCTCCTAGTATGCTTCCCTTGGTTCTTTCACCTCAGCATGCTCTTTATTTCCTCATCCTTCATCACTTGATCCATTACTTCTTAGTCAGGACATGTATGCCTCCACAGGGTTTCCTTCCTTGGGAGAATCCTTCCCCTTCTTTCCCAAAATTCCTCTTTATTTGCCCTTGAGGGCATCTAACCTTAAATTTACCTCCCTGACATCTTCAGATGGCATCCTTCTTGTTTCCCCTTTCTTTGGAGATTGGATGGATATGTCCTTAGAATTTTTCTTTTAGTTGTATCTCATCATGAGTTTATTATTTGTAGGAAATGGAACTTTTATTGATTGTAATGATAGCGAATTACAGGGTTTTAGCTATATTTGTCTAGGGGAGCTATGGTAAGTACAACCTATGGTACTAGGATCATTTTGTGCTTCCTCCTGGATGAGGTTGTATACTCTGGTTGGTACCCTCATCGTAGTGGTTATGTCTTGTTATCCGTCTAGTACCACTGGGTTCCCTTGAGGTGGTTGATGGATACTTCATTGTGTATTATCTCGAAGGGTTGGACAACTCTTTACAAAGTGTCTAAGCTGTTTGCATTCGAAGCATGCTCAACATGACCCTTCATGGTTTTTCTGGCACCTAGGGCAATAAGGGTTATTCCAATGTGGGTTGTGGTTGCCTCCCTTTAGGCATGGTAACTGTAATTTCTTCTAAAGGGCCCCATTCTTTTCCCCCATCTTTGCCCACCAGGCTCCCTTTGACTTCTCTGGCTATTTTGTCCTCCTTCTTCCTTCTAGTTGGCTTACTCTATCTAGCGACGTCTTGCATGTACCAGATGCTCACATTCATGGGCCATGTTCATGATGGCAGCCAAATCCATGGGGCATCCTAGTATTCACATTAGGTCTTGTAGGTTAATGTTGAGACCATCCATGAACAGTTGGCAGATATCTGTTGGTCCGACTAAATCTGGAGCAAAAGGTCTTAGCTCATTACATCTAGTCTCATATTCCAAGATGGTGTGGGATCCTTATCAGAGTCGATAGAATTCTTGTTTCTTCTCGTTGATCAGATGCGGGGCTAAGTATTCCTCTGAATACCTCTCCTCTAATTGCTCCTAGGTGGGTGTGGTGGCATGCAAGGTTTTGACATTATCCCACCACCTCTTGTAGTGTCTCCATTGCCCACATCTATAACAGGTAATCTCCTTGCGTGGACATTTGTGGTTCCTCTTGTACTTTGAGCATTGCGAAGCCTTTCTAAGGGATTGCTGGTGGTTCAGTGCTTTGCCGTCCTTGAGCCCAAACACCTTGGAGGTTTTCTTGTCGAGTCCCCTTTGACCCGGGGTTACTCCAAGACCTTCTATACTCCTGGTTCATTTCCTCATTTGGGATGGGGTTCTCCCTAGTTTCTAGGGAGGCTAAGGTAGCATGGGTTTGTTTGGCTACTTTTCTTGGGGCCATCTGAAAATTTTAAAATTATTCCTATTGGTTACTATGTTATATAGTCTTGATAATGTATTCAAGGAAACAGGCTCTGATAACACTCAAGTTGTCATGCCCCGACCTGGTTTGGTCGGATCCCCGTAAGCAACCCGCCACTCTCCCGATTTATTATGGGATTTTCCCCTCTCTAAACCGTGAGGAGTAAGGCATCATTTTCACCTGCATCTTTCCTGGAATAACATTAATCAAAACTAAATATATAAATCATACATACTTGGTTGCCTGAAAAAGGGGTAAAGGGAGGGTGTGAGTTTGACAACTCAGTGAATGGGTGTTGGGAGAGAATGTCCATAATTAAAACATCTTTTAGTACAAGTATGTCAAACTCCTTATTTCTTTCAAAAATATTCTTTCCTTAAACTCCCAGTTTTACAAACCATTTTCCTCATTTCTACATCAAGTGTGTTTAACAATCAACACACGTCCTTCATCACGAAGGGAATCATACATTCATAGGGTAGCTCATCTACTACACCCACTAGTGGTGTCAGAGCGACTTTACCGACCACCTACACTGGGAATGAGTGGTTGTTCATGACATCCGACCCTTAAACTCAAAATCAATTCTATGTCTGTATGAGGATAGAGACCACATCCCGACCCCACCCCAGACTCATGCACATGAAGCTACGTTGAGCTTCCCTAAATGCTGGCACGACAAACTGCCCTTATCTCCACCATGTCATCAAGTAGCCCCTAGGATGCATCACTACCCCTCTTAGGTGTCTTGACGGTCCCAAACCTCAAGTGCATTCACAAACAATAATTTTTCCACAATGCCATGTATCTTTAGCGCCACTAGTCTAATGGCCCCGACACTCAACTTGACCTACAACTATTTGTCTATATCGGTCCGTCGACATAGCCCTGATGCACTACCGCTAGTCCATTGAGTATGTCAGTCTTGTCTTGGTACCATGGAGAAATCACACATTCCATTCATTTAGAATTTTCATGGCATAAATAGATCATGTTTTTTTACGAGCTCCTGCTCGTGCCAACTGGCCATGGGCCCACTATACGTGATTTTCCAAAACCGGGCATTTTAGCCCTCAAGTTTCATAATCGTGGCCTCTGGCCTATCTGAGCTATTATAGCTCTCGTCTCGTCAAGAAGGTCTCCAAAAATTTTTAAGCATTGGTACACAATCAGAGCAGAACACTTTACAAAATAAACTTTCTATCCATCACACCAACCAGGTGTGATGACATCTCCGCTTACAAACAGTTAGCAGGTTTTCTCCTTCCTTCCAGGAAGTCCATTATATCAACCGATTATGATCTCTCTACTTACAATCGGTAATTAGTTTTTCCACATAGTTCTCACATCACTCCAACTAGGTGTGATGTTATAATTCCACATAGAAGTGGTTTTTCATTTCCGAAGTGCTCATCATCCCAACCGAGTATGATGTGAATAAACCAACTCACAACCGGTAAGTAGTTTTTAACTTAAAACCGTGTTCATCATCCCAACCAAACATGACATTAGTAAGCCCACTCACCCGTTAATCGTGACGTGTTCATCCTCGATTGATTTTCCCAAGTCGACATTAGCATCTCTTGCTAGCGTTCCAATCTTTCGTGCTTCTACACGATTTGGACATCCTTATCTATTAATACTTAGCATAACAGCATTCGTTCCTCACATATTAACGACTAAACTAAAAATTTTCAATTAATTGCACTTAGGTCCCTAAAGTTAATTTTCCTTGACTTAAGGTTCCTAATGCAAACTTTTCTCCTAATTAAGTCCTGAAACTTCCAAAATTCTCTTTGGTTCCTCAATTTACTAAAAATTGTTAAAGGTGCACAAGTTTTCCAAATATCCAATTTGATCCCCAACTTTTCAAAAATTACCATATTCCCCTAGTTTAAAAAATGGCAATTTGACCCCAATAAATTCCAAAAATTGACCAATTAGTCCTCCAATATCCTTTCCATTGCTAATTGGCCCTTAATTTTGGGAAATGGCAATTTAGTCCCCCAATTTTCCCCCTTTCAAAGTGGCTGAATTTGATTTTATCAAATTAACCATTCAATCAGGGTAATTTGCTCCAATTGAAGGTATGGATCAGCTCCTACACTTCCATATGGTTCAATTGAGCTTTGAACTGTGTCATTTGGGTCCATTTGATCTCAAATGGAGCTTCACCAAAAAACTAAATTTAAAAAGAGAATGCTTCGAAAGATTACCATCGAAGGTGTGACAGTCTGATCTCTCTATTGGGGAAGATAGCTCTCTTCCTGAGGTATTTTTTAGGATCAAGAATTCCTACAATTGACCTAGAATTTAGGGAGAATTTCATCAATGAACTTCTACAGTTTCTCTCTCTAACTCCGACCTGCAACAACTAACGAGGGTTGAATTCGCTTACCTTTTAGCTCAGTTGAGTTCATCTAAGGGTTGTGGGGATGTTAGGAGAGCTTGGTTTGGCAGGAGGATGGCTCAATTTGGTCATTATCAGCTCAGCCAAAATAGGGCAACTTTAGTCTATCAGAGCTACTTCACTGTTTGATTACATCGGCGCTTCTCCGGCGGTCCTCGTATCGAATGGAGACTACCATCGAGTAGTTGATTTCTCCCCGAATCTAAGGAACCCGACCTTGCCTTCTAAGGCTTAGAAAAACCTCAATGTCAGAGCTCTGGTTCGAGCTTTGCCGAAAAAATGAGTAGTTGAGAGAAAGTGGAGTTTTCAGATGTGAGGAGAATGAATGGAGAGTAGGTTTTATATAGGGAGCTTGGGGACTCTCTGGTTGTCCGTTTGGCACCATTATGGAACTCATTCATGGCCTAAAATGCCCTGAATAGAGACTTTTCACCTTTGTCAATGGTGTTCATTTTTCCTAGTGTGTGAACAGTGCTGTCATTTGAAAGAAGAAGACGACACTGATCCGAACCGA
Source organism: Trapa incisa (assembly GCA_030064435.1). Lineage (NCBI taxonomy): Eukaryota > Viridiplantae > Streptophyta > Magnoliopsida > Myrtales > Lythraceae > Trapa > Trapa incisa. Next base: position 13,244,354 of record CM057777.1, read on the forward strand.
ACCAGACTGGTCTGAATTAGGTTCAATGCTTAAACCGGTCGGTTCAGGCCTGATTTCATCGAATTTTTCAAAATTAAAAATTTCTTAATTTATTTAAATTCATTCTCTATCCAATGGTGGCTTCAATTCCCCAAATTGAATATTTTAAGGCACTTAGAAAAATGAATTTAGAAATCGGTTCAATGATGGTTTAAACCAGTCTAAACCGGTTCAATCTAGTTCAGATCCAATTCACCTGAACCAGTCTAGTTTTCTTTTCTAATTGGTCCCAAAGCCCATTTCCATGGTTTATATGACTCTATAGGTCACTTAGGATTTGTAAATTTACCAATTTTCCCATTCTCTATGGGTTGGGTTTCATGAACCGGTTCAGTTTTCTCACTTAGATTGATCGGTTATTTCCCTCATTTCCTTATCTTTAAGGGACAAGGTTTACATCCTCACTTCCCTTATCACCACCATGTCATCCAGCAGCCCTTGGAACCCATCACTACCCTCTTGGGTGTCTTGATGGTCCCAAATCAAAAGTGCATGCACAAACAATAGTTTTCATAATTTAGCCATTCTCTTTGGTGTCGACAGTCCAACGGCCCTAACACTCAACCCAACCTGTAGCTATTTGTCTGATCGGTCCGTCGACCTGACCCTGACGCACTGCTGCTAGCCCATTGAGAATTTTCAATCCTGACTTGCTAGCGTGGCTAATCACACAATTAAATTCTCTTTTAATTAGAGTTTTCATGGCTCTTCCTATTCATTTTTGTTTACGAGCTTCAGCACGTGCCCACTAGCCTTGGGCCCACTATACATGTTTATAATAAGGGGAAACCCTTTAATAAACTAGAAGACTAGCAGGTTGATCACGAGTATCTTACCAAATCCGGTCGGGGATGGATTTTCTTACAACCGGTAGGCGGTTTTCTCCTTTCCTCAAGGAAACTCATTATACCAACCGGGTATAATGTTTATTTACTCCTACACAAAACCAGTAAGTAGGTTTTATTCGTTAAAATCAGTTTTCATCATCCTAATCGAGTATGACGTTATATAATCCCATTCACAACTAGCAAGTAGGTTTTTAATTTAATAAAGGTTTGCTCATCACCCCAACCGAGAATGACATATAAAATGTCCAACTCACCCGTTGATAGTGACACGTTCATCCCTAGTCAGCTTCCAATTCCACGCTAGCTTTTCCTTACTGACGTTCCGGTCTCTCATGTCCCTATACTATTTGGGTATCATTATCAATTAGGGTTTGGCATGACAGCCTTCATTTTCTCACGTATGACCGACTAGACTCAAAGTTCTTGGTTTATTGTACTTAGGTCCCTAAAGTTCATTTTTTTTAACTATAGGTCCTTAATGCTAACTTTTCCCCAAATTGAGTCCCAAGGTTTCGAATAACCTCTTTGGGTCCTCAATTTACTCAAAATTGTGTAAGGCGCTCAAATTTTCCAAATTTCCAATTTGGTCCCCAATTTTTCAAAAATTATAGTTTTGCACCTACATTCCAAAAAAAATAGCAATTTGGTCCCATATCATCCAAAAATTGACCAATTGGTCCCCCAACATCTTTCTCATTGCCAATTGATCTTCAATTTTAAGAAATTGTATGGAGGTGTCTCAATTTTTTGAAATCCCCAATTTCATCCCCCTTTACTAACCAAATTTGATTTCTTCAAATTGGTCATTCAATTGGCGTTAATTGCTCCAACTAATGGCATGAATTGATTCCTACACTTCCATATGATCAAATGGAGCTTTGAATCATAGAATTTGATTCAGAAATGAGCTCAAACGGAGCTTCATCGAAAAACTATGTGTAGTGAGAGAAAGCTTCGAAAGCTTAATGTCGGAGGTGCGGCGGCCTAAGCTATCGATCTTAGGAGGTAGCTATTATCCTTTGGATCTTTCTAGGATCAAGAATTGCTACAATTGAAGTCCATGCAAGGGCGAATGTTATTAGTGAAATTCAACACTTTCTATCCCTAACACCGATTTGCAACAACATAGTAGGGCCAAATTGGCTTACCTTTCACCTCTGTGTCGTGTGAGGGCGGTGGAGGCATTAGGGGGGCATGGTTTGGCCAGAGGAGGTCTGAATTTGGCCAAATTCAGCTCAACCAAAATAGGGCAACTTTGGTTCGTCAGAGTTGCTTCATTGTTTGATTCGGGAGATGCTTCTCTTGTGGTCCTCGGGTCAAAGGGAGATTGCTATCAGGTAGCTAACTTCCCCTGGAGTTTGTGGGACTCGACCTTGCCTTCTAAGGCTAAGAAAAGTGCCTAAGTCGAAGCTCTCATTCGAGCTTTACCCGAAAATGGAGCACTTGAGAGAGAATGGCGATTTGAGGTGTGTGGAGGATGAATGGAGAGGAGCACTTTATATAGGGAGCTTTGGGACCCTCTGCCTGACCAGTTTCCATTTTGGTCAAGATTATCCTTATCCAAAAATGCCATGATCGAAGAGCATATTCCTTGGCCAGAGAAGGAAAGTTTTTGAACTGATGAACGATGTTGTCATCTTGACGAAGAAGACGACACTGTTCAGAACCAGACCAGACCAATTTAACCGAGTTCAATGATGAAAATTGGTCGATTTAAGCTCAATCTGACCAGTTTTCTCAAATATAAAATGTTCTAAATTTGTCTAAATTCATTTCCTATCCAATGGTGGCTTCAATTTTCCAATTTGATCACTTTAAGCCACCAAGATAAATGAATTTAGAAATCGGTCCATGTATCGTTCAAATCTGTTCAATCCAGTTTAGGTCTGGTTCACCCTGAACCGGTCTGATTTTCTCTTGTAATTTGTTCCATGGTTATTTTCCATGATTTTTATAACTCTTTGAGTCACTTGGTATTTTCCAATTTCCCATTTTACCCTTTCTTTACCAGTTTCAATTTATTAACTCACTGAGTTTTCTCTTTTGAATTTACCGATTCTTTTTCTAGTTTTCTTATCTTTAAAGGAATGGGTTTACAATAGCTGTAAACCCCGCCCTTTCTAGTTAAAGAAAACATGGAAAAGAACCAGTCAAATCGAGTAAGAAAATCGAACCGGTTCACAAATTCGATCATTTGGGAATAGGCAATTGGGAAATTTCAACTCCCAGGTGATCTAAATGGTTCATAAAATCTTGGAAAAGAACTTTGGGATAAATTAGAAGAGAAAAACCAGACCGGTCTAAATGAACCGGATCCAACTAGATTGAACTGGTTAATGAACCAAGTCGTTTCATGAACTGGAATCTATAGAGAAATGGGCAAACTAGGAAATTTGTGGATCCTGAGTGACTCAAAGAGTCCCAAAAGTCATGAAAATGGACTTGAGAATGAATTGGAGAAGAAAACCAAATCGGTTCAGGCAAACCAGATCAGAACTGGATTGAACCGGTTTGAATCACTATTGAAATAGATTCTAAATTTATTTTTTTAGGTGGCTTTAAAAGTTCCAATTTGAGATTTGAGGCCACCATTGGATAGAAAATTAATTTAGATGAATTTAGAAATTTTTATATTTGAAAAACTCAGTCAAATGGGGGGTGAACCAGACGATTTAAGCTTTGAACCCGGTTTAGACCGGTCCTGTCTGGTTTGGAGCAGTGTCATCTTCTTCCTTCAAATAACAGCGCTATTCACTCGTTGGAAAATCACACAGTGCCAACGAAGCTGAAAAGTCTTTGGCCAGGGAGTTTCAAACAATGATTGACTGCCATTAAGGTGCCAATCGGATGGCCAAGAAGTCCCTAAGCTTCCTATATAAAGACCCCCTCCCCATTCATCCTCTTCATACCTGAAAACTCCATTCTTTCTCAACTGCTCCATTTTCTGGTGAAGCTTGAACTTGAGCTTCGACTTGGGCACTTTTATGAGCCAAATAAGGTGAGTTTAGGTTCTTTAGAACCAGGGAGAAGTCAGCTACATGCATGTAATCTTCGTTTCTCTGAGGGTTGCTGAAGAAGCGTTGGCATAATGGAATAGTGAAGCAGCTCTGGTGGACCGACGCTATCCTGTTTCAACCGAGATGAAATCAGCCAATTAGAGCCCTTCTCAGGCCAAACCAAGCCCTCCCAACACTTCCTCAACCCTTCCATGCCCAAATTAGGACTGAAAGGTGAGCCAATTTGACTCCCCTTTACAATTTCCGATCGGTGTTAGAGAGTGAGTCGACCGAATTTCAATGACAAAATTCTAATCCAATTTGGCATCAATTGATGTGATTCTTGATTCTAGGATGAACCTCAGGATGAGCGCTATCTACCCAGATCAAAAGCTTGTTCTGTCTTGCCTTCACCGGTGAGTAATCAAATCTTTCTCTTTCTAGAGTCTGTTTTCCGGCGAAGCTTCGTTTGAGCTCGTTTCGACATTAAAACTCGTGATTCAAAGTTCTATGGAATCATATGAACATGGAGAAACTCAATTTCAACTTCAATTTCAACAATTAGAGGGGTTTGATTGGTCAATTTGATGAAATCATATTCGGTTGTGTTAAAGAGTTAGAATTGGGGGAAAATTGGGGGAAATTGGGGATTTTTGAAATTTAAAGGACCAAAATGTAATTATATGAAATTGAGGGTCAATTCGGCATGATAATAATGTTGGAGGATCAATTGAGGAATTTTGAAATGTTTGGGGCAAAACTTACCATTTTTGTAAAATAAGGGCAAAATGGTAATTTTGGAAAACTTGGGGGACCAAATTGGAAATTTGGGAAATTAATCCCCTTTTTGTGAAATGGAATAAATTGAGGTCTCTTGATAAATTTTAAAAGTTTCGGGACTTAATTTGAGGAAAAATCGGCATTAGGTACTTAAAGTTTAAGAGAAATAACTTTTGGGACCTAATTGCAAATAAATGAAAGTTTGACTTTCTCATTCATTTGGAATGAATGAAGGCTATTAGGCCGAAGGGTAAGAAACCAAGATGTTCATATCGTGTTGGAACATGAAGTACCGGGATTGCCAGCAAGGTAAAGCTCTCGTGAATACAAAGAACTAATCTAGTGGAATTCACTACGTTAACGGGTAAGTGGGTTTACTAACATTATACCCGGTTGGGATGATGAGCACAACTTAAAGATAAAAACCAGTTACCGGTTGTGAGTGGAATTTTATATCATACCCAGTTGGGGATGATAAGTACATCGGTATAAAAACCCATTGTTTAGTGGAATTTTAATCATCATAATTTAGAGAAAGTGATGTGAAAGCCATACGGAAAAACTACTTACCGGTTGCAAGTAGATCATACTCAATTGGTATGATGAGACTTCCTCGAAGGAAGTTGAAAACTCGTTCATCGGTTATGATCGGAGATGTTTTTATACTGGTCAGTATAATGGACAATAAAAACCTATTGTGTGGGAAGTGTTCTCCCTTAACTCTGTGCCAATGCTTAAGCTATTTGGGAGACCTTCTTGACAGGGGCTCGAATAGCTCTTATAGGTTAGGGGCCTCAATTTTGGAACTTGAGGGCTAAAATGCCCAGTTTTTGAAAAACTAGAACAGTAGGCCATAGGCCAATGGACACGGGCAGGAACTCGTAAAAGAACATGATATATATATATGTGCCATTAAAACTTAATAAGTTAATTGTTTGATCATGGTACCAAGATAGGTCCGACATACTCAGTCAACTAGTAGCAGTGCAGGTTTAAAGGCGTAATTGTTTGATCATGGTACCAAGATAGGTCCGACATACTCAGTCAACTAGTAGCAGTGCAGGTTTAAAGGACGCCTTACTCTTTACAGTTTATAATAAGGGGAAAACCCTTTAATAAACCGGGAGAGTGGCGGGTTGATCACGGGGATACAACCAAACTAGTTCGGGGCGTGACAGTCAGGGCCGTTGGACTAGTGGCACCACAGATTATATGGCATGATAAGAAAAGTGCATGCACTGTGATTACAGGACCATCAAGATGCCCAAGAGGGGTAATGATGCGTCCTAAGGGCCCTGTATGACCTTGTGGGTATAAGGGCTGTTCGTCGTACAAGGTGACCATGCAAAATTTTGAGTAGCATCAAGCTTCTAAAACCAGGATGGAGACGGGATGAGGTCTCTGTCCTCCTACAGACACAAAGAATTGTTACGGGATTGAGGGTTGGATATCACAAACATCCACTCGTTCTCAGGGTAGAAGTGGACGTGCTTCTATCTAGGTGGCTGGTAAAGTCACTCTGATGCCACAAGTGGGTTCAGTGGACATACTGGCTTGGGAATGTGTGTTTGGCCTTTATGATGCAGGATGTGTGTTGGGTGATGACACACCTTGATTAATAAGAAATGGTGGTAATAATCGAGATTTGATATTAAAGGATTTTTGAAAGAAAGAAGTCTTGCATACTCCAAAACAAATCTTTTTCCGAAATATTAAAAATTTTGAAAACCCATTCACTGAGTCGTTGTACTCACCCACTCTTTTATATCCCTTTCAAGAAATTTTGGAAAGCCTACCCTTAAAGACCATCAACTAAGATATCTGTGAGACAGGTATGATAAATTTAAAATTTTATGCAAGTTTTGATTTATGTTATTATAGGAAAGGTGCAGGTATAAAGGATGCCTTACTCTTTACAGTTCATAATAAGGGGAAACCCTTTAATAAATCAGGAGAGTGACGGGTTGATCATGGGGATCCAACCAAACCGGGTCGGGGTGTGACAATGACAGTCTTTGCTCTCAATCTGGAAGGTAGCTCTTGTTCTTTGGGTCCTTATAGGATCAATAATCGCTACAATTGATGTTAAAATTAATGTGAATTTTGTTAGTGAAGTTCAGCACTTTCTCTCTATAGAATAAATATGCGACAATGGAGGAGGGCTGAATTTGCTTACTTTTTGCCTCAGTAGAAGTTGTGTGATGATCATGGGGACTATGGGAGGGCTTGGTTTGGTCGTATGAGGGCTGAATTGGCCGAATTCTAGACAGCCGATGGAGCTACTTCATTGTTCGATCTCGTCGACACTTCTCCAGCGATCCTTGGGTCGAAGGGAGGCTGATGTTAGGTAGCTGACTTCCCACGAAGTCTTTAGGACTTGAGTTTGCCTTCTAAGGCTAAGAAAAGTGCCCAAGTCGGAGCTCTGGTTTGAGCTTCGCCCGAAAATGGAGCACTCTAAAGGAGGAGAAGATTTGAGGCATGTGGAGTATGAATGGAGGGGAGCTCTTTATAGAGGGTGCTCATCGACCCTCTGCCCTACCAGTTTCCATATTGGTTGAGCTTATCCCCTTTAGAAAATGCCCAAATCGGAGGGAATATTCCCTCCTGGAAAAGGAAGGTTTTCTAAGATATGAACAGTGTTGTCATCCCAAGGAAGAAGACGACACTGTTCTAGACCGGTCCAACCGAGTTTAGTGATGAAAATTGGTCGGTTCAAACCTTATTCAACCGGTTTAGTGAACCCCGCCCCTTCAAGGCAAGAAAACCGAGAAAAGAACTGGTCAACCCAAGAGTGAGAACTGAACCGGATTATAAACTACAACCGTTAGAGAAGGGACAACTTGGGAAATATACAACTCCTACGAGACCCAAAGAGTCATAAAAATCTTGGAAAAAGACATTGGGATGAATTGGAAGAGAAAACCAAACCAGTTTAGGTGAACTTGACTTGAACCTGATTGAACCAATTTGAACCACTATTAAACCGGTTTCTAAATTTTGTTTTTCAGGAGGCTTAAAATATTCAAATTGGAGAATTTAAGCCATCATTGGATAGAGAATGAGTTTAGATTAATTTAGAAATTATTAATTTTGAAACACTCAGTCGAATCAGGCATGAACTGGCCAGTTTAAGCATTAAACCCGATTTGGACCGATTCTGAACAATGTCATCTTCTTCCTTCTAATGACAACACTGTTCACTCGTAGGAAAAGTGAGCAGCGTCAGCGAAGATGAAAACTCTCCATTTAGGGCATTTCAAGCCATGAATGATCACCAAAAAGGTGCCAATTGGAGGACTAACGAGTCCTCGAGCTCTCTATAAAAAGAGCTCCTCCTCATTCATCCTACTCACACAAGAAAACTCTCCATTCGGGGCATTTCAGGGCATGAATGATCACCAAAAAGGTGTCAATTGGATGACTAAGGAGTCCTCGAGCTCTCTATAAAAAGAGCTCCTCCTCATTCATCATTCATCCTACTCACACAAGAAAACTCCTCTCTCTCTCTCTCTCTCTCTCTACTACTCCAATTTTTGGTGAAGCTCGAACCAGAGCTCCAACTTGGGCATTTTTCTGAGCCAAAAAGGTGACGTCAGGTTCTTAGACTCGGGGAGAAGTCAGCTACCCGACGGTGGTCACCATTTAATCTGAGAATTGCCGAAGAAGCGCTAGCGTAATCAAACAGTAAAACAACTCCTGTGGACCGAAATTGCCCTATTTTGGTCTAGTTAAAAATTGTCAAATTGAGCCCTACTCAAGCCAAACCAAGCTCTCCCAACACTCTCACAGCCCTCATAATACCAAATTAGAGCGGGAAGGTAAGCTAATTTGAAAATTCACTTACCAAATTATCACTCAATTCGACATAAATTGATGCAATTCTTGATCCTAAGATAAATCTCAGGACGAGAGCTACCTGTCCCGATCGAAACTCGGACCGCCACATCTCCGATGATAAGCTTCCGAAGCTTTATCTCTCAAAGTTCAGTTTTCCAATGAAGCTCTGTTTGAGCTCAATTTGGATCCAAATGACGCGATTCAAAGCTCCATTGAATCGTAATGAAGTGTAGGAACATATACATATCTTCAATTGGGTTAATTAACCTCAGTTGAATGGTCAATTAGATCAAAATCAAATTCAGCCAGTTGAAAGGGGGAAAATTCTAGGGAAATTTTGAGGATTTCGTCAAATTAAGGAACTAAATTGCAATTTCCCAAAATTGAGTGCCAATTGGCCATGAAAAGGATGTTAGAGGACCAATTGGTTGATTTTTGGAAATAATTGGGGTCAAATTGCCATTTTTTTAAAGTAGGGGCAAAATGGTAATTTTTAAAAAGTTGGTGACCAAATTGGAAATTTGGAAAACTTGAACCCCTTAAGTGATTTTAAGTAAACTGAGGACCTAAAGTGAACTTTAGAAAGTTTTGGGACTCAATTTGGGGAAAAGTTAGCATTAGAGACCTTAAGTCAAAGAAGAGGAACTTTAGGGACCTAAATGATGGTTGGTATGAAGGACTTCACTTTTCCGATGGTATGATGGACTTCCAAGAAGGAAGTAGAAAACTCACTTACCGATTGTAAGTGGAGATGTCATCAGACCCGGTTGGTGTGATGGATGGAAAGTTTATTTTGTCAAAAGTGTTCTCCCCTGACTATGTGCATTGGCTCAAAATATTTGGGTGGCCTTCTTGATGAGAGTTGTAATAGCTCAGATAGGCCAAAGGCCTCTGTTTTGGAACTTGAGGGCTAAATTACCCAGTTTTGGAAAATCACGTACTTTGGGCCCAAGGCTAGTGGGCACGTGCATAAGCTCATAAATAAATTTGAATAGAAAGAGTCATGAAAACTCTCATTAAAAGTGGAATTTGAAGTGTGATATGCCACGGTACCAAGTAAGGACCGACAAGGCTCGATGGGCTAGCAGCAGTGCGTCAGGGCTAGGTCAACACACCAGTCAAATAAACAACTGTAGGTCAGGTTGAGTGTCGAGGCCATTGGGCCGTAGGCACCAAATATAAATGGCTTTGTGGAAAAATATTATTTTGTGCATGCACTTGGGTAACATGACCATCAAGACACCCAAGAGGGGTAGTGATGCATCCTAAGGGCTGTCGAACAACATGGTGGCGATAAGGGAAAGAGAAGCTACAGTGTTTGAGTTTCTCATCATACTAGTTATTCATGGAGTTACTATGTTTGGACTCTATGAGGCTACTGCATTTGGGGCTTCCTAAAGCTACTGTGTTTGAGCTTCATGCACACGAAACTAGGATAAGGTCTCTATCCTCATACGGACACAAAGTTGATTACAGGTTTGAGGGTTGGATGTCATGAACATCCACTCATTCCCAAGGTAGAAGTGGATGGGCTTCTATCTAGGTGATCGGTAAAGTCACTTCGATGCCATAAGTGGGCAGTGACAGGCTGCCCTGCGAATGTGTGATCCCTTCATGATGAAGGGCGTGTGTTGATTGTTAAACACACCAATTATGAATAAGGATGAAAATGTTTGAAAACTAAAATTTGAGGAAGTGACCATCTTAAAAGAAATGAGGAGTCTAGCACACTCTGATGAAAGATGTTTTGAGTACTCTCTCCCAACACTCATTCAATAAGTTGTCGAACTCATCCCCCCCCGCCCCCCCCCCCCTTTACCCCTTTTTAGGTAACTGACGGTAAACCTACTTAAAGACCTTCCGATAGCGAAACATGCAAGACAGGTATGTAAGATTCATATATTCAGTTTTGATTAATGTTATTCCAGGGAAGATACAGTTAAAAAGAAGGCCATACTCCTCACAATTTTGAGAAGGGTAATTCTCTTAATAAACAGGGAGAGTGGTGGGTTGTTCATGGGGATCCGACCAAACCTAGTGGGGGCATGACAACTTGAGTGGTATTAGAGTCAGTTTCCTCGAATACATTATCAAGAATAGAGAACATAGTAACTAATAGTAATAATTTTAAATTTTCATATGGCTCCTAAAAGAGGAACCAAGAGAACAAGAGCCGCAGTATCTAACACTATCCAACCACCCCTTCCTGTAGAAACTCCCTGAGGAGCCTAGACAACCCCACCTGGACTAAGCTCGGAACACCATAAATTATACGAGGAATTCACTCGAGTATTTGGACGACCTAACCTCCTCCATGAGGCAGGCACCAATTCTTAAGCGGAACCAGAGGAAGTACAATCTCATCCTCCTCCTGTTAACCATCCACCTTCAGTTGACATTCCTAAATATCTCAAGACTCTCCGTCAAATGGAGTGTAAAACTTTCCTCAGAGAGAAAGATGCTAGAGCCGCCATGGACTGGCTGGCTAATATCAAGAAGCCGATGCGAATAGTCAGGATATCAACAGAGGACATAGTGATCCTGATAGAATATTTCCTGGAGTGTTGCGCCAAGAGATGATGGGATAATGTCCGAAGCCTACATATATCCACCCCCACCTAGGAGCAATTCGAGGAGAGGTATACGGAGGAATACCTAGCTCCGCATCTGATCAATGAAAAGAAGCAAGACTTCCTCTGACTTTGACAAGGGCTTAACTCTACTCGGAGTATGAAACCAAGTTTAACGAGTTAAGACCCTTTGCCCCCGACCTAGTCGAACCTGTAGATGCCTGCCAATGATTCGTGGACGGTTTTAATATGGCATACGAGACCGAATGAGAGTACTAGGACGCCCCCACAGATTTGGTTGTCGTCATTAGCATGACCCATAATGTGAGTGTATGGTACAGACAAGACGCCACCGAATAGAGCATGCCGGCAGGAAGGAGGAAGGAGGCTAAAACAGTCGGGGAGGACAAAAGGAGTCGTGTGGGCAGAAATGGGGAACAAGAATGGGGTTACCTAGGATAACAGAAGTTTATCATACCTGAAGGGAGGAAAGTATAGCTCCACAAAGGAGAAGCCCCTATTGTTCCAAGTGCCAGAAAAGCCATGAAGGACCATGTTGAGTAAGCTACGAATGCAAACAGTTTGGCCACTTTGTGAAGAGCTTCCCAGCCCTTAGGGACAATATACAACAAAGTACCCTACAACCATCTCAAGGAAATCCAAGGGCACTAGATGGAGGACAAGATATAGCCACTATGTCGAGGGTACCAACCGAGTATACAACCTTTCCCATGAGGAAGCATGGGATGATTGTAGTACCATATCTAGTATTTACCATAGCTCCCCTAGAAAAATATAACCAAAACCCTATAATTTGTCATCATTATAATAAATAAAAGTTCCATTCCTTACAAGAAAATTTAACTTGTGATGAGATACAAGTAAAAGAAAATCCTAAGGACGTACCCAAAGAAGGAAACCCTCGGGAGACATACATATCCCAATTGAGAAGTAACGGAACAAGTGACAAAGGATGAGGAGATAAAGTGCATGATGAGGTGAAAGAACTATGGGAATAATACTAGGAGGACCCAAGGAGTAAGTTAAACCCAAGGAATAAGAAGATAGCATCCGAGGACGTCGTGACAAATAGAAAAGAGGTGAACTACCCATAACAAAGGAATAGAGGGAACCTAAGAAAACTTGGAAAGGTAAGCCCTCCACTTTAGAAGGGAGTAAGAGAAATGACAACCAAATATCAAGAATAGTCATGGTCCATGATGGCCTAATGGAGCCCAAAAGAGTGGACGGTTGAGCATAGGGTGGAGTACACAGAATATGACCAACAATTAGAAATTTCTCAAATAAGGAATTAATGGAATTTTGACAAAGAATGATCCAAAGAGGGCAAGTGCTCCAATATAGAAGGGATGTGAAGAAATGATGAAAGAAACCCTTAAAGGAATGATAAGAAGGTTAGGCATGTAACTACTAAGGTGGAAGTCTCTACTATGATGGACATAGTAGAGAACAAAACCATAAGAAGGGAAAGTCCATGAGGAAAGGATGTCACCGAAGGGCATAAGAAAGGAAGAATCCCAGCGTGTCAGTAAGTCATGAGGAGACTCAATGATTAGCACTGAAAAGACCAAATAAGGGAGTTAGGATGAGTGGGTAAGGAAAATCAACCCAGTTATGTAAGACATGACGGTAATGGCATGAAGGATGATTGAATAACGGTAAAGGTAGTTGAAGAAGACTACCAGAAGAAAAGAGGGATGAAGTTATACGATACTCGAAAGGTTAGAAAGTTAAGATCAACCCTCAAGGAAGTGTTCTAGAAATCTAATGGATAGAGACTATCACGCCCCGACCCAGTTTGGTCGAATTCCCGTGATCAACCCACTACTCTCTCGGTTTACTAAGGGTTGCCTCTTATTTAATAACCGTGAAGAGTAAGGTGTCCTTTAAACCGTTACATTTCCTGGAATACAAAAAATCAAAACTACAAAAAAATTTTAACTTACATACCTATCTTGCAGGTGTGACTAATACCCGTAGTTGTTTGTCTAAACTAGTCCGTCGACCTGTCATGTCGCACTGCCGCTAGTTGATTGAGCATGTCGGTCCTATCTTGTTACCATGGTCAAACAATTCACTTATTAAATTTTATGGCACATATATCATGTTCATTTACGAGCTCCTGCTCATTCCAACTGGCCTTGGGCCCACTAGACGAGATTTTCAAAAATTTGGGCATTCAACCCCTCAAGTTCCAAAACCGAGGCCCCCAGCCTATAAGAGCTATTCGAGCTACCGTCAAGAAGAACTCCCAAATAGTTTAAGCATTGGCACACAGGCAGGGGAGAACACTTATGACAAAATTGGTTTTTACTGTCTATTATACCAACCGGTATAAGGACATCTCCGTTCATGACCGATAAACGGGTTTTCAACTTCCTTCGAGGAAGTCTCATCATACCAACCGGATATAATCAACTTACAACTGGTAAGTAGTTTTTACGCATGGTTTTCACATCACTTTCTCTAAATTGTGATGATTAAAATTCCACTAAACAGAGGTTTTTTATACCGAGGTACTTATCATACCTAACCGGGTATGATATATAGTTCTCACACACAACCGGTAAGTGGTTTTTATCTTTAAGTAGTGATCATCATCCCAACCGAGTATGATGTTAGTAAACCCATTCACCCGTTAACACAGTGAATTCCACTAGACCGGTTCTTTGTATTCACACGAGCTCGTCCATGCTGGTGTTCTCGGTACATCGTGTTCCTACACGATATGAACATCCTTGTTCACTATTACTCGACTTAACAACCTTCATTCATTTCTAATGAATGAGAAAACCAAAAATTTTTAGTTATTTGCAATTAGGTCCCTAAAGATATTTCTCTTTAACTTTAAGTCCCTAAATGCCGGTTTTTCCTCAAATTAAGTCCCGAAACTTTTAAAATTTATCTTGGGACCTCATGTAAAACCCGCCCTTTTGAGCTAAGGAAAACCAGGAAAAGAACCGGTCAAACCAAGTAAGGATTCAGAACGGTTCACAAACTCGATTATTTCTAAACGGGCAAGTTGGGAATTTACAACTCTCGGGTGTTCCAAAGGATTCATTAAACCTTGGAAAAAAAAACTTAAGACAAATTAGATAACAAAAACCAAATTGGTTCAGGTGAACTAGATTCCATAAGAACTTTAAAGTTAATCATGCTTGCCCAAGAGTAGTGTAAGGATGGGTGACCTCTTGGTAATTTATGGCAATATTAATATTAGTAATAAATCTCGCCCATTTAATACACAGGTTTTACGCCTATGTAAATAGGTCATCCCCATTTCATTCTCCTCACACCTAAACATTTCTCTCTCTCTCTCTACTGCTCCATTTTCCGGTAAAGCTCGAACCAGAGCTTCGACTTGAAAAAAGGTCGGGCTCTTTAGAACCGGGGAGAAGACAGCTATCTGATAGCAAACTCAAGTCAATCCGAAAATCATTGGAGAAGCACCGACATGATGGAATAATGAAGCAACTCCAGCGGACCGAAGTTGCCCTATTTCGGCCAAGCTGAAATCGGCCAATTCAAGCCCTTCTCAAGCCAAACCAAGCCCTCCCAACACTTTCTCAGCCTTTCCACGACCGAATTAGGACCGAAAGGTAAGCTAATTAGGCATCCCTTTACAATTTTCGATCGGTGCTAGAGAGAGAGTCGACCAAATTTCAATGACGAAATTCTAATCCAATTCTACATCAATTGATGCAATTCTTGATTCTAGGATAAACCTTAGGACAAGACCTATCTATCCAGATCGAAAGCTCGAACTGTTGTGCCTTCACCGGTGAGTAATCGAAGCTTTCTCTCTCTATAGTCTGTTTTCCAGCGAAGCTCCGTTTGAGCTCGTTCCGGCAAAAAAATCTGTGATTCAAAATATCTTAGAATTGTATGAACATGCAGGAACTCAATTTCAACTCCAATTTCAATAATTAGAAGTGTTTGATCAATCAATTTGATGAAATCAAATTCGATAGTGTTGAAGAGTTGAAATTGGGGGAAACTTTTGGGGATTTTCGAAATTCAAAGGGCCAAAATACAATTTTATGAAATTGAGGGTCAATTGGGCATGAAAATAATGTTGGAGAACCAATTGAGGAATTTTGGAATTTTTAGGGCAAAACTTACCATTTGTAAAAGAAGGGAAAAATGGTAATTTTGGAAAAATTAGGGGACCAAATTGGAAATTTGGGAATTAAACCCCATTTGGTGAAATTGAATAAATTGAGGTCCCATGATAAATTTTAAAAGTTACGGGACTTAATTTGAGGAAAAACCGACATTAGGGACTTAAAGTTAAATAGAAATAACTTTAGGGACCTAATTGCAAATAACTAAAAGTTTGGGTTTTCTCATTCATTGGAAATGAATGAAGGTTGTTATGTCGAGTAATAATGAACAAGGTTGTTCATATCGTGTAGGAACACAAAGTACCGAGAACGCCAACAAGGACAAGCTCGCGTGAATACCAAGAACCGATCTAGTGGAATTCACGGCATTAACAAGTGAGTGGGTTTACTAACATCATACCTGGTTGGGATGATGAGCACAACTTAAAGATAAAAACTACTTACCGGTGATGAGTGGAAATTTTATATCATACCCGGTAGGGGATGATAAGTACCTCGGTATAAAATTCCACTATTTAGTGGTATTTTAATCATCACCACTTAGAGAAAGTGATGTGAAAATTATGCGAAAAAAAAACTACTTACCGGTTGTAAGTAGATCATACCTGGTTGGTATGATGAGACTTCCTCGAAGGAAGTTGAAAACCCGTTCATCGGTTATGAACGGAGATAACCTTATACCGGTTGGTATAATGGACAGTGAAAACCTATTTTGTCGGAAGTGTTCTCCCCTGACTGTGTGCCAATGCTTAAACTATTTGGGAGACCTTCTAGATAGGAGCTTGAATAGCTCTGATAGGCCAGGGGCCTCGGTTTTGGAACTTGGGGGCTAAATGCCCAATTTTGAAAATCTCGTACAGTGGGCCCAAGGCTAGTTGGCACGAGCAGGAGCTCGTAAACGAACATGATATATGTGCCATAAAACTTAATAAGTGAATTGGTTGGCAATGGTACCAAGATAGGACCGACATGCTCAGTCAACTAGCGGCAGTGCGACATGATAGGTCGATGAACTAGTCAAGACAAACAGCTGTGGGTTGAGTTGAGAGTCGGGGCCATTGGACTAGTGGCACTACAGATTACATGGCAATATAAGAAAACATTGTTTGTGCATGCACTATGAGTACGGGATCATCAAGACGCTCATGAGGGGCAGTGATGTGTCCTAAGGGCACTGGACGACCTGGTGGCTATAAGGGCAGTTCGTTGTTCCAGGTGTCAATACGAAATCTAGAGTAGCACCAAGCGCATGAGACCAGGGTGGGGACAAGATGAGGTCTCTGTCCTCATACGGACACGAAGAAGTAATTTCGAGATTGTGGGTCGGATGTCACGTACATCCACTCATTCCCAGGGTAGAAGTAGTTGTACTTCTATCCGGGTGGCAGGAAAAGTCGCTCCGAAGCCACTAGCGGGTTCAGTAGTGATACTGACTTGCGAATGTGTGTAACCTTCATGATGAAGGATGTGTGTTGGGTGATGACACACCGTGGTAACTAAGAAATAATGGAAAAACCCAAATTTTTAAATGAAGGGATTTTTGAAAACAAAAGAGTCTTGCACACTCCATATAAATGTTTTTCTTAAAAGTTAAAAGATTTTAAAAACCCATTCACTGAGTAGTCGTACTCACCCCCTCCCTTGTATCCCTTTCAGGAAATCACAGAAAGTCTCCCTTTAAAGACCGTCAACTAAGATTCCCATAATATAGGTATATAAAGTTTTAAATTTCATGCAGTTTTGATTATGCTATTCCAAGAAAAAGGTGCAAGTTAAAGGATGCCTTACTCTTTACGGTTTACAATAAGGGGAAACCCTTTAATAAACCGGAAGAGTGGCGGGTTGATCACGGGGATTCGACCAAACCAGGTTGGGGCATGACAACTAGAGTGGTATCATAGCATGTTTCCTCGAATACATAATCAAGACTAGAAAATATAGTAACTAATAGGATTTATCCTAAAATTTTAAGATGGCTCCCAGGAGAGGAACCAAGAAAACTTGGAATGGCTCTACTCAACACCCTACCTCTGTAGGGAGACAACCCTAGAAGCTTCCTAAATACTTGAGACCAGGCTGGAATGTTAAAAGACCAAATAGGGAAGTATCCTGGAGAATGGTGCTAGGACCTATTGGTGGCACAACTCTAAGTATGGAGGAAGACGTTTATCAAGAATTCCATAGCTTCTTAGTTATTTTGCAACCATTTCCTGTGATAGAGCTGAAAGCCTAATATTTTGTATCCCCCTGTTAATAAAATACTCAAATTCTCAAAACTCTCTCTCCTGATCATGCAATCTTGTTGGGAATATGGCCTAAGGAAAATAAAGCAAACCCACACTATCCTGGAAGCTAAGGAAAAGTTACTTCCCGGTTATGGAAGATGAATCAGGGAATTAAGAAACCTAGGAAGACTTACCATGACCCTTAGCAAAGGTGATTCAGCTAGAAAACTGTCAAAGTGATCAGACTCAAGAACAGTAAGCACCAAACCAATAGTAACCGTGGAAAAAGCCCCACTCGAAGGAAAGTAAGAATCACAACAATCCATGTAAGGGAATGACGATGGGACATTACCTGAAGAGATGCCCAACCCTACTAAAGAACAAGTACCAACTTGAACTATTATATGTGTAAGGAAAGAAGGGGTGTTCCACACCTCATAGATTCAGGGCAACACCTCCTCAAAGGTCACGAAGGACATGAAGGATAAGAGACCGATACCATGGAGCGGGTTACATAAACAATTCAAAAAGAGGTCAAGAAAAGACAAGATGAATACAAAAACTTCTTAAGAAGGTCAAACCGAGAAGATACCTCATGAATAGGGATAAGGTACATGAGAATCATACTTAGAACCCTCTCATAAGGGGCAAACACAGAAAAACATCCCCCGAAACTCTAGGGAATGACACAGTGAGAGTGAAGAAGAGAAGGAATACGCTGTGAAAATGAATCATTGGTTGGCAGATGTGCAAGGAGCCAACCCCTCATTAGAAACTACTTGAAGGTAGGAAGTGTCAAAGGCCAAGACTAATATGCTTTGGAAAAGTGATATAATTTTAAAGTACTACCTCTTTTGGAAAAAGCAGAAAAGTTAAAAATCGAAGTCTCTGACCAACATACCTAAGGAAGACCGGGAAGTAGAAAGAACTACACCCTAAAAAGGTTAGTGAGATGACGTTAAGGACAGGAGTACTCGAAAAGACAACTGCCCTAAGAAGACCTAAACTAAGGGACTGGTGGAGGCAGGGCAGTTAACCAGCTAATACGCGGAAGAACCATGATGTAAGTTCCGACAAGGAAAAGAGGCGGAAAGGTCAAATACTCTAAAAGAGAAGGATGAAAGAAATCCCTAAAGGAACCAAAAGGCTAAATTAACAACCAAACTCAAGCCAAGAAAGAAATAGGCAAGCTTCTCACATAATGATCAAGAAATCTTGAAATAAGGAAGATTTATGCGCACTGTAAACCCCACACATTTGAGTTAAGGAAAACCGGGAAAAGAACTGGTCAAACCGAATAAGAAAAACCAAACCGGTTTACATTTGGAAATAAGCAATATGAAAATTTAAAATTTTCGGTTGATCCAAAGAATTTATTCAACATTGGAAAAGAAATTTAAGACAAAATAGAAAACAAAAACCAAATTGGTTCAGGTGAACTAGATTACATAAGAACTTCAAAGTTAATTTATGGCAATAATACAAATAATTTATTACCGAAATTAAATTATTGGAATTAATACCGAAATTAAATTATTGGAATTAATACCAATAATTTATGGCAATATTAATACTAGTAATAAATCTCGCCTATTTAATACACAGGTTTTACAACTATATAAAGAGGTCATCCCCATTTCATTCTCCTCACACCTAAACACTTCTCTCTCTCTCTCTACTGCTCCATTTCTTAGTAAAGCTCGAACCAGAGCTTCGACTTGAACAAAAGTCGGGCTCATTAGAGCCGGGGAGAAGACGCTATCTGATAGCAAACTCCAGTAAATCCGAGAACCGTTGGAGAAGCGCCGACATGATGGAATAGTGAAGCAACTCCGGTGGACCGAAGCTGCCCTATTTCGGCCAAGTTGGAATCAGCCATTTCAAGCCCTCCTCAGGCTAAAC
This sequence comes from Trapa incisa, assembly GCA_030064435.1. Taxonomy (NCBI): domain Eukaryota; kingdom Viridiplantae; phylum Streptophyta; class Magnoliopsida; order Myrtales; family Lythraceae; genus Trapa; species Trapa incisa. The sequence continues at coordinate 13,263,696 of CM057777.1, forward strand.
TAAGCCCTCCCAACACTTCCTTAGCCTTTCCACAGCCGAATTAGGACCAAAAGGTAAGCCAATTTGGCTCCCCTTTATAATTTTCGATCGGTGCTAGAGAGAGAATTGACCGAATTTCAATCACGAAATTCTAATCCAATTCCGCATCAATTGATACAATACTTGATTTTAGGATGAACCTCAGGATGAGACCTATCTGCCTAGATCGAAACCTCGGACTATCGTGCCTTCACCAGAACGTTAAATACCAGGAACGCCAGCAAGGACAAGCTCGCGTGAATACAAAGAACCAGTCTAGTGGAAATCACGGCATTAACGGGTGAGTGGGTTTACTAACATCATACCCGGTTGGGATGATGAGCACAACTTAAAGATAAAAACCACTTACCGGTTGTGAGTGGATTTACTAACATCATACCCGATTGGGATGATGAGCACAACTTAAAGTTAAAAATCACTTACCGGTTGTGAGTGTGTTTACTAACATCATACCCGGTTGGGATGATGAGCACAACTTAAAGATAAAAACCACTTACCAGTTGTGAGTGGATTTACTAACATCATACCCGATTGGGATGATGAGCACTACTTAAAGTTAAAAATCACTTACCGGTTGTGAGTGGGTTTACTAACATCATACCCGGTTGGGATGATGAGCATACCTTATAATTTAAAAACCACTTACCGGTTGTGAGTGGGTTTAGTAACGTCATACCCGGTTGGGATGATGAGCACAAATTAAAGTTAAAAACCACTTACCGGTTGTGAGTGGGTTTACTAGCATCATACCCGGTTGGGGTGATGAGCACAACTTAAAGTTAAAAACCACTTACCGGTTGTGAGTGGGATTATATATCATACCCAGTTGGGGATGATAAGTGCCTCGATATAAAAACCCACTGTTTAGTGGTATTTTAATCATCACTACTTAGAGAAAGTGATGTGAAAATTATGCGGAAAAACTACTTACTAGTTGTAAGTAGATCATACCCGGTTGGTATGATGAGACTTCCTCGAAGGAAGTTGAAAACCCGTTCATCGGTTATGAATGGAGATGTCCTTATACAGGTCGGTGTGATGGACAGTAAAAACCTATTTTTGTCGGAAGATCTCTCCCCTGACTATGTGCCAATGCTTAAACAATTTGGGAGAACTTCTCGACGGGAGCTCGAATAGCTCTGATAGGTCAGGGGCCTCGGTTTGGAACTTGGGGGCTAAATGCCCGATTTTGAAAATCTCGTACAGTGGGCCCAAGGCCAGTTGGCACGAGCAGGAGCTTGTAAACGAACATGATATATGTGCCATAAAACTTAATAAGTGAATTGTTTGGCCATGGTACCAAGATAGGACCGACATACTTAGTCAACTTGCGGCAGTGCGACATGACAGGTCGACAGACTAGTCAAGACAAACAGTTGCGGGTTGAGTTGAGAGTCGGGGCAGTTGGACTAATGGCACCACAGATTACATGGCAATATAAGAAAACATTGTTTGTGCATGCACTATGAGTACGGGATCATCAAGACGCCCATGAGGGGTAGTGATGCGTCCTAAGGGCACTGGACGACCTGGTGGCTATAAGGGCAGTTCGTCGTTCCAGGTGTCTGTGCGAAATTTGGAGTAGCACGAAGCGCATGAGACCAGGGTGGGGACAGGATGAGGTCTCTGTCCTCATACGGACACGAAGAAGTGATTTCGGGATTGTGGGTCGGATGTCACGTACATCCACTCATTCCCAGGATAGAAGTGGTCGTACTTCTATCCGGGTGGCAGGAAAAGTCGCTCCGAAGCCACTAGCGGGTTTAGTAGTGATACTGACTTGCGAATGTGTGTAACCTTCATGATGAAGGATGTGTGTTGGGTGATGACACACCGTGGTAACTAAGAAATAATGGAAAAACTGAAATTTTTAAATGAAGGGATTTTTTAAAACAAAGGAGTCTGGCACACTCCATATAAATATTTTTCTTAAAAGTCAAAAGTTTTTAAAAACCCATTCACTGAGTAGTCGTACTCACCCCCTCCCTTATATCCCTTTCAGGAAATCTTGGAAAGCCTCCCCTTAAAGACCGTCAACTAAGATGCCTGTAAGACAGGTATGTACAGTTTTAAATTTCATGCAGTTTTGATTATGCTATTCCAGGAAAAAGGTGCAGGTTAAAGGACGCCTTACTCTTTACGGTTTATAATAAGGGGAAACCCTTTAATAAACCGGGAGAGTGGCGGGTTGATCACGGGGATCCGACCAAATCGAGTCAGGGCGTGACAACTAGAGTGGTATCAGAGCCTGTTTCCTTGAATACATAATCAAGACTATAAAATATTGTTACTAATAGGATTTATCCTAAAAATTTCAGATGGCTCCTAGGAGAGGAACCAAGAAAACTAGGAATGGCTCTACTCAACACCTTATCTTCGTAGGAAGACAACCCTAGAAGCTTCCCAAATGCCTAAAGCATGGCAGGAATCTCAAAAGAGCAAATGAGAAAGTATCCTAGAGAATAATGATAGGACCTATTGAGGTCACAACTCTAAGTATAAAGGAAGCCAAGCGTGAAGGCATACAATGGGGCATATAACCTTACATAGGAGGATGCTTATCAAGAATCTCGTAACTCCCTAGTAATTTGGTGACCATTTTTTTGCAATAGGGCCAAAATCCCCAACATACTATACTATTGTATTAATGAAGTACTCCAAATTCCTAAAAACCCTGTCCCTCAAATGATGTGATCTTTAAGGAAGACTCAAAAAAAAAAAACTCTCACTGTATCCAGACTTAAGGATGAAGGAGCACTAAAACTAACAATTTCCAAGAAAACGCCAGGAGGAACCACTTATGTTCATGAATGATAGGGACACTGCGTGGAGAAGTGTCTAACCCTACAAAGGACAAGAATCAAGTTAACCTAGAAGGGAATAGGACACGAAGTGAAAAACTGTCCCACATCGCCAAGAGTCAGGACAATATTTTCCAAGAATAAACACCCGACAACTATAGGAAATTCGAAAGGATACCATCCCAAGAAACATGAGTCTATTTGCAACCACAAATAAGAGGAAACTCTTCAAAATCTTAGCAAAGTGGTAAGAAGGAAAAAGGGGTAAAGGTAGGACCTTAATAAAACCACAAACGGAACAAAGGATAGCTGAAGAGAATTCCCCCTTTAAGAAGAAAATCCAAACCATTTAGGAGCAAAGAAAGGAGTGCATCCACAAGAGAAGACAAGACGAACATTTGATGACAAACGGGACGTATTGGGATTACAGGAATAAATCACCTTGGAAAAAGCAACTATGTCAAATAGGAAGTTCGGACCAACAGGACAAGAGAAAGCAAGTCATTACAACAAGATAGTCAGAGGGAACAAATGACACCCTAAGGAAGATCGGGAAGTAGAAGGGACTACACCCTAAAAAAAAGGTTAGTGAGATGGATGTTAAGGACAGGAGGACTCCAGAAACAGCTGCTAAGAAACTTAGACCAAACAAATGGTGGAGGCAAAGCAATTAATGAACAAATACTTGGGAAAGCCATAATGTAAGTTCCGATAAACAAGAGAGAGGCAGAAAGGTCAAATACTCGGGAAAAGAAGGATACAAGAAATCGTTAAAAGGACCAAGGGCCAATTAATGACTAAACTCAAGCCAAGAAAGGAATAGGCAAGCCTCTCCCACAATGATCCTAAAACAAGGAAGATTTGTACGCTCCCTAAAGAAATACACATGTACAAAGTCCCGAGACTTTTAAAATTTATCTTAGCACCTCAATTTATGCAAATTCACAAAAAGGGGTTTAATTTCCCAAATTTCCAATTTGGTGCCCCAACATTTCCAAAATTACCATATTGCCCTTCCTTTACAAAAATGGTAAGTTTCACCCGAAAAGTTCTAAATTTCCTCAATTGGCCCTCTAACATTTTTATCATGCCCAATTGACCCTCAATTTTATAAAATTTTATCTTGGTTCTTCAAATTTTTGAAAATCCCCAATTTCCCCCTAATTTCAACTTACTAACACAACTAAATTTTATTTCATCAAATTGACTAATTAAACACTTCTAATTGTTGAAATTAAACTTAAAATTAAGTTGCTATATCTTCATACGACTTAATAGCACTTTGAATCGCATGTTTTGATGCCAAAACGAGCTCAAACAGAGCTTTGTTGGAAAAGAGACTATAGAGAGAGAAAGCTTCAATTACTCACCGTCAAGGGCATGACGATCCGAGCTTTCGATCTAGGTAGATAGCTCCCATCTTGAGGTTCATCCTAGAATTAAGAATTGCATCAATTGATGCCAAATTGAGTTAGAATTTTATCGTCGAAATTCTATCAATTCTTTCTTTAGCACCGGTCGGAAAATTGTAGAGGGGAGCCGAATTGGCTTACCTTTGAGTCCTAATTCGGCTGTGGAAGGGTTGTGGAGGTGTTGGAAGGGCTTGGTTTGGTCTGGAGAGGACTCAAAATGGCTGATATCAGCTAGGCCAAAACAGGGCTGCTTTAGTCTGTTAGAGATGCTTCATTGTTTGATTATGTCGGTGCTTCTTCGATGATTCTCAGATTGACTAGAGTTTGCTATCAGATAGCTTACTTCCCCGAAGTATAAAGAGCCTTAGGTTAAGAAAAATGCCCAAGTCGAAGCTTTGGTTCAAGATTCAACGGGAAATAGAGCAATAGAGGGAGTGAGAGAGAAGTGTTCAGGTGTGAGTATGATAAATGGGGATGAGCTCTTTATATAAGTGTAAATTTGTGTATTAAATGGGAGAGATTTATTACTAGTATTAATATTGCCATAAATTGATGGGTATTTATTAGTATTAATTCCAATAATTAAATTTAGGTATTAAATTATGGGTACTAATTCCAATAATTAAATATATATATATATTAATTTATGGCTATTTATGATAGGGCATACAATTAATACTAATTAATCCAAATTCGCATAAAAAATTTTTACCAAAATTTTGGGTTACAAAAAAACCACTTCCCAAAATGTCACCCATCCTAGCACTACTCTCACGTAAGCACGCTTAACTTCGGTGTTTTGATAAGATGCTGTTCATCTGAATCAGTTTGATTTTCTCTTCTAATTTGTCTTAAGATTCTTTTCCAAGGTTTTATAAACCCTCAAATGGTCGAGTTTGTGAACCAATCATGTATTTCACACTCGGTTTGACCGGTTCTTTTCACGGTTTTCCTTAACTCAAAAGAGCGGGGTTTACAAAGATAGGCTCTAGAAAATGTTATGATGTAAGGGACATGTAATCTTAACATTTCTGAGGGGAAAATGTGACTCAAATAAAGAAGAGTCAATTAGTAAGCATGATGAGTTTAACATAAAATTTGGACGAAAGTTGTAATAAATAAATAGGACGAAGGGATTATAACATCGAAAACCGTGAAAAACAAGTACGTAATGCTCGAAAGAACATAGGGCTAAGGGTTTCAACAACCAAGAGAATAACTAGGCATGGGAATGATTGGTCATATTGGACCTCCCAATCTAGAAGTCTTAAGCAAGAACCCCAAGTTGACATTAAGGGAAATTATTCCTGGTATAGGATATACTAATTAAGTTTTGGGGACAAAACTCCTAAAATAAGGGGAGAGTTGTAAACCCCGCCTCTTCAAGCTAAGAAAACTGGGAAAAGAATCGGTCAACCCAAGAGTGAAAACCGAACCGGTTAAAAAAACAAACATTAGAGAAGGGTCAAATTGAGAAATTTACAACTTTCGAGTGACCCAGAGAGTCATAAAAACCTTGGAAAAAGGAATTTGGGGTGAATTGGAAAAGAAAACTAAACCAGTTCAGGTGAATCGGACCTGAACCAGATTGAACCACTATTGAAACGATTTCTAAATTCTATTTTCTAGTTGGCTTAAAATATTCAAATAGGAGAATTGAAGCCATCATTGCATATAGAATGAATTTAGATGAATTTAGAAATTTTTAATTTTGAAAAACTCGGTTGAATTGGGCCTGAACCGGTCGGTTTAAGCATTGAACCCTGTTCGGACCGGTCCAGTCTGGTTCTAAACAGTGTCGTCTTCTTCCTTCAGATGACAACAATGTTCACTCGTAAAAAAAGCAAGCAGTGCCGACGAAGATGAGAAGTCTCAATTCAAGGCATTTCAGGCCATGAATGATCGCCATAAAGGCGCCAATCGGATGACCAATGAGTCCCTAAGCTCCTTATATAAAGAGCTCCTCCTCATTCATCCTCCTCACACCTGAAAACTCCTCTCTCCCTCTCTCTCTCTACTGCTCCAATTTTTGGTGAAGCTTGAACCATAGCTCCGACTTGGGCATTTTTTTGAGCAAAAGAAGGTGAGGTCGAGTTGCTTAGACTCTAGGAGAAGTTAGCTACCCGACGGTGGTCACCATTTGATTCGAGTATCTCGGGAGAAGCGCCAGCGTAATCAAATAGTGAAGTAGCTTTGGTGGACCGATGCTGCCTTGTTTCGATCGAGCTAAAATGGCCAAATTGTGCCCTCCTCAAGCCAAACCAAGCTCCCAACACTCCCACAGCCTTCATACGACCAAATTAGAGCTAGAAGGTAAGCTAATTTAGCTCCCCTCTGTAAATTTCGATGAAAATTAGAGAGAGAAACGATCACGGCCCGACCCAGTTTGATCAGATCCCCATTATCAACTATCCCGGTTTATTAAAGGGTTTCCACTTATTATAAATCGTAAAGAGTAAGGTATCCTTTAAACTTACACCTTTCTTGAAATAACATAATCAAAACTGCATAAAATTCTAAATTTATCATACCTATTTCACAGGTGTCTTAGTTTATGGTCTTTAAGGGTAGGGTTTCCGGAATTTCTTGATAGGGTTATAAGGGAGGGGTGAGTATGACTACTTAGTAAATGGGCATGTCCACTTCTACCCTAAGAATGAGTGTATGTTCGTGATATCCGACCCTCAATCTCATAACAATTCTTCGTGTCCGTATGAGGAGAGAGACCTCATCCCATCCCGACCTCGATCTCATGCACTTGATGCTACTCCAATTTTGTATGGTCACTTGGTCCGTTGAGCTGCCCTTATACCCACCAGGTCGTGCAAGGCCCTTTGGACGCATCACTACCCCTCTTAGGCGTCTTGATGGTCCTGTAATCTCAATGCATGCACACTCAATATTTTCTTATCATGCCTTATAATATGTGGTGCCATTGGTCCAATGGTCCTGACCCTCAACTCAACCTGCAGCTGTTTGTCTTGACTGATCCGTCGACATGTCATGTCGCACTACCGCTAGTTGACTAAGTTTGTCGACCTTGTCTTGATACCAAGGCCAAACAATTCTCTTATTAAAGTTTTATGACACATATCTCATGTGTGTTTACGAGCTCCTGCTCGTGTCCACTGGTCAATGGCCCACAGTTTGAGATTTTTAAAACTATGCATAATAGCCCTCAAGTTCCAAAATCGAGGCCTCTAGCCTATAAGAGCTATTCGAGCTCCCATTAAGAAAGTTTCCCAAATCGTTTAAGCATTGGCATCCAGTAAGGGGAGAACACTTCCGACAAAAGTATGTTTTCAACTGTCCATCTCCGAGGCCTTTGACCAACTTATTATGAGGACATCTCCGCTCATAACCGATGAACAGGTTTTCCACTTCCTTCGAGTAAGTTTCATCATACCAATCGGATATGATCTACTTACAACCGGTAAATAGTTTTCCGCATGATTTTCACATCACTTCTCTAAGTTGTAATGTTTAAAATACTACTAAATTGTTGGGTTTCATTTTGAGGTACTTATCATTACCAACCGAGTATGATATAAAATATCACTCACCTGTTAATGCAGTGAATTCCACTAGGTTGGTCCTTTGTATTCACACGAGCTTGTCCTTGTAGCGTTCCCACTACTTAGTGTTCCAACACTATATGAACATCTTGGTTCATTATCCCTCCGCCTAATAGCCTTCATTCATTCCAAATAAATGAGAAATTCAAAATTTTTCTTTATTTGTAATTAGGTTCCTAAAGTTATTTTTCTTTAACTTTAAGTACCTAATGCTGGTTTTTCCTCAAATTGAGTCCTAGAACTTTCAAAATTTATCTTCGGACCTCAATTTATTCAAATTCCCAAAAAGGGGTTTAATTTCCCAAATTTCCAATTTGGTCCCCCAACTTTTTCCAAAATTACCATTTTGCCCTTATTTTACAAAAATGGTAAGTTTCACCCCAAAAATTCTAAAATTCCTCAATTAGCCCTCTAACATTTTTATCATGCCTAATTGACCCTCAATTTTAGAAGATTGCATTTTGGTCTTTCGAATTTTCTAAAATCCTCAATTTCCCTAAAGTTTTCCCCCAATTTCATCTCTCTAACACAACCAAATTTGATTTCCTCAAATTGACCGATCAAACACCTCTAATTGTTGAAATTGAAGTTGAAATTGAGTTTCTAGATGTTCATACAATTCCATAGAACTTTGAATCGTATGTTTTAACATTGGAATGAGCTCAAATGGTGCTTTGTCAGAAAATAGTTTGTAGAGAGAGAAAGCTTCGATTGCTCACCGGTGAGGGTGCGACGGTCTGAGCTTTCTATCTGGGCAGGTAGCTTTCCTACTGAGGATCCTCCTAGGATCAAGAATGACATCAATAGATGTTGAATTAGATTAGAATTCTGTCATTGAAATTCGACCGACTATCTCTCTAACATTGATCGGAGATTGCATAGTGGAGCCAAATTGGCTTAATTTTCAGTCCAAATTCGGCCGTGGGATGGTTGAGGAAGTGTTGGAAGGGCTTAGTTTAGCTTCAAGAGGGCTCAAATTGGCTGATTTTAACTCGGCCGAAATAGGGCAGCTTCTGTCCGCTAGAGTTGCTTCAATGTTCGATCACGCTAGCGCTTCTCCGGCGACTCTTGGAATGAATGGATGTCACCACCATGTAGCTGACTTCTCCCCGGTTCTAAGGAACCCAGCCTCGCCTTCTTTGGCTTAGAAATGACCCTATATCGGAGCTCTGGTTTGAGCCTCACTGGAAAACTAAGCAGCTGAGAGAGAGTGAGCTTTTTAGGTGTGGATAGGATGAATGGAGAGGGGCTCTTTCTATAGGGAGCTTAGGGACTCGTCGGCCGTCCATTTGCAACTTTATGACAGACATTGATGGCCTTAAACATATTGAATAGAGACATTTCTTCTTTTTCGGCGCTTCTTCAATTTTTCGGCTAGTGAACAGTGCTGACATCTGAAGCAGGAAGATGACACTCTTTTGAACCAAACCAGACCGATTCGAACTAGGTTTTAAGCTTAAACCGGTCAATTCACACCTGATTTGGCCAAAATTTTCAAATCTAAAAATTTCTAAATTCATTTTCTATCCAATAGTGGCCTCAAATCTCAAATTTGAATTTTTTAAGCCACATAGAAAAATGGATTTAGAATACGGTTCAATAGTGGTTTAAACCGGTTCAATCCAGTTTAGATCTAGATCACCTGAACCGGTTTAGTTTTCATCTCCAATTCATTCTCAAGTCCATTTTCATGACTTTTGAGACTCTTTGTGTCACACGGGATCCACAAATTTCCCGGTTTCCCCTTTCTCTATTGGATTCGGTTCATCTAAACTTGTCTGATTTTTCTCTTTCAATTGGTCCTACGGTTCTTTTCCGAAGTTTTATGACCATTTGGATCACCTGGTAGTTGTAAATTTCCAAATTGCCCATTTCCTGATAATCAGGTTTGTGAACCGGTTCAGTTTTCTCACTTGGTTTGACCAGTTCTTTTCCCAGTTTTCCTTAACTAAAAAAGGGCGGGGTTTACAGAAATAGGAAAACTTCACTTACCAAATTCTTACTCAATTCAACATGAATTGTTACAATTCTTGATCCTAGGAGTATCCTTAGGATGAGAGCTACATGCATTGATCAAAAGCTTGGACCGTCGCACCTCCGATGATATGATTTCGATGCTTTCTCTCTCAACGTTTAGTTTTCCAACGAATCTTCGTTTGAGCTCAATTCGGACACAAATGACGTGATTGAAAGCTCCATTGAATCATAATGAAGTATAGGAACTGATACATATCTTCAATTGGATCAATTAACCGTGATAGAATGGTCAATTTGATAAAATCAAATTCAGCCAGTTGAAAAGGGGAAAAGTTTGGGGAAAATTGGGGATTTCATAAAATTGAGGGACTCAATTGCAATTTCCAAAGATTTGGGCCAAGTAGCCATGAAAAGGATGTTGGAGGATTAATTGATCAATTTTTGGAAATAATTGGGGTCAAATTGCCATTTTTTTGAAGTAGGGGCAAAAAGGTAATTTTTGAAAAGTTAGGGACCAAATTGGAAATTTGGGAAACTTGAACCCCCTTAAGTGATTTTATGTAGACTAAGGAACCAAAGTAAATTTTAGAAATTTTTAGGACTGAATTGGGGGAAAAGTTAGCATTAGGGACCTAAAGTCAAAGAAGAGGAACTTTAGGGACCTAAAAGAAATTAACAAAAAAGTTTGGGTATTTTGATCATATGTGAGGAATTAAGGCTACCATGCCAAAATTTAAAAAACAAGAATGTCCAAATCGTGTAGGAACATGAAGGATCGAAATGTAAACCCCGCACTTTTGAGTTAAGGAAAACCGGGAAAAGAACCGGTCAAACCGAATAAGAAAACCGAGTCAGTTTACATTTGGTAATAAGCAATATGGAAATTTACAACTTCCGGGTGATCCAAAGGGTTCATTAAACCTTCGAAAAGAAACTTAAAATAAATTAGGAGAAAAAAACATAATTGGTTTATGTGAATGAGATCCCATAAGAACTTTGAAGTTAAGCGTACTTGCCCGAGAGTAGTGTGAGGATAGATGATCTCATTGGAAGTATGATATTTTGTAACCCGAAATTTCGGTAAAAACTTTTTATTCGAATGTACGGCTTATCATAAATAGCCATAAATTAATATATATTTAATTATTAGAATTAATACAAATAATTTAATATCAAAATTAAATTATTGGAATTAATATAAATAATTTAATATCAAAATTAAATTATTGGAATTAATACAAATAATTTAATATCTAAATTAAATTATTGGAATTAATACTAATAATTTATGACAATATTAATACTAGTAATAAATCTCTCCCATTTAATACACGGTTTTACACCTATATAAATAGGTCATCCCCATTCATTTTTCTCACACCCGAACACTTCTCTTTCTCTCTCTACTGCTCTATTTCCTGGTGAAGCTTAAACTAGAGCTTCAACTTGAACATTTTTCTTAACCTCGAAAGGAGAGGTCATGCACTTTAGAACTGGGGAGAAGTCAACTATCTGATAGCAAAATCCAATCAATCCGAGAATCACTAGAGAAGCGCTAACATGATGGAACAGTGAAGCAGCTCCGGTGAACCGAAATTGCCCTATTTTGGCCGAGTTGAAATTGGCCATTTCGAGCCCTCCTCATGCCAAAACAAGACTTCCCAACACTTCCTCAGCCCTCCCACGGTCAAATTTTGACTGAAAGGTAAGCCAATTCGGCACCCCTCTGCAATTTCCAGTCGGTGCTACAAAGAGAATCGGTAGAATTTCAATAATGAAATTCTAACTTAATTCTGCATCAATTGATGCGATTCTTGATTCTAGGATTCTGCACCTTTATCCTGGAATAGCATAATCAAAACTGCATGAAATTTAAAACTTTACATACCTATCTTACAGGTATCTTAGTTGACGGTCTTTAAGGGGAGGCTTTCCGGGATTTCCTGAAAGGGATATAAGGGAGGGGGGTGAGTACGACTACTCAGTGAATGGGTTTTTAAAAGCTTTTAACTTTTAAGAAAAATATTTATATAGAGTCTGCCAGACCCTTTTGTTTTCAAAAATCCCTTCATTTAAAAATTCAGGTTTTTTCATTATTTCTTAGTTACCACGGTGTGTCATCACCCAACACACATCCTTCATCATGACGGTTACACACATTCGCAAGTCAGTATCACTACTAAACTCACTAGTGGCTTCAAAGCGACTTTTCCTGCCACCCGGATAGAAGTACGACCACTTCTACCCTAGGAATGAGTGGATGTATGTGACATCCAACCCACAATCCCGAAATCACTTCTTTGTGTCCGTATGAGGACAAAGACCTCATCTTGTCCCCACTCCGGTCTCATGCGCTTGGTGCTACTCTAGATTTCGCACAAACACCTGGAATGACGAACTGCCCTTATAGCCACCAGGTTGTCCAGTGCCCTTACGACACATCACTACCTCTCATGGGCGTCTTGATGATCCCGTACTCATAGTGCATGCACAAACAATGTTTTCTTATATTGCCATGGAATCTGTTGTGCCACTAGTCCAATGGCCTCGACTCTCAACTCAACATGCAGCTGTTTGTCTTGACTAGTTCGTCGACCTATCATGTCGCACTACCGCTAGTTGACTGAGCATGTCGGTCCTATCTTGGTAGCATGGCCAAACAATTCACTTATTAAGTTTTTTGGGACATATATCATGTTCATTTACGAGCTCCTGGTCGTGACAACTGGCCTTGGGCCCACTGTACGAGATTTTCAAAATTGGGCATTTAACCCCCAAGTTCCAAAATCGAGGCCCCTGGCCTATCAGAGCTATTTGATGGATATCCTCATACTCGGTTGGTATGATGGATAGTTGAAAATTTATTTTGTCGGAAGTGCTCTCTCTTGACTATATACTACTGCTTAAACAATTTGAGAGACCTTCTTGACGGGAGCTCGAATAGCTCTTATAGGTCGGGGGCCTCAATTTTGGAACTTTGGGACTAATATGCCCAATTTTGGAACATCACGTATAGTGGGCCCAATGCCAGTAGACACGAGTAGAAGCTCATAAACAAACATGGGATATATGCCACAAAACTTTAAATAAATGAATTGTTTGGCCATGGTACCAAGATAGGACCGACACATCCTATCAACTAGTGGTAGTGCGACATGACAGATCTTCGAACTAGTAAAAACAAACAGCTACAGGTTGAGTTGAAGGTTGGAGCCATTGGACTAGTGGCACCACAAATTATATGGCATGATGTGAAAATATTTATTGTGCATGCACTATAATTATGGGACCATCAAGATGCCTAAGAGGGGTAGTGATGTTTCCTAGGGCCTGAACGACCTGGTGGGTATAAGGGCAATTCGTCGTGTAAAACCCGCACTTTTGAGTTAAGGAAAATTGGGAAAAGAACCGGTCAAACCGAGTAAGCAAACCAGGTCGGTTTACATTTGGGAACAAGCAATATGGAAATTTACAACTTCCAGATGATCCAAAGGGTTTATTACACCTTGGAAAAGAAACATAAGACAAATTAGAAGACAAAAATCAAATTGGTTCAGGTAAACGAGATTTTATAAGAACTTTGAAGTTAAGCATGCTTGCCCGAGAGTAGTGTGAGGATCGGTGACCTCCTAGGAAGTATGATTTTTTTTGTAACCCCAAATTTCAATCAAAAATTTTTATGCGAACGTAAGGCTTATCATAAGTAGCCATAATCAATCCGAGAATCGCCGACATGATGGAATAGTGAAGTAGCTCTGGTGGACCGAACCTGCCCTATTTTTGGTCGAGTTGAAATTGGCCATTTCAAGCCCTCTTCAGGCCAAACCAAGCCTTCCCAATACTTCCTCAGCCCTCACACGGCCAAATTACGACTGAAAGGTAAGCCAATTCGGCTCCCCTCTGCAATTTTCGGTTGGTGCTAGAGAGAGAACCGGTAGAATTTCAATAATGAAATTCTAACTCAATTCGGCATCAACTGATGTGATTCTTCATTCTAGGATGAACTTCAAGATGAGACCTATCTGCCTAGATCGAAAGCTCAGACCGTCGTGCTCTCACCGGTGAGAAATCGAAGCTTTCTCTCTCTATAGTCTATTTTCTAGCGAAGCTCCGTTTGAGCATTTTCTGACATTACAATCTATCATTCACAATTTATTAGAATTGTATGAACATGCGGGAACTCAATTTCAACTCCAATTTCAAAAATTAGAAGTGTTTGATCAGTCAATTTGATAAAATCAAATTCAGTAGTGTTGAAGAGTTGAAATTGGGGGAAAATTGGGAAAAATTGGGGATTTTCGAAATTCAAAGGGCCAAAATGCAATTTTATGAAATTGAGGGTCAATTGGGCATAAAAATAATGTTGGAAGATCAATTGAAGAATTTTGGAATTTTTGGGGCCAAACTTACTATTTTTGTAAAGAAAGGGCAAAATGGTAATTTTGGAAAAATTAAAGGACCAAATTGGAAATTTGGGAAATTAAACCCCTTTTTGGTGAAATTGAATAAATTGAGGTGTCGAGATAAATTTTAAAAGTTACGGGACTCAATTTGAGGAAAAACCGACATTTGGGACTTAAAGTTAATGAGAAATAACTTTAGGAACCGAATTGCAAATAACTAAAAGTTTGGGTTTTCTCATTCATTGGAAATGAATGAATGCTTTTATGCCAAATGATAATGAACAAGTATGTTCATATCGTGGGTATGAGGGTAGGATGTAAGAAACGTTCACTCAGACTCTAGGTAGAAGTCGGGGACTTCTATCAAGGTGGATGGTAAAAGATGCTCCAATCCACAAGTGGGTGCAGTCGGCGTAACAGCATCTCGCGAATGTGTGTGTGATCCCTTAATGATGGTGTGTGATTTGTGAAACACACTGAATATGGAAATGGGAAAAATGGTTATGGAAACCTTGGAAAGGATTTGAGAATCCTTGTAAAAATAATTGGCAAAACTTGGGAAAAGAAAATTAGAAATTGAGGAAAGAATATTTTAAAAGAAAATAAGGAGTCTGGCACACTCCGAATTAAGCATTTTTCCTAAAAGATAAAATTTGAAAACCTATTCACTGAGTCGTTGTACTCGCCTCCTCCCTTATATCCCTTTTCATGTAACCAAGGGAAACCTACCCAAAATTAGTGTCGGGGTCGTTGGACCAGTGGCACCACATATTACATGGCTTGATAAGAAAACATTGTTTGTGCATGCACTATGAGTACGGAATCATCAAGACGCCCATGAGGGGTAGTGATGTGTCCTAAGGACCCTGGACAACGTAGTAAGTATAAGGGCAGATCGTCGTTCTAGGTGTCTGTACGAAATTTGGAGTAGCACCAAGCGCATGAGACCAAGGTGGGGACAGGATGAAGTCTCTGTCCTCATACCAACACGAAGAAGTGATTCCGAGATTGTGGGTTGGATGTCGCGTACATCCACTCATTCCCAGGGTAGAAGTGGTCGTACTTCTATTCGGGTGGCAGGAAAAGTCACTCTGAAGACACTAGCAGGTTCAGTAGTGATACTGACTTGTGAATGTGTGTAACCTTCATGATGAAGGATGTGTGTTGGGTGATGACACACCGGTAACTAATAAATAATGAAAAAATCCAAATTTTTAAATGAAAGGATTTTCGAAATGAAAGGAGTATAGCACACTCCATATAAATATTTTTCTTAAAAGTTAAAAGTAGATCTTTGAAAACCCATTCACTGAGTTGTCATACTCACCCCTCCCTTATATTCCTTTCAGGAAATCCCGGAAAGTCTACACTAAAATACCATCAACTAAGATGCCTATAAGACAGGTATGTAAAGTTTAAAATTTCATGCAGTTTTGATTATGCTATTCCAAGAAATGGTACAGGTTTAAAGGATGCCATACTCTTTACGGATTATAATAAGGGGAAACCCTTTAATAAACCGAAGGAGTGGCGGGTTGTTCACGGGGATCCGACCAAATCGGGTCGGGGTATGACAACTAGAGTGGTATCAGAGCATGTTTCCTCGAATGCATAATCAAGACTAGAAAATGTAGTAACTAATAGGATTCATCCTAAAATTTACAGATGGCTCCCAGGAGAGAAACCAAGAAAACTAGGGATGACTCAGCTCAGCACCTTGTCCTCGTAGGAAGACAACTCTAGAAGCTTCCCAAATGCTTGGGGCATGGTAGAAATCCCCAAGGACCAAATGACAAAGTATCCAAGAGGATGATGCTTGGAACTGTTGAGGTCACACCCGAGTACAAAGGAAGCCAAGCCTGAGACCAGGAACACCAGTTAGGGCTTATAACCTTACCCATGGAGGATGCTTAACACACACCCCATAGTCCTCTACCTATTTCATGACCACCTCTTTGTAATATGGTTAAGACCCTAACATATTGTACTCCTTCTCCATTAATGAAGAATTCCATGTTCCTAAAACCATGTCTCTAAACAAGGATGTAAGCCTACGTCTCAACTGTAGGAAGATTGCCTCAAGAAAAGTAACCAAACAAACCCCGGGGACCAAGAAGAATCCCATCCCAAATAAGTAAATGAACCAAAAGACTAAAGAGTCTAGGAGAAATCTTAAGGGAAAATTAGTAGGTAGAGAAGGCTCGACAAGAAAATCGACAAGGAGACTAAGGAGTGAGAACTCTTGTAGTAACTATTGGGCAAGGAAATGACATGTTACAAGGTGAGGACAATAGAAATACTACTCAAGAAAGTGCTCAACACTATTAAGGACAAGTACCAAGATGGACTAGTATAAGTATAAGGAAAGAAGGGGTGTTCCACACCTCATAGATTCAAGGTAATACCTACTCAAAAATCGCGAAGGGCATGAAGGATTGGAGACTGATACCATGGAGTGGGTTACGTAAACGGTTCACCAAGAGGTCAAGAAATGACAAGGTGAATGCAAAAACTTCTTAAGAAGGTCAAACCAAGAAGGATACCTCATGAATAGGGATAAGGTACATGAGAAGCATACTTAGGACCATCTCATAAGGGGCAAACACAGAAAAATGTCCCCCAGAACTCTAAGGAATAACACAGTGAGAGTGAAGAAGAGAAGGAATACGCTGTGAAAGGGAACTCTGGAGGGATGCATTCAACCAAGTGCCTTGAAGGAATCATTGGTTGGCAGATGGGCATAACAAGGAGTGCAAGGAGCCAAACCCTCATTAGAAACTACTTGAAAGAAGGATGTACCGAAGGCCGAGACTAACCTACTTCGGAAATGTGATAGAATATTAGGTACAATTTCCTTTGGAAAATATAGAAAAGTCAAAGTAGAGATTCGGAACAACATAACAGAAGTAAGCAAACCATGACAACAACATGGTCAAAGAAAATGAACGAACCCTAAGGAGGACCAAGAAGTAGTAAGGAATACACCCTAAAAAGGGCACTAGATGGATCATTAAGGACGAGGAGATTAGAAAGACAACTTTCTCAAGAAAACTAAACAAGGTGAAAAGTAGGGGGAGACAATAACGAACTACTCTCATAAGGTTCATAGAGTAAACCCCAGAAGAGAAGGAAGAGGTGGAAATGCCAAGTATCGGAGAAAAGAAGGATGAAAGAAATCCTTAAAAGAACCAAGGGCCAATTAATGACTAAAACTCAAGCC
This sequence comes from Trapa incisa, assembly GCA_030064435.1. Taxonomy (NCBI): domain Eukaryota; kingdom Viridiplantae; phylum Streptophyta; class Magnoliopsida; order Myrtales; family Lythraceae; genus Trapa; species Trapa incisa. The sequence goes on from CM057777.1 coordinate 13,281,123, forward strand.
AAGAAAGGAGTAGGCAAGCCTTTCACATAACGGTCAAGAAAACTTGAAACAAGAAAGATTTGTACACTCCATAAATAGGTACTTGGTATGAATGAAGATACGGATAGAGTATACAGGATGTGCCTGTAAGAATTGTGGATTAAAGGTAAATAGGAGAAGATGACATCAAGGGATGTCATTTATGGGTATAAATTCCCTCGAGCAAATGAAAAAAGGAATGTCACAAGAAAAGGAAAGAATCCTACCAAGAAAGTATCGTGATGTCCCAGTATGACCTGTTTGGAGAAAGAGTAGTAGTATCAAGAAATAATTCAAGAAGAACCGAGTAGAAAGAAGAAACTAGTAATTGTGGACAGCCAAAGAGAATGAACAAAACCCTAAGAAAGGATGAGATGCAGTAAAGACTACACTCTTTGAAGGATAATGGTATGGGCATGAAGAACGAGTGATACAGCTGCCCAGGCAATTAGACTAGAAAAATAAAGAGAAGAAGACAGTTACAGAATTGGTTTTTGAGAGAACCATGGACTTAAACCACAACAAAGAAAGGAGATGTGAAAAGGCCAAAACGTAGGAAGAGAAGAACGAAGGGAAATCCTTAAAGAAATCGATGGTCAAAACCAAATTTATAGTTTAAAGTCTTGGAATGGTTAAGTGAGTCTCAAGAAGGGCGAACAAGAGATTTTGAAATAAGGAGGATGTGAACCCTCCTTAACATAAATTATTTAACGGGTTAGCATCAAAAGATGTTTTGACAAGTATGAATGATTGGACAACCCATACTCGGGTAATAGAAGAAAAATGTTCGAGAAGATGTTCGGATAGTAAGTTCCCTAATAAGGTGTAGCTAAGAAGGAATAACCACAATTGGTAAGACGGGTCATAGCCCACACACACATATGAATCTTAAAGAGTAGATTACCAAGCATAGTGTGGAATGCACAGAATAAAACTAATAATCGGAAGTGTCATATGTAAGCAACAATGCATAAATCAAAAGTTGTGGATAGAGAAGGATCCAAAGCAAACAGATGCCCTAACATAGATAAGGGTGTGAAGAAAGGGAGAAAGAACCATACATTGAATGATACGGAGGTTGAGCATGTAACTCCTAAGATGGAAATCTCTATTGTGAGGGACATAGTAGAGAACAAAACCGGAAGAAGGGAACCTTCCCAAGCAAAGTGATCGACAAATAGATCGAAAGCAATTACTGTAGAATGAAGAATCATGAAGTGAATATGAGTAAGTAAAACTGGATTAAGGAAAAAAGGAAAAACCCATGAATAAGAAATGCCAAGGACTTAAGAAGGAAAGAATCCTAGTTTGTTGGTAAACTATTGGGAAACCAAATAATTGGGACCAGAAAAACCAAATAAAGAAGTTGGGAAATGACTAAGAAATAATGGAAAAACCCAAATTTTTAAATGAAGGGATTTTTTAAAAGAAAGGAGTCTAGCACACTCCATATAAATGTTTTTGTTAAAAGCTAAAAGTAGACCATTGAAAACCCATTCACTGTGTAGTCGTACTCACCCCCCTCCCTTATATCCCTTTCAAGAAATCCTAGAAAGTCTACCCTAAAAGACCATCAAATAAGATGCTTGTAAGACAGGTATGTAAAGTTTAAAATTTCATGCAGTTTTAATTATGCTATTCCAGGAAATGGTGCAAGTTTAAAGGACGCCTTGCTCTTTATGGATTATAATAAGGGGAAACTCTTTAATAAACCGGGAGAGTGGCGGGTTGTTCACTGGGATCCGACCAAATCGGGTAGGGGCGTGACACGAAATGCTAGTAAGGATAAGCTTGCATGGAGTCAAAAAGCCAACTATGAAGGGATACACTGCGAACATCGAGTCAGTGGGTTTATTCACATCATACCCATTTGGGATGATGAGTACTTCGGAAATGAAAAACCACTTCTAAGTAGGATTTAAACATCACACCTGGTTGGAGTGATATGAGAACTACGTGGAACAACTGTTAATCGGTTGTGTCACTCCCCGACCCAATTTGGTCGGATCCCCGAGATCAACCCGCCACTCTCCCGGTTTATTAAAGGATTTTCCCTTATTGTAAACCGTAAAGAGTAAGGTGTCCTTTAACCTGCACCTTTTCCTGGAATAGCATAATCAAAACTGCATAAAATTTAAAAGTTTACATACCTGTCTTACAGGCATCTTAGTTGACAGTTTTTAAGGGGAGGCTTTCCGGGATTTTCTGAAAGGGATATAAGGGAGGGGGTGAGTATGACTATTCAGTGAATGGGTTTTCAAAAACTTTTGACTTTTAAGAAAAACATTTATATGGAGTTTGCCAGACTCCTTTGTTTTCAAAAATTCCTTCATTTAAAAATTTGGGTTTTTCCATTATTTCTTAGTTACCGGTGTGGCATCACCCAACACACATCCATTATCAAGAAGGTTATACACATTCGCAAGTCAGTATCACTACTGAACCCGCTAGTGGCTTCGGAGCAACTTTTCCTGCCACCCGAATAGAAGTACGACCACTTCTACCCTAGGACTGAGTGGATGTACACGACATCCAACCACAATCCTGAAATAACTTCTTCATATTCGTATGAGGACAGAGACCTCATCCCGTCCCCACCCCGGTCTCATGCGCTTGGTGCTACTCCAAATTTCGCACAAACACCTGGAACGACGATCTACCCTTATACTCACCGAGTCATCCAGGGCCCATAGGACACATCACTACCTCACATTGGCATCTTGATGATCTCGTACTCATAGTGCATGCACAAACAATGTTTTCTTATCAAGCCATGTAATATGTGGTGCCACTAGTCTAACGGCCCCGACTCTCAACACAACCTACAGTTGTTTGTCTTGACTGGTCCATCGACCTGTCATGTCGCACTGCCGCTAGTTGACTGAGCATGTCGGTCCAATCTTGGTACCATGGCCAAAAAATTCACTTATTAAGTTTTATGGCACATATATCATGTTCATTTACGATCTCCTGCTCGTGCCAACTGGCCTTGGGCCCACTGTTCGAGATTTTCAAAAATCTGGGCATTCTAGCCCTCAAGTTCCAAAAATGGGGCCCCCGGCCTATAAGAGCTATTAGAGCTCCCGTCAAGAAAGTCTCCCAAATAGTATAATCATTGGCACACAGTCCGGGGGGAACACTTCTGACAAAATAGCTTTTTACTGTCCATTATACCGACCGGTATAAGGACATCTTCGTTCATAACCGATGAACGGGTTTTCAACTTCCTTCGAGAAAGTCTCATCTTACCAACTGGGTATGATCCACTTACAACTAATAATTAGTTTTTTTCGCATAATTTTCACATCACTTTCTCTAAGTAGTGATGATTAAAATACCACTAAATAGTGGGTTTTTATACTGAGGTACTTTTCATCCCCTACCAAGTATGACATAAAATTTCCACCCACAACCGGTAAGTGATTTTTAACTTTAAGTTGTGCTCATTATCCCAACCGGGTATGATGTTAGTAAACCCACTCACAACTGGTAAGTGGTTTTTATCTTTAAGTTGTGCTCATCATCCCAACCGGGTAAGATGTTAGTAAACCCACTCACCCGTTAATGCCGTGAATTCCACTAGATCGGTTCTTTGTATTCACGTGAGCTCGTCCTTACTAGCGTTCCCGGTATTTCATGTTCCTACATGATATGAACAACCTTGTTCATTATTCCTCGGCATAACAGCCTTCATTCATTTCCAATGAATGAGAAAACCCAAACTTTTAGTTATTTGCAATTAGGTCCCTAAAGTTATTTCTCTTTAACTTTAAGACCCTAATGTCGGTTTTTCCTCAAACTGAGTCTCGTAACTTTTAAAATTTATCCTGGGACCTCAATTTATTCAATTTCACCAAAAGGGGTTTAATTTCCAAAATTTCCAATTAGGTCCCCCAATTTTTCCAAAATTACCATTTTGCCCTTCTTTTACAAGAATGGTAAGTTTTGCCCCAAAAATTCTAAAATTCCTCAATTGGTCCTCCAACATTATTTTCATGCCCAATTGACCCTCAATTTCATAAAATTGCATTTTGGCCCTTTGAATTTCAAAAATCCCTAATTTTTTCCCAATTTCAATTCTTCAACACTATCGAATTTGATTTCATCAAATTGACCGATCAAACACTTCTAATTATTGAAATTGGAGTTGAAATTAAGTTCCTGCATGTTCATACAATTCTAAGAAACTTTGAATCGTAGATTTTAACACTGGAACGAGGTCAAACGGACCTTCACCGGAAAATAGACTATAGAGAGAGAAAGCATTGAATTCTCACCGGTGAGGGCATGGCGGTATGAGCTTTCGATCTAGGCAGATAGCTCTCATCTTGAGGATCATCCTAGAATCAAGAATCACATCAATTGATGCCGAATTTAGTTAGAATTTCATTATTAAAATTCTGCCAGTTCCCTCTGTAGCACTGACCAAAAATTACAGAGGGGAGCCGAATTGGTTTACCTTGTAGTCGTAATTCGGCCGTGGGAGGGCTGAAGAAGTGTTGGGAAGGCTTGGTTTAGCCTGAGTAGGGCTTGAAATGCCCGATTTCAACTTGGCCAAAATAGGGCAGCTTCGGTCCGTTGAAGGTGCTTCACTATTCCATCACGTCGGCGCTTCTCCAACGATTCTCGGATTGACTAGAGTTTGCTACCAAATAGTTGTCTTCTCCCCGATTCTAAAGAGCCCGACCTTTGTTCAAGTCAAAGCTCTAGTTCAAGCTTCACCAAGAAATGCTGCAGTAGAGAGAGAGAGAGAGGTGTCCAGGTGTGAGGAGAATGAATAGTGATGACCTCTTTATATAGGTGTAAAACCGTGTATTAAATGAGAGAGATTTATTACTAGTATTAATATTGCTATAAATAATTGGTATTAATTTCAATAATTAAATATATATTAATTTATGACTATTTATGATAAGCCGTACGTTCGCATAAAAATTTTTGACCGAAATTTCGGGTTACAAAAAAATTCATACTTCCTAGGAGGTCACCCATCCTCACACTACTCTCGCGCAAGCACGCTTAACTTTAAAGTTCTTATGAAATCTAGTTCACCTAAACCAATTTGGTTTTTGTTTTCTAATTTGTCTTAAGTTTCTTTTCCAAGGTTTAATGAACCCTTTGGATCACACGGAAGTTGTAAATTTCTATATTGTTTGTTCCCAAATGTAAACCGGCTCGGTTTTCTTTTTCAATTTTACCGGTTCTTTTCCCGGTTTTCCTTAACTCAAAAGTGTGGGGTTTACAGGTTGTAAGTAGATCATACTCGGTTGGTATAATGGACTTCCTGGAAGGAAGTAGAAAACCTGCTTACCAGTTAGGGAGATATCATCATACCCGGTTGGTGTGATAGATGGGAAGTTTATTTTGTCAGAAGTGTTCTCCCTTAACTGTGTGCCAATGCTTAAAATATTTGGGAGACCTTCTTGACGAGTGTTAGAATAGCTCAAATAAGCCAGAGGCCTCGATTTTGGAACTTGAGGGCTAAAATACCTAGTTTTGGAAAATCACGTACAATGGGCATGAGAAAAAGCTCGTAAACAAACATGAATAGGAAGAGCCATGAAAATTCTCATTAAAAGTGGAATTTATAGTGTGATTTGCCATGGTACCATGTCAAGACCAACAAGGCTCGATGGGCTTGCGATAGTGCGTCAGAGTTAGGTCGACAAACCAGTCAGATAAACAACTACATGTCGGGTTGAGTGTCGGGGCCAATGAATCGTAGGCACCAAAGATAAATGTCTTTGTGGAAAAATATTGTTCTTGCATGCACTTGAGTAACAGGACCATCAAGACGCCCAAGAGGGGTAGTGATGCGTCATAAGGGCTATTGGACGACAGGTGGCAATAAGGGAAAGGGTAGCTACTATGATTGAGTTTCTCATCATACTAGTTAGTCATGGAGTTACTGTGTTTGGACTCCACGAAGTTACAGTGTTTGGATTCTAAGAGGCTACTGTGTTTGGGGCTTCTTGAAGCTAGTGCGTTTGAGCTTCATTCACATGAGATTGAGATAAGGTCTCTGTCCTCATACAAACACGGAGTTGATTTCGGGTTTGAGGGTCGAATGTCATGAACATCCACTCGTTCCCAGGGTAGAAGTTGATGGGATTCTATCTAGGTGGCCGGTAAAGTTGCTCTGACGCCACAAGTGCGTGTAGTAGACGGGCTGCCCCACAAATGTGTGATCCCTTCATGATTAAAGGCGTTTGTTGATTGTTAAACACACGGATTATGGATAAGGAGGAAACTGTTTGAAAATTGAAATTTGAGGAAGGAATAATCTTAAAAGAAATAAGGAGTCTAGCACACTCCGATTAAAGATGTTTTGAATACTCTCTCCCAACACCCATTCACTAAGTTGTCAAACTCATCCCCTCCCTTTACCTCTTTTTAGGTAACTGACAGTTAACGAACTTAAAGATCTTTCGATAGGGGAACCTGCAAGACAGGTATGTAAGGTTCTTATATTCAATTTTGATTAATGTTATTCCAGGAAATGTACAGATAAAAAAGATGTCTTACTCCTCACGGTTTAGAGAAGGGGAATACCCATAATAAACTGAGAGATTGGCGGGTTGTTCACGGGGATCCGACCAAATCAAGTCGGGGCGTGATAGGTTTTCTCAAAATTAAAATTTTTAAAATTTGTATAAATTTATTTTCTATCTAATGGTAGCCTCAATTTTCCAATTTGAGATTTACAAGCCACCTAGAAAAATAAATTTTCAAATCTAGTTCATTGTGGTTCAATCCGGTTCAGGTCCGGTTCACTTTGAACCGGTTTGGTTTTCCCCTCAAATTTACTTCATGGTACTTCCTCATGATTTTCATAACTTTTTGGTCACTTGGGATTTTTCAATTCCCCATTTTAACCACTCTTTATCATTATCAGTTCCTTAAGTGGTTCAGCTTTCTCATTAAATTGACCGGTTCTTTCCTTGTTTCCCTTGATCTGAGATGACGGATTTCACAACTCTCCCCTCCTTTTAGGAGTTTTGTCCCCAAAACTTAATTATGTATCCTTTACATGGGAATAATTTCCTTTGATGTCAGCTTGGGCTTTGTTTGACATGTTACCACTTTGGTTGTTTCTTCACTTAACCCTTTAATCCACGCACATAAAGAATTTCTCTTCTTTTCTATTATCCACTCACTCCATGGAGTGTATCATAATTAAGCATGTCTTACCCACTAGTCCAAAGGTACATCCTTAGGTCCACTTCTTACTCTGCTTTGGGTAAAACTCTTCCTCTTGAGGGTTCTTGTCTAGGATTTCAGGATTGGGAGCTCCAAAATGTCTGACCATTCTTGTGTCTATTTATTCTCTGGATCGTTGAAACCCTTAGCTCAGTGTTTTTTTGAGCTTTTCGTACTTGTTTTCATAGGTTTCAGTGTTATCACCTTTTCATCCTATATTGACCATTCCTCCATCCTTGGTTTACAACTCTTGTCCAAATATTTATGTCTAATTTTGTCTTGTTTAACTAACTGACTCTTTCTTACTTTAGTCACATTTTCCTGGGACTGTTGGACCTACATATCCCTTACAGCATCACGTGTTCTAGAACTTGTCTTTGTCCATTATAATTCTAGAACATTTCCATGATGGTTGTTATCGCCTTTCATTGTCTTAAAATTCCCATTTCGTCCCTTATTCCCTATCTGAGTAACTTCCGATTATCGGATCTTATTTCATATACTCCACACCATGCCTAACTGTTCAATCTTTAGGCTCCATTAAACAAGCGTAGACCTCGATCAGTCTTGATGCCCGCAGTTGTTTCCTTTACTCCTGTTGATTGAAGAGCGTACTCCTCCGGGGTTTTTTGGATATCTTTCCCTTTATTTTCTTATTATGGGTACTCCTCTCATTCCCATTTTTTACGGCATCATTTGATGCTATCTTACTATTTATTGTTCCTTGGGTTTAACTTATTCCTTGGGTCCTCCTACTATGCTTCCCTTAGTTCTTTTACCTCAACATGTATTTCATTTGCAAGCTTATCTTCTTATCCCAATTCCATTAGATCCATCGCCTCTTCGTTGGGGGCATATACTTCCCTAGGACTCCTTTCCTTAATAGGCTTCTTCCTTTCTTCGCCCTTATGGTTATCCAATCTTAGAGCAACTTTCTAACATCCTTTGTTGTCTTCCTTCCTATGTACCCTTCCTTGGAGATCTTGTGGTACGAGAATCTTTTCTATGATCTAAGACCATATTCGATTATAAGCAGGCTCCGTAAGATCCAGTAGAATAAGTGATGTGGCCTATAACAGGTTTTGTTTTAGCTATTTTACTTACTTAATAGTATAGAAATGCAGCCATTTCCTTTGCATTGACCGGATTTATGATACTATCGGAGTGAAACAAGGGGTCTAAAGAAAAGAAGAGGCTAGACTTTATTAGTAACAAGTAAATCCTTTGTCCTTGTACCCTTTCCTTAATCCTACTTGTATCCCGACCAAGTTTTCTTCCTTGGGAAGGGTTTAGATACTATATGTTCCAAGATTTCTTGACCTCTTTGTGCGAGGCTTACTTTTTGAACACGGGTTTTCCTCCTCATAGCTTGAGTGTGGTCACCAATCTGTTTTCGGCCATTCATTTCTTTAATGATTTCCTTCATCCTTCTTTTCTAACATTTGGCCTTTCCACTTCTCCCTTCTTTGTTGGGTTTTGAGTCCATGATTCTTATGAGGGTCGGTTCATTAACTAACTCGTCCCTACTACTCTCCTTGATCATTCTCTTGTTACTAGTTGCTTCCTACTTGGATTCTCTACTTTTCCAAACCATGTCACACTTGCCATCTTGAGACAACCTATTTGTCGTCTATCGTTTGAGCTTGTCTTCTCTTGTGGAGGCATTTCCTTCTTTACTCCTTGATGGCTTGTAACTCTCCTTAAGGAAAATTTCCCTCACATCTATACTCTGCTTCATTTGTGTTTTCTTCCTTTCGTCCTTCTTATCTTTCATGACTCCTCCTCATTGAGTTGAGGAATGGGAACACGTCTTTATTTGAGTGACAGAGTTTTTTTAGGAAAAATTTGAATTTTATTAATAATGGGTACAATACATTTTGGGCATTCAAGAAGTAGTTTAGCTTGGGAAGCTACTATACAAGGTTCTTGGTAAGCGTCCTTCTTGGTTATAAGTTTTGCAATGTCCATGGAATTAGGTTAGCTCTCCTCATACTCGTGGATGTGAACTCAACAGGTCCTGGCACCATACTCCTTGGTGGTACTAGATACTCCCCCATAATGTCTCTTGGTCCTTTGTGACTTCTACTATACCTCAAGCATTGAAGAGCTTTTAGGGTTGTCTTCCTACGATGACAAAGTGTTGGGTGGTGTTGGTGATGTCAGTCCTAGTTTTCTTGGTTACTCTTTTGGGAGCCATCTGAAAATTTTAAAAGTTTTCTCTTAGTTCTTATGTTATATAGTCTTGATAAAGTATTCGAGGAAACACAGCTATGATACCACTAAATTTGTCATGCCCCAACCCGATTTGGTCGAATCCCCATGAACAACCCAGCACTCCCTTTAGCCTAAGAAGGTATTTATTTCTTTCTAAACCGCGAGAAGTTAGGTGTCCTTTTTCCTGATTTTCCTAGAATAACATTATACAAAACTTAATGTGTCAACAACAACTTTACATACTTATCATAAGGTTTTAGATTCGAGGTATTCCTTAAGGCTTCATCTTCCTTCCTAAAAATAGGTTAAAGGGAGGGGGTGAGTTTCTAAAACTCAATGAGTGAGTGTTGGGGAAACAAGTTTCAAAAAAAACACTTAGTTTATCAAAATCTTTAGCACACTGTCCTTTAAAAACATTTCATCCTTTTTAAGTCTTTGTGTGTTTAACTCTTTTAGCACATCCCCTTGCCTCAAGAGGCGTTTAACAAACAAACACATGCCCTTTATCATAAAGGGTACACATGTTCGTTAGTGCAGCACACCTACTGCACCCACTTGTGGATCGTAGCATCTTTACCATCCACCATGATAGAAGTTCCAGACATCTACCTTGAGTTTGAGCGATGCCCTAGGTGCTAGGCCCTCAGACTCCACATAACTTCGTGTATGTTTGAGGACGAGACCTCATCCCACACCCTTCCTAGTCGTAAAGCACAAGAAGCCCCAACACAGTACCTTCATGACTAATGGGCACGACGAGGAAGCCCCAACACAGTAGCTCCTCACTTCTCTTATCACCAACATGTCATCCAGTAGCCCTTGGAACCCATCAGTACACCCTTGGACATCTTGATGGTCCCAAATAAAAAGTGAATGCACAAACAATAGTTTTCATAATTTAGCCAATCTCTTTGGTGTCGACGGTCCAACAGTCTCAACGCTCAACTCGGCCTACAGCTATTTGTGTGGTCGGTCCGTCGACCTAGCTCTGACGCAATGCCACCAGTTCTTCTAGCATTGTTGGTCCTGACTTGGTACCGTGGTGAATCACACAATTAAATTCTCTTTTAATCTAAGTTTTCATGGCTCTTCCTATTCATATTTGTTTACGGGCTTCAACCCATGCCCACTGGCCTTGGGCTCACTGCACGTGTTTTTTTCAAAATTTGGGCCTTGAGACCTATGAGTTCAAATTCAAGGCCTCTTTTCCTGTTAGAGTTGTTCTAGCTCTCATCAATAAGGTCTACCAAAGAGTTTAAGCAATGGCACACAGTCACGGGAGAACACTTCTAACAAAAATTTCTTTCATAGCTTAAGGCACTCATCACACCAACCAGGTGTGATGATGGAGGTTGGTCTGCTTACAACAAGTAAGCAAGTTTTTCTTTTCTTAAAAGTACCCATCATCACCATCGGACATGATGTATAAAAAGTTCTACTTACAATCGGCAAGTAGGTTTTCGATTAATAAAGGTGCTCATCACCCCAACCGGGTATGACGTTTAAACTGTCCAGTAAGCAGGTTTTTCCTTTCTTAAAAGTACCAATCATCCCCACCGGACATGATGTATAAAAAGTTCTACTTGCAATCGGCAAGTAGGTTTTCGGTTAATAAAGGTGCTCATTACCCCAACCAAGTATGACGTTTATATTGTCCCACTCATCCAATGATCGTGACGTGTCAACCCTTAGTCAGTCTTCCAAATCTTGTTCGAGCTCCTTTGCTCACGTCCTTATCCGAATTCGTTCCTACATGGTTTGAGTATCCTCGTTAAGAACGGCTTGGCATTAACATCCCCTCTATTTTTAGGTATCTATATTTAGGACCTTATTTCCACCTAATTGCACTTAGGTCCCTAAAGTCCAAAATCTTTGACTTTAGGTCCCAAATGTTCAATTGTTTTTAATTAAGTCCCTCAGGCTTCCAATATCTCTCTTAGGTCCTTAATTTTCTCAAAATGGTATATGGGTCTCAAATTTCCCAAATTAACTATTTGGTCCCAAACTTTTATAAAACTACCATTTTTCCCCTAAGTTCCAACAATGGTCAATTGGGACCAGTTCTTTCACAAATTGACCAATTGATCCTCCAACACTTTCTCATTGCCAATTGACCTTCAATTTTGAGAAATTTCATTTAGGTCCTTCAATTTTTTGAAATTCCCAAATTTCCCCAATTTCACCCATTTACACTGACAGAATTTGATTTCTTCAAATTGTCCATTCAAATGGGGTTAATTACTCCAATTGATGGTGTGGATCAGTTTCTACACTTTCATACAATCAAATGGACCTTTGAATTGTAGAATTTACGTATGAAATTAGCTCAAACGGAGCTTCGCCAAAAAATTGTACATAGAGAGAAAGCTTCGAAAGCTTACTGTCGGAGGTGTGGCAATCTGAGCTCTTGATCTAGGAAGGTAGCACTTTTCCTTAGGGTCCTTCTAGGATCAAGAATTATTACAATTAATGTAATCCCCGCTTTTTGCCGTTAAGAAAAACTAGGAAAAGAAGTAGTCAAACCGAGTGAGAAAACCGAATCAGTTCACAAACCTGATTATCAAGAAACGGGAAAATTGGAGAATTTACAACTCCCATGTGACTCGAAATGGTTCATAAACCTTGGAAAAGAACCTTGGGACAAATTGGGAGGGAAAAACCAGACTAGTTCGGGTGAAGCGAATCCGAACCGGATTGAACCAGTTTATGAACCTGAAATGATAGATGGAGGGCAAACTGAGAAAATAATAGATCCCAAATGACCTAAAGAGTCATATAAACTATGAAAAAGGACTTTAGGATGAATGAGGGATGAAAACTAAACCGGTTCGGGTGAACCAAATCTGAACCGGAATGAACCGGTTTGAACTACTATTGAACCGAACGCTAAATTTAATTTTCTAGATGGCTTAAAAATTTTATATTTGAGATTTGAGCCCACCATTGGATAGAAAATGAATTTTGATTAATTTTAAAATTTGAAAAATTTGAGGCCACCGGGTGAACCGGCCGGTTTAAGCTTTGAACCCGATTCGGACTAGTCCAGCCCGATTCGGAACAGTGTTGTCTTCTTCCTTCAAATGACAACATTGTTCACTCGCCGAAAAATCACACAGCACCAGTGAAGTTGAAAAGTCTTTGTTCATAGAGTTTTAGGCAATGAATGGCTGCCATTAAGGTGTCAATCGGATATCCAGGAAGTCCCCGAGCTTCCTATATAAAGAGTCCCTCCTCATTTATCCTCTCCACACCTGAAAACTCCATTCTCCCTCAACTGCTCCAATTTTCAGTGAAGCTCGAACCAGAGATCCAACTTTGGTATTTTTCTAAGCCAAACAAGGTGAGGTCAAATTATTTAGAACTGGGGAGAAGTCAACTACACGCATGTAGTCTCCATTTGCTCTAAGAGTCGTCGACGAGATAGAACAGTGAAGTTGCTTCAACGGACCGATGTTGCCCTATTTTGGCCGAGCTGAAATCGGCCAATTCGAACACTCCTCAGGACAAACCAAGCCTTCTCAACAACTCAACAGCCCTCCTATAGCTAAAATAGAGCTGAAAGGTAAGCTAATTCAGCAAGCCTCTATAATTTTCGATCGGTGCTATAAAAAGAACCGATAGAACTTCGATGATGAAATTCTCACTCAATTTGGCATCAATTGATGCAATTCTTAATCCTAAGAGTAACATCGGAACACAAGCTATCTGTTCAAATCAAAAGCTCGGACCGTTGTGCCCCCAACGGTAAGCTTCCGAAACTTTTTCTCTCTAAGTCTAGTTTTTCGGTGAAGCTCTGTTTCAGCTCATTCCGGCACCAAACCGTGCGATTCAAAGTGCAGTTGAATAATATGAAGGTGTAGGAACTCCAATTTAACTTCAATTTCAACAATTAAACTCATTTGATTGGTCAATTTGATGAAATCAAATTCAGCAAAGTTAGAAGGATGAAATTGGGGGAAAATTGGGGGAATTTTGGGAATTTCAAAAACTAGAGGGACTAAAGTGCAATTTCATAAAATGGATGACCAATTAGGCATGACAAAGATGTTGGAGGACCAATTGGGAAATTTTTGGAATTTTTGGGGCAAAACTTACCATTTTTGTAAAGTAGGGGTAAAATGGTAATTTTGGAATGGTTGAGAGAACAAATTGAAAATTTAGGAAATTAAACCCCTTTTGTGAATTTAATAAATAGAGGTCCTAAGATAAATTTGCTAAGACGAGTTTGAGTAAGGACAACAAGCTATATAAGAGTAATTTCACTACACTATCGGGTGAGTGGGATTTTTATATCATACCTGGTTGGGATGATAAATATCTCAAAAATGAAAACTCATTGGTAAGTGGTATTTTAAAAATTACACCTGAAAGGAGTGATATGAAAATTACACGGAAAAACTAATTAACGGTTGTAAGTAAATCATACCCGATTGGTATGATGAAACTTTCTCGAAGGAAGTGAAAAACCTGTTCATCGGTTATGAGCAGAGATATCCTCATACTTAGTTAGTATGATGGACAGTTGAAAATATATTTTTTCAGAAGTGCTCTCCCCTGATTATGTGTCACTGCTTAAATAATTTGGGAGACATTATTGACAAGAGCTCGAATAGCTCTATTAGGCCAAAAACCTATATTTTGGAACTTGGGGGCTAATATGCCAAAATTTTGAAAATCTCAAATAGTGGGCCAAAGGCCAATTGGCACGAGCAGGAGCTCGTAAACAAACATAATTTATATGCCAAGAAAACTCAAGTAATTGAATTGTTTGGCCATGGTACCAAGACAAGACCGACAAACTCATTCAACTAGTGGCAGTGCGACATGACAAGTCCCCGACTAGTTAAGATAAATAGTTGCAAGTTGAGTTGAGGGTTGGGGCCGTTGGACTATTGGCACCACAGATTATATGGCATCATGTGAAAATAATGATTTATTGTGGATGCACTATGTTTACGGGAGCTTCAAGACGCCCAAGAGAGGTAGTTATGTGTCCTAGGGCCCTAGACGACCTGGTGGATATAAGGGCAGTTAGTCGTACCAGAAGCCTTGCAAAGCTCAACGTAGCTTCAAGCACATGAGACCGAGGTGGGGTCAAGATGAGGTCTCTGTCCTCATGTGGACTGGGAGAATTGTTACGGGATTGAGAATCGGATATCGTGAACATCCACTTATTCTCAGGGTAGAAATGGGCGTGCTTCTACCTAGATATGCGGTAAAGTTGCTCTCATACCACAAGTGGGTTCTGTGGACGTACTAGTCTGTGATTGTGTGTTTGGCCTTCATGATGAAGGATGTGTGTTGGGTGATGACACACCGTGGTTAATAAGAAATGGTGGTAAAAACCAAAATTTGAAATGAAAGACTTTTAAAAGAAAATAAGGAGTCTGCCACACTCCAAATCAAACATTTATCCTAAAAATTAAATTTTGAAAACCCATTCAGTGAGTCATTGTACTCACCCCCTCCCATATATCACTTTCAGGAAATTCCATAAAGCCACCAAGGACCATCAACTAATATGCCTGTGAGATAGGTGTGATCAGATTAAAATTTTATGCAGTTTTGATTTATGTTATTCCAGGAAAGGTGCAGGTTTAAAGGATGTCTTACTCTTCACGGTTTATAAACAAGGGGGCAACCCTTAATAAACCTAGAGAGTGGCGGGTTGATAACGGGGATCCGACCAAACTAGGTCAGGACGTGACAATTGATATCAAGATCAATGTGAATTTGGTTAGTGAAGTCCTCCACTTTCTCTTTCTAGAACCAATCTGCAACGATGGAGGAGGGCCAAATTAGCTTACCTTTCGCCTTTGTAGAGGTCGTGTTATGGCTATGGGAACTATGGGACTTGGCTTGGTCGTAGGAGGGCTGAATTGGCCTAATTCAGGTTAGCTGAAATAGGACAACTTTAGTCCGATGCTTCTCCCTCGATCCTTGGGTCGAAGGGAGGTTGATGTCAGGTAATTGACATACCCTAGAGTCTTTAGGGCTCGAGTTTGCCTTCTAAGGCTGAGAAAAGGGCCCAAATCAAAGCTTTGGTTTGAGCTTCACCAAAAAATGGAGCACTTTGGAGGAGGAGAGGGTTTGAGGTGTGTAGAGGATGAATGGAGGGGAGCACTTTATATAGGGACCTCAGGGACCATCTACCCTACCAGTTTCCATATTAGTAAAGCTTATCCTTTTCAGAAAATGCCCAAATCGAGAGAATATTCCCTTCCTAGAAAAAGAAGGTTTTTCTGCCATATGAACAGTGTTTTCATCCCAAGAAACAAGATGACACTATTCTAGACCGATTCAACCGTGTTCGGTGATGAAAATCGGGTGGTTCAGGCCGGATTCGACCGGTTTTCTCAAAATTAAAAATTTCTAAATTTGTCTAAATTCATTTTCCATCTAATGGTGGGCTCAATTTTCCAATCTGTTTCAAGTCTGATTCATCCTAAATTGGTCCAGTTTTCCCATCCAATTTACTTAATAGTTCTTCCCCATGATTTTCATAACTTTTTGGTCAATTTGGATTTCCAATTTCCAATTTTAACCCCTCTTTATCATTCTTGGTTCCTTAATTGCTTCGGTTTTCTCATTAAATTGACTAGTTATTTCCAAGTTTTCCTTGATCCGAGATGATGGGTTTAACACTTAACCAGTCCGGTTTTCTCATCCAATTTATTTCATGGTTCTTCCCCATGATTTTTATGACTTCTTGGTCACTTGGGATTTTCCAATTTCCCATTTTAACCCTTATTTATCATTTTTTGTTCATTAAATGGCTCAGTTTTCTCATGAGATTTTCTGGTTCTTTTCCCGGTTTCCTTGATCCAAGAGGATGGGTTTCACGTAATTAGTACATTATTCACTTTTATAGATTTATGTACAATATTATATATTCTGGCGTATCTTGAAAACATAAACGGATGCATTGTTTTCTAGTTATTTTGAGATTTTCTCTTGTCAATACTAAAGTAATGGTTGTGGCATCTATTATAGTATTGGGAGGAGTGGCAAGTTGTTCACAGGGTTACTACCAAACCGGGTTAGGGTGTGACAAGGTCTGACAGTAAGATTATAAACCTCATCCCTTTAAATGTAAGAAAACTAGGAAAAGAAACGGCCGTTCCAAGGGAGGAAACCGAGCCGGTTCACAAACCATAGCTGATAAAAAAGGTTAAATTGGGAAATTTTCAAATCCCAAGTGACTTAAAGAGTCATAAAAAAATCAAAAAGAACCTTGGGATAACTAGGAAGGGAAAACCAAATCGATTCAAGGTGAACCGGACTAAACCAGATTGAAATAGTTTCTAAATTTATTTTTATAGATGGCTTAAGATATTCAAATTGGGGAATTAAAGCCACCATTAGATAGAAAATGAAATTAGATTAATTTAAAAATTATTAATATTGAGAAAATCAGTCGAATCAGGCCTGAACTAGCCAATTTACGCATTGAACCCAGTTGAACCGGTCTGGTCAAGCTCGAAACATTGTCATCTTCTTCCTCTAGATGACAGCACTGTTCATTCAATGTAGAAACAGATAATGTCGGTGAAGGAAAAATGGCTCTGATCAGGCCATTTTAGGGCCAGAATAAGCTCGACCAAAAAAGAATGTTGTCATGTAGAGGATCCCCAAGCTCCTTATATAAAGAGCTACTCCACATTCACCTTCCACACATCTTAAATCTCCATTCACTCTTAACTGCTCTATTTTTCGATGAAGCTCGAACCAGAGCTCCGATATAGGTAGTTTTCATAGCATCAGAAGGCAAGGTATGGTCCTACACCCTCCGGGGGAAGTCAGCTACCTGATAGCACCTTCCTATTGACCCGACGACCGCCGAAGAAGCACCGATAGAATCAAACAGTGAAGTAGCTCCGACAGACCGAAGCTACCCTATTTTGGTCAAGCTGAATTCATCCAATTTCAGCCCTCCTTCAACAAAACCAAGCCTCCCAGCCCTTATACGACCTCAATAGAGCTGAAAGTTAAGTCAATACGGCCCCTCTCAATCGTTACAAATCGGAGTTAGAGAGAGAAAGTGCTAAACTTTATTGACAGAATACTCCTTTGATTCGATATCAATTGTAGAAATTCTTAATCCTAGAAGTAATCTCAGGACAAGAGCTACTTTCTCCAATTAAGAGATCGGACCGTCGCACCTTTGATGGTAAGCTTTCGAAGCTTTCTCTCTCTCTATGCACTATTATCCGACTAAGCTCCGATTGGGCTCAATTCAGACCCAAATACGCTATTCAAAGCTCAATTGAATCATATTAAAGTGTAGGAACTCATCCATACCTTCAATTGAAGTAATTAACCTTGATTGGATGGCCAATTTGACGAAATCAAATTTGGTCAATTTGAAAGGGGGGAAATAGGGAGAAATTTTTGGAAATTTTGGGGATTTCATAAAATTGAGGGACCTTTTCGTAATTTCCCAAAATTGAAGGTGAATTGGCTATGAGAAAGATGTTGAGGAACCAATTGGTCAATTTTTTAGACATTTGGGGTCAAATTGCTATTTTTGTAAAGTAGGGGCAAAATGGTAATTTTTGAAAAGTTGGGGACCAAATAGGAAGTTTAGTAAACTTGAGGCCCTTATATCATTTTGAGTCAAATAAGTATTCAAAGGGAATTTTAGAAGCTTTGGGTCTCCATTTGGGGAAAAATTAGCATTGGGAACCTAATGTAAAGAAAAAATGAACTTTAGAAACCTTAGTGCAATTAATCAATAAATTGTGAGCCTAGGCTATTATACCAAACCGAAATTTATAAGGCTGCCCAAATTATGTAGGGACACGTGTGACTAGAACGCAAGCAATAGAGAACTCGCATAGACTTGGCAAACCGACTAGGGATAAACATGTCATAGTCATCGAGTGAGTGGGCATATTTACATCATACCCGGTTGGGATGGTGAGCACTTTAGAAATGAAAAACCACTTGTAAGTGGGACTTTAACATCATACCCGGTTGGGGTGATGGGTGATCTAAGCTAAAACCTACTACCCGATTGTAAGTAGAGGAAATCATACCCGGTTGGTATGATGAACTTCCTTGAAGGAAGGAGAAACTCGGTTGTTTCTTGTAAGTGGAGATATCATCACACCCGGTTGGTGGGATGAAGGGGAAATATATTTTTGTTAGAAGTGTTCTCCACTGACTGTGTGTCAATGCTCAAACTCTTTGAGAGACCTTCTTGATGGGAGCTGGAATAGCTTAGATAGGCTAGAGGCCTCGGTTTTTGAACTTGTGGGGCTAAATACTCAATTTTGGAAAATCATTTGCACTGGGCACAAGGACAGTGGACACGAGCAGAAGCTTGTAACCAAACTTGAGTTATGAAAGCCATGAGAAATTTTCTAATGAAATGGTTGTATGATTTCGCCATGGTACTAAGTCAAGACCAACAATACTCGATGGACTGGCGGTAGTGCGTTAGGGCTAGGTCGATGGATCAGTGGCACCAAAGATAAATGGCTATATGTAAAAACTATTGTTTTGTGCATGCACTTGAGGTACATGACCATCAAGAGGGGTAGTGATGGGTCTTAAGGGCGACTGGACGACATGGTGGAGATAAGGGTAGTTCGTCATGCCAGAAGTTAGGAAACTCGGAGTAGCTTCCCGCACATGAGACTAGGGTGGGGTTGGGATAAGGTCTATGTCCTCATACTAACATGGAGTGGTATTCGATTCTAAGGGTCAGATGTCGAGAACATCCACTCAGACCCACGGTAGAAGTGGACGAACTTCTATCTTGGTGGCCGGTAAAGATGCTCTGCGCCACAAGTGGGTGCAGTGGACGGGCTACACCTGCAAATATGTGTTCCCTTCCTAATGAAGGGTGTTTACTATTTGTTAAACACACCAAATGGCAAATGGAAAGAGGTTTTGAAAAATTGAAATTTGAGGAAAGATACTTCTTCAAAGAAATAAGGATTTTTGCACACTTTGAATGAAGTTGTTTCCTTAAAAGCTCTCTCCCAACACCCGCTCACTAAGTTGTAGAACTCACCCCCTTCCTTTTTAGCCCTTTTCAAGTAACCAAGAAGAACCAACCCTAAAGACCCTCATGTAGTTAAACTATAAGATAGGTATGCTCAATTTAATATATTCAGTTTTGTATAATACTATTTTAGGAAAAACAAGAAAAATGATGCCCCGACCCAGTTTAGTCGGATCCCCGTGATCAACCCGCCACTCTCCCGGTTTATTAAAGGGTTTCCCCTTATTGTTAACCGTAAAGAGTAAGGCATCCTTTAACCTACACCTTTTTCCTGGAATAGCATAATCAAAATTGTATGAAATTTAAAACTTTACATACTTGTCTTATAGGCATCTTAGTTGACGGTCTTTAAGGGGAGGCTTTTCGGGATTTCCTAAAAGGGATATAAGGGAGGGGGTGAGTACGACTACTCAGTGAATGGGTTTTTAAAAGCTTTTGAATTTTAAGAAAAACATTTATATGGAGTGTGCCAGACTCCTTTGTTTTCAAAAATCCCTTCATTTAAAAATTCGAGTTTTTCCATTATTTCTTAATTATCGGTGTGTCATCACCCAACACACATCCTTCATCATGAAGGTTACACACATTCGCAAATCAGTATCACTACTGAACCTGCTAGTGGCTCGAAGCAACTTTTCCAACCACCCGGATAGAAGTACGACCACTTATACCCTAGGAATGAGTGGATGTATGTGACATCCGACCCACAATCCCGAAATAACTTCTTCATGTCCGTATGAGGACAGAGACCTAATCATGTCCCCACCCCGGTCTCATGCGCTTGGTGCTACTCCAGATTTCACACAGATACCTGGAACGACAAACTGCCCTTATAGCCACTAGGTCGTCCAGTGCCCTTAGGATGTATCACTACCCCTCATGGGTGTCTTGATAATCCCGTACTCACAGTGCATGCACAAACAATGTTTTCTCATATTGCCATGTAATTTGTGGTGCCACTGGTCCAACGGCCCCGACTCTCAACTCAACCCGCAGTTGTTTGTCTTGACTGGTCCGTCGACCTATCATGTCGCACTGCCGCTAGTTGACTAAGCATGTCGGTCCTATCTTGGTACCACGGCCAAACAATTCACTTATTAAGTTTTATGGCACATATGTCATGTTCATTTACGAGCTCCTGCTCATGCCAACTTGCCTTAGGCCCACTGTACGAGATTTTCAAAATTGGGCATTTAGCCCCCAAGTTCGAAAACTGAGGCCCCCGGCCTATCAGAGCTATTCAAGCTCCCATCGAGAAGGTCTCCCAAATTGTTTAAGCATTGGCACATAGTCAGGGGAGAGCACTTCTGACAAAAATAGGTTTTTACTGTCCATCATACCGACCGGTATAAGGACATCTCTGTTCATAACCGATGAATAGGTTTTTAACTTCATTCGAGGAAGTCTCATCATACCAACTGGGTATGATCTACTTACAACCCGTAAGTAGTTTTTCCACATAACTTTCACATCACTTTCTCTAAGTAGTGATGATTAAAAATAACACTAAGCAGTGGGTTTTTATATCGAGTTACTTATCATCCCCAACCGGGTATGATATAAAATTCCCACTCACCCGTTAATGTCGTAAATTCCATTAGACTGATTCTTGGTATTCACACGAGCTTGTCCTTGCTGGCATTCTGGGTACTTCATGTTCCTACACAATATGAATATCTTGGTTCATTATCCTTTGGCCTAATTGCTTGCATTCATTCCAAATGAATGAGAAAGTCAAACTTTCATTTATTAGCAATTAGGTCCCTAAAGTTATTTCTCTTTTACTTAAACTCTCAAATGCCAGTTTTTCCTCAAATTGAGTCCCGAAACTTTTAAAATTTATCATAGGACCTCAATTTATTCCATTTCACAAAAAGGGGTTTAATTTCCCAAATTTCCAATTTGGTCCCCTAACTTTTCCAAAATTACCATTTTGCCCTTCCTTTACAAAAATGGTAAATTTTGCCCCAAAAATTTCAAAATTCCTCAATTGGTCCTCCAACATTATTTTCATGCCTAATTGACCCTCAATTTTCAGAAAATTTTATTTTGGTCCTTTGAATTTTGAAAATCCCCAATTTTCCCCCAATTCCAACTTCTTAACACAGCCGAATTTGATTTCATCAAATTGACCCATCAAACATTTCCAATTGTTGAAATTGAAGTTGAAATTGAGTTTCTACATGTTCATACAATTCTTCAGAAATGTGAATCGTAAGTTTTAATGTCGGGACGAGCTCAAACGGAGCTTCGCCGAAAAATGAACTATAGAGAGAGAAAGCTTCGATTACTCACTGGTGAAGGCACGGCGGTTCGAGCTTTCGATCTAGGCAAATAGCTCTCGTCCTGAGGTTCATCCTAGAATCAAGAATCGTATCAATTGATGCAGAATTAGATTAGAATTTTGTCATTGAAATTCGGTCGATTCTCTCTCTAGCACCAATCAAAAATTGTAAAGGGGAGCCAAATTGGCTTACCTTTCAGTCCTAATTCGGTCATGGAAAGGTTGAGGAAGTGTTGGGAGGGCTTGGTTTGGCCTGAGGAGGGCTTGAAATGGTCAATTTTAGCTTGGCCGAAATAGGGCAGCTTCAGTCCACCAGAGTTGCTTCACTATTCCATCATGTCAGCGCTTCTCCAACGATTCTCAGATTGATTGGAGTTTGCTATCAGATAGCTGTCTTCTCCCCAGTTCTAAAGAGCCCGACCTTTGTTCAAGTCGAAGCTCTAGTTCGAGGTTTACTGGGAAATGGAGCAGTAGAGAGAGAGAGAGAGAGAAGTATTCAGGTGTGAGGAGAATGAAATGGGGATGACCTCTTTATATAGATGTTATGTGAGCATTAGTGTTGTAATACATGGCTGATTCAGCAAAATTAATTCTCTACATATATGCATTATAGTATATTTGTAGAATATTATGCAAAAATTGAACATATATACACTAGCTTCAATGAAAAATAATGAGTTATCAGCGAATAAAAGATAAGAAGCTTGAGGGCATGCCTTTGACATTTTGAGTGAATTCAATTTATTTTGCTTACAGGCTTCAGATATAGAAATAGAAAGCAGATCAGCAGCAAGTATAAAAAGGTAGTAGATAGTGGGTCACCCTTTCATATGCCCTGACTTGGATGGATTACGGTTGAACATTTTCCATTTACATTCACTCTATAAGAAACTAAGGTAACACACTCCATAATAATATGAATAAACTTGTTGTCAAAACCCATTTTTTGTAATAGCACTTGTAAGAAATTCTATTCAAGTCGATCATATGTCTTCGACATATCCAACTTTAGAGCACAACACTCTTTATGCCCTCTAGTTTTAGTTTTGAGAAAATGAAAACACTCATGTGCTATTACAATATTTTCATAAATGACTATCGCAAATGCGATTTGTTGACAAGACACAAGACTATTCATGAATTGTAACTCTTCTAGATCTTGGCCATTAAATAGAAATATAATGTTAGATTCATTGAACTACCTTGAAAAGTGTACTGTCTCAACGAAATTAAGTATAGTAATGGTAACATACCATTATATCTATTTGGACTTGCAGCCTAACTAGCGAACAATTGGAAGACGCTGTTTTTAACTTCTAAAGAATTATTTGGGGTTGTGAGATTTTCATTTATAGTAGGTGTAACATTCTCTGAACTACTTTAAGTACTTATCTAGATCACCTATAGACTTAGAGTTGAATAATTGTGAATACTACTATGTGAAGAAATACACAGGTTGCGTGAAGTCTTCACAGGCTCATTATTTACCACTTTGGAGCATTTTTACTATTAAGGATCTTATTTTGAATCACAAGTTGTATTCACTCTACCTCTTTTAATGGACGGTCCTTGAAATAACTAGGTATTAAACCTATAATTGATAAAGATAAATTAGTATATGAGGAAGAGAAAATACGTTATGAGCGAGAGGGGACCATCACACCCAAGCCAATTCTTCCATGACAGAAATGGCAGCACACACCTCCCCTTTATATGGTCCACCATTGTATTTGTTATAACAGAAATTGTACAATATTGTCTTTAGTTTATTTTATCTTTTATTATATCAAACTTGTATAAAATGTAGACAAATGATTAATAGAAGGCATGCAGAATTCTTTTATCATCTACTCTCAATTCTTCTACAAGTCTTTTCTTTTCATGGTATCAGATCATATTATTCTACAGTATATCATTCTCACCTAAGGCTTATTCATCAAGCATTCTTTCCCTTCAAACAATCCTTCTCAGATTTTCGTCATTTGCATCAAACAAGAAGTTACAATGAGCTCTGCAACTTTTACTCTGTCATTACTAGCCTCTCTTCCTACACTTCCCATTAAGTTGTACAGTTCAAACTACTATCTATGGAAGAACAATATGAGTCATCTTCTACAAGCATATTGACTCCTTGGATATGTCAATGGCTCATTACCTACACCCCATCAATTCATCACTCAAACAACTAAAGAAGGAGATGACTACCAGTTGTCAAACTCAAAATTTGAAATTTGGGAAACTCACGATAAGTTTTATCTCATTGCTATTCCTTAACAACTGAAGTTAACCTATAGGTTATTGGAGCCACTACAGCTGCTCAAGCTTGGCAACAATTGGAAACTCTTTCCAATTCTCAGGTTCACGCCTAACAAGATATACTAGATCAGCAATGGCGTGAACTCAAGAAGAATGATAGTTCTATTTCTACTTATTTTTCCTCTATTAGCTCTCTGGCAATAAGTTTAGCTCAAATCAGCCCCCAAAAACTCCAAAAGAAATCAAAAATTGCATGCTAGCACGACTGGGTTATGAATAGGAGTCTCTTACCTTGGGGCTATCAGCAACATTGGATTTTATTACTACCGATGTCGTCAAATCTCTACTCCTTGCACATGAGGTGCGTCAATTCTTCCTGTATGGATCAACAAACCCAGGAGCTCCACTCTCGAGTCTTCTAGAAGGAACGCATGATCAAGGGACTCCTATTGCAGCAATCTCTCAACATCATCAAGGCGCCTTCCAGCCAAGATTGTTTGTGCGCACCACATCGGCAATTGGAATGGGCAATTGAAACCCTCATTTTGGCAAAATTGAAAACCCTCATTTTTTACCTTTAGAGCATCAAGGACGACGGCTTTCATATGGGAGAAGAAATGAAGCTCAAACGCACTGTTTTGAGCTTCAGGGGCATTTTTATAGGGGGGCCAATCAAATGGGCTTCACACAACGTGGGCTGGTAATTGGCCTAGTTTTGCTGACCACATTAATGGGCTTTGGTCTAGTCATCTACCCTCACAACATTTTAGGCCCAATTCTGCTCCTGACCTTCTTCCTTGGCCCATCACGAATAGGACTGCCTCATTTGAGCAATAAACTAGATTACCAATGTAACAATCTTGCCAATTAAGTGAACAAATAGATCATATTGCACCCATTTATCCAAAATTGTCTACATTTCATGCTACTCAAGCATGTGCCATACCCGGAAGCAAAATTGATCATCAGCTTGATTGGTATATTGATTCAAGTTCCACTAACCACGTTATTAATGATTTATCTTAGTTATATGTTCAGGGTGACTAGGCATTTCTCGAGCATTTGTTAATCAGAGTTAGAACAGGTTTACCCATTCTCTCCTCTAGAACCACTTATCTCACCAATTCTTTTCATCATTTACTTCTCAAAAATGTTTATTACGTACCACAAATATCAATTAATCTTTTATCTATTTCTAAATTCACCTAAGATAACTCGTGTTATTTTGAATTTTACCCTTCATTTTCCCTTGTTAAGGACCTTCGATCTCATCAGGAGATGTTGTGCGGGGATCGTAGAATAGGGCTATATTGCTTGTGCCTAGGATCTTCACATGTTTCACCTCGCGCTTATGTTATTCGTTCTATTCGTAGTTCGGTGTGGCACCAACGTCTTAAGCACCCCGCTTATCCTATTATGCATCATGTTTTATCTAAGCATCTATCAATGAATCAACTTTCTCATTCACCTTTGTGCGATATTGTGCTTGTAGTAAAATCATTCAATGTTCATTTCCTATGACTAATCATCTCAGCACTACACCACTTCAGTTGATTCACACCGACATTTGGGGTCTTGCTCTCATCCTCTCTCAAACAGGTCGTACATATTATATTCACTTTTTAGATGAATTCAGCAAATATTCATGGTTCTTTGTTCTTAAACATCGCTCGGATGCTTTATCTGTTTTTCGCTCTTTCTGTCTTCAAGTTGAAAATATTTTTTATTAGAAAATTAAGACCCTTCAAAAGAATGGAGCCAAAAAATTTATGTCTCTCTCTTTTCAGACCGAACTTCAATCACATGGCATTATTCATCGTGTGTCATGTCCCCATGTTCATCAACAAAATGGTTCTATTGAACATAAACATTGACACATTGTCGATAGGGGGCTAACTCTTCTTGCTCAATCTCACCTTCCTCCGAAGTTCTGGGATTTTGCTTTTGAAACCGCTTTTTTTCTTATTAATCATCTTTCCACCCGAACACACTCATCCCCATTTTCCCGTCTTATTCATAAACCCCTTGATTACACTCATCTTCGTGTTTTTGGTTGTCTTTGTTTTCTTTATCTACGTCCTTATGATCTTCAAAAGCTTCAGCCTCGATCTATACCATGTGTTTTTCTTGGTTATCCCCCTGGCTACCTTGGCTATCGTTGTCTTGATCTCTCCATCGGTCGCATTTTTATCTCCTATACCGTTATTTTCCATGAGGATTGTTTTCCTTTTGTAGGTCATTCCTCACAGCGTAATGTTCCCTCTTATGTTCCCATGCAAGCTCCTTGTCCTTCTCTTCCTTTATCCTTTATCCTTTCCCTCTGTTCCTCTCCTAGATGCCCTGAAATCATGTATGCCCTCTTCCTCAGATATTGTTGATACTTCATTATCTCCTATGATTATAGACTCTTTGGCCTCATCACCGCAAGTGCCTCTCGGCTCTCCCATTGCATCGGCTCATCCTCGAATGACTACTCGTTCTCAGGATGACACTCTTCCTCCTCATCATTTTACTATTGATCCCATTGTTTTTATGGCTATTTCAGAACCTCGTACCTATCTCCAAGCTAGTCGGCATCTTTGTTGGCGGAATGCTATGTCCGATGAACTATCCGCTCTCTCTTCCAATCATACCTGGGATCTGGTGCCTCCTCCACCCAATCGGCATATTGTGGGTTGTAAGTAGGTTTACAAAATCAAATAACACCCTGATGGCTCCATTGCTCATTATAAGGCTTGTCTCGTTGCTTGGGGTTTTTCTCAACAACGTGGTCTCGACTATAATGATACATTCAGCCTTGTTATCAAACACATCACTATACGGGTGTTTCTCTCTCTTGCTATCTCTTTTGGTTGGGTTACTCATCAGCTCAACATGAATAATGTGTTCCTTCATGGCCACCTCACCGAAGAAGTTTATATGGCTCAACCGCTAGGTTTTGTTGATACTACTCATCCTCATCATGTTTGTCGCCTCCGACGCTCTCTTTATGGCCTTAAGTAGGCTCCTCGAGCGTGGTTTCTTCGTATGAGCTCATTTTTACTCCAATTAGGCTTCACGGATTTTGTTGTTTACACTTCTTTTTTCATCTATCATACCCAAGCTTTTGTTATATTCCTACTTGTTTATGTTGATGATATCATTCTCACCGGCTCGGCTCATGCTCCTATTGATCATGTTCTCCTGGCTCTTCGTCAAGAATTTTCCATTAAAGACTTGGGCCCACTTCATCACTTTCTTGGTATTGAAGTTCACTCTCACTCCGACAGTATTTACCTTACTTAGCATAAGTCTATTCATGATTTGCTCTCTAAAGCTACTATGACTGCTTGTCGGCCTCTCTCCACTTCGGTAGCTACTAGGCCTCATCTTTCGCTCACTAATGGGACTCCCCTTTTTGTTCCTATTCCATACCGGCAAATTGTGGGATCCCTCCAATATCTCACTCTTACTCGTCCCGATCTTGCATATATTTTACATCAGGTTTGTCAATTCATACATCGTCCCACAATGACTCATTGGGCCGCTGTCAAGCACATTCTCCATTATCTTCAGGGTACTCTCCATTTTGGTCTTTTTTTATGGCAGGATTCACCCATCTCACTTCATTGTTTTTCTGTTGCTGATTGGGTTGACAATCCTGATTATCGTCGTTCTATCAATAGTTTCGTTGTTTTCATAGGATGTAATCTTATCTCTTGGAGTTCTAAGAAACAACGAACTATTGCACGTTCGAGTACAAAGGTCAAATACAAGAGTCTTTCCAATGCTACTGCTGAGCTAATTTGGCTTTAATCTCTTTTTCGAGAGATTGGTATTTTCATTTCTCAGCCTCCCACTTTATGGTTTGATAATGTTTCTGCTATTTATCTAACCACTAATCCTATTTTTCATGCTCACACAAAACATATCGAGATTAATTATCACCTTGTTCAAGAGCGTGTTCGTCGTTACTTGTTTCAGGTTCGTTTCATTGGCACCGATACTCAATTTGTTGACCTACTTACTAAAAGCATGCCATCCACCCGTTTCTATTCATTATAGTTCAAGCTTAATGTTTGTAATATCCCTTGAGCTTGCCGGGGAGTATTAGACCTATCTATAATTGAGGAAGATAAATCAGTATATAATTAAGAGGGAACCACCAACTCTTACACTATAGAAATAGTAACACATACCACCCTCCCTATATTCCACCATTATATTTGTTATAGCATAAATTGTATAATATTATTTTTAGTATATTTTATTTTTTATTATATCAAGCTTGTATAAAATATAAATAAATAATCACATGTAAAATTATACTATCAGCTACTCTCAAATATTCTACCAGTCTTTTCTTTTTACTAGATAACTTGTTATGGACCATATCACTCACAAGGAAAAATCTTCTAGAAGTTCGTCTATATATTCTATACATGTAGATATTTTATTAGCTATGATAATCGAGGATTGAGTTGCATGCATTATAACTTGTTATGACCATATCACTTAAAATATTTATGGGGAAAAATCTTCTAGAAGTTCGTCTATATATTCTATATATGTAGATATTTTATTAGATATGATAATCGAGGATTGAGTTGCATGCATTGACCTTCGTTAAGGTAGAAATACATCGTAGCTCCATGTTGTAGAATTATTTTGTAATGAGAGGTTTTTGTATAATGTTTTCTTCTTATATAACTTTGTTAGTCCATGCATGATCCATAGAATGAATAATATCAGTTTGTATATTATTAGCTCTTGAGGATCACTATTGAATATAGGAGATTTTAAATTTCTGGTAGTCCTACCATTAATGAAAAGAGTTTATTTTATGGAATGAGTTAGTTGGTCACACCTACAACAAAAAGAAGAAATTATTTCATACTTAAATATTCACCGGTAACTAAGGGGTTGAGACATCTTAACTCTGATGCGCAAATACAACCTTGCATTGTCCAGTTGGTCAACATCATCCACTTCAACTGGGATTACACCTCATTGGCTCCCATTTGTCAAGGTCATATTATTTATTGTTAGTTTGTGAATTTGCCTTCAAACTAGCATATATGTGAGATACAGTTTCTCTAGACTAAGTGAGTCATTCTATGGTGTAAAAAATATGTTATTGCCTTTAATAGATAGGGATTGTCGATAATAATTTTTTTTGCCATTTTAGGATCATAGAATACAATTGAAAAGTAATTATCAGGCAATGGGTAGCCTTCATAGTATGAAACTCTGCTCATGACCATTTTAAAACTCATAGAAGTTGTGCCCCAATTAACTTTTCGATCAGCTACAACATTCTTAATCAACTTATCAACCACATTGAAAGTTAGAGTGTGTGTTTCTAAATGCATTACCTGGTTCTTTAGTTTGCGTCCTTCCAAAATTCTTGGAGCATCGCAGTTGTTATTGTTGTACATTCTAGTGTGGCAGGGACCTACCAATATGTAAAGACACCAAAGTAGCTGCCAAGGTAAAGCAATTTCCAAAAGACAAATGACCCTTTACACCATATTATTGGGCCAATTTAGAGAGGCAATGCTTCACCTGACTTATATCACTTGCATGGCTAGAAAACAAGTGATTGTAGTCAGGATATGTCGGGGGCTCGACCCGGATTACCCATATGGAATCTAACAGTTGACAATGGAGGTACAAATGGCCCAATTAAACCAGCAAGAGATGGGTGGATGAGAGGTTGTACCCTCGGGAGGCAAGAGAAAGAGGCACACTCCGAAAATTGTGATACTTGTGGAGGGAAGTAATGCCAACTCCTAACAAAGTTCCAGTCAATCCCATGAGGGTAATCATGGCAACTATAAGTTAGGCCTTTTGAGTGGATGGAACGGGCATGATCGGGATGGGGTTTACTAGGATGAGATATGGGGGTAGGGTAGACGATTTGATAAAGCTGATCCGAAAGCCCATGAGCTCCAACCAAACGAGCAAAACGGAAATGGGGCTGAACTGCTCGTGTCAACTTCAATCAAGACGTCATTCATTATGGATCTAAAATCAAGACGTCACCTGTTAAAAGCTTAAATGATGACTTCTTCAATTTTTAATTATAGAGCCATCACTCATTTGAGTTCCTCTGTCAAACGCTCATCAGCTAACCTTCTTTTTTTTTTCTTTATACAATCAGAGAAATTGGTGCACATGAACACCTGCACGCACCCAAGTAAATAGTAGTCTAATCAACCTATACCAAATGTTTAATCCCAATATGTCACCAAACCTCAAAAAGGAAAAACACAATAAATTACACAAAGTAGAAATTAGCCTGGGTCTTCATGTTCTCCAAAGCATCACTAATTGTACAATCCCCCGAAGTCCCTCACCGAAAAATGAGCCCTCTCAGGCACCGAAACGCCGCCGTTGCTGCTGCCCTGGCGGAGCCCCAGAGTGAGGGAGACGTCTCCACTAGCGGGGTTCCTCGGTAGGGTGGAGGAGCCTGACGCAGGCTCGAAAAAGCCGGGGATAGAGGCGCCTGGCCAGTGGTAATAGTGCTTGTGAGACGTATCTGCAGCTTCTGTATTTTGTAACGTGGGGAAGGAAGGGTCCCTTTCAGTCATCGCTGGCCCCGAAAGGGCTTCAGCGTCAGCCCTGGCCTGGGCTTCTTCGAACTTTGTGGCATCGGCTTCCGTGCCGGCAGCTTCATTGGATTCTTTCTGATACATCTCTTCCACCATGGGCTTCCATAGCCGAACCCTTGCATTTATGAACCAGTTTGATACCTGTGGAATGCACCAACACCATGCCATATAGTTCATCAGATTCGTCAGGAAACCCTTATAATGAACCACTACATGTTTTGAAGGAATTTTCTTCTGCCTGCATCATTATTTTTAATCGATAATTTGACTGTTATAGGTTCAAGTTAGAAGATTGGTCGTTTTTTTCTGGATATTCCAAGGGTGATCAATAAAGAATAAAACTCAAATAATTGAGTATTTAAGTGACTTGGAAGATCAAATAATAATTTAAACCTTAACATTAAAAATATAATATTAATTGGATTCTCTTTTGGAATACAACAAATCATATTATTAATTTCATATGCTCTAACCTTTCATCTTTTTCACTCTTACATCTGAAAATTTGAGATTACAAGCAATTATTTCTTATTTGAACGGAATTTAACTACTAACAACTAATTGGTGCAAACAACTAAAACTCCCTCAAATTGGAATTTTTTTCTATTCAATATATTTGACATATAAAATCTAAGTAAAATAGTTCACTAATACTTTAGCATACAAAAGTTGCTTGATGAATACTTTGGTACCCTTCACTGCAAAAAAAAGAAAGAATACTTTGATACCCAAAAAATACATTGCAATCTTTTATCATGAAAGCCTAATATGACAAGGAGTAAATGATAAAGTACTTGTTCTTGAGATATTTTTTGCTGAAAAAAAATCTTTCCCAGTACCCAAATATTACACTCTTTCTTAGTTGAATTGATTATTTATTACAAAAAAAATATATTTAGGGTATTCTAAATAAAAGGCTAAATTGCTAGAGTTATTTAACATTACAAAGTTATCACACTTGCACATGCTTAGTGCTTCAAAACATCTAATTTTAGTACGTCCATTGGTTACTTTACTATGTTAAATTCATCTATCAATTGGTTGTAAAATTCAATGACATGACATGGTGCATTATAATGTCATATCAACCATTGGTACCATGTCATCATGCAGTCTTGTCAAATTATGATGTGCCATATCACATCATATATTTTTGACGTATTAATACATCAAATCAACATGTAGATTTAATGACATATTAATAGGTGAGCTTTTTTCTTCAAAAAATAACATTTGAATGTGCTTCTTTGAAAGGATTTAACTAGTTAGAGGAGCAAAACTTCCCTGTAAATATTTTAAAATGTAAGCCAACATATAATTGAAAGAAGAAAAATACAAGGGTTCAAGTTTTTATTCATTTTATTACTCTTATAATTTTACGAGAAAAAATAAATATTTCCACTAATCAAACATATGGTTTGTGAGTAATGTTTTAATTTTCATATGGTGAAGTTTATTGAATAAGAGAGACAACCTGACTTCTGGAGAGTCCGGTCTGTCGAGATAAGAGAAGCTTATCAGCATCGCTGGGGTACCTGATGATACATGAAAGTACCCAAAAGAACAAACCACTTTCATGAGTGCCACCTTCCTCACACTGCAATTTAACCCATAGATAGAAGTAGAGCAATACACATGGAAAAAAAATTCAATAGTTGGTATTATTTTTAACTTGTGATTAAATTAGAAAGAAAAACATCATCAATCTTATATCCTAAATTATTTTATACTTGGGTTTTATATTTTTTAAATAATTTTTTTCATTAGTATATATTTAAAATAATATCATTCTCAATCTTATATATGTTTGATTAAAAATTACACTTTTGATCTTTATCTATAATGATTTTTTAGGATTAGAAGTATCATTTTTATAGAGATATATGCTTTAAAGAATTATTTTCACATATATAAAATAGAAATGTCAATTTTTAAAATATATAAAATGGAATAAATTATTTATAAATATAGGAAGTCATTATCTTAGCTAAGTTATAAGGCAACTCATTGTTGGACTACTTTTTTTACTATTTCATCTTTCACATTTTCTTCTTCTAAATGCATCTACTAAAAATAGTTATGTATGAGAATGTGTGTGTATATATATACTACTCCTTGTATCTACCATCAAACGTGTGAGGCGATGATGAATCTGTGAAATCGTACAGTTATTGATTAATGCACTCACAGACTGAAAGAATCTAATTAAGGCATATGCCCCACACATGAAAAGAGAGATGAGAGAGGGGGGAGCTTGCTAGAGAGAAGCTGAATCAGTACAGCAGAAGCAAGACAACAACTACCGCAATCACCAGTCTCATGATTCATCTCTCATAAAAAAAACAAAGGGACTGGACATGGTCCTCTGGAACCAGTATCTTGTAAATACGCAAGAAATTAGCAGAGCACGATAGAACCTGTTTAAGTAGAATCAAAAGCTAATTCTTCTAAAAGACACTAATACCAGATAACAATCATAGTGTAGGGTATCTGTACTTCATAAATTACAATTTGCTTGGAAATAGATCAATTGGGAACTGCTATAGTGTTATCAATTTCATTTAGAGAAAGGGTTAATTATCTAAAAAGATAGCATTTCTGTCTTTTTTACTCAAATAATTTCCATTAACTTGATTGGCATGAAACTTCTCATTGTATCTAATTTTATAAAATATTCAAAAATTTTATTAAATTTTAATAATATTATTAACTTATCTTATTTAAATAGTTGTTATAATAGCATATGTATAATAATACTGTCATTGTTATCTACTCTAATTAGAATAATTTATGACACAATCTTATAATTTTTTAATAATTTGATTGAATTATAATACTTTGATTAACAAATGTGGTAACTTTATGTCATTACTATATTTCATATATAATATTTAAATTGTAAAATATGTCAATATCATTCATTTATTATTTGAATTCATGAGGAACAAATTAAAGAAAATGAGAGGCGTTAATAATTTACATTTTTAGATAATTTGTCATTAAAAAAATTTCTGGAATTTACATTTTTAGACTATTTGTGATACATAAAATCAATATATATATATATATATGCATGAGACAGAAAGTTTTATAAAAAAAAATAATAAATTTTCAAATGTTCAGCATTGGCAGCCTTATGGACGACAAGACCATGGAAGGACATTATGTTGCAGGCTCGACTGCATGGTGTGCAGAAGAAATGAATTTTTGTCTTCCTCATACATCCCATCACATCATCATCATCAAATATCATGTTATGCATATAGTCCATGTATGTCCCTCTTATCACACCCATTTAAAAAAATATTCACATCCCTTAAAAATTAGACTATCTTAATTATACCTTTTATTTTTTGCTGTAGAATAATTACACCCTCCATGTAATTATTCAAATATCATTATGAATATATACTATGAGATATTTTAATAGTTGTATCAATTTTGATTTGATATCTTTCTCTGCATTGTTTCCTTTTATAATTAAATTTTAAATATTATATACGAATTTTTAAGTGTTATATTTTATTTTTATAATATGAAATTGAGCATACTTATTAGATAAACTTTATGTATACCTTAATGGACTATTCATATTATCTTTTCTAGATCTACAACCTCATTTTGTAATTGAAACTAAATTTCAAGCTAAAATATTTGTTTTAGCTATAGTGAAGATTAAATAAGGGCAATAAGGTTATAATGGGATGATATACTTACGGGTTCAGAAAATGCTCGAAGAGCCATGACCTCAGTATGCTGACTGAACGCTCGGGCAACCCCCGTTGTGGCCTCCAGCCTTCTTGCTCGACCATCCCCATCTGATGGAACGCCCTCTGCTGCCTCCAGCTCTGCTCTAGCAGCTTCAGCCTCGGGGTCTCTCCCTTGGTAATCCGCGGGCCACTGGAGGCGTCCGCGTCCTTCTCCCCGAGCCGCTCGCAGGTGGTCCTGAGATCCGCAGCCACCGCATCCTTAAGGCACCTGAAGTGCCGCGACATGGCCTTCTGGGCCAGCTTCGTGTAGGGCAAGGACGCGCCAAGCCCCATCACCATGTCGAATGAGCTCACAACCATGTACATTTGTTCTCGGTAATGGTTGTACCTCCTCTCCACCTGAAAGAAAATCCTTATGAGCAACCTCCACTTTGTCGTGGGGAGAATCATACCAAAAGTTTGGCTAACTTAATGTTAATACGGTAGAGTATGAGAGTGGCATGAATTAGTGGATGCACTAAAGAGTCGATTCTTCTAAGGGGCATAGTGTCCATTTACTCCCTCCCTGCCCCTATTCTTTAGGTCTATATGTCTCCTTTGCAGATGAAAAATATATGAAAATGGCCTTGGTGTTTATACTAAGAAAATCCTCGTGGATAGAGTAGGTTCGTCCAATTGTTGAGTCTTGTTCCTCCACTTCATTTCTTTTTAGAAAAGCAAACCTAAATTTGTGATGGGAGTAACTAAATTGATATGACGCTTTCAAACTTTTGTCACTCCCATTGTAATTTTCAAGCAATTCAGGGGGTGATCATGGCTTTTGGACTAGCACAAGGTGGGGCGGACCAAATGCCAATCCTCTTGAACTAGTCCTCGCCAATTATACATGAAGTTAAACAAACAGGAATAACAAAGATGGCCTTCAGCGGAACTCACACGCATAATCTATCAGATTTTAATCGTATAGCTATGACTAGCTAGCTTGCTATTCCAATGAATGGGCATTAGTTGGAAAGATCAATTTTGTTTTATAGGAGGGGCATTTCAGTCAACAAGCTTGACACTTGGAGGAGATACACAGAGGACAGTTGGAAGATAAGATTGTGTATATATGCCTTGATGTGATATATATGTGTATTTGGTGGCTGCTTAGAAGTCGTCTTCTAAGTCAGGAGGGATGTCCCAATCTAACCCTTGACGAGGACACTCATACCCATAACAGCAATTTCATGTCTCTGACAGAACAAAAAGACATACCCAACAACAACAGTTAATTCTGTTTTTCTTCCGGCCAAAGAACAGTTAATTCTGTTCATCATGTTCAGTTGTGAAACTAATTTAGTCGTACATAGTAATAAACAGTATGTGCCCCAACTACCCAGCCATTTGCAGCTCACATCAACCTCAGCAATGGCTTCCATCATGATTAAGGTGAAAAAGATGGAGAAATTGAAGTTCAAAACAGTAAGAGGGTTTTATGAAGATGGGTATAGCCAAGACGGGGGAGATTTTCAGCACTGAACTTTTCTCATATATTCTCTTTACTCTATCTCCTAACGGACTTTCTTTAATTGAGTTAATGGAGTAATTAAGAAAGGGGAGAGAGAAAGGTTGGAAGAAGGGTTACATGCCTCATCAAGCATAGTCAAGAGCTTGGACTTCCTCCGTTGTAGCTCCGCCCGATCGGCCGCTGATAGAGGTGGAACATCCTTTGACGTGGTCGAGGATGACCCACCAGCACCATTACCACCGCCACCTGCTGACAAATTTATCTGGCTAGGGTTTGAATTATCCTCCAACTTTTGCCTCCTGATCATCCTAGCCATACCGGCGCTATCGCTAACGCAGCAGAACTCATCCAACAGATCCCGAGCAGCCATTGAATACCTTGAATTCCTCAGAGCGTTCAGCGTCACTCCAAGTGTGGAAGAAGGAGAAGAACTCCAAGCCCCGGGAAAGCCCGCTGGACCGACCTCACCACCCGAATGTGGCGATCTGTATGTGTATCGATCGTTACTGTATGTCATAAGCCCTCCATCGACTATACCATTGACCCTCAGTTGTTCTTCTACCTTTGGAGCTTCCAATTGATTCAGTGAAGATGATAGTGATAAAGAGAGCCCTTGGTAGCTCCCTTGGCTTAAATTGTGGTTGTGGCTGCTTTCATGGAGCCATGTGGGGAATTGTACTGGAGCTGGCATAATCGGGACGTGACCCGCTCTATAGCTGTGCAGAAAAGCATGCTGCAGGTCGCCCGTGGCTGCCCTGCCGCCGGAGAGAGGATAACCCAACATCTCCGATAGCATCCCAGTTGGTTCATAAATGACCCCTCCGCCACCTATGCCTGCAGCTGGTGGCACTAAGTCCTGCTGCTCTCTCAGCTTTTCCCGTCCGATCTGAAACGTCGAGGCAGAAGCCGATGTGGGCCAATTTGCGAAGCTGAAGACACCTAACTGGTCGTTGCTCTCTGACATAGAAGTACTCGAATTCAGCTCGTTGAAGTAAGCAGAAACGATCTCCGGTGTTGGACTATTTTCTATTCCCATGTTGGTTTCATTTCCTCTGATTTCTTCCTAGCGCCCCTGGATCCGTCATTGAGAAAGAAGAACGAAAACCAAACACCGATCAGAAACAAGAAAAGTATGGGCTTTGTTAGTTACTTCTCTCAACGAGATCAAGCATGAGCTTGAGAGGAAGGGCCAAAGTGAGGCTTACTGGCCATGAATGTTGTATTTATGTGTGAACTAGATGGTAGTGGTGACTTTGCGTGGCCTCTGGGACTGGGACTGATAGAATGGCTCTCTCTCTCAAGAAAAAATAGCTTCAGTGGGAGTATAAAAGGAGGAAGAAGGGGACGAGGAGGTAGAGAAATTAATTGGGTCACTATCACCTCTTCATTTTATATTTCATATACTATAAAATATATATCGATGATAAAATAATAACTCGACCGTAGACTAGATGAAGTATGTGGACATTTTTTCCTTTAATACGAGTAATTAAGGTAGAGCTTTTTTGGACTCCCGAGTTCGTGTCTAAATACATTGATAAAAGGTATTTTTAAATAAAATTTATAAGAAAAATAATTTACCTTAAAAATAATAAATACCATATTTGAAAAAAAAAGTATACAGGGCTAAATACTCAAGAAAAGAATCTGCCCACAAGCTCTTGAATGAAAGAGCATGACTATAACTATTATATGTGTACTGTAGTTTCTTGAACTGACCATTAGGGATACTGGCAAATCAAGTTGGCATGGTGTTTTATGGGAGGGGTCCAATCTTTATTCGTGTCATGTTGTTCTTATTCACAGTCTCATATGATTCGAAGTGGCAGTTCATGGGATGCTCAACCTGACATATGCAATAAATGTACATTATAAAAAATACTTAAATCACTCAATTTTATTATTTTGAATGTAAATATTATTTTTGAATATATTTAATCTTTAAAACTTTTTATTATAATATTATGTAGTCATTTTTATTATAATATTACCTTATCACATATAATATAAGGTAATATTGGTAATATTTTCATTTTTTCGATATATTAAGAGGGATATTTTGTTTTTAATTTAAAATATAATTGGCACTAAGCTTATAACGGTCAATTTGATTTTTTTTCGAGACAAGATATAAGGATCCATCGTCCCAAATGAGCCAAATTGGTAGGTCATGTTCGATTTCTTCACGATTCTATGGGACGTTCTTTGGGACTATATATCTATTATTATCACGTGGGATTTTTACAAATATAAATAATAATTCTATGGCAAGAGTGAAGTACTTTATTAAATATTGTACGGATTTTTTTATTAATTATTTTTTTCATCACCAAATAGATCATCCAACTTAAAAATTAGGGATTAAATTAAATCAAGATTATGAAGGGAGAGGTTCCATTATGAAATTAAATTCCGACTTATTAATGGGAAGTCAGTACGATGTCATGTACTAATCCTGATTTCACTATTATAATTATAAAATGAAGCGCAATTTTATAAAGAAAAGAAATTGGGACATGTGTTTACACGTAGTCGACCAAAGAAAACATTAAACAAGCAATAGAAAGAAGACTTCCAGCCTCTCTTCTTTATTTTTTGCTCTTTTGGCCATAAGTACGAGTATATGTATATATATCTTTCAATAGAGCGAAAATGAGACAAATGACCTTATCACAATTCAAGTATCGGAGCAATTGTTTTGCAATTGCGGACCGTTTTTATATTAAAAGGATAAATTAAATTGATGATAGGAAATATTCGAAAAAAAACTATTTTGATGTTATTTTTTTTATGAAATATAAGCGCTTAGTTTTAAAAGTAATTTATGTTAAATTTTACTATGTAGACGGATTGTTTATGACATTAATTCCCATCTCATTTACTTTATTACAATTTATTTTTTTAATATTTCCTATAATAATAAATATATCAATTTTATAAAATATTGATACTAAATTAATATTTACAAAATATAAAAATCTGACATTTTTCACATATTTTGCTACTACTAATATAATTTAATATATTAAAAACTGAAATATAAAAATGAAAATTGATAACTACTCAGGGAATGCAATAGTGGTAAGTGCCCCCTTTATTTCACCTTCTCACTTTTCCTTTATATAGTACATGGCCATTGTAAATAAAATAAATAAATAATTGATTTATATTGGAAATAAGAGGACTTCGAGGTCTATAATATGTATATTTATTTTTCATGCATTAGTTGAAATTTGAAATACTTGTATATTTTTATCACTTAAATAAACATCCTGATATTTGGGAGAGCTCAGTCCAGTAATATCCATAATATCTTTTCTTTGTGTAAGTTGGTAAAAATATCTAAAAGTATACAAATTTTGATAAATATACCAGTTAGGTGCAAACAATTTTAAAATAATTTATTAAGTGCAAAAGATATTTACTTGATTATTGTAAAATGTTAAAATTTAAATACTAACTTTCCTGATTAAAATAAAGTTTTGGTACTTAATACTTTATTTTAAAATATTTGACACGTAAATAATATATCTGTACAAAAAAATAATAATTAATAGGTCATATTGAAAATTTTAACATTTAAATATGTCCAAATTTTTACCATTCATGCCATCGGATTTTTTTTCAAGTCTCACCGCTCACCAATATTACTTGAATTCTACTGTATTTAAACATCATAATATATAAATATATATATATATGGAGTTGGTATTATCCGTAATCTCACTTATTAAAATTTGAAGGATGGATATAGTTTATACGTAGAAAAGGATGACTTTTCACAACCAATTAATTAAAGAATTGACAGCGAAATTGCCCATATGCCCTTCAAATAATGGTAGAGGTACATCGTGGTTCTTGGATTTTCCAATTGGCAAAAACACGGAATATTAAACAAGTCCAAATCTTGCATAAATTACAACCCTTTGTAACATTGAAGTACGTAACTACCCCCAGCCAATAATTGCCATGAGAAAATGCCACCCAGGCTGGTGAGGGTATCTTGGTCATGTGGGATGTCGGCACTGGGGTATGCTTGCATTTAACAAGCACAGCTACAGGGCCAAGGCTTCAAAGATATGGATAGAGCTGCTATAAAAAAATGGTATGAACAGTGCACGAGAGGGTCGCATGAGAAATTTTAAGTAATAAACGAGCTTAATTACCTATTAGGTGATACATAAATTATTTTGAATATTTTAACTTGGCATTTTTTAATTTAGTATATTATCGAGGTACAATTGTTGTTAGATGTTTTCTTGAAACTAGGATATGACATATATCTACTACTATATTATATGAGAAATTCATAGGTAATTTTAGTATTTTTTACCATTAAAACTACCCTTATAACTTAAATGAATACGTTAATTATTTCTATTTTCTATAACTATTAACTTTTCCTAATACGTTAATATATATATATATATGTATGTATATGCCGTTGCATCTATATGTGGAGGAGGGCTCGTCCAACCACATAGTTAGGAACCATTGTGGTCATAGCATAAGGTGACAACAAGGGACCACATGGCTCAAAAGCTTACCGCAGACCGTTGATCCGGTCCAATATTTCAAATGATATATCATTCCATAATAACATAAAATAAAGGATTTAACCCTAAGTGTATTCACCAAAAATAGTAATAAAATGAATAAACTAGATAAAATTAATTATTTTCAACATTACTTGCTACAAAATTACGGGAATTTTGGAGAGATTCTTTTTTATTGAAAAAAAAGAAATAAATGTGTGGTTAAGGATTAGAAGACTTGAAGTCAGATTGTTTGTGATGTTTGGTTTTTTTGTCATGGATCATGTCGTGTCGTTGACAAAGGACCGTGTCGATGAGGGTTTGGAAAATTTTAGGTTGGGAAGGGTGAATAAGTGATGGACATTGAATTAAAGAATACTGAACTTCCAAAAAAATTAATTATACAATATGGGTGACTTTAAAAAAAAGTAGAAGTGAGCCAGTGAGCTGCCTAAATTGTGTCTGCCCAAAAGATCATATCGCAGTTTTTCTTAGCTTCAATGACCACACATCAATCATTGAGGTCAGACGTCCATCCCATGAACACTCGAGCTGTCCAGATAAATGCAATCAAATCACAAAAGTGAACGGTGGAATACTTCTTTCATGAAATAAGTAGAGGTTTCAGATTCAAATTTGGGTAGAAAAATACAAAAAAAATTTTAATGATTAGATCAACTTCACTCCAAATATATTAATCATAATATAATTTTAATAATATAAGAAATTGTTTATATCCACAAATTTAATTATATACACACTATTTTCTTATAAATCTCATATATTTATTTTAAGTTAACGTGAAATGCTCAGTGAACAATTGATTTTTCCTACTTCAACTTAAACAACTACAATTTGATGTAATTTGGATTTCTAGTTACTATTTTATGTGTTAGTCAATTAAATTTAATATTTGATAAATTATTATGAGTTTATAAGATATTAGTCTTATATATTTAAAATTTTAAAGTGGTTTATTTTTTTTATAAATATATAACATTTATTTTTATTTTAATCAAGTTTAGATTTATAATCTCAATAAAGTTTTGAAATGAAAAATATTTCAAATTTACATTAAATGATGGATGGTATATATGTATCCAAATCTAGTTATTTGGAAGATTTTAATGACAAGTCTAAATTATTTGTAAAATCATCTTTTTATCCATTTTTCTATCATATCCTTCTTTAATGAAGGTGTTGAAATTTCAACAACCATGACCATAGAAGCTTCCTTTATTTATATCATTTTCAAAGGGATAGTTGCAATACAGAATAAGAATGTTTGACTTAGCTTGGTCGAAAAATATTTTAGAAATCAAATTTTGTTTAAGCACATATCTTTCTTCACTTCCACTATAAAGTGTAAAGTATGGCTAGTGTACTTTGGATGGAATCAAACACTTTCTTTTAAATAATAGTCTTAAATTTTAGTCACTATGTAATAATAAATTTAGTTTAAAATATTATTTAGTTTATCTGATAATTATATAATTTAAATTACGTATATATATTTAAAAAATACATATTACATATAATTTTTACTTAATAAAATTATATATAAAATTACATATAATTTAAATTAAATTAAATAATTATATATAAATTATGTGCACGTGAATATATATATATATATATATAATTTGTGTTTTTATATAAATTTATACGATATACTAATTTATATATAAATATTTTACACAAATATAATATACAATTATATATATTTTAGATTATTAATAAATAAAATAGTTGAGCAAAAAAAATATTAATAAAATTATATTTTCATAATATATTAAATTTATTATTTCAAATTAATTATATATAATTTTTATTTATAATTTTATTAGACAATAAATATATATAATATATATTTTAAATATATATACCTAATTTAAATTAAATAAAATATTTATATATAAATTAGGATATAAATTGATAACATGATCTTATATTCTTACTTAATATAGATCTCCAAATGAATATTTTTAACAAAAATTAAAATTTTCACGAAAATGTTCATTTTATCATACATTTTATACTAAAATAAAAAATTTAAAAATCTGATACAAAAATTTCATTTACCCATAAAATATAACTCATTTTTACTTTAAAATTGATAATATTTTAAAATTATTTTAAATATACAATTATATGAATAATAATAATAATAATAATAATAATAATAATAATAAGATATTAAATGAGAATAAATTGAATAACTTATATTTGATGATTTTTTTACACAAATATATGCTTTTGAAGTACTCAAAATTGAATAATAGAGTTGAATAATTCTTTATTATATAAATAAAAGCTTACTAAAATTCATTAGGTAAGGAAAAGGTCATCCCGCTTGCTACATCGATGAGGACATCCATATTGCCTAAAGATTAAGACAAGTTGATCAAATTGTCATCCCCACCAAACCTCCTCACTATTTTCACACACTAAAAAAAAAGGTAATCAACTCCTTTCCAAATTGGCCCACAAAGTAGAACTAGTCCATTCACCCACTAGCATATAACCTTTTTCTTTCCCTTTCGAATACCACCTATATCAACATTCCAGCCAATTCTATTTGCTTCATATTGTAGTATGGTCAGTTTAATAATAAGTATAAAAAGTTTTCTTATAATTAGAAAAAAAATATATTTACAAGTTTTTGGATAATTAGTTATAAATTTAATTATTTTTTTCAATATTTTCACAATATACTTGAATTAATTTAAATTATCTATTTTTGAAAAAAATTATATTATAAAGTAGAATTTCCCTAAATATTGGATTGTTTCAATAGGTGGAATTCAGTTGATCATAGATTTTCATATTGAGAAAAATAAATATAAAAAGAAAATACAAAAATT
Source organism: Trapa incisa (assembly GCA_030064435.1). Lineage (NCBI taxonomy): Eukaryota > Viridiplantae > Streptophyta > Magnoliopsida > Myrtales > Lythraceae > Trapa > Trapa incisa. The sequence continues at coordinate 13,324,319 of CM057777.1, forward strand.
CATAAATGCGATGTCCTCTTGAGAAGGTCAACAACCCCTCAGTCATTCATATCATTTTGCCCATATAATAATATTGTATATAACTGCCAAATTTAATGTGGACCAAGTTGAAATTTAATTCAATTTCTAACTTCTATTCATCCAATACTCTCCTATGATCCAATGAGTTTTAATTAGAGCTTACTACATATAAGAAGAAATAAATGGCTATGGATGGGCACATCTTGCAAGGCAACCAGGGTTTATCCGATCTCGTTGGACGTCCTACGGCCGGAGGTTTTCATAATGCAATTGGATGAATTGGAAGGCGTGAGCTTTTGGAGATTTCAAGTGGGTGGCATATAATGTGTGATCTCTTTACCCCGTTTCAATTTGCTATAAGAAAGTAGAACAAAAGCAAGAAAGCGTACAGTTTGTATAGAACTCTAATTTGGACACAAGCATTCCCCCTTTGTCATACGGTCCCATAGATGGAGGGATAAAGGGCCTTTGAAATTGAAATTATTGGTGGCATGCGCCAAGCTTAAATCCACCTATATGAGACAAGACAACGACGTCCATATAATAATAATATGAGGAGGGAAAAAGGCATATTGTCTACTTGGGGTAAAGTGATTTTTGAAATTTCCAATACTTGATATTTTACTCAAATTTCTTTATTTCACAGGTCGTATCAATGTTTGCTTAAGAAGACACAGTCTAACACTATGTTGTCTAGGGTATCCTTCATCTTATATTTTATTGTTTTTTTGCATTCGAGTGATGTATTTTTAAAGCTATTTTTTCAATTTTACATATATATTTAAAAATGACATCTCCATATTATAATTCTATATATTTAAAAATAGTTTCTAAATCTTATATATTTAGTAAAAATAGCACTATAGTATTTATAGGATTAAAAATGTTATTTTTTCAAATATTTAAAAAATAAAAAGATATTTTAAAAATATATAAATTCAAATATACCCGTTTATCAAATGTCATTTGTGGTGAAACTGTGGAATAATATTGGCTCTCTTGATGGAAGATATCCGCCTTGATTACCAGTATGCAATTTACTAATGTTACAAGAAGAAAGTGGGTGTAAAAGAAAATATGATATGATGATTTCCCTAGAAGGCGCCCCTCCTTCCTCACTATGGAGAATAATTCTATGTGGGGATGAGGGTAGTGAAGAGGGGGTCCTATCAAAATTCACTAACGCTTATGATTAACCATTAGTTTGGAAACTGACAACTAAATTCACTAATGCGCCTATCATAAATACTCAAAAAGTAATATACTTGGGAGAAAATGAGTAATGTAATTATCATGTTGGCTTATAATTTTTTGCTTACATTATATTAGTCTTATTGGAAGTCTATCTTACAAACTAATGTACGAAACTTTCTATAATTAGATTGTCTGTTCTGCCCATAGATTAGAAATTATTTATAATATGATGTTCTCTAATCATTAGACTAGGTTGATTTGATTTGGACTGGATATGGATATTTCATGCTATAAATTTTTAGCTATGCAATTAGGTGATATATGTAGCAATATGTAAATAGATAAAAGTGTTAAAATAATATATTTGGTAGATTTATTTAGGAGATTTGCATATACCAGTTGATCAATCTAAAAGGAGAGAAATAGAACTTTGAATGACAACTATTTTTCCAATCACAATGTCGTGATATATCAATTGTCCTATATGAATATGAGATTTAGTGATAAAGAAGGATGGCACAATTGCACTAAGAGATTCCATCCCTTTTTATGTTGGATTCAACCTCCCTCGGGAATGATTAAAATCATTTGTGATAAGTTATCTTGTTATACAGAGACTAAATTTATTGCCAAGAACGATAAAAGAAAATTACTAGTAAGAGGTTGCTGCACCTTCTCGTCTTATATCATCTCATCTACACAGCCACCCTAGCGGAGTTACTATAATATGTAAGTAACCTCATAAGTGTAATCGCTCATCTAACATACATTCTGAACTTCCAACCCAAAATTCCTCTTTAGTTGCTACAATCTTCCTCTTGAAAACAATTAGTGCAAACGACTTACAATTTGTCTTTACTATTTCCTTATTCTTAATACATTAAAATTTTTCAAATATATTTATTCTTATTATTTATTATCTTTTATTGTAGTTTTCTATCCAACTTAACTTAATATTTCCAATTGTACACACAAGTTACCACGTATTCTTAATACTACAATAGTAAATACATTAACTACTTTCAGGTTTAGAACATATAAACATAATTATAAATTTTACAAAATATTAATTTTGTGAAATATAAAAAAATAATTTAATAACTAATATAAAAAAAATATAAATAATAAATTTCCATTAAAATGTGTATACTTTTAATTAGTTTGTCACAGTTTTTTTTATTATCGTCAAACTTCTTTTATGCTTCGATTTCGTGAAAATATATTTGAGGGGTGAGATTTGAGATAAGTGAGTAATAGTGATTGACACCGACACTTTATATAATCAAGGCAACACATAATTAAAAACTATCTACACGAGAGGTGCTTTTCTTAGTTTTATAAGGATTCAGATTTTCAAGTCTCTTGACTTTTAGTATAAGTTTTCAAACTTAAGCTCTATAAGCTCGTATGATATAGCTTTAAAGATGAATATTTTTTAAAAGATTATATAACTACACACAAATTTGTATTAACCAAGTTAACTGTCACAAACATATTTATTCCATATTTATTCTATTAGAGAAAGGACAACAGATTAATATGGTATGAGTTTTCTAGTTTACTCTTCTAGCCCAATGGTTTGTATTTTATAAATTTAAAAATACAATATTTTTTAAAAGATTTTACAATCAACATACAAATTTGTATAAATCATATTAACCATTACATATATATCTCTAATGCCCTAGTCCAATCCTGTCGGCTGCAAACTCATGCAACTCTGTTCATCCACGTTGATAATCACTATGGTGGACATTTTCACCATCGTAAGAATTAGAGTGACCATGATTTTTGATAAAATACCTAGAAAATGTAGTGAAAATTTAAAAATTTTCTTTCAAAGTTTCTCGAGGGAGCCCACAAATATTTTATTAAAATATATTAGAAATAATAGCAACATGATAATAACATAACTACCTTCATGAACAAGGTAAGCGGTAACCTTCCTTTCTTGGCCTACAATATGTTTAGAGGAGGGGACTAAGCTCACAATTTAGTAAATGAGACATTAACATTGTGCCAATACATGACTTACGACCCATATATTTAATGTAAACCACCTAGCATAATCTTTTATCCCATTACTCGTACTTAACATTCCGAGTCCTCTAGTTTACTTTACCTTTCGAGACACCGGTCTCGAGTCATGCGACGCGTAGATTATACTATGATCAGGTTATCCTTGGTCTCTCCCTTTGATTTTACATAACCAGCAGTAAATCACGACAACATGCATACTCTAAGAACTCATGTCCCGTACACAGGGGATGACCTACACCCAATCGACACTTCCAGGCTACTCACGACCTCTGCCTCATCTCGGGATATGCAGCCCTAAACAGTCGGATACTCGGGCCCTAAACACAACTGGCTACTTAGGCACTAAACACAACAACATGCCCTGGAGTATATTGCCACATGGAAGTTACCGGTCCGGAAAAATGGAGTGTGGAAGTCACACGAGTACTCTACCACAACTGATATTTCTCGAGTGTCGTTTTGTAACTAGGTGTCTCGGCACCTGAGGTCATGGCCACATCGCCGCCACTCACCCACACAAAATGGGCTACTCGGGCCCTAAACATATATCATGACCGAAGTGTGCCACCGCATGGACGATACCAGTCCGAGAAACTAGAGTGTGGGAGGCGAGTGAACACTCTACCACAACCAATACTCCTCGAGTGTCGTCTTATAGTTGGGTATCTTAGGACTCGAGGTCATGGCCACATTACTGCCACTCGCCAGCACATTCCCCTTACACATGCAACTCAATTCCACCATCGTTTCATCACATCCGAGTGTCCCGTGAAATATGAAAGATTACATAAACACTCCTTAGTCTCCTTTCCATTTTCCTTTGGGTGATGGCACAACCTAATAGGTGTCCATCTATTGCCCTCATTCTCCTATACCAGTATTCACAACAAGAAATAACATGACATGTGAAACCCGACCCTTGGACCAAGTAAACCGGGAGAAGAACATGCGGTTTTGAGAAAAATCGAGCCGAAAAAGGAATAAAAATAACAAATAAGGGTTAAAAGGGGAAATTGGAAAATCCCAAATGACCATAAATTCATAAAAATCATGAGGAAGAACCGAGAAGTAGAATTGATGAGAGAACCGGACTGGTTTGGGTTGAACTGAACCCGAACCAGATTGAACCAAGATGAACCATAGTAAACCGATTCCATAATTAATTTTTCTAGTTAGCTTAAAATGTTAATTTGGGAAATTGAGACCACTATTAGATAGAAAATTAATTTAGATTAATTTAAAAAATTTTAAATTTTAGAAAACCGATCCAATCGGGTCTGAACTGGCTAAATTTCAAATTCGGATCACTGAACCCGGACGGACCAGACCAATCAAAGGTCAACGAACCAGTCAACGGTCAACAGTCAATGGCTGATAGGGTAGCCATGTTGGCAATCCACGTCATAAAAACTAATCAATCACAGCATGCCACGTGGCATACCCGCCACATCATCATCTTCATCCTTCAAACGCTGACAGAGAAGACAAAGAGAGAGAGAGGGAGTCACTAGAAAAGCTGGAGTCTCTGGCGACTCGAAAAATGCTCCGGTCAGGTCACCGACGGCCGAGTCGGAGGCCGAGTCTTACGCCGACAAGTAGCTTGAACCGTTGCTGAGCTCATTATATAAAGAGCACCATTCCATTTGATCTCAGCATCCTACCATCGACCAAAAAGACAAACTGCTTAGTTTTCCGATGAGCAACAAACCAAAGCTCCGACATCGGGGCTTTTCTCCACCTTTGAGGCTGCATTCGGAACCATTAGAACTAAGAGGAAGTCCTCTACATAGCTGCACCCTCCATTTCACCCAAGAGCCACCGTAAAAAAACGACGAAGCTTAAACAGTAACGCTGCTCCTCATCTGTTAGCAACCTGAGCTGCTCAAGCTCAACTCGAGTCGTTCCTAGGCCAATGCTGGCCAAACCAAGCCCCCTAAACACCACCTAGAGATGCCCCGACCTTCCCCTAAGCTAGCATGGTAAGCCCCTCCGCAGCCCCTTCGCTGAAAAATACTATTCACAGCCGATTTTTACAAAAACTTTAACACTAAAATTCACACTGCTCAAGCCACATTTGAGGCACGTTTTGATCCAGGGAGGATACCCAGGAGGAGAGCAATCTAGAGAAAGCAAGAGCTCTGATCGCCGGACCCTCACCGGTAATATATCAAAGCTTTCTCTCTCTAGACTGAAGTTTCCATCGGAGCTCTGTTTGAGCTCATTTCTAAGCCAAATCGAGTGATTTAAAGCTTAAAATGACGAGGGAAATGTAGGGAAGACGATTCAGATCACCAATTGAGACAATTAACCCTTTTTTAGGGGTCAATTGAATAAAATTGTGATTCATGGACCAAATTGCAATTTTTGATAAATTGGGCAATTTGGAGTTTTTTGGGAAATTGGGTGCCGAATTGTAATTAAAGGAAAATTGGGGCATTTTCATGAAATTAACTTTCAATTGAGACCCAAATGGACAATTGGATGAAATGGAGGGCCAATTGGTAATTTTTTAATGTTCAAGGTCCCATCTACAAATTTTGGAAAGTTAAGGACCATTTAGAAATTTTGGGAAAATTAGGGACCATTTGATAAATTTGGAAAAGTTAAGGACCATGAGGAATAATTGGGAGTCCTAGGGACTAAATTGAGGTCAAATGAAAATTTAGGGACCCAAATGTAAGGTTATAAACGTTGAGGGGCCTAAATGCAATTTAGGCATAGTGTGAGGACCTATGCGCAAATACCCGAGACTATGAGCTCCCTTATGTCGATTCTCCTGATAAGGGTACTCGAACCATTTATGAGCTGATCGTTCAAGTACTGGTGCAAGGAAGTGCACCATGAGTCAAGGTCTCACCGGGATGGCCACATCACTATCACTGGGTGAGTGGGATTTTCAGCGTCATACCCGATTGGGGGTGATGAGAATCGTTTTAAAGTTAACATTCATTTTCCTGGAGTAGTCTCACCTGATTGTGTGAAACTGCTTAAACATTTTGGGAGATGTTATTGATAGGAGTAGGAATCGCTCTGATAGGCTCGAAGCCTCAAGCTTGAAAATGATAAGGCCAAAAGCTCAATTTTGGAAAACTCAAGAAGTGGGCCCAAGGCCGGTGTGCACGGGTTAGATCTATAGACAAATATGAACTATAAGAACCATGAAAAGTCTCAAAAAAACTGGAATTGTTGTGTGATTAGCCATGGGGCGAAAATAGAACTAACAAAGCTCAATGGGCTAGTGGTAGTGCACTGAGACCAGGTCGATGGGCCAGTGAAGGTAAACAGCTACAAGCCAGGTCGAGTGTTGGGGTCATTGGACTGTTGGCACCAAAGAGTACGGTTAATGAATCAAAATTATTGTATGCATACATGAGGAATTTGGGAGCATCTAGACGCCCAAGAGAGGTAGTAGATGAGTCCTAAGGGCTACTGGACGACCTGGATGCAATAAGGGGGGGGTTTGTTGTGCAAGTCGGTCATGAAGCTTTGATAGCTTCCTGCGCTGTCACGCCCCGACCCGATTTGGTCGGATCCCCGTGAACAACCCGCCACTCTCTCGGTTTATTAAAGGGTTTTCCCTTATTATAAACCGTAAAGAGTAAGGCGTCCTTTAAACCCGTTCCATTTCCTAGAATAGCATAATCAAAACTGCATGAAATTTTAAACTTTACATACCTGTCTTACAAACATCTTAGTTGATGGTCTTTCAGGGTAGGCTTGCCGGGATTTCCTGAAAGGGATATAAGGAAGGGGGTGAGTACGACTACTCAGTGAATGGGATTCAAATCTTTTGACTTTCAAAAAAAATATTTATATGGAGTGTGTCAGACTCCTTTCTTTTCAAAATCCCTTCATTTAAAAATTTGGGTTTTTCCATTATTTCTTAGTTACCGGTGTGTCATCACCCAACACACATCCTTCATCATGAAGGTTACACACATTCACAAGTAAGTATCACTATTGAACCCGCTAGAGGTTTCAGAGCGACTTTTCCTGTTAGCCGGATAGAAGTACGACCACTTCTACCCTGGGAATGTGTGGATGTACGCGACATCCGACCCACAATCCCGAAATCACTTCTTCGTGTCCGTATGAGGATAGAGACCTCATCTTGTCCCCACTGGTCCAACGGCCCCGACTCTCAACTCAACCCGTAGTTGTTTGTCTTAACTGGTCCGTCGACTGGTCATGTCGCACTGCCGCTAGTTGACTGAGCATGTCGGTCCTATCTTGGTACTATGGCCAAACAATTCATTTATTAAGTTTTATGGTACATATATCATGTTTGTTTATGAGCTCCTGCTCGTGCCAACTGGCCTTGGGCCCACTGTACGAGATTTTCAAAATCGGGCATTTAGCCCCCAAGTTCCAAAACTGGGGCTCCCGGCCTATCAGAGCTATTCAAGCTCCCGTTGAGAAGATCTCCCAAATTGTTTAAGCATTGGCACACAATTAGGGGAGAGCACTTCCGACAAAACATATGTTTTCTCTATCCATTATACCGCCCGGGTATAAGGACACCTCCGTTCATAACCGATGAATGGGTTTTCAACTTTTTTCGAGGAAGTCTCATCATACCAATCAGATATGATCTACTTACAACCAGTAAGTAGTTTTTTCGCATGATTTACACATCACTTCCTCAAAGTAGTGATGTTTAAAACACCACATAATAGTGGGTTTTCATATGGAGGTACTTATTATTCCCAACCGGGTATGATATAAAATTTACACTCACAACCGGTAAGTGGTTTTAAATTTTAAGTTGTGCTCATCATCCCAACCGGGTATGATGTTAGTAAACCCACTCACCCGTGAACGTAGTGAATCCCATTAGACCAGTTCTTTGTATTCACATTAGATAATAAATCAGCCAACCGAGACTAAGAATAATTTAAAATGGTGGGCTTTTTTTTTTTTTATAAATGATAACCACATATCAAAGTTATCATAAAAGAACCAAATATAGGTAGAGGGCACGTCCATGCTAGCGTTCCCGGTCTTTCGCGTTCCTACATGATATGAACATCCTTGTTCATTATTACTCGGAGTAACAGCCTTCATTCATTTCTAATGAATGAGAAAACCCAAACTTTTAGTTATTTGCAATTAGGTCCTTAAAGTTATTTCTCTTTAACTTTAAGTCCCTAATGTCAGTTTTTCCTCAAATTGAGTCCCGTAACTTTTAAAATTTATATTGGGACCTCAATTTATTCAATTTCACCAACAAGGGGTTTAATTTCCCAAATTTCCAATTTGGTCCCCCCAATATTTCCAAAATTACCATTTTGCCCTTCCTTTACAAAAATGGTAAGTTTTACCCCAAAAATTCCAAAATTCCTCAATTGGTCCTCCAACATTATTTTCATGCCCAATTGACTCTCAATTTCATAAAATTGCATTTTGGTCCTTTGAATTTCAAAAATCCCCAATTTTTCCTCCAATTTCAACTCTTCAATACGACCAAATTTGATTTCATCAAATTGACCGATCAAACACTTCTAATTATTGAAATTGGAGTTGAAATTGAGTTACTGCATGTTCATATGATTCTAAGAAACTTTGAATTGTAGATTTTAACGCCGGAACGAGCTCAAACGGAGCTTCGCCGGAAAATAGACTTTAGAGAGAGAAAGCTTCAATTTCTCACCGGTGAGGTCACGGTGGTCCGAGTTGATCTACATAGATAGCTCTCATCTTGAGGTTAATCCTAGAATCAAGAATCACATCAACTGATGCAGAATTGAGTTAGAATTTCATTATTGAAATTCTGCCAGTTCTCTCTCTAGCACCGATCAGAAATTGCAAAGGGGAGCCGAATTGGCTTACCTTTCAGTCGTAATTCGGCCGTGGAAGGGCTGAGGAAGTGTTGAGAAGGCTTGGTTTGGCCTGAGGAGGGCTCAAAATAGCCAATTTCAACTCGGTCGAAATAGGGCAGCTTCGGTCCATTAGAGCTGCTTCACTATTCCATCATGTCGGAGTTTCTCTAGTGATTCCCAAATTGACTGGGGTTTGCTATCAGATAGCTGACTTCTCTCATGTTCTAAAGAGCCCGACCTCTACTTTTGAGGTTAAGAAAAATGTTCAAGTGAAAGCTCTAATTTAAGCTTTACTAGGAAATGGAGCAGTAGAGAGAGAGAGAGAAGTGTTTGGGTGTGAGGAGAATGAATGGGGATGACCTCCTTATAGGATGGGAAATGAGATTCTTCCACCATGTCTACTCAATGGGACAAGACCTCATTTCCCCTCCGGCCACGGTCTCAGTGCGCATGTAAACCCTGCCCTTTTGAGCTAAGGAAAACCGGGAAGGGAACCGGTCAAATCGAGTGAGAAAATCGAACCGGTTCACAAACCCGATCAATTGTGAATGGGAAATTTAGGAATTTACAACTCTTGGATGATCCAAAGAGTTCATAATACCATGGAAAAGAACCTTTGGATAAATTGGAAGAGAAATACCATACCAGTTTAGATGAACTGAATCCAACTGGATTGAACAGGTTTATGAACCGAGTTGGTTCATGAACCAGAACCGATAGAGAATGGGAAAATTAGAGAAATTCAACTCCTTTGTGCCCCAAAGAAATTTATAAACTTTGGGAAGGAACCCTAGAAAAAAGTGGGAGAGAAAAACCATATCGGTTCGTGTAAACCGGACCCGAACTGGATCAAACTTGTTTAAGGACCAAGTCGGTTTATGAACCATAATTGATAAAGAGATGGTAAATCGGGAATCTTATGGGCCCTAAGTGGCCCAAGGAGTCACAAAAGACATGGAAATGGACTTGTGAAGGAATTGGGGATGAAAACCAAACCGGTTCAGGTGAACCGGTTCGAACTAGTTTGAACCACTAATGAACCGAATCCTAAATTCAGTTTTCTAGGTGGCTTAAATAATTCAAATTGGAGATTTGAGGCCACCATTGGATAAGAAATGGATTTAGATGAATTTAGAAATGTTTAGATTTGAAAAACTCGGTCGAATGAGGGGTAAACCGGCCGGTTTAAGCTTGGAACCCGGTTCAGACCGGTCCGGTCCGGTTCGGAACAGTGTCATCTTCTTCCTTAGGATGACATCACTGTTCACTTGCTGGGAAATTGAAATAATGCTGGTGAAGAAGAAATGCCTCCATTTGGTACGTTTCAAGTCATCAATTCCTGTCATAATAGTGGCAAACAGACGGCCAACGGGCCCCCGAGCTCCCTATATAAAGTGCCCCTCTCTATTCATCCTCTCCACAGCTGAAAAGCTTCCTCTCTCTCAGTTGCTTAGTTTTCTGACAAAACTCGAACCAGAGCTCTAATATAGGTACAATTATGAGCCAAAGAAGGCAAGGTCAGGTTCATTAGAATCAGGGTGAAGTTAGCTACATGGTGGTAGCATCCATTCGTCCCGCGAGTCGCCGGAGAAGCGCTGGCGTGATCAAACAGTGAAGCAGCTCCGACGGACCGAAGCTGCCATATTTCAGTCGAGTTAAAATCGGCCAATCGAGCCCTCCTCAGGCCAAACCAAGCTCTCCCGACACCATCTCAACCCTTCCAAGGCAGAATTAGGAGCGAAAGGTAAGCCAATTCGGCTCCCCTTTACAATTTTCGATCGTTGTTAGAGAGAGAGTCGGTAGAATTCCGATGAAGAAATTCTAATCCAATTCGACATCAATTGATGTTCTTTTTTATCCTAGGAATAACCTCTTGAGGAGAGCTACTTGCCCAGATAGAGAGCTCCGACCATCGCGCTCTCACCGGTAATAAATCGAAACTTTCTTTCTCTACAGTCTGTTTTTCGGCGAAGCTCCGTTTGAGCTCGTCCCGACGTTAAAATTTGCAATTCAAAGTTCCTTAGAATCGTATAAACATGTAGTTACTTAATTTCAACTCCAATTTCAACAATTAGAGGTGTTTGATCGGTCAATTTGATGAAATCAAATTCGATAGTGTTAAAGAGTTAAAATTGGGGGAAAATTGGGGATTTTTGAAAATTCGAAGGACGAAAATGTAATTTTCTAAAATTGAGGGTCAATTGGTTATGATAAGAATATTAGAGGGCCAATTGAGGAATTTTAGAATATTTGGGGCAAAATTTACCATCTTTCTAAAGAATGGGCAAAATGGTAATTTTGGGAAAATTTAAGGACCAAATTGGACATTTGAGAAATTAGACCCCTTTGTGTGAAATCAAATGATTTTGAGGTCCTAAGATAAATTTTAAAAGTTTTGGGACTCGAATTTAGGAAAAACCCGGCAATATGGACTTAAAGTTGAAGAAAAATAACTTTAGGGATCTAATTGTAAATATATGTAAAGTTGGGTTTTCTCATTAATTTGGAATGAATGAGGGCTATTAGGCCAGTAATTATGAACAATTATGTTCATTTCATGTAGGAGAATGAGACATCGGGTATGCAAGTCGAGGTCTAGCTTGCTAAGGACGGAACTCGACTAAGTGGAATTTCACTGCACTATCGGGTGAGTGGGATTATATATCATACTTGGTTGGGAATGATAAGTGTCTCGATATAAAAACCCATTGTTTAGTGATTTTTTAATCATCACCACTTAGAGAAAGTGATGTGAAAATTATGCGGAAAAACTACTTACCGGTTGTAAGTAGATTATACCCGGTTGGTATGATGAGACTTCCTCGAAGGAAGTTGAAAACCCGTTCATCGGTTATGAACGGAGATGTCCTTATACCGGTTGGTATAATGGACAGTGAAAACCTATTTTGTCGGAAGTGCTCTCCCCTGACTGTGTAACAATGCTTAAACAATTTGGGAGACCTTCTCGATGGGAGCTCAAATAGCTCTGATAGGTTGGGGGCCTCGGTTTTGGAACTTGTAGGTTAAATGCTCGATTTTGAAAATCTTATACAGTGGGCCCAAGGCTAGTTGGCACGAGCAGGAGCTCGTAAACGATCATGATATATGTGCCATAAAATTTAATAAATGAATTATTTGGCCATGGTACCAAGATAGGACCGACATGCTCAGTCAACTAGCGGCATTGAGACATGATCGGTCGACGGACCAGTCAAGACAAACAATTGCGGGTTGAGTTGAGAGTCGGGGCCGTTGGACCAGTGGCACCACAGATTACATGGCAATATGAGAAAATATTGTTTGTACATGCACTATGAGTACGGGATCATCAAGACGCCCATGAGGGGTAGTGATGCGTTCTAAGGGCACTAGACGACCTGGTGGCTATATGGGCAGTTCCTCGTTCTAGCTGTCTGTGCGAAATTTGGAGTAGCACCAAGCGTATGAGACCAGGGTGGGGATAGGATGAGGTTTTTGTCCTCATACAAATACGAAGAAGTGATTTCGGGATTGTGGGTCGGATGTCGCATACATCCACTCATTCCCAAGGTAGAAGTGGTCGTGCTTCTATCCAGGTGGTAGGAAAAGTTGCTCCGAAGCCACTAGCGGGTTCAGTATTGATACTGACTTGCGAATGTGTGTAACCTTCATGATGAAGGATGTGTGTTGGGTGATGACACACTGTGGTAACTAAGAAATGATGGAAAAACCCAAATTTTTAAATGAAGAAACTTTTGAAAAAGAAAGGAGTCTGGCACACTCCATATAAATATTTCTTTCTTAAAAGTTAAAAGTAGAAGTTGGAAATCCCATTCACTGAGTAGTCGTACTCATCCCCTCCCTTATATCCCTTTCAAGAAATCCCATAAAACCTACCCTTAAGGACCATCAACTAAGACGCCTGTAAGACAGGTATGTGAAGTTTAAAATTTTATGTAGTTTTGATTATGCTATTCCAGGAAAAGGTGCAGGTTAAAGGATGCTTTACTCTTTACAGTTTACAATAAGGGGAAACCCTTCAATAAACCGGGAGAGTGGCGAGTTGATCACGGGGATCCGACCAAACCAGGTCGGGGTATGACATGGATGTCTGCACAAAATCCGGGTAGAGGCAATATCCCTCTATTATGGTGGACGATAAAGGCACTCTGATCCACAAGTGGCGCGGTCAAGGATCGTTTTGCGAACATGTGATCCATTTCTATGATAGAAAGGACGGGTGTTTATTTATTGAGGCATCTCCCAAGCAAGGGGAAATGTTCAAGAAGAGACGGAATCATATTACAATAAATTAAAAGCATAAAACTTTTCGATAAACTGATTGTTTTGAAAACTTGCTTCCCAACCCCCACTCACCGAGTTGTAGAAACTCAGCCCCTCCCATTAACCTTTTTCAGGAGAAGCACCTTGCCATGACGAGCCTAGGATAGGAGAAGAAGCCAATGACACTGCCATTAGGTAACTTTTATGTTTTGTATACTTTGTTATGAAAAATAGGTACTCCAATGCCTTTACCTTCCTCAGACTATTTAGTAGAAATACTAAATTAGTACGAGGAAGGGTGCCGGGTTGATCACAAACGCTGACCCAACCAGGTTGGGGCGTGAGAACTTAAGTGATATCAGAGCAAGGTTTTCCAAACAAAGATTCAAAACTAAAGGCCCTAGAAAACTAACCCACGATAAACTTCTATCAACAGATATGACCACCCCTATAGAAACCGAATGGACACACGCTATCATAGCCACCCCGGAACTAGTCAAAAATCCTGCCCTGCATGAGGGAATTAGCTTGGGAGCTCCAGTGTAAAACCCACATTTTTTTTAGTTATGGAAAACTAGGAAAAGAACCGGTCAAACCGAATAAGAAAACCAAGCCGGTTTATATTTGAGAATTAGCAATATGAAAATTTACAACTTTCGGGTGATCCAAAGGATTCATTAAATCTTGGAAAAGAAACTTAAAATAAACTAGAAAATAAAAACTAAATTGGTTTAGGTGAATTAGATTCCATAAGAACTTCAAAGTTAAGCGTGCTTGCCTTAGAGTAGTGTGAGGATGGGTGACCTCTTGGGAAGTATGATTTTTTTTGTAACCCGAAATTTCGGTGAAAACGTACGGCTTATCATAAATAGCTATAAATTAATATATATTTAATTATTGTAATTAATACCAATAATTTATGGCAATATTAATACTAGTAATAAATCTCGCCCATTTAATACACGGGTTTTACACCTATATAAAGAGGTCATCCCCATTTCATTCTCCTCACACCTTAACACTTCTCTCTCTCTCCCTACTACTCCATTTCCCGGTGAAGCTCGAACTAGAGTTTCTACTTGAACAAAGGTCGGGCTCTTTAGAAACGGGGAGAAGACAACTATCTAGTAGCAAACTCCAGTCAATCCGAGAATCGTTGGAAAAGCGCCGACATGATGAAATAGTGAAGTAGCTCCAGCGGACCGAAGCTACCCTATTTTGGTCAAGCTGAAATCGGCCATTTCAAGCCCTCCTCAGGCCAAACCAAGCCTTCCCCAACACTTCTCAGTCCTTCCTCGATCGAATTAGGACCGAAAGGTAAGCCAATTTAGTTTCTCTTACAATTTCAGATCTTTGTTAGAGAGAGAGTCGATTGAATTTCAATGAAGAAATTCTAATCCAATTCGACATCAATTGATGTCATCCTTGATCCTAGGAATAACCTCTGGAAGAGAGCTATCTGCCCAGATTTGAAAGCTCCACCGCCACGCCCTCACCGGAGAACGAGACATCGAGAACGCCAGTCGAGGTCTAGCTTGCTAAGGACAGAACCCGACTAAGTGGAATTTCACTGCACTATCGGGTGAGTGGGTTTACTAACATCATACCCGGTTGGGGATGATAAGTGCCTCGATATAAAAACCCACTGTTTAGTGGTATTTTAATCATCACTAGTTAGAGAAAGTGATGTGAAAGTTATGCAAAAAAACTACTTATGGGTTGTAAGTAGATCATACCCAGTTGGTATGATGAGACTTACTCGAAGGAAGTTAAAAACCCGTTCATCGGTTATGAACGGAGATGTCCTTATACCGGTCGGTATGATGGATAGTAAAAACCTATTTTGTCAGAAGTGCTCTCCCCTAACTGTGTGCCAATACTTAAACAATTTGGGAGACCTTCTCGACGGGAGCTTGAATAGCTCTAATAGGCCCGGGGCCTCGATTTTGGAACTTGGGGGCTAAATACCCGATTTTGAAAATCTCGTACAGTGGGCCCAAGGCCAGTTGGCACGAGCAGGAGCTCGTAAACGAACATGATATATGTGCCATAAAACTTAATAAGTGAATTGTTTGGCCATGGTACCAAGATAGGACCGACATGCTCAGTCAACTAGTGGCAGTGCGACATGACAGGTCGATGGACTAGTCAAGAGAAACAACTGCAGGTTGAGTTGAGAGTCGGAGCCGTTGGACTAGTGGCACCACAGATTACATGGCAATATAAGAAAACATTGTTTGTGCATGCACTGTGAGTACGAGATCATCAAGACGCCCATGAGGGGTAGTGATGCGTCCTAAGGGCACTGGACGACCTGGTGGCTATAAGGGCAGTTCGTCGTTCCAGGTGTCTGTGCGAAATCTGGAGTAGCACGAAGCGCATGAGACTGGGGTGGGGACAGGATGAGGTCTCTGTCCTCATACAGACATGAAGAAGTGATTTCGAGATTTTGGGTCGGATGTCACGTACATCCACTCATTCCCAGGGTAGAAGTGGTTGTACTTCTATACGGGTGGCAGGAAAAGACGCTCCGAAGCCACTAGCGGGTTCAGTAGTGATACTGACTTGCGAATGTGTGTAACCTTCATGATGAAGGATGTGTGTTGGGTGATGAAACATCGGTAACTAAGAAATGGCAGAAAAACCCGAATTTTTTTAAACGAAGGGATTTTTTGAAAGAAAAAGGAGTCTGGCACACTCCATATAAATGTTTTTCTTAAAAGTAAAAAGCTTTTAAAAACCCATTCACTAAGTAGTCGTACTCACCCCCTCCCTTATATCCCTTTCAGGAAATCCCAGAAAGCCTCCCCTTAAAGACCGTCAACTAAGATGCCTGTAAGATAGGTATGTAAAGTTTTAAATTTCATACAGTTTTGATTATGCTATTCCAGGAAAAAGGTGCAAGTTAAAGGACGCCTTACTCTTTACGGTTTACGATAAGGGGAAACCCTTTTATAACCCGGGAGAGTGGCGGGTTGATCACGGGGATCCGACCAAACCGGGTTGGGGCGTGACATCCAGAGCCTAGGAGGACCCAACCCCTGAGACCAAGGATGTTTCTTGAGCTGAGAAGACTTTTTGAAGAATTCGTCAAGGTATTTGGAGAACCTTGCTTCACACTTAGGGACAGGGACCGTTCTACAGGAAATGTGCACCCGAGGATGGTGACACATGGAGACCCCCAACAAGCACCAAGAAAAACTTCCCAAAGCCTGGGATAGAGAAGAAGATATAAAGATCCACACAAGGAAGTAACTTGCTACAATTGTGGACAGAAGCGACATTACGCCCGAAGGTGCCCAATACCACTAAGGAATGTGGTACCCACTCTTGGAAGCACTATCTCCACAAACTGGGAAGGACACGAAGAAAGGAAAAGAAAGGGAAAGAGGACTGAAGAAGCCTCTCCTTCGCACAAATACCGAAGGGCCCACGTAGGAACCAGTGTAGGGATAACCTGCTATAGGTATGGAGGAATAGGACATAGGGCAAGAAAATATCCCACGCCACTAGGATGGATGACAATACCTCCCAAGAGGAATGCCTCCCCGACTAGCGGAGCCCCAGAGGATGGAAGGCAAGAGACCACCTCGGAAACCACAACTCCAAATGAGGATTTCAAACCCACCCTAGAGACAGTTTCTCAAAATTCTAGCATAGAGCTTCCCAACCTTTCTTTTAACCATCTCCCTTAGAGAAAAGAGGTCCCAAAAAATGTATCGTATTAAATTCCCAAGAGATAAGATTTTAAATTCTCATAAAATTTTGTTGCCTTGACTTGCAATGAATATAATCAAAATCTCGTGCCCCATGACGAATAAGGAACAAAAAGGCACAAACCTAATAAGGACAAATAATGCATCCAAAGGAGGTCAAGGTATTCCGACCTCCCCGAAAGAGAGAAGGAAGGTAAAACCATGCATAGAGCCAAACCCAAAGAATGGACAAACGAGGAGGCAACATGAAAGGCGATAACCCAAGTAGGATAAGCAAGGTGATTATAACCTAGAGGTGAAGGAAGGAGTTTTAAGGAGAAAAGGGATCTTGGAAGAATACATCCACTAACTAAGAAATGATAAACATAAAGACTAGTCTCTAATCTCGCCTACTTGAGGAAACCTTGGATTAAGATAACGAAGCGTAATCGGGAGTGTGCAAGATGAAGATGAGAACTAGAAGTTACTCAGGTAAGAACATGGAGTTAGGGATGGCAAAGTGTAACCACTTTGGAAAAGTAGAGTAGCCAAGTGGGATGTAGACCCATCCAGCGAAAGTAGACAACTAGTAACTTGTGATAACCAAATGAGACAAAAATGATGCCCTAAGCAGGATCAGAAGGAGTGGTGACAACCACACCATGAACAAGGTGATAGGATGGAAGTTAAGTGAACTCGAGAGAGAACTGTCTCGAGACAGAGAGGAATTGGAATAGGGTGGTTGAACAAACCGACCCTCGTGAGACTCATGAATTCAGACCCCAACGAGGAGAGAAAAGTAAAGAGGGGCAAATGTCGGGAGAGGAGGATGAAGGAAATCCTTAGGATGATTCGTGGCCAAATGGAATGTGGTAACCACCCTCGAGCCACGAGAAGGACCAAGTGCACCATTCGTGAGGTGACCAAGAAACATCGACACAAAGAGAACTTGGGCTCTCCTGGAATCAAGTAAAATTGTAGGAATAAAGAAAGGATACAGATAAAGGGCAAGCAGAACAGAAAAGACAACATCGAAGGATGTCACGGAGTCAGTTAAGGGTCTGATACCTTGAGGACGAAGGACAAGGAGAGTGTACCCAAAACCCAAGGAGTAGATAACCAACTCAAGTGATACCATAACACGTGGGAATGAGTGGAATATCCATGATGGAGTAACCTAGAAAAGGGTACCTGAGAAACCTTGGAAAATATGCACTTCCACTAAGAGGTGATTAGTTGGGCACGGGGGTAAAAAGCAAGTTCAAGGAATAAATAAATGAACAAAAAGGGAGAACTAGAGCGATAGGAAGCCAAATCAAACCCTGAGTTAACCATAAGAGAATCCATTTCCAATGTTAATGATGAACGACTAAGTTTTGAGGATAAAACTCCTAAAAGGAGGGGAGAGTTGTGAAACTTGACCCATGGACTAAGTAAACCGGGGGAAGAACCGACGGTTTTTGAGAAAAATCGAGTCGAAAAAGGAACAAAAAATGACAAAGAAGGGTTAAAAGGGGAAATTGGAAAAATCCCAAATGACAAAAAATTCATAAAAATCATGAGTAAGAACCGGGAAGTAGAATTGATGAGAAAACCAGACCGGTTCAGGTTGAACCGGACCCGAACTAGACTGAACTGAGATGAACCATAGTAAACCGGTTCTATAATTCATTTTTCTAGGTAGCTTAAAAATGTCAATTTGGGAAATTGAGACCACCATTAGATAGAAAATGAATTTAGAAATTTTTAAATTTTAGAAAATCAGTTGAATCGGGTCCGAACTGACCAAATTTTGAATTTGGGTCACCGAGCCTGGTCGGACCGGATTGATCAACGAACCAGTCAACGATCAATGGTCAACGACTGATAAGGCTGTCACGCTGGCAATCCACATCATAAAAACTAACCAATCACAGCGTGTCATGTGGCACACCTGCCACATCATCGTCTTCAACCTTCAAACGTTGACAAAGAAGAGAGAGAGAGGGGAATAGCAGGAAAACCTGGAGTCCCCGACGACTTGAAAAATGCTCTGATCATGTCACCAGTGGTCGAGTTGGAGGCCGAGTCTTATATTGGTGGATAGCCTGAACCGTTTTCGAACTCACTATATAAAGAGCACCCTTCCATTCGATCTCATCATCCCACCATCGACCAAAGAAGATGAACTACTTAGTTTTCCGACAAGTAGCAAACCAGAGCTTCGACATCAATGCTTTTCTCCACCTTTGAGGCTGCATTTAGTACCATTAGAATTGGGAGGAAGTCTCTACACAGCTGCACCCTCCATTCCACCCAAGAGCCAACGTAGAAGAATGAGAAACTCAAACAGTAACGCTGCTCCTCGTTTGTCAGCAACTCGGGTTGTTCAAGCTCAACTCGAGCCATCCCCAGGCCAATGCTGGCCAAACCAAGCCTCTCAAACACCACCTAGAGAGACCCAATTGGGAAATTGGATGAAATGTAGGGCCAATTGGCAATATTTGAATGTGCAAGGACCATTTAGAAATTTTGGGGAAATTGGGGACCAAATGATAAATTTGGAAAAATTAAGGACCATGAGGAATAATTGGGAGTCCTAGGGACTTAATTGAGGTGAAATAAAAATTTAGGGACCCAAATGTAAGGTTATAAATGTTGACGGGCCTAAAGTAATTTAGGCATAGTGCGAGGACCTATGCGCAAATATACGAGACTAGGAGGTCCCTTATGTCGATTCTCCTAATAAGGGTACTCAAACCATGCAGGAGCAGATCATTCAAGTACTGGTGCAAGGAAGCGCACCACGAGTCAAGGTCTCACCAGGACGGCCACATCACTATCATCGGGTGAGTGAAATTTTCAGCGTCATACTCGGTTGGGGGTGATGAGAATCATTTTAACGTTAACAATCATTTTCTTGGAATAGTCTCCCCTAACTACATGAAACTACTTAAACATTTTGGAAGACATTCCAGATAGGAGTGGGAATCACTCTGATAGGCTCGAAGCCTTGGATTTGAAAATGATAGGGCCGAAAGCCTAGTTTTGGAAAACTCGAGAAGTGGGCCCAAGGCTGGTGTACACGGGTTGGACTCGTAGAAAAATATGAACTATAAGAACCATGAAAACTCTTAGAAAAACTAGAATTGCTGTGTGATTAGCCACGAGGCCAAAATAGGATTGAAAAAGCTCGATGGGCTAGTGGCAGTGCACCCAGACCAGGTCGATGGGTCGGTCAAGGCAAACAACTGTAGGCCAGGTCGAGTGTCGGGGTCGTTAGACTGTTGGCACCAAAGAGCACGATTAATGAATCAAAATTATTGTATGCATGGATGAGGAATTATGGAGCATCTAGACACCCATGAGGGGTAGTTGATGAGTTCTAAGGGCTGTTGGACGACCTGGATGCAATAAGGGTGGGTCTGTCATGCTAGTTAGTCATGAAGCTTTGATGGCTTCTTGTGCACTGAGATTGAGGCCAGAGGGGAAATGAGGTCTCGTCCCATTGAGCGAACATGGTGGAAGAATCTGAGTTTGGGGTCGAACTACTGATATCTGCACAAACTCCGGGTAGAGGCAATATCCCTCTATTAGGGTGGACGATAGAGGCGCTCCAGCCCACAAGTGGCGTTGTCGAGGACCGTTCTATGAACGTGTGATCCATTTCTATAATAGAAAGTGCAGGTGATTGTTTGTTGAGGCATCTTCCAAGCAAGGGGAAATGTTCAAGAAGAGACGAAATCATATTACAATAAATTAAAAGCATAAAACTTTTTAATAAACTAATTGTTTTGAAAACTCGCTTCCCAACCCCCACTCACTGAGTTGTAGAAACTAACCCCCTCCCATTAACCTTTTTTAGGAGAAGCATCTCGCCACGATGAGCCTAGGCTAGGAGAAGAAGCCAATGACATCGCCATTAAGTAACTTTTATGTTTTGTACACTTTGTTATGGAAAATAGGTACTCCAGCGCCTTTACCTTACCCAAACTTTTTAGTAGAAATACTAGATTAGTACGATGAAGGGTGGCAGGTTGATCATGAATGTCGACCCAACCAGGTCGGGGCGTGACATGACACATGGTCATGCTGGTGGTGCCCATGGCCAATTCGCATAATGATGCTTAAAGCATCTCATTAACAGGGGCTCGGTGCGTCAGTCGCTTGACTCCCCCAAATCACACACACAAAGTTATACATTAAAATCAACATGCTCAGTAACATGGATATACTCGGGAGTATGATCCTTCATTCGACTGACTCCCCCACACAGTTTAATAAATCTTGAGAGCCCGGCCTGACTCTCAGTCGTCTCTCCGTATCACATAGTTGGGCATCATGCCCTATACTTGGGTCTCACTACCTACACCGTGCACCTGTTGTTAAATCAACATATAAGGATAGAAATAACACTTATTGGGAGCTCGTCTTGTCATTCGGCCATCTCCCCAAATCATACAATGGCTAAGGCCCGTCAAATTCCTGGTTCCTCTAAATCGTATTTACACCACATGCCCCGGTCTCACGACCGGTTCTTACTTTAGCCTTTACAATTGCATTTACTTTAGTAGGCATGTACTTATTCTTTTTGCACTTCTTATATGAGTTCAAGGCTATCTTTTTACTCATTTTCACACAATCAATTAATCATATTATCTTATGCTTTGGTTGGTCCCATCGAACTTGTCGTCAACATCCACTCACCTCACTTCACGAAACTTGTTTATTCCACGAGGTTTCTATAATCTGCTCTCGGTTTTGCTAGAGTGCCTCTTGTATTTTTTGCAAGGTTTAGTAATAATAGGGTCAATTTCACTTATGACCATTAAAAACTCAACGTACCGTACTCTTCCTACGGTTTTACAGATTAGCCATTCCGAGTCCCAATTACCCGACTCAATTAATTGATAACCCGACCCTTAGTTTAACCTTTTTCAAGGTCAACCTCTCGGGCTTAAACTCATTCTCTTTTTGCTTAGCACTTATCGAAGTGCCCATATTTTCTTTTCTCACCACCTAGTGGTTCAACTTTCCTCAATTTTTCATTTGGTCCTTAACTTTGTCAAAAGTACCATTTTTCCCTTATACTTTACAACTTACTCTTTTTTTAGACCTTAGACTTTCCCAAGTCTTTGAATTGGGTCCCTCAAGTTTCCTTGAATCCCATTATGGTCCAAAATAGATATTCAAACAATTTCAAGCTCTATTTCTCATTAATTTCCGAATGGACACTAAATTTTGGCAAAATTACTATTTTATCCCCTCTTCTTGAGAACTTAGGCTTCGTGATTCATTTGATCCTCATATTTCTCATTTAGGTCCCTAAACTTTCTTTAATTAAGTTTAGGTATATGTACTACCCAAAAGTTGCCTTTTGGCCACACAAATACTCATATTTGCACTTTAGTCTTTAACTTAACATTTATTACAAATAGATCCCTAGACCTTCCACAATAGGCAAACTCAGTCCCCAACATTTACCAAACTTTCCAATGAGCCCTAATACTTTATTAGTACATTAGGAAGACCCCACAAAAAGCTCAATTCTTTTTGGGTCACCTCACTTTCAAATATTTACATTTTGGTCCACAACCGTTAATCCATAATAAAAGTATCTCTAAAAATTTTCAAACTGAGTGACAAGGTTCCAATGGCCTCCCTCTAGATCGTAGTAAACTTGGTTTGATCGAAATTGCTCAATCCGGCTTGATCGGAAACTTGCAAAATGTAGAAATCTAAAATATGGAATGAGAAAACGTTGAAAGATAGGCTTGATAGGTCATAGGCCTAAACCAAGGGAACACGACTTTATTAATAAATAACTCACTGAATTACATAATAGACGCTACTATTTATAGGCTAAGAATAACAAAAGGATAGAAATAAATAATATGAGAATATATGATATAATATTAACTAATAATATTATATTATATATTATAACTACTTAAAATAATATCCTAACAATCTAGAATAATATTTCAACACTTCCCATCAATATAAATATGGAGTCACATAAAATGTTCATATTGTAAAATCATAAATACAAACTACCAAATGTCAACTCAAGTTCAAGCAACTAAAAGTTATTTTCTATTCCGCTTGCATAGCAGATACCAACCAAAAGCCATTTTTTATTCCACCGACATAGCGAATACCAGCCAAAAGTCATTTTCTATTCGGATGGCATAGCGGATTATTCACACCAACTAAAAGTCATTTTCTATTCCGTTGGCATAGTGGTCTCTTCACATCAACCAAAAGTCATTTTCTATTTCTCGACATAGCAGTTTATTCACACAATTCAAAAGTTGCTTTCTAGTCCATTGGCATAGCATTTTCTTCACACTTTTAAAAACTTGAACTTCACTTGAGTTGTAACATTTAGGTAGTAAACTTTTCGTGTCTTTCACAGTGGAATTATTTGATCGATCCTGCTCTTATACCATGTAAAAATCTAAAATATGGAATGAGAAAATGTTGAAAGATAAGCTTGATAGGTCATAGGCCTAAACCAAACGAACATAGCTTTATTGATAAGTAACTCATGAATTACATAATAGTTGCTACTATTTATAGGCTAAAAATAACTAAAATATAGAAATAAATAATACAATAATATATGATATAATCTTAACTAATAATATTATATCATATATTATAACTATCTAAAATAATATCCTAATAATCTACCATAATATTTCAACATAAGAAGATGAGTAAGAGTAAGGTTAAAGTCGTGAACTCACTAGAAATGACACATCAATTGTCAAGGTAGTGGGTTTGAAAGCTAACTGTTCAAGAAGTTTATTACCACTTGAATCACCTCAATTGGTGGTTTGTAACTCTTATAATTTTTATTTTAGTTAGCTTGACCACTTAACTCACATTTCAAGTTTTAAATTATTTAATACATACTTAAATTCTGTTCAAATTGGACAACGTTAGAAACTATGGAAAACTGGTGGTACAAGAGAATTACTAAATTTTTATCAGTTCACTGAATGTTATAGATGCCATCAAAATTAGCATCTGAAACAACTGTCCTATTTCTAGTTATTGGATAACACGTATTATACAATCTCACTAAAAACTATAGAGATAGAGTTTGAGGGTGGAAAGTGTTGGTAATGGAAAGTTGAGTTACTTAACTTTTTAAGGTAATAGGATGGTTTTGGAAGGTGGTCGAACTCATAAGCTTTAATCTCTAGAAATGTGTGGTTCAAATAAAATTTTACAGTAAAATTTGATAATAAAATAACCCAAATTTATATAGTTGTGATATAAAATTACGTAGTTATTTATAAATAATTTTTTTAATTAATATATAGTATTTAGTGCTAACAATTTATTAATTTCTCCATTCCGTTAAGTATTAACACATTATTATTGATGTATGTCTAAGCTAATATGCCAAAAGGAGGCTGATGTTGCCACCCTCACAGATGTGATACCATGCTTAATCGATCGTGCTACCCCAATCATTGCGTACCTCTAGGTTAGTCTTGGGTCATATAGTATGACTCGAGTATCATGTTAGTTTCAGCATAATATTTTACCGTTTTTTTCGTCATCGTAGAAAATTTAGATGAGAAAACAAGGCATATTTTCATGTAAAGGAGAATAGAGTCTCACATATATCAATCCAGCCATCATACTATCCCCTTTATTCTCATATTACAGTTTGGTACAAGCAACACGTGTAATTCAAAGCACATATTGGGGGAAATTTTTGTCTTAGATTTCATAGCCTTGGAATGACATTAAAACCCCACTACCTCGACAAGGAAGAAACCAGCACGCCAAATAACATCCCATGAAGATGAACAGATTCAAGAATTAAAAACAGCCGCCACAAAGGGCGATAGGTCAACCCCCACTGACCATCCAAGTGCTACCGCAGCACCTCGGGTTATCCAAGTGCTACAGCAGCTACAACAGCTCCAGCAGCTACAGCAGGTCCAGCAGCTCCAGCAGCTACAGCAGCTCCAGCAGCTCCTGCAGCTACAGCAACTCCTGCAACGAACCCTTCTGCTACATTTTTTACTACTTCCTTAGTTTTGGCAATTTTCTGATGAATTCAACCATAATTATAGAAAAAAATTGAGTTAGAAGGATAGTTAAAGACGGATGAAGCACGGAACATGAGAAAAATATATAGAAATATGCTACTTGATAAGACACCTTAAAACCAAACATAACTTACCTAAAGCCAGAGTTGTCAATTCTACGACCTAATATTACTACTATCACAGCTATTGGGAAGAAATCAGATACTTGAAAAGTCACATATTTGTCAGTCATTATAATTACATAGATTTATGCCACACTAAGGTTCAGTATTGTATTAACACGATTATTATCCTGCACTGAGATTTCAGGTTCAAGTACCATAATAATCTTTGCAGAACAATTTTGATGGATTGTTGAAACCACTCCATTTGAATTCATTTCATTCGTTTTCTTTTATATAAGTTATATAAATAAGAGTGTACCCATTTCTTTTTGCCCCGTTTGATAATTTTGTGTATTGCATCCATAAATTTCTTCCACAACCGTTCACATTCGACAGGCATTATCAATGTTTTCTCGGAAGGAATCTGCAACAGAGAGGCAGCATCACCATTAAAATGTCAAATGATCAAGAATTTTCATAGAGTATTATTTATAAATATGAACTCTTCATTGAAAGCATACATTTAGAATAAAATATAAGGTAATTGATTTAGTAGATAACACAATAGAAAACACCCATCTAATGTCTCAACCTAATAGAGATATCTTGTTAAGGAGCTATAAATTTCTTCTATGGACTAGTAGACCTATATCTATTCTAGTGGTTGATGCCTCAAATAATATGATATGACATCACCTCAAGCCAGGTTCTAGAATTCAATGAATCTAGTGAGGTGGTGTTCTGCCCTTCTCCGCTATCAGTAGTTAGTAGAGCATGAATCAACGTGTCATAGATGTTATCATTTTCATCATCCAGCCGAATTGCTGCGACTACTGATAACAACTCTAAGGACTGCAGAAGAAATTCAAGTAAATCAACTCAGCACAAAACCATTGCTAAATCATCCAAAGGCACTTAAATGAAGTAATATTTCAAATGGAAAGGATCCTTTGCGGGACATACAGCAGAGAAGGCATATTGGCTGATCATGTGAAAGTCATCCTCCGGTGTCCAAACTCTTGGGTTGAAGTTGCAATCATACTCCATGATTCTCTCAAACCTGTTCAGAAGGATGAATATTGTCATTTGTGTTTGAGGACATTTCCAATAAGTGATATTTATATAGTTCATTAAAAATGAAAGATCTGTAGTTGCGACCTTTTTATCATATCGGTCAGGACTGTTTTAGCTCTTTCCTCTGCATAAACCGCAATCAAGCCAATAGCATATTCTTGTAAAGCCCTAATCATATTTTCTTGCATCTGTTTGTCAACTCCATAGGCGGTCAGTGCATTGGAAAACCCATCGATTGCCAATCCAGTTTCATGTCGGAAAATTTTCCTTATTGCTGGCCATGTCCCACATTCAGCTTGATCAAGAAGGACTCTCAAAGGTTCTGATAAAACTTGACATAAATCTCCCTGCAGAAGTATGAATGAGTTTCAGAAAGTTCAATTCTGTGTTACAACAACTGGAGGAAGACTCAAAATGCACCAATAGATCATAATGATACCTCATATGCTTTTTCTAGTTCATGGAGTTTGTCTTTACGGATCATATCTATATAAGCATCTATATCAAGCTGAAGCTCTTCCTTCACTGTCGATGTATCCCACTTGGATTTCACCCGTTTACCAATAGCATCTGTCACAACGGTACAAACATGATCTAATACTCGCCTACTACCAACTTATTTTGGAACGGCCAAAATTAATTGCTCCTAGCATGCATGTACCTTCAAACCCCTCCTCGAATTGAGTCATGCATAGAGAAGTGCAATGAACAGCTGCCAATGACAGCAGTTCTCCTCCACTTAACGCCTTATCAAATGCTTTCTTGAATTTTTCTAGAATTCCGTACCTTAAATGGCTCATAGCAAATGTAGCATATTTTTCCACTTGCTGAAAAATGAAACAAGTGTTTCACTCATACTTTGAGGGGTTGACACTAAAAGTTACAATAGTTTATTAGAATTTGATAGTTGGTGGTGTCATCTTACACTGATCAGTTTATCTTCTAGTAGGTTTAGTTGTTCAGAGGCAACATTTTTATCAAAGCAGATAGCTTCTGATAGGTACCTATTCATTCAAGAGAAGACACTATAGTAACCAGTACTGTATAACACCTTGGCTGGAATCAGTAAAAATACAGGACAAAATGATAAATATCCGATAAACCATCGGTTATTCCCTAAGTGTGATAGCTCCACTGGTTAAGATACTTGTATTAGAGATTATGTGTTTAATCCTTGGGTCAGTATATTAATGTTAATGGTAGATTCCGAGCTCTATAATAGACTGTTCAGAAGATTACCGAATGCTACGACTTTCAGATAATATTGATATTAAAAAAAATATAAATCGTTCCGTATAATCATGATCTAAAACAATGTAACACGAGTACTGAAATCTATTAAAATATGGTATCATGCATACGATTCTCCAAATCTGCCTAGCAAGGATTAAAAAAAAAGGGCATTGCCAAATATAGATACCAACGTGACATCAAACGTAAAATGGATGCTGTTAATTACCGCTCAAAAGTTTTGTCAAAAAGTGCATCGAGCACCTTCCCAGAACCAGACAACAATCCGGTCCGAATATTTTCCCGTATCTGAAGCCATTCCTGAAGAGATCATCATGAGGGAAGCAAACGGTCCGGCTTTAAAACATAAACTCAACGTGCTGCGTATTTTTATGGTGCAGCAAGAAATCAACTTTGTCCTCCCAAGAAAAGCATTATATACCTTGCTCTCATCAAAACTGGAGAACTCCTTGGCAGCAATTTGTTTACAGCGGTGAGTAGAAACCATGATCTGAAAGGGAGAATTAGTAGAAATAAATTTTTTTTGCACCAGTAGTAGAAATAAACTAATTGGGAGCATCAACATCATGTTATTGTATCCATGCAATCATGCCTTTACCTTGAGCGAAGGCAGGTCAAGGTTCTGATCCTGCCTAATGAGCTGCCATAATTTCTCAGCATTGATGGAGAAGCCTGAACCAGGAACAGCTCCACTGCGGTCTCCAGCAAGCCCACCAGGTGTAGTGGAGCGGAAGAATTTCCTCTTAAGGCAATCCACCTAAATGTTCAGATGTAAAAGCCAGCTCGAGGGTGGAGTTAAATGATGTAATTGTACAATATTTACTTATGACTAGAAGTGTTTTAATCTTCTATCCAATATTCATTTTTTTTAGCGTAGGCATATCAGATTATAGAGAATTAAAAAGGAGTAAATTGATATTTGTCCTATAATAATTGTGAACTTATACGAGGTGAATATTAAATAAAATGATAAATTAAATTAAAATTTTACATTTTAACTATATATGAAATATTATAATTTATTAATTTATATGTAAAATAACTATTAAGTGCATAAATATAGAAATTAATGTTAGGGATAATATACTATATATATACTCAAAAGTTAACTATAATTGTGAACTTACCTTTTAGGTGTAGGTGTACATTCAATTATGATAAGATTGAGCAAAAAAAATTATGATAAGTATATCTAAGTTTTGATAAATTTTAATTAATTAAGCCAGTTATACATCATTATGTAAGATATTTTTTGCACAAACATTACGTAAGATTTAATGTGTGAAAAACAACTTCACTGGTTATTCGTCACCTTATATATATATATATATATATATATTGAAAAATTGAACGAGTAACTCCCAAACATAATTGATGAGGTAATTTTCCAAATGTTTTTGAAAAAATATGTCAATTTTAAAACTTAAGAATTATTTAAAATATTTGAGAAAATTTTAAATAGTCTTATATAATTATATTATTATTATTATTATTATGAATTGATTTTTTTTGGGTAAAGCCATTTAAGAAGGCATATTGCGTCTATAAATTGAAATAGTAAAACTCTTTAAATATTAAATTTTTTTTCATTTTTAAAACTAGAACCAATAACATTTGTATCAAATTAACGCAACGCAATCCTGTGATATGCATCAGAAAAGTGGTGAGAACATTGAAGTACCTCCTCCTTGAAATTTTCAGGTTTGTCTTCGTAATTTGAAAGGGCTACAACTTCAATCTGTGTATTTTCAATCATAGAATTACTTTCAACTCGAGAATCTGAAAGTTGCACGTTTTTTCCACAAAACAAAGCTAGAGAGATGCTCACGTTAAAAATTTCATGCAGTTGTGTCTTGACGTGTGCCGGTGGTTTCCAGATGGAACCCCAGATCTGTCGGAGAAATAGATGTTGCACGTGTGAAGAATCATTCCTTAACTGCGTGGAATCGGCCAAAAATTAAAACTACGTACGGGAATGCAAGTGATGGATCACCTTTTCCACATCTCTTATAAGCTTGGCCTTCAAAGTGTCTAGAGGAGACTGCACAAAACATAATTAAACATGGAAGTTAAGTAAATGCGCGCACTAACGACATGCCTCTCCAACTTTGCAATAAAGAGGCAAACTCCATTCCTAAATAAATCCAAACGAGAAGTAAAACTAGCATATGCCCAATTAGACTACCTTTGTTTTATCTCTTAGAACAAACATCAGAGTTGCTTTGCGGGGGGTCAATATTCGCATCATCTCCTGCCATAACCAGATTCTGCCGTGAAATAACATTCTTTCTTCCAACATATATATATATATATATATATATACACTACTTTATAGAGACTTGTCAGATCCGAGATTTATTCCGAGGCCGCAATCACCTGGAACGTAATCTTTAAAAGGGCCCTATTTGCAGCTTTCTCACGTCCCACATCGTGGCACCACCTGAAAACAGATTTAGCAATTAGCTTGTAAGAATGCTGCTACTGTGAGAACCATTTTGAGGTTAGGCGCGGGTTTCAGAGAGGAAAGCTTACATATTTATGATCACAACATCCGAGATAGCAAGAACGAAAAGAGCACTTTGTGCTTCAAATTTTGTGTCATCCTAAAGCAGAAAGAGGCATCAATATATATGTCCGACAATGGGAAGATAATTAAAGGGATGAATGAGAGGAATAGAGGGTCCTTGTTCAACTATCTTTCAAGAATCCCGTATATATAGTTACCTCTCCTCGCTCTACTCCGTCATTACCTTCCACATCCACAATCAAAGTAAGTGGGTCTATATCAACAGCTTTTGCCATCCAAATGCCTTTGGTTGTCTGAGACCTGTAAAATATATATAAAAAAATTGCACTTTAGCATCATTCTACTGTCAAAGAAATGTTCCTAAGAAGAAAATTTTGCGGTAAAGACGTGCCTTCCTTCAGATGCATCCATCTCCTGAAACTTGGTCCCGAATAAATGATTCAGCAGCGTGCTCTTTCCTACAGAAATCAAAGAAGCAAACTCTCAGTGAGGCCGCCCCCTTAAAATGTAGGATAAATGACGGATCAAGAGAGAGAAGTGATAGTGAGGGGAGCATCCTGACCACTGCTCTGGGGACCCATGATGGACACTACAGCATATGATGAATTGCATTGGTTCAATTGAATCGTCTTAGTGAAACTTTTTAGTGTTTCAGAGTTGAATTTTCCATCTTCATCAATAAGTTGAACAGAACGGCTGTGGGCTTCCATGTCTGGAGAAAATGCAAAAGCATAAACATTTGCAGGACAGGGGAAGATTAATTAGCTAATAACTGGTACACGGCTTTTCATTTTACACACTAACCCCACCTTTTGGGTTGGGTCAGTGCCTCATGGCCGTCCATAAAGTGAGACGGTTCCGACGTGTTCATCACAAACGGAGAATCCTGACCCCAAGATACTTTTGAGGTGATTAATTTGAGCTCAATCACAGAGCTCCACGTGGAGCTCAGTGAATGAGCCCCATTATTTTCTTGGCAAAATTTAAAACTGTGCACTTGCCAAAAATTCTAGCTGAAGGAGAATATGTGGAACCTCATTATTTTCCCAAAGGAAATGATCAAAAGGTAGAACATGTGAAGGGTTCATGTAATTTACCCGTGTGACTTTGAGGCAAATGTTTTGGAGAAGCAGAAGATACAAGAGTACCACTAAAGATCTTTCCTTTTGTTTTTTTTTTGGTGAGGGGATGGGAGGAAAGCAAAGCCTGAACCTCTCTATTTATAGTGGTTTGGAGTGAGGTATTTAATGAAATTGAAGAACATGGCAGATATTATAAATATATATATATAATTTCATCAAAAAATTATATTATGACTAAAAAAATATAAATTTATTTCTATATTTTAAAGCAGATCATACAGATTATAATGCTCTTTATTTGATATTTTTTTCTTGGCCAAATTATCTCGAGCCTTTTTTACATATTCAACTAGGTAAGCAAGTATTTTGTAAACTATACATGTAGTATTTTAATTAATTTTAAAATATTTATTTAATTTAAAAATCAATTAATATATATTTAAAAAATGATTTCTAGAATATATTCATATTTTATATTTTACTTAATACTATTTTCTTTTTCTATATATTTTAGCAAATAAACAGTGATTATGATTACATTTTTATGATATCGGGAACAATATTGATAAATTTACTTAATTATGAGATTTAATTTAAATATAGGATTAAAAGTAAAATATAAATAATTATAAATATTGTTGTAGTGAAGATATTGTAAATGCCTTTAACAATTTATTTTAATAATTCTTTTTCTATTATTTAAATTACCAAAAAAATATACAAAACATGTCTAACCGTTTGAGAATACAATGATTTTAGGTCTACTTTTTAAAAATAAATAAGCTGGTATTTAGTGTTTTATATATGTGATACATTTGTTCTATCTTCATCTGTTCGGTTAAAAATGTTGACATATGTGTCATATGTGTGCCATTGATGAAAGAATTATAATTTAAACGTATTATTACACTATCATACATTGATGAAGAATCACAATTTCAATTCTCTTTATTGTGCAAAAAAAGTCAGAAAATGGAACGTAGTTATAATAATCACACGTGAACTATATTCGCGTAATTTCGTGAAACCCGAGCTACATTTCTATATGAAATATTTCTCTCATTTCATATTGTATAATACGTTATAATTATCTTAACCAACATTTTTTTCTTCCGCATTGGATTGTAATGATTAGTGAATGATGAATAGTTGAAATATTCTAATATATTATTATAATAGTATTTAAAATAGTTATGATATATAATATAATTTTATTAGTTAAAATTATATAATAAATTTTATTTAAGATAGTTTAGATAAATAATTTAATCTTAAGATTATATCATATATTCTAGTATTATTTTTTCTATATTTATATTATTATAATTTTATAAATAAGTATGTTTATTATATAATTCATTTAGTCACTCATTAATAAAAACTTGTTTTTGTTTCTTATGCCTATTATTTATCTATTAACATATTCTATTTTCCTAATTTAGTTTTCTTACATGTTATTATAACTAATAGTTTTAGGTATTTTTAAGTTTTTGTTTGATCTGAATGCTCGAGACATGAAATAGTTGGATCGTCGTAGTTGATGGAGAAAATGAATACAGCGACAACGAGAATGGAGTTGAAGAGAATTTTAGAAGGAATGTCCAAGTTGTTTGTAGGAATAGATGATATATTGCCTTCACGTAATGAGATTCTTAATCGAGATTTGAAGTTGGAATTACTCCCAATAGAGCATAGACTTAAAATAATGAAAAACTATCTAAGTTGATCGAGAAATATGAGACTCATACTAGAATCAAAATATTTGGAATACTATATTGACAACTTATATAAAGAACCCACCGATGCAATGAATCATAATACTATATTGATGACTCATAGCAAATCATGAAAAGTGTGAAGAGCGACTGATTCTCCAGTGGTTGTATAGATAATAAAATCACTTTATCGTTCTATCTATCGTGGGGTTGGTAGAAGGTATTAGTAAAATATATGATACATGGAAGGTTTTGGCTACTTAATTCTCTGGTATTGGGAATATGATTATCGTGATTGAGATTGAAGATAAACAGGATGTAATGAAGCAGGGAGAGCAAAGTATAATAAAATACAATACTGAGTTGAAAATGTTATTGTTCAAATTTAATTATTATGATCCATTGATTATATCTGATTCTATTAATACAACTTTTATTAGAGCATGTATGGAGCGATGACATGTGATTTGCTTGCTGAGGGGACTAAACCCAGAATATGAATACAAGAGAGCAATGATATGTCATCAATCTCTAATTCATCCGATGGAAGATGATGTTCCTGCCGTTATCCATGAGTAGTCAAGAAAAAAAGTTATAAACACTCTTGATATCTTAGCAATACCAGTTTGCTCTACTCTAGCAATACTGATTACTGATAATCGACAATGTGACAATTATGGGAAGAATTGACATATTAGTTGGAATTGTCCATCGACACATATCCCTATATGAGGTGGAACAAGTCATGGGAGCCTTAATGGACGTGGAGCTCGAGGTCGAGGTCGAGGTCATGGAAAATTTAGGGGACAAGCCTATCATGCTTCTACTAAAGATGCTAACATTTTAAACAATGGTATGTGTTATGCTAATGTAGACTCATGTACTATTGCACATGCATTTTCTTCTAAACCATCTTCCACAAATTGGATCATTGATTTAGGCACATCTAAACGCGTGACAGAAACATCAGTTGAGTTTATTACATATACTTGTCCACCTTCTTCCCATAAGAGAGTTCAAACTGCTGATGGCATATTTCAACCGGTTGAGGATCCGACTCGATTAAATGCACTTCATCAATTATATTATCATCGGTCTTACATGTTCCATCATTTCCTATTAATCTATTATCAGTTAGTGCAATTAGTGACCAATTGATTTGTCAAGTAATCTTGGATCGAGATTCATATGTCATTCAAGAAAGGAATACCAAGAGAATACTTGGGACTAGATGGAGGCTTGATGGATTGTGGTATCTTGGGAGAGAAAGGTCTGATTTGACTTTAACCACTACTTTGTGTGAACGAGCGATGAATGAAGTTATACTAGAGTATTGTCATCTCGGTCATCTATATTTTAATAATATTAAGAGGGTAAGACCTGACTTGATAAATAATGTAGAACGTAGCAAGCTTGTATGTGTATATATTTATTTTTCACTTAATTTTAGCAAATCTAACTCGATTCAATTGAGTTATTTTTTTACGACCATATTAGTTCATATTGACTAATTAAACTAGATTCTTATATGACCATCACTCAAATTTCTTATTAAAATTCCACTTGTCAACCTATGCACCATGTAAACCCCGTTCGCACGAAATAAGGAACCCGAAAGGGGAACCGAAAATTTTGAGAGTAAAGCAAGTATCTAAGTGAATTAGAATTGGTAAGGAAGGGTCAAAATAGGAGTTTGAAAAATTCCAACTAGCCAATAAATACCTAAAACTCTTGGAAAAGAACCATGAAGTGAATTGGATGTGAAAACCGGACAGGTTCAAGGTGAACCAGATTGAACTGTATTAAACCATGAAAAACTTATTCAAATATTCATTTTTTTAGGTGGTATAAAAATATCAAATTGGAAAATTGAAACCACCATTAGATAGAAAAGGAATTTAAATCAATTTAAAAATTTTTAATTTTAAGAAAACTAGTCAAATCGTGCCCGAATTGGTTGATTTTTTATTTTGGGTCACCGAACCCGGTTTGACTGAACCGGTCAACGGTCAAGCGAGCCAACGGGTCATCCGCTAGGTCAGCGCCCAGTCAGCAAGCACGACCAATCAGGGCACGAAATGTGGTGAAGTGCGCTCAACCAGCCGCTTAGTGAGTGCATGTCAACGCTCCCCAATCAAAGTGTGACATGTGTTCTCGGTCAATGGTCAAAGGAGGAAAATCCATGTCAGCGACGACTGACTGATAGGAGAATGATATATGTCCTTAGCCAACGATCAACTAAGGAGAAGCCTACTCAGCAAGGCTGACCAATGAGGAGATCACACATGACAACAATGTTATGTTAACATCCGACGAGGATGTTAGAGAAATGGTTGACCAATCAGAGGTCCTTCCTTCCTGTGTTTCCTGGAATAGTATTATACAAAACTAAATATTTTAAAAAAAGACATACCTATCGTACAAGGAGGTCTTTAAGTTTTGGTTTCCCTTTAATTAACTGAAAAGGGAAAAAGGGAGGGGGTGAGTTCTACAACTCAGTGAATGAGTGTTAGGAGTGAGTCTTCATTAACAAAAGAGCTTTATTCAGAGTGTGCAAAACACCTTATTTCCTTTTAAAATATATTTTTTTCTCAAATTCCAATTAAAAAAAACTTTTTTCCTTGCCAAGGGCGACATTTTCTTCTAAAAGGGTTTTTACTCATTTTTTAATCTATTTTCCAAAACCTTTTCCCAAGATTTACCAATGCTTTTTTTTTAAAGGATTTCTCAAATCCTTTCTAAGGTGTTCAAACATTTTTCCCATTTCCATAGTGGGTGTGTTTTATAAACAACAAATGCCCTTCATCATGAAGGGTACACACATATTCGCAAGATGAAGTTACGCCAACTGCACTCACTTGTGGATCAGAGTGTCTTTACCATCCACCCTGATAGAAATCCCTGACTTCTACCTGGAGTCTAAGTGAACATCTCCGATATTCAACCCTCAGACACAAAAATACTTCATGTCCATACAAGGACGGAGACCTTATCCCAACCCCACCCCAGCCTCATGTGCATAAAGCTAAGTCGAGCTTCCCTGACTATTGGCACGACAAACTGCCCTTATCTCCACCACGTCGTCCAGTAGCCCCTAGGACGCATCACTGCCCCTTTTGGGCATCTTGATGGCCCAGAACCTCAAGTGCATGCACAAATTATAGTCTTCCACAAATACATTTATCTTTTGTACCACTGGTCCAACGACCCCAACCCTCAACTCGACCTACACCTGTTTGTTTAAGCCGGTCCATCGACCTAGCCCTGACGCATTGCCGCTAGTCCATAGAGTATGTCAGTCTTGTCTTGGTACCATGGCGAAATCACATAATCCATTCATTAAAAAATTTCACGGCTTTAACATATCATGTTTGTTTACTAGCTCCTGCTCATGCCAACTAGCCTTGGGCCCACTGTACGTGATTTTCCAAAATCGGTCATTTTAGACCCATAAGTTCCAAAATTGAGGCCTCTGACCTATCTGAGCTATTCTAACTCTCGTCAATAAGGTCACCCAAAAATTTTAAGCATTGGCACATAGTCAGGAGAGAACACTTCTTTTCTCCTTCCTTCTAGGAAGTCCATCATACCAACTGGGTATGATCTCTCTACTTACAACCTGTAAGTCGCTTTTCCACTTAGTTCTCATATCACTCCAACCGAGTGTGATGTCAAAATCCCACAGAAGTGGTTTTTCATTTTCAATGTGCTCATCATCCCAACTAGGTATGAAGTGAATAAACCCACTCACAACCGGTAAGTGGTTTTTAACTTTAAACTGTGCTCATCACCCCAACCGAGTATGACGTTAGTAAGCCCATTCACCCGATAACTGAAGTGTATCCTTTTCAAGTTAGTTTTCGCTTCCATGCTAGCTTATCCTTGTTGGCGTTCTAATCCCTCATGTTCCTACACGATTTGGACATCCTTATCTATTAATATTTGGCATAGTAGCCTTCGTTTCTCACGTATGAACGACTAGGCTCAAAGTTTCCAGTTAATTGCACTTAGGTCCCGAAAGTTCATTTTCCTTGACTTTAGGTCCCTAGTGCTAACGTTTCTGCAAATTGAGTCTCAAAACTTCCAAAAATTCACTTTGGATCCTCAATTTACTCAAAATTGTTTAAGGGGCTAAGGTTTTCCAAATTTCCAATTTGGTCCCCAACTTTTCAAAAATTACCATTTTGCCCCTACTTTCCAAAAATGGCAATTTGACCCCAATTATTCCAAAAATTGACCAATTGGTACTCCAACATCTTTTCCATGGGCAATTGGCCTTCAATTTTTGGAAATTACAATTTGGTCCCTCAATTATACGAAATCCTCAAATTTGCCATAATCTCCCTCCTCCCCCCCTCCCCCCCTCCCCCCTCAATTTCCCAATTTCAAGCTAGCTGAATTTGATTTCATAAAATTGACCAATCAATCGGGGTTAATTGCTCCAATTGAAGGTATGGATCAGTTCCTACACTTCCATATGATTTAATTGAGCTTTGAACTACATGATTTAGGTCCAAATTGAGCTTAGACGGAGCTTCGTTGGAAAATTGTATGTAGAGAGAGAAAGCTTAGAAAGCTTACCATCAGAGGTGCGGCGGTCCGAGCTCTCTATCGAGAGAAGGTAGATCTTTTCTTGAGGTACTGTAAACCCCACCCTTTTGAGTTAAGGAAAACCAGGAAAAGAACTGGTCAAACAGAGTGAGAAACACCGAACCGGTTCACAAACTCGTTTATTGAGGAATGGGCAAATTAGAGAAATTTCAACTCCCTTGTGACCCAAAGGGATTTATAAACCTTGTGAAGGAACCTTAGAACAAAGTGGGAGAGAAAAATCAGACCAGTTTTGGTGAACTGGATTAAATCGATTTAAGAACCGAGCTAGTTTATAAACCGAAACCGATAGAGAGATGGTAAATCGGGAAATTTATGGACCCTAAGTGACCTAAGGAGTCATAAAAGTCATGAAAAAGGACTTTAGGGTGAATTGGAGATGAAAACCAAACCGGTTTAGGTGAACCAGATCCGAACCTGGTTGAGCCAGTTTGGACCAGTTTGAACCACTTTAAACTAGACTCAAAATTCATTTTTCTGGGTGGCTTAAAAAATTTAAATTTGAGATTTGAGGCCACCATTGGATTGGAAATGAATTTAGAAATTTTTAGATTTGAAAAACTTGATCAAATGGGGAGTGAATCGGCCAGTTTAAACTTTGAACCTGGTTCAGACCGGTTCAGTCCGGTTTAGAACAGTGTTGTCTTCTTTCTTCAGATGACAACACTGTTCACGTGCTGGAAAATCGAAGTAGCACCGGTGAAGTAGAAACATTTCTGTTCAGTGTGTTTCAGGCCATCAATGTCTCTCTTAAAGGTGCCAAACAAACTATCGATGAGTCCCCGAGCTCCCTATATAAAGAACCCCTCCCCATTCATCCTCTCCACACTTGAAAGCTTCATTCTCTCTAAATTGCTCCATTTTCCGGTGAAGCTCAAACTAGAACTCTGATATAGGGTTATTTCTGAGCCAAAGAAGGTGAGGTCAGGTTCTTTAGAACCAAGGAGAAGTTAGCTACATGCCTGTAGTCTCTGTTTGCTCCAAGGGTCGCCAGAGAAGCGCCAGCGTGATGGAATAGTGAAGCAGCTCCGGCGGACCAAAGCTGCCTTGTTTCGGCCGAGCTGAAATCGGCCATTTTAAGCCCTCTTCAAGCCAAACCAAGCCTTCCCAACACTTCCTCGGCCCTACCATGGCCGAATTATGACCGAAAGGTAAGCTAATTCAGCTCCCCTCTAGAATTTCCGATCGATAATAGTGAGATAGTCGGCTGAATTTTAATAACAGAATTCTAATCCAATTTGTCATCAATTGATGTCATTCTTGATCCTAGGAGGAACCTCAGGAGGAGTGTTATCTGCCCGGATAGAATGCTCAGACCGCTGTGCCCTCACCGATGAGCAATCGAAGCTTTCTCTCTCTATAGTCTATTTTCCGTTGAAGCTCCGTTTGAGCTCGTCCCGACATTAAAACTTATGATTCGAAGTGCTATGGAATTGTATGAACATGTAGAAACTCAATTTCAACTTCAATTTCAACAATTAGAAGTGTTTGATAGGTCAATTTGATGAAATCAAATTCGGTTGTGTTTAGGAAGTTGAAATTTGGGGGGAAAATTGGGGAAAATGGGGGATTTTTGAAAATTCGAGGGACCAAGATGCAATTTTATAAAATTGAGGGTCAATTGCGCATGATAATATGTTAGAGGGCCAATTGAGGAATTTTAGAATTTTTACGGTAAAATTTACCATTTTTGTAAATGAAGGACAAAATGGTAATTTTGGAAATGTTGGGGGAACAAATTTAAAATTTGGGAGATTAAACCCCTTTTTGTGAATTTGAATAAATTGAGCTCCCAAAGGGAATATTAAAAGTTTTGGGACTCAATTTGAGGAAAACTGGCATTAGGGACTTAAAGTTCAAGAAAAATAACTTTAGGGACCTAATTGCAAATTTATAAAAGTTTAGGTTTTCACATTCATTTTGAATGAATGAAGGCCATTAGGTCAAGGGATAATGAGCCAAGATGTTCATATCGTGTAGGAACGCGAGGCGTCGGGAACGCCAGCAAGGACAAGCTTGCGTGAAATACAAAGAACTAGTGTAGTGGAATTAACTGAATTAATGGGTGAGTGGGACTTTATATCATACATGATTGGGAATGATAAGTACCTTGACATGAAAAATGCACTATTTAGTGGTATTTTAAACTTCACAATTTAGAGAAGTGATGTGAAAATCACATGGAAAAACTACTTACCGATTGTAAGTAGATCATACCCGATTGGTATATGAAACTTCCTTGGAGGAAGTGGAAAATCCGTTCATTGGTTATTAGTGGAGATGTCCTCACACTCAGTTGTTATGATGGACAGTTGAAAACATATTTTGTCGAAAGTGCTCTACCCTGAATGCGTGCCAATGTTTAAATGATTTGGGAGGCCTTCTTGACAGGAGCTCGAATAGCTCTTATAGGCTGGGGGCCTCAGTTTTGGAACTTCGGGGCTATTATGCCCAGTTTTGAAAATCTCGAACAAGTGAGCCATAGGCCAGTGGGCATGAGCAGGAGCTCGTAAACAAACATGAGATATGTGCCATAAAACATCAATAAATAAATTGTTTGGCCATGGTACCAAGACATGACCAACATATTTAGTCAACTAGTGGCAGTGCGACATGACAAGTCTCTGGATCAGTCAAGACAAACAGCTAGAGTGACCATTTGGCAAAGAAGACTTAACAGGAAAACTCTCAAGGTGTTTATACTCAAGGACGGCGAAGAACCAAACTACCAGTAACCCCTATAATGGCCCCACAATTCCCGAAGGAAAGGAGGAACCACAACGGTCCACACAAGGGAATAACGTATTAAAAGTGTGAACAATGGGGACACTATATGAAGAAGTACCTAACCCTACTAAGGACAAGTACCAAACCTGTCATAAGTGTTAGGGAATAGGACATGTAAAGAAGGACTGTTCCACACCTTATGGATTTAGGGCAATACCTTCTCAAAGGTCACGGAAGACATGAAGGACTGGTGACCAAAATCATGGAGCAGGTTAAGTAAGATATTGAAAAGGAGGACAAGAAATAGCTAGGTAAAGGAAGGAAATTCGAACTTCTTCTTAAGAAGGTCAACTATAGAAGAATACCACAAGAATAGAGGTAAGGTATATGGGAGGTACGCCTAGAACCCCCTCAGAAATGGGAAAACACGGAAAAACATCCTTCGGAAATGTCAGGGTAGGATACAATAAGAATGGAGAAGAGAAGAAAGGAGTTACACAAAGGAACTCTGGAGAGATGCATACAATTAAGTACCCTCTGGAAGGGATCATTGGTTGGTGGATGGACATAACGTGGAGTGCAAGGAACCAACCCATCGTTAGAAGCTTCTTAAAGGAAGGATGTATCAGAGGCCAAGTATGACTTGCTTTGGAAGAGTAATAGAGCCAAATAATGATTTCAGGAGAATAGGATGGGCATGAATGACAAGTGATACAGTTATCATCGAGACAATTGGATATATATAGCAAGAATGAGGCAATTAATGATCTGACCTTGGCGAGAACCATGGATTTAAACCACGACAAGGAAGGGAGATGTGAAAAGGCTAAAATGTTGAAAAGAATGGAGAAAGGAAATCCTTAAAGAAATCAATAACCAAGACCGAATTTACTATCAAAAGTCCATGAGATGATTAAGTGAGCCTCTCGAAGGATGATCAAGTGATTTTGAAACTAGGTGGATGTGAGCTCTCCCTAGAAAGAAATAGACATGTACTAGGGTACGAGTGAGAATGAGGATGGAGTATGAAAGACGTACTCGTAGGATCTCAAGAGTAAAGGTAAGCATGAAAGAATAACATCAAGGGACGTCATTTAAAGTTAGGTGTCTTCAAGATGAATGAAAAAAAAATTATGGGAGAAAAGGGTAAGAATCCTCCCAAATAAGGAAATCTTGAGAAAGGATACATGACCTAATAAAGAAGAAATGGAACTAGGTGACGAGAGGTAAGGAGATGAATTTTCAAATAGAATGCATGCTAAGGTGAAAGAAACCTAGGGAAGCATATTAAGAGAATCTAAGGAGTAGTTAAACTCAAGAAAAGGGTAAGTAGGAAGTTAGCATCAAGAGATGCTGTGACAAGTAAGAATGAGTGAACTATCTATAATAAGGTAATGAAGGAAAGAATGTCCAATAAACATTAGGAAAGTGAACCCTCCAAATAAGATGTGGTTAAGGAGGAATAACCACAATTGGTAAGACAGGTCATAGTCCACATGTGCATATGAAGCTTAAAGAATGGACGGCTGAGCATAGTGTGAAGTGTACGGAATAAGACTGAAAATCAAAAGTATCTCCAGTAAGGAATAATGGATGAAATAGAAGTTATGGATAAAGAAGGATCCAATTCGAGCAAATGCCCTGACATATACAGGGGTGCAAAGAAAGGGAGAAAGAACCCTACAATGAATGATAAGGAGGTCGAGAATGTAACTCCTAAGATGGAAATCTCTATTGTGAAAGACATAGTAGAGAATGAAATCGGAAGGAGGGAACCTTCCCAAGCAAATGAATCAACACATAGATTGAAAGCAATTACTGTAGAATGAAGAATCTTGAAGTGATTATGATTAAGTAAACATAACGAGGTCAAACATAAATTTGACCAAAGTTGTAATCCATGACGGATGAAGGATGGGTCAAATTGGGATGAAGGAATAATAACATAGAAACTTGTGAAAACAAGTACGTAATGCTCTAAAGAACGTTGAGCTAGGGGTTTCAATGATGAAGAGAATACCTAGACAAAGGAACAATTGGGCACCTTGGAACTCCCAATCCTGAAATCTTGAGTAAGAACCCCAAAAGGAAGAACCTTATCCTAAATAAAGGGAGATGCGAACCTAAGAATGTACATTTGGAATTATGAGCCAGACATACCTCATTATTATAACTCCATGGAAGGAGTAAGCATGATAAATGAAAAAAAATTAATTAGATGAATGATTATGGGGACTAAGCGAAAGAGCAATCAAAGAGTTAGCATGTCAAGAAAACCCAAGTTGACATTAATGAAAATTATTCTCAACTTGGAATATATTGGTTAAGTTTTAGGGTCAAAACTCCTAAAAGGAGGGGAGAGTTGTAAACCCCGCCCTTTTGAGTTAAGGAAAACCAGGAAAAGAATCGGTCAAACAGAGTGAGAGACACCGAATCGGTTCACAAACCCGTTTATTAGGGAATGGGAAAATTAGAGAAATTTTAACTCCCTTGTGACCCAAAGAGATTTATAAACCTTGGGAAGGAACCTTAGAATAAAGTGGGAGAGAAAAACCAAACGGTTCGGGTGAATCGGACCCGAACCAGATTAAACCGGTTTAAGAACCGAGTTAGTTTATGAACCGGAACTGATAGAGAGATAGTAAACCGGGAAATTTATGGACCCTAAGTAACCTTAGGAGTCATAAAAGTCATGAAAAAGGGCTTTAGGGTGAATTGGAGATGAAAACCAAACCGGATTTGAACTGGGTTGAACCGGTTTGAAACACTATTGAACCAGACTCTAAATTTATTTTTCTGGATGGCTTAAAAAATTAAAATTTCAGATTTGAGGCCACTATTGGATATGAAATTAATTTAGATGAATTTAGAAATTTTTATATTTGAAAAACTCAGTCGAATGGGGTTTGAACTAGCCAGTTTAAGCTTTAAATCCGGTTCAGACCAGTCCGATCTAGTTCGGAACAATGTTGTCTTCTTCCTTCAGATGACAACATTGTTCACTCGCTAAAAAATTACAACAGTGCTGGTGAAGAAGAAAAGTTTTCGTTCAGTGCGTTTCAAGCCATCAATGTCTGTTAGAAAGGTGCCAAACGGATGGCTAACGAGTCCTCGAGCTCCCTATATAAAGAGCCCCTCCCCATTCATCCTTTCCACACCTGAAAACTCCATTCTCTCTCAACTGCTCCATTTTTCAGTGAAGCTTGAAACAGAGCTCTGATATAGGGTCACTTCTAAGCCAAAGAAGGCAAGGTCGGGTTCTTTAGAACCGGGGAGAAATCAGCTACATGCTTGTAGTATCCATTTGCTTCGAGGGTCTTTAGTGAAGTTCCAGCGTGATGGAATAGTGAAGCAGCTCTGGTGGACTGAAGCTGCCCTATTTCCACCAAGCTGAAATCGACCATTTTAAGCCCTCCTCAAGCCAAACCAAGCCTTCCCAACACTTCCTGAGCCCTCCCACGGCCGAATTCGGACCGAAAGGTAAGCCAATTCGACTTTCCTTTGTAATTTCCGATTGGTATTAGTGAGAGATTTGACCAAATTTTAACAACAGAATTCTAATCCAATTTGACATCAATTGATGTCATTCTTGATCCTAGGAGGAACGTCAGGAGGAGAGCTACCTGCCTAGATAGAAAGCTCAGACCGCTGCGCCCTCACCTGTGAGCAATCGGAGCTTTCTCTCTCTACAGTTTGTTTTCTGGCGAAGTTATGTTTGAGCTCATCCCGACGTTAAAACTTATGATTCAAAGTACTATGGAATCGTATGAACATATAGAAACTCAATTTAAACATCAATTTCAACAATTAGAAGTGTTTGATCGATCAATTTGATGAAATCAAATTCGGTTGTGTTTAGGAAGTTAAAATTTAGGGGAAAAATTGGTGATTTTCAAAAATTTGAGGGCCAAGATGCAATTTTATCAATTGGGCATGATAAGTATGTTAGAGGGCCAATTGAGGAATTTTAGAATTTTTGGGGTAAAATTTACCATTTTTGTAAAGGAAGGGCAAAATGGTAATTTGGGAAAAGTTGGGGGACGAAATTTCAAATTAGGGAAATTAAACCCCTTTTGTGAATTTGAATAAATTGAGGTCCCAAAGGGAATGTTAAAAGTTTTGGGACTCAATTTGAGGAAAAACCGACATTAGTTACTTAAAGTTAAAGAAAAATAACTTTAGGGAATGCCAACAAGGACAAGCTCGTGTGAAATACGAAGAACCGGTGTAGTGGAATTAACTGCATTAACGGGTGAGTGGGATTTTATATCATACCCGGTTGGAAATGATAAGTACCTTGAAATGAAAACACACTATTTAGTGGTATTTTAAGCATCACAATTTAAGAAAGTGATGTGAAAATCACGTGGAAAAACTATTTACCGATTGTAAGTAGATCATACCCGATTGGTATGATGAAACTTCCTCAAAGAAAGTGGAAAACCCACTCATCGGTTATGAGCGGAGATGTCCTCATACTTGGTTGGTATGATGGACAGTTGAAAACATATTTTGTCGGAAGTGTTCTCCCCTGACTTCGTGCCAATGCTTAAGTGATTTGGGAGACCTTTTTGATGGGTGCTTGAATAGCTCTTATAGGTCGGGGGCCTTGGTTTTGGAACTTGGGGGCTATTATGCCAGGTTTTGAAAATCCCAAACAAGTGTGCCATAGGCTAGTGGGCACGTGTAGGAGCTCGTAAACAAACATGAGATATATGCCATAAA
Source organism: Trapa incisa (assembly GCA_030064435.1). NCBI lineage: Eukaryota > Viridiplantae > Streptophyta > Magnoliopsida > Myrtales > Lythraceae > Trapa > Trapa incisa. The sequence continues at coordinate 13,369,221 of CM057777.1, forward strand.
ACTTTAATAAATGAATTGTTTAGCTATGGTACCAAGATAGGACCAACATATTCAGTCAACTAGTGGTAGTGCGACATGATAGGTCTCTGGACCAGTAAAGAAAGACAACTGCAGGTTGAGTTGAAGGTTGAGGCCATTGGACTAATGCCAGCACAGATTATATGGAATGATAAGAAAATACTGATTGTGCATGCACTGTGATTACGGGACCATCAAGACGCCCAAGTGGGGTAGTGTTGCGTCTTAAGGGTCTTGGATGACTTGGTGAGTATAAGGGCAGTTCATCGTACCAGGTGACCGTGTGGAATTTGGAGTAGCACCAAGCGCATGAGAATGGGGTGGGGACGAGATGAGGTCTCTATCCTCATATGGACACACAGAATTTTTATGGGATTGAGGGTCGGATGTCGTGAACATCTTCTCATTTTTAGAGTAGAAGTGGACGTGCTTCAACCTAGGTGGCCAGTAAAGTCGCTCCGACGCCACAAGTGGGTTCAGTGGACGTACTAGCTTGTGAATGTGTGTTTGACCTTCATATTGAAGGATGTGTGTTGGGTAATGATACACCATGCTTAATAAGAAATGGAGGTGAGAATCGAGATGTGAAATGAAAGGATTTTTGAAAGAAAGGAGTCTGACACACTCCAATACAAATATTTTTCCTAAAAGTAAAAATTTTGAAAACCTATTCTATGAGTAGTCGTACTCACCCCTTCCCTTACATCCCTTCTAGGAAATTCCATAAAGCCTACCTTTAAAGACCATCCACTAAGACTCTTGTGAGACAGGTATGATAAATTTAAAATATTATGCAATTTTGATTTATGTTATTCCAGGAAAAGGTGTAGGTTTAAAGGACGCCTTACTCTTTATGGTCTATAATAAGGGGAAACCCTTTAATAAACCGAGAGAGTGGCGGGTTGATCACAGGAATTTGACCAAACCGGGTCGGGGCGTAACAGGTACCTTCTATGATCAAGAATTCAAGGTCAAAATTGTAGGAATTCTTGATTGTAGAAGAAACCTCAGGACAAGAGTTATCTGCCTAGATTGAAAGCTCGGACTATCGCACCCCCGACGGTAAGTTTTCAAAGCTTTCTCTCTCTAAGTACAGTTGTCCGAGAAGCTCCGTTTAAGCTCAATTTGGATCCAAATGACGTGATTCAAAGTTCTATTGAATTGTATGGATGTGTAGGAACTCAATTTTACCTAATTAAAAACTAAAATCAAGCCAAGAAAGGAGTAGGCAAGCCTCTCACATAATGGTCAAGATATCTTGAAACAAGGAAGATTTGAAATCTCCCTAAAAAAATAGACGTGTACTATGGTACAAGTAGGGATGAGGATAGGGTACAAAAGATGTACTCACAAAATTTCAAGAGCAAGGGTAAACAGAAGATAACAACATCAAAGGATGCCTTTTAAGGGTAGATATTCCCTAGAGCCAAGGAAAAAAAATTCTGGGAGAAAAAGGGGAGAGTCCTACCAAGAAAGGAAGCCCTGGAAAGGCATATGTATCCCAAATAAGATGTAATGGAACCAAGTGAAAGGGATAAAGAGATATACTTGCAAATGAAGCGCAAGCTGAGGTGAAAGAACTAAGGAAGCATACTAGGAGGACCCAAGGAATAAGTTAAACTTAAGGAATGAGTAAAAAGGAAGTTAGCATCAAAAGATGCTGGGACAAGTAAGAATGAGTAGACTACCCATAATAAGGAAATAAAGGAAAGAACGTCCGAGAAACGTTGGGAAAGTAAGCCCTCCAAATAAGATGTGGCTAAGGAAGAATAACCACAAATAGTAAGATGGGTCATAGTCCACACATGCATAATGGAGCCTAAAGAGTGGACAGTTGAGTATAGTGCAGAGTGCACAGAATAAAATCGATAATCTGAAGTATCTCAAGTAAGGAATAAGGGATGAAATAGAAGTTGTGGATAGGGAAGGATCCAAAGAGGGCAAATGCCCTATCATAGAAAGGGGTGTGAAGAAAGAAAGAAAGAACCCTTCAAGTAATGATAAGAAGGTTGAGCATGTAGCTCCTAAGATGGAAGTCTCTACTTTGAGGGACATAGTAGAGAATGAAACCGAAAGAAGGGAACCTTCCCAAGCAAAGGAATCAACACATAGACCGAAAGTGATTAATTTGGAATAAAGAATCATGAAATGATCACGAGTAAGTAAAAGTGGATTAAGGAAAAGGAAAATCCTTGAATAAAGAATGCCAAGGACATAAGAAGAAAAGAATCCTAGCTTGTCAGTAAACCATCGAGAAACCAAATAATTGGAACCATAAATACCCTTTAAGGAAGTTGGGAAAAGAAGAGTGGGTAAGGAAAACCGACACGGTTATGTAAGTTGATTGGATAATGGTAAAGGTAGTCAAAGAATACTACTAAATGAAAAGAGGGATGAAGTTATACAATCCCTGGAAGGTTGGAAAGTTGAGAACTGTCCTCAAGGAAGTGTTCTAGCAGTTTAATGGACAAATATAAGTTCTAGAAAATGTCATGTTGTAAGGGGCATGTAATCCCAACAGTTTCGAGGAAAATATGACTCAAAGTAAGGAAGAGTTAGTTAGTAAGCCTGACAAGGTTAAACATAAAAGTTGGACCGAATTTATAAAAAACAATGGATGGAGAAATGGTCGAAATAGGACAAAAAGGTGTTAACACCAAAACCTGTGAAAAATAAGTATGTAGTGCTTGAAAGGATGCTAAGTTAAGGGTTTCGACGATAAAGGGAATAACTAAATACAAGAATGATTGGACATCTTGGAACTCTCAATCTTGAAATTTTGAGTAAAGAACCACAAGAGAAAGGATTATGCTTTAAGGACAGAGGGGCACACAATTAAGGATATAGCCTTAAACCCGTGAGTAAAGTATTCCTAGCTTAAGTGAGCTCCATGGAATGGATAATGAGAAGGAAAATATAAGTGTGTGTTATACCGGGACTAAATGGAAGTAACCGAGAAGGTTGTATGCCAATAAATAACAAGTGGATATCAAGGGAAGTCATTTCCAGTAGAAGGATGTTGGATAAGTTTTGGGGCCAAAACTCCTAAAAGGAGGGGACAGATGTAAACCCCGCCCTTTGAAGTTAAGGAAAAATCGGGAAAAGAACTGGTTAAACCAAGTGAGAAAGACCGAATGGGTTCACGAACCCCGACCACTAGAGAATGGGCAAATTGGAAAATTTACAACTTTCGAGTGACCCAAAGAGTTATAAAAACCTTGGAAAGGGACTTTAGGACAATTTTAGAAAGAAAACTAGACCAATTTAGGTGAACTGAATCTAAATTGGATTGAACCATTTTGGACTGGTTTGAACCACTATTGAAATAGATGCTAAATTCATTTTTTGAGGTGGCTTAGAAAATTCAAATTTGAGAATTGAGACCCCCATTGGATAGAGAATGGATTTAGATGAATTTACAAATTTTTAATTTTAAAAAACTCAGTTGAATCAGGGATGAATCGATCGGTTTAAGCGTTGAATCCGATTCGTAACAGTGTCGTCGTCTTCCTTTAGAGGACAACATTGTTCACTCACTGGAAAATCAAGTAGCGCCGGTGAAGATGAAAAGTCTCTGGCTAGGGAGTTTCATGCAATGAATGACTTCCATAAAGGTGTCAATCAGATGGCCAAGAAGTCATCGAGCTTCCTATATAAACAGCCCCTCCTCTTTCATCCTCCTCACATCTGAAAACTCTACTCTCTCTCTACTGCTCCATTTTCTTGTGAAGCTCGAACCAAAGCTCTGACTTGGGCATTTTTCTAAGCTAAAGAAGGCAAGGTCAGGTTCATTAGATTCAGGGAGAAGTCAGCTACCGAACGGTAGTCTCCATTTGCTCCAAGGGTCGCTGGAGAAACGTCGGTGTGATAGAGTAGTGAAGCAGCTCTGACAAACTGAAGTTGCCTTGCTTCATCGGATCGGCATAGTCAATTGTAGGAATTCTGGATCCTAGAAGATACCTCAGTAAGTGAGCTAACTTCCATGATAGAGTGATTGGACCGCTACACCTTCAATGGTAAGCTTTCGAAGCTTTCTCTCTCTAAGTTCATTTTTCTGGAGAAACTCTGTTTGAGCTCAATTCAGACCCAAATGACGTGATTCAAAGCACAATTGAATCATATGAAAGTGTAGGAACTGATCCATATCATTCCACTGAAGTAAATAAACCCAATTGAATGGTCAATTTGATGAAATCAAATTTGGCCAGTTTAAAAGGGGGAAATTTTAGGCGAAATTGAGGATTTCATAAAATTGAAAGATTAAAGTGCAATTTTCCCAAAATTGAGTGCCAATTAGCCATGAAAAAGATGTTGGATGACTAATTGGTCAAAATTTGAAATTTATTGGGGTCAAATTGTCATTTTTGTGAAGTAGGGGCAAAATGGTAAATTTTGAAAAGTTGGGGACCAAATTGGAAATTTGGGAAACTTGAACCCCTTAAGTGGTTTTGAATAAATTGAGGACCCCTTAAGATAACTCGGCCAATACAAGGCAGATTCGGTCTGCCAGAGCTACTTTACTATTTGATTACGCTGACGCTTCTCTAGTGATCCTTAGAGTAAATGGAGACTATCGTTGAGTAGCTGACTTCTCCCAGAATCTAAGGAAATTGACTTCACCTTCTATGGCTTAGAAAAATGCCCAAGTCAGAGCTCTGGTTCAAGCTTCACTAGAAAATGGAGCAGTAGAGAGAGAGAAGAGTTTTCAAGTGTGAGGAGGATGAATGTGGAGGAGCTTTTTATATAGGGAGTTCGAGCACTCCTTGCCCATCTGATAGATGCCTTTATGGCGATCATTCATGGCGTGAAATGCCCTGAAGGGAGACTTTTTATCTTCGTCGGCGCTGCTAGCTTTTTCGGCGAGTGAATAGTGCTGTCATCTGAATGAAGAAGACGACACTGTTCTGAACCGGATTGGACCAGTCTGAACCGGGTTCAATGCTTAAACCAGCCGGTTCAGGTCTGATTTGACCGAGTTTTCAAAATTAAAATTTTCTAATTTCATCTAAATTCATTCTCTATCCAATGTTGGCTTCAATCCTCCAATTTGAATTTTTTTAATCCACCTAGAAACATGAATTTAGAAATCAGTTCAATAGTGGTTCAAATCGGTTCAATCTGGTTCCGGTCCGGTTCACCTGAACCGGTCTAGTTTTCACTTCCAATTTATCCCAAAGTCCTTTTCCATGGCTTTCATGACTCTTTTGGTCAATCGGGATTTTTAAATTTTCTACTTTGCCCTTTCTCTTATCGTTGGAGTTTGTGAACTAGTTCTGTTTTCTTACCTGGGTTAACCGGTTCTTTGTCCGATTTCCTTGTCTTTAAGGGACAGGGTTTACAGTACCGATATTGTTTATTAAATTTATTTTTCGATTTCAAATTAATATTTTTGGAAAAGTTTATGATAAGTTTTATTATAATTATTAAGTTTTGTCGGACTTAAAATGATAAAACACCTATCATTTTAAAACCTTGAAAATATGGTGGTTTGTCTGTTGATGCGACTGGTAAATTAGATCGGGGTATGATATTTATAATAGAAATAATTAAAATTATTAAAGAACTTATATATAGTACACAATTTATGTCACGTCCCGACCTGGTTTGATCGGGGTCCGTGAATCAACCCGCCACCCTTCCCTACATCATACAGGTATTCTTACCCGAATGAGATATGTAAGGTGAATGCATGTTTATGTCCAAAACCTTACTTTAGATTGGGGGTAGGAAATGTACCTTGAGGGTCCACACGCATATGAGAACTTTTCGTCTTTGTACTAGCCTGAAAAGGGATGAGAGAAGGGGAATGAGTACAATTATTTAGTGAGAGAAACCACTATAACGTTTATTTGGATTTATCTTTTCTATCCTTTAAATTATTTCTTTGCCATTTTTCACACATTTCAAATGTTCAACAACCGCCCTCCTATCATAGGAGGGATTACACGTCCGCATAACGTTCCCCGACCATTACACTTGTGGACAGGAGCGTCTTTCCGTTCACCCTGATAGAGGTGCAATGCTTTGGACAAAAGCTTTATTTTTTTTTGAGCTATAATTTTAATGTAAAGATTGGATTAAAAAGTTGGTAAGAACGTTTTTAGATTTTTGTTGCTCAATTAATATTGGTGTTCTAAGTGAATGATTCTAGACGACGTAAGTAGGGTTATTCTTAATGAGATGCTGCATTCACATATTAAACAAATATATTATTAGTCTTACATTTTAATTTTTTAACACTCATATACTATATATTTAAATATAAAATTTAATTACATATATTAAAAAAAATAACATTTTTGTTAATATATATAAGTTCAATTGAATTATAAAGTATATATATATTAAAAACGTTTTAAAATATATATATAATTAAAATGTCATTTTTAAACATATTAGTGTTAAAAACATGTAATTAAAAATATATAACTATAGTGTCAAAATTTTAAAGATCCCTAGATTTTGTTGATAGCTAACATTATTTGATGATTTTTAGTAGGATTTAATCTCAATTACCATTTCAATATTAACTAAACTAATAGTGAGATCAACATGTGACTTCTCTTACGAACAATCCTCGCGACTCAACACAACAGACACAAGCATCAACGTGTATTACCAATAGACATGAGTCTATTAAGATTCTTACCTAGATTTATATCAGATTCTCTTTATATATAATTAGATTATGTTCATTTAAAGGCGTTATTAAACCTATATAAACCCATGGGATTGTAAAAAAATAAAATTAAGTATTACAACAATATTATACACATATTGTTTGTCTCCCCTTCTTAATAGGTTTATTCTTTTTTATATTAATAGCGGGCTCCTTAATCTAGAAGATATATTTCTTATTTAAAATATTTCTTATATTTAGTAATTACATCAAAATTATTATCCGTCTACTCAATTTTTTTTTTAAACCTTAATAAAAATGGTATATATATATATATAGCTCTCTTAAATTATTTCCCCCATTTGGCTCATTTTAGCTTCAATGGATTTTTTATCATTTTTTTAGTGAACTTATTCAATAATTTATTATGCATTAATTATTTTATTTATATCCAACCTTAAGTTTCATTCCTTAACTTGAGTTTGTGGGGGAGTAATAGACAACAAATTATGTTGAAGCCACAAGACACTACAAGTCAAGAGACACAAGTCCCAACGGGCATTATCAAGAGACCACAAGACATGAGTCCGCACAAGCCCCAGGCCATTACCAATAGATCATAAGATATGAGTACGCACAAGTCCCAACCGGCATTACCAAGAGACCACAAAACATGAGTCCGCACAAGTCAAGAGATAATCCCCAACCGACATTACTCGCAAGATTGGGGAAATGGAATGCCTCTTCCATGTACGTGTCCGGGCTATTCTTCATCCAAAGCATATGTAAGTATGCCACCTCATTCCGTGTACCTATTCTCAAGACCTTCGGGAGGCTCCTCAATAGCCTCTTTCTATAGCTCATTTATTAACTATACTTTGTTAGATAAATTTGTAATAATTTGGTTTTACATGTCCGTTCCTTGGAGAAAGTCTATAGACATGTGATATGCTATTATTAGAGTTATTATTTTTAGGGTTAATTATTTTATTTAAAATTTTATTAATTTTAAAAGTTAATATTGGTCTTATTTTAATAAAAAATTTATATCATATTAGGATATCACATAATATGATGGAAAATGATCATAATTGAAAAACAAAATAAAATTGAACAAATATATACACATAAGTACATGCATATATTTAAGCCTTTTAAATGCAACTATTTTATGGAGGAGTAGTCTCCATTATTATGAAGAGTCATCTATTTGTCCAAGCTGGTATATTAAATAGCAAGTGCATAATCATATGCATTATAAATATAATTTGGTCAGCTCGTCCCTAAAATTTTTAATAACACATCACTTAAAAGTAACACTTACAAATTTGTAGATTTAATTCAGGCTGTATGAGGGTCTATTCTTCTTTGTTTCTCAATCATATTATTTGTTACAAGTTCACGAATTTTCTATTATAATCAAATATATATACACTTTTCTTCAAACTTTATAGAAGGAAACTGTTGATTTGGTAGTTTATAATTTATTAAAGTTGTCCACTTAAAATTTTATTTAACACAATGTTTATAGTAATATTTTTAATAATTGAAAATCTAAGTCCACACATCACATTCATTTTTCTTAAATGATATATTTAGCTTTTTGCACAAATTGATATATTTAGTTGGATGTTGTAAAAATAGCCAGAATGCATTAAAGAAGCTTTTTTGCACAATAATTAAAGGAGATTGACTTGTTCAATATGGAGCAAGTCAAGGGCAATGAGTGGACCCATGAAGATGATTGCCCACCCATAGATACAAGCGGACCAAGTCTCCTCTTGACTTGGTGTCCTCGTGACAAACCAAATTATTGTGAAGAGTGCATTATTATGAATGGACCCATGAAGACTTAGTCTCCATTATTATGAAGATTCATCTATTTGTCCAAGCTGGTATATTAAATAGCAAGTGCATAATCATATGCATTATAAATATAATTTGGCCAGCACGTCCCTAAAATTTTAGTAGTACAAGTATGCGATATATATATATATATATATATACACACTTTTTAATAACACATCACTTAAAAGTAACACTTACAAATTTGTAGATTTAATTCAGGCTGTATGAGGGTCTATTCTTCTTTGTTTCTCAATCATATTATTTGTTACAAGTTCACAAATTTTCTATTATAATCAAATATATATACACTTTTCTTCAAACTTTATAGAAGGAAACTGTTGGTTTGGTAGTTTATAATTTATTAAAGTTGTCCACTTAAAATTTTATTTAACACAATGTTTATAGTAATATTTTTAATAATTGAAAATCCAAGTCCACACATCACATTCATTTTTCTTAAATGATATATTTAGCTTTTTGCACAAATTGATATATTTAGTTGGATGTTGTAAAAATAGCCAGAATGCATTAAAGAAGCTTTTTTGCACAATAATTAAAGGAGATTGACTTGTTCAATATGGAGCAAGTCAAGGGCAATGAGTGGACCCATGAAGATGATTGCCCACCCATAGGTACCCATAGATACAAGCGGACCAAGTTTCCTCTTGACTTGGTGTCCTCGTGACAAACCAAATTAGAGTGAGCACTTCAATATTTATTAGACCATTTTAATGTAATAAATAAATTATTAACAAATAAAACTTCAAAAATATTTTTATGTAGAAAGTATTGCAATACCAATCTTGTTTAAAATAATTTATACTATATGAAATGAAGATTAAAACAATATCTATGAAGATTATAACAATATCAATATATTAAGTAATAATCTTACATCAATCAAAATGTAACACTATATCTTAATAAAATATATTATAAGGATTACCATAGTAAAGATATTTACTCCAATTTGAAAAATTAGAAATATTTATATTTTTAGTGTCAAATTTAGAAATAAATAAAAAATTAAAAATAAATATAATTTGTCTGTTGAGAAATATTATCACTAATTATATAAAATAGAAAAAATTTATAAGTTTATAAGTTTGAAAATATTAAACTATCTACCAATAATTACTTTTAAGTAAATATGTACACTACCTATTACTGCTACACAATATCATATCACATCATATTATAGTCGATGGACTCACACCCGTACCCGACTTGAGAATGCAAACCCAACTCGTGATCTACTCGAGTATGGAGGAAAAGTACCCATGTAAACTTCGCCCTTTGGAGTTAAGAAAAATCGGGAAAAGAACTGGTCAAACTGAGTGAGATACACCGAACTGGTTCACAAACCCGATCATCAGAGAACGGGCAATTTAGGAAATTTACAACTCCCGAGTGACCCAAAGAGTTCATAAAACCTTGAAAAAGAACCTTAGGACAAATTGGAAGAGAAAAACTAAACCAGTTCAAATGAACCGGATCCAACTAGATTGAATTGGTTTATGAATCGAGTCGATTTATGAACCAGAACTGATAGAGAAAAGGCAAACCAATGAATTTATTAATTCTAAGTGACCTAAAGAGTCACAAAAGTAAAGAAAAAGGACTTTATGATAAATAGGAGATGAAAACCAAACCGGTTTAGGTGAATCAGATCCGAACCGGATTGAACCGATTTTAACCGGTTTGAACTACTATTGAACTGAATGCCAAATTTATTTTTTTGGTGGCTTAAAAAATTCAAATTTGAGATTTAAGGCCATCATTGGATAGAAAATGAATTTAGATAAATTTAGAAATTTTTAATTTTGATAAATTAAGTCGAATCGGACGTGAACCGGCTAGTTTAAGTTTTGAACCCGGTTCAGACCAATTTGGTCCTGTTCAGAACAGTGTTGTCTTCTTCCTTTAGATAACATCACTGTTCACTTACCGGAAAATCGAGCAACGCCGATGAAATTGAGAAGTCTTTAGCCAGAGAGTTTTAGGTAATGAATGGCTACCATTAAGGCGCCAATCGGACGACCAAGAAGTCCCTAAGCTTCCTATATAAAGAGCCCATCCTCATTCTTCCTCTCCACACCTGAAAACTACAATCTCTCTCAACTGCTCCAATTTCTGGCGAAGCTCGAACCAAAGCTCTGATATAGGGTCTTTTTTGAGCCAAAGAAGGCATGGTCAGGTTCTTTAGATACTGGGAGAAGTTAGCTACTCGACGATAGTCTCCATTTGCTTTGAGGGTCGCTGCAAAGACGCCAGCGTGATCAAACAGTGAAGCAGATTCGGAGGACCGAAGCTGCCTTGCTTTGGCCGAGCTGAAATTGGCCAATTCAAACCCTTCTGAGGCCAAACCAAGCCCTCCCAATACCTTTACTGTCCTCCTACAGCTGAAATAGAGTTGAAAGGTAATCCAATTCAGCTCCCCTATATAATTTCCAACAGATGCTAAATAGAGAACCGATAAAATTTCGATGATAAAATTCATACTCAATTTGACATCAATTGATACTATTCTTGATTTTAGGAGTAAACTCAGGATAAGAGCTATCTACCTATATTGAAAGCTCGGACCGCCGCACCCCCAATGGTAAGCTTTTGAAACTTTCTATTTTTAAGTCCAGTTTTTCGGCGAAACTCTGTTTGAGTTCATTCCTACATCAAATTGTACGATTTAAAGTTCAATTAAATTGTATAAAGGTATAAGAATTTTAATTTAACTTCAATTTTAACAATTCCTGAAATTTGTACCGTGTGCACTATAGAATTCAATAATAACCACATCCAATATTTACCTGGACTAAGATGAATGAATTATGACTTTCGTATTTGATATCTCATGCAGTAATGCTGAGATTATTATAAGCATGCTATCCACCGAGAATATAGTTATCCATTGCACCCGAAAAAGAAAAAGAGAGAACCCACAATTGGACATCCAACATTGCAAATGATTTGCTTTTTTAGCAAATTCCCCTCCAAAAAGAAAGAGAGAGAGAGGAAAAGAGATTTAAAAAGAAAAAAAAAAGAGAGAGCGCTAAAAGGTTGTCATCATCTCTCTTTTGTATAAGTTCGTATCAAATGAGCAACTTTTTATCCCTTCTATTGTACTAATATTATTAAGTTGCTATAAAATAGGTGCAGTAACAGGGAATTAACAAACAATTTCATTTATTTTTAAAAATTTACACGGATAAGTGATTCTATAGAATATACTTATATTGATGCGCTCTTATACCATATAAGACATCAAAGTTGACATCAAAGTCATCTTGCACTTTAGAGACCAATGGTAATGGGACGCATTTAAGGGCACGTTCACCGAAAAATATAAGAGTTTATTTCAAATATTTTTGTTGGAACGAGTCTGTGTAGTGATGATAAAGAGAAAGAAAGAAAATGTATGCCCACTATGAAGCTGTGAATAAAAGGTGCTTCTGATTGACATGAGGTCCACTTTGAAGCTGTGAATAAAAGGTGCTTCTGATTGACATGAGGACGTGAGAACTGGACAGCCCACGTCGGCTTGTCTCCCTTCTCCTCGCACAACTCAAAGTGCTCGAGATGATTTCATTTTCAAGGATAGAACGAGGCCTCAAGAACTCGGATAATTTCTTGTGTTTTTATCATACTTTACATAAAATTACAATATAGTTTATAGAGAGATATACAATAAATGAAAGATAATTATGAATGTTAATTATGTTGGTTCTATATTTCCCTTCTGACCATTAATTTTATTAAGGCTGGTGGTATGTGAAATAATAGTCTTGCTATTACTATCCACCAGCTAAAGAGAGGATCGGTGGTGATGAGTTTGAATCGTGTAACTAGTTAAATTGACTCGTGGAGAAACACTTAGTAAGTAGGTCTGTCGGCTAATGCTTTATGCCAATAAAATGAATATGATTAGTAAGTAGGTGTGACACTTGATGCTCTATCCCAATATAAAAATATCAAGTTGATGCTCTTGAACTCATTCCGTATAAAATTGGAATTCAATTTTAATATATTTTATATGAGCGTAAAACACATTATTAGTGGTAAGTTAGATTGTCGTCCCAACATAAATTTGGGAATATAGATAATTTAAAATCAAGTTCACAAATTATAAATAAAATTTATGAGTTTAGCAGTACTATTAGTCAAACTCTTATATTGGTAAGGATGAACATGTCTATATTGTAAATAATTGGAAAGAGTAGTCCCATTATGAGAGACAATCACTTATGAAAATTTGGAGTCAGAGGTTTATAAAAACTCATTGCAGCCCGTTCAAGAAGATTAATAATGTAATTGTTGTTAGAGAACATAGTGAACCTTAACCCTCATAAAGGTGATTTAATATTGGAATTTGTTAAAAGTGAAATTAAATTTAATTGGACGATAAATCAAAGTATAACCATCAATAAAACCTAAATTGGTACTCAAAATCAAATAAAACGGGAAATCTAGAATCTTACCAATTGGTTGAGTTGACCTGAATCAAATTCCAAATGGTCTCATTGATGGTAAATTATGATTTGGGAAATAATTTAGTTGAGAATCATAGATAATTAGGGTTGAACCATACTAGATCGTAGATATAATGATTTTTCAAATTAACATTAGGAATGACAAAAAGATAAGGATTGGTCTCAAATAGTAGAAAATAAGTTGAACTTTTTTTAAAAAAATTAAATTGGGTTAAGATTCGGTTAAATTAGATGTGAATTGTTCAAGAAAAAAACTAAAATTGGCCAAATTGAGCAATTTAATTGTTAGACACCAATTCTATATAGTGCAAATCAGTCAACGACTAGTCAGTATTAGTCAACGATCTTGTCCATTGGACTCGAATCCGATTGACCAAACAACCTAGTCCAATTGGGTCATGCCCCCTTTTCTTCAACCACTCTTTTCCAAAATCTCTATCTCTATTTTGGTTGGAATTGGTGCTCAAATGATTGCTCAAATCTCCTCTGCTTCTTACAATCCTCACCCTAGCTTTGACCAACATTCTTTGTAATCCTCGCACTTTTGAGTTAAGAAAAATCGTGAAAAGAACCGGTCAAACCGAATAAGAAAACCGAGCCGGTTTACATTTGGGAATAAGTAATATGGAAATTTACAACTTTCGGGTGATCCAAAGGGTTCATTAAACCTTGGAAAAGAAACTTAAGACGAACTAGAAAACAAAAACCAAATTGGTTCAGGTGAACTAGATTCCATAAGAACTTCAAAGTCAAGCGTGCTTGCCTAAGAGTAGTATGAGGATGGGTGACCTCCTAGGAAATATTAATACTAGTAATAAATCTCTCTTATTTAATACATTATTTTACACCTATATAAAGAGGTCATCCCCATTCATTCTCCTCACACCCGAACACTTCTCTCTCTCTCTCTCTACTGCTCCATTTCCTAGTAAAGCTTAAACCAGAGCTTCGACATGAACATTTTTCTTAACCTCAGAAGGAGAGGTCAGGCTCTTTAGAATCGGGGAGAAGTTAGCTATCAGATAGCAAACTCCAGTCAATCCGAGAATCACTAGAGAAGCGCTGACATGATGGAACAGTGAAGCAGCTCCGGCGGACCGAAGCTACCCTATTTCGACGAAGATGAAATCAACCATTTTGAGCCCTTCTCATACCAAACCAAGCCCTCCCAACACTTTCTCAGCCCTCCCACAGCTGAATTAGGACTGAAAGGTAAGCCAATTCGACTCCCCTCTGTAATTTCCGATTGGTGCTAGAGAGAGAACCGACGGAATTTCAATGATGAAATTCTAACTCAATTTGACATCAATTGATGCGATTCTTAATTCTAGGATGATCCTCAAGATGAGAGCTATTTGCCCAGATCGAAAGCTTAGACCACCATGCTCTCACCGGTGAGAAATCGAAGCTTTCTCTCTCTACAGTCTATTTTCCGGCGAAGCTCCGTTTGAGCTCGTTCCGACATTAAAATCTGCGATTCAAAGTTTCTTAGAATTGTATGAACATGTAGGAACTCAATTTCAATAATTAGAAGTGTTTGATCGGTCAATTTGATGAAATCAAATTCGGTAGTGTTGAAGAGTTGAAATTGGAGGAAAATTGGAGATTTTCGAAATTCAAAGGGCCAAAATGCAATTTTATGAAATTGAGGGTCAATTGGGCATGAAAATAATGTTGGAGGACCAATTGAGGAATTTTGGAATTTTTGGGGCAAAACTTACCATTTTTGTAAAGCAACGGCAAAATGGTAATTTTGGAAAAATTGGGGGAACAAATTGAAAATTTGGGAAATTAAACCCCTTTTTGGTGAAATTGAATAAATTGAGGTCCCAAGATAAATTTTAAAAGTTACGGGACTCAATTTGAGGAAAAACTGACATTAGGGACTTAAAGTTAAAGAGAAATAACTTTAAGGACCTAATTGCAAATAACTAAAAGTTTGGATTTTCTCATTCAATGGAAATGAATGAAGGTTGTTATGCCGAGTAATAATGAACAAGGATGTTCATATCATGTAGGAACACGAAATACTGGGAATGCCAGCATGGACAAGCTCATATGAATACAAAGAATTGGTCAAGTGGAATTCACTACGTTAACGGGTGAGTGGATTTACTAACATCATACCCGGTTGGAATGATGAGCATAACTTAAAATTAAAAACCACTTACCAATTTTGAGTGGAATTATATATATCATACCCGGTTGGGAATGATAAGTACGTCGGTATAAAAACTCACTGTTTAGTGGTATTTTAATCATCACCACTTAGAGAAAGTGATGTGAAAATATTGTAGAAAAACTACTTATCAGTTGTAAGTAGATCATACCCGGTTGGTATGATGAGACTTCCTCGAAAGAAATTGAAAACTTGTTCATCGGTTATGAACGGAGATGTCCTTATACCGGTCGGTATAATGGACAATGAAAACCTATTTTGTCGGAAGTGCTCTCCCTTGACTATGTGCCAATGCTTAAACAATTTGGGAGACCTTCTCGACGAGAGCTCGAATAGCTCTAATAGGCCAGGGCCTCAGTTTTGGAACTTGGGGGCTAAATGCCTGATTTTGAAAATTTCATACAGTGGGGCCCAAGGCCAGTTGGCACGAGCAGGAGCTCGTAAACGAACATGATATATGTGCCATAAAAATTAATAAGTGAGTTGTTTGGCCATGGTACCAAGATAGGACTGACATGCTCAGTCAACTAGCGGTAGTGTGATATGACAGGTTGACGGACTAGTCAAGACAAACAATTGCGGGTTGAGTTGAGAGTTGGGGCCGTTGGACTAGTGGCACCACATATTACATGGCAATATGAGAAAACATTGTTTGTGCATGCACTGTGAGTACGAGATCATCAATATGCCCATGAGGGGGTAGTGATGAGTCCTAAGGGTACTGGACGACCTGGTGGCTATAAGGGCAGTTCGACATCCCAGGTGTTAGTGCAAAATATGGAGTAGCACCAAGTGCATGAGACCGGGGTGGGGACAGGATGAGGTCTTTGTCCTCATACGGACATGAAGAAGTGATTTTAGGATTATGGGTCGGATGTCACGCACATCCACTCATTCCCAAGGTAGAAGTGGTCGTACTTTTATCTGGATGGTAGGAAAAGTTGCTCCGAAGCCACTAGCGGGTTTAGTAGTGATACTGACTTACGAATGTGTGTAACCTTCATGATGAAGGATGTGTGTTGGGTGATGACACACCGTGGTAACTAAGACATGGTGGAAAAACCCGAATTTTTAAATGAAGGGATTTTTGAAAACAAAGGAGTCTGGCACACTCCATATAAATATTTTTCTTAAAAATTAAAAGTTTTTAAAAACCCATTCACTGAGTAGTCGTACTCACCCCCTCCCTTATATCCCTTTTAGGAAATCCCGGAAAGTCTCCCCTTAAAGACCGTCAACTAAGATGCATGTAAGACATGTATGTAAAGTTTTAAATTTTATGCAGTTTTGATTATGCTATTCCAGGAAAAGGTACAGGTTAAAGGACACCTTACTCTTTACGGTTTACAATAAGAGAAAATCCTTTAATAAACCGGGAGAGTGGTGGGTTGATCATGGGGATCCGACTAAACTGGGTCGGGGCGTGACATTCTTTCTCTCCAAGCTATTTTCCAATGATGGATCTTTCCAAAAACTCATAGTCGTGCCTATTTGAGATCAAAATTCGACCAACTCTAGTGGCCTATTGACCAATGGTCAGGGACGTGACTTCATTTCACCTCATCAACGACCATCAGTTGTGCCATCATTGATGAGTATTTACAATCAAACTTTCAATTGCACAATTTCAACACTTTTAGAAAATGGACAAATTTGGTTGAGGTAAGACCCTTGGCTCTTCCCACAAGACCTTGAGAGATAAATAAAAGTGTTTATTAGGAATTTGAGGAATTTGAAGTTGGGTGTAGTGATTTTCAAAGTTTGGAGACTAAACTATAAACTTTTAAACATTTATAGTTACTTTCCAAAAGTAGGGAAATATGCGAAGCCTATTAGGCTAGAAGGTATTTTTTGGGAAATGTGAAGATCTCTATGATTTACATAATTTTTAGGGGGAAAATGATCATTTTCGTACAAAATTGACAAAATTGTCATTTTTTTGTTAAATGGATGGGAAAATATTCATTTTTAATAAATTGAGCGAATAGTGGTCATTTTTATATAAAGATGGACAAAATTATCATTTTTGCATAAATATGAAAAAAATTGTCATTTTTGCATATAAAGAGGCAAAATGGTCATTTTTATTAAATGGAGAGTAAAATAATAATTTTGCAAGTAGAGAAGAAAAAATAAAAAATTTTTGTAAGGAAAATGTTAAATATTGCAAGTATGATGACCTTAATATGATTTTTGGAGAATAAAGGCTTAAGAGCCAATTTGCATAAGTTTTGGGGGAAACATTATAATTTTGGGGAGATCAAGTAAATGATAATGTAAAAGGGTTTGTCATTGTATAAGTCGATCAAACCGTGGCTTAAGAACAAAAACGTAATTATCGACAAATTACGAGACTGTATAAGATATGCTGATGTAGGCAAACTTTATAAAGTCATGCATATTATAATAATGTATTTATATTATTTGTAGTAATATAATCGTGCAAATGAATAGAGAATTTGTAATACTTTTGGGACAAATAAGTGTCAAATAATAGATACGTAAGATTTCTAATATCATGTACGATTGTATGCTAAAGTGAATACTTAACACATATAAAATGCTAGTATACATGCTTTGTTATATTTTTGATAAATAAATAGAAAATATATATTACATTTTTTTTCTATAATACCTGATTTTCTATGAATGAAAATAATTGTTTCAATAATCCATAAATCGGAGTTAAAATGACATTTACGTTATATTTGAATTAAGTGATATATAGTGATTTGAATGGAAGTTTAGCGTGGTGGTTAAATCTCTTATTTAGTAAAATAAAATGGAAGGGTGTGAAGTAGCGGAGAATGACCTCAAAACCTCACAAAACCCAACCATTTATAACGGACTCCTCTAATTTTGGGGCTTTGAAGGGATTGTTTTATTTATTATTTAAATTATTTTAATACTCTCATTGTATATGCTAATATTAAAATTTGTTTATTTTCTTATTAATTTTAATTTATTTTTATTAGTATATACTTTAAATAAATTTATACATTAATAATATTTTATATGAAATTATATGATATAAATATATAATAAAATAGTATACATAAAAAATAATATGTACAAAATTATAATATATATTTATATTATTTTTTATTATAATTATAAATATGTATATATATTAATTATAATATAATTAATATTTATTTTTATTATAATAATAATTTAATTATTTTAGTATATATTATATTTAATATAATTTAATGATATATAGTATATAATAATAAATTATTTAATTTAATTAAAATGATAATTTTATTTTTAAAATTTTTTAATTAATAATTTTTACATCGTTTTATTTTTATATAAACGATTAATTATTACAAATTTTTAATTACTCCAAATTACCTATTCTCTGACGATCGAGTTTGTGAACCGATTCGGTATTTCTCACTTGGTTTGACTAGTTCTTTTCCCGGTTTTTCCATAACTCCAAAGGGCAAATTTTATAGGGGCAGTCCAAATAAAGGTAAAATACCTACCCTTGTTACAACAATTGGTGGAGATGAAGGTGGACTTCAAATTAGATAGAGAAGGGAAGTGCTTGATGGCTAACAAAGCTATAAGACCCAACTTGGTGGAGTAAATAAGGGTCCACCAAAAAGGGGATAAATAACTCCAGCCACACATGGACCCGACCACCAGGGAAGTGACACTAGACTTTGCCCTGTTTGGTGGAAAGGGATGAAGAGGGACATCACAAAATATGTGGCATGGTGTTTATCCTGCCAGCCAATCTAGGCAGAACATTAGAAACCCTCAGGACTGCTACAACCCCTACTGATCCCCAAATGAAAGTGGAAGCATATCACCATGGATTTTGTGGTGGGGCTACCAATGACAAGGAAAGGACAGGACGCGATTTGGGTTTTCATGGACAGATTGACCAAGTTCACCTACTTCATACCAATAAGAGTAACCGACTGCGTGGAACAACTGGCCACTCTATATGTGGGAGAAATTGTAAGGCTCCATGGTGTCCCGGTAAGCATAGTATTGAATTGAGATCCAAGATTTACCTTTAGGTTTAGGCCCAGTCTACAAAGTGCCTTGGGAACCGAACTCCATAGGAGTACATCATTCCATCCTCAGACCGATAGACAATCTGAGTGAACAATCCAAACCTTGGAGGATATGCTCCGGGCATGCATACTCATAACGAACAAGAGTTGAGAGGATTATTTATGCCTAATGGAGTTTGCTTACAATAATAGTATCATGTTGGTATGCAAATGACGCCTTACAAAGACCTTTACGGACAATCATGTCATACACCCCTATTCAGGGAGGTGGGGGAAAGGAAGCTTAAGAAGATCGGGCTTATAGAGGATGCCACTGAGAAAATCCAAGTCATAAGGATTCAACTTAAGGCGGTCGAGGATAGGCAGAAGAGCTATGCTGACCATCAGAGAATGGACTTAGAGTTCGAAGTGAGAGATTAAGTATTTCTCAAAGCATACTCAGGTTTCAACAATGGGGGAAGCTGAAACCTAGGTACAATGGTCCCTACACTGTAATTCAGAGGATGAGACTAGTGGCATACAAACTCGAATTGCCTCAAGACTTACAAAGAATACATGATGTATTCCATGTATCAGTACTCCAAAAATACAAACCTGATCCTAGTCATGTGTTGGATCAGCCCCCGCCTGAGTTAGAGGAGAATTTAATCTATGAAGTGGAGCCGGTAAGAATCCTTGACTGATGGGACAAGAACCAAACGAACAAGAAGATTCCCACAGTAAAGGTTCTTTGGTAGAATGGCCAAGTACAAAAGGAGAAATGGGAGACCGAATATGTCATGCCCTGACTCGGTTTGGTCAGATCCCTGTGATCAACCTACCACTCTCTCGGTTTATTAAGGGTTGCCCCTTCTTTTAAACCGTGAGGAGTAAGGCATCCATTTTAAACTTGCACCTTTCCTAAAATAACATAAAACAAAACTGCATAAAATTTTAAATTTATCATACCTGCCTCATAGGTGTGTTAACCTGTGGTCTTTGGGTAGGCTTTCCACGGGATTACCTAAAAGGGGTATAAGGGAGGGGGTTAGTTCAACGACTCAGTGAATGGATGTTTTAAGTATGACTTTTAGAAAATAGTTTAAATTGGAGTGTGCCAGACTCCTTATTTTTCCTTTAAAAACCATTCATTCTCAAATCTCAGTTTTTCATAGTCATTTCTCATCACAACGGTGTGCTTATCAACCAACACACACCCTTCATCATGAAGGTAACACACCTTCATAGGCCAGCACGTCCACTATACCCACTTGTGGTGTCGAAGGGACTTTACCAGCCACCTAGTTAGAAGCACGTCCACTTCTACCATGAGAATGAGTGGTTGTACGCGACATCCGACCCTCAATCCTGTAACAAAACTCCGTGTCCATATGAGGATAGAGACCTCATCCCGACCCCACCCCAGTCTCATGCGCATGAAGCTATGTCGAGCTTCCAAGACTGCTAGCAAGACTAATTGCCCTTATCTCCAACATGTCATCCAATAGCCCTAGGATGCATCACTACCCCTCTTCGGTGTCTTGAAGGTCCAATAACTCAGTGCATGCACAAATCAACAATTTTCCACATAAGCCATATAATTTGTGGTGCCACTGGTCCAACAGCCCCCGACCCTTAACTCGACCTCCAGTTATTTGTCTCGACTGGTCTGTAGACCTGTCATGTCGCATTGCCGCCAGTCCATCGAGTATGTCGGTCATATCCTTGTACCATGGCCAAATAATTCATTCATTTAAAGTTTTTATGGCTTAAACTAATGTTTATTTATGAGCTCCTGCTCATTCCAACTAGCCTAGGGCCCACTGTACGAGATTTTCAAAATCGGGCATATTAGCCCCCAAGTTCCAAAAATGAGGCCTGTCAAGAAGGTCCTGTCAAGAAGGTCTTCCAAAAGTTTTAAGTAGTGGCACACAATAAGAGGAGATCACTACCGACAAAATAAACTTTTCATCTGTCCATTATACCAACCGGGTATGAGGACGTCTCCACTTATAATCGATAAGCGGGTTTTCTACTTCCTTTTAGGAAGTTTATTATACCAACCGGGTATGATCTACTTTCAACCGGTAAGTAGTTTTTCCACGCAATTTCCACATCACTCCTCTCAGATGTGATGGTTAAAATATCGCTTAATAGTGGGTTTTCATTTCTGAGATACTTATCATCCCAACTGGTTATGATATTAAATCCCACTCACTCGATAGTGAAGCAAATTTCCTCTTAACCGGCTTGTTGCCTTCACGTGAACTTGTTTTAGTTGGCGTTCTCGATACTTCATTTTCCTACACGATATGAATATTTCTTGTTCATTATCATTTGGCCTAATAGCCTTCATTCATCACAAATGAATGAAATAACAAAACTTTTCATTTATTTACAATTAGGTCCCTAAAGTTATTTTTCTTTAACTTTAGGTCCTTAATGTCGGTTTTCCCCGAATTGAGTCCCAAAACTCTACAATTCACCTTGAAACCTCAATTTATTCAAAATTACATAAAGGGGTTCAAGTTTCCGAAATTTTCAATTTGGTCCCCCAATTCTTCCAAAATTACCATTTTGCCCCTACTTTACAAAAAATGGTATGTTTTGCCCCAAAAATTATAACAATTGCCAAATTGGTCCTCAAACATCTTTATCATGCCAAATTAGCCCTCAATTTTATGAAATTTCACATTAATCACTCGAATTTTCAAAATTCCCAAAATTTCACCCAATTTCAACTTTCCAACACAGCCAAATTTAATTTTATCAAATTGGCCAATCAAATGAGTTTAATTGTTGAAATTGAAGTTCTTAGATCTTCATGTGATTTAATAGCATTTTGAATAGCATGATTTGACTCCATAACGAGCTCAAACGGAGCTTCGCCGAAAAACTAAACGTAGAGAGAGAAATCTTCGATTGATTATCGTCGGAGGTGCGGTGGTCTGAGTTTTCAATCTATAGGTAGATAGCTCCTGTCTTGAGGTTCCTCCAAGGATCAAGAATTGCATCAACTGATGTCGAATTGAGTGAGAATTTAGTTATTGGAAATTTGTCGGTTCTCTCTCTAGCACTGATCGAAATTTATAGAGGGGAGCCAAATTGACTTACCTTTTCGCTCAAATTCAACTGTAGGAGGGCTGTTGAGGTGTAGGGAGGGCTTGGTTTGGCTTGAGAAGTGCTCGAAT
Source organism: Trapa incisa (assembly GCA_030064435.1). Taxonomy (NCBI): domain Eukaryota; kingdom Viridiplantae; phylum Streptophyta; class Magnoliopsida; order Myrtales; family Lythraceae; genus Trapa; species Trapa incisa. The sequence continues at coordinate 13,391,573 of CM057777.1, forward strand.
TGGACGATTTCAGCTCGGCCAAAATAGGGTAGCTTTGGTCTGTCAGAGTTGCTTCACTATTCTATCATGCCGGCATTTCTCCGGTGACCCTCGAAGCAAATGGAGACTTCATGCGTGTAGATGACTTCTCCCCGAATCCAAAGAACCCAACCATGCCTTCCTTGGATTAGAAAAATGCCCAAGTCAGAGCTCTAGTTTGAGCTTCACCAAAAAATGGAGTAGTAGGGAGAGAGAGGTGTTTTCAGGTGTAAGGAGGATGAATGAGGAGGGGCTCTTTATATAGGAAGCTCGAGACTTTTTGGTGTCCGATTTGTGCTTTAATGGCGGTCATTCTTTGCTTGAAAATGCCTAGTCGGAGGCTTTTTATCTTCACCAGTGCTGCTCAATTTTTCAGCGAGTTAATAGTGTTGTCATCGGAAGGAAGAACATGACACTATTCCGAACTGGACCAGACCGGTCCGATGGGGTTCAAAGCTTAATTCAACCGGTTCAGGCCCGATTCGACCAAATTTTTCAAAATTAAAAATTTCTAAATTTATTCTCTATCCAATGGTGGCTTCAATTCTCCAATTTTAATTTTCTAAGCCACCTAGAAAAAAGAATTTAGTATCCACTTCAATAGTGGCTCAAATCGGTCAAAACCGGTTCGGATTCGCTTCACCTGAACCGGTTTGGTTTCCATCTCCAATTCATCCTAAAGCCCTTTTTCATGACTTTTGTGACTCTTTAGGTCACTCTGAATCCATAAATTTCCCGGTTTGCCCTTTCTCTATTGGTTCTATTTTGTAAACCGACTTGGTTTTCTCTTTGAAAATGACTGGTTCTTTCCCCGATTTTCTTATTTTCAAGGGACAGGGTTTACAACTCTCCCCTTCTTTTAGGAGGTTTGTCCCCGAAACAATTACATGTCAAATAATTGAGGGTAACTATCCCTCATCACACTTTCAGTTTCCCATGTCTCTTCATGCACGGGTCTGCTCAGCCACAGAACCTTTACCATAGGAATCCTCTTATTCCTTAAGGTCATATCCTTCTAATCGATGATTCGTACCGAATTCATTTGATAAGTCAGGTTCTCTTCCCACTCTAGTGGAGGTCGGTCCAATACATGGCTAGGATAAGGTTGATACTTTTGAAGCACAGAGATATCAAATACATCGTGTATTCTTTGCAGGTCTGGAGGTAGTTCCAGTTTATAGGTCACCGGTCCTATCCTTTAAATGATGAGATATGGGCCAATATACCTCGGTTTCAACTTTCCTCTTTGTTGAAACCTAAGTATTCCCCTTCATGGGGACACCTTGAGAAATACTTGATCTCCCACTTCAAACTCTAGATCTTTCCTTCAATGATCAACATAACTCTTTTGCATGTCCTATGTGGTATTAAGGTGAATCCTTATCAGTTTTATTTTCTCCGTGACATCCTTGATTAGTACTGCCCTTTCTAGCTTTCTTTTCTCCACCTTTTCCCAAAATAGAGGGGTACGACATGGTCATCCATAAAGGGCTTCATAGGGAGCCATCTAAATACTAGCATGATAGTTATTATTATAAGCAAATTCCATTAGGCACAAGTATTCTTCCCAGCCTTTGTTCATGGTGTGTATGCACACTCTCAACATATCCTCAAAGGTTTGAATGGTTCACTCAAACTGCCCATTGGTCTGAGGGTGAAACGCCGTGCTCATATGGAGCTTGGTTTCCATGAAACTTTGTAAGCTTGGCCAAAACCTTGAAGTAAATCTTGGATCTCTCTCTGATACTATACTCATCGGAATGCCATGGAGTCTCACTATCTTCCTTATGTATAAGACGACCAATTGTTCCACTGTATCTGTCACTCTTATAGGAAGAAAATGAGCTAATTTGGTCAATCTATCCACGATGACCCAAATTGCATCTCGACCCTTTCTTGTCATAGGCAGTTCTGTGACAAAGTCCATGGTGATGTGCTCTCATTTCCATTCCGGAATTGGTAAGGGTTGTAGTAGTCCTGACGATTTCTGATGCTCCACTTTTATCTATTGATAGGACAAGCATCGGGCTATATATTCTACAATGTCCCTATTCATGCCTTTGCAACGATATCCTTGTTTGAGGGTGCGATACATCTTGGTACTGTCCAGATGCATTGCATACACCGAAACGTGTGCCTCTTCTAGAATTAACATCTTTAGTTCCTTAATTTGAGGTACACATACCCTACCTTGTAGGCCAGCACTCCATCACTTCACAGGTTGTAGTCTGGTTTCATTTATCTATTAGCCGGATCCAGATAGGATTGAAGCTCCTTATCCACTTTTTGTTGAGCTTGGATCTGTTTAGTTAGACTGGGCCTCACTACCACGTTAGCCCCAAGCATCTTTCTCGCTTGTACATCTTCAGGTCCACTTTTGTCCTTCCCATTGGTTGTAATAAGGGTATATAACTCGTCTTTACTTGAGCCACCTCGGTTTGGTACTTGCGACTTAAGGCATCTGCTATCAAATTTGCCTTTCTGGGATGATATTTTATCATAAGGTCAAGTCCTTAACCAATTCTAGCCATCTCCTTTGGTAGAGATTTAACTCCTTTTGTGTTAGGAAGTACTTAAGACTCTTGTGATATGTGTATATCCTACACTTAACCCCGTAAAGATAGTGTTGCCAAATCTTTAGGGCAAACACTATCACAGCTAATTCAAGATCATGAGTTGGGTGGTTTCTTTCATGTACCTTAAGTTGTCGCTAGGCATTAGCGATAACCTTCCCTTGTTGCATCAATACACATCCAAGTCCTTGTCTGGATGCATCAATATAGACGGTGTACTCTCCCGCATTAGGGTCAAGTAGGGAGAGTACCGGTGCGATTGTCAATCAAGTCTTTAACTCCAAGAAAGACTTCTCATAGCTTTCATCCCACTTATACTCAACTCCTTTCCTGGTGACCCGAGTTAGAGGAGCTACTATCTTAGAAAAGTCTTGCATGAACCGTCTGTAGTATCCTTATCGACCTAAGAAACTCCGTATTTCTGAAGGATTCCTTGGAGCCTTTCAATCTAATGTTGTTTCCACCTTGGCTGGATCTACTTTGACTCCATCCTTGTACACTATATGTCCTAAGAATCCTACCTCCTACAGACAGAACTCACACTTAGAGAATTTTGCATATAAGTGATTTTCCTTCAATATCTCCAAGGTGATTGCCAAATGTTGTTCATGTTCCAACCTAGTTCGTGAGTATATAAGGATGTCGTCTATGAACACTATCATGAACCTGTCCAAGTGTGGTTGGAACATACAGTTCATCAAATCCATGAAGATTGCTGGGGCATTCGTTAATCCAAACGGCATCACTCTGAATTCGTAATGACCATATCGGGATCAGAATGTTGTTTTGGGAATGTCCTCCTCTCATATACTGAGTTGATGATATCCCAACCGAAGGACTATTTTGGGGAATTATGCTGCTCCTTTTAATTGATCGATCAGGTTACCAATTCGTGGAAGTGGATATCTATTCTTGATGGTGACCTAGTTCAACTTTCTATAGTCTATACACAGTCTCATGCTTCCATCCTTTTTCTTTACGAATAGGACGTGTGCACCCCACATAAACTATCTAAGACGTATGAAATCCTTCTCCAACAATTCGTCTAATTGCTCCTTTAATTCCATTAGTTCTGCGGGAGCCATACGATGTGGGGCTTGGGATATGGGGTTTGTTCCTGAGATTATTTCTATAATGAACTCCACTTACCGATTTTTAGGTAGTTCTAGTAGCTCTTTTGGAAATACTTTTGGATAGTGCCTAACTACCAAAATGTCTTCAAGTCTCTTCTCTTCAGACTCCTCATTGATGATCATGGCTAGGAAAGTCATATAACCTTTCTATATCATCTTTTGGGCTTTCAAATGGGACACCATCTCTACTTCACTTTTCCTTTGATCTCCTTGGAACATTAATCCATTTGTCTTGGGAGTGTGGAAGGTCATCGTCTTTTTCCACAGTCCATCCTAACCTGATGGTTGCTTAACCAATCCATCCCAAGGATTACTTCAATCTCCTTCAAGGGTAATGGAATCAAGTCAACTTCAAGTTTGATTCCTCCTATCTTTATCTAACATCCTTTTAATTGCTTGTTCCTGTTTAACCCTTCTCCTAATGGTGTGAGGATGTTGAGACTTTGTTCTATTGGAGTAAGTTCTAGAGGTACACTTGAAATCAACTCTTTCTCGATGAAGAATCTCTCAACTCTTGAGTCGAAGAGGGCATAGACCTGTTGACCCCATAATTGTATATATCTTGATTGAAGAAATATGTATTTTAGAGGAAAGCTTTTCTTTATTAAATAAAATTTTTTAGTTTACAAGATTCTCTTGAACTAGTTTGGAGGGTTTTGAGATGTACTCGCAACAGTGCTAAGGTCTCTTCTAGCCTCTTTATGGGTGAGGTTGTATACCCTAGCTGGTACTTGTGCTATAGTGTCTGGCCTAGGATTCTTGGGGTTCCCTTAAGGTGGTCCAAGGGTATTCCTCTGTTTGTTCTCCCTAAGAGTGGGGTAGTCCTTTACAAACTGCCCTACTTGTCCGCATGCAAAGCAGATCAAGCATGCTTCCTCATGGTTCCTTTGACACCTTGGACATCGAGGGTTTTCTTGAGGCAAGGCCGGGACTACTCTCTGGGGAGGTGGTGGCATAACCTTTCTCCTTTGAAATTCCATTCTATTTCCCCTTTTTGAACCATTATACTCCTTCCGTCCTTCTTGATGGTTTTGACCCTTATCCTCCTTCCGGGTTGTTTGCTCCATCTGACAGCGTCGTGTCTGCAACAGTCGCTCACACTCATGAGCCATACTGACTACTGCTACCAGGACTGTGGGGCATCCTAGTACTCCCATATGATCTTGAATGTCCATATTGAGACCGCTCATGAATCTTTGGCATATGTTTGTCGGCCCAGCTATATCAGGAGCAAATGGTCTTAACTCGTTGAATTTTGTTTCGTACTTTGATATGGAGTTAAGCCCTTGCTGAAGCTAGATGAACTCTTGCTTCTTCTCATTTATCAATTGAGGCACCAGGTACTCCTCCGAGTACCTCTCCTTAAACTGTCCCCAAGTAGGGATGGTGAAATGCAAGTTTTGGACATTGTCCCACTAGCGTTTGGCACTTCCCTCCAGGAAGAATTCTGTCAAGATCACTATATCCTCTTTTTTTTCTTGACGATTCCTATCAGCTTCTTAATATTTGCCATCCAATCCATCGTGGCACCAGCATCTTTTTCTCCGAGCAAGTGTTTACACTCAAGTTGATGAAGAGTATTGATGTTTCTAGGAATGTCTACTGGAGGGGGATGGTTAATAGGGGGAGGATGGGATTACACTTCCTCTAGTTCAACTCGAGAATTGGTGCTTGCCTCAGAGACGAGGTTAGGTTGCCCAAATAAATGGGTGAACTCCTCATACAACCTTTGGTGTTTCATGCTAAGTCTAGGAGGAGTTGTCTGGGCTTCTCTGGAAGTTTCCACAAGTAGGGGTGGTTTGACAGTGTTGGAGACTGCAACCCTAGTTCTCTTGGTTCCTTTCTTGGGAGCCATTCTGAAAATTTTAAGATCAATCCTATTTTTTTTTCTATATTTTCTAGTTTTCATTATGTATTTGAGGAAACATGCTCTATAACACTCAAGTTGTTATGCCCCGACCCGGTTTGGTCAGATTCCCGTGATCAACATGCCACTCTCTCGATTTATTAAGGGTTGCCCCTTCTTTTAAACCGTGAGGAGTAAGACATCCTTTTTAAATCCACACCTTTCCTGAAAAACATATATAAAAATTGCATAAAATTTTAAACTTTTCATACCTGCCTCACAAGTGTGTTAACTTGTGGTCTTTGGGTAGGCTTTCCCCGGAATTAACTGAAAGGGGTATAAGGGAGGGGCTGAGTTCAATGACTCACTGAATGGTGTTTAAAGTATGACTTTAAGAAAATAGTTTGAATTGAAGTGTGCCAGACTCCTTATTTTTCCTTTAAAAAACTTCCATTCTCAAATCTGGGTTTTTCAAAGCCATTTCTCATCACAATGGTGTGTTTATCAACCAACACACACTCTTCATCATCAAGGGAACACACATTCATAGGCTAGCACATCCACTGTAACCATTTGTGGCGTCAGAGCGACTTTATTGGCCACCTAGATAGAAGTATGTCCACTTCTACCCTGAGAATGAGTGGATGTACACGACATTCGATCCTCAATCATGTAACAAAACTCTGTGTCCGTATGAGGACAGAGACCTCATCACGACCCCACCTTAGTTTCATGCACATAAAGCTACGTCGAGCTTCCAAGACTACTAGAACGACTAACTACCCTTATCTCCACCATGTCGTCTAGTAGCCCTAGGATGCATCACTACCCATTTTGGGCATCTTGTAGGTCTTTAACTAAGTGCATGCACAAAAAATAATTTTCCACATAAGCCATATAATCTGTGATGCCATTGGTCCAACCGCCCTGACCTTCAACTCTACCTGCAACTATTTGTCTCGACTGGTCCGTAGACTTGTCTGGTCGCACTGCCGCTAGTCCATCGAGTATGTCGGTCCTCTCTTGGTACCATGGCCAAACAATTCATTCATTTAAAGTTTTCATGGCTTAAACTCATGTTTGTTTATGAGCTCTTGCTCTTCCTGACTAGCCTAGGGCCCATTATATGAGATTTTCAAAATCGGGCATATTAGCCCCCAAGTTCCAAAACCGAGGCCTCCAGCCTATTTGAGCTATTTGAGCTCCTGTCAAGAAGGTCTCCCAAAAGTTTTAAGCAGTGGAAAATAGTCAGGGGAGAGCACTTCCAACAAAATAAACTTTTCATCTGTCCATCATACCAATCAGATATGAGGACGTCTCCGCTTATAACCAATAAGCGGGTTTTCTACTTCCTTCCAAGAAGTTTATCATACCAACTAGGTATGATCTACTTACAACTACTAAGTAGTTTTTCCATGTAATTTCCACATCACTCCTCTTAGGTGTGATGGTTAAAAACCACTTAATAGTGGGTTTTATTTAACTTTAGATCACTAATGCCAGTTATTCCTTAAATTTAGTCATGAAACTGTAGAATTCACCTTGGGACCTCAATTTATTCAAGATTACAAAAAGTGTTTCAAGTTTCCTAAATTTCCAATTTGGTCCTCAATTTTTTCAAAATTACCATTTTGCCTCTACTTTACAAAAATGGTATGTTTTGCCCAAAAAATTACCCAATTAGTTCTCAAACATCTTTATCATCCCAATTGGCCCTCAATTTTATGAAATTTCACTTTATTCCCTCGAATTTTTGAAATTCCAAAATTTTCCCCAATTTTAACTTTCCAACCCAGCCAAATTTGATTTCATCAAATTAACTAATCAAATGAGTTTAATTGTTGAAATAGAAGTTAGATTCGAGTTCCTACATCTTCATAAGATTCAATTGCACTTTGAATCACATGATTTGATGCCAGAACGAGCTCAAACGGAGGTTCGCCGAAAAATTAAACGTAGAGAGAGAAAGCATTGAATGCTTACCGTCGGGGGCGCGACGGTCTGAGCTTTCAATCTGGGCAGACAACTCTTGTCCTGAGGTTACTCCTAGAATTAAGAAATGCATCAATTGATGCCAAATTGAATGAGAATTTAGTCATTGAAAATCTATCAGTTCTCTCTCTATTACCGATTGGAATTTACAGATGGGAGCCAAATTGGCTGACCTTTCTGCTCAAATTCAACTGTAGGAGGGTTGTGGAGATGTTTGGAGGGCTTGGTTTGGTTTGACAAGGGCTCGAATTGGCCAATTTCAGCTCAACCAAAGAAGGGTAGCTTCAGTTTGTCGGAGCTGCTTCACTGTTCTCTCATGTCGGCATTTCTTCGATGACCTCAAAGCAAATGGAGACTACAGGTGTGTAGTTGATTTCTTCCCAAATCCAAAGAACCCAACCTTGTCCTCTTTAGCTCAGAAAAATGCCCAAGTCAAAGCACTGGTTCGAGCTTTATCAGAAAATGGAGCAGTAGAGAGAGAGTGGAGTTTTCAGGTGTGTGGATGATGAATGAGGAAAGGCTCTTTATATAGGAAGCTCGGGGTCTTCTTGGTCGTCTGATCTGTGCCTTAATGGCGGTCATTCTTTGCTTGAAACTCCATGAATGGAGACTTTTCATCTTCGTCGGCGTTGCTCGATTCGGGCCTAAACCAGCTGATTTTCTAGCGAGTGAACAATGCTGTCATCTGAAGGAAGAAGATGACACTGTTCCAAACCGGACTAGTCCAAACCGAGTTCAAAGCTTAAACCGATCGGTTTAGGCCCGATTCGATTGAGTTTTTCAAAATTAAAAATTTCTAAATTAATCTAAATTCATTCTCTATCCAATGTCACGTCAATTCTCCAATTTGAATTTTCTAAGCCACCTAGAAAAATGAATTTAGCATTCACTTCAATAGTGGTTCAAACCAGTCCAATCCGGTTCGGATTCGGTTCACCTAAACCAATTTGGTTTTCATTTCCAATTCATCCTAAAGCCCTTTTTCATGACTTTTGTGACTCTTTAGGTCACTCAGGATACATAAATTTCCTAGTTTTCCCTTACTCTATCGGTTTCGATTTGTAAACTGACTCTGTTTTCTTTTTGGACATAACTGATTCTTTCCCTTGTTTTCTTATTATCAAGGGATGGGGTTTACAGAATATGCCATGAGGGATATGCACCCTTAACAATTTGAGATGTAAGAGTTTGTGGATAAAACCCCTAAAAGGAGGGGAGAGTTATAAACCCCGTTCTTTCAAAGATATGAAACCGGGAAAATAACATACAAGTTTCATGAGAAAACCGAGCAGTTGAATGAACCAAAGATGGTAAAGAAGGGTTAAAATGAGAATCCTTTAAATCCCAAGTAACCAAGAAATCATAAAATCATGGAGAAGAACCATGAAGTGAATTGGATGAGAAAATTGGACCAGTTCAGGGTGAACCGGATTGAACCATGATGAACGAATTCATAAATTCATTTTTCTAGGTGGGTTAAAAATGTTAATTTAGAAACTTGAAGCCAGCAATAGATAGAAAATGAATTTAGCTTTATTTAGAAATTTTGAATTTTTAGAAAACCGATCGAATCGGGCCTGAATTGGCTAATTTATGTTTTCGGATAATTGGACCCAGTCGGATCAGACCGATCAATGGACAACTGCCAAGTTAGTGCCCAGTCAACAGATGCGACCAATCCGCACACAACGTGTGGCAAATAGCTCCTAGTCAACGACTCAATTTGTGCCTAAAAGCGTAGACCAATTAGAAGGCAGCATGTGTCCTTGGTCAACGGTCAGAAGAAGGAAATCCACATCTGCAATGACTGACTAATAGGAGAGATACACATGTCCCAGTCAATGGTCAATGGACACCTAGTCTACATCTACGTAGACACAGGCAGCCAATGGGAGGCTGTCATGTGTCCGATCAACAAGTTAGTAGTTGACTAGGTTATTGATTCAGACACGACGTCAACAAAGATAGCCAATCAGGAGATGCCACATCAAACTTCCACATGTGGGAAGCCACATGTGCAGAATAGCGTCATCTTCAACCTCGTAGCTGTGAAGAGAGAGAGGACAGGTTAGCCGCCGGATATCCGATGACCAATAAATGCCTTCGATTCCAACCATAAATAGAGCAATTGAGGCGAGTTATTGGGGAATGGATAAGTCTGTTAGTCCTCGAGCTCCATATATAAAGAGCTCTAACCCATTCATCTTCCTCATCCTTCAAACGCTTGGAGGAGAAGTGCTCAATTTTTCAGCGAAGCTCGAACCAAAGCTCTAATTTGGACTCTTTTCTCCACCTCATAATGAGAATTTGGATTCTTTAGTATCGTGAGGAAGTCAGCTACATGACCACAGCCCTGATTCAGCACAGTACCGTCGCTATATGACAGTTAGTAACTCGAGCTGCTCAAGCCTAATTCGAGCTCTCCCCCGACCAATTCCAGCCAAACCGAGCTCTCCAGACCACCCCTCGGGGAGCCCCGACCTTCCTTGAGTTAAGTTGGTAAGCCCTTCAATGGAAAATACTATTCACTGTGCATTTTGCTAAAACTTAAACTCAGAAATTCACTCTGCTCATGCCACCAATTGTGGCATGGTTTGATCCATGAAGGTTCTTAGGAGGAGAACAATTTAGAGAAAGCAAGAACTCCGATCACTAGATCTTCATCAGTAAAAAATTGAAGCTTTCCCTATCTAAGACAATTTTATGGTGAATCTTCATTTGAGCTCATTTCTAAGTTAAATGAAGTGTTTTAATGCTTGAAATGATGAGTGACATGTAGGGAATATGATTTCGATCTTGAATGTGAACAATTACCCACGTTTAAGTGGCCAATTGAAGGAAACAAGTTTTTGGGTCCAATGGCAATTTTGGGGAAAATTGAGCAATTTGGGAAATTGGGGGAAATTGGGGGCCGAATTGTAATTTATGGAAAATTGGGGGATTTATATGAAATTAACTCCCAATTGAGGTCCAATTGGGTAATTGGGTGAAATTGAGAGCCAAATTTGCAATTTTTTGAATCTTAAGAACCAATTGGTAATTTTTTGAAATTTAAGGACGAATTGGTAATTTTGCAAAATTGAGGGCAAATTGGTGATTTTGGAAACATTAACGAACCATGAGGGATATTTAGAAATCCTAGGGACTTAATTGAAATTAATTGAATAATAGGGACCTAAAGTCAAAGATTATAAATTTAGAGACCTAATTGTAATAAGGCAAAAGTTGGGGCCAAATTGTAAATATATGGAAATAGGAGGCCTTTTATGCCAAACCTTTTCTCATGAGCATGTCCAAACCCTATAGGGACATATTGTAGAAGAAGGTGTGCAAGGGAGCACCACAAGGACTGGAAGTCGGTCTGGGACAAACAAGTCACATTCATTAGGTGAGAGGGACTTTTAACATAATACCTAGGTGGGGAGATGTGCACATTTTTAATTAAAAAAATCCACTTGTGACTGGCTTTTATATTGTCATACCTAGTTGGGGTGATGAGCACAGTTGAAAAAGAAAAACCAATATGAGTGGAATTTTCCATCATCATGTCCAGTTGGGATGATAAGTACATTTTAAGTTGAAACCAGCCTTTTCAGAATTGATATCCCTTGACTGTGTGCAATTGCTTAAAAAATTTGGGAGACTTTTATGATTAGAGCTGGGACAACTCCAATAGGCATGAGGCATTGGTTTATTTTGAACCTATAGGGCTTAAGGCCCAGTTTTGAAAAACTCGTGAAGTGGAACCAAGGCTAGTGGGCATGGGTTGGAGCCTGTATACAAACATGATGATAAGAGCAATGAAAAACTCTCATAACCGGCTAATTTTGTGTGAATCTCCACGATGTCGAGCCTAGACCAACAAGGCTCGATGGGGCTAGTGGTAGTGCACTAGGACCAGGTCGATGGACCATTTAGGCAAATAACTACGGAGCTTAAGTCGAGAGTCGATGCCATTGAAACCAAAGATAAGGGCTTATTAATCCCAAAACTAATGTGCATGCACTATGATACGGGGCTATCGAGACAACCAAGAGGTGTAGTGTTGGTTCTTAGGGCTGTTGGAAGATAAGGTTGCGATAAGGGCAATTTTTTCGTGCTCGTGATTTATGGAGCTCGGAGTAGCTTTCTGTGCACCAAGACCGGGATGAAGTTAGTATGAGGTCATTGTCCCCATATCACGGACACAGAGTACTTTCGGGTCTAAGGGCCAGACGTGTAATGTTCACTCAGACTCAGGGTAGAAGTCGAGGAGTTCTATCAGGGTGGACAATAAAGACGCACCCATCCTCAAGTGGGTGCAGTTGGAGCACTGCATCTGCAAATATTTGTACCCTTTATCATAAAAGGACATGTGATTATTTGCTAAATACCTCTCGTGCAAGGGGAAGTGTTAAAAGAGTTGAACTCACATAACAGTGAACAAAAATGATAATTTGGAAGTTTTAATTTTTAAAACTCACCCTAACCCCCACACACTAAGTTATAGAAACTCACCCCCTCGCTTTTAAATTTATTTAGGAAAGGAGGCAAACCTTAAGGAATTCTCGAAGCCAAACCCTAAGTTAGGTATTTTAAATTTTAAACTATTGAGTTTTGTATAATGTCATTCCAAGTAAACAAGGTTAGAAATTACGCTTGATTACTCTTAGTCTTAGGCAGTGGAGACTCTTCTTAGACCAAAGGGAGTGGTAGGTTGTTCACGGCATTTCGACCAAATCGGGTCGGGGTGTGACAATGCACGAGTGTGCGTGAGCTATCACATGTCACATAGTGATTGGGTGGTGTTGCTGACGTAATATCCCACTTAGCGTCCAGGTCACCTGTTGACCTGTTGACTAGACATGTGGCGACCTCCCATTAGTCGCTCCAACCAACATGGTAGTTAACCGAATTTGGTCATCAAACGACCTTTTGTTGACTTTTCCACATGGTGTCCTCTGAATGGATGATTTAAATAAATTAGATTTCCCACCTGATGCACTGTTTCGTTGCCAAATGTCCTCTCAGGATTTGTTGTGGCCATCCAATGTGGATTTGCCATGTGTTGATCACTGATTTGTCGTTCTTTCACACTCATCCTTGTAGGCTACTGATTTGTGCACTTTCCATGTGTCACCCTCTCATTGATCATTACGGTTGACATGGATTTCCTTCAATTGACCATTGACTAAGGACACGTGTCATACTCCCATTGGTCAATTACTAATGATGTCAATTTTCTTCAATTAACTATTGACGAGGGACATGTGTCACGCTGTGATTGGTCAATACTTCCAATTGATGACCTAGTAGCTCATTGAAAGCATTTTGCCGCGTGTAGTGCTCTAATTAGTCATGCACGCTAGTTGGGCGCTTACGTTGCAGGTGGTCCGTTGACCCAGCTAGACCGTTAACCAATTCGACTGGACTAGGTTCAGTGACTCGAAATCGAAAATAAATTGGTTCATGCCCAATTCAACCATTTTTCTAAAAATTAAAAATTTCTAAATTCATTTTTACATATTGGTGACTATTTTCCAATTTGATGTTTTTGGGTCACCCTAAAAAATGAATCTTTAAACTAGTTATTCTAGGTTCAATCTGATTTAGTTTGGTTCGGTCTCAATTCACCCTGAATCGGTTCAATTCTCACTTGCAATTTGCAATTGGATTCTTTTCCTTGACTTTTGGAATTTCCATTATCACTTGGGACCACTTCAAATCCCATTTTGAGTTATCATCACAATTTCGGTTTACTTTAAAGCACGATGTTCTTTTCAAAATTTTCCTATTATGCATTTCAACTTTCTTGTTTTTGGAAAACATGGTTTACACATTTACTAACTTTTTCACTAGCACTCTTAGGTTGCTCATGCTTCTTTCTAGTTCTGCAAGTCATACATTGATGTGATTGTGTCCTCCTATTATCTAAAGGATTCACATCCTAAATATAACTCATGACTTCATGTAGTTAAGTACATTGAAGTAGTGTCCATCTTGATCTCATATCATGTTATTCTTAGAGGCAACATCCACTCTTAGCATCTCCATTTGATAGTTTCAACTATATCAACATATTATTTCAAGTCCCTTGGAAGTATATCATAGGTTTCCTATATAGTCGAGGTATACTCTTAAATATTGTGGTTTCCTTAAACGAAACCTCTTTTCTTATGGGCATTACTACTTGTCCCTATCAATGGCTTCTGGAGTTGTGTGCCTCACTGATTCTATAGCACGATCCACTCAAATGTCTGACTAATTATCAGTTATACCTCGCACGAGACTCTCTTAGAAGCATTAGTATAAGATTTTTTTACTTTCTTTCATTTGTGTTATTGGGTGCTTCCTCCCATAAGGAAGTTTTTCACTTCATTAGTATCTGAAGTAATTTTATTAATTTTATGTTATAACCAAAGATCTTATGAGTGATATTCCTATTTTTCATCCATCCTAAAGTGTTTCGTTCCTAAAATATCATGTTTTCAAAACATCGAATCTCATACCGCTAAAATTTGTCACAACCCGACCCAATTAATGGTTGGCAGTCCCATGCAACCTATCAATTCCTCCGATGTTACAATGGTGGGTACATTCACCAAGGTAAAATTAGAGGAACTAAGTCTTAGAATAAAAGGCTACCTCGATTTTTAGTGGAAATTTAAACTTTTCTTCCATAATACACAGTGAACCAAAACTTTAATACAATATCCGATGACTTACATCAACTGATAAGAATAACTTAAAACCTTCGTACGTGAATCTCAACATTCGTACCTCAATCACATATGTTATATAGATGACGTCCTAGCTTATAACACAAGGAACTTGGCTCTCACCGAAAATTATTTGGGGAAAGGGTGAGCTCCCATCCTAGTGAATGTGGTACTGATGTCGGGTCACTACATGACTTATGACTTTATACTTTACATAAAAATCTAACATCCCGGTAATAAAGCAAAACTTTACAAAACATCCTGATAATATAGCAATTGATTATTAAAATTTAGTGTTTGTGCATGCATTCCGTGTCCATTCCTTAGTTGCATACCCTTTGGTGTTGTAGTTATCTTGGGGCCTTCTATGCTCCTTCACACATACTTATAAATCGTTTGGGGATGAGTTGAGCTCACAACTCAATTAATGTGTTTACGGACATCGAGCCACGACATGACTTATGACCAAGTCTCTATTTACCCTTTTTAATAGTTGAATTCTCTTTTAGATTAGTTCATAGATTTGTTTACCTTTTTCACATCTTATTTTCACAAACCCTGGAGTCTCGCCTACATGAAACTCTGAGTTGTGAGGGGTATGTACATATGTATTCTGCACTCAAAAGGAACATCCTCAAATTGCCTTCCTCCATGTATCGTTGTTGATGGAACTCATGCCATATCATCAACACATGTGATGGCCCCACCACCGTATCCCCTTATATCTCACACAAAAGCATCTTGGGTATGTGGGAAATGCGTGTTATATGACCACACTCACTTGGAACATCTCACATGTGTTGTCCCTCTCATACGAATGTTAATGATGTATCATCCGACATTTTGCATCATGTGATCTAGCTCAACCCATCTCCTAGATAAAAATTAATGCTTGCACCACAACCATAAACATCTGTGGGTCCTAGGAATTTTTAGAAGGCACTCTTCCCTTGTATACAAACTTTCGTTATCCCCTATACACTCAACACCACATCTATTATCAGATGTCATGCCAACATCATAACTCGTAAGCCAATACTAATCATTATCACATAATGTGATAAAAAAAATCAAATAAACATTCTTAATTGGGTGTATAGTATGCTATCTGACTGACCCCACTACTCACGTTCTTTACCAAGTATTAATAGCACAATAAGCAATAGTCTTTCCTTAACTTACTAGGGCCCGACCTATTATCCGACCATCCCTATCACATGTTTAATCTTATTTGAAAATCAAAATTGTCTTAATAATTATTTTATGGAACTTCGGCCAATTTATTACTTTCTAGCAATTTAATAAAAACTTGTAAGCATTAATATTGTATAATACCGATCTTTCCGTGTACTATCATTTATGGGACTTATTTCTATTCCTATGACATTATGCTAAGTATTTTCCTGTTCGACTTGTAACACTTATCATGCTCTTTTATTTTGATTGTTAACTTAAGAAAACCTTGGTAAAGTGTCATGATCGGTACAATAGGACTCATTGTCAATAAACTCACTCACCCGAGTAATAGAAAAACGTTCGTTCCAATGTGTTTCGAAGTATCTTTGGTTGAGAAGTTTGGTCATACTACGTGTAGCAGCTTATACTAAAATTAACCAAATAATAAAGCATATATCAGACTTGGTTCTAAATGGTAATTTTACTACTGTCTCATAATTTCCTAAAATTACAATTTTACCCTTTGGGCCATGTTTGCTCAAACCTCATGTTCAAAACCTATTTATACGACTCTCACTTGTACCTCCTAAGTCCCTAATATTTTCCTTCTATTTCTAAGTCCTTTCTTCCCATGGTGCTAAGCCTTTTTCCACCTTTTCCACTAAGGTCCTCACACCTTTCATTTATTGCACACTAGTCCATAACTTTTATAAAATTACATATTAGTCCCCTCCTTCCTCTTTTCTCCTTTTGGACTAGTGCAATAAATACTTTTATTTATTGCACACTAGTCCATAACTTTTATAAAATTACATATTAGTCCCCTCCTTCCTCTTTTCTCATTTTGGACATAGCTTTTGATAAAACTTATTTTCCTTATGTCCTCAAACTTTTCCTTAATTTCTTAAGTGGTCCTTAACTTCTTACGTAACTCACTTTAGTCCTCTAATTATTAAAAATTGCACTTTAGTATTTTATACTTTTCGAAGAGTTATGCTTTGTTCCTTATTTTATTTTAAGCTTCATTTAAGATCTCCTAACCTTTTTTTTTTAATTTTCCTCTAGGTCCTTGCACTTCTAATGTACCTCATTTAGTCCCTATTTAGATAGAAGGTTGAGAGATCAAAATGTAAGTTTTGGAAAATTTAGGGATCTTTTTTTACTAAAATTATAGCTAGGTCCCTAAACTTTACAAAACTTACATTTTGATCCCTCAACTTCTATCTTTTTCAAAACCACTCCTTAAATCCCTAAAATCCATTTCTAGGTCACTCATGACCTTCTCTAGGTCACTACGTTCACATTCGGCCAGCCTTGACCAGAACATTGTCGATCGAAGCTTCATGAAACTCTTAACTAAAAATATATACAAACTTGGGTTTTGATAAAAAAAAACTCACCGAAGAAGCCACGAGGAGCATCAAGGTAGTACGGTCTTGTAGCTGACTCTCCCATGAGTATGTAGACACCTGGATCTCACTCTATGATGGTCGTAGTCGCCTGTAAAACCCCATTTATAGAGCATTTTTTTAAAATAGTGGGTTACCAGAGCTTCTCGAATATTTTAAGGCCACGAGGCTTCCCTTTAGCTCGAACAACCACCGGGTTATCTAGAGGGGACTGAGAGGAGCACCAAGCCTTAATTTTAGTCATATTTCACCATCGTGGAGGTCAAGGTGAGCCCCATAAACATTGCTTCATTTTCAGCCGACGGAGCGTTGTTACTATTCCATTGGACCCCCTACTGATACAAGGCATGTCAGTGGTTGAGAGGGGTAGGGTTCGAAAGGTGACTCTCGCCTAGTTCTTAGGACACCTAGAGCACTAAGCTTGGTGGTCGGAAGTGAAAATGGGAATATCTGGTTTGAAGGTCCTAGAAACTAGAGATAAATTTTGTTTTTAGAGAGAATTTCGATGATCTTCCTGTGAGGGGAGGGACAACACTTATACAAGGATGTAGGGGACTGAGTTGTTTAGTCGGCCATATGCATAGCTGAGTTGATGGGACTCCCTAGACCATTTTTTTCATTGAATTTTCTTGTTGTAAAAGTCGAATGATCTACCCTAACCCCTAGGTTATTTCTAGGTTTTATCAGGATCTGGGTCGGGGTAGTCGAACGAAGAAGGCAGTATGCACGCGCACTCGCACACATCTGTGCATCATGTGCCACGCGGTTGTGGTGAGTGCATGCGCCCAGTGTGGCATGCCAACCGGTTCGTAATGTAGTGAACCTTTTTCCAATGAATTTATTGGTCGGTTCGACTAGTTCTAGGCCCAAACTAAATTTCTAAAAATTCTTCATTAAATTTCCTATCATTTGAGCTCAATATTGGCCATCTTTGAATTTAATTTGCCCCTTCTAAAATTAGGTGGTTTTACTACATTAAGCTAGTTTGATTGAATTTGGCCTCCCTTTGGCTGGTTCACCATCGATCTTACCATTTCTTGGCCCAATTAGTTTTCTAAAAATACTACATCCCATTCTAAGTTAATTGAGATCAAGAATTGTTATTTTTGTATTTTTTAACCCATCCAAAAAACTAGGGGCCTTTTTCTTAATTCCCATAGGTATACTTTTTTATCCGATTTCTGTTTGGGCTACTCCTAATCCTTTAACCATGATCGGGGAAACTTTCCTTGAGATTTTTTGGGTGAACTTCCCACTTCCAAATTTGAGGTTTTTGTATGGATTCTCCATCTGGTTTGATTTACATATTGGTTCATCAGTATCCATCTCGACTTTCCTAATCCATTCAAGTTTAGGTCCCGATTCGTATTTTTCGGTGTTACAACTTCTCCCCTCCTTTTTAGAAGTTTTATCCTCAAAAGTTGGTTGTTTTTTAAGGAGAATTTTTATCTCTTATCCCACTTAGACTTCCCATTACTTTCTTACACTAACATCCTTCCAGTCTGACCTTCTTACTAGACTTGGCCTTGTCATTTATCTTAGGGTTGGGGTGACCTTTTTTCCACTACGTCCATTGGGAATATCTTGTCATTCCCTATAAAACATTTTGTAAAGTCATTATCCTCATGGTTCTTATCAATTATCTTAAATTGCATATCACACCTCCAAGTTACTCGTATACTATCTCATTTATAACATCTCAATCTCCCTTGGATATCCTTGGTTAACACCAATACTCATGGAATTTTGCATAAACTTGCAAGATACCTACCTAAGTACCATTTTGTACTTAGTCATTATGGGTCCTTCTACAGTGTTGTCTCACTAGTATCCCTACTTACCACTTCTTAATATCGAGACTAACCTTATTTTTCTTAATGATCCTCCCACTTGGGTGGAGCTTTTCAATCCACTTATTCCTTGTTGTTGTAACTTTTTACCTAAGGGAAATTTAAAATTTTACAGTCTATTGCTAGCACCTCTCTCCTTATCAGGCCACATCCATCATGTGGGTTTCCATATTATTTCATTATTCAATGACTCATGTACCTTAACTTGGGGAGTACTTAGAGAATTTTCATTCGAGTTGTGCCACTTGAGGCATCAATTTCTTTTTTTACCCTTCTTTCGAGGATTTAAGGAATCACCCTCCCTTCTTGTACACTGAATTTTGTTTGAGATTTCCTTAGTAGGATGATAAATTTCTAGAAAGATACCTTTAGTCCGTTTATAAAAATATGAATCATGGAACTTCCTGGTTACCATAATCCCATCTAGTTCCTTCTAGATTTTTGGAGTGCCTTACTACTATTTTTACTCATACGTCCCTTGGCATATACCTCATTTTCGTGACTTGGTTATCTATCATACATGGGTGTTATTTCCTCTCACTTTGCTACCAATTAAGCATATCTCATGTCCTAGTGTGTTATATTGAGAGTTGTCCAAGGTCTTAATCCAAAGTAACATTCCGTAATGATCTTTGAGTCATCCAATTTAGGCACTTGCCCTAGCAGTTTCACTTATATTTTTACATATATGTCACGCCCCGACCCGGTTTAGTTGGATCCCCATGAACAACCTGCCACTCTCCCGGTTTATTAACGGGTTTCCCCTTATTATAGACCGTAAAGAGTAAAGTGTCCTTTAAACCTGCACCTTTTCCAATAGTAGCATAAATCAAAACTGCACAATATTTTAACTTCATCATACCTATCTCACAGGCGTCTTAGTTGATGGTCTTTAAGGGTAGGCTTTCCAGCGTTTCCTGAAAGGGATATAAGGGAGGGGGCGAGTACAACAACTCAGTGAATGGGTTTTCAAAACTTTTATCTTTTAGGAAAAGAATTGTATTGGAGTTTGCAAGACTCCTTTCTTTAAAAAATCCTATCATTTCAAATCTCAGTTTTTACCACCATTTCTTATTAACCACGGCGTGTCATCACCCAACACACATCCTTCATCATGAAGGTTAAACACACATTCGCATGTCAGCACGTCCACTGAACGCACTTGTGCTTCAAAGCGACTTTACCAGCCACCCAGATTGAAGTACGTCCACTTCTACCCTGAAAATGAGTGGTTATTTGCGACCTCTAACCTTCAATCCTAAAATAAATTCTTTGTGTCCGTATGAGGATAGAGACCTCATCCCATCCCCACACCAGTCTCATGCGCATGGTGCTACTCCAAATTTTGCACAGTCACCTGGTACGACGAACTGCCCTTATACCCACCAGGTTGTCCAGTGCCCTTGGGACGCATTACTACCCCTCTTGGGCATCTTGATGGTCCCGTAATCACAATGAATGCACAATCAAAATTTTCTCATCATGCCATGTAATATGTGGTGCCACTAATAGCTCCAACTCTCAACTCAACCCACTGTTGTTTGTCTTGACTGGTCCGTCGACCTGTCATGTCGCACTATCACTAGTTGACTGAGTATGTCGGTCCTATCTTGGTACCATGGCCAAACAATTCCTTTATTTAAAGTTTTATGGCATATAACTCATGTTTGTCTATGAGCTCCTGCTCGTGCCAACTGGCCTTGGGCCCACTGTATGAGATTTTCAAAATCGGGCATATTAGCCTCCAAGTTCCAAAATCGAGGCCCCCGACCTATAAGAGCTATTTGAGCTCCCGTCAAGAATGTCTCCCAAATCGTTTAAGCATTGGCACACAGTCAGGGGAGAGCACTTCCAACAAAAATATATTTTTCACTGTCCATCATACCAATCGGGTATAAGGACATCTCCTTTCATAATTGATGAATGGGTTTTCAACATCCTTCAAGTAAGTTTCATCATACCAACCGGGTATGATCTACTTACATTCGGTAAGTAGTTTTTCCGTATGATTTTCACATCACTCCTCTAAGTTGTGACGTTTAAAATACTACTTAGTAATGGGTTTTCATTTCGATATACTCATCATCCCCAACTGAGTATGATATAAAATTCCCACTCACAACCAGTAAGTGGTTTTTAACTTTAAATTGTGCTCATCATCCCAACTAGATATGACGTTAGTAAACCCGCTCACCCGTTAATGCAGTGAATTCCACTAGACTGGTTCTTTTTATGCACACGAGCTTGTCATTGTTGGCTTTCCCGTTACTTCATGTTCCTACGTGATATGAACATCTCTGTTCATTATCCTTTGGCCTAATAGCCTTCATTCATTCCAAATGAATGAGAAAACTACACTTTTATTTATTTGCAATTAGGTCCCTAAAGTTATTTCTCTTTAACTTTAGGTCCCTAATGCCGATTTTTCCTCAAATTGAGTCCCGAAACTTTTAAAATTTATCATAGGACCTCAATTTATTCCATTTCACAAAAAAGGGGTTTAATTTCTGAAATTTCCAATTTGGTCCTCTAACTTTTCCAAAATTACCATTTTGCCCTACCTTTACAAAAATGGTAAAGTTTACCCCAAAATTCTAAAATTCCTCAATTGGCCCTCTAATAGTCTTATCATGCCCAATTGACCCACAATTTTAGAAAATTTCATTTTGGCCCCTTGAATTTTTCGAAAATCCCCAATTTCCCCCAATTTCAACTCTTTAACACAACCAAATTTGATTTCATCAAATTGACCAATCAAACACCTCTGATTGTTGAAATTGAGTTTCTCCATGTTCATACGATTCCATAGAACTTTGAATTTCAAGTTTTAATGTCGGAACGAGCTCAAACGGAGCTTTGCCGAAAAATAGACTCTAGAGAGAGAAATCTTCGAATGCTCATCGGTGAGGGCATGACGGTCCGAGCTTTTGATCTGGACAGATAGCTTTCGTCTTGAGGTTCATCCTAGAATCAATAATCACATCAATTGATGACAAATTGAATTAGAATTTCATGTTCAAAATTCTGTCAGTTCTCTCTTAAGCACCGGCCGTAAATTGTAGAGTGGAGCTGAATTGGCTTACCTTTCAGTCCTAATTCAGCCGTGGTAGGGCTAAGAAAGTGTTAGGAGGGCTTAGTTTGGCCTGAGTAGGGCTCAAAATGGCTGATTTCAACTCAGCCAAAACAAGGCAGCTTCGGTCCGCCGGAGCTGCTTCACTGTTCCATCACGTCGGCATTTCTCTAGCGACCCTCAGAGCAAACGAAGACTATCGGCATGTAGCTGACTTCTCCTCAGTTCTAAAGAACCCAAACTCTCCTTCTTTGGCTCAGAAAAGACCCGCTATCAGAGCTCTAGTTCAAGCTTCACCAGAAAACTAAGCAACTGAGAGAGAGTGAGCTTTTCAGGTGTGGAGAGCATGAATGGGGAGGGGGTCTTTATATAGGAAGCTCGGACTGCTTCGATTTTCCAGTGAGTGAAAAGTGCTGTTATCTGGAGGAAGAAGATGACACTGTTTTGAACCGGACCGAACCGGTTTGAACCATGTTTGAAGTTTAAACCGATCGGTTCACCCCTCATTCGATCGAGTTTTTCACATCTAAAAATTTATAAATTCATCTAAATTCATTTTCTATCTAATGGTGGCCTCAAATATCAATTTTGAATAATTTAAGCCACCTAGAAAAATGAATTTAGGATCCGATTCAACAGTGGTTCAAACAGGTCCAAAGCGGTTCGACTCTAGTTCACCTGAACTAGTTTGGTTTTTATCTCCAATTCCTTCACAAGTCCATTTCCATGATTTTAGTGACTCCTTAGGACACCTAGGGTCCATAAATTTCCCAGTTTACCATCTCTTTATCAGTTCAAGTTCATAAACCAACTAGGTTCTTAAACTGGTTTAATCTAGTTCTAATCCGGTTCACTCAAACTAGTCTGGTTTTTCTCTCCCACTTTGTTCTAAGGTTCCTTCCCAAGGTTTATAAATCTCTTTGGGCCATAAGGGATCCATAAATTTTCTTGTTTGCCCCTTTCTCATTCGGTTCCGATTCATGAACCGACTCGGTTTATGAACTGATTCAATTCAATTGGATCCAGTTCATCTAAACCGGTCTGGTTTTTACCTTCCAAATTGTCCTAAGGTTCTTTTCTATGGTATTATGAACTCTTTGGATCACCCGGGAGTTGTAAATTTCCAAAGTGGACATTCATAATTGATTGAGTATGTGAACCAGTTCGGTTTTCTTAATCGATTTGATCGGTTCTTTTCCCGGTTTTCCTTAACTCAAAAGGGCGGGGTTTACAACTCTCCCCTTCTTTTAGGAGTTTTGTCCCCAAAACTTAATTAGCAACCTTGCATGAGGAATCATTTCCTTTGATATCTATTTGGTGTTTGCTTAACATGCAAACTCTTCTCTTGTTCATACATCAAGCCCTTTTTACATCCTTCACCTAAGGAATTTATTTTCCTTTATATCATTTACTCCCTTCATGGAGTTTATCATAACTAGATATACCTTACTTAAGGGTATATCCTTAGATTCACATTTCTCTTTGCTTAGAGCAACATTTTCCCCTTTGAAGTCTCATACTCAAAATTGGGAGTTCCAAGATACCAAACCATTCTTGTGTCTAGTTAACCTCTTGGTCATTGCAACCCTTAGCTTGACGTCCTTTAGAGCGTTACGTACATGTTTTCACGGATTTCCTTGTCATCACCTTTTCGTCCTCCTTTATATGTTGCTCATTACAATTCAGTCCAAATTTTAGGTTTGACATTGTCATTTTTATTAACTGACTCTTCCTTATTTTGAGTCATGTTTTCCTCGAGATTGTTGGTTTACCTGCCCTTTACATCATGACATTTTCTAGATCTTGTCTCTATGTCCATTAGATTTCCAGAACACCTCCTTTAGGATTAGTCCCAACTTTCCAACCTCTCAGGGATTGTATAACTTTATCCTTCTTTTCTTTTGGTAGTATTCATCGACTACCTTTGCTGTTGTCCACATCAACTTACAAAATTCTGTCATTTCTCCTTACCCACTCGTCCTTTTTCAACTTCCTTATTGAGTCTTTCCGATTCCAATTATTTTATTTCTAGATGTTTTACTAACATGCTGGGATTTATCCTTTCTTAGGTCCATCATCATTCCCAATGACATCCTTTACTCAAGGATTTTCCTTTGGCTTTAATCCACTCTTACTTGTTTGTAATCATTTCATAGTTCATTATTCCCGTTTGACCCTTTTTCAGTCTATTGCTTGTTTGGGAAGTTCTCTTTTTACGATGTCATTCTCCAATATGTTCCTCAAGGTAGAGACTTTTGTTCTAGAAGCTACATGCTCAACCTTCATACCATTCTTTGAAGGTTTCTTCCTCCGTTTTCCTTACTTTTCCTTCTATACTCTGGCATTTGCCCGCTTAGAATCCTTCCCCATCTTAAAATTCCCTTTTGTCCCTTATTCTTTATTTGAGGAACTTATAAATCTTATTTCATATACTTCATACTATGCTCTGCTATCCACTCTTTTGGCTTCATTATACGTGTGTGGATTACGACCTATCTTACCAACTGCGGTTATTCCTTCTTAGCCACAACTTATTTGGGGGACTTACTTTCCCAACATTTCTCAAACATTATTTCCTTTATTACCATAGTATGGGTTGGCCACTCATTCATACTTGTCACAACATCTTTTGATGCTGACCCGTTAAATTATTTCCGTTTAAGGAGGGTTCACATTCTCCTTGTTTCAAAATCTTTTGTTTGTCCTTCGTGAAACTCACTTAACTGTCTCAAGACTTTAAATTATAAATTTGGTTTTGGCCATCAATTTCTTTAAGGATTTTCCTTCGTTCTTCTTTTCATAGTGTATTTCTTTATGGAGCATTCAAATCTTTCTTGTTCCAAGATTTCTTGACAATTATGGGAGAGGCTTACCTATTCCTTTCTTGGTTTGAGCTTAGTCATTAATTTGGTCTTTGGTCCTTTTAAGGATTTCTTTCATCCTTCTTTTCCTGAGTATTTGGCCTTTTTGCCCCTCTCTTCTTTGTTCAAACTCAAATTATGGTTTTTCCCGTGTATTAGTTCGTTAACTACCTCACCTCCACCATTCCTTTGGTCTAAATTTCTTAAGGCAATTGTTTCTCGAGTACTCCTGTCCTTAACATCCATCTCATTGACCTTTTTAGGGTGTAGTCCTTTCTTCCTCCTAGTCTTCCTTGGGCTGTCATTTATTTTCTTTGACTATTTTGTTGTCATGGTTTGCTTACTTCTGCTATGTTCCTCCGAATCTCCAATTTGACTTCTCTACTTTTTCCAAAGGAAGTCGTACTTGAAATCCCAAGACATCCCATTTGTCGTCAAATGCTCGACTTATCTTCTCTTGTGGATGCACTCCCTCCTTTTCTCCTAAATTTTTGGAAATTTCTTCTTTAAGGAAGAGTTCTCTTCGACTACTTTTTATTCTATTTATGGTTTTATTAAGGTCCTACCTTCAGCCGTTTTTTTCCTTCCTGCCATGTTGTTGTGATCTCGAAAAGTTTCCTCCTATCTATAGTTGAAATTTCAAGTAGGAGTTGTGTTCCTTGAGGTTGTATCCTTTCGGATTTCCTATAGTTGTGAGGTGTTTATTCTTGGAAAGTATTGTTTTAAATTCTAGTGGTGTGGGACAGTCCTTCATTTCATGTCCTATTTCCTTTGTACTTTATAATAGGTTGTTCCTAGTTTAGTTACCCCAAAATTCTCCTACACTCCTTACCATGACGGCTTTCCTGTCATGCCTTCTTTGCATAATAATCTCCTTACTTTATCCTTGTGTTTGGTTATCTTGAGAGTTTCTTTAGGAGTCTTCTTTGTCAATTGATCACTCAAAGAGTCCTCCTAAATTTCTCGATTCCTTAATTCAATTTCCTTAACTTGGATGGGATTCTCCTTAGTTTCTATGGTAGTATAGACTAATTTGGTCGCTTTCTTTGTGGCCATCTTCCTTGAAGATCACATCATTTGAGGGATAAGGTTTTTAGGAATTTGGAGTACTTCATTAATAGAGTAGTACAATATGTTGGGTGTTTTGGCCCTATTACAGAAAATGGTCACCAAATAACTAGGGAGCTATGAGATTCTTGATAAGCATCCTCCTATGTAATGTTATATGCCCCCTTTATGGCTTAATGCTTGGCTTCCTTTATACTTAGAGTAGTGACCTCAATAGGTCCTAACAACCTTCTCCGAGATACTTCTTCATTTAGTCTTTTGAGATTCCTGCCATGCTTCAGCCATTTGGGAAGCTTCTAGGGTTGTCTTCCTATGAAGATAGGGTGTTGAGTAGAGCCATTCCTAGTTTTCTTGGTTCCTCTCCTAGGAGCCATCTGAAAATTTTAGGATAAATCCTATTAGTTACTATATTTTCTAGTCTTGATTATGTATTTGATGAAATAGGCTCTGATACCACTCAAGTTGTCACGCCCGTCACTCTCCTAGTTTATTAAAGGGTTTCCCCTTATTATAGATCGTAAATAGTAAAGCGTCCTTTAAACCTGCACCTTTTCCTGGAATAACATAAATAAAAACTATACAATATTTTAACTTCAATATACCTGTCTCATAGGCGTCTTAGTTGATGGTCTTTAAGAGTAGGCTTTCCAGAATTTCCTAAAAGGGATATAAGGTAGGAGGTGAGTACAACGACTCAGTGAATGGGTTTTCACAACTTATTACTTTTAGGAAAAGAATTGTATTATAGTGTGCCAGACTCCTTTCTTTTTAAAATCCTTTTATTTCAAATCTCAGTTTTTACCACCATTTCTTATTAACCACGGGGTGTCATCACCCAACACACATCCTCCATCATGAAGGTCAAACACACATTTGCAGGTCAGCACATCCACTGAACCCACTTGTGGCTTTGGAGCGACTTTACCAGCCACCCAGATAGAAGTACGTCCACTTCTATCTTGAGAATGAGAGGATATTTGCGACATCCAACCCTCAATCCTGAAATCAATTCTTTGTGTCCGTATGAGGACAGAGACCTCATCTCATCCCCACCCCAGTCTCATGCACTTGGTGCTACTCCAAATTTCGCATGGTCACCAGGTACAACGAACTGCCCTTATACCCACCAGGTCATCCAGTGCCCTTGGGACGCATTACTACCCCTCTTGGGCGTCTTGATGGTCTCGTAATCACAGTGCATGCATAATAAAAAATTTCTCATCAGGCCATGTAATCTGTGGTGCCACTTGTCCAACAGCCCCAAGTCTCAACTCAACCTGTAGTTGTTTGTCTTGACTGGTCCGTCGACCTGTCATGTCGCACTACCGCTAGTTGACTGAGTATATCGGTCCTATCTTTGTACCATGGCCAAACAATTCTTTATTCAAAGTTTTATGGCATATAACTCATATTTGTTTATGAGCTCCTACTCATGCCAACTGGCCTTGGGCCCACTATACGAGATTTTCAAAATTGGGCATATTAGGCCCCAAGTTCCAAAATCGAGGAACCCTGCCTATAAGAGCTATTTGAGCTACTTTCAAGGTCTCACAAATCGTTTAAGCATTGACACACAGTCAGGGGAGAGCACTTCTAACAATAATTGAGTACCGAAACTTTTAAAATTTATCATAGGACCTCAATTTATTCTATTTCACAAAAAGGGGTTTAATTTTCCAAATTTCCAATTTGGTCCCCCAACTTTTCCAAAATAACCATTTTGCCCTTCCTTTACAAAAATTGTAAATTTTACCCCAAAAATTCTGAAACTCCTTAATTGGCCCTTTAATATTCTTATCATGCCCAATTGACCCTCAATTTTAGAAAATTTCATTTTGGTCCCTCGAATTTTTTGAAAATTCCCAATTTCCCCAAATGCTCCCCCAATTTCAACTCTTTAACATAGTCGAATTTGATTTTATCAAATTAACCGATCAAACACCTCTGATTGTTGAAATTGAGTTTCTCCATGTTCATACAATTCCATAGAACTTTGAATCACGAGTTTTAACGCCGGAACGAGCTCAAACGGAGATCCGCAGAAAAGCAAACTATAGGGAGAAAGCTTCGATTGCTCACCCATGAGGGCACGATGGTCCGAGCTTTCGATCTGGGTAGATAGCTCTCATCTTGAGGTTCATCCTAGAATTAAGAATCGCATCAATTGATGCCGAATTGAGTTAGAATTTCATCATCGAAATTCTGTCGGTTCTCTCTCTAGCACCAGCCAGAAATTGCAAAGAGGAGCTGAATTGGCTTACCTTTCAGTCCTAATTCGGCTGTGGGAGGGCTGAGGAAGTGTTGGGAGGGCTTGGTTTGGCCTGAGGAGGGCTCAAAATGGCCGATTTCAACTCGGACAAAACAGGGCAGCTTCGGTTCGCCAGAGTATTTTAAAACAGACATACATGTCTTCTTATTATTCCTAATTAGGAGGGTCTCTAAGAATGGTCTTTCCTCTGTTACCTAAAAGGGGTAAGAGGGAGGGGTGAGTTCTACAACTCAATGAGAGGGTGTTGGGAGTGAGTTTCAAGAAAATAGCTTTATTCAAAATGTGCCAAGATTATCATTTCCTTTAAGAAGTATCTTTTCTCAAATTCTAGTTTTCAAAACCTTTTTCCATTACCATTAGGTGTGTTTAGCTCTTTTAGCTCATCCCCTTACCTCGGGAGGTGTTTAGCAACTAAACACATGCCCTTCATCAAAAAGGGTAACACACATTCGCAAGTGCAGCTCGTTCACTGCACCCACTTGTGGATCAGAGTGTCTTTACCGTTCACCAAGATAGAAGCTCGTCCACTTCTACCCTGGGTCTGAGTGGATGTTCTCGATATCCGACCCTCATAACCAAATGCCACTCCATGTCCATATAAGGACAGAGACCTCAGACCAACCCCACCCCGGTGTCATGCACAAGAAGCTACTCTAAGCTTCCTAACTGACTGGCATGACGAACTGCCATATCTCCACCATGTCGTCCAGTAGTCCTTAGGACCCATCACTACCCTTCTTGGGTGTCTTGATGGTCATGTACCACAAGTGCATGCACAAACAATAGTTTTCACATATAGCCATTATCTTTCGTGCCAATGGTCCAACGGCCCCGACCCTCAACCTAACTTGCAGCTGTTTGTATAGGTCGGTCCTTCGACCTAACCTTGATGCACTGCCGCCAGTCCATCAAGTATTATCGGCCCTAACTCGATACCATAATGAAATCACACAACAATTTTATTAGAAATTATCATGGCTTTCCTTTACTCAAGTTTGTTTACAAACTCTTGCTCGTGCCCACTAGCTTGGGCCCACAACATGTGATTTTTCAAAACCAGGCATTTAGCCCCATGAGTTAAAAAATCGAGGCCTCTGGCCAATCTGAGCTATTCTAGCTCCCATCAAGAAGGTCTCACAAATATTTTAAGTATTAGCACATAGTCAGGGGAGAACACTTTTGAGAAAAAGTATATTTTCAACTTCATCACGCCAACCGGTGTGATGATATCTCCGCTTACAACCAGTAAGCGAGTTTTTCCTTTCCTCAAGGGATTTCATCATACCAACCGTGTCATGCCCCAACCCGATTTGGTTGGATCCATGTGATCAACCCACCACTCTCCCGGCTTACTAAGGGTTGCCCCTTGTTTATAAACCGTGAAGAGTAAGGCGTCCTTTAAAACTGTACCTTTCCTAAAATAACATAAATCAAAACTGCATAAATTTTAAATTGATTATACATGTCTCATAGGCGTATTAGTTAATGGTCCTTGGGATTTGCTTTACAGGATTTCCTGAAATGGATATAAAGGAGGGGATGAGTACAACGACTCAGTGAATGGGTTTTCAAAATTTACGTTTTAGGAAAAATGTTTGATTTAGAGTGTGCTGGACTCCTTATTTTCTTTTTAAAACCTTTCATTTCAAATTTCTGTTTTTACCACCATTTCTTATTAATCACGGTGTGTCATCACCCAACACACATCCTTCATCATGAAGGTCAAACACATAATCATAGGCGAGTACATCTACTAAACCCACTTGTGGCATCGGGGTGACTTTATTGGCCACCTAGATAGAAGCACGTCCACTTCAGCTTGACCAGAATAGGGCAGCTTCAGTATGCAGGAGCTGCTTCACTGTTCTATCATGTCGACGTTTCGCTGGTGACTCTCGAAGCAAAAGGAGACTACAGGCATATAGCTGACTTCTCCCTAGTTCTAAAGAATCCAACCTCACCTTGTTTGACCTAGAAAAATGCCCAAGTCGGAGCTCTTGTTCAAGCTTCACCAGAAACTGGAGTAGTTGAGAGAGAATGGAGTTTTTAGGTGTGGAGAGGATGAATGAGGAGGGGCTCTTTATATAGGAAGCTCAGGGACTTCCTGGCTATCCGATTGGCACCTTAATGGTGGTCATTCATTGCCTGAAATTCCCTGGCCGGAGACTTTTCAGCTTCACCAGCATCTGCTTGATTTTCCGGCGAGTGAACAGTGCTGTCATCTGTAGGAAGAAGACCACACTGTTTCGAATCAGGTTCAAAGCTTAAACCGGCCGGTTCACCCCCAATTCAACCGAATTTTTCAAATCTAAAAATTTATAAATTCATGTAAATTCATTTTTTTTATCTAATAATGGCCTCAAATCTCAAATTTGAATTTTTTAAGCCACCTAGAAAAATGTATTTAGAATCTGGTTCAATAGTGGTTCAAACGGGTCCAAACCTGTTCAATTTTGTTCAGATCTGGTTCACTTGAACAGGTATGGTTTTCAACTCCAATTCATTCTTAAGTCCATTTCCATGACTTTTGCAACTCTTTGGGTCACTCGGGATCCATAAATTTCTCAATTTGCCCTTTCTCTATTGGTTCCAATTTATAGACCGACTCAATTTTCAATTTGAAATTGACCAGTTCTTTCCCCAGTTTTTTTATTATCAAAGGTTGGGGTTTACAAATCGGGTATGATTACCTCTACTTACAATCGGTAAGTAGGTTTTTTTGCTTAAATTGCTCATCACCCTAACCGGGTATGATGTTAAAAGTCACACTCACCCGATGATCGTGATGTATTCATCTCTACTCAGTTTCTGATTCCACACTAGCATTTCTTGCACAATTTGGGCATCTTTATTAATTATGGTTAGGAATAACGACCATCATTTTCTCACTTATGAGGGACTAGGCTCAAAAGTGTTAATTAATTGTACTTAGTTTCCTAAAGTTCACTTTCCTTAACTTTAGGTCCCTAATGCCAGCTTTTCCCCGAAATTGAGTCCCAAGGCTTCCTAAATTCCCTTTAAGTCCTCAATTTACTCAAAATTGTATAAGGGGCTCAAGGTTTCCAAATTTCCAATTTGCTCCCCAAGTTTTTGAAAAAGTACAATTTTGCCCCTACTTTCCAAAAATGGCAATTTGACCCCAAATTTTTCAAAAATCGACCAATCGGTAGATCAACATCTTTATCATGTCCAATTGGCCTTAAATTTTGAGAAATTGCAAAGTGGTCCCTCAATTTTTTGAATTTCCCAACTTTTCCCAAAATTTTCCCCCAATTTCTTTCTTTCAAACTTATCAAATTTAATTTCTTAAAATTGGCCATTCAATCGGGGTTAATTGCTCAAATTGAAGGTATGGATCAATTCCTACACTTCCATTCGATTCAATTGAGCTTGAAACCTTAGCATTTGGGCCCGAATTGAGCTAAAAAGGAGTTTCATAGGAATATTGCTCGTATAGAGAGAAAGCTTCAAAAGCTTACAGTTAGAGGTGCGGTAGTCCAAGCTCTCGATCGTGGAAGGTGGCTCTTGTCCTGAGGTTCATTCTAAGATCAAGAATCGCTACAATTTAAGGCAAATTGAAGGTGAATTCTAGGTTCATTCCACATTTTCTCTCTCTAACCCCAATCTAAAATGACTAAGGAGGGACAAATTGGCTTACCTTTCAGCTATGTTAAGGTCGTGTGAGGGCTGTGAGGGTGTTGGGGAGGCTTGGTTTGGCCGAAAGAGGGCTGAATTTGGCCAAATTCAGCTCGGCCAAAACAAGGCAGCTTCGGTCTGTCGGAACTGCTTCACTGTTTGATTCCACTGGCACTTCTCTGGTAGTCCTCGGGTCGAAAGGAAGATGCTATTAGGTGGTTGACTTCCCCCATAATCTATAGGACCTGACCTTGCCTTCTGAGGCTGAGGAAAATGCCTATATCAGAGCTCTGGTTCGATTTTCACCGAAAAATAGAGCAATTGAGAGAGAATGGAGAAGACCTCTCTATATATGGAGCTTGGGGACCCTCTGCCTGACTACTTTCCATTTTGGTTGAGCTTATCCTTACCCTGAAATGGCCTGATTGGAGCTGTCATTCTTTTTCCATCATTATCCGTTCTCTACATTAATGAACAATGCTATCATCCAGAGGAAGAAGATGACAATGTTCCAAACCGGACCAGACCGGTTCAGGCCCGATTCGACTAGTTTTCTCAAAAGTAAATATTTCTAAATTCATTCTCTATCTAATGGTGGCTTCAATTCCCTAATTTGATCATTTTAAGCGTCCAAGAAAAATGAATTAAGAAATCGGTTCAAGTATGGTTTAAACCGATTTAGGTCCGGTTCACCCTGAACTGATCTGGTGTTTCTCTTCCCAATTATCTCAAGGTTCTTTTCCATGCTTTTTATGACTCTTTTAGTCACTTGGGATTTATCAATTTTCCCATTTTGCCCTTTCTTTATTAGTTAAGGTTCGTGAACCGCCTCAGTTTTCTCTTTTGAAATGACCGGTTCTTTTCCTAGTTTTCTTATCTATAAAGGGATGGAGTTTATAAGTCTCCCCTCCTTTTAGGGGTTTTGTCCCCAAAACAATTTACATCTCGAATAAATGAGGGTACCCATCCCTCATAATACTCTCAGTTTCCCATGTCTCCTCTTACACTAGTCTGTTTTGCCAAAGAACCATGACAATGGGAATCCTCTTGTTCGTTAAGTTTTTCTCTCTCCAGTCGATGATTTGGACCGGCTCTGCCTAATAGGTCAGGTTCTCTTCTAGTTCAGGTGGAGGTCAATCCAGCACATGATTAGGATTAGGCTGATACTTTTGGAGTACCGAGATATGGAATACATAATGTAATCTTTGTATGTCTTGAGGTAGTTCTAATTTATATGCCACCGGACCTATCCTTTGGACTATGGTGTATGGACAAATGAACCTTGGTTTCAACTTCCCCTGTTGTTGAAACTGAGGTATTCCCCTCCATGAGGATACCTTTAGAAACACTTAGTCTCCCACACCAAATTCCAGATCTCTTCTTCAATGGTCCACATAGCTCTTTTCCTTATCTTGAGTGGCCTTAAGTCGACTCCTTATGATCTTAATCTTTTATGTAGAATACTCGATTAGTTCGACCCTTTCCAGCTTCCTTTATTCTACCTCTTCCCAAAATAAGGGGGTACAGAATGGTCGTACATAAAGGGCCTCATAAGGAGACATTTGAATACTAGCTTGATAACTGTTATTATAAGGAAACTCCATCAGGCACAAGTATTCCTACTAACCCTTATTCATGGTGAGTATGCATGCTTGTAGCATGTCCTCCAAGGTTTGGATCATTCGCTCAGACTATCCATCGGTATGAGTATGAAATGTCGTACTCATGTGGAGTTTGGTTCCCAAGGCACTTTGCAAACTAGGTCAAAACCTTGAGGTAAATCTAGGGTCTCTATCCGACACTATGCTTACCGGAATGCCATGGAGTCTCACAATCTCCTTTATGTATAAGAAGGACAGTTGCTCCACCGAATCAATCACACTTATAGGTAAGAAATGGGCGTACTTGGTCAATTTATCTGCAATGACCCAAATTGTGTCTCGTCCCTTTCTAGTCACAGGTAGTCCCGTGAGAAAGTCCATAGTGACGTGTTCTCATTTCCATTTGGGGATTGGTAAGGGTTGTTGCAGTCCTAAAGATCTCTAGTGCTTAGCTTTAATCTGTTGACAGGACAAGCATTAGGCTACATATTCTACAATATCCCTCTTCATCCCATTCCACCAATAACCTTGTTTGAGGGTGTGATACATCTTGATACTACCCAGATGCATCGTATAGACAGAGTCATGTGCCTCTTCCAAGATTAATCTCTTTAGTTCCTTATCTTGAGGCACACACACTCTACTCTTATAGGTTAGCACTCCATCACTTCGAAGGTTGTAGTCTGGGTTCGTCCCTTCGTTGATCGGGTCCAAATAGAGCTGGAATTCCTTATCCCCTTTTTGTTGGACCTTTATTTGCTCCATTAGGCTGGGTCTAACCACTACATCTGCCAATAGTCACTTTTCTCTCTTGTTCACTTTAAGGTCCACTTCCATTCTTCTCAGTTGCAGCAACAAGGGTAAGTAGCTTGTCATTAGATGCGTTGCCTTAGTTTGATACTTGCGACTTAGAGCGTCTACCACCACATTAGCCTTCTCGGGGTGATATTCTATCACAAGGTCATAATCCTTTACTAATTAAGCTCCTTCTGAGTCAACAAGTACTTAAGACTCTTGTGATCGGTATATATCTTACACTTAACCCCATATAGGTAGTCTCGCCAAATCTTGAGGGCAAACATTATTGTGGCTAACTCTTAGTCATGGGTATGGTAGTTCCTCTCATATACTTTTAGTTGTCATGAGGCGTAGGTGATAACCTTTCCTTGTTGCATTAATACACATCTGAGTGCCTGTCTGGATGCGTCACTATAGATGGTGTACTCCCTTACACTTGGGTCAGGCTAAGAGAGTACAGGTGCCATTGTTAAATGGGTCTTCAACTCCTAGAAGGATTTCTCACAGCTTTCATACCACTTACACTCCACTCCTTTTCTTATGAGGTAGGACAAAGGGACAGCTATGTTAGAGAAATCATGCACAAATTGTCTATAGTATCTGGCCAAGCCCAAGAAACTACCTATCTCATAGGGATTCTTGGGTGCATTCCAATTAGATATGGTCTCCACTTTTGCCAGATCTACCTTGACTCCATCTTTGGACACTATGTGCCCTAAGAACCCTACCTCCTGCAACCAAAACTCACACTTGGAGAATTTCGCATATAATCGATTATCTCATAGTATCTTTAAGGTGATAGTCAGATGTTCTTCATGCTCTAGCATAGTTCAGGAGTATATAAGTCCTCTATAAACACTATCACGAACTTGTCCATGTGTGGCTGGAACATTTGGTTCATGAAATCCCTGAACACCGTAGAGGCATTCGTTAGGCCAAAAGGCATCACCCTAAACTCATAATATCTGTATTAGGATCGAATGGCGGTCTTAGGGATATCTTCTTCTTGGATCTTGAGTTGGTAGTATCCTGACCGAATGTCTATCTTGGAGAAGTAGGTTGCTCCTTTTAGTTAGTCAAACAGATCATCGATTCTTGGAAGTGGATACTTATTCTTTATTTTGACTTGGTTCAACTTCTGATAGTTTATGCACACCCTCATACCCCCATCCTTTTTCTTTACAAATAGAACCGGTGCACCACATGGAGACTAAATAGGACGTATGAAACCCTTATCCAATAGCTCCTCTAGCTGCTCCTTTAATTCCTTTAACTCCGTTGGAGCCATGTGGTAAGGGGCATGGGATATGGGATGTGTTCTGGGCATTACCTCTATGGTAAATTCTAGTTGTCGGCTT
Organism: Trapa incisa; assembly: GCA_030064435.1. Lineage (NCBI taxonomy): Eukaryota > Viridiplantae > Streptophyta > Magnoliopsida > Myrtales > Lythraceae > Trapa > Trapa incisa. The sequence continues at coordinate 13,426,929 of CM057777.1, forward strand.
GGGGGTAATCCTGGTAATTCCTTCGGAAATACGTCTGGATAGTATTCAACTATTGGGATGCCTTTTGGTCCCTTTTCCTTTGACTTTCTGTTAATAATCATTGCATGAAAAGCTTTACAACCTTTTTGTATCATCTTTTGAGCCCTTATGTGGGACACTATTTGTACATCTCGCTTCCTCCTATCTCCTTGGAAACGCAGTCCGAGTGTTTCAAGAGTTTGGAAAGTTATTACCTTCTTCCCACAGTCCATCTTGGCTTGATGGGTACTTAACCAATCCATTCCTAATATTATTTCTAGCTCCCTTAGAGGTAATGGGATCAAATCCACCTCTATTTTAACTCCTTCAATCATGATCTCAAATCCCTTTAACTGTTTGTCCCTATCCAGTCCTTCTCCTAAGGGTGTGAGGATGTTGAAACTTTGTTCTAGGGAGGTAAGTTCTAGAGGAAGACCTAGGATTTAGATCTTCCTTGATGAAGGATCTCTCTACTCCCGAGTCAAAGAAGGCGTAGACTTTTCTTCCCTACATGTGTATGTACCTTGATTGAAGAAATGCATGTTTTAGAAGGAAAAAGTTCTTTATTGAATGAAAATCAAATTACAGGTTTTGTCTCAATATTAGTTAGGGAGGTATTGGGAAGTAGCTGCTATGGTACTAGGGTCTTTTCTAGCCACTTCCTAGGTGAGGTTGTATACCCTAATTTGTACCCTTGTCATGGCGTCTTGCCTAGGAGTCCTTGGGTTCCCTTGGGGTATCTAAGCATGTTATGTTGCTTATTCTCCCAAAGGGTAGGGCATTCCTTTGCAAATGCCCCACCTGCCCACATCTGAAACAGGATAAATAGGCTCCCTCATGGTATCTTTGCCATCTAGGACAGTGAGGGTTTCTTTGTGGTTAGGTGGGGGTCACTCTTCGTGCAGGTGGTGGCACGTCTTTCTTCTTTTGGAAACCCACCCTATTTCCCCATCTTGGACCATTTTGCTCTTTGCGTTCTCCATGACGGACTTGACCCTTATCCTCCTTCTGGTTAGCCTATTCCATCTGACAGCGTCGGGGTTGCACCAGATGCCCACATTTGTGGGTCATACTAATTACAACTATGAAATCTATGGGGCATCCTAGCACTTCCATCTGATCTCGTATGATCAGATTGAGACCATCCACAAATCGTTGGCATATATCTAAAGGTCCAGCTAGATCAGAGGCAAATGGTCTTAACTTATTAAACTTAGTTTCATACACTGAGATAGAGTTAAGCCCTTGTTGAAGTTGGAGAAAATCTTGCTTTTTCTCATTAATCAAATGTGGAGCTAGCTACTTCTCTGTGTACCTCTCCTCGAATTATTCCAAGGTGGGGGTGGTGGTATGCAGGCTCCTGACATTGTCCCACCACCTTTTCGCACTGGCTTCCAGGAAAACTTTTGCTAGGATTACCATATCCTTCAATAAAATCTTGACAATCCCCATAAATTTCTTAATGTTGGCCAGCCACTCCATAGCAGCTCTAGCATCCTTCTCTCCTATGAAGGGCTTACATCCTAGTTGACGGAGAGTTTTGAGGTATTTAGGGATGTCAACTGGAGGAGGGATATTAATAGGATGGGGATGAGATTGTACATCCTTAGGCTCATCTCGAGAGTTGGTATCCACCTCAGGAGCGAGGTTAGGTCATCCAAACATTTGGGTGAACTCCTCGTGCAATCTTTGATGTTCTTAACTTAGTCTAGGTGGAACTTTCTAGGCTTTTCGAGGAGTTTCTAAAGGGAGGGGTTGTTGGGCAGTGTTAGTAACTACCGCTCTTGTTCTCTTGGTTCCACTCTTTGGAGCCATCTGAAATTTTAAAATTTATTCCTCTTAGTTACTATGTTATATAGTCTTGATAATGCGTTTGAGGAAATAGGTTCTGATACCACTCAAGTTGTTACGCCCCGACCCGGTTTGTTCAAATCCCCGTGAGCAACTCGCCACTCCCTTTGGTCCATCAAGGGTTTCTCCCTTTCTAAACCACAAGGAGTAAGGTGTACTGAGTATTTTAAAACAAACATACATGTCTTCTTACTATTCCAAATTAGGAGGGTCTTTAAGAAGGGTCTTGGCTCAGTTACCTGAAAGGGGTAAAAGGGAGGGGGTGAGTACTACAACTCAGTGAGCGAGTGTTGGGAATGAGTTTCAAGAAAACGGCTTTAAAATGTGCCAAAATTATCATTTCCTTTAAGAAGGATCTTTCCATAAATTACGGTTTTCATAACCTTTTTCCATTACCATTAGGTGTGTTTAGCTCTTTTAGATCATCCCCTTGCCTCGAGAGGCATTTAGTAAATAAATACATGCCCTTCTTTAGGAAGGGTAACACACATTTGCAGGAGTAGCCCGTCTACTGCACCCACTTATGCATCGGAGCGTCTTTACCATCCACAAAGATAGAAGCCCATCCACTTCTACCCTAGGTCTAAGTGGATGTTCTTGACATCCGACCCTTAGGCCTAAATGCCACTCCGTGTCCGTATGAGGACAGAGACCTCATCCTGACCCCACACTAGTCTTATGCGCAAAAAGCTACTCTGAGCTTCTCGACAGACTAGCACAACGAACTTCACATATCTCCACCATGTCGTCCAGTAGCCCTTAGGACCCATCACTACCCCCTAGGGTGTCTTGATGGTCCTTGTACCATAAGTGCATGCATAAAAAATAGTTTTCACATAGGGCCTCTATATTTGGTGCCAATGGTCCAACAGCCTCAACCCTCAACTAGACATGCAGCTATTTGTCCAGGCCGGTCCATCGTCCTGGCCTTAACGCACTACTGTCAATCCATCGAGTACTGCCGGTCCTGCATCGATACCATGGCAAAATCACACAACCAATTTCATTATAAATTTTCATGGCTTTCTTTAATGAAGTTTGTTTACGAGCTCCTGCTCGTGCCCACTAGTCTTGGGCCCACTACACGTATTTTTCCAAAACCGAGCATTTAGCCCCCTTGAATTCAAAACCCGAGGCCTCTGGCCTATCTGAGCTGTTCTAGCTCCTGTCAAGAAGGTCTCCCAAATCTTCTAAGCATTGACACATAGTTAGGGGAGAACACTTCTGACAAAAAGTTTATTTTCAACTTCATCACACCAAATGGGTGTGATGATATCTTCGCTTCTAACCAGTAAGTGGGTTTCTCATTTCCTCAAGGAAGTTCATCATATCAACCGGGTATGATTGTCTCTACTTACAACTAGTAAGTGGGCTTTATCAATTTAAGATAGTACTCCTCATCCCAATCGGGTATGAAGTTAGATAATCCACTCACCCGATGACCATGACGTGTTCGTCGCTTGTCGGTTTTTGAGTCCACGATAGCTTTTCCTTGTGGGCGTTCCAATCTCTCACGTCCCTACATGATTTGGGCATCTTTATCAATTAAAGCTTGGCATGATAGCCATCGTTTTCTCACATATGAGCGACTAGGCTCAAAATTGTTGATTAATTGCACTTAGATCCCTAAAGTTCATTTCTTTAACTTTAGGTCCCTAATGTTAACTTTTCACCAAATTGGAGTCCCAAGGCTTCCAAAATTTCCTTTGAGTCCTCACTTTACTCAAAATTGTATAAAGGGTTCAAGTTTTCCAAATTTCCAATTTGATTCCCAATTTTTCGAAAATAATAATGTTGCCCCTACTTTCCAAAAATGGCAATTTGACTTTAAATATTCAAAAAATTGACCAATTTGTCCTCCAACATCAAGGAGTCTGTCACACTCCAATTCAAAAACTATTTTATTGAAATTTATTTTTTTAATATTACCCATTTAGTGTGTTGTAGAAACTCACCCACCATTTTTATCCCTTTTCAGGAAATAGAGAAATGACTAGGGATAGCATCAGGCCTTACCCTTTTGTCAGGTATGCTTAATTATCTTGAGCTTGCATTTTTATTGATATATGTTATTCCAAGGAACAAGGTTGAGATTTTTCCTGGCACCGATTGAATTAGAGAAGGGGAAAACCCCTCTTGAACCAAGAGAGCGACGGGTTGATCACTGGGATCTGACCAAACCAGGTCGGGGTGTAACAAATAACCCCTAAACCCATACCCTCTCCCACAAAAAAATCTTAAAAAATACCTAAAAAACTGTAAAAACACCTTAAACCCCTCCCTTCCCCCCCCCAAAAAAAAAAATCCTAAAATCACTAATAAAATCCTAAAAAATTACTATAAGAACTTAAACTAAGAAATTCACACTGCTCAGACCACCAATTGAGGCGTGGTTTGATCTAGTGAGGATCCCCAGGAGGAGAGCAATTCAGAGAAAGCAAGAGCTCTGGTCGCCGGATGCTCATCGGTAAGATGTCAAAGCTTTCTTTCTCTAGACTAAATTTTTCGGCAAAGCTCCGTTTGAGCTTATTTCTGAGCCAAATTGAGTGGCTCAAAGCTTAAAATGACAAGGGAGACATGGGGAAGACGATCCAGGTCACTAATTGAGACAATTAACCATGCTTTGGGATTAATTAAATAAAATTGTAATTCAAGGACCAAATTGCAATTTTTGAAAAATTGGGCAATTTGGAGATTTTTGGGAAATTGGGGGCTGAATTACAATTTAAGGAAAACCATGGCATTTTCATGAAATTAACTCCTAATGAAGACCTAATTAGGCAATTGGATGAAATGGAGGGCCAACTGACAATTTTTGAAAGTTCAAGGACCAATTGGTAATTTTTGAGAAGTTAAGAACCAATCAACGATTTTGGGAAAATTGAGTACCAATTGGAAATTTTGGAAATTTTAAGGACCATGAGGAATAATTGGAAGTAATAGTGACTTAATAGAGTTTAAATGACGATTAGGGACCTAAATGTAAGGTTATAAATGTTAAGGGACCTAAATGCAATTAGGCATAAGGTGAGGGCCTATGCACAAATACCTGAAAATATGGGGTCCCCTTACGTCAATTCTCTTGATAAGGGTACTCGAACCATGCTGGATTTGATTGTTCAAATACTGGTGCAAGAAAGCGCACCACGAGTCAAGATCTCACCGTGACGGCCACATCACTATTACTGGGTGAGTGAGGACCGCTATGACGTCAATTCCGGTTGGAATGATGGTTCAGCTTTTAAACCTATTTTCTTAGAATTAGCCTTCCCTAACTGGGTGACTGCTTAAAATATTTGGGAGCTAATTCTAGGCTTTGGCTCGAGAAGCTAGTGGGCCTAAGGCCGATGGATACGGGTGTGGACTCGTCTAGAACGGATGTATGATATATGATGCTAAAAGACCTTAATAATGGGAACCTTGTCAGATACCCATCGAGCCAAGCTGAGTTGTCAAGCTTGTTGGGTCGAACCGCTGTTCTGCCGAAGCCAAGTCGTCGAACCAGTTGGGCTAGTATGCATGGGCTGAAGCCAAGCCGATAGACCGTTGTGCTAGAGGGTCAAAAATAAATGTTATAATTTAAAAAGATTGTTGATAGTGCATGCACTATGACATTTGGGTCATTAGGACACTTTGCAGGAGGTAGTGATAGAGCCTAAGGACTGTTGGACGACCAAGGGTGCATAAGGGCAGTTTTATCGTTCAGTAGGTTGTGAAGCTAAGTAGCTTCCCATGCATGGAGACTGAGGCTGTAGGGGAAGTGAGGTCTCATCCCACTAAGCAAACATGGTGAAATAATTAGGGTTTGAAGTGTCGGACAATTGATGTCCACTCAAACTCAGGGTAGAGGCAGTGCACCTCTATACGGGTGGACGACAAAGAGGCATTGAGCCACAAGTGGAATGGTCGGGGACTGTTCTACGAATGTGTGATCCCTTTTTATGATAAAAAGTGTGTGTGATTGTTTATTGAGGCATCTCCCAAGCAAGGGGAAATGTTCAAAAAGAGATTAACTTATATGACAATAAATTAAAAAGCATAAAACTTTTTCGATAGATTGATTGTTTTCAAAGCTCACTTCTTAACCCCCACTCACTGAGTTGTAGAAACTCACCCTCTCTCTCATTAATCTTTTTTAGGAGAAACACCTCACCACGACCAGCCTAGGCTGTGAGAAGAGACCAATGGTACCACCATCAGGTAACTTTTATGTTTTGTAAACTTTGTTATGAAAAACGGGTACTCTAACACCTTTACCTTCCTCAGACTATTAGTACAAGGAAGGGTGTCGGGTTGATCACAAAACCCTGACTAAATCGGGCCAGGGTGTGACAGGGCATCTATTTGGTTTCGTATGAATGCAATCACATACAAAGGTATCTTAATTTAAGACCTTTACCTTTGTGCTACTAGCCCAACAGCTTGCAACCTACCTTTTGCATAGTAGCTTCACAAGCATTATCCAATTGTAATAATTATTGACATTCTCTTAAATCAGACTTATTTATAGGGTTGGACACGTTTCCATTGGCCTTGGGCCCAGTTGTGTGAGATTTTCAAAACATGGTCTTGGGCCCATTTCATTTTCAAAAATTTATGGCCTTAGGCCCACTCGCATAGTACTAGATCTAGCTCACCATTATCAATCATGGGCCTCACCCATATACTACATCAAGGGTCGGACTAGATGCAGTATATAACCCCAAATAGTTTAAGCGTATTCACACAGTCAAGAGGTTATTTTTCTAGAAAATCAAGTTTCAAAAGGATGCATGATCTTATCATCGGTCTAATCAGTCCTGATATAAAAAATCCCACTTACCCGTATTTCGATACTTGATCATCTTGGAGATTTCCAAGCTTCACATGCCATTCCTTTGTACGAACTTGTAGGTGATTTGTTCCTATAATGGATTGGACAATTAGGTCCCAAACAATAAGATATTTACACTTAAGATTTGTAACCTTCCAATAATTACATTTTGGTCCTTAAGTAAACTTTATTTCCAATTAGGTCCCTAAGATTATAAAATATTTCCTTTTATTCCTTAATTTCCTAAAATTTTCAATTGGGTACCATAATTCTCTTAATTATAGAAAATCCCCAAATTTTCAAAAATTACAATTAAGTCTCCAAACTTTCCAAAAAATTACAATTTAGTCCTCCCACTTGAATTTCATCAATTCAACCATAATTCTTTCCAATTGAGTTCAAACATGATATTAATCATCTTCCCTATAACCGTTGATTCATTTCAAGCTTTGAAACACTTGATTTGGCTTAAATTGAGCTCAAATGGAGCTTCGCCAAAAAATCTTATAGAGAAAGAAAGCTTCGATTATTCACCGGTGTGGGTCTAGTGATCGAAGCTCCTGATTCCAATGGGTTGCTCTTTTTCTGGGGATCCTTCAATGATCAAACCATGCTTCAATTGGTGGCCTTTGAATTTATTTTCTCCGCTAGAAGTGTATTTACAAATTTACAAATACTCTAAAAATGTTAAATTATTTATATATTAAATAAAATAAAATGGTATTAAACAAAATAAAAGGGGAGGAGAGTAGAATTTATATTAAGCCAATTACATGGGTAGATGGAGCATCACTACCATGGCTCTATCTTCCACCTCGAGTAGCTTACCTGCTCCACCTTTTATGTTTATATATGCATGACCATAAACAAATATTTTTGTACTATTGTATTTTTATCTCTTCTACATAAACTTGTTTAAATGTACATAAAATGCACAATTAATTGAATATAATGAATTATAATTCAATACTTATGTATAGCATTATTTTATTATATCAGAGTGTTTCTACAAACCTACTAATTATGGGCAATACATTAATCTTCTCTCCCTCTCTCAAAATTCCACAACTACTTCTCACCCTTTACTTCATTTGTTCTCACCCTTTACTTCATTTGTTCTTGCAATAGTGGCCTCAAATTTACTGTCTCACTACCTACTTCCCTATCTACTATGTCCATTAAAACTTGACAATACTAATTTATGTGATAGAATAATATGACTCATATTGACTCATTTGGAACTATGTGATGTTCGAGACATATTTTGTTAAATTTTCAAGTTATTGGAGTTCTAGTGCAACTAAGGTATGACAACATGTCATCATGTCAACCACCCATTCAATCACTTTCCTCACAAAAATTTCTCTGCAACACTCGAAAGACAATTACTAAAAAACTCCAATTTTGGTCAAATTCTACACAATAAAAATTTTAATTGAATTGACAACTCGTCCATCTACCTATTCATATGAGCAATTGGGTTTTCATTTTCTCAGAAGTTTGGATTTTCCTCTAAAATTTGAGAGAGAGCTTCCAATAATGGTCAGACAATTGAGATTTTTTAGCACAAATTCTTCTCTCTTAGACCAGCAAACTTGATGATCTTGGTGTCATTGTGCGCGCATGAAAATTGGCTTTCCATCCCCACCTCCGCCTAACATCAACTGCCCCTTTATCGTTGTTGGTAAGCCCACACAGTATCATAACCTAACTTTCTAAAAATGGCCAACTCATTTCGAGACCAAATTCGCCACCACCCGACAACCTAAAATAATCCAAAAGTTTCCACGACATCCTCTCAATTGAGCTACCGAACCATATTATCCCCATGAACTAAAGGTAAGCCTTGTGGTCGTACTCCGATGTGTAAATCGGGTATTATAGGCAGCTCCAACCACCATTTGGGGTGATCAATGTGCTAAAAGACTCATGAGAAAGTTAGCTTTCCAATCGCACCTGCACTGACCACCACCACCCTCTCTCTAGTTAGCTACTGACCTAAACCCGAATATGTGTCATTTTTCAATGAGAGGCCAAATGTGGCCAAAACGACACTGTTCCGACCGTGTCCACAATTCATGTCTACAATTCAACTCATACTCAAAATATATAATAGAGATGTAGGTATAAATGTTTTTAGAAATCTTTTGACATTGGCGTCAATCGAGCATATATGTTATAATGTTAAGATTTAAAGCTTTTAGACATTATCAACATTTCACAATAATCTTATATGTATAAATTAATTTATCACAAGAACATCCATTCCATCATGTAACGATCACACAGTCATAAAAATGAGTTACTCTACATTTCCACTTATGGTTCAAAGCAACTTTAGTAATCACCCTAGTACGAGAACGTGTCTCCAACCACAAGTTTAAATGGATCATAGTATGCATACAATATGGTCTATGTGTACCAAGTTACTCACCACAAACATATATAAGTTGTCCGCCATTGAGTGATAATACATTTCCTTTTAGCCAAGTCTAATGCACATTAGACTGGTAGAGTTCTTGACATACTGGACCATTATCCTTGTAACACTGAAAATTTCAAAACCGTGATTTAAATTCAATTGGACTAGAAATCGAAGTTTACCCGGGAATAGAAACCCAAACTAAATTAAGAATCAGTTTCTGACTATAAATTTTAAATAATGAATAAATTCAAAAAAATTACCCACAATAAATCTCACTTTATCAGAAATACAAAATTGTGAGAAATCCAAGCAATATCCAATTTGGATTGGGATTGAATCGGCTTGAGGTAAAAATACCCAATTTTTAAGAAGAGATTAAACAAATTGGAAAAGAGAAATTCTTGAGCCCAATTGACAGAGAATTAGACAAAGAAGTTTTAGAAAAATGAATTAGGCCACCGGGAGAGTGGCGGGTTGCTCATGGGGATCCAACCAAATCGAGTTGGGGTGTGACATATATAATTAAAATTAATTACTTATAAGTAGAATAACATTTTTAGTTTAATAAACCTACAACACTTCTTTGTTTTATACAATTTGAGATTATATTTGTCAACATATAAACTTACCATCAACAACTGTATACGAGTCGGGTATTGTTCTTCTGATCTCAGAAGAGGGTGAACAATTATCTCAAGTTGAGTATTTTTTCTCCATACTCGAGCAGACCATGAGCCAAGTTTCCAATCTTAGGTCAGGTATGAGTCTTTCGATCTCGGAAAAGGGTAAACAATTACCTCGAGTTGGGTTATCACACCCCGACCTGGTTTGGTCAGATCCCCATGATCAACCCGACACTTCAACATTTGTTAGACTATTTTAATGTATTTAATAAATTATTAGCAAACCAAATTAGAGTGAGCACTTCAACATTTGTTAGACTATTTTAATGTATTTAATAAATTATTAGCAAATAAAACTGCAAAAATATTTTATGTAGAAAGTATCGCAATGCCAATCTTGTTTAAAAATAATTTATACTATATCAAATGAAGATTATAACAATATCAATGAAGATGATAACAATATAAATATATTAAGTAATAATCTTGCATCAATCAAAATGTAACACTATATCTCTATAAAAGTACGTTATAAGGATTACCATAGTAAAGGATATTTACTGCAATTTGAAAAATTAGAAATATTTGTATTTTTAGTCTCAAATATATAGATAAATAAAAAATAAAAAAATATATATTTTTTGATCGTTGAGAAATATTATCACAAATTGTATAAAAAAATAAATATTGTGGGTTTATAAATTTGAAAATATTAACCTACCTACAAATAATTACTTTTAAGTAAATATGTACACTAAATATTATCGCTACACAATACCATATCACATGATATTATAGTCAATGGGCTTGCACCCATACCCGACCTGAGATCGGAAACCTAGCTCGCGATTTGATCGAATATGGAGGAAAATACCCAAATCGAGGTAATTGTTCACCCTTTTCTGAGATCGAAAGACTTGTACCTAACCTAAGATCGGAAACTCGGCTCATGGTCTGCTCGAGTATGGAGAAAAAATACTCAACTCGAGGTAATTCTTCACCCTCTTCTGAGGTCGGAAGAATAATATCCCACTTATATACAGTTGTTGATGGTAAGTTTATATGTTGAGAAATACAATCTCAATTTGTATAAAATAGAGAAGTGTTGTAGGTTTATAAAAATGAAAATGTTATACTACTTACAAGTAATTAATTTTAATTATATATGTACACTATATATCACACCCCGACCCTGTTTGGTTGGATACTCGTGAACAACCCGCCACTCTTTCAATTTGCTAAGGGTTTTCCCCTTCATTTACCCGGGAGGAGTAATGCGTCCTTTAAACCTGTACCTTTATTGGAATAACAAAAATCAAAACTGCATAAAATTTTAACTTACATACCTATCTTGTAGGTGTGACTAACATGGGGCCTTTGGGTAGGTTTCCCTATGTTACCTAAAAAGGGATATAAGGGAGAGGGTGAGTTAAACAACTCAGTGAATTGGTGTTTTAAAGTATGACTTTTCATAAAATAGTTTGAATTAGAGTTTACCAGACTCCTTATTTTCCTTTAAAATATTTCATCCTCAAAACTCGGTTCTCATAGCCATTTCTCATCACAGTGGTCTTTTATCACTCAACACATGCCCTTTATCATGAAGAGAACACACATTCGTAGGGTAGCACGTCCACTACACCCACTTGTGGCGTGAGAGCGAATTTACCAGCCACCTAGATAGAAGCACGTCCACTTCTACCCTAAGAATGAGTGGATGTACATGACATCCGACCCTCAATCTCATAAACTAAACTTCGTGTCCATATGAGGATAGAGACCTCATCCCGTCCCCACCCTGGTCTCATACGCATGAAGCTACGTCGAGCTTCTAAGACTACTGGCACGACTAACTGCCCTTATCTCTACCATGTCGTCCAGAGCCCTAGGATGCATCACTACCCCTCTTTAGCGTCTTGAAGGTCCCGTAACATCAATGCATGCAAAAATCAACAATTTTCCATATATGCCATATAATCTGTGGAGCCACTGGTCCAACGACCCCGACCCTCAACTTGACCTGCAGCTATTTGTCTCAACTGGTCCCTAGACCTATCATGGTGCACTACCACCAGTCCATCAAGTAAGTCGGTCCTATCTTGGTACCATGGCCAAACAATTCATTCATCTAGACTTTTCATTGCTTAAACTCATGTTTATTTACGAGCTCCTGCTCGAGCCAACTGGCCTAGGGCCCATTGTATGAGATTTTCAAAATCGGGCATATTAGCCCCCCCAAGTTCCAAAACCGAGGCCTCTAACCTATCTGAGCTATTCGAGCTCTCATCAAGAAGGTCTCCCAAAAAGTTTAAGTAGTGGCACACAGTCAGGGGAGAGCACTTCTGATAAAAATAAACTTTTAGATGTCCATCACACCAATCGGGTGTGAGAACATCTTCACTCATAACTGATGAACGAGTTTTCTACTTTCTTTCAGAAAGTTCATCATACCAATCAGGTATGATCTACTTACAACCGATAAGTAGTTTTTCCGCATAATTTCCACATCACTCCTTATAGGTGTGATGGTTAAAATACCACTTAGTAGTGGGTTTTCATTTCTAAGGTACTTATCATCCCAACCGGGTATGATATAAAAATCTCACTCACACGATAATGCAATGATCTCCTCTTAACCGGTTCTTTTTCTCCATGCGAGCTTATCCTTGCTGGAGTTCCCAGTATTTCGTGTTCATACATGATATGAACATCATTGTTTATTATCTCTTGGCCTAATAGCCTTCATTCATCGTGAATGGATGCAATACTCAAACTTTTCGATTTATTGAAATTAGGTCCCTAAAGTTCTTTTTCTTTAACTTTAGGTCCAAAATGCTGATTTTCCCCGAATTGAGTCCCAAAAATTCTAAATTTCACCTTAGGACCTCAATTTATTCATAATAAAAAAAAGGGGTTCAAGTTTCCCAAATTTCCAATTTGGTCCCTAACTTTTTCAAAATTACCATTTTGCCCCTACTTTACAAAAATGGTAAGTTTCACCCCAAAAATTCCCAAAATCAATCAATTGGTCCTCCAACATCTTTTCCATGTCCAATTGGCCCTAATTTTATGAAATTACACTTTAGTCCCTTAAAATTTTGAATTTCCCAAAATTCTCCCCCAATTTCAACCTTCCAACATAGTCGAATTTGATTTCATCAAATTGACCGACCAAATGAGTTTAATTGTTAAAATTAAAGTTGGATTGAAGTTCCTACACCTTCATACAATTCAATTGCACTTTGAATCACATGATTTGATGTCGGAATCAGCTCAAATGGAGTTCGCTAGAAAACTGAACGTAGAGAAGGAATGCTTCGGAAGCTTATTGTCGAAGGTGCAGCAGTTCGAGCTTTCAATCTAAATAGATAGCTTTCGTCCTTAGGTTTCTTCTAGGATCAAGAATCACATCAATTGATGCTAGATTGAGGGAGAATTTAGTTAGTGAAAATCTATCAATTCTCTCTCTAGCGCCTATCGAAATTTATAGAGTGGAACCAAATTGGCTTACCTTTCTGCTCTATTTCAATTGTAGAAGGGTTGTGGAGGTGTTGGGAGGACTTGGTTTGGCCTGAGGAGGGCTCAAATTGGCCATTTTCAGCTCGGCCAAAATAGGGCAGCTTCGGTCCGTCGGAGCTGCTTCACTGTTTTATCACGTCGGCATTTCTCCGGTAACCCTTAGAGCAAATGGACTCTATAGGCCTGTAGCTGACTATTCCTAAATCCAAAGAATTCGACCATGCCTTCTTTGGCTTAGAAAAATGCCCAATTCGGAGCTCTAGTTCGAGCTTCACCGAAAAATGGAGCAGTAGGGAGAGAGTGGAGTTTTCAGGTGTGTGGAGAATGAATGAGGAGGGACTCTTTATATAGGAAGCTCGGGGACTTCTTGGCCGTCAGATTGGTGTCTTAATGGCAGTTATTCATTGCTTGAAACTCCATTGCCAAAGACTTTTCATCATCGCTAGCACTGCTCGATTTTCTGGAGAGTGAACAGTGCTGTCATTTGAAGGAAGGAGACAACACTGTTCTGAACCAGGTTCAATGCTTAAACCAACCGGTTCAGGCACGGTTCAACTAAGTTTTTCATAATGAAAATTTGTAAATTAATCTAAATTCATTCTCTATCAAATAGTGGACTCAATTCTCCAATTTGAATTTTCTAAGCCACCTAGAAAAATGAATTTAGAAATTGGTTCAATAGTGGTTCAAACCAGTTCAGGTCTGGTTCACCAAAACCGGTTTGGTTTTCACCTTCAATTCATCTTTAAGTCCTTTCTCATGACTTTTGTGCCCCTTTAAGTCATTGGTGATCCATAAATTTCCTATTTTGCCCTTTCTCTAATGGTTGGGGTTCGTGAACCGGTTTGGTTTTCTCACCTAGGTTGACCGGTTCTTTCCCTAGTTTCCTTATCTTTAAGGGATGGGGTTTATACTTTCTCTCTCTAACTCCAATATGCAATGTCTAAGGAGGGCCGAATTGGCTTACCTTTCAGCTCTGCTAAGGTCATATGAGGGTTGTGAGGGTGCTGGCGAGGCTTGGTTTGGCCAGAGGAAGGCTGAATTTGGCTGAATTCAGCTCGGCCAAAACAGGGCAACTTCGGTCCGCAGAGTTACTTCACTATTTGGTTTTGCCAGCACTTCTCTGGTAGTCCTCGGGTCAAAAGCAAGATGCTATTAGGTAGCTGACTTCCCCCAGAGTCTGTAGGACATGACGTTGCCTTATGAGGTTGAGAAAAATGCATGTATCGGAGCTTCGGTTTAAGCTTCACTGGAAAATGGAGCAGTGGAGAAAGAATGGAGATTTTAGTTATGTGGAGGATGAATGGAGAGGAGCTCTTTATATAGAGAGCTTGGGGACCCTCTGCCCGACAACTTTCCATTTTGGTCGAGCTTATCCTTGCCCTAAAATAGCCCGATTGGTGTTGTTTTTCCTTCGTGGACATTATTCATTTTCTGCATTAATGAACGGTGCTATCATCCTGAGGAAGAAGATGACATTATTCCGAACTCAACCGGACTAGTCTCATAGGGTTTAATGCATAAATTGGCAAGTTTAGGCTCGATTCGATTGATTTTCTCAAATTAAAATTTTCTAAAATAATCTAAATTGTTTTTCTATCTAATGGTGGCTTCAATTTCCCAATTTGAACATTTTAAGCTACCAAGAAAAATGAATTTAGAAATTGGTTCAAGTAAGGTTCAAACTGGTTCATGTCTAGTTCGCCCTAAACCAGTCTGGTTTTCTCTTCCCATTTGTCCCAAGGTTCCTTTCCATGATTTGTATGACTATTTGAGTCACTCAGGATTTTTCAATTCCTCAATTTACCCTTTCCTTATCGGTTATGGTTTGTGAAATGGCTCGGTTTCCTCTTTTGAAATGACCAATTCTTTTCCCAATTTTCATATATTTAATGGACGGGGTTTACAGAAGAAGTCCTCAACTGTATTGTATTTGATTATTTCTCATTTTCACAATCTTAGTTTTCATAGTCATTTCTCAATCCACAATCATAACTGGTGTGTTTATCAACCAACACACGCCCTTCATCATGAAGTGAACACACATTCTCAGACCAGTTCGTCTAATGTACCCACTTGTGGCGTCGGAGCGACTTTACCAACCACCTAGATAAAAGAACGTCCACTTCTACCCTGAGAATGAGTCAATGTACATGACATCCGATCCTTAATCCCATAAAGAAACAGCGTGTCCGTATGAGGACAGAGACCTCATCCCAACCCCAACAAGTCTCATGCGCATGAAGCTAGGTTGAGCTTCCAAGATTGCTGGCACGACTAACTGCCCTTATCTCCACCATGTCGTCTAGTAGCCCTAGGATGCATCACTACCCCTCTTGGGTATCTTGAAGCTACCGTAACTCAGTGCATGCACAAATCAACAGTTTTCCAAATAAGCCATTTCATCAGTGGTGTCACTGGTCCAACGGCCTTGACCCTTAACTCGACCTACAATTATTTTTCTAGACTTGTTCATCCACCTATCATGTCACACTACACCAGTCCATCGAGTAAGTCGGTCCTCTCTTGGTACCATGGCCAAAAAAATCATTCATTTTAAGTTTTCATGACTTAACTCATGTTTTTTTTACGAGCTCCTGCTCGTGCCAACTAGCCTTGGGCCCACTGTATGAGACTTAACACAATCTGGGCATATTAGCCCCCAAGTTCCAAAACCAAGGCCTTTGGCCTATCTGAGCTATTCAAGCTCCCGTCAAGAAGGTCTCCCAAAATGTTTAAGCAGTGGCACACAATCAGGGGAGAGCACTTCTAACAAAAATAAACTTTTAATCTATCCATTACACCAAGCGGGTATGAGGACATCTCTGCTTATAACCGATATATGGTTTTTCTACTTCCTTTCAGGAAGATTCATCATACCAACCTAGTATGATCTAGTTACAATCGCTATATAGTTTTTCCACGTAATTTCCACATCACCCCTCTCAGGTGTGATGGTTAAAATACCACATAGTAGTGGGTTTTCATTTCCGAGGTGCTTATCAGCCCAACTGGAAATGATATAAAATCTCAATCACCCGATCGTGTAGTGAATTCTTCTTATTTGGCTCTTTCCCTCCACGTGAGCTTGTACTTGTTGGTGTTCCTGATACCTCGTGTTCCTACATGGTATGAACATTTTTGTTCATTATCCCTTGGCTTGATAGCCTTTATTCATTATGAATGAATAAAAATTTCCAACTTTTCAAATATTTACAATTTGGACACTAAAGTTCCTTTTCTTTTACTTTAGGTTCCAATGCCGATTTTCCTCCAAATTAAGTCCCAAAAATTCAAAATTATAATTTGAGACCTTAATTTATTCAAAATTACATAAAGGGGTTCAAGTTTCCCAAATTCCCAATTTGGTCTTCAATTTTTCCAAAATTACCAATTTGCCCCTCCTTTAGAAAAATGGTAAGTTTTGCCCCAAAAATTCCAAAAATTGCCCAATTGGTCCACCAACATCTTTATCATGCCCAATTGGGCCTCAATTTTATGAAATTGTATTTTAGTCTCTCAAATTTTTGAAATCCCCAATTTTTCCTAATTTTCCCCTAATTTTAACTTTCCAACACAACCGAATATGATTTCATCAAATTGACCAATCAGATGAGTTTAATTGTTGATATTGAAGTTAAATTGGAGTTCCTACATCTTCATACGATTCAATTGCACTTTGAATTACATGATTTGACGTCGAAATGAGCTCAAATGGAGCTTCAATGGGAAACTAAACGTAGAGAGAGAATGCTTCGAATGCTTACCGTTAGGGGCGCAGTGGTCCGGGCTTTCAATTTGATCAAATAGCTCTTGTCTTGAAGTTTCTTGTAGTATTAAAAATTGCATCAATTGTTGCAAAATTGAGTAAGAATATATTCATCTAAAATTTACCGGTTCTCTCCCTAACACCAATCATAATTTACAGAGAAGAGCCAAATTGGCTTACCTTTCCTCTTTAATTCAACTATAGGAGGGCTATGGAGGTGTTGGGAGGGCTTGGTTTGGCCTTAGAAGGGCTGAAATTGGCTGATTTTAGCTTGGCCAAAACAAGACAAATTCGGAGAGGGGCTCTTTATATAGAGAGCTCGGGGACTTGTTGACCGTCTGTCTGACACCATTATAACAGTCATTGATGACCTGAAACGTACTGAATGGAAACGTTTACTCTTAGTCAACGCTGGTTCAATTTATTGTCAATTGAACAATACTATCATCTAAAAAAAGAAGATGACATTATTCCAAACCAGACTGGACCGATACGAACCGGGTTCGAAGCTTAAACTGGTTCAGGCCCGATTCGATCGAGTTTTTTAAAATTAAAATTTTTTAAATTCATATAAATTCATTTTCTATCAAATGGTGCCTTCAATTCTCCAATTTAAATTTTCTAATCCACCTAGAAAAATGAATTTGTCATCCGGTTCAATAGTGGTTCAAATCGGTCCAAACTAGTAAAATCCGGTTCGGATCCGATTTGACCTAAACCGGTTTGGTTTTCATCCCCCATTCATCAAAGTTATTTGTCATGACTTGTGTGACTCTTTAGGTCACTTGAAATCCATAAATTTCATGGTTTTCCCTTTCTCTATCGGTTCTGGTTCATAAACCAACTCGATTAAAAAATGGTTTAATGTAGCTTGGATCTAGTTCACCTGAACCGATCTGATTTTTCTCCCCCAATTTGTCCTAAGGTTCTTTTCCAAGGTTTTATGAACCATTTGGGTCACTTGGGAGTTGTAAATTTCCCAAATTGCCCGTTCTCTAATGATCATGTTTGTGAATCGGTTCCATTTTCTGACTCAGTTTGACAGGTTCATTTACCGGTTTTCCTTAACTCCAAAGAGTGGGGTTTACAACTCTCCCCTCCTTTTAGGAGTTTTGTCCACAAAACTTATTTCATAATTTTGTACTAGAATGAACCTCCATTAATATGAGTTTCGTAGTTTATCAACCTACAACCTTCTTGGTTGTTTCCGTTTATCCCTTACATCACATACTTAAGATTTTTATCTCATTCACATCCCTTTCTCATTTCATTGAGCTTACTTTAGCTAAGCATATCTCCCTGGAAGACTTAGAATCATATCCTTAAGCTTACATCCCTCTTTTCCCAAGGCACCATTTCTCCATTCTAAACTCCTTTGCCTGAGAGTTCAAGACTAGGAGTTCTAATTATTTTCTTCCATAGGTTTTAGCATTATCACCTTTTCATCCTGCATGGATCCTTTCCTCATTCTTTGGTTATTACTTCTTCATTCTATATTTTCATGCTTGACCTCATCATGCTTTAATCATTGACTCTTCCTTACCTAAGTCATATTTCCTTGGGACAATTGGGCTTACATGTCCCTTACTACATGACATTCTTTGGAACTTTTCTTTGACTTCACATCCCTATAACCGTATTAGTTTCCTTACTTACTCATATTTTTCAAACTACTTTATTCATTCATTCAACTTTCATGTCCTTGAGCTTCCAATAGCTTACTGACATACCAAACTCTTCCTTTCTTACTTCATTCCTCATTCCCACTAGTGTCCTTCCTTTTTAAGGTCTCTTCACTTTCTTAATCCATTCTTACTCACATTAGAATCATTTCACTACCCTTTATTCTGGTTAGTTCCTTTCTTACTCGTATGAAATTTTTGATGTCGTCTTCCTACTTACCCATTAATTGGGTTTGACTTAACCCTTGGATCCTTCACAATTTCTTTCCCTCTGTACTTGATCCTTTCATCTCTGGGAGCTTGTCTTTGAGGAGCTTATTTTCTTTCCAATTCCATTGGTTCCATTTCCTTCTGATTGGTACACCTGTGTTTTTCCAAGATTCCCTTCCTTGGTAAGTTCTACACTCCTTTTCTTCTGAAATCTACTTCTAGTTTTAACGCTGTAAATGTCAAGCTTTAAATGACATTCCTTGATGCCATTCTCTCCTGCTCACCTTTACACTTGTGACCATATGGACACTTTTTGTATATACCGTTCTCATTCTTACTCCTTTTTTATGTATTTACTTTATTTCTCTGAGGTGGAGTTCACATTCTCTTACTCCCCTTCCATCTCCTGATCGCCCTTCTTAGTGCATATTTAGCTTTGTCGTAGTTTTCAGTTAGATTTACTCCTGTCATATCCATGGGTGTTTTCACGGCTTTTCTCTGCCCTCATGTCTCAAAAGTTTTCACCTTTCCATCCTTTCCTTCTTTACCGGGTCTATGATCTTCACAAGGATTGATTTGTTGATTGTTTCGTTCACCTTATCCTCTTTGTTATTTATTTTGAGAGAATTATTTCTCAAATTCTCTTGTCTTTGGTATCCATCCCTTTGCCATGTTTTGGGCATGATCCTTATTATTTTCCGATCCTTCTTGGAGTGTAGTTTATTTCCTGGATGACTTGGTTGCTATGGGTTATTTCTTTCAATCAGGTATGTTTAAAATTCCTATTTAGGTGTCCATGTCTTCTTGCAAGTAGATCATACTTAACCTCCCCAAACTCTCACTTAGCCACTTGTACTTCTTATTGAGGTCTTTATTTTAGCTCCAGTTTTGTGACATTTTCTCGATTGATTTTCTTAACCTGGAGCTTTCTCCTTCCTCGATCCAATTTCCTATTCTTCTCATTTTTTTTAATGTCTCCCGTTATGGGATTCTTACGTTTGATATCCCTACCATTCCTGAGAAGTTCCCTCTTTTTAGTCTTCACTTATACTTAAGAATCTTGTATGGTTCATTCATTCAGGCTTTTCTTCCTTTTTAGTTTCATACCTTTGCTTTCCACAAGTTTCCTTATTTTATGGAGTTCCTAAGAAATTGTGTCTTAGTATTTTACACATAGGTGTTTTATCTGGGCTTTCTCATTATCCGATTTTCTTCTCATCATGACTTAGTGGTTTTGACATCCTTGGTGTTCCCCCTCCACTTACTTCCCTTCTTCCTGATCAGCTTCCATTCATGTGGTTCCCTTTGGGATATTTCACTCCTTCTTGTTTTTCATTTCTCTTATTCTTTAAACCTTTCCCTAATTCCATGAACTTTCCATGAGTCCATACTCTTTGATGTTCACTTCCCTTTGTTCCAACTCCTTCTTCCTTTCTTAGTAAAGATCTCCCTTGGACGAACTCTTCCTTATTGTACTTCTAAGGGAAAGTCTTAAGGGTTGATGTTAACTATAAATAACCCATCTTTTCTTTCTTAGGTGATTTCCTACCTTTTACTTTAATCCTTATTATGACACTCTTTTTGCTTTGAATTTATCAAGGAACTCAGAAGTTTGAAAAAATTTTACTTCCATTCATTCAAGAAAATATTTTCTTGTCATACTTGGCTTATTATAGGAATTTTCTACCCCTTATTCCCTTGGGGTCATAGGCCGAGAGTTAACCCTAGAGCAGTTGTGGGATTCTTGATCAGAAGGTTCTAAGGAACTAGTTAGGGTCCACTCGTATTCCTTGATAGGACAAATCTCGTGTATGGCCTCCAATCCGTACCACCTCAGTACCTCGACATCAAACTCATAGGTCCACTTCTACGACGAGAAACTCAAATGCAATAGTTCCTCTTTCCCTTATCGCCACCATGTTGTCCAGTAGCCCTTAGGACCCATCATTACCCCCTAGGGCATCTTGATGGTCCCATACCACAAGTGCATGCACAAACAATAGTTTTCATTTTTCTTAGCCATTCTTTTTGGTGCATACAATCCAACGGCCCTGACACTCAACTCGGCTTGTAGTTCTCTATCTGACTGGTCTGTCGACCTAGCCCTGATGCACTACCACTAGCCCATCGAGCCTTGTCGATCCTGACTTGGTACCGTGGGGAATCACACAGTAAATTCCACTTTTAATGAGTGTTTTCATGGCTCTTCCTACTCATGTTCATTTACGAGTTTCTCCTCGTGCCCACTATTCTTGGGCCCATTATACGTGATTTTCCAAAACCGGGCATTTAAGCCCCCATGAGTTCAAAAATCAAGGCCTCTAGCCTATTTGAGCTATTCTAACTCTTATCAAGAAGGTCTTCCTAATAGTTTAAACAATGGCACATAGTCAACAGAGAATACTTCTGACAAAAATATATTTTTTTTATAAAAGTGCTCATCACCCTAATTGGGTATGATATAAATAAGCCTACTCACCTGTTAATCATGACGTGTTCGTCCTCGGTTGGTTTTTCCCAAGTCTACGTGAGCTTCTCTTGCTAGCGTTCTTGTCCCTCATGCTCTGACATGATTTGGACATCCTTATCTATTAATATTTGGCATAACAACCTTCGTTCCTCACGTATGAACAATTAAACTCAAAATTTCCAGTTAATTGCATTTAGGTCCGTAAAGTTCATTTTCCTTAACTTTAGGTCCCTAATGCAAACTTTTTCCCAAATTGAGTCCTGAAACTTCCAAAATACACTTTAGGACCTCCATTTACTCAAAATTGTTTAAGGGGCTCAAGTTGTCCAAATTTCCAATTTAGTCCCCAACTTTTCAAAAATTATCATTTTGCCCCTACTTTACAAAAATGGTAATTTGATCCCAATTAATTCCAAAAATTGACCAATTGGTCCTCCAATATTTTTTTCATGGCCAATTGGCCCTTAATTTTGAGAAATTGCAATTTAGTCCCTCAATTTTATGGAGTCCCCAAATTTCCCCAAATGTTTCCCCAATTTGGGAAAAAGTTTGCATTAGGGACCTAAAGTTAAGGAAAATGAACTTTAGGGACCTAAATGCAATTAACTGGAAATTTTTCGTTCATACATTCAATAAGGTTTAATTGCTCCAATTGAAGGCATGGATAAGTTCTACACTTCCATATGATCCAATTGTTCTTTGAACCACACCATTTGGGTCCGAATTGAGCTCAAACGGAGCTTCGCTGGAAAATTGAACGTAGAGAGAAAGCTTCGAAAGCTTCGAAAGCTTACCGTCGGAGGTGCGGTGGTCTAATCTCTCTATCAGGGAAGATAGCTCTCTTCTTGAGGTATTTTCTAGGATCTAGAATTCCTGCAATTAACCTCAAATTAAGGGAGAATTTCGTCAATGAAATTCTGCAGTTTCTCTCTCTAACTCCAACCTGCAACGATTGAGTAGGGTCAAATTGGCTAACCTTTCAGCTCAATTGAGTTGTCTAAGCACTGTGAAAGTGTTAGGAGAACTTCGTTTGGCCTTAGGAGGGCTAAATTCAGCCAATTTCAACTCGACCAAAATAAGGCAGCTTCAGTTCGTTGGAGTTGCTTCACTGTTTGATTACGTCGGTGCTTCTCTTGCGGTCCTTGGATCGAATGGAGACTACTGTCGGGTAGCTGACTCCTTCCCAAATCTAAGGAACCTGACCTCACCTTCTAAGCTTGAGAAAAGTGCCTAAGTCAGAGCTCTGGTTCAAGCTTCACCGGAAATCAGAGCAATTGAGAGAGAACGGAGTTTTCAGGTGTGAGGAGCATGAATAGGGAGGAGCTCTTTATATAGGGAGCTCAAAGACTCACTAGCCATCCATTTGGCACCTTTATGGCACTCATTCATGGTCTAAAATGCTCTAAATGGAAACATTTCACCTTCACTAGTGCTTGTCGTTTTTCTTGTGAATGAACAGTGTCATCGTCTCAAGGAAGAAGACGACACTGTTTCGAACTGGACTGAACCCATCCGAACGAAATTCAATACTTAAATCGTCGGTTCAAGCCCGATTCAACTAAGTTTTTTAAAATTAAATATTTCTAAATTCATTCAATATCCAATGGTGGCTTCAATTCTCCAATTTAAATATTTTAATCCTCCTAGAAAAATGAATTTAGAAATCGGTTCAATGATGGTTAAAACCGGTTTAATCTGGTACACTTGAATCGGTTTGGTTTTCTTTTCCAACTTGTCCTAGCGTCCTTTTTTATGACTCTTTAGGTCACTCAGGATTTTCCCAATTTGCATCTTTCTCTATCGGTAGTAGTTTGTGAACCAGTTTGGTTCTCACTCTTGGGTTAACTGATTCTTTCCCCAATTTTCTTACCTGGAAGGGGCGGGGTTTACAACTGTCCCCTCCTTTTAGGAGTTTTATCCCCAAAACTTAATTAGTATATTCCACATCGGGAATAATTTCCCTTAATGTCAACTTGGGGTTTTCTTGACATGCTAACTCTTCGATTGTTCTTTCTCTTAGCCCCTGTAAATCATGCATTTAAGTAATTTCTTTTTCCATTACATTGCTTATTCCTTCCATGGAGTTTATCATAATGAGGCATGTATTGCCCATTAGTCCAAATGTATATCCTTAGGTTCACTTACTCCTCTACTTAGTGCAAGATTCTTCATCTTGGGGTTCTTGCTCAAGACTTCAGGATTTGGAGTTCCAAAATGCCCAACCGTTCCCGTGTCAAGATATTCTCTTGGTCGTTGAAACCCTTAGCGCGGTGTTCTTTTGAGCATTACGTACTTATTTTTTTCACAGTTTTTGATGTTATCACCCCTTCATTCTATTTCATTATTTATTACAACTTTGGTCTAAATTTTATGTTGACCTTGTCATGCTTACTAATTGACTCTTCTTTACTTGAGTCACATTTTTCCTTCGGGATTGTTAGGCTTACATGTCCCTTACAACACGACATTTTCTAGAGCTTGTCTCTATCCATTAGATTTCTAGAACACTTCCTTGAGGGTTGATCTTGACTTTCCAACCTTTTGAGGATCGTATAACTTCATCCCTCTTTTTTCTGGTAGTATTCTTCGACTACATTTACCGTTATTCAATTATCCTCCGTGCCTTTGCCATTGAGTCTTACACAACTGTGTCAATTTTCCTTACCCACTCATCCTTCTACAACTTCCTTATTGGGTCTTTCTGGTGCTAATCATTGAGTCTCCTAATGACTTACCGACAGGCTATGATTCTTCCCTTCTTATGCCCTTCCTCATTTCTAGTGGCATCCTTTCCTCAAAGACTGTCCCTTCTTATGGTTTTGTTCTCTACTATTTCCCTCATAGTAGCGACTCCCACCTTAGGAGCTATATGCTTAACCTTCTTATCATTCCTTTAAGGGTTTCTTTCATCATTTCTTCACATCCCTTCTATATTGGAGCATTTCCCCTCTTTGAATCCTTCCTCATCAAAATTCCATTCATTCCTTATTTGAGAAATTTTTTATTGTTGGTCTTATTTTTCACCCTATGCTCAGTCGTCCACTCTTTTGGGCTCCATTAGGTGATTGCAGACCATGACCAGTCTTGACGTTGGTGGTCGTTTCTCTTATTCACTTTTAAAGTGTAGGGCTTACCTTTCTAAGATTTCTTAGGTGTTCTTCCCTTTATTCCTCTATTATGGGTAGTTCACCCCTTTCCTACTTGTCACGGCATCCTTGGATGCTGTCTTCCTATTCCTTAGGTTTAACTTACTCCTTGGGTCCTCCTAGTATGCTTCCCTTGGTTCTTTCACCTCAACATGCACTTTATCTCCTCATCCTTCGTCACTTGTTCCATTACTTCTCAGTTGGGATATGTATGTCTCCCCAGGGTTTCCTTCTTTGAGAGAATCCTTCCCCTTCTTTCTCGGAATTCCTTTTTAGTCATCCTTGAGGGTATCTAACCTTAACTTTCTTGACATCCTCGGATGCCATCCTTCCTACTTCCCCTTCCTTTGGGTACCTCCTTAGGGTTTTCTTTTACTTGTATCTCATCACAAGTTAACTTTTTTTTATAAGGAATGAAACTTTTATTTATTATAATGATGGCGAATTATAGGGTTTTGGTTATATTTGTCTAGGGGAGCTATGGTAAGTACTAGCTATGCTACTAGGATCATCCTGTGCTTCCTGTTGGGTAAGGTTGTATACTCGGGTTGGTACCCTCGACATAGTGGCTATGTCTTGGCCTCCATCTAGTGCCCTTGGGTTTCCTTGAGGTGGTCGTAGGGTTCTTCATTGTATATTGTCCCTAAGGGTTGGGCAGCTCTTTGCAAAGTGGCCAAGCTATTTTGTAAACCCTGCACTTTTGAGTTAAGGAAAACCGGGAAAAGAACCGGTCAAACCGAGTAAGAAAACCGAGCCAGTTAACAAACCCGAAAATATGGGAACAAGCAATTTGGAAATTTACAACTTTCGGGTGATTCAAAGGGTTCATTAAACCTTGGAAAAGAAACTTAAGACAAAATAAAAGACAAAAACCAAATTGGTTCATGTGAACGAGATTTCATAAGAACTTTGAAGTTATGCCTTGGGAAGTACAATTTTTTTTGTAAACCGAAATTTTGGTCAAAATTTTTTATGTGAACGTATGTCTTATCATAAATGGTCATAAATTAATGTATATTTAATTATTAGAATTAATACAAATAATTTAATACCGAAATTAATACAAATAATTTATGTCAATATTAATACTAGTAATAAATCTCTCCCATTTAATACACGATTTTACACCTATATAAAGAGGTCATCCCCATTTATTCTCCTCACACCTAAACACTTCTCTCTCTCTCTACTGCTCCATTTCCCAGTGAAGCTCGAACCAGAGTTTCGACTTAAACATTTTTCTTAACCTCGGAAGGAGAGGTCGAGCTCTTTAGAACCGAGGAGAAGACAACTATCTAATAGCAAATTCCAGTCAATTTGAGAATCGCTGGAAAAGCACTGGCATGATGGAACAATGAAGCAACTCCGGCGGACCGAAGCTGCCCTATTTTGACGAAGCTGAAATTGGCCATTTCGAGCCCTTCTCAGACCAAACCAAGCCCTCCCACGGGCGAATTAGGACTGAAAGGTAAGCCAATTCGACTCCCCTCTGCAATTTTCGGCTGGTGCTAGAGAGAGAACCGACGGAATTTCAATGATGAAATTCTAACTCAATTCAGCATCAATTGATGCAATTCTTGATTCTATGATGATTCTCAAGATGAGAGCTATCTACCCAAATCGAAAACTCAGACCGTCGTGCCCTCACCGGTGAGAAATTGAAGCTTTCCCTGTCTACAATCTATTTTCTGACAAAGCTCCATTTAAGATCGTTCCGGCGTTAAAATCTACTATTCAAAGTTCCTTAGAATCGTATGAACATGTAGTAACTCAATTTCAACTCCAATTTCAACAATTAGAGGTGTTTGATCGGTCAATTTGATGAAATCAAATTCGAGAGTGTTGAAGAGTTGAAATTGGGGGAAATTTGGGGATTTTTGAAATTCGAAAGACCAAAATGAAATTTTATGAAATTGACGGCCAATTGGGCATGAAAATAATGTTGGATGACTAATTGAGAAATTTTGGAATTTTTGGGGCAAAACTTACCATTTTTGTAAAGGAAGGGCAAAATGGTAATTTTGGAAAAGTTGGAGGACCAAATTGGAAATTTGAGAAATTAATCCCCTTTTAGTGAAATGGAATAAATTGAGGTCCTATGATAAATTTTAGACGTTTTGGGACTCAATTTGAGGAAAAATTGGCATTAGGGACTTAGAGTTAAAGAGAAATAACTTTAGGGACCTAATTGCAAATAAATGAAAGTTTGACTTTCTCATTCATTTGGAATGAATGAAGGTGATTAGGCCGAAGGATAATGAACCGAGATGTTCATATTGTGTAGGAACACGAAGTACCAGGAACGCCAGCAAGGACAAGCTCGTGTGAATACAAAGAACCGGTCTAGTGGAATTCACTGTAAGAACAGCTGAGTGGGTTTACTAATATCATACCCGGTTGGGATGATGAGCACAACTTAAAGTTAAAAACCACTTACCAGTTGTGAGTGGGTTTACTAATATCATACCCAGTTGGGATGATGAGCACAACTTAAATTTAAAAATCACTTATCGGTTGTGAGTGGGTTTACTAATATCATACCCGGTTGGGATGATGAGCATAACTTAAAATTTTAAAACGACTTACCGGTTGTGAGTGGAAATTTTATATCATACCCGATTGGGAATGATAAGTACCTCGATATGAAAACCCACTATTTAGTGGTATTTTAAACATCACTACATAGAAGAAGTGATGTGAAAACCATGCGGAAAAACTACTTACCGGTTGTAAGTAGATCATACTTGGTTGGTATGATGAGACTTCCTTGAAGGAAGTTGAAAACTCGTTCATCGATTATGAACAGAGGTGTCCTTATACCGGGCGGTATAATGGATAGAGAAAACATATGTTTTGTCGGAAGTGCTCTCCCCTGACATTGTGCCAATGCTTAAACAATTTGGGAGACCTTCTCAATGGGAGTTCGAATCGCTCTGATAGGCCAAGGGCCTCAGTTTTGGAACTTGGGGGCTAAATGCCCAATTTTGAAAATCTCGTACAGTGGGCCCAAGGCCAGTTGGCACAAGCAGGAGCTCACAAATGAACATGATATATGTGCCATAAAACTTAATAAGTGAATTGTTTGGCCATGGTACCAAGATAGGACCGACATGCTCAGTCAACTAGCGGTAGTGCGACATGACAGGTCGACGGACCAGTCAAGACAAACAACTGCGGGTTGAGTTGGGAGTCGGGGCCGTTGGACTAGTGGCACCACAGGTTACATGGCAATATGAGAAAATATTGTTTGTGCATGCACTATGAGTACGAGATCATCAAGACGCCCATGAGGGGTAGTGATGCATCCTAAGGGCACTGGACGACCTGGTGGCTATAAGGGCAGTTCGTTGTTCCAGGTGTCTGTGCAAAATCTGGAGTAGCACCAAGCGCATGAGACCAGGGTGGGGATAGGATGAGGTCTCTGTCCTCATATGGACACAAAGAAGTGATTTCGGGATTGTGGGTCGAATATCACGTACATCCACTCATTCCTAGGGTAGAAGTGGCCATACTTCTATCCGGGTGGTAGGAAAAGTTGTTCCGAAGCCACTAGTGGGTTCAGTAGTGATACTGACTTGCGAATATGTGTAACCTTCATGATGAAGGATGTGTGTTGGGTGATGAAACATCGGTAACTAAGAAATGGCAGAAAAACCCGAATTTTTTTAAACGAAGGGATTTTTTGAAAGAAAAAGGAGTCTGGCACACTCCATAGAAATGTTTTTCTTAAAATTAAAAAGCTTTTAAAAACCATTCACTGAGTAGTCGTACTCACCCCCTCCCTTATATCCCTTTTAGGAAATCCCGGAAAGCCTACCCTTAAATACTGTCAACTAAGATGCCTGTAAGACAGGTATGTAAAGTTTTAAATTTCATGCAGTTTTGATTAAGCTATTCCAGGAAAAAGTGCAGGTTAAAGGACACCTTACTCTTTACGGTTTACAATAAGGGGAAATCCTTTAATAAACTAGGAGAGTGGCGGGTTGATCATGGGGATCCAACCAAACCAGGTCGGGGCGTGACATGTTTGCATTCATAGCATACTCAGCATGGTCCTTCATGGCTTTTCTGGCACTTGGGACAATAGGGGCTTCTCCTTTGTGGAGCTATACTTGCCTCCCTTTGGGTATGATAACCTTCCATTGTCCTAGGGATCCCCATTCTTCTTCCTCATTTCTGCCCATCAGGATCCTTTTATTCTCCTCTACTGTTCTGGCCTCCTTCCTCCTTCCTACCGGTCTGCTCTATCCGGTGGCGTATCATCTATACCAGATGCTCACATTCATGGGCCATGCTGATGATGGTAGCCAAATCTCTGGGGCATTCTAGTACTCTCATTTGGTCTCATATGTCCATATTAAAAGCATCCATGAATCGTTGGCAAACATTTGTAGGTTTGGCTAGGTCGTGGGAAAAGAGTCTTAACTCATTAAACTTGGTTTCATACTCCGAGATAAAGTTAAGCCCTTGTCAGAGTCGGAGGAAGTCTTGCTTCTTTTCGTTGATCAGATGTGGAGCTAGGTATTCCTCTGTATACCTCTCCTCGAATTGCTCCTAGGTGGGGGTGGTGGCATGTAAGCTTGTGA
The DNA here is from genome assembly GCA_030064435.1 of Trapa incisa. Lineage (NCBI taxonomy): Eukaryota > Viridiplantae > Streptophyta > Magnoliopsida > Myrtales > Lythraceae > Trapa > Trapa incisa. The sequence continues at coordinate 13,456,041 of CM057777.1, forward strand.
CGTTATCCCACCACCTCTTTGCATTAGCTTATTGGAAAAACTTTGTCAGGATTACCATATTCTCTAGTAAAATCCTGACTATCCCCGTGAGTTTCTTGATGCCAGTCAACCATTCCATAGCAGTTCCAGCATCCTTCTCTCCTAGGAATGGCTTACATCCTAGTTGTCGGAGGGTTTTGAGGTATTTGTGTATGTCAATTGGAGGAGGAATGTTAGTAGGAGGGGGATAAGATTGTACTCCCTCGGGCTCAGCTTGAGAGTTGTTGTCCACTTCAAGGGTGAGGTTAGGCCGTCCAAACACTCAAGTGAACTCTTCGTACAGTTTCTGGTGCTCTAAGCTTAGTCCATGTGTGTCTCAGCTTCTTGGGGAGTTTCCACAGGGAGGGGTTGTTGGGTAGTGTTAGTGACTTCAGCTCTAATTCTCTTGGTTCCTCTCTTGGGAGCCATTTATAAATTTTAAAATTTATTCCTCTTAGTTACTACGTTATATAGTCTTGATAATGTATTCGAGGAAACAAGCTCTGATACCACTTAAGTTGTTATGCCTCGACCTAATTTGGTCAGATACCCAGGAGCAACCCGCCACTCTCTAGGTTTATTAAGAGTTTTCCCTTTTCTAAACCGTGAGTAGTAAGGCATCATTTGCACCTGTATCTTTCCTAGAATAGCATTAATCAAAACTGAATATATTAAAACTTACATACATGTCTTGTAGGTTTGGCTATAGGAAGTTCTTTAGGTTTATTTTCCCTTGGTTACATGAAAAGGGGTAAAGGGAGGTGGTGAGTTCAACAACTCAGTGAATGGGTGTTAGGAGAGAGTTTTCATAATCAAAACATCTTTAATCATAGTGTGCCAAACTCCTTATTTTCCTTAAAAATATTCTTTTCTCAAATTCTAGTTTTTCAAATCGTTTTTCTCATTACCACATCAGGTGTGTTTAACAATCAACACACATTCCTAGGGCAACCCATCCACTGCACCCACTTGTGGCGTCGGAGCGACTTTACCAGCCATCTAGATAGAAGCCCATCCACTTCTACCCTAGGTATGAGTGGATGTTCGTGACATCCGGCACTCAAACTCGTAATCAATTTCATGTCCGTATGAGTTCAAAGACCTTATCCCAATCTCATGCACATGAAGCTCAAACACAGTAGCTTTAGGAAGCCCCAAACATAGTAGCTTCGTGGAGTCCAAACATAGTAACTCTGTGGAGTCCCAAGAGAGTAACTCTATGGAGTCTAAACATAGTAACTCTGTGGAGTCCAAACCTAAATGTATTAGCTTCTACTTCCCTTATTGTCATGATGTCATCCAGCAGCCCTAAGGACCCATCACTACCCCTTAGGGTGTCTTGATAGTCACATACCACAAGTGCATGCACAAATAATAGTTTTCATTTTTCTTAGCCATTCTCTTTGGTGCCTACGGTCCAACGGCCCCAACACTTCACCCGGCTTGCAGTTGTTTATCTCACTGGTCCGTTGACTTAGCCCTGACGCACTACCGCTAGCCATCGAGCCTTATCGGTCCTGACTTGGTACCATGGCGAATCACAAAGTAAATTCCACTTTTAATGAGAGTTTTGATGGCTCTTCCTATTCATGTTTGTTTACGAGTTTCTGCTCGTGCCCACTGTACGTGATTTTCCAAATTCGGGCATTTAGCCCCCCATGAGTTCAAAAATTGTGGCCTCTAGCCTATCTGAGTTATTCTTGCTCTTGTCAAGAAGGTCTCCCAAATAGTTTAAGCAATGGCACATAGTTAGGGGAGAACACTTTTAACAAAAATGTATTTTCCACTTCATCACATCAACCGGGTGTGATGATTTCACTGCTTACAATTGGTAAGTGAGTTTCTCCTTTCCTCAAGGAAATTCATCATACCAATCGGGTATGATCACCTCTACTTAAAACCAGTAAGTAGGTTTTCTTTTGATAAAAGTGTTCATCACCCCAATTGGGTATGATGTAAATAAGTCCACTCATCTGTTAATCGTGACAAGTTCATCCTCAGTTGGTTTTACCCAAGTCAACGCGAGCTTCTCTTGCCAACGTTATGGTCTCTCATGCTCCTACACGATTTGGACATCCTTATCAAGGTTGTTATTACAACCTTCGTATGAACGTATGAACGACTACACTCAAAATTTCCACTTAATTGCACTTTAGTCCCTAAAGTTCATTATCCTTGACTTTAGATCCCTAATTCAAACTTTTTCCCAAATTGAATCATGAAACTTCCAAAATTCACTTTAGGTCCTCAATTTACTTAAAATTGTTTAAGGGGCTCAAGTATTCTAAATTTCCAATTTGGTCCCTAACTTTTCAAAAATTACCATTTTGCCCTTACATTACAAAAATGGCAATTTGACCCCAATTAATTCTAAAAATCGACCAATTGCTTTTCCAATATTTTTCATGGCCAATTGGCCCTCAATTTTGGAAAATTGCAATTTAGTCCCTCAATTTTATGAAATCCCCAAAATTTTCCCCAATTTCCACCTTTTACACTAGCCAAAAATGATTTCATCAAATTGACTATTAATTTAGGTTTAATTGCTCCAATTGAAGGTATGGATCAGTTCCTACACATCCATATGATCCAATTGAGCTTTGAACCGCGTCATTTAGGTCTGAATTGAGCTCAATTGGAGCATTTCCGGAAAATTGAACGTAGAGAGAGTAAGCTTTGAAAGCTTACCGTCGGAGGTGCAGTGGTCCGATCTCTCTATCAGGGAAGATAGCTCTCTTCTTGAGTTATCTTTTACGATTTAGAATTCCTACAATTAACCTCAAATTTTGGAAGAATTTTGTTAGTGAATTTCTACAGTTTCTCTCTTTAATTCCGAACTACAATGATTGAGTAGGTCCGAATTGGCTTACCTTTCAGCTCAGTTGAGGTTATCTAAGGGCTATGGGAGTGTTAGGAGAGCTTGGTTGGCCTTAGGAGGGCTGAATTCGGCCGATTTCAGCTCAGCCGAAATAGGGCAGCTTCAGTCCACCGGAGCTACTTCACTGTTTGATTACGCTGGTGCTTCTTCGGTAGTCCTCGAATCGAATGAAGACTCCCATCAGGTAGTTGACTTCTCCTCAAATCTATGGAACCCGAACTTGCCTTCTGAGGTTGAGAAAAATGCCCAAGTCAGAGCTCTGGTTTGAGCTTCATCAAAAATTGGCGTAGTTGAGAGGGAATGGAGTTTTCAAGTGTGAGGAGCATGAATGGGTATGAGCTCTTTATATAGGGAGCTCGATGACTCACTGGTTGTCTGTTTGGCACCTTTATGGCACTCATTCAGGGCCTAAAATGCCCTGAATGGATAGGTTTCACCTTCTCCGGCGCTGTTCTTTTTTTTGGTGAATGAACAGTGTCATCCTCTCAAGGGAGAAGACCACACTGTTCTGAACCGGACCGTACTAGTCCGAATCGGGTTCAATGCTTAAATCGGTCAGTTCATGCCCGATTCAACCAAGTTTTTCAAAATTAAAAATTTCTAAATTCATTCTCTATCCAATGGTGGTTTCAATTCCTTAATTTGAATATTTTAAGCTACCTAGAAAAATGAATTTAGAAACCAATTTAATGATGGTTCAAATAGGTTAAATCCGGTTCAAGACCGATTTACCTGATCCAGCTTGGTTTTCTTTTCCAACTTATCCCAAGATCCTTTTTCAGGACTTTTATGAATCTTTAGGTCACTCGGGATTGGTTAATTTCCCAATTTGCCCCCTTCTTTATTGGTTGTGGTTTGTGAATCGGTTCGGTTCTCACTCTTGGGTTAACCAGTTCTTTCCCCAGTTTTCTTACCTTGAAGGGGCGGGGTTTGCATTTAACTTCCATGTATCATTAAGGTAGAAATACCCATATGACGCATGGAAGGGTGGCAGGTTCATCATGGGACCTCAACCAAACTAGGTTGGGGCATGACATAGTGAGTGGGAGTGATCTTACGGAGTATTTAATTAGGCAACTTTCACAAATTCACATTCAGCTCTTTCTCAGGTTTTCCACACAATCAACTGTCCTCCTATCATAGAAGAGATCACACGTGTCACACCCTGACCCAATTTGGTCAGATCCCCATGAGCAACCCGCCACTCTACCAGTTTATTAAGGGTTTTCCCTCTTCTCTAAACCAAGAGGAGTAAGACGTCATTTTCACCTGTATCTTTCCTAGAATAACATTAGTTAAAACTGAATACATTAAACCTTACATACCTGTCTTTCAAGTTCAACTACAAGAATGTCTTTAAGTGGGTTTTCCCTTGGTTTCCTAAAAAGGGGTAAAGGGAGGGGGTGAGTTCAATAACTCAATGAATGGGTATTGGGAGAGATTTTTCATAATCAAAACATCTTTAGTCGGAGTGTGCCAAACTCCTTATTTTCTTTAAAATTCTTCTTTTCTCAAATTCTTATTTTTTTCAAACCTTTTTCCTTATTTCCTTATCAAATATGTTTAACAATTAACACACGCCCTTCATCAAGAAGAGAATCACATATTTGCAGGGCAGCCCATTCATTACACCCACTTGTGGCATCGAAGTGACTTTACCAGCTACCTAGATAGAAGCCCGTCCACTTATACCCTAGGTCTGAGTGGATGTTCACGACATCCGACCCTCAAACCAGAAATCTACTCCATGTCTGCATCAGTACGAGACCTCATCCCAATCTCATGCGCATGAAGTTACGTCGAGCTTCCTTGACTACTGGCACAACAAACTCCCTTATCTCCACCACATCCCCGAGCTTCCTATATAAAGAGCTCCTCCCCATTCATCCTCCGCACACCTGAAAACTCCTCTCTCTCCTTACTGTTCTAATTTCTAGTGAAGCTTGAACCAAAGCTTTGACATTGGGGTTTTTTTGAGCCAAAGAAGGCAAGGTCGAGTTCTTTAGATTCGGGGAGAAGTCATCCACCTGACAGTAGTCTCCATTTGCTCCAAGGATCGTCGGAGAAACGCCGGCGTGATTGAATAGCGAAGCAGCTCCGGCGGACTGAAGCTGCCTTATTTTGGTTGAGCTAAAAACAGCCAATTCGAGCCCTTCTCATGCCAAACCAAGCTCTCCCAATACTTCCACAACCCTCATATTACTAAATTAGAGTAGAAAGGTAAGCTAATTTGGCTTCTATTTGTAATTTCCAATTAGTGTTAGATAGATAACCATCTAAACTTCACTGACCAAATTCTCCATCAATTCGGCATGAATTGATGCAATTCTTGATCCTAGGAGGAACCTCAGGATGAGAGCTATCTGCCTAGATAGAAAGCTTAAACCGTCGCACCCCCGACGGTAAGCTTTCGAAACTTTCTCTATTTATGTCAAGTTTTCCAGCGAAGCTCTATTTGAGCTTGTTCCGACGTCAATACATGAAATTCAAAGTGCAAATGAATCGTATGGATGTGTAGGAACTCAATTTTACCTCCAATTTCAACAATTAACCTCGATTGATTGGTCAATTTGATGAAATCAAATTTGGCCAGTTAGAAAGGGGAAATTGGGGGAAAAATTTTGGAGAAATTGGGGATTTCAAAATTTTGAGGGACTAGTGCAATTTTCCAAAATTAAGGACCAATTGGCCATGAAAAAGATATTGGAGGACCAATTGGTCAATTTTTGGAATTATTGGGGTAAAATTTGCCATTTTTGTAAAGTAGGGGCAAAATGGTAATTTTTGAAATTTTGGGAACCAAATTGGAAATTTGGGAATCTTGAACCCCTTTTTGTGATTTTGAATAAATTGAGATCCCAAAGTGAATTTTAGAAGTTTTGGGACTCAATTTGAAGAAAATTGACATTAGGCACCTAAAGTTAAAGAAAAAGAACTTTAGGGACCTAAATGCAAATAATTAAAAGCTTGGAGATTTTATTCATTCATTATGAATGAGGGCTATTAGGCCAAAGGTTAATAATAAACAAGAATGTTAATATTGTGTAGTAATACAAAGTTTCACATCATATCCGATTGGGATGATTAGTACCTCTAAATGAAAAACCACTACCATGTGGAATTTTAACAGCACACCTGGTTGGGGTGATGTGAGAAAGCGCGGACAAACTATTTACCGGTTGTAAGTAGATCATATTCGGTTGGTATGATTAACTTTCTAGAAGGAAGTAGAAAACCCGCTTATCGGTTATGAGCAGAGATATCCTCACACCCGATTGGTGTCATGGACGGATGAAAATTTATTTTTGTTAGAAGTGCTCTCCCCTGACTGTGTGCCATTGCTTAAGGATTTTGGGAGACCTTTTTGATGGGTGCTCGAATAGCTCAGATAGACGGGAGGCCATGGTATTGGAACTTTGAGGCTAAAATGCATGATTTTTGAAAATCTCGTACAGTGGGGCCAGTTGGCATGAGTAGGAGCTCGTAAACAAACATGATGTTAAGCCATGAAAACTTTAATGAATGATGTGATTTGGCCATGGTACCAAGATAGGACTGACATAATCGATGGGCTGATGGCATTACGACAAGACAGGTCGACATACCAATCAAGACAAACAGCTGCGAGTTGAGTTGAGGGATGAAAATTTTTTGTTTTGTGCTTGCACTAAGGTTCGAGACCATCAAGATGTCCAAGAGGGGTAGTGATGCATCCTAGGGGCTACTAAACAACATGGTGGAGATAAGGGCAGTTTGTCATGCCAATAGTCAAGGAAGCTCGATGTAGCTTCATGTGCACGAGACCGGGGTGGAGTTGGGATGAGGTTTCTCTCCTCATACGGACACATAATTTCTTTTCGGATGTCATCAACATCTACTCATTCCTAGGGTAGAAGTGGACAGGCTTCTATCTAGGTGGCCGGTAAAGTTGCTCCGATGCCACAAGTGGGTGCGGTGGATGGGTTGCCCTACGAATGTGTGATCCCTTCATGATGAAGGGAATGTGTTGATTGTTAAGTTAAACACACCGACTGTAGTTATTAATGAGTAATGGTTTTGAAAACTGAGAAATTGAGGAAGAAATGGTTTTAAAGAAAATAAGAAGTCTAGCATACTCCAATTCAAATTATTTTTCTGAAACTCATGTTTTAAACACCCATTCACTGAGTTGTCCAACTCACCCCCTCCCTTTACCCCTTTCAGGTAATCGAGGGAAAAACCTACCTAAAGACCTTCAGGTAGCCAAACCTGCAAGACAGGTATGTAAGTTAAAATTTTATACAGTTTTGATTAATGTCATTCCAGGAAAGGTACATGTCTAAAGGACGCCTTACTCCTCACGATTTAAAGAAAGGGAAAACCCTTAATAAACCGGGAGAGTGGTGGGTTGCTCACGGGGATCTAATCAAACCAGGTCAGAGTGTGACAATTGACTGGTATTAGAGCTTGTTTCCTCAAATACATTATGAAAATTATATAACATAGTAACTAACAGGGGTAATTTTAAATTTTTAGATGGCTCCCAAGAGAGGAACCAAGAGAACGAGGACTGGCGTTACCAACACCTCCCAACACTCTATCCCCGTAGAAAGATCACTCTAAAACCTCTTCAATACCAGAGAAGTCCCAAAGAACCAAGAGACATTAGTGGGAAGTATCCGAGAAGATGGTGCTAGGACCTGTTAAGGACACAATCCTGAGTACAAAGGGAGCCAAACCTAAGGTTAAGAAAGCCATCAAGGGCTTATAACCTTGCCAAGTGGGACGTTGTCAAGAACCCATAACTCCCTAGCTATTTTGAAACCAGTTTTTGTAATGGGGCTAAGACCACAACATATTGTACTACTTCTCCACTAATAAAGAACTCCAAGTTCCTAAAATCATATTTCTAAAAAATGATGTAATCTTGCGCCTTAGCTGTAGTAAGATTGCCCAAGAAAATTAACCAAACAAACCCGTGTTACCCTAGACACCACGGAGATCAAGAAGATTCCCATTTTAAATAAAGGAAGGAATCAGGGGAATTATTAGGCAAAGAAGGCACGATAAGAAAACCATCAAGGTAATTAAGGAGTCTAGGAGAAACTCCTATAGTAACAACTAGGTAAGGAAATGACTTATTGCAAGGTGTGGACAATATGGACGCTTCTTAAGAAAGTACCCAACACTACTAAGGACAGGTATCAAGATAACCTGTTATAGGTGTAGAGGAAATGTGACATGAAGTGAAGGATTGTCCCACACCACAAGGATTTAGAACAATACTTTCCAAGAATACCGCATCCACACCACAACTTCATTCAAAGAAGATTCATTATACCAACCGAGTATGATCTACTTACAACCGGTAAGTAGTTTTTTCGCATGATTTTCACACCACTTATCTAATTTGTGATGTTTAAAATACCACTTAGTAGTGGGTTTTCATTTCAAGGTACTTATCATCCCCAACTGGGTATGATATTAAATCCCACTCACAACCGGTAAGTGGTTTTTAACTTTAAGTTGTGCTCATCATCCCAATCGGGTATGACGTTAGTAAACCCACTCACCCATTAATGCAATGAATTCCACTAGACCAATACTTTGTATTCACGCGAGCTTATCCTTGCTGGCATTCCCGGTACTTCATGTTCCAACATGATATGAACATATCGGTTCATTATCCTTCGACCTAATAGCCTTCATTCATTCCAAATGAATGAGAAAACCAAACTTTCATTTATATGCAATTAGGTCCCTAAAGTTATTTCTCTTTAACTTTAAGTCCCTAATGCCAATTTTTCCTCAAATTGAGTCTCAAAACTTTTAAAATTTATCATAGGACCTCAATTAATTCCATTTCACAAAAAGGGGTTTAATTTCCCAAATTTCCAATTTGGTCTAGCAATTTTCCCAAAATTACCATTTTGCCCTTCCTTTAAAAAAATGGTAAGTTTCGCCCCAAAAATTCTAACATTCCTTAATTGGCCCTCTAAATTTTTTATCATGCCCAATTGACCCTCAATTTTAGGAAATTGCATTTCAGTTCTTCGAATTTTCGAAAATCCCCAATTTTCCCTAATTTTTCCCCTAATTCCAACTTTTTAACACAACCGAATTTGATTTCATCAAATTGACTTATCAAACACTTTCCATTGTTGAAATTGAGTTTCTACATGTTCATACAATTCGCTAGCAATTTGAATCGCAAGTTTTAACGCCAAAATGAGCTCAAACGGAGCTTCGCTAGAAAATAGACTTTAAAGAGAGAAAGCTTCAATTACTCATCGTCGGGAGCACGACAGTCCAAGTTTTCAATCTGGACAGATAGCCCTCATCCTGAGGTTCATCCTAGAATCAAGAATTGCATCAATTGATGTCAAATTGAGTTAGAATTTCATCATCAAAATTCTATCGGTTCTCTCTCTAACACCTATCAGAAATTACAGAGGGGAGCCGAATTAGCTTACCTTTCCGTTCTAATTTGGCCATGGAAGGGTTGAGGAAGTGTGGGATGGCTTGGTTTAGTTTTAGGAGGGCTCGAATTGGCCGATTTCAGCTTGGCCAAAATAGGGCAGCTTCAGTCCGCCGGAGCTGCTTCACTGTTCCATCATGCCGACACTTCTCTAGCGATTCTCGGATTGACTAAAGTTTGCTATCAGATAGTTGACTTCTCCTCGGTTCTAAAAAGCCCAACCTCTCCTTCCAAGGTTAAGAAAAATGCTCAAGTTGAAGATCTAGTTCGAGCTTCACCGAGAAATGGATTAGTAGAGAGAGAGAGAGAGAGAAGTGTTTAGGTGTGAAGAGAATGAATGGGGATGAGCTCTTTATATAGGTGTAAAATTGTGTATTAAATGGAGGTCACCCATCCTCACACTACTCTTGGGTAAGCACGCTTAACTTCAAAGTTCTGATGGGATCCCGTTCACCTGAATTAATTTGGTTTTTCTCTTCCAATTTGTCTTAAGTTTCTTTTCCAAGGTTTTATGAACCCTTTGGATCACCCGGAAGTTGTAAATTTCCAAATTGCTTGTTCCCAAATGATCAAGTTTGTAAACTAACTCGGTTTTCTTACTCAGTTTGATGGGTTCTTTTCCCGGTTTTCCTTAACTCAAAAGTGTGGGGTTTACATAGTTTATCGATGTCCTATCTTCAGTCCTTCTTCCTTCCTACCACTACGCTAGGATATTGAAGAGCTTCCTCCTGGATGTGATTAAAAATTCGAGTAGGAGTTGTGTTTCTTGGGATGGTATCCTTTCGGTTGTGGAGGCATTTTTCTTGGAAAGTATTGTTCTAAATCCTTGTGGTGTGGGACAATCCTTCACTTCATATCCTATTTCCCTTACACTTGTAATAGGTCATTTCTTTTCCTAGTTGTTATTCCAAGAGTTCTCCTAGACTCCTTAATTACCTTGATAGTGTTCTTGTCGAGCCATCTTTGCCCAATAATTCCCTTGATTCATTCCTTTATTTGGGATGGGTATCTCCTTGGTCTTCATGGTGCCTAGGGTAACACGGGTTTCTTTGGTTTCTTTTCTGGGGCAATCTTCTTATAGTTGAGGCACAAGGGCACATCATTTTTTAGAGATATGGTTTTAGGAACTTGGAGTTCTCTATTAGTGGAGAAGTAGTAGAATGTGTTGGGGTCTTAGCCCCATTACAAAAAGTGGTTACGAAATAGATGGGGAGCTTCGGGTTCTTGACAAGCGTCCTCCTTGGCAAGGTTATAAGCCCTTGATGGTGTTCCTAGCCTTAGGCTTGGCTCCCTTCATTCTCAGGATTGTGACCTCAATAGGTCTTGGCACCATCTTCAAGGATACTTCCCACTAACATCTCATGGTTCTTTAGGACTTCTCTGGTATTGAAGAGCTTTATAGGGTGATCTTCCTATGGGGACAGATTGTTGGGTAATGTTGGTGACATCAGTCCTAGTTTACTTGGTTACTCTCTAGGGAGCCATCTAAAAATTTTAAAACTTTCTCTTAGTTACTATGTTATATAGTCTTGATAATGTATTTGAGGAAACAAACTCTAATACCACTCAAGTTGTCACGTACCGAGGTTTGGTCAAATCCCCATGTGCAACCTACCACTCTCCCGGTTTATTAAGGGTTTTTCACCTTCTCTAAACCGCAAGGAGTAAGATGACCTTTTCACCTGTATCTTTCTTGGAATAACATTAGTCAAAACTGAATACATTAAACCTTACATGCCTGTCTTGCTGGTTCAACTAAAGGAAAGTCTTTAAGTGGGTTTTCCCTTGGTTTTCTGAAAAGTTGTAAAGGGAGGGGGTGAGTTTGACAACTCGGTGAATGGGTGTTGGAAGAGAGTTTTCATAATCAAAACATCTTTAGTTAGAGTGTGTCGAAGTCCTTATTTTCTTTAAAAATATTTTTTTTCTCAAATTTCAATTTTTTTTCAAACTATTTTTCCTTATTTCCACATCAGTTGTATTTAACAATCATCACACGCCCTTCATCAGGAAGGGAATCACACATTTGTAGGTCAGCTCGTCCACTACATCTACTTGTGGTGTCGGAGCGACTTTACCGGCCACCTAGATAGAAGCCTGTCCACTTCTACCATGGGTATGAGTGGATATTCGTGACATCTGACCCTCAAACCCAAAATCAATTATGTGTCCATATGAGGACGAGACTTCATCTCGACCCCACCCCAGTCTCATGTGCATGAAGCTATGTCGAGCTTCCCTAATTACTGGCATGACAAACTGCCCTTATCTCCACCACATTGTCCTATAGCCCTTAGTACGCATCACTGCCCCTCTTAGGCATCTTGATGGTCCCAAACCTCAAGTGCATGCACAAACAATAGTTTTCCACAAAGCCATTTATCATTGGTGCCATTAATCTAATGGCCCTGACCCTCAAGCTAACCTATAGCTATTTGTCTAGACCAGTCCATCGACTTGGTCCTAACGCACTGCCACTAGCCCATCAAGTATATTGGTCCTTTCTTGGTACCATGGAAAAATCACATAATCCATTTATTAGGAATTTTCATTGCGTATACATCATATTTGTTTACTAGCTCTTGCTTGTGTCAATTGGCCTTGGGCCTACTATACATGATTTTCCAAAACCAGACATTTAGCCATACAAGTTCCAAAATCTAGGCCTCTAGCCTATCTAAGTTGTTGTAGCTCTCGTCAAGAAGGTCTCCCAAAATTTTTAACATTGGCACATAGACAGGGGAGAACACTTATAACAAAATAATTTTTCCATTCATCACACCAACCAGGTGTGTTGACATCTCCGCTTTCAACCGGCAAGTGGGTTTTCTTCTTCCTTCCAAGAAGTTTATCATACCAATTGAGTATGATCTCTCTACTTACAACTGGTAAATTATTTTTCCTCATAGTTCTCACATTACTCCAACTGGGTGTGATGTTAAAATCCCACATTGAAGCAGTTTTTCATTTCTGAAGTGCTCATCATCCCAACTGGGTATGTTGTGAATAAACCTACTCACTCGATAACTGAAGTGTACTATTCTTCAGTCGGTTTCCACATCCACGCTAGCTTATCCTTGCTGGAGTTCTCGTCCCTCGTGTTCTGTCAGAGGTGTGGCAGTCTGATCACTCTATCGAGGAAGATAGCTCTCTTCCTAAGGTATCTTCTAGGATCAAGAATTCCTTTCAACTCAGTTGAGGTCGTTCAAGGGCTATGGGGATGTTGGGAGAGCTTCATTTGGCCTGAGTAGGGTTGAATTCAGCCGATTTTAGCTCGGCCAAAAATAGGGCAGCTTCAGTCCATCGGAGCTGCTTCACTATTTGATTATGTTGGCGCTTCTTCGGTGGTCCTTAGATCGAATGGAGGTTGCTATCAGATAGATGACTTCCCCCAGAGTCTAAAGAACTCAACCTCGCCTTCTGAGGTTAAGAAAAATGCCTAAGTCGGAACTCTGGTTCAAGCTTCACCGAAAATTGGAGTAGTTGAGAGAGAATGGAATTTTTAGGTGTGAGGAGGATGAATGGAGAGGGCCTCTTTATATATGGACCTTGGGGACTCTCTGGCCGTCTGTTTGGCACCTTTATGGTGCTCATTCATGCCCTAAAATGGCTTGAACGGAGGCGATTCAACTTTGTCAGTGCTGTTCATTCTTCCAGTGAGTGAACAGTACTATCATTTGAAGGAAGAAAACGATACTGTTCCGAACCAAACCAGACTGGTCCGAACCGGGTTCAATGCTTAAACCGATCGGTTCAAGCCCAATTTGACCGAGTTTTTCAAAATTAAAAATTTCTATATTTATCTAAATTCATTCTCTATCCAATGGTGGCTTCAATTCCCCAATTTGAAGATTTTAAGTCACCTGGAAAAATGAATTTAGAAACTGGTTGATTGGTAGTTGAAACCGGTTCAATTCGGTTCACCAGAACTAATATGGTTTTCTCTTCCAATTTATCCCAAAGTCATTTTCCATGGTTTTTATGTCTCTTTGGGTCACTCGGGATATGTAAATTTCCCCATTTGCCCTTTTCTCTAACGGTTGGGGTTTGTGAATCTATTCAGTTCTCTCTCTTGGGTTGACCGGTGCTTTCCCTGGTTTTCTTACTCTGAAGAGGTGGGGTTTACAACACATTCACAGAAAGGTGAGAAAACCGGGAGTTAAGGAAAACCAGGAAAAGAACTGGTCAAATCGAGTGAGAAAACCAAACTGGTTCACAAACCCGATCATCAAGGAATCAACAAATTAGGGAATTTACAACTGCCGAGTGACCCAAAAGGGTTCATAAACCTTGGAAAACAAACTTAAGACAAATTGGGAGAGAAAAACCAGACTTGTTCAGGTGAACCGGATCCAAACTGGATTGAACCGGTTTATTAACCGGAACCGATAAAGAGAGGGCAAACCGGGAAATTTATAGATCCCAAGTGACCTAAAGAGTCACATAAATCATGAAAAAGGACTTTAGGATGTATGGGTGATGAAAACCAAACTGGTTCAGGTGAACTAGATCCGAACTGGATTGAACCGTTTTGGACCAGTTTGAACCACTATTGAACCAAACGCTAAATTCATTTTTCTAGGTGGCTTATAAAATTCCAATTTGAGAATTGAGGCCACCATTTGATAGAGAATCAATTTAGAAATTTTTAATTTTGAAAAACTCTGTCGAATCGGGCCTAAACTAGCCGGTTTAAGCTTAGAACCCGGTTCGAACTTGTTCGGTCGAGTTCAGAACAGTGTCATCTTCTTCCTTTAGATGACAATACTTTTCACTCGCTGAAAAATTGAATCAGCACCGGCGAAGAGGAAACGTTTCCATTAAGTACATTTCATGCCATCAATGACTGTCATAAAGGTGCCAAATAGACGGCCAAAGAGTTCCCGAGCTCCTTATATAAGACCCCTCCCCATTAATCCTCTCCACACCTAAAAATCTCACTCTCTCTCTCAGTTACTCAGTTTTCCAGCAAAGCTCAAACCAGAGCTCCGATATAGGGTCTCTTTTGAACCAAAGAAGGCATGGTCGGGTTCCTTAGAACCGGGGAGAAGTCAGCTACATGGTGGTAATCTTTAATCACTCCGAGGGTCGTTGGAGAAGCGCTAGTGTGATCGAACAGTGAAGTAGCTCTGGCGGACCAATGCTGCCCTATTTCTGTTGAGTGAAAATCAGCCAATTCAAACCATACTCAGGCCAAACCAAGCTCTCCCAACACCTCGTCAGCCCTCCTACCATCAAATTAGAATTGAAAGGTAAGCCAATTTGGCTCTACTTTGTAATTTTTTATTGGTGCTAGAGAGAGAACCGGTAGATTTTCGATGAAAAAATTCTCACTCAATTCGACATCAATTGATGCAATTCTTGATCCAAGGAGAAACCCTAGGACAAGAGCTATCTGCCCAAATTGAAAGCTCGGACCGCTACGTCCCCGACTGTAAGCATTCAAAGTTTTCTCTCTCTACGTTCAGTTTTCTCTCTAAAGTTTCGGGACTCAATTTGGGAAAAAATTGGCATTTGGGGCCTAAAGTAAAAGAAAAATAACTTTAGGGACCAAATTGCAAATATTTGAAAAGTTAGATATTGTTAGTCATTCATAATGAATGAATGCTATCAAGCCAAATGATAATGAACAAGGATGTTCATACCGTGTAGGAACACGAGATATCGAGAATTCCAGCTAAGACAATGCTCGCAAGGGATGAAAGTCGATTTAGAGGAAATACACTACATGATCGGGTGAGTGTAATATATTATCATACCTGGTTGGGATGATAAGAACATCAGAAATGAAAATCCACTGCTAAGTGGTATTTTAACCATCACACTAGGGAGGAGTGATGTGGAAATCACGTAGAAAAACTACTTACCGGTTGTAAGTACATCATACCCGGTTGGTATGATGAAACTTCCTAGAAGGAAGTGGAAAACCCATTATAAGTGGAGATGTCCTCATACTCGGTTGTTGTGATGAACGACTGAAAAGTTTATTTTGTCAGAAGAGCTCTCCCCTGACTATGTTCCACTGCTTAAAATTATTGGGAGACCTTCTTAATAGAAGCTTGAATAGCTCAGTTAGTTTGGAGGCCTTGGTTTTGGAACTTAGGGGCTAATATGCCCGATTTTGAAAATCTCAAACAGTGGGCCCTAGGTCAGTTGGCACGAACAGGAGCTCATAAACAAACATGATTTTAAGCTATGAAAACTTAAGTGAATGAATTGTTTGACCATGATACTAAGACAGGACCAACATACTCGATGGACTAGCTGTAGTGCGCGACATGATAGGTCTTTGGACTAGTCAAGACAAATAGCTGCAGGTCAAGTTGAGGGTCAGGGCCATTGGACCAGTGGCACCACAAATTATATGGCTTATGTGGAAAAATTATTGATTTATGTATGCACTGTGTTATAGGACTTTCAAGATGCCCAAGAGTGGTAGTGATGCGTCCTAGGGCTTTGGATAACCTAGTGGAGATAAGGGCAGTTCGTCGTACCAGAAGTCTTCAAAAGCTCGGCGTAGCTTCATTGCACATGAGACTGAGGTGGGGATGGGATGAGGTCTTTGTCCTCATGCGGACACGGTGTTTTGTTTTGTGATTGAGGGTCAGATGTCATGTACATCCACTCATTCTCAAGGTAGAAGTGGATGTGCTTCTATCTAGGTGGCCGGTAAAGTCGCTCCGATGCCACAAGTGGGTATAGTGGACGGGCCGGCCTACGAATGTGTGTTTTTTTCATGGTGAAGGGCATGTGTTAGTTGATAATCACATCATTGAGATGAGAAATGGCTATTAAAAACTAAGATTTTGAAAATGAGAAATTTTAAAGAAAATAAGGAGTCTAGCACACTCCAATTTAAAAACTGTTTATTGATATTACATTTTTTAACTATCCATTCACTGAGTTGTAGAAACTCACCCACCCCTTTTATCCCTTTTCATAAAATAGTGAAAATGACCAGGGATAACACCAAGTCTTACACTCTGTCAGGTATGCTTAATTTCTCTTAATCTTACATTTTATTTGATATAAGTCATTCCAGGGAACAAGGTTGAAAGTATGTTTGGCTCCTCTTGAGTTAAAAAAGGAGGAAACCCCTCTTGAACCAAGAGAGCGGCGGGTTGTTCATGGGGATCAAACTAAACTAGGTCGAGGCGTGACAACTTAAGTGGTATCAAAGCCTAGTTCCCTTGAAACATTATCAATATTATGTACTGACATTAATCCAACTTTAAACTATCATGTAGGAAGGAGAGTTCCTAGGAAGTTCATGGTGAAATCCAGTCCTCCACCCATCACCCTGAAAAAGACACCCAACCTAAGGGAGGAAGTTGTACAAAGGTTCCTAAAGGGCAAGAAAAGAGTACCCAAGGACATGGTGGAAGACTACCAAAAATTGGAAGGAGCCTTATTGGAACCAGAGGGCATCATATACCCTCCTCCCAAATAAGAGAAACCGGTATCTCCTACTCAACCTAGCTTCAATCCCTCCCAATGGGTGAAGTGGACCTATGAGTGTGAGGTTGAGGTACTAAGGCGGTACAGAATGGAGGCCATACACAAGATTCATCCTATAAGGGAATATGAGTGGACCCCAACTAGTTCTTTGGAACCTTCCGATCAAGAATCCCACAATCGCTCTAGGGTTAACTCTCGACCTATGACCCTAAGGGATTAGGGGGTATAAAATTTCTGTAAAAAGCCAAGTATAGCAAAGAAGTAGTAGAATATTCCAAAGGGAACCAAAAGAATGGAAGCTAATCAAGAAGAAAAGGAAGTAAGTATGGGGGAACACCAAGGATGTCAAGACCACTAAGGAAAGATGGGAAGAGAGTAGAATAACAAGAAAGCCTAGGTATAACAACTAATTGTAAAGAACTAAAATGCAGTTTCTTAGGAACTCCATAAGATAGGAAGACTTGTGGAAAGTAGAGGTATGGGACCAAAAGAGGAAGAAAAGTCGGAGTGGATGAACCATACAAGATCCTTAAGTTTAAGTGAAGATTAAAAGAGAGAACATCTAAAGAACGGTAGGGTGATCAAACAAAAGAATCCCAAAATGGGAGACATTCGAAGGAGGATGAGAACAGGAAGTTAGATTGAGGAAGGAGAAAGCCCCAAGTTAAGAAAAACAATTGAGGAAGTGTTGCAAAAGTCAGAGCCGAAATAAGGACCTCAACAAGAAGTACGAGTGGCTAAGTGAGTGTTTAGGAAGATTAAAGTATGATCTACTTGTAAGAAGAAATGTAAACCCAAACAAGAATTTTAGACGTATCCTATTGAAGGAAATAATTCATATTGACCAAAATGTTTGTAGGAGTAAAAAGAAGCTCTAATAAGAACTGAGGAGTAGCAAGGAATACACCCAAAAATGAGGCAAAGGGAGGAATACCAATGGCACGAAGATAAAAAAATTTGACACAAGAGTGATGCGAGGTTCACTTCAAAGGAATAAACATATGCTAGAGTAAGTAAAAATGAGGTAAGATAAATGAAAAGTACTCATGGGATCTGAAGAGTAAAGGTAAGCTAGTGAAGATAACAGCAAAGAAGGACATTCCAGAATGAATATTTGCAATGATAAAACTAGAAGGAAATTCCGGGAGAAAAGGAGTGTGAAACTTCCAAAGAAGGGAATCTTGGAAAAACATAGGTGTATCAATAAATATGAAATGGAACCAACAGAATTGGAAAGAAAATAAGTTCCTCAAGAACAAGATGTTGGAGATGAAAGGATCAAGTACAAGGGGAAAGAAATCGTGAAGATCCAAGGGATAAGTCAAACCCAGGTAATGTGTAAGTAGGAAGACAACATCAAAAGATGCCATACAAGTAAGAAAGTAACTAACTTAGAATAAAGGATAGTGAAAGGATCACGATGAGAGTAAGAATGGATTTAGAAAGAGAAGAGACCTTAAAAAGGAAGAACGCTAGTGGGAATGAGGAATTAAGTAAGAAAGGAAGAGTTTTAGTATGTTAGTAAGTTATCATGAAGTGCAAGGACAAGAAAGTTGAATGAACGAATAAAGAAGTTTGGAAAAGACGAGTAAGTAAGGAAACCAATATGGTTATAGGGATGTGAAGTCAAAGACAAGTTTCAAAAAATGTCATGCGGTAAGGGGGCACGTAAACCCAACTGTCCCAAGGAAAATATGACTTAGGCAAAGAAGAGTTTATGATTAAAGCATGACAAAGTCAAGCATTAAAAAGTAGAACAAGAAGTAATAACCAAAGAATGAGGAAAGGATCCATGCAGGATGAAAAGGTGATAAACGCCAAAACCTGTGGAAGAAATTGACAAATACTCCTAGTCCTGAAATCTTAGGTAAAGGAGTTTGGAATGGAGAAATGGTACCTTGGGAAAAGAAGAATGTAACTAAAGGAAATGATTCTAAGTCTTCCAGGGAGATATGCTTAGCTAAAGTAAGTTTCACAGAATGAGGAAATGATGAGAATGAGACAAGAATCTTAGGTATGTGATGTAAGGGATTAACGGAAACACCGAGAAGGTTGTAAAATGATAAACTAGAAAATTTATATATCAATGAAAAGTTTATTCCAGTACCCAAAAAGTGTGAAATAAGTTTTGGGGACAAAACTCCTAAAAGGAGGGGAGAGTTGTAAACCCTACTCTTTGGAGTTAAGGAAAACTGGGAAAAGAACCGATCAAACCGAATGAGAAAACCGAACTGGTTCACAAACCCGATCAACGGGAACAAACAAATTGGGGAATTTACAACTCCCGAGTGACCCAAAAGGGTTCATAAACCTTAGAAAAGAACATTAGAACAAATTGGGAGAGAAAAACCTGACCAGTTTGGGTGAACCGGATCTGCACCAGATATAACCAGTTTATGAACCAAGTAGGTTTATGAACCGGAACCGATAGATCAAACAGGGAAGCAGCTTCGACGAACCAAAGCTGCCCAATTTCTATTGAGCTAAAATCGGCCAATTCGAGCCCCACTCATGCCAAACCAAGCTCTCCCAATACCTCCTCAGCCCTCCTACGGCCGAATTAGAACTAAAAGGTAAGCCAATTTGGCTCCACTCTGTAATTTCCAACCGGTGCTAGAGAGAGAACTAGCAGAATTTCGATGACAAAATTCTCACTCAATTCAGCATCAATTGATGCAATTCTTGATCCTAGGAGCAACATCAGGATGAGAGCTATCTGTCCAGATCAAAAGCTCGGACTATCGCGCCCCCACCAAAAAGCATTCGAACCTTTCTCACTCTATGTTTTGTTTTTCGGTGAAGCTTCGTTTGAGCTCATTCCTGCATAAAATCATGCTATTCAAAGTGCAATTTAATCGTATGAAGATGTAGGAACATCAATCAATTTTAATAATTAAACTTGTTTGATAGGTCAATTTGATAAAATCTTATTTGGCTGTGTTGGGAAGTTGAAATTGGGGGAAACTATGGGGATTTTAAAAATTCGAGGGACTAAAGTTCAATTTCATAAAATTGAGGGCCAATTGGGAATGATAAAGATGTTAGAGGACCAATTGGGCAAATGTTGGAATTTTGGGGACAAAACTTACCATTTTTGTAAAGTATGGGCAAAATGGTAATTTTGGAAAAATTGGGAACCAAATTGGGAATTTGGGAAACTTTAACCCCTTTTTGTGAATTTGAATAAATTGAGGTCCCAAGGTGAATTTTTAAAGTTTAGGGACTCAATTTGGTGAAAAATTGGCATTTAGGGCCTAAAGTAAAAGAAAAAGAACTTTAGGGTCCAAATTGCAAATATTTGAAAAGTTAGATATTGTTAGTCATTTATAATGAATGAAGGCTATCAAGGTAAATGATAATGAACAAGGATATTCATACCATGTAGGAACACGAAATATTGGGAACGCCATATAAGATAAAGCTCGCAAGGAACGAAAGCCGATTTAGAGTAAATACACTGCACAATCAGGTGAGTGGGATATTTAATATCATACCTGGTTTGGATGATATGTCACGCCCCAACCCAGTTTAATCGAATCCCCATGATCAACCTGCCACTCTACTAGTTTACTAAGGGTCGCCCCATGTTTATAAACCTTGAAGAGTAAGGCATCCTTTAAACCTGCATCTTTCTTGGAATAACAAAAATCAAAACTGCATAACATTTTACATTGACCATACCTATCTCACACACATATTAGTTAATGGTCGTTGGGGGTAGGCTTTCCAAGATTTCCTAAAATGGATATAAGGGAGCGAGTGAGTTTCTACAATTCAGCGAATGGGTATTTTAAAAATGGAGTTTTCAAAAAAAATGTTTTCAAGTTGGAGTGTGTCAGACTCCTTAATTCCTTTAAATTTTCTCTGCTTTAAAAATCTCGATTTTCAAAGATACATCCTTCATCATGAAGGTCAATCACACAATCGCAGGCCAGTACGTCCACTGAACCCACAAGTGGCATCGGAGCGATTTTACTAGCCACTTAGAGAGAAGCACGTCCACTTCTACCCTAAGAATGAGTGGATGTTCAAGACATCTGACCCTCAATGTAAACCCCGCACTTTTGAATAAAGGAAAACCGAGAAAGAACTGGTTAACCCGAGTAAGAAAACCAAGTCGGTTTACAAACCTTCTGGGTGATCATTTAGGAACAAGAAATTTGGAAATTTACAACTTTCGGGTGATCCAAAGGGTTCATTAAACCTTGGAAAAGTATAAATCTCTCCCATTTAATATACAGTTTTACACCTATATAAAGGATATCCCCATTCATTCTCCTCACACCCGAACACTTCTCTCTCTCTCTCTCTCTCTCTCTACTGCTCTATTTTCCGGTGAAGCTTAAGCCATAGCTTCGACTTGAAAATTTTTCTTAACCTCGGAAGGAGAGGTCAGGTTCTTTAGAACCGGGGAGAAGTCAACTATCTGATAGCAAACTCCAGTCAATCCGAGAATCACTAGAGAAGCGCCGACAAGATGGAATAGTGAAGCAGCTCCGGCAGACTGAAGCTACCCTATTTCGGCTTAGTTGAAATTGGCCATTTCGAGCCCTACATAGGCCAAACCAAGCCTTCCCAACACTTCCTCCGCCCTCCCACGGCCGAATTAGCACTGAAAGGTAAGCCAATTCGGCTCCACTCTACAATTTCCTATCGGTGTTAGAGAGAGAACCGGTAGAACTTCAATAATGAAATTTTAACTCAATTCAGCATCAATTGATGCGATTCTTGATCATAGGATGAACCACAAGATGAGAGCTATCTGCCTAGATCAAAAGCTCGGACCGCCACGCCCGCACCAATGAGAAATCGAAGCTTTCTCTCTCTACAGTCTATTTTCTGGCGAAGCTCCGTTTGAGCTCGTTCCGGCGTTCAAATCTGCGATTCAAAGTTTCTTAAAATTGTATGAACATGCAAAAACTCAATTTCAACTCCAATTTCAATAATTAGAAGTGTTTCATCGGTCAATTTGATGAAATCAAATTCGGTAGTGTTGAAGAGTTGAAATTTGGGGAAAATTGGGGATTTTCGAAATTCAAAGGGCCAAAATGCAATTTTATGAAATTGAGGGTCAATTGGGCATGAAAATAATGTTGGAGGATCAATTGAGGAATTTTAGAATTTTTGGGGCAAAACTTACCATTTTTGTAAAGGAAGGGCAAAATGGTAATTTTGGAAAAATTGGAAGATGAATCAGGAAACCTAAGAGGACTCTTACCATGACCCTTAGCAAAGGTGATTCAGCTAGAAAACTGTCAAAGTTATCAGACTCAAGAATGGCAAAGCACCAAACCAGTAGTAACCCTCGGAAAAGCCCCACTCGAAGGAAAGGAAGAACCACAACAATCCTTGTAAGGGAATAACGATGGGACATTACCTGAAGAGATGCCCAACCCTACTAAAGGACAAGTACTAAGTTAAACTATTATAAGTGTAGGGAAAGAAGGGGTGTTCCACACCTCATAGATTCAGGGCAATACCTCCTCAAAGGTTACAAAGGACATGAAGGATTAGAGACTGATACCATGGAGCGGGTTACATAAACGATTCAAAAAGAGGTCAAGAAAAGATGAGGTGAATACAAAAACTTCTTAAGAAGGTCAAACCGAGAAGGATATCTCATGAATAGGGATAAGGTACATGAGAAGCATACTTAGAACCCTCTCATAAGGGGCAAATACAGAAAAATGTCCCCCAAAACTCTAGGGAAAGACACAATGAGAGTGAAGAAGAGAAGGAATACGCTGTGAAAAGGAATCATTGGTTGGCAGATGTGCAAGGAGCCAACCCCTCATTAGAAACTACTTGAAGGAAGGAAGTATCAGAGGCCAAGACTAACCTGCTTTGGAAAAATGATATAATTTTAAAGTACTACCTCTTTTGGAAAAAGCAGAAAAGTCAAAAATTGAAGTCTCTGACCAACATATCTAAGGAAGACCGGGAAGTAGAAAGGACTATACCCTAAAAAGGTCAGTGAGATAACGTTAAGGATAGGAGTACTCGAGAAGACAACTGCCCTAAGAAGACCTAAACCAAGGGACTGGTGGAGGCGGGGCAGTTAACCAGCTAATACGCGAAAGAACCAGGATGTAAGTTCTGACAAGAAAGAGAGGCGGAAAGGTCAAATACTCTGAAAGAGAAGGATGAAAGAAATCCTTAAAGGGACCAAAAGGCCAAATTAACAACCAAACTCAAGCCAAGAAAGAAATAGGCAAGCTTCTCACATAATGATCAAGAAATCTTGAAACAAGGAAGATTTGTACACTCCCTAAGGAAATAGACAGGTATTGGGTATGAATGAGGATGCGGATAAAGTATAAAAGATGTCCTACAAGAGCTGAGGAGTAAAGGTAAACGGGAGAAGACAACATCAAGAGTAGAAATCCCCTAGAGCAAATGTAAAAAGGAATGTTCAGAGAAAGGGAAAGAGTTCTACAAAGGAAGGAAGCCCCGAAAAGACATGTGTATCCCAATTGAGAGGAAATGGAATCAACCAAAATAGAAGGAATGATAAGCTCACAAATGAAATGTTAGTTGAGATGGAAAAGTCGAGTACCAAGGAAAAATGAGGTCCTCAGAAGGAAAGTAAACTAAAGGAATTATTGATGGGCGGATGGACACAATGTGGAGCGAAAGGAACTAACCCTTAATTAGGAAATGTTTCCAAGGAAGGAAGTATCGTAATGGCCTAGGCTGACCTGTTTGGAGGGGAGAAAAACTAATAACGACAGACAGCCAAATAGAATAAACAAAACCCTAAGAAGGAATGAGATCTAGTAAAGACTACACACTATGATGGACAATAGGATAGGCATGAAGAACGAGTGATATAGCTGCCCAGACGATTGGACCAGAAAAATAAATAATTGTAAAATGGTTGCGAACAAATCAAAGGGGATTAAGGCTAAAGGAAAAACCTTGAGTAGAGGATATCATTGGGAATGATGATGGATCTAAGAAAGGATGAAACCCAACATGTCGGTAAAACATCTGGGAATTTAATTAATTGGAACCGAAAATACTTAATAAAGAAGTTGAAAAGGAACAAGTGGGTAAGGAGAACCAACACAATTGAGTAAGTGGAGTTAATAATGATAAAAAAAGGGATAGTTGAGGAATGCTATCAAAAGAAAAGAGGGATGAAATTATATGATCCCTGAAAGGTAAAAAAAAAGATAAGAGAGACCCTCAAGGAGATGTTCTAGAAATCTAATGGACAAAGACAAGTCATAGAAAATGCCATGTAGTAAGGGGTATGTAAGCCCAACAATCCCAAGAAGAATATGACTCAAAGTAAGGAAGAGACAGCTAATAAGCATAACGAGGTCGAATATAAAAATTTGGACCGAAGTTATCATAGACAACGAATGGAGGAAGGGACAAAATAGGACGAAAAAGTGATAAAAAAGAAAAGCGTGGAAACAAGTACGTAACACCCGAAAGAACATTGAGCTAAAGGTTTCAACGACCAAGGTGTTAACTAGACACGAGAATGGTTAGGTATCTTGGAATTCCCAATCTTGAATACATAACCTCAAAGGGAAGAATGTGCTCTAAGCAAAGAAAGATATAAATCTAAGAATATAACCTGAAGTAAGGTATGTCTCGTTATGATAAACTCCATGGAGGGAGTAAATAATATAAAGGAAAAGAAATTCCTTAAGTGAAGGATGTAAAAATGATTAATTGAAAGAACAAGAGAAAAGTTTGCATGTTAAGCAAACAACAAATTGACATCAAAGAAAATAGTTCCTCATGCAAGGTTGCAAATTAAGTTTTGGGGACAAAACTCCTAAAAGGAGGGGAGAGTTGTAAACCCCGCACTTTTGAGTTAAGGAAAACCGGGAAAGAATTGGTTAACCCGAGTAAGAAAACTATGCCGATTTACAAACCCGATCATTGGGAACAAGCAATTTGGAAACTTACAACTTCCGGGTGATCCAAAGGGTTCATTAAACCTTGGAAAAGAAATTTAAGATAAATTAGAAGAGAAAAACAAAATTAGTTTGGTGAACAAGAATCCATAAGAACTTTGAACTTAAGCGTACTTGCTCGAGAGTAGTGTGAGGATGGGTGACCTCCTACAAAGTATGATTTCTTTTGTAACCTGAAATTTTCGGTCAAAACTTTTTATGTGAACATACGCCTTATTATAAATAGCCATAAATTAATATATATTTAATTATTGTAATTAATACCAATAATTTAATACCTAAATTAAATTATTGGAATTAATACAAATAATTTAATATTAAAATTAAATTATTGGAATTAATACCAATAATTTATGGCAATATTAATACTAGTAATAAATCTCTCTCATTTAACATACAGTTTTATAGCTATATAAAGGTCATCCCTATTCATTCTCCTCACACCCGTACACTTCTCTCTCTCTCTCTCTCTCTCTCTCTCTCTCTCTCTCTCTCTACTGCTCTATTTCCCGGATAAACTTAAACTAGAGCTTCGACTTGAAAATTTTTCTCAACCTCAGAAGGAGATGTTAGGCTCTTTAGAACCGGGGAGAAGTCAGCTATCTGATAGCAAACTCCAGTCAATCCGAGAATCACTAGAGAAGCGCCGACATGATGGAATAGTAAATCAGCTCCGACAGACTGAAGCTGCCCTGTTTCGGCTGAGTTTAAATTGGCCATTTCAAGCCCTACTTAGGCAAAACCAAGCCTTCCCAACACTTCATCTGCCCTCCCACGGCCGAATTAGGACTGAAAGGTAAGCCAATTCGGCTCCACTCTACAATTTCCTACCGGTGTTAGAGAAAGAACCGGTAGAATTTCAATAATGAAATATTAAATCAATTCAGCATTAATTGATGCGATTCTTGATCTTAGGATTAACCTCAAGATGAGAGCTATCTGCCTAGATCAAAAGCTCAGACCGTCGTGCCCTCACCAGGGAGAAATAGAAGCTTTCTCTCTCTATAGTCTATTTTTCGGTGCAGCTCCGTTTGAGCTTGTTCCGGCATTAAAATCTACGATTCAAAGTTTCTTAGAATCGTATGAACATGCAGGAACTCAATTTCAACTCCAATTTCAATAATTAGAAGTGTTTGATCGGTCAATTTGATGAAATCAAAATTGGTAGTGTTGAAGAGTTGAAATTGGGGGAAAATTGAGGATTTTTTAAATTCAAAGGGCCAAAATGCAAGTTTATGAAATTGAGGGTCAATTGGGCATGAAAATAATGTTGGAGGTTCAATTGAGGAATTTTGGAATTTTTGGGGCCAAACTTACCATTTTTGTAAAGGAAGGGCAAAATGGTAATTTTGGAAAAATTAGGGGACCAAATTGGAAATTTGGGAAATTAAACCCCTTTTTGGTGAAATTGAATAAATTGAAGTGCCAATATAAATTTTAAAAGTTATGGGACTCAATTTGAGGAAAAACTGAGATTTGGGACTTAAAGTTAAAGAGAAATGACTTTAAGGACCTAATTGCAAATAACTAAAAGTTTGGGTTTTCTCATTCATTAGAAATGAATGAAGGCTATTATGCTGAGTAATAATGAACATGGATGTTCATATCGTGTAGGAACGCGAAATACCGGTAACACCAGCATGGACGAGCTCGCGTGAATACAAAGAACTAGTCAAGTGGAATTTACTGCATTAACGGATGAGTGGGTTTACTAACATCATACCCGGTTGGGATGATGAGCACAACTTAAAGATAAAAACCACTTATCGGTTGTGAGTGGAAATTTTATATCATACCCAGTAGGGGATGATAAGTACCTCGGTATAAAAACCCACTATTTAGTGGTATTTTAATCATCACCACTTAGAGAAAGTGATGTGAAAATTATGCAAAAAAAACCTACTTACCGGTTGTAAGTAGATAATACCCGGTTGGTATGATGAAACTTACTCGAAGGAATTTGGAAACCTATTCATCGGTTATGAACGGAGATGTCCTTATACCGGTTGGTATAATGGACAGTGAAAACCTATTTTGTCGGAAGTGTTCTCCCCTGACTGTGTGCCAATGCTTAAACTATTTGGGAGACCTTCTTTACAGGAGCTCGAATAGCTCTTATAGGCCAGGGGCCTCGATTTTGGAACTTGAGGGCTAGAATGCCCAGTTTTTTGAAAATCTCGTACAGTGGGCCCAAGGCTAGTTGGCACGAGCAGGAGCTCGTAAACGAACATGATATATGTGCCATAAAACTTAATAAGTGAATTGTTTGGCCATGGTACCAAGATAGGACCGACATGCTCAATCAACTAGCAGCAGTGCGACATGACAGGTCGACGTACTACTCAAGACAAACAACTACGGCTTGAGTTGAGAGTCAGGGTCGTTGGACCAGTGGCACCACATATTACATGGCTTGATAAGAAAACATTGTTTGTGCATGCATTATGATTACAAGATCATCAAGACGCCCATGAGGGGTAGTGATGTGTCCTAAGGGCCCTGGACAACCCGGTGAGTATAAGGGCAGATCGTCGTTACAAGTGTCTATGCGAAATTTGGAGTAGCACCAATTGCATGAGATCGGGGTAGGGACGGGATGAGGTCTCTATCCTCATACGGACATGAAGAAGTAATTTCAGGATTGTGGGTCGAATGTCGCGTACATCCACTCATTCCCAAGGTAGAAGTGGTTGTACTTCTATCTGGGTAACAGGAAAAGTCGCTCCGAAGCCACTAGCGGTTTCAATAGTGATACTAACTTGTGAATGTGTGTAACCTTCATGATGAAGGATATGTGTTGGGTGATAACACACCGAAATAATGAAAAAACCAAAATTTTTAAATGAAGGGATTTTTGAAAAAAAAAGAGTATGGCACACTCCATATAAATGTTTTTCTTAAAAGTTAAAAACTTTTAGAAACCCATTCACTGAGTAGTCGTACTCATCCCCTCCCTTATATCCCTTTTAGGAAATCCCAGAAAGCCTACCCTTAAAGACCGTCAACTAAGAGGCCTCTAAAATAGGTATGTAAAGTTTTAAATTTCATGTAGTTTTGATTATGATATTCCAGGAAAAGGCACAAGTTAAAGAACGCCTTACTCTTTACAGTTTACAATAAGGGGAAATCCTTTAATAAACTAGGAGAGTGGTGGGTTGATCACGGGGATCCGACCAAACTGGTTCGAGGCATGACACTCAATCACGTAACAATTCTCTGTGTCCGTATGTGGACAGAGACCTCCTCCCAACACCACTCCAGTCTCGTGAACTTGAAGCTATGTTGAGCTTCGCTAACACCCCAATTCTCTGTGTCCGTACGACTAACTGCCCTTATATCCACCAGGTCGTCTAGGGCCCTAAGACACATCACTACCCCTCTTGGGCGTCTTGAAGGTCCCGTAAACACAATGCATGCACAATAAAAATTTTCACATCATGCCATATAATCTATGGTGTCACTAGTCCAATGACCTCGACCCTCATCTCAACCTGGAGCTGCTTGTCTTGACTAGTCTAGAGACCTATCATGTCGCACTACCGCTAGTTGACTGAGTATGTCGGTCCTGTCTTGGTACCATGGCCAAACAATTCAATTACTCAAGTTTTCATGGCATATAATTCATGTTTGTTTATGAGCTCCTGCTCATGCCAACTAGCCTAGGACCCACTGTTTGAGATTTTCAAAATTGGGCATAATAGCCCCCAAGTTCCAAAACCGAGGCCTCCAGCCTAACAAAGCTATTCGAGCTCCCATCAAGAAGGTCATCCAAATTGTTTAAGCAGTGGCACATAGTCAGGGGAGAGCACATCCGACAAAATATGTTTTCAACTATCCATCATACCAACCGAGTATGAGGACATCTCCGCTCATATTCGATAAACGGGTTTTGTCACACCCCGACCCGGTTTGGTCGGATCCCCGTGATCAATCCGCCACTCTCTCGGTTTATTAAAGGGTTTCCCCTTATTGTAAACTGTAAAGAGTAAGGCGTCTTTTAACCTGCACCTTTTCCTGGAATAGCATAATCAAAACTGCATAAAATTTAAAACTTTACATACCTGTCTTACAAACATCTTAGTTGACAGTCTTTAAGGGTAAGCTTTCTGAGATTTTCTGAAAGGGATATAAGGGAGGGGGTGAGTACGACTACTCAGTGAATGGGTTTTTAAAAGATTTTGACTTTTAAGAAAATAATTATTATTGGAGAGTGTCAGACTCCTTTCTTTTTTCAAAAATCCCTTCGTTTAAAATTTGAGTCTTTCCACCATTTCTTAGTTACCGGTATCTCATCACCCAACACACATCCTTCATCATGAAGGTTACACACATTCGCAAGTCAATATCACTACTGAACCCGCTAGTGGCTTAGGAGAGACTTTTCCTGCCACCCGAATAGAAGTACGACCGCTTCTACCCTGGGAATGAGTGGATGTACGCGACATCTGACCCACAATCCCTAAATCACTTCTTCGTGTCTGTATGAGGACAGAGACCACATCCTATCCCCACCCCGGTCTCATACGTTTAGTGCTATTCTAGATTCTGCACAGACACCTGGAATGACGAACTGCCCTTATAGCCACCAGGTCATCAAGTGCCCTTAGGACGCATCACTACCCCTCATGGGCGTCTTGATGATCCCGTACTCACAGTGCATACACAAACAATGTTTTCTCATATTGCCATGTAATATGTGGTGCCACTGGTCCAACGGCTCCGACTCTCAACTCAACCCGCAGTTGTTTGTCTTGACTAGTCCGTTGACCTGTCATGTCGCACTACCGCTAGTTGACTGAGCATGTCGGTCCTATCTTGGTACCATGGCCAAACAATTCACTTATTAAGTTTTATGACACATATATCATGTTCATTTAGGAGCTCCTGCTTGTGCCAACTGGCCTTGGGCCAACTGAACGAGATTTTCAAAATCGGGCATTTAGCCCCAAGTTCCAAAACTGAGGCCCCGTCGAGAAGGTCTCCCAAATCGTTTAAGCATTGGCACACCGTCAGGGGAGAGCACTTCCGACAAAACATATGTTTTCTCTATCCATTATACCACCCGATATAAGGACACCTCCGTTCATAACCGATGAACGGGTTTTCAACTTTCTTCGAGGAAGTCTCATCATACCAACCAGATATGATCTACTTACAACCGGTAAGTAGTTTTTCCGCATGATTTTCACATCACTTCCTCTAAGTTGTGATGTTTAAAATACCACTTAATAGTGGGTTTTCATACTGAGTTACTTATCATTCCCAACCGGGTATGATATAAAATTTCCACTCACAATCGGTAAGTGGTTTTAAAATTTTAAGTTGTGCTCATCATCACAACCGGGTATGATGTTAGTAAAATTTTAAGTTGTGCTTAGTTCTTTATATTCACGCAAGCTCGTCCATGCTGGCGTTCCCGGTATTTTGTGTTCCTACACGATATGAACATCCTAGTTCATTATTACTCGGCATAATAGCCTTCATTCATTTCCAAATAATGAGAAAACCCAAACTTTTAGTTCTTTGCAATTTGGTTCCTAAAGTTATTTCTCTTTAACTTTAAGTCCCAAATGTGGGTTTTCCCTCAAATTGAGTCCCGTAACCTTTAAAATTTATATTGGGACCTCAATTTATTCAATTTCACCAAACAAAAGGGGTTTAATTTCCCAAATTTCTAATTTGGTCCCCCAATTTTTCCAAAATTACCATTTTGCTCTTCCTTTACAAAAATGGTAAGTTTTGCCCCAAAATTCTTCAATTGGTCCTCCAACATTATTTTCATGCCCAATTGACACTCAATTTTATAAAATTTCATTTTGGTCCTTTGAATTTTGAAAATCCCCAATTTTCCCTCAATTCCAACTTCTTAACACAGCTGAATTTGATTTCATAAAAGTGACCCATCAAACATTTCCAATTGTTTAAATTGAAGTTGAAATTGAGTTTCTACATGTTCATACGATTCTTTAGAAATGTGAATCACAAGTTTTAATGCCGGGACGAGCTCAAATGAAGCTTCACCGAAAAATGAACTATAGAGAGAGAAAGCTTTGATTACTCACCGGTGAAGGCACGACGGTCCAAGCTTTCGATCTGGGTAGATAGCTCTCGTCCTGAGGTTCATCCTAGAATCAAGAATCGCATCAATTGTAAAGAGGGAGCTGAATTGCCTTACCTTTCGGTCCTAATTTGGCCATGGAAAGGCTGAGGAAGTGTTGAGAAGGCTTGGTTTGGTCTGAGGAAGGCTCGAAATGGCCAATTTCAACTCGGCTGAAATAGGGCAACTTCGGTCCACCGGAGCTGCTTCATTGTTCCATCATGTCAGTGCTTCTCTAGTGATTCTCGGATTGACTGGAGTTTGCTATCAGATAGCTGACTTCTCCCCGATTCTAAAGAGCCCGACCTCTCCTTTTGAGGTTAAGAAAAATGTTAAAGTCGAAGCCCTGGTTTAAGTTTCACCGTGAAATGGAGCAGTAGAGAGAGAGAGAAGTGTTTGGGTGTGAGAATAATGAATGGGGATGACCTCTTTATATAGGTGTAAAACCCGTGTATTAAATGGGAGATTTATTACTAGTATTAATATTGCCATAAATTATTGGAATTAATTCCAATAATTTAATTTTGGTATTAAATTATTTGTATTAAATTTAATAATTTAATTTAGGTATTAAATTATTGGTATTAATTACAATAATTAAATATATATTAATTTATGGTTATTTATGATAAGTCGTATGAAATTTCAGGTTACAAAAAAAATTCATATTTCCCAAGAGGTCACTCATCCTCACACTACTCTCGAGCAGGCACACTTAACTTCAAAGTTCTTATGGAATCTTGTTCACCTAAACCAATTTGGTTTTTGTATTCTAATTTTTCTTAAATTTCTTTTCCAAGGTTTAATGAACCCTTTGGATCACCCAAAAGTAATTAATTTTCATATTGCTTGTTCCCAAATGTAAACCGGCTCAGTTTTCTTACTACGTTTGACCGGTTTTTTTCCCGTTTTTCCTTAACTCAAAAGTGTGGAGTTTATAGGTTTTCCACTTCCTTCGAGTAAGATTCATCATACCAACCTGGTATGATCTACTTACAATTGGTAATTAGTTTTTTTGCGTGATTTTTACATCACTCCTCTCAGGTGTCATGTTTAAAATACCACTTAGCCATTGGTTTTTAATTTCGAGGTATTTATCATCCCAACAGAGTATGATATAAAAATCTCACTCACCTGATCATGTAGTGAAATAACACTTAGTCGGTTTTCGTCCCTTGCGAGCTTAACCTCAGCTGGCATTCCCGATGTCTTGTGTTCCTACATGAAATGAACATCGTTATTCATTATCATCTGGCTTGATCACCTCATTCAGTATTAATGACTAAATTCACAACTTTTTCAATATTTGTAAATTGGTACTGAAAGTTATTTTTCCTTTTACTTTAGGCCCCAATTACCGATTTTTCCCCAAATTGAGTCCCGAAACTTTTAAAATTCCTCTTAGGACCTCAATTTACTCAATTTCATAAACAGTGGTCCAAATTTCCCAAATTCCCATTTAGGCCCCCAATTTTTCCAAAATTAAAATTTTGCCCTTCCTTTACAAAAATGGTAAGTTTTACCCCAAAATTCAAAAATTGCTCAATTTGCCCTCTAACATTCTTATCATGCCCAATTGACCCTCAATTTTATAAAATTGCATTTTGGTCATTCGAATTTTTTAAAATCCCCAATTTTCCCCCAATTTCAACTTCCTTACATAACGAAATTTGATTTCATCAAATTGACCAATCAAACACTTCTAATTGTTGAAATTAAAGTTAAAATTGAGTTTCTACATCTTCATACGATTCAATAGCACTTTGAATTGTAAGTTTTGACGTCGGAACAAGCTCAAATGGTGCTTCACCGGGAAATAGAACGTAGAGAGAGAAAGCTTCAATTGCTCACTAGCGAAGGCGCGGTGGTCTGAGCTTCTAATCGAGTCAGATAGCTCTACTCTTGAAACTCCTCCTAGGATCATGAATTGTATCAATTGAAGCTGAATTGAGTTAGAATTTCATCATCAAAATTCTATTGGTTCTCTCTCTAGCACCGATTAGAATTTGCAGAGAGGAGCCGAATTGGCTTACCTTTATGTTCCAATTCAGCCGTGGGAGGGCTGAAGAGGTGTTAGGCGAACTTGGTTTAGCTTGAGAAGGGCTAAAATTGGATGATTTCAGCTCGTACGAAATAAGGCAGCTTCAGTCCGCTAGAGTTGCAACACTGTTCGATCACGCGGTGTTTCTCCGATGACTCTTAGAGCAAATGGAGACTACAAGCATGTAGCTGACTTCTCCCTGGTTCTAAAGAACTCTACCATGCCTTCTTTGGCTCAGAAAAGACCCTATACCGGACCTTTGGTTCGAGCTTCGCCGGAAAACTAAGCAACAGAGAGAGAATGGAGTTTTTAAGTGTGGAGAGGATGAATGAGGAGGGGCTCTTTATATAGGAAGCTCAGGGACTTCTTGGCCATCCAATTGGTGCCTTAATGGTGGTCATTCATTGCTTGAAACACCTTGGCCGGAGACTTTTCAGCGTCACCAGCACTGTACGATTTTTTGGCGAGTGAATAGTATTGTCATCTGAAGGAAGAAGACGACACTATTCCAAACCGGATCGGACCGGTCTAAACCGGGTTCAAAGCTTAAACTGGCCGGTTCATCCCCAATTCGAACGAATTTTTCAAATCTAAAAATTTCTAAATTCATTTTCTATCCAATGGTGGCCTAAATCTCAAATTTGAATTATTTAAGCCACCTAGAAAAATGAATTTAGAATTCGGTTCAATAGTGGTTTAAACCGGTTCAATCCTGTTAGGAACTAGTTCACCTGAACCGGTTTGGTTTTCAACTCTAATTCATTCTTAAGTCCATTTCCATGACTTTTGGGACTCTTTGGGTCACTCGGGATCCATAAATTTCCCGATTTACTCTTTCTCTATCGATTTGGGTTTGTAGACCGACTAGGTTTCCAATTTGAATATGATCGATTCTTTCCTTAGTTTTCTTATTATCAAAGAACAGTGTTTACAACTCTCCTCTCCTTTTAGGGGTTTTGTCCTCAAAATAGTTACATGTTAAATAATTGAGGGTAACTATCCCTCATTACACTCTCGGTTTCCCATGTCTCTTCTTGCATGGGTCCATTCTGCCACAAAATCTTGACCATAGGGATTCTCTTGTTCCTTAAATTCTTGTCCCTTTGGTCGATGATTCGTACCGGTTCTATCTGATAGGTCAAGTTCTCTTACAGTTCTAATGGAGGTCGATCAAATACATGACTAGGATCAGGCTGATATTTCCGAAGCACCGAGATGTGGAATACATCATGTATTCTCTGCAGGTCAGAAGGTAGTTCCAATTTATAAGCTACTGGTCCTATCCTTTGGATGATGGGATATGGACCAATATATCTTGGTTTCAACTTTCCTCTTTGCTGAAACCTAAGTATTCCCCTCCATGGGGATACTTTGAGGAATACTTGATCTCCCACCTCAAACTCCAAATCTTTCCTTCGACTGTCTACATAACTCTTTTGGCTGTCTTGTGCGGTCTTAAGATGACTCCTAATTAATTTTATCTTCTCTGTGGCATCCTCAATTAATTCTAGCCTTTCTAACTTCCTTTCCCCCACTTCTTCCCAAAATAGAGGGGTACGTAATGGTTTTCCATAAAGGGCTTCATAGGGAGTCATCTGAATACTAGTCCGATAACTATTATTATAAGCAAACTCCATCAGGTACAAGTATTCTTTCCAGCCTTTATTCATGGTGAGTACGCATGCTCTTAGCATGTCTTCTAAGGTTTGGATGGTTCGCTCAAACTGCCTATCTGTCTGAGGATAAAATGTCATGCTCATCTGAAGCTTGGTTCCCATGGCACTTTGTAAACTTGGCCAAAACCTTTAAGTAAATCTTGGATCTCAATATGATACTATACTTACCAGAACACCATGAAGTCTTATGATGTCCCTCATGTATAAGATGGCTAGTTGTTCCACTGTGTCTGTCACTCTTATAGGAAGGAAATGAGCTGATTTGGTCAATCTATCCACGATGACCCAAATCGCATCTCGACCCTTTCTTGTCACAGGTAGTCCCATGACAAAGTCCATGGTGATGTGCTCCCATTTTCACTCTAGAATTAGTAGAGGTTGTAGCAGTCCTAACGGTTTCTGATGCTCTGCTTTTATCTGCTAACAGGACAAACATCAAGCCACATATTCTACAATGTCCCTCTTCATACTTTTCCACCAGTATCCTTGTTTGAGGGTGTGGTACATTTTGGTACTGCTCGGATGCATAGCATACACTGAATCATGTGCCTCTTCCAGAATTAATCTCTTTAGTTCCTTACTTTGAGGCACACATACCTTACCCTTGTAGGTTAGCACCCCATCGTTGCATGGGTTGTAGTCTGATTTAGTTTCCCTATTAACCAGATACAAATAGGGTTGAAGTTCCTTATTTGCTTTTTGTTGAGCCTAGATCTGCTTAATGAGATTGGGTCTTACTATCACATTAGCCACCAAGCACCCTTCCCGCTTGTCCATTTTCAGGTCTACCTCCATTCTTCCCAATTGTTACAACAGGGGTATGTAATTTCTCTTTACTTGTGTAGCCTCGCTTTGATACTTGCGACTCAATGCATCTGCTACCACATTTGCCTTTCCAGAGAGGTATTCTATCACAAGGTCATAATCCTTGACCAGTTCCAGCCATCTCCTCTGACGGAGATTCAACTCTTTCTAAGTTAGGAAGTAATTAAGACTCTTGTGATTTGTGTATATCCTACACTTAACCCCGTAAAGATAGTGTCGCCATATCTTTAAGTTAAACATTATTGCAGCTAATTCCAGATCATGAGTCAGATAGTTTCTTTCATGTCCCTTCAGTTGTCGCGAGGCATAAGCGATCACCTTCCCTTGTTGCATCAGAACACATCTGAGTCCTTGTTCGGATGCATCACTATAGATAGTGTATTGTCCTGCATTATAGTCAGGTAAAGAGAGTATCGGTGTGGTTATCAATCAAGTCTTTAACTCTTGAAAAGACTTCTCACAGCTCTCATCCCACTTGTACTCAACTCCTTTCCTAGTGAGTTGAGTTAGAGGAGATGTTATCTTAGAAAAATCTTGCACAAACCGTCTATAGTATCATGCTAAACCTAAGAAACTTCTTATTTCTATAGGATTCCTTGGAGCCTTCCAATCCAATATGGCTTCCACCTTGACTGGATCTACCTTAACTCCATCATTGGACACTATGTGTCCTAAGAATCCTACTTCCTACAACCAAAACTCACACTTGGAGAATTTTGCATATAATTGATTTTCCTTTAATATTCCTAGGGTGATTGCTAGATACTCTTCATGTTCCGACCTAGTTCGTAAGTATATAAGGATGTCATATATGAATACTATCATGAACCTGTCCAAATGGGGTTGGAACATACGGTTCATCAGGTCCATGAAGGTTGCAGGGGCATTCATCAATCCAAACGGCATCACTCTAAACTCATAATATCCATATCTAGATCGAAATGCTATCTTAGGGATGTCCTCTTCTCGAATCCTGAATTGATGATAGCCTGACCGAAGATCTATTTTGGAGAAGTAAGCTACACCTTTTAATTGATCGAATAGATCATCTATCCTCGAAAGTGGCTATCGATTCTTGATGGTGACCTAGTTCAGCTTTCTATAGTCGATGCATAGTCTCATGCTTCCAACCTTTTTCATTACGAATAAGACAGGAGCACCCCACGGAGACTGACTTGGACATATGAAATCCTTCTCTAGTAACTCATCCAATTGTTCCTTCAATTCCTTCAACTCCGCCAGAGCCATGCGGTATGGTGCTTGGGATATGGGGTTTGTTCATGGGATTATTTCTATGGTGAACTCCACTTGCTGACCTAGAGGTAGTCCGGGTAGTTCTTCAAGAAATACCTATGGGTAGTGTCTAACTACCATAATGTCTTCCAGCCTCTTCTCTTCAGACTTTTCGTCTATGACCATGGCCAGGAAAGTTGTACAGCCTTTCTGTATCATCTTTTGAGCATTCAAATGGGACACCATTTGTACCTCACTTTTTCTTCTATCTTCCTGGAACTTTAATCCTTTTGTCATAGGAGTGTGGAAGGTTACTATCTTCTTTCCATAGTCCATCATCACCTAATGGTTACTCAACCAATCCAACCCCGAGATTACTTCAACCTCCTTTAATGGTAATGGGATCAAGTCAACTTCAAGTTGGATTCCCCCAATCTTTATCTCACATCCCTTTAATTGTTTATTCCTATTTAAACCTTCTCCTAAAGGTGTAAGGATATTAAGGCTTTGTTCTAGTGGAGTGAGCTCTAGGGGTACTCTTGAAACCAACTCTTCCTTGATGAAGGATCTCTTAGCTCTAAAGTCAAAGAGGGCATAGACTTGTTCTCCCCATAATTGTATATACCCTGATTGAAGAAACTTATTGTTTAGAAGAAAATTTTCCTTTATTAAATCAAAAAGATCTTCAGTTTACAACACTCTCTTGAACTAATTTGGAGGGTCTTGGGATGTACCCGTTACAGTGCTAGGGTCTCTTCTAGCCTCCTACTGGGTGAGGTTGTATACCCTAACTGGTACTCATGTTGTAGCATCCGACCAAGGGTTTCTGGGATTCCCTTGAGATGGTCTAAGAGTATTCCTCTATCTATTCTCCTTGAGGGTGGGACAATCCTTTGCAAAGTTTCCCACTTTCTCGCATGCAAAGCAGGTAAGGCACACTCCCTCATGGTTCCTTTGACACTTTGGACAGCGAGAGTTTCCTTGAGGTAAGGTGAGGACTACTCTAGGAGGAGGTGGTAGCATGTCCCTTCTCCTTTGGAATGCCATTATGTTTCCCCATCTTGGACCGTTATACTCCTTCCATCCTCCCTAACGGTTTGGACCCTTATCCTCCTTTCTGGCCATCTGCTCCATTCGATGATGTCGAGTCTGCACCAGTCGCTCACATTCGTGAGCCATACTAATTACAACTGCTAGGTCCATGGGACATCCCAATACTCCCATACAGTTTCAAATGTCCATATTGAGATTGTACACAAATCTCTAGCATATCTCTGCTAGCCCAGCTAGGTCAAGAGCAAAGGGTCTTAACTCGTTAAATTTTGTCTCATAATTCGTTATGGAGTTAAGCCCTTGCCGAAGCCAGATGAACTCTTGCTTCTTCTCGTTTATTAGATGGGGCACCAACTACTCCTTTGAGTACCTCTCCTTGAATTGTTCCCAAGTGGGGATGGTGGTATGCAGGTTTCAGACATTGTCCCACCAATATTTAGCACTTCCTTCCAAGAAGAATTCTGTCAGGATCACCATATCCTCTAGTGGTATCTTGACGATTCCCATCAGCATCTTGATGTTAGCCAACCAACCCATGGCGGCTCCAGCACCCTTTTCTTCGAGGAAAGGTTTACATCCTAATTGTCGGAGAGTTTTGAGGTTTCTAGAAATGTCCATTGGAGTGGGATGGTAAATAGGGGGAGAGTGAGATTGCAATTCCTCTGGCTCAACCCGAGAATTAGTGCCTGCCTCAGGGACGAGGTTAGGTTGCCCAAATACATGGGTGAACTCCTCGTACAACCTTTGGTGCTCCCTGCTGAATCTAGGAAGAGTTGTCTGGGCTTCTTTGGGAGTTTCTACTGGTAGGGGTGGTTGGGCAGTGTTGGAGATTGCCGCCCTAGTTCTCTTGGTTCCTTTCTTTGGAGCCATTCTGTAAATTTTAAAATTAATCCTACTAGTTACTATATTTTCTAGTCTTGATTATGTATTCGAGGAAATAGACCATGATACCACTCAAGTTGCCATGCCCTGACACGATTTGGTCGGATCCCTGTGATCAACCAGCCACTCTACTAATTTACTAAGGGTCACCCATTGTTTATAAACTGTGAAGAGTATGGCGTCCTTTAAACCTGTACCTTTCCTAGAATAACATAAATCAAAACTGTATAAAATTTTATACTAATCATACCTGTCTCACAGGCATATTAGTTGATGGTCCTTGGGAGTAGGCTTTCCAAGATTTCCTGAAAGGGATATAGGGGGGGTGAGTTTCCACAACTCAGTGAATAGGTATTTTAAAAATGGAGATTTCAAAAAAAAAATGTTTTCAAGTTGGAGTGTGTCAAACTCCTTAATTCCTTTAAATTTTCTCCACTTTAAAAATATTAGTTTTCAAAGATACATCCTTCATCATGAAGGTCAATCACACAATCGCAGACCAATACGTCCACTGAACCCACTTGTGGCATCGGAGTGACTTTACCGACCACCAAGATAGAAGCACGTCCACTTCTACCTTGAGAATGAGTGAATGTTTATGACATCCGACCCTCAATCCCCTAACAATTCTCCATGTCCGTATGAGGACAGAGACCTCATCCCGACCCCACCCTGGTCTCGTGCGCTTGAAGCTACGTCAAGTTTCGCAAGGCCTCCTGATACGACTAACAGCCCTTATATCCATCAGGTCATCTAGGGCCCTAGGACACATCACTACCCCTCTTAGGTGTCTTGAAGGTCCTGTAAACATAGTTCATGCACAATCAAAATTTTTACATCATGCCATATAATCTGTGGTACCACTAGTCCAACGACCTCGACCCTCAACTCAACCTGCAGCTATTTGTCTTCACTAGTCCGGAGACCTGTCATGTCGCACTGCCGCTAGTTGACTGAGTATGTCAGTCTTGTCTTAGTACCATGGACAAACAATTCAATTACTCAAGTTTTCATGGCATATAGATCATGTTTGTTTACGAGCTCCTACTCGTGCCAACTGGCCTAGGGCCCACTGTTTGAGATTTTCAAAATTAGGCATAATAGCCCCCAAGTTCCAAAACTGAGGCCTCCAGTCTAACAGAGCTATTCGAGCTCTCGTCAAGAAGGTCTCCCAAATTATTTAAGCAGTGGCACACAGTTAGGGTAGAGCACTTCCAACAAAATATGTTTTCAACTGTCCATCATACCAACCGAGTATGAGGACATCTCCGCTCATAACTGATGAACCGGTTTTCCACTTCCTTCACGGAAGTTTCATCATACCAACACGGTATGATCTACTTACAACTGGTAAGTAGTTTTTTCGTGTGATTTTCACATCACTCCTCAAAGGTGTGATGTTTAAAATATCACTTAGCCATGGGTTTTTAATTTTGAGGTACTTATCATCCCAACCAGGTATGATTTAAAAATTTCACTCACCCGATCGTGTAGTGAAATTCCACTTAGTTGGTTTTCGTCCATTGCGAGCTTAACCTCAACTGGTGTTCCTGATGTCTCGTGTTCCTACAAGAAATTAACATCGTTGTTCATTATCATCTAGATTGATCACATCATTCAGTATGAATGAATAAATTCACAACTTTTCCAATATTTACAAATTGGTCCCTAAAGTTATTTTTCCTTTTACTTTAGGCCCCAATTGCCGGTTTTTCCCCAAATTAAGTCCTGGAACTTTTAAAATTCCTCTTGGGACCTCAATTTCGTAAATAGGGGTCCAAATTTCCCAAATTCCCATTTTGGCCCCCAATTTTTCCAAAATTAACATTTTACCCTTCCTTTACAAAAATGGTAAGTTTTACCCCAAAAATTATAAAATTGCTCAATTGGCCCTCTAACATTCTTATCATACCCAATTGACCCTCAATTTTATAAAATTACATTTTGGTCCTTCGAATTTTGGAAAATCCCCAATTTTCCCCCAATTTCAACTTACTAACACAGTCGAATTTGATTTCATCAAATTGGTTGATCAAACACTTCTAATTGTTGAAATTTAAGTTAAAATTGAGTTTCTACATCTTCATACTATTCAATAGCACTTTGAATCGTAAGTTTTTATGTTGGAACGAGCTCAAACGAAGCTTCGCTGAAAAATAGAACATAGAGAAAGAAAGCTTCAATTACTCCCCAGCAGGAAGGCGCGGCGGTCCGAGCTTCCAATCGCGGCAGATAGCTCTCTTCCTAAGGCTCCTCCTAGGATCAAGAATTGCATCAATTGATGTTGAATTGAGTTAGAATTTCATCATCGAAATTCTGTTGGTTCTCTCTCTAGCACCGATCGGAATTTGTAGAGGGGAGTCGAATTGGCTTACCTTTCCATTCCAATTCGGCCGTAGGAGGGCTAAAGAGGTGTTGGGAGAGCTTGGTTTGGCTTGAGAAGGGTTCGAATTGGTCGATTTCAGCTCTGCCGAAATAGGGCAGCTTCGGTCCTCCGAAGCTGCTTCACTATTCGATCATGCCAGCGTTTCTTTGGTGACTCTCGAAGCAAATGGAGACTACAGCATGTAACTAACTTGTCCCCAGTTCTAAAGAATCCGACCGCGCCTTCTTTGGCTCAGAAAAGACCCTATACGGAGCTTTGGTTCGAGCTTCGCCTGAAAACTAAGCAGGTGAGAGAGAATGGAGTTTTCAGGTGTGGAGAGGATGAATGAGGAAGGGCTCTTTATATAGGAAGCTCGGGGACTTCTTGGTGTCCGATTAGCACCTTAATGGTTGTCATTCATTGCCTGAAACTCTCTAGCTGGAGACATTTCAGCTTCACAGGAGCTGCACGATTTTTCGGCAAGTGAACAGTGCTATCATCTGAAGGAAGAAGATGACACTGTTCTAAATAGGACTAGACCGGTCCAAACTAGGTTCAAAGCTTAAAGTAGCTGGTTCACCCCCAATTCGACCAAACTTTTCAAATCTAAAAATTTTTAAATTCATTTTCTATCCAATGGTAGCCTCAAATCTTAAATTTAAATTTTTTTAGCCACCTAGAAAAATGAATTTAGAATCTAGTTCAATAGTGGTTCAAATTGGTCCAAACCAGTTCAATCCGATTTAGATCCAGTTCACCTGAACCGGTTTGGTTTTAATCTCTAATTCATTCTTAAGTCTATTTCCATGACTTTTGGGATTATTTGGGTCAATTAGGATCCATAATTTTCCTAGTTTACACTTTCTCTATCGGTTCAGGTTTGTAGACCGACTCAATTTCCAATTTGAAAATGACCAGTTCTTTCTCTGGTTTTCTTATTATCAAAGGACGGGGTTTACATGATAAGCACCTCAGAAATGAAAACCCACTACTAAGTGGTATTTTAACCATCACACCTAAAAGGAGTGATGTGGAAATCACACAGAAAAACTACTTACCGATTGTAAGTAGATCATACCTGGTTGGTATGATGAAACTTCCTAGAAGGAAGTGGAAAACCCATTTATCGATTATAAGCGGAGATGTCCTCATACTTGGTTGGTGTGATGGACGGCTGTAAAGTTTATTTTATCGAAAGTGCTCCCCCCTAACTATGTGCCATTGCTTAAAATTTTTGGGAGACCTTCTTGATGGGAGTTCGAATAGCTCAGTTAGGCCAGAGGCCTCAGTTTTGGAACTTGGGGGCTAATATGCCCGATTTTGAAAATATCAAACGGTGGGCCCTAGGCCAGTTGGCATGAGCAGGAGCTAATAAACAAACATGATTTTAAGCCATGAAAACTTAAGTGAATGAATTATTTGGCCATGGTACCGAGATAGGACCGACATACTCGATGGACTAGTAGTAGTGCAACATGACAGGTCTTCAAACTAGTCGAGTTGAGGGTCGAGGTCGTTGGACTAGTGGCACCACAGATTATATGGCTTATGTGGAAAAATTATTGATTTGTGCATGCACTATGTTACAAGACCATCAAGATGCCCAAGAGGGATAGTAATGGGTCTAGGGCTCTATACGACCTAGTAGAGATAAGGGTAGTTAGTCGTACTAGAAGTCTTGAGAAGCTCGACGTAGATTCATTGTGCATGAGACCGAGGTGGGGACAGGATGAGGTCTCTGTCCTCATATGGATACAGAGTTTTATTACGGGATTGAGGATCGGATGTCACGTACATCCACTCATTCTCAAGGTAGAAGTGGACGTGATTCTATCTAGGTGGCCTATAAAGTGGGTACAGTGGATGGGCTGGCCTACGAATGTGTGTTTTCCTTCATGATGAAGGGCGTGTTTTGGTTGATAAACACATCGTTGAGATGAGAAATGGCTATGAAAAATCGAGATTTTGAAAATGAGAAATTTTAAAGAAAATAAGGAGTCTAGCACACTCCAATTTAAAAACTGTTTATTGAAATTACATTTTTGAACTACCCATTCACTGATTTTTAGAAACTCACCCACCTCTTTTAACCCTTTTCAGGAAATAGCGAAAATGACTAGGGATAACACCAAGCCTAACCCTCTATCAGGTATGCTTAATTTCTCTTAAGCTTACATTTTATTTGATATATGTCATTCCAAGGAACAAGGTTGAAAGTACACCTGGCTCCTCTTGAGTTAAAAAAGGAGGAAACCCCTCTTGAACCTAGAGAGTGGCGAGTTGTTCATGGGGATCCGACCAAACGGGGTTGGAGCGTGACATAACTAGACGAATTTTCGAGTTGTTGGAGACTCCCTCTTTCCTAGCCTCTCTCTTTCCTAGCCTCTCTCTTCTTTCTATTAGTAAACTAAGGTTGAAGAAGATGATATGGTGGGTGTGCCACATGGCGCACTGTGATTGGTCAATTTTTCTGACGTGGTGATCCAGCTCGGCCATTGTGTCAGCCGTTGACCAGTTGATCGGACACATGGCAGCCTCCCATTGGTTGATCGTGTCAGCGTGGCAGGCTGATGGGTCGTCCATCGACCGTTGACTCGACATGTGGTAGCCTCTCATTGGTTGCCCGTGTCTACGTGGCTGCTACTGACGAGGCACCATTGACCGTTGACGGTCTGATCTATTGACCGGCTAGACCATTGACCAATCCGGTTCATGGATCGGTTGGACCGTTTACCGGTCCAGTCCGATCGAGTTCGGTGACCCGAATTCAAAAATTGGCCAGTTCAGATCCAATTCGACCGGTTTTCTAAAATTTAAAATTTTAAAAATTTATCTTAATTTATTTTCTATCTAATGGTGGCCTTAATTTCCAAAATTGACATTTTTAAGCCACCTAAAAAAATGAATTATTTAATTGGTTCACTATGGTTCATTTTGGTTTAGTCCGGTTCGGGTCTGATTCACCCCGAACCGGTCCGGTCCTCTCATCCAATCCACTTCCTGATTCTTCCTCATGATTTTTGTAAATTTTTTGTCACTTGGGATCTTCCAATTTCCCACGTTAACCCTTTTTTACTATTTTTCGTATATTAATTGGCTCAATTTTTCACATGAGAAATTTACCAATTCTTTTCTAGTTCTCCTTCAGCCTAGAGGATGAGTTTTACAAGTTGGATTTTATTATTCCAATCTTGGATGAGGGGGAACAATAGCCTTGAGTTGGATATTTTTCCTCCATACTCGGGTAAACCACAAGCCAGGTTTCCAGTCTTAGGTCAGGTATAGGTGTGAGCCCACTGGTTTTGATACCATATGAGAAGGTATTGGGGATCGATAAGGGGTCGGATCCATATCTACTTAAAAGTCATGACTTGTGTGTAGTATAATATTTCTAACATATCCCACAACATTTCTCTATTTTATCCAATGTGATATCATATTATCAACACCTACATTAACAATATTTTTTAAAATACGTTGTTATGACTTGAAACATGTATCTCAAACTATACGATCTTTGGAAATGAGTGGTGAAATGTTTTCTTTGAAATTAATTAAATGAAATGAAATACCTTTGACAACAAGTGATGAAATGCTTACATGAAAACTTGAGTGATTAAAAGAAATATCTTTATATCGCATTTTAGTAATCATTGAGGTCATGACACTTGATGTTAGTTTTTTCACTCATCGAGTTTTAATCTCCCTTCCTCTCTAACACCGTTCAAA
Organism: Trapa incisa; assembly: GCA_030064435.1. Classification (NCBI taxonomy): domain Eukaryota; kingdom Viridiplantae; phylum Streptophyta; class Magnoliopsida; order Myrtales; family Lythraceae; genus Trapa; species Trapa incisa. The sequence goes on from CM057777.1 coordinate 13,500,684, forward strand.
TGAAAGAATGATCATTAGCCAAAATGTGTTATCAGTGCTAGTACATTGTCAAAATATATGTCTGGAAGAGAATTTCACAAAGGCATTGTTTATTAGTTATTATTATTATTACTGAGATTTTTTATGAGATTTGTAAATATTATCATTTTTTATAAAAGTTTAATTTTTTATGGAAATTATAGTGCAAATTTTTATATTCCAAACATTTTACCATATTGATACTACGGTAGTGAGGGTCTCACTACTATAGTATCAGGAGTGGTATAATAGATTACTCATGTTCCAACCCTATAACCTTATTGGGGAATGACATATATAGAGGAGGTCGAGGGGTTCTATAAAGCTAAAGTGGGAATTCTCTAATAGTTGGAAGAGTACTCGATAGAGCTTCAAAGTTAGGTCATCGAAAAATTGCTATCACTTGACTTTTAGAGATAAATTAGCACTAACGATGATATGAGGAGTACTACCCTTTTATAGGTAGCTCCGATAGCACATGCCCTAGTTGGCATCTCATCAACGTTGATGAGATTAGAGACTTTGCATTGAATTTTCCTAAGATGTCGCACGTTGCCAAAATAAGGGGTCAATACCCATGTTTAACTATACAATCGAGCAAGGAAGAAGATCACATGTCGTGCATGTAGTGTACGTACCACAACATAGTTTGACATGTATTGATTGGTCTAGCTTGGTATGATCGATTTTCTAGGCGGTTCGATCGATTTTTTATGTGGTTTAACCAGTTTGATTTACCATTGATCGATTCTAGACTAGTTTGACTTGATTCGACCTATTTTCTACTAGTTCAACTAGTTTTCTAGCCAACTCGACTGATTTTGACATTGTTTGACCAATTTAAATGAATTTTAAATTTTAAATTTTTTTATTTATTATTTCTAAATTATTTATTTATTTTTTGGATCCAAAATTCACATTTTCCCTTTTGTGTCATTGTAGGAAATCAAATCTAAATTTAGTCTAATCGGGTTCAATTCGAATTTAATCCCATTTCTAATTGGATATTTTTTATCATTGATTTTTTTATTAAGTAGGTCCATTTAGGTTCGATCTAATATAAAAATTATTAGTTCAAATTGATTCTTAATACAATTTAATTTATGATCTTGATTTAATTATAATTTTCGATATAAGTTAACTTATAAAATTATTGTATTATACTATTCCCTCTAATTAGGAAATAGAATGAAAAGAAACACTACAATTGATTTTAACAATATTTTGGTATGATCCTACCCATTTTAGTTGCCCCTGCATGTCAATATGGACTATAAGTGAAGCCTCAAGTTCCACTTTCACACTCTCAACAATCATCCTTCACTTTTACAACTTCATCTAAAGCTAATGCTACCCTAAAAAACTCAAAAAAATTTCACTTATTCTATTGCTAGCTTTCTATAAATATTTTTTTATGTTTCGAAAACTTAACAATTTCTCCACTTTCCTATAACCTAGCTAGTTTTCATATTAGAAGTGAGAAACGCCTCCGACAACAATACCACATTCCTTGCTAACGAATATCACATTCCACAACATTCAAACCACGTATTCCAAACCAAATGAGCATGGTTTATGGGCAATGAAAATTATTGTGTTTAATAGATTAAACAATACTACAAAATCCACATAGATCTTGAACAAACATCCTCCTAGCACAAAAAACACGCATATAAAGTTTTTTTTACCCTGGATCAAAATTTGATTTACAAACTTTTAGAAATTTTTTGGAATCATGACAAGTATACAATTATATGCATATGTTTAACCATATTATATAAAGCAAAATTATAAGCTCATTCTTCTACATTTTTTCAATATCACATTAATTTATTTATTTAACAAATTTTATTTTACGATATAAAAACTATTCTATAGTAGATAACTTATCTAATATAAAGTTTAAATTATACGAAAATATTTAATTTATAGTTAAACTTGTCCTCAATTCTCACCCTAAATTCAATTACGTACCTCGGTTTAATGTTCCCACCATCTCTTATTGCTAATAATTCCGGGTTTGAGACTTCCAGTTGTTCCATAGATCCGGGCCAATGGATTAAGCCTCTCTAAAGATTCGAAATTAGATAGTGAGGTAAATTGAAACAATAGGGGTTCAATTATAAATAATGAAAACATTGGAGCAAAATCGAATATAATCGATTTTAATCGAATTTAACCATTTTAATAAACAAAAACTTTCTTTATCCTTCAAATTCTTTGTTGGAGGGACTAATCAGAAGATCAGAAGCCCTTCCTTTAACCTCCTTCTGCGTGTGCCGCCACCGCCGTCGGGCTTCCATTCCATTCCGCACCCCCAGGTTTGCCTTCTACTCAACCCTTTGTTTGCTCTTCCACAGCCACAGAAAGGCAGGGCAGAGTCGTGTAAGCGCACCTTTTTCTCCCCGAGCAGCGCCGGAGACGACTGGTTATTCTCTCCACTGCCTCAGAAACTGCAGGTGGGTATTGATTTTTTTTTGTCGGACAAAACACCAAGCTTCGATTTTCAGTCGCATACCTTCTCCGACACGGTGCCCTAGAGGCCTGCTGATTCTCTTCACTGCATCATCCCTCCGCCTCCTTCGTCAGCTACTTTAATGTGCGTTTGATTCTCCTCGAGATTCCACCTTCACCGGAAGAACAAAAATAAATGAAAAAATGTGCAGTTTATCTTTGTTTTGGTGAAGACATCAAAATAGCTAGGGGATCGCTCAAACTTTCTAGGACTTATACACCATAAGTGTCCTGCTTTTGTTGTTTGAACTAATGTTTCCGCAAAATAGTCTTATGTTAATCTGAAGGATGGCCGAACAAGAAGAAGAAGTTAAGACTTTTGAAGAATTAGGGATATGTGAACAATTGGTAGATGCTTGTAAAACTCGGGGATGGTTGAAACCTACGAGGATCCAAGTAGAAGCTATTCCTCCTGCGCTTGAAGGTCTGAAAAGAAAATAACATTCTCTTCTTATATTTCTTTTAAAGGTCACTTTTTGAACACGTTTCTGAGATGAATTTACTTGTCTGATGATAGGGAAGGACTTGATTGGACTTGCACAGACTGGTTCCGGAAAAACTGGAGCCTTTGCTCTTCCTATACTGCAGGCTCTATTAGATACTCCACAGCCCTTCTTCGCCTGTGTGCTTTCTCCTACTAGGTCTATGATCACATGCTCTTTTTGACGTTATGCTATTACATGGCTAGCATTCCTTGATTTGATATATGTACCAGGTGTCCAATGCACTTACTTTTTTACTTTGACTAATTTTTCTCTCTTGACGTCCTGCAGGGAACTGGCAATTCAGATTGCTGAACAGTTTAGCAATTTAGGAAGTGATATTGGAGTTAGATGTGCTGTGGTGAGCTTCAGCCCCATTTTTATAACTTTTCCATCATTACTAGGGGATACCCTATACTTACAACATTTCTTGCATAGCATAGGGATGATAATATATCTCTAGATTTTCCTTTTGGTAGCTTGTAGGTGGAGTAGATATGGTTCAACAGACTCTTATACTTGCGAAGCAACCTCATATTGTGGTGAGTGCTGGTCCCTGCATGTTGCCATGGTCTACTTTAGTTGTTTACTTGTGTATCACGGGAAGTCTCTTTTGGTGTTCTAATTATAATGAAGAGATCTGACTATATTTTAACGAGAAAACAGACAACTGGTTTTCTGATTGTATAATCACTTGGCTGCTAGACATGTACTTCAATTGTTTCATTTGTAGTGATATGAGTAATCAATATCTTTATTGGCTGGATTATAATTATATGTAGGTAGGAACACCTGGGCGTCTGGTGGATCATTTGTCCAACACAAAAGGCTTTTCTCTTCGCAAGTTAAAATACTTGGTAACATATCTTTCTTAATTCATATGCGTACGTGTAGCAAGAATACTATATTTCTTGCCATAGATGCATAGCTTTGTATGATTACTTTTGAAGCATATACACGATCAGTTGGAAGCATTGCCATTGAATAGAAAAAATGATGAATAAAAATCTCTTGGAATTGTATTATGAAAGATGTTAAATCTTTGGGGTCATGCATTTCATCACATTATGTTCATTATCTTCTCAGGAATAACACAGGTTGTGGAAGCTTTTTTATTTTTTTTTCTGCTCTTGTTTTGTATTGCATGTGATTTCCATTGTTTAGATATTCTACTGTTTCCAGTCCCAATTCAGGCACTTATCTTGTATATGATTAGCCTTCTATGTAGGCTCTAGTGATACTAGTAAATTCCTCCAAAGAAGTTAGATTGTTCTCTGTAGTTATTAAATTAGCCTTTGATGAGTACTCTATTATTGAATCTAGAAACACATCTTATGTTAAGCTTGTGAATGTTTCTGTACAAGCAGGTGTTAGATGAGGCTGACAGGTTGCTGAATGAAGATTTTGAGAAATCTATTGATGAGATATTGAATGTGATACCCCGCGAACGGAGGACCTACTTGTTCTCTGCTACTATGACCAAAAAGGTACTGAATTTAGCCCATATGACATTGGTAGTGATTAACTATGCAACTTAATGCAAGTACTGCCTTCTTGTTATTTGTCTTATATGGGCTTTGCTTTCCTTTTAAACATTGATGGTTTCATGAGTCGGGTGGCATTGACAGTGGTACCTGAGATTATCTTACCATAGACCTGGATGTAGTTATTAGTTTTTAACATCATTAATTGTGGTTCAAGACTACAAACTGTGGATAAGCAATTCCATTAGAATGTTCAATTACATTGACTTCACATTATAATCTTTGGATCCACTTATAAAATATTTTCACAGCAGAGTAGCGGCGTTAGATTATATTTTGCATTTTGACCTTCATTACACCTTAATATTGCAGGTAAAGAAGCTCCAGAGGGCTTGTTTGAGGAACCCAGTGAAGGTATCCTGCTAGTGACTGTTGTTTTCCTCTGAAACTTCACAGTATCATCTGAATTCATTGTCAAGTGCAGTTCTGCATTTGTAAAGATTTAAATTAAATTCCAGCTATGCAAATTTACTTTCAGATTGAAGCAGCTACCAAATATTCCACTGTTGACTCACTGAAGCAGATGTATCTCTTCATTCCTGCTAAGTACAAGGTACCTTCTTTGTTTACATTTTGGAATTCTTTTATCTTCAGTATTGGTATATCCTCTGCATTGTGTTTCAGAAAGAGATGCATTATTTTAGATATGCTACAGATTTCTTTTGACCTTCATTACGCCTTATGGTTATATTGTTTATCGGAAAATTTTTATACAATCTCTATTTTAGTTCTAGAGTGGAATGCTGGCATGGCTAGCTGCATGGTTAGAAGTGCACCTCAGATAATATAAGCTGATACTATTAAAAAGAAGATAATACATCAAGTTAAGCTTGTTTACCGAGATTATACTTATGTAGTAGCACTTGTTCTGCACAAGAAATTATAATAAAACTTTTATGCCATTACTCATCAAATTATCAAAAGGGATTAGGTTCAAGTTCTCTCCATTTAGCGTAGGCGCAGCCATCAATTTTATTATAGATGTAGAAAATTAAATTAACAGGATTGAGCTATTATTATGTTTTTCCAGTGCTATGTTTGTTTTCTCATTCTTATTGATGGTGGTCTGCAGGATTTTTATCTTGTGTATATTCTAACTGAGAAATTGGGAAGCATGTCAATGGTCTTCACTAGGACATGTGAGGCCACACGTCTTCTAGCTTTAATACTCCGAAATCTTGGGCTGAAGGCTATCCCCATCAGTGGTCAAATGAGCCAGGTTTGAATATGTTCTTTGGCTACTTTATCCCATTATTATTGACCTATTCTCATCAATGTTAAATTTTAAAGTTCCATCTTTTCTTATGTTAGCCAAAAAGACTTGGGGCCTTGAACAAGTTTAAGGCAGGAGAATGCAACATTCTTATCTGCACTGATGTTGCCAGTAGAGGACTTGATATTCCATCAGTGGACACTGTTATAAATTATGACATCCCATCTAACTCTAAGGTTAGGCTTGCTGCTTTATCTGCTAATATTCTCATGTTGTTAGAAATCTTGAGTAGGGTTAATTTCATTAAAATATATCTCTGGCTTCAGAACCTTGCTCAGCTGATTTTCCATCTTTTCTAGGATTATATCCATCGAGTTGGAAGAACTGCTCGTGCTGGAAGATCTGGCATAGCAATTTCATTGGTGAGCCAGTATGAGTTGGAGTGGTACATACAGATTGAGAACCTCATTGGTACAATTCCCCCAAATTTTGCTTTTTTCCTTTCTCTATTCTAATACATGGATCTTATCATCAGTCAGGAAACTAATTTGTACTGTGAAATTCAGGCAAAAAGTTAGACCAGTATCCTGCACCAGAGGAAGAAGTCCTGCTGTTGATGGAGCGTGTATCTGAGGCCAAAAGACTATCACAAATGGTACTTGTAATTTACACCCGGTCCTCAGCCTTCTTTCCTCATCTATCAGTTCTAGGATTTCCCTACTTTGTCATTGTTGCTTTATCAATGCGGTGTCCTTTCATTAGGCATCACATACATATGCCCATTTGTCATCTTTGTTCTGACTGAGCTGGATTGTATGATGAGTTTTCCATCTGCACATAGTTGTGTTTGCTTCCAAAACTCATTTTTGGTGACCCCCTTTTCATGGTTGATTGACCATATGCAGAAAATCAAAGACTCAGATGGAGGCAGGAAGAGGAAAGGATATGGACAGGTCGAGGATCAGGAAGAGATCGACAAGTATTTGGGAAACAGGAAGGGTAAAAAATCCAACAAGTTCAAGAAATGAGTTCGTGTATCATTACCCTCTTAGCCATCAAAAGATTGTTTTGCATGTAGTAGTAATAACCAGATACTGAGTCCATACATAGACAATAGTAGTACTCCTGAGCCTCTAATGATATGTCAATGTCATTTATTTGGCAGCTCTCCTATTGTATCTCTGAAGCCGCTCAATTTTGATTGAAATTAGAGATCAATATTGGCTGCAACTCCATGGACCTAACTTAAAGAACATTTGCTTCATGTACTTGATTTGCTGTCTAGTTCCTCATTTATTTATAAATTTACTAGATCTTGAATACCTTATATTTAAGATGGATTGATCAATTTAATAAGTGGAGCTCTTCTGCATAGATTTCTTATGTTTATAATACTTGAATTTGGGATAGATTTCTTATGTTTATAATACTTGAATTTGGGATCTCCGAGAGGAAATAAACATTTTACCTTCTAAATTTAAGTGCATGTTGATGCATAGGTTCTTTATAATAATACTATGGATCCAGCATTCCTCAAAATTAGCTCGTACAATATTGTTTAGTTTTCTGTGTTATCTAAACTTTATGACATGTACACTATTATTAATCCATTGTTTTCAAAATAAGATTTAAAAAAAAAAAAGATAATTGAGAATTTTTGAATATGTGGAAAAAAGTTTTGCTAAAAAACTTCATAAAACATAATAGTAAGTGGTTCCAACATTAGAACTACAAACTCTAAAAACTTTATCCAGATTGTCAAGAATAGGGAATCATCCGTCCTACCTATTAAAGATTTTATTATTGAGCAAACTTTTTAGTAGACCATAGGTATTGAAGAGTTGAGTGTGTAACATGAATACACAAACTTTTGATGGATTATCGTCTGACATAGGGCGAACTAAGAGATTGAACAATTTAACCGATGAGTTAGAAATAATATATAAATGTAACGATGTCATACTTAAAGTTATGAACTAACGGGGAAGCTGAGGATACATAAGTAACACATGGACCTCAAGGTAAATTTGGAAAGGAGAACCAAAGCTTAGAACACTCATGGACACTAACCTAAACGAGTGCAGAGGGAGCTTTCAAGGATTATAGAAGTAGAACATGTTCCCACAGAGACCGACATACAACCCTTTGAGTAGTCCCATCTTTGATATCTAGGGAAGTACTAGGACAAGTAGGGCTCTATGGAGCGATCCAATGTGTTATAGGTCTCCCCGGGGACCAGCCAAAGAATAATTGTCTATCAAGAGATGTTCAACAAAGTAAAGTACGGGAAAAACTAAAGATCGAGAGAAGTGTCCATGTACATAGAGAAGCAAAAAAAGTATAGTCGGAATTTGTTGTACAAATATTGTGGGAGTTGTGAATACACGATAGCTAGGCGTTCTCTACGGAAGACTCGTCTCGACTAGTTTGTAGAAGGGAATGAGCTAATGACATGTCTTGATAGTTTTCAAAGAACCATACGGGAAGAGGGCATTACTAGGAATGAGAAAATAAGATAAAAATTAAGATAGATGAAGGGACCCAACATCTACTAAGCTAGAGAAGTCCTAGACTTAGTCACTAGTTTGGAAGAATAAATATTTTTTTAATAAAAACTGTTACATGTTGGAAAAATATTAGATTATTAATTGAAGATAAAATAAAAGTTGTACTAAAAAAACTCGTGATAGAAATAGTTAATAAAGTTTACCCAAATCGAGGCAACATCATAGATGGAAGCTAAAATGATGTTTTACAAATATTTCATTAAAGAGCCATGAGGTATCTTACCCAAACTAATAGCTATATAGGAAAAGACTTAATACTGAAAACTTAAGTTGGATCTTGTAGGAGTTAACTGAGGTCAAAATACTCAATGCTCCATTGGACAAGAATACGGGAAAAGAACAGACAATTATTGGTTAAAGGAAAATCTGATGACAAGTAAGAAAAATCCTAAAGATATCAACTCCAATGGTCCAAGTACTCATAGATGATATTAGAAATCAGTTTAAAATTTCCATAGTGAATTCAAGAATTCGAGCCTTAAATATAAGAATACGAGTCTGGGATTATGCGATTAGTATTTAGTAAACATGTCGGATTGGGTCGGGTTTTGGCGGGCACGACCCGAGAACGGGTCCAAACCTTACCCGAGTTTCGAGTCTCCTAGACTCAAGCCCTAACGGACTTGAAGCTTGGGGTCCATAGACCTGGAGCTCGGGTCCAAGTTTCTGAACTCGAACCCACAATCTCAGGTCCAAAAGGACCCGATTCGGGTCGGTTTCTTCAAAAAGAAACCGATTCGGGTTGGTACTCATAAAAGGACCCGATTCAGATTGGTTCCATAACAAATATTCCAATTTGGTTCTTTCAAAATGTATTCGAGTCAGTTTCTTTAAAAAAAGACCTAATTCGGGTACTTCCAAATTAAACGGTACATTCCAAATTGGTTTGAGTATATTTTTTTTTAAATTCACGTTATTATAAAAGGACGCGATTAGGGTTATTGCAAAAGGATCCCTTCGAGTTAAATGTTGTAAAACTCATGTTATATTTAAATTTTATAAAAATCAAATATTATTTAGTTAATATAATTTCTAAAAATAATTGACGTATTATTCTCCACCACCATCTTTTTGCCTAATTTATTTTTTTATAATAATATCTTTTTTCTTAATATTATATTATTCACTATTGTAATTATAAATAAGTAAGATTTTTATTTGAATTAAAAATTATGTATTTTGCAAAAGAAATTATAAATTATATATATTTCAAGAATGAGTTCATTGTTCTTCATGGATCACAAGCCCATCTCTAACCCCAGATGGACAGCGGTCAAAGATCTACGACACCATATAGCCATGGCTGCACATCAAAACGCCTCGATTGGAGTCTTGCACAGAACTTGCAAATACGAAGACGATTAATATAGAGTAGCACAGTATGCCCGCCTGATGGTCATAGCTTAGAGTGCCAGATCTCTCCCACCAGAAGAATGCATCGAACATTGAGCAGTTGAGACCAAGAAGTGTATGATGCCTACAATACTGAGGAGAGCAATTATGGAAATAGAATCTACAGAGAGGCAGGCAATGAACATTGGCGCTTCTTCTGCTGGGTCCGGGAATTGTGCGCCTCTTCAACTCGTCGTGTTAGAAGAGAGATACCGTAATGGGATATACTTGAGGCAGAATAGTAAGATGTAACACTGAGTTGTGCAAACTTTGGAAGAGCATAGCGTGCAAAGTTAGAATCAATTTACATGTTGAGTTGGAGGGTGGAAGGGATAGAATAGAACACAAGATGCCTGATAAACAGCGTGATGCAAGTACCTCCGAATGCAGTACTGGCACAAGAAAACAACAGTTGGGGCGGAGGCTGCAAGATACATTACAATGGGCCAAAGAATGATAAGATCATTTAGAAGAGAGTCGCATATTCCAAAACTAAAGCAAGAGCCACGTAACTGAAGGCATCCACGATTAGAACAAAGAGGCATGAAAGTAAGTGAAAAATGAACGCACCCCGACCAAAAAATGAAGCCACTTTGGTCCCGCTTCTGAAGGAATGGAATTACTGATTTTTCCAAAAAAATATGGAAACATCAGTAAGAGTTGACGAAGTAGAGTCAAAACGTGAAGATTATGAAATAAGGAGTACCTGTGTTGATACCATACACTGCACTGAGCACTGCACCGATTCCCGACCCTTCCTATTGATCAAAGTATCCATGGAGACTAGAATTGAAATCAAGAAAAATCCGGCAGATTTCACACGGCGTGAATGATACTCATACAAGCAACCAGAAAATTTTATTAATGTTCGATTAAATGCAGGAAAGAGCATACAAACTGGTCAGGCACAATCTAAAGCTCCCCCAGAAACTAGGAAACACGGGCTATAGATATTCATTACGAAAAGTAAATGGCTTTCAGGATCAACAACAAGTCATGAGATGTTTCGAGCTGTAATCGAATGGAGAGGGACAAGAGGATTACCAAAAATGTAGCGTCGTGTAGGAATGAAATGATGGTCCACTCTTTACGTAAAGCTATATATATATATATATAAGGGCGGGTCCATTGGACCCAATCGGGTCATAAAAGGTGAACCTGCACTGACTGGACCCAAATTTTAGGTTTCGGGCCCAAAGATTAGACCCGAGCCTGTATTTGTGATATGTCGGATCTGCACGAGTCCGCCCTCAGGTTTAGATCTATACAGGCTCGGGTCCAATTTATGGATCTAAACCTGAGGGCGGACTCGTGCAGACCCGACATATCTCAGGTGTGCTCGGATCGGTTAGGCATTTGGATCGCAGATCCCATTAACATGTTTAGTACTTAGTAACAAAATAGCATATAAACCAAATCAAAGAAATAATATTAGGTGTTTATACTACTCCATATCCTATTCTCAAATAACTTAAAAGATAATGGATATTTGATAAAAAAAAAAAGAGAGTCGTAAGTCGAACTTCATTTAAAAACCAAGAATGAAGATAGTAAGAATGGACCTCAACCTATTAAACACCCGAACTTATGTGACATTATTCTAATAAATGCGGTTAGGTATAAGCCATGAACTAAAAAAAATAGGGATACGAAATATACAACGAATTGAGAATAAATCAAGTGTCAACAAGAAAAAAATGACCTAAAAAGAGAAGGGTAAATGTATACTAGACTAGTCTTAACTCCTAAGTAAATATTATAAGATATAATGATTGAATGATGTCACATTAAAGATGAATAATAAAAATGTGGGGTTAACAATGGAGATAAAAAGAAGAAATGAGAAAATTGATTAAGCATTACATAATTACATAATTAAATAATTATATAAATAATACAATATATGAAAAATGAAATATGAGGACCATTACCACACATATGTGATCGAAAAAAAAAGTTTTGTTAAAATGAGTAAATATTGAAGCATGCCATTCAAGGAAACACCATCCAAGAGATTATGATAAATGAGATCAAATATCAAATGGAAATGCCCACACTGGTATTGTCCCCTAATGACTATATTGTACGACAAATAAGTTTAGAAAGGAGTTGAACATATGCTTGTGTTTATAAAATACTAATTGTGTTAAACGCTGCCATGAGAAGTATCATTCAAGGAAATGATGTAAATAAAAGGGCGTCACAATTATAGAGTTAGATAGGAGTAAAAACTGATAAAGTTCTCATTAGAAAAAATAATATACATGGTGGTGCATGATAAGAGATAGAACCAATCAATTAATATTGAATAAGCATATAAATGGAGAGACAAATTTAAGTTTTAAACAATGTAATGGAAACATATTAAAAGATTAAGGGAAATTAATTAATCTAAAGGAAATGTAGAAAGTGATGAAAATTATAGTACTCTCGAGAAAGGAAACTCGAAAAAGATCTAGTTGTATAAAGATGTCTTCATACGATTTATGACACAAATTGAGATGGATAACAACGAAAGCATATGAACATGGAGTCAAAGGAAATTATTAGTATGACAGTGATACCGATGATAGGAAAAAATAATGAAATGATAAATAACTCTAACAAGTTAAAGAGTAAGAATTATGGATGAGACATGTAAACCCAGCTACTTGAAGTTAAGGAAAACCGGGAAAAGAACCGGTCAAATTGAGTGAGAAAATTGAACTAGTTCACAAACCCGATCATTAGAGAATAGATAATTTGGGAAATTTACAACTCCGACTGACCCAAAGGGTTTATAAAACCTTGGAAAAGAACCTTAGGACAAATTGGGAGAGAAAAACCAGACCGGTTCAGGTGAACCGGATTGAACCGATTTATGAACCGAGTCGGTTTATAAATCAGAACTGATAAAGGAAGGGCAAACCGGGAAATTTATGAATTTTAATTGACCTAAAGAGTTACAAAATCATGAAAAGGGGCATTAGGATGAATGGGGGATGAAAACCAAACTAGTTCATGTGAACCGGATCCAAACTGGTTTGAACCACTATTGAACCGAATGCTAAATGCATTTTTCTAGGTGGTTTAGAAAATTTAAATTGGAGAATTGAGTCCACCATTTGATAGAGAATGAATTTAGAAAATTTTAATTTTGAAAAACTCGATCTAATTTGGCATGAATTGGCCGGTTTAAGCATTGAACTCGGTTCAGTCCGATTCGGAACAATGTCGGCTTCTTCCTTTAGATAACAGCATTATTCACTCGCCGAAAAATCGAATCAGCACTGAAGAAGAGGAAACATTTCCATTCAGTACATTTTAGGCTATCAATGACTGTCATAATGGTGTCAAATAGACGGTCAACGAGTCCCCGAGCTCCCTATATAAAGGGCTCCTCTCCATACTTGAAAACCTCACTCTCTCTCAGCTACTCAGTTTTTCAGCGAAGCTCGAACTAGAGCTCCGATATAAGGTCTTTTTTGAGCCATAGAAGGCATGGTCAGGTTCTTTAGACTTGGGGAGAAGTCAGCTACACGGTGGTAGTCTCTAATTGCTCCAAGGGTCGCTAGAGAAGTATCGGTGTGATTGAACAGTGAAGCAGCTCCGGTGGACCGAAGCTGCCCTATTTCGGCCGAGCTAAAATCGGCTAATTCGAGCCCTTCTCAGGCCAAACCAAGCCCTCCCAACACCTCCACAACTCTCCCATAGTGAATTACAGCGGAAAGGTAAGCCAATTTGGCTCAACTCTGTAAATTTCGATCGGTGCTAGAGAGAGAACCAACAGATTTTCAATGACTAAATTCTCACTCAATTCGGTATCAATTGATGCAATTCCTGATCCAAGGAGAAACCTCAGGACAAGAGCTACCTACCCAGATTGAAAGCTCGGACCATCATGCCCCCAACAGTAATCTTTTGAAGCTTTCTCTCTTTAAGTCCAGTTCTCCGACGAAGCTCCGATTGACCTTATTTCGACGTCAAATTATGTGATTCAAAGTGCAATTGAATCGTATAAAGGTGTAGGAACTTCAATCTAACTTCAATTTAAACAATTAAACACATTTGATCGGTCAATTTGATGAAATCAAATTTGGCTGAGTTGGAAGGTTGAAATTAGGGGAAAAATGGAGGGGGGAGGGGGGAAATTTGGGGATTTTGAAAATTTGAGGGACTAAAGTGTAATTTCATAAAATTGAGTGCCAATTGGGCATAATAAAGATGTTGGAAGACCAATTGGCCTCTTTTTGGGTGAAACCTACCATTTTTGTAAAGTAGGGGCAAAATGGTAATTTTGGAAAAATTGGGGACCAAATTGGAAATTTGGGAAACTTGAATTCCTTTATGTAATTTTGAATAAATTGAGGTATCAAAGTATAATTTTGAATTTTTGGGACTCAATTTGGCGAAAAATCTGCATTTGAGACCTAAAGTAAAAGAAAAAGGACTTTAGGGACCAAATTGCAAATATTTGAAATGTTGGAAATTTTTATTCATTTATAATGAATGAAGGTTATCAAGCCAAGGGTTAATGAACAAAAATATTCATACTGTGTAGAAACATGAGGTATCAGGAACTTCAGCTAAGATAAAGCTTGCGAGGAGATGAAAGCCAACTAAGAAGGAAATCACCGCATTATCGGGTGAGTGAGATTTTATATCATACCCGGTATGGATGATAAGCACCTTGGAAATGAAAACCCACTACTAAGTGGTATTTTAACCATCATACCTGAGAGTGATGTGAAAATTACGTGAAAAAACTAATTATCGGTTGTGAGTAGATTATACCCAGTTGGTATGATGAAACTTCCTGGAAGTAAGTAGAAAGCCCGCTTATCGGTTATAAGCGGAGATGTCCTCATACCTAGTTGGTGTGATGGATGACTAATAGTTTATTTTTGTCAGAAATTCTCTCCCCTAACGTTTTGGGAGACCTTCCTGACGGGAGCTCAAATATCTTACATAAGCCGAGGCCTCGATTTTTGAACTTGGTGGCTAATATGCTCGATTTTGAACATCTCGTATAGTGGGCCCAAGGCCTATTGGCATGAGTAGGAGCTCGTAAACAAAAATGAGTAAAGCCCTAAAAATTTTAAATGAATGATTTGTTTGGCCATGGTACCAAGACATGACCGACATACTCGATGGACTGGCGGTAGTGTGACATGACATGTCGACAAACCAGTCAAGATAAACAACTGTAGGTCGAGTTGAGGGTTGGGGCCATTGGACCAATGGCACCACAAATTAAATGGCTTATGTTGGAAAACTATTGATTTGTCCATGCACTAAGTTACGGGACCTTCAAGTCACCCAAGAGGGGTAGTGATGTGTCCTAGGGCTATTGGATGACATGGTGGAGATAAGGGCAGTTAGTCGTGCCAGCAGTCTTGGAAGCTTGATGTAGCTTCATGCGCTTGAGACCAGAGTGGGGTTGGGATGAGGTCTCTATCCTCATACGGACATGAGGTTTTGTTACGGGATTGTGGGTCGGATGTCGCGTACATCCACTCATTCTTAGGGTAGAAGTAGATGTACTTCTATCTAGGTGGCTGGTAAAGTCGCTCCGATACCACAAGTGGGTGTAGTGGATGTGCTTCCTTGCAAATGTGTGTTCCCTTCATGATGAAGGGCATGTATTGGTTGATAAACACACCGTTTATGATTGTGAATTTAGAAATGGCTATGAAAACCGGGAATTTGAAAATGAAAAATTTTAAAGAAATTAAGAAGTTTAGCACACTCCAATTTAAAAATTATTTGACTGAAACTTCATATTTTTTAAAATACCCATTCACTGAGTTATAGAAACTCACCCACCCTTTTTTATCCCTTTTCAGGAAATAGAGAAATGACTAGGGATAACACCAAGCCTTACCATCTGTTAGGTATGCTTAATTTCTTTTAAGCTTGCATTTTATTTGATATATGTTATTCAGGAACAAGGTTGAAATTACGTCAGACTCCTCATGAGTTAAAGAAGGGGGAAACCCCTCTTGAACCAAACCGGGTCGGGGTGTGAGAAGATAAAAATGGGTTGAAATGAGAATTTGGGTTCATGAAGTAAACAAAAGCTTTTGCATACGAATGGAAAGGAGTATCAAGGTGGTACATAGATGAAAACTGATTATTGAAGACTAAAGAGACAATTAGATATAATAAGAAGTTAAAAGAAGTATAAGAGAAAGATATTATTTCAATAAGAGTATGGAAACAAGGAACTAGTTGTGAATGATCAATGGAATTCCATGGGATTAAAGATCTAGATTTAGTTTGTTGTATGGTAAGAAAAAAGAGGAATTAGAAAGAAGAAATTTTATTTTATTGACTATTCGGCCCAAGTGTGTTAACTCATTTTATTATGAACGAATTTATCATATTTTTTTTCATATTTATTTTTACTCTACCTTACTGAATTCATTCTACAACAAAAATTCATTTAAAATATCGTGTCATATTCCTTTTACTTATTTTATAATTTCATTGTAAATCATATAAAGACAATTTCTAGCGCAATACACTTGAAGTAAATGAGAAATTGGGAAGTCTTATCTAATATATAAGTTTAGGAAAGGAGGATGAGATAGAAATTCCCATAAGAAAATAATTTAAATAAATATAAAAGAAAACTATGGAATGAAGATAATTGAAACAACAATATGGATGAATTCTGGTGCATTACGAGATACCAAAATGAAGAAGGCTTAAAGCTTATTAAAAGGAACTAGGAATGGTGGATAGTGATATAATGAATGACATGATCAAATAATGAATCAATATGTCACATTGAAAACAAGATATACCAACGATTATGTGTAAGATTATAAAATATTGGACATGTGAAAAATAAGTTATACCTAGGATGGAGATGATCATAGTTTAAGCAATAAGTACACTCTAGGTTTGTACAAAACAAGAAAAGAGAAATAAACTTTCAAGGTCATGAAAATGTAGAAATGATAGTTGAATTAATGCATATAGATAAGTACTTCCTCCATTAGTGATGTAACTCGTGTCTAAAGATATCATAGGAAATCATTATAAGTGTGGGGCATTAAAGGACAATAGTTATAGATGTGGTCTGTTTGTTAGAAAAAAGACTTAACGCAAGACAAAGAAGATGTGCAAATGGAAAGAATAAGATTAATAGAGAATACCACTAAGGAGAAATTGGATGTGCATTATAAGACACTTGCTAATGCCACGTGTCAATATCTAATTGGTTGGGACCATCTGATGTGGCTCTGCCATGTGTTGACCTCTGATTGGTTGTCCATTTTTCGACATCCTAGTCGACCGTTGGTGTGGCACCATTGCCACATGTCAACACCTCATTGGCCAGCCTAGATTAGTTGACTATTGACTAAGGACACATGTTGCTCTCCCATTGGTTGGTCATTGATGACGTAGATTTTCTTCATCTGATTGTTGACTAGGGATATGTGTCACACTCTGATTGGTTAGCACTTCCAGGCGCTGACTGAGTGTGCTTCACCATGTGTCGCACGCTGATTGGTCGTGTGCGCTGATCAGGTAGGCAGGCCGTTGACCGATTTGACCGTTGACTAGTTTAGTTAGATCGTGTTCGGTGACTCGAAATCGAAAATAGGCCAGTTCAAGCCCGATTCCACCAGTTTTCTAAAATCTAAAATTTTTTAATTTGTATAAATTTATTTTCTATATAATAGTGACTTCAATTTCCTAAATTGATGTTTTTAACTCACCTAGAAAAATGAATCTTTGAATCGATTCTTCATAGTTCAATCTGGTTTAACCCGATTTAGGTCTAGTTCACCCTGAACCGGTTTAGTTCTCACATCCGATTTGATTAATGTTCCATTCTCATCATCTTTTGATCTTAATTGAACATTTGGGGTTTTTCGATTTCCCGTTTTAACTCTTATTTATCAATTCCGAATCACTTCAATACTTAGTTTTCTCTTGAAATTTTCCAGTATTCATTTTAGGCTTCTTATTTTGAGATAATGGGGTTTACACACACCGATGGTATGACTAAAAACTCTTAAGTATGGTTGATTACCTTAAGGGTAGAGGCTTATCACCTCGCAAGTAATTGAGATAGAGAATTAAAGCTTTGACGTAAAAATATGTAAATGAAAAAATATTCATTACACATTTTGCTGAAGGACTATGAGGTCATCCTTGGGAAAATGATTGAACAATATATTGTACGAGAGAAAAGTTTCCCTAATAAATCGACAAGGATCCAATGGGGAAATGAAGTATCATCAATGTCCTCAAAAATAGTTACCATAAGATTGAAATGGTAGATTTCTAGTACCATTGGATAAATGACATGATAGATTGTGGTCATAAGGCGGAAAACATCATGAAACTAGAGGGTATGAAATGTAGATGGACGAATAAAAGAGACTAAATCTTGGTATCAACAGAATGTGGTAGTACCATTATTAAGAACTTGACTACCACCAAGGTAGGTAACATGGACATGTTACATTTAAGTATGTGTGAACGATACCAAGCTTAGGGCTGAGGTGAGCACACTTGAAGGAAAATGATAATGTAAGCCCATGCAGATATTGGAGAATGCCTCGGGTGGTGACCCAAGAAGTAACATGATAGTGAAACCCCTATGTACATTCAAGGGTGCTAATAGTAGGGCATAGCCTAATGCACAAGGAAGTCGAGGCGGACTGAGACATGTATGTGAGTAAATCAATAGACCATTTGCCAAGATTATGTGGAAAGGAAACTCTTTGATTGTGTGCACGAATAAGGTCCACTAAGTATTATTGTAATTGGATAACATTCTACACAAGAGAAAGAATGTAGTAAAATATTCAAAGTAAGGAGCATGAGGCTCAAGTTACAAATGATGAAAATAAGGGTTTGAAATGACTAGCCCCAGAGTAGGAGAGAACTATATGAGTACGATTATGTGTAGGTAAGAAAATGTTGGATGGTGTATTACTCAAGAAATGAAACTCAATTCACTCGACACAGATTGAGGTGAGACCTTACAAAGGAAAAGAAAAGGTTTGAAATCCTTTTATAAGAGGAATCAAGAATGGATGATACTAACAGATGAAAGCAAGGCATATGGAAAGGAAAGACAAGAGTCACAATGGAAGTACAATAAGTAGAGTGAATATGGTATTTCCACCATTAGTAGTTACATGTCGTACAAATATAATGAGTGAAACACCTTTTGTAAGAGAATTAGACTATCATAAGTTGGACGAACTAAGGAGATTTCGGAGAAATACAAACCAACCCATTTTGAAATAATGGGGATCGATTAAGTTTGAGTGAATGGGTAAAGTTGTTATAAGAGACAACAAGTGACCTTGTGGAATAAATTGGAAGTTTGACTAGTGTACCAAACAATAGTATGAACATAGTAAGAAATGTCCTTAAATCAAATTATAGCAAGAAATTTGCCAAAAGGCAAAAAGGCAAAGAGGGATCAATTGCCTAAGGTTGTTAGATGTGAATGAAGGAAGAAGTACTTAATGTGAACATCACACTTACGATCACATGATATAGACATCACTCATGGAATTGAATGAATTCCTGTGGTGCCATGACAATTAATTGTGAGGATGTGAAGATAATTCCTCTAAAGCCCAAGAGAGATATGGATGAATGACATTCGTAGGAGAATGAGGTAATGAACAAATCTCATGAGAGTTTGAGCATTACAACTCAAAGATAATGAGTAAGGAATGATGAACAACTCTTATAATGAGATACATGTAACCATGGAAGTGGAAATTACTAAAACAAGTGCTTATATTGAATGAAAACTCGAAGATCATTAGGGAATCTCACTTTGGATTAAGATCTCGAACAACATTTGGACATAATAGACTATGCCAATGAGGTATAAAATGTGGAATGGAGACCTAGGACCTTGAAGGATCCAAGAGTAGGTCCAATTATTATTGCAAAGGAAATGACACCCATGAACCATAGACGACCAAGTCATGGTAATAACGTTTACGCCAAGGGTCATTTGTGTAAGAAGTGTAAAGCATTTTGTAAATCTAGAAGAAACTAGATTGGACAATATTAACCATGATGGACCATAATCTAGATTTTTACTAAGGGATGTAAGGTATAATCCTAGGAATCGGGGTACTACTAAGGAAATCCCACACAAAGTTTTATGAACAAGTAAGGAGCATGATTTCTTAATCCTTGAAAAGGGTCAAAAGGGTATATACCTCAAGTGGCATGACCCGATTGGAATCTCTATAAGTACACAACAAGTTAAGATACATGAATCATTTAATGAGGAAATGAAATGGATCCCCACATGGAGGAAGGTGTATGATAAGGAGAGAGGTGCTAGAAGTATAGCTCAAATTTGTAATTGTCCTTATGGAAACTGGACATCAACGAGTGATAGGTGGATTGAAAGGCTCCACCCAAGGATGAGTACCAAGAAGTAAAGGATGTTTGTCTCGACATTGAAAACTGGTAGATAAGGAATACCAAGGAAACAATGCCAAAGAGAGACCTCATGGCCTATCAAACATTGAGATTTGAGAATTGAAGAAACATAATGAGAATCACCCTTAGGAGATGAGGAACGTACTGTCATAACCAGGATGTTATGAGGAAAGGTACTTAAGAGTAAAAAAAATTTGGAAGACGAAATAGAGTCCAAAAGAGGATTTGGATTGCTGGACCATGATGGGTCGGTTATGTAAAAGGGAGACAAGGTCAAAATTTTCTAGACCTTGAGACATGTTACGTGTCATTATAATTCATTAAGTGGATTAGACCCTAAGGAGCAATATGAGAGGTACGAGTTATGAGTGAAACCGATGAAAGGAAATAAGTTAGTAAAAGAAAAAAGTTTTTGGAAGGACAAAGGGTCACTCTTTATTTAGTGTTGCACAAGGCGAACACAAGGATATAAGATGTGATAAAAGTTATGAGCATTGTAGCGTCGGTATGATTGAGTAGACTCACACAATCAGATAAAGTTAGAGTGAATTATACACCCAAGAATGTGATCTCAAAAAGACACATTTGGAACAAGTATTGTGATTTGATTTGGGTAAAGTATTTAGATGTGTGTTGTGACAAATAAGACAAAAATTAGGGGAGACACCCATATTGGCTAAGTATAGAATAGTACTTATGTGGGTAAGTTTGCAAGTTTATGCAAAAAACCTAGGATATTGGTGTTAACCAAAGATATCCATGGAGATTCGGATTTCATAAATGAGGGAGTATATGTGTCACGCCCCAACCCGGTTTGGTTAGAACCCTGTGATTAACCCACCACTCCTCTCAGTAAAGAATAATACCCACTATGGTATCGATAGGATTCATGCGTAATGTCACGCCCCGACCTAGTTTGGTCGGATCCCCGTGAGCAACCCGCCATCTCCCAGTTTATTAAGGGTTTCCCCCTTCTTTAAACCGTGAGGAGTAAGACATCCTTTAAATTTGTACCTTTCCTAGAATAAAATCAATCAAAATTGCATAAAATTTAAACTTACATACTTATCTTGCAAGTTTAGCTAGCTGAAGGTCTTTAGGTCAGTTTTTCCCTCAGTTTCCTGAAAAGGGGTAAAGGGAGGGGGTGAGTTCGACAACTTAGTGAATGGGTGTTTGAAATATGAGTTTTAGAAAAAAATAGTTTGAATTGGAGTGTACCAGATTCCTTATTTTCTTTAAAAGCATTTCTTCCTCAATTTCTCACTTTTCAAAACCATTATTCCACATTAACCATAGTCGGCATGTTTAACAATCAACACATGCCCTACATCATGAAGGGATCACACATTCGCAGAGCAGCTCATCCACTGCACCCACTTGTGGCGTCAGAGCGACTTTACCGACCACCTAGATAGAAGCCCATCCACTTCTACCTTAGGAATGATGGATGTACGTGACATCTGATCCTTAAACCCAAATAGAAAACTCTGTGCCTTTATGAGGATAGAGACCTCATCTCGACCCCACACCGATCTCATGCGCATGAAGCTACGTCGAGCTTCCTTGACTGCTAGCATGGTAAACTACCCTTATCTCCACCATGTCGTCCAATAGCCCCTAGGATGCATCACTACCCCTCTTGGGCGTCTTGATGGTCCCAAACCTCAGTGCATGCACAAACAATAATTTTTTCATATAAGCCATTTATTTTTGGTGCCACTAGTTCAACGGCCCTGACCCTCAACTCGACCTGTAACTATTTGTGTATACTGGTCCGTCGACTTGTCTTGTCGCACTACCGCCAGTCCATCGAGTATGTTAGTCCTGTCTTGGTACCATGGTCAAATCGCTGAGTCCTCCGGCCTATCGGAGCTATTCGAGCTCTAGTCAAGGTCTTCCAACATCTTTAAGGAGTGGCGCATAGTCAAGGGAGAACACTTCTGACAAAAATAACTTTTTAGCTATCCATCACACCAACCGGGTGTAAGGACATCTCCGTTGATAACCGATAGGCGGGTTTTCTACTTTCTTCCAGGAAGTTCACCATAACAACAGGGTATGATCTACTTAACAGTATTAAGTAGTTGTTCCACATGTTTCTCACATCACCCCATCAAGGTGTGATGTTAAAATTTCACATAATAGTGGGTTTTAAATTTCGAGGTACTCATCATTCCAACCGGGTATGATGTGAGAATTTCCACTCACCCGATAGTGTAGTGGATTCCTCTAATATGACTCTTCACTTTCACGCGAGCTTGTCTTTTGCTGGCTTTCTCAGTACTTCATGTTCCTGCATGATATGAACATCTTTGTCCATTAACCTTTGGCCTAATAGCCTTCATTCATCATGAATGAATAAAATGGCCAAACTTTTAATTATTTGTATTTAGGTCCCTAAAGTTCTTTTTCTTTAACTTTAGGTCCCCAATGCCAATTTTTCTCCAAATTAACTCCCAAAACTTCTAAAATTCACTTTGGGACCTTAACTTATTCAAAATTACAAAAAGGGGTTCAATTTTCCCAAATTTCCAATTTGGTTCACAACTTTTCAAAAATTACCATTTTGCCCTACTTTAAAAAAATGGCAAATTTGACCCCAATAATTCCAAAAATTGACTAATTGGTCCTCCAACATCTTTTCCATGCCCAATTGGCCCTCAATTTTGGAAAATTGCACTTTAGTCCCTCGAATTTTTGAAATACTCCATTTCCCCCAATTTCCCCCTTTCACACTAACCGAATTTGATTTCATCAAATTATCTGATAAACCAAGGTTAATTTTGAAATTGAAGGTAAAATTCCTAAACTTCCACATGATTCAATGGAATTTTGAATCGCATAATTTGGGTCCGATTTGAGCTCAAACGGAGCTTAATAAAAAAACTAGATTTAGAGAGAGAGCTTGAAAAGCTTACTGTAGGGGCTGCGATGGTCCAAGCTTCCTATCTAGGCAGATAGCTTTTATCTTGAGGTTCCTCCTATGATCAAGAATTGTATCAATTTATGCCGAATTGAGGGAGAATTTGGTTAGTGAAGTTTCACCGGTTCTCTATCTAACACTGATTAGAAATTATAGAGTGGAGCCAAATTAGCTTATCTTTCAGCTCTAATTTAGTCGTATGAGGGCTGTGGAATTGTTGGGAGAGCTTGGTTTGGCTTGAGAAGGGCTCGAATTGGCTGTTTTTAGCTCGATCGAAACTGGGTAGCTTTAGTCCGCCGGAGTTGCTTCACTATTTGATCACGCCGATGTTTCTCCGGCAACACTCGAAGAAATAGAGACTACCGTTGGGTAGCTGACTTCTCCTTGAATCTAATGAACCTGACCTCACCTTTTTTGTCTCAGAAAAATGCCCATGTTAGAGCTCTAGTTTGAGCTTCACATGAAAATGGAAAAATAGGGAGAGAGCAGAGTTTTCAGGTGTGAGGAGGATGAATGAGGAGGAGCTCTTTATATAGGAAGCTTAGGGACTTCTTGGCCGTCCGATTTGTGCCTTTATGGTGGTCATTCATTGCTTGAAACTCTGTGGCTGGAGACTTTTCATCTTCGCCAGCACTGCTTGATTTTTTAGCGAGTAAACAGTGCTGTCATCTAAAGGAAGAAGACGACACTGTTCCGAATTGGACCATACCGATTCGAATCGGGTTCAATGCTTAAACCGGCCAGTTCAGGCCCAATTTGATCAAGTTTTTCAGAATTTAAATTTTTTAAAATTCATCTAAATTCATTATCCATCCAATGGTGGCTTCAATTCTCAAATTTGAATTTTCTAAGCCACCTAGAAAAATGAATTTAGAAATCGGTTCAATAGTGGTTCAAACCGGTTCAATCCGATTCAGGTTTTGTTCACCTGAACCAGTTTGGTTTTCACCTCCAATACATCCTAAAGTTCTTTCTCATGACTTTTGTGACTCTTTAGGTCACTCAGGATATATAAATTTCATGATTTACCCTTTCTTTGTTGGCTATAGTTCATAAACCGACTCGATTGTCTTTTTAGAAATGATTGGTTCTTTTCCTAGTTTTTCTTATTATAAAAGAACGGGGTTTACAACTTTTCCCTCCTTTTAGGGGTTTTGTCCCTAAATCAGTTACATGTCAAATAATTGAGGGTAACTATCCTTCATTACACTATTAGTTTCCCATGTCTCTTCTTGCATGGGTCCATTTTGCCAAAGAACTTTGACCATAGGAATTCTCTTATTCCTCAAGTTCTTATCCCTCTGGTCGATGATTCATACCGGTTCTATTTGATAGGTCTTCTAGTTCTGGTGGAGGTTGGTCCAACACATGGCTTGGATCAGGCTGGTACTTCCGAAGTACCGAAATATTGAATACATCGTGTATTCTCTACAGGTTTGGAGGTAGTTCCAATTTATATGCCATCGGTCCTATCCTTTGGATGATGGGATAAGGACCGATATACCTCAATTTCAACTTTCCCCGTTGTTGAAACTTTAGTATTCCCATCCATGGGGATACCTTTCGAAATACTTGATCTCCCACATCAAACTCTAGATCTTTCCTCCGATGGTCAACATAACTCTTTTGCTAGTCCTGAGCAGCCTTAAGGCGACTCCTGATTAACTTGATTTTATCTGTGGCATCCTTGATTAGCTCTACCCTTTCCAACTTCCTTTTCCCCCATTTTATCCCAAAATAAAGGGGTACAACATGGTTGTCTATAAAGGGCCTCATAAAGGGTCATCTGAATACAAGCCTTATAGCTATTATTGTAAGCAAATTTCATTAGGCATAGGTAGTCCTCCCAACCTTTATCCATGGTGAGTACGCATGCCCTCAGGATATCCTCCAAGGTTTGAATCATCCATTCAGATTGTCCATCGGTTTGAGGATGGAACACCGTACTCATGTGGAGCTTGGTTCCTAAGGCACTTTGTAAACTTGGCCAAAAATTTGAAGTAAATCAGGGGTCTCTATTTGATACTGTACTTACCGGGATGCCATGAAGTCTTACTATCTCCTTCATGTATAAGATGACCCGTTGTTCCACTGTATCCATCACTCTTATAAGGAGGAAATGTGCAGATTTGGTCAATATATCCATGATGACCCAAATTGTGTCTCGACCCTTCTTGGCCACAAGTAATCCTATGACAAAGTCCATGGTAATGTGCTCTCATTTCCATTCTGGGATTTGCAAGGGTTGGAGCAGTCCTGATGGTTTCTGATGGTCAACCTTTATCTGTTGATAGGACAAGCATTGGGTTACGTATTTCACAATGTCCTTCTTCATTCCTTTCCACCAATATCCTTATTTGAGGGTGCAATACATCTTAGTATTGTCTGGATACATCAGATACACCAGATCGTATGTCTCTTCCAGAATTAACCTCTTCAGCTCCTTATCTTGAGGCACACATACCCTACCTTTGTAGGTTAGCACTCCATCACCTCGCATGTCATAGTCTGGTTTCGTTTCTCTATTAACAAGGTCCAAATAAGATTAGATTTCCTTATCAGCCTTTTGTTGAGCCTTAATCTACTTTGTTAGACTGGGTCTCACCACCATGTTAGCCAACAAGAATTTCTCCTGCTTGTCCATCTTCAGGTCCACCTCCATTCTTCCCAGTTGTTGCAACAAGGTTATGTAACTTGTTTTTATTTGTGCCGCCTCAGTTTGGTACTTGTGACTTAAGGCATCTGCTACCACATTTGCCTTTCCAGGGTGATACTCTATCACAAGGTCATAGTCCTTCACCAATTCCAACCATCTCCTCTGGTAGAGATTTAACTTTTTCTGAGTTAGGAAATACTTAAGACTCTTGTGATCAGTGTATATTCTACACTTAACCCCGTAGAGGTAGTGTCGACAAATCTTTAAGGCAACCACTATTGCAACTAATTCTAGGTCATGGGTTGGGTAGTTTCTCTCATGTACCTTAAGTTGTCATGAGGCATAGGCGATAACCTTCCCTTGTTGCATTAGTACACATCTGAGTCCTTGTCCAAATGCATCATTATAGATGGTGTACTCTCCTGCACTTGGGTCAGGAAGAGAGAGTACCAGTGTGGTTGTCAATCGAGTCTTCAACTCCAAAAAGGACTTCTCACAACTTTCATCCCATTTATACTCAACTCCTTTCTTGGTGAGCTGAGTTAGAAGGGCTGCTATCTTAGAAAAGTCTTGCACAAATCATCTGTAGTATACTGCCAAACCTAAGAAACTCGTATCTCTAAAGGATTCTTGGGTGCCTTCCACTCAGATATGGCTTCCACTTTTGCTGGATCTACCTTAACTCCATCCTTGGACACTATATATCCTAAGAATCCTGCCTCCTACAGCCAAAACTCACACTTGGAGAATTTTGCATAAAAGTGGTTTTCCCTCAATATCTCCAAGGTGATCGCCAAATCTTCTTCGTGCTATAACCTAGTTCGTGAGTATATGAGAATATCATCTATGAATACTATCATGAACCTGTACAAATGTGGTTGGAATACTCGATTAATTAAATTCATGAAGGTTGTAGGGGCATTTGTTTATCCAAATGGCATCACTCTAAACTTGTAATGTCCGTATCAGGATCAAAACGCTGTCTTAGGAATGTCTCCTCTCGGATCCTGAGTTGGTGATTGCTCGAACGAAGGTCTATTTTGGAGAAGTAAATCGCTCCTTTTAGTTGGTCGAATAGGTCATCGATCTGTGGGAGTGGGTATCTGTTCTTGATGGTGACTTGATTCAACTTCATATAATATATGTACAGTCTCATGTTCCCATCCTTTTTCTTCACAAATAGGACTGGTGCACCCCATGGAGACTGGCTAGGAAGTATAAAATCCTTCTCTAATAGATCGTCCAATTGTGCCTTCAATTCCTTCAATTTTGCTGGAGCCATATGATAAGGGGCTTGAGATATGGGGTTTTTTCATGGGATAATTTCTATAGTGAATTCCACTATCAACTTGGTGGTATTCTAGGTAATTCTTCCGAAAATACCTCTGGATAGTGTTTAATCACCGAAATGTCTTCAAGTCCCTTCTCCTCAGACTTTTCATTGTTGACAATGGCGAGGGAGACTATTTCTAGAAAACTGTTTTTAGTTTTTTATATAAGAAAGTAAGTACATTATCCCAAGCGAATATTGTAAACCCCGTCCCTTAAAGATAAAGAAACCAGGGAAAATACCGGTTAAACCAAGTGAGAAAATTAAACCGGTTCATGAAACTCAACCGTTAGAGAATGGGAAAATTGGGAAATTTAAAAATCCTGAGTGACCCAAAGAGTCTTAAAAACCATGGAAAAGGACTTTGGGACAATTTGGGAGAGAAAACTAGAACGGTTTAGGTGAACCGGATCTAAACCGGTTTAGACCAGTTTGAACCATAATTAAACCGGATGCTTCCTTCAAACGACCGGTTTAAGCATTGAACCCAGATCAGACCGCTCCAGTCTGGTTCATAACAGTGTCATCTTCTTCCTTCAAATGACAGCACTGTTCACTCATTGGAAAAATGAATAGCATCGGCAAAAATGAAATGTTCCGTTCAAGGCATTTCAGGCCATGAATGAGTGCCATTAAAGTGCCAAACGGTGGGCTAGAGAATCTGCTAGCTCCCTATATAAAGAGCTCCTCTCCATTCATTCTCCTCACACTTGAAAACCCCACTCTCTCTCAACTATTCAATTTTCTAGCGAAGCTCAAACCAGAGCTTCAACATTGAGGTTTTTCTGAGCCTTAGAAGGTGAGGTTGGATTCCTTAGATTCGGGGAGAAGTCAGCTACCTGACGATAGTCTCCATTCAATTTGAGGACCGCCAGAGAAGTGCTAGTGTAATCAAATAGTGAAGCAGCTCTGGCGAACTGAAGCTGCTTTGTTTCGGCCAAATTCAGCCCTCCTCAGGCCGAATCAAGCTCTCCGAATACTCCCACAACCCTTACACAACCGAATTAGATCTGAAAGGTAAGCCAATTTGGCTCTCCTCTATCTTTTTCCATAGGCATAGAGAGAAACTATGAAACTTCATTGACCAAATTCTCCCTCAATTCAATATGAATTATTGCAATTTTTTTATCCTACGAAGAACCTCAGGACGAGAGCTACCTGCCCCGATAGAAAGCTCTTACCGACGCACTTCCGACGGTAAGCTTTCGAAGCTCTCTCTCTACGCATAATTTTCCGATAAAGCTTCATTTGAGCCCGTTTCAGCCTCAACTCATGTGATTCAAAGCTCAACTGAAATGTATGGATGTGTAAGAACTAAAATGTACCTTCAATTTCAACAATTAACCTTGAATGGATGGTCAATTTGATGAAATCAAATTCAGCTAGTTTGAAAGGGGGAAATTGGGGTAAAATTTTGGGGATTTCCTAAAATTGAGGGACCAAATTGCAATTTCCCAAAATTGAGGGCCAATTGGCCATGAAAAGTATGTTGGAGGACCAATTGGTCAATTTTTAAAAATAATTGGGGTCAAATTGCCATTTTTGTAATGTAGAGGCAAAATGGTCATTTTTGAAAAGTTGGGAACCAAATTAAAAATTTGGAAAACTTGAACCCCTTATACGATTTTGATTAAATTGAGAACCAAAGTGAATTTTTGGAAGTTTCGAGACTCAATTTGGAAGAAAAGTTAGCATTAGGGACCTAAAGTCAAGAAAAAAAAAGAACTTTAGGTTCCTAAATGCAATTAACTAAAAATTTTGGGCATTTTTGTTCATACGTTTGGTATGAAGGCTATTTGCCAAATATTAATAGATAAGTATGTCCAAATCGTGTAAGAACATGAAGGACCGGAACGCCAACAATGATAAGCTAGCGTGGAGGCAAAAAGCGACTAAAAGGGAACACATTGCGATTATCGAGTGAGTGGGTTTATTCACATTATAAACAGTTGGGATGATGATCACCTCAGAATTGAAAAATCACATATATGTGGAATTTTTAACATCACACGTAGTTGGAGTGATGTGAGAACAATGCGAAAAAACTACTTACTGATTGTAAGTATAGAGATCATACCCGGTTGGTATGATGGATTTCCTAGAAGGAAGGAGAAAACCCGCTGGCCGGTTGTAAGCGGAGATATCCTCACACCCGGTTTGTGTGATGAGTGTAAAGATTATTTTGTTAGAAGTGTTCTCCCTTAACTATGTGCCAATTCTTAAAACTTTCGGGAGACCTTCTTGACGAGAGCTAGAATAACTCAGATAGGCCAGAGGCCTCTATTTTGGAACTTGTGGGGCTAAATGCTCAATTTTTGGAAAATCACTTATAGTGGGCCCAAGGCCAGTTGGCACAAGTAGGTGCTCGTAAACAAACATTATGTTTAAGCCATGAAAATTCTTAATGAATGAATTATGTGATTTTGCCATGGTACCAAGATAGGATCAACATACTAGATGGACTGGCGGCAGTGCGACAGGACCAGGTTGACAGACCGGTCTAAACAAATAGTTGCATGTCAAGTTGAGGATTTGGGCCGTTGGACCAGTGGCACAAATGATAAATGGCTTTGTGGAAAACTTTTTTTTGTCCATGCACTTGAGATTCGGGAGCATTAAGACGCCCAAGAGGGGTAGGGATGCGTCGTCCTAAGGGCTACTCAATGATATGGTGGTGATAAGGGCAGTTTGTCATGCCAGCAGTCATTGAAGCTCGATGTAGCTTCATGCGCATGAGACCGGGGTGGGGTCGAGATGAGGTCTCTGTCCTCATACGGACACGGAGTCGATTTTGGGTTTGAGGGTTAGATGTCACGAACATCCACTCATACCCAGGGTAGATTTGGACAGGCTTCTATCTAGGGGGTTGGTAAAGTCGCTCCGATGCCACAATTGGGTGTAGTGGATGAGCTGCCCTGCAAATGTGTGATTCCTTTATTGATGGAGGGTGTGTGTTAATTGTTAAATACACTTGATGTAGAAATGAGGAAAAGGAATTTTGAAAACTAAAATTTGAGGAAGAAATGATCTAAAGGAAATAAGGAGTTTGGCACACTCCAGTTAAAACTATTTTTTTTTCTAAAGACTCATTCCCAACACCCATTCACTGAGTTATAGGAACTCACCCCTCTTTTCTATCCCTTTTCAGGAGTAGGGAAAATGACTAAGGAAAGCACCAGGACCTACCTCTTGTCAGGTATGCTTAAAAGTTATTTTTAAGCTTGAATTTTTATTAATTTATGTTATTTCAGGGAATAAGGTTAAATTATGCATGACTCCTTTTGATTAAAGAAAGGGGAAAACCTCTCTTAAACCAAGGGAGCGGCGGTTGATCATGGGGATCTGACCAAACCGGATTGGGGCGTGACAACTTGAGTGGTATCAGAGCCAAGTTTCCTTGAAGCATAATCAATACTATGCTCTAACAATAATGAAAACTTAATTAATGTGTAGGAAGGAGAGTCCCTAGAAAGTTCGTAGTGAAATCCAATCCCCCACACTTGACCTTGAAAAAGATGCCTACCCCCAAGGAGGCACCTGTTCAATGATTCTTGAAGGGTGAGAAGAGAGTGCCCAAGGATATGGTTGAGAATTATTAGAAACTCGTTGGAGCCCTACTAGAACTAGAGGGCATTACATATCTTACTCCAAGGCAAGAAGAACATATTTCTTCCCCAAGGAGCCCAACACCTCCTCCAGCCCACAACAACCAAAGATAAATCCCACTAAGAAAGAGGCTTGGGAAAATTATTGGGACACCTATGCCACCTTCATGAAAGTCCACCAAGTACCACCACCTACTCAATCCAATCCCCCACACTTGACCTTGAAAAAGATGCCTACCCCCAAGGAGGCGCCTGTTCAATGATTCTTGAAGGGCGAGAAGAGAGTGCCCAAGGATATGGTTGAGAATTATTAGAAACTCGTTGGAGCCCTACTAGAACTAGAGGGCATTACATATCCTCCTCCAAGGCAAGAAGAACATATTTCTTCCCCAAGGAGCCCAACACCTCCTCCAGTCCCTCAACAACCAAAGAGAAATCCCACTAAGAAAGAGGCTTCGTACAATTATTGGGACGCCTATGCCACCTTCATGAAAGTCCACCAAGTAGCCTCACCTACTCAATCCAGCTTCAATCCTTCTCAATGGATGAAGTGGACATATGAGTATGAGGCAGAGGTGTTAAGAAGGTATGAACTTAAGGCCATACATGAAGTTCGTCCCATAAGGGAATATGGATGGACTTTAACCAACTCCTCAGAGCCATCAGACC
This sequence comes from Trapa incisa, assembly GCA_030064435.1. Classification (NCBI taxonomy): domain Eukaryota; kingdom Viridiplantae; phylum Streptophyta; class Magnoliopsida; order Myrtales; family Lythraceae; genus Trapa; species Trapa incisa. The sequence goes on from CM057777.1 coordinate 13,532,019, forward strand.
ATGAATCCTACGATCATTCCAAGGCTAACTCCTGACCTATGACCCCAAGGGACTAGGAAGTAGAAAATCTCTGTAATAAGCTAAGTATGGCAAGAAACTATTTCCTAAATGAATGAAAATCTAGTTTTTCCTTAATTAAAAGTTTAGTTTCTTTGATAAATACAACTAATTGAAATGGGAGTATGCCGATAAGAGTAACGAGTAGAGATCACCTAAGGAAGGAAAACTACAAGTCACTACTGGTTAACCCCAAACCTTTAAATTAGCCAAGTAAGTTTTCCCTACCCAGAGAATGGGAAACAAGACATTAACACTTGGAAATAAATTCTAGAAGAGTCTACCTAGAGTTCACCAAGGAAGACATACCCTAAATAAGGGAAGGAAGAAGAAGTCCGGTGCAAGGGAAGTAAGCATCAAAGGGTGAAGGACTAGTAAAAGCCTAAAGAGCTAAGGAAAATCCCTATGGATAAAAGTAAGGAAATAAAAAATAATTGGACTGTTACAAGAGAAACTAATGGTATGGAAGCTGACCATGAGGAAAGTAAGAAAGATATAGGAGTGTAAAAGATGTTAAATCAATTTGGGATAAGACAAGGAGGAAGGAAAGAGGAAAGAAGTATGGTAGGAAGAAAACCCACAAGAATAATACAAGTACCTGGAAAGAGTTAGTGATAGGTATGACACAAATTATTAGGAACTCAACAATGACTAGGTGACTTCTTGACGGAAGGATGTGGAATAAAAAGGGAATAGGAGATAAGGAAGAAACTATGGTATTTAACCATACTAATGTTAGAAAGGTGTAAGAAAAGAAAAGAGGAAAAACTTCCAAGAAGTGTTAGGGAGGTTGAACGTGAAACTCCCAAGACAAGAATCCCTAGAAAGAAGGATAAAGATAGGAAGAGAGACCACAGAAGGAGAAAAGCCCAAGCTAAGGTTACCAACAGATGAACCATTAGAAATAGAATTGAAATAAGAACCTCATTAAAAGACATAGGTGGGTAAGGACGTACCGGGGTGGCCAGGTGTGACCTACTCTCAAAGAGCAGAGAAACCAACTAAGGATTTCAAACGAACCTAGTTGAAGGAAATAACTCGTAACAACAAGATAATCCAGGAGAATAAACTACGCCCTAAGATGGACCAGGAAGTAGTGAGGACTATGCCTTAAAAAGGGAAATGAGATGGACATTAAGGACAAGAAAACTCAAGAGATGATGACCTCAAGATCACTTGACAAGGAGAATAATAGGATTAAGGCAGTTAATGGACGGACCCTTATGAAGGTCAATACTTTAGTTAAGAAGGGAGAGGTGGAAAGGCTAAAAATATTTGGGGAAATGAGGATGAAGGAAAGCCTTAAAGAGATCAATGGCTGAGATGGGAGTAACGATCAAAAAGCCATGAGAAGGTTAAAGCAAACCTCTTGCAGGACGATCAAGAGATTGTGAAATAAAGAAGAGGTGAATTCCACCTAAAAAATAGATGGATACATGGAATAAGATAGAATGAAGACGAGGCATAAAAGAAGTACATATAAGTTTTCAAGAGTAAGGTAAGACAGAGAGGATGGCATCAGAGAATACCATTTAAGGCTAGATGTCCTAAATGGAAAAATTGGAAGAGAACCTCAAGGGAAAATAGTATAAACTACCAAGGAAGGAAACCTTGGAAGGACATAAGTATCCCAATTATGAGGTAATGGGACCAATAGAAGTGGAGACGAGATAAATTCATCCAAGATATTCTAGTTGAGATGGGAAGATCAAGTACAAAGGAATGGTACTCAGGAGGACCCAAGGAGTAAGTTAAGTACAAGTAACGTGTAAGTAGGAAAACAACATCAAAAGATGTCGTGCGAGTAAGAAAGGGGCAGACTGCCCATAAAAGAGGAAACAGAGGAAAGAACACCTAAGAATCCTTGGAAAAGTAAACCCTCAACTTAAGAAGTGATTAAAGTAAATGATCACTAGCATCAGGACTAGTGGTGATCAATGCTCAATTGATGGAGGGTAAAGAGAGGACGGCTAGACATAGTGTGTAGTACACGAAATAAGATTGAGAATTGGAAGTGTCTCAAGTAAAGAATAAGGAATGAAACTAAAATTTCAATTAGAGAAGGATTCAAATCGAAAAATACCCTAATATAGAAAGAAGTATTAAGAAAGGAAGGAAAGAAACCTTCAAGGATTAATAAGAAGGTTAAGTATGTAGTTCCTAAGGTGAAAGTCTCTACTGTAAGGGACATAGTGGAGAATAAAACTGTAATGAGGGAGCTTTCCTAAACAAGTAATTGATAGTTAGATTGAAGGAGATTAACTCGAAATAAAATATCATGAAGTGATCATGAGAGAGTAACAGTGGATTAAGAGAAAGAAAAGTCCTTGAGAAAAGGACGCCAATGAAAATGAGGAAGGACATAAGAAGGGTCAAAACTGGATAAAAGAAGTTAACATTGAAACCTATTAAAGCAAGTAGGTAGCACTCGAGAGGATACTGATCTAAGGGTTTCAACGATAAAGGAAGTGACTAGACACATGAATGATTGGACATCTTGGAACTCCCAATCCTGAAATCTTGAGTAAAGTACCTCAAGGGGAAGAATTTTGCTCTAAGTAATGAAAGATGTGAAACTAAGGATATAACCTTGAACTCTCAAGTAAGGTATTCTTAGCTAGGATAAGTTCCATGGAATGAGTAAGCCATGGAAAGGAAAAGAAATTTCTTAAAGTGCATGTTATAAAGGGACTAAGTGGAAATAACCGAAATATTTATATGTCAACAAACTTCAAATTGACATCAAGGGAAATTATTTCCTGTGCAAAGGACATGGAATAATTTTTGGGGACAAAACTCTTAAAAGGAGGGGAGAGTTGTAAACCCTGTCCCTTAAAGATAAGGAAACTAGGGAAAGAACCAGTCAAACCAAGTGAGAAAATCGAACTGGTTCACGAAACTCAACTGTAAGAGAATGGTCAAATTGGGAAATTTAAAAATTCTGAGTGACCCAAAGAGTCTTAAAAACCATGGAAAGGGACTTTGGGACAATTTGGGAGAGAAAACCAGACCGGTTCAGGTGAACCAAATCTAAATTGGATTGAACTGGTTTGGACTAGTTTGAACCATCATTGAACTAGATGCTAAATTTATTTTTCTAGGTGGCTTAAAATATTCAAATTTGAGAATTGGAGGCACCATTGGATAGAGAATGAATTTAGAAATTTTTAATTTTGAAAAACTCGGTCGAATTGAGCCTGAATTGATCGATTTAAGCATTGAACCCGGTTCGTACTAGTCCGGTCTAGTTCGTAATAGTGTCATCTTCTTCTTTCAGATAACAGCACTGTTCATTGACCGAAAAAAATGAATAGCACCAGCTGAAATGAAAGGTTTTTGTTCAGGGCATTTCAGGTCATGAATGAGCACCATTAAGATGCCAAACGGTTAGCCAAAGAGTCCCCAAGTTTCCTATATAAAGAGCTCCTCTCCATTCATTCTCCTCACACCTAAAAACTCCACTCTCTCTCAACTACTCAGTTTTCCAGTGAAACTCGAACCAGAGCTCTGAAATTGAGGTTTTTTGAGCCTTAGAAGGTGAGGTCAAGTTCCTTAGATTCGGGGAGAAGTTAGCTACCTGATAACAGTCTCCATTCGATCTGAGGACCGCCAGAAAAGCACCGACGTAATCAAACAGTGAAGTTGCCCTATTTTAGCAGAGCAGAAATCGGCCGAATTCAGCCCTACTCAGGCCAAACCAAGATCTCCCAACACTCCTACAACCCTCACATGACCGAATTTGAGTTGAAAGGTAAGCCAATTTGACTCCTCTCTCACATTTCCGATCTGCGTTAGAGAGAGAAACTTTGAAACTTCACTAACCAAATCCTCCCTCAATTCGATATGAATTGGTGCAATTCTTGATCCTTGTAGAAACCTTAGGATGAGAGCTACCTGCTCCGATAGAATGCTCGGACTGCTGCACCTCCGATGGTAAGCTTTTAAAGCTTTCTCTCTCTACCTATAGTTTTCTGGCGAAACTTTGTTTGAGCTCGTCTCAACCTCAATTCATGTGATTCAAAGCTCAATTGAATCGTATGGATGTGTAGGAACTGACTTATACCTTCAATTTTAGCAATTAACTTCAATTGGATGGTCAATTTGATGAAATCAAATTCGACCAATTTCAAAGGGGGGAAATTGTAGGAAAATTTTGTGGAAATTTGGGGTTTTCATAAAATTGAGGGACCAAATTGCAATTTTCCAAAATTGAGGGCCAATTTGCCATGAAAAGGATGTTGGAGGACTAATTGGTCAATTTTTGAAAGTAACTGGGGTCAAATTGCCATTTTTGTAAAGTAGGGGTAAAATGGTAATTTTTGAAATGTTGGGGACCAAATTGGAAATTTGGAAAACTTGAACCCCTTAAACTATTTTGAGTAAATTGAGGACCTAAAGTGAATTTTTGGAAGTTTCGGGACTCAATTTGGGGAAAAGTTAGCATTAGAGACCTAAAGTAAAGAAAAAGCAGTTTAGGGACCTAAATGCAATTAATAGAAAATTTTGTGCATTTTTGTTCATACGTGAGGAATGAAGGCTATTATGCCAAATATTAAGAGATAAGGATGTCAAAATCGTGTAGGAACATGAAGGACCGGAACACCAACAAGGATAAGCTAGCTTGGAGGCAAAAATCAACTAAAAGGAAATACACTACAATTATCGAGTGAGTGGGTTTATTCACATCATACCCATTGGGATGATCAACACCTCAGAAATGAAAAACCACTTATATGTGAAATTTTTAACATCACACCTGATTGTTGTGATGTGAGAACAATGCACAAAAACTACTTAATGATTGTAAGTAGAGAGATCATACCCGACTTGTATGATGAACTTTTTGGAAGGAAGGAAAAACCCGCTTGACGGTTGTAAGTAGAGATGTCATCATACCTTGTTGGTGTGATGTGTGGAAAGATTATTTTGTCAGAAGTATTCTACCTTGACTGTGTGCCAATGCATAAAACTTTTGGAAGACCTTCTTGATGAGAGCTAGAATAACTTAGATAGGGCAAAGGCTTCGGTTTTGGAACTTTTGGGGCTAAATGCCCAATTTTTGAGAAATCACGTACAGTGGACCCAAGGCCAGTTATGTAAGACCCGTCTTTTTTATAATAAGAAAATCGGGAAAGGAACCGGTCATTTTCCAAAGAGAAAATTGAGCCGATTTATGAATCGAAACTAATAGAGAAAGGGACAAATCGAGAAATTTATGGATCCTAAGTGACTTAAAGAAGTCACAAAAGTCATGATATAGGACTTTAGGGTGAATTGGAGGTGAAATGTAAACCTCGTCCCTTTAAAACAAGGAAACCAGAGAGAGAATTGATTAACCCGAGTGAGAAAAACTGAACCGATTCACAAACCTTATCATCATATAATGGGCAATTTGGGTAATTTACTACTCCCGAGTGACCCAAAGGGTTCATAAAACCTTGGAAAAAGACCTTAGGACAATTTAGGAGAGAAAAACCAGACCGGTTCAGGAGAACCGGATCTAAGCTAGATTGAACCGGCTTATGAACCGAGTTAGTTCATGAATCAAAACTGATAGAGAGAGAGCAAACTGGGAAATTTATGCATCTCGAGTGACCTAAGGAGTCAGAAAAGTCATGAAAAAGGACTTTAGGATGAATTGGAGATGAAAACCAAACTAGTTTAGAAAACTGTTATGGAAACAAGAAAGAGGTTATGAAAACCGTGGAAAGGATTTGAGAATTCTTAGAAATTATTTGGGAAACCTTAGAAAAAGGTTTTAATAAACCAAAATTTGAAGAAAGGCATTTTTATGAAATAAGGAGTATGGCACACTCTGATTAAAGAAATTGATTTTTGTGAAAACTCTCACCCCAACACTCATTCACTGAGTTGTCGAACTCACCCCTTCCCTTTACCCCGTTCAGGAAACCAAGGGAAAACCAACCTTAAAGATTTATCGGTAGCCAAACCTTAAAGTAGGTATGTAAAATTTATATTCAATTTTGATTTATATTATTCCAGGAAAGGTACAGGTAAGAAGGACGACTTACTACCCCACAATTTAGAAGAGGGGAAAACCATTAATAAATTGGGAGACTAACGGGTTGTTCACGGGGATCTGACTAAACCGGGTCGAGGCGTGACGTGAAAGCTAAACGGGTTTAGGTGAATTGGACCTGAATCAAATTGAACCAGTTTGAATTACTATTGAACTGGTTTCTAAATTCATTTTTCTAGGTGGCTTAGAAAATTCAAATTGGAGAATTGAGGCCACCATTTTATAGATAATGAATTTAGATGAATTTACTAATTTTTAATTTTGAAAAACTTGGTTGAATTGGGCATGAACCATCTAATTTAAGCATTGAACCAGGTTCAGACTGGTCCAGTCCAGTTCGGAACAATGTCATGTTCTTCCTTCAGATGATAATACTATTCACTCACCTAAAAATCGAGCAGCGCTGGTGAAGATGAAAATTCTCCAGCTAGGGAGTTTTAGGCAATGAATGATCACCATTAAGGCACCAATTGGATGGCCAAGAAGTCCCCAAGCTTCCGATATAAAGAGCCCCTCCTCATTCACCCTCCACACACTTGAAAACTCCACTCTCTCCCCACTGCTCCATTTTCCAGTAAAGCTCGAACAAGAGCTCTGACTTGGGTATTTTTTTGAGCCAAAGAAGGTGAGGTCAGGTTCATTAGATTCGAGGAGAAGTCAACTATCTAACGGTAGTCTCCATTTACTTCGAGGGTCACCGAAGAAACGCCGTTATGATAGATCAGTGAAGCAGCTCTGGCGGATCGAAGCTGCCTTATTTTGGTCGAGCTGAAAATGGCCAATTTGAGCCCTTCTGAGGCCAAACCAAGCCCTTCCAACACTTCCTCATCCATCATATGACTAAATTAGAGCAAAAAGGTAAGCCAATTTAGCTCCCATCTATGAATTCCGATTAGTGCTAGAGAGAGAACCGGTAGATCTTTACTTACCAAATTCTCCATCAATTAAACATGAATTGATGCAATTCTTCGAAAGCTCAAACCACTGCACATCCGACGATAAGCTTTTGAAGCTTTCTCTCTACATCTAGTTTTCCGACGAAGCTCCATTTGAGCTCATTTTGACATCAATTCATGCGATTCAAAGTGCAATTGAATTGTATGGAGGTGTAGGAACTCAAATCCACCTTCAATTTCAACAATTAACTTTGATTGATCAGTCAATTTGATGAAATCAAATCCAGTCAGGTTAGAAGGTTGAAATTGGGGAAAATTTGGGGATTTCAAAATTTTGAGGGACAAAAGTGCAATTTCCTAAAATTGAGGGCCAATTGGTCATGGAAAAGATGTTGGAGGACAAATTGGTCAAATTTGGCATTTTTGGGGTTAATTTTACCATTTTTGTAAGGTAGGGGCAAAATGGTAATTTTGGAAAATTTGGGGACCAAATTGGTAAATTAGGAAACATGAACCCCTTTGTATAATTTTGAATAAATTGAAGTCCCAAAGTAAATTTTTGAAGTTTCGATACTCAATTTTTTTGGAAAAATTGGCATTAGGGACTTAAAGAAAAAGAATTTGAGGGACCTAATTGCAAATAATTGAAATGTTTGAGTATTTTGTCCATTCGTGACAAATAAAGGCTATTAGGCCAAAGAATTATGAACAAGGGTGTTCATATTGTGTAGGAACATGAATTAAGAGGAACACCTACCAAGACAAGCTCATGTGAAGGCAAAAAGCCAAAAAAGAGGAATTCACTACATTAACGTGTGAGTGGGATTTTTAAACATCACTACTAAGTGGAATTTTAAACATCACACTTGAATGGGTGATGTGGAAATTACATGAAAAAACTACTTATCGGTTGTAAGTTGATCATACCCGGTTGGTATGATGAACTTACTAGAAGGAAGTAAAAAACCTGTTTATCGAATATGAGCAGAGATGTTCTCACACCCGGTTGGTGTAAAGGACAACTAAAAGATTATTTTATTTTGTCGGAAGTGCTCTCCATTAACAATGTGCCACTGCTTAAACTTTTTGGGAGACCTTCTTGATGGGAGCTCGAATAGCTTAGATTGGTCGGAGGCCTTGGTTTTGGAACTTGGGGCTAGTATGCCCAATTTTAAAAGTCTCGTACAGTGGGCCCACGACTAGTTGGCACGAGCAGGAACTCGTAAACAAACATGAGTTTAAACCATAAAAACTTTAAATGAATGATATGTTTAGCCATGGTACCAAGATAGGACCAACATACTCAATGGACTGGTGGAAGTGTGACATGACAGGTCGACAGACTAGTCAAGACAAAGAGCTACAGGTCGAGCTAAGGGTCGGAGCCGTTGGACCAGTTACACCAAAGGACGTTTCTCGTAGTTTTGATTAATGTTATTCGAGGAAAGGTACATGTTTAAAGGACACCTTACTCCTTTCAATTTAAAAAAGGGGAAAACCCTTAATAAACCATGAGAGTGGCGAGTTGATCATGGGGATCTAACCAAACCAGGTCGGGGCATGACAACTTGGTACATGCAAGAGCTCGTAAACAAACATGATGTTTAAGCCATGAAAATTCTTAATGAATGAATTATGTGATTTCTCCATGGTACCAAGACACGACCAACATACTCGATGGACTGGCGGTAGTGCGATAAGACCAGGTCGAAGAACCGGTCTAGACAAACAGCTGCACAGGTCGAGTTGAGAGTCGGGGTCATTGGAATAGTGGCACCAAAGATAAATGGCTTTGTGGAAAACTTTTGTTTGTGCATGCACTTGAGGTTTGAGACCATTAAGATGCCCAAGAGGGGTAGTGATGCCTCCTAAGGGCTACTGGATGACATAGTGGAGATAAAGATAGTTTGTCATGCCAACAGTCAAGGAAGCTCGACGTAACTTCATGTGCAAGGGACTAGGGTGGGGTTGGGATGAGGTGTCTATCCTAATACAAACATAGAGTCAATTTCGGGTTTGAGGGTTGGATGTAGAGAACATCCACTCATACCTAGGGTAGAAGTGGACGAGCTTCTATATAGGTGGCCGGTAAAGTCGCTTCGATGCTAGAAGTGGGTGCAGTGGACGGGCTACCCTACGAATGTGTGATTCCCTTCCTGATAAAGGGCTGTGTTGATTTTTAAACACACCTGATGTGGAAATGAGGAAAAGGAATTTTGAAAACCAAAATTTGAGGAAGAAATAATTTTAAAGGAAATAAGGAGTCTGGCACACTCAAATTAAAAACTATTTTTTCTGAAGACTCATTCCCAACACCCATTCATTGAGTTGTAGAAACTCACCCCTCTTTTCTATCCATTTTCAGTAGTAGAGAAAATGACTAAGGAAAACACCAGGACCTAGCTCATGTCAGTTACGCTTAAAAGTTATTTTTAACCTTGCATTTTATTTATTTATGTTATTCTAAGGAACAAGGTTAAATTAGCCTGACTCCTCTTGGTTAAAGAAAGGGGGAAACCCCTCATAAACCAAGAGAGTGGTAGGTTGATCAAAGAGATCTAACCAAATTGGGTCGGGGCGTGATAGGTATGATGCCGAAAATTTCACTCACCCATATCCCGTGACTTGTTTGTCCTAGATGGATTTCCAATGTCTCGGGGCCTTTGCGCGTCGTAGGTAGAGGTCTCTTGGCACGTACCTATATTATCACGTATAATAACTCATTAAATTATTTGAATATTTCCACTTAGACTCCTAGTTTATTTTATTTGCAAATTTTACCACTTATAAAATTAATTAAATTGCAAATAAATCCATATAAATACTTTTAATTGCAATTAAATTACTAAAATTTATTTTAATTACAATTAAGTCCTTAATTTTACCTTAATTACCAATTGGCCCTCAATTTCATTGAACCAAAATCGAGCTTAAACAGAGCTTTGTCGGAAAAATTTTCTAGGGAGAAAGAGCTTCATTTTCTTACCGGTGATGGAACGGTGGTTGGAGCTCCGGATAGGGGCAGCTAGTGCCCATCCACAGTATCCTCCTAGGATCAAATTGCACATCAATTGGTTGCATGAGCAATGAGAATTTAATGAGAGAAGTTTTCATGCTCCAAGTTCTAAAATTTTACTATTTTGGCAAAAGAAGGCGGAATTGGCTAACCTTAAAGGTTCTAGGTGGTCGAGGGTCGATAAAGGAGGGTTGTAGCAAGGTCAGCTTGTTTATAGAAGGTCGGAGGAGACCGAGACTTAGCTTGAAGGATTTTGCTAGTTCGTGGCTGCCACAACAATGGTACTATGTGAGCTCCCCGACACTCCTTCATGGTCCTCGAGCTGAAGGAAGGTTGCAACAAGGTAGAGGACTTCTTCCTGATTACGGGGAACCTAAATTTGCCATCGGAGGTTGGGAAAAAAAGCCCATGTCAGAGCTTTGGTTTGTGCTTCATCGAAAAATAGAGTACTTCACCTTCTTCGGTCGTTTGAGGAATGATGAGGATGATTGGAGAGAAGCTCTTTATATAGGGGGCTCGAAAACTAATGGGGCTATCCATCCATTGATCTCTCAGCCCCATATTCTCCCGTTCGCAGTCATATCAGAGGGCATTTTGGTCACTAGAGGAAACACGACCACTCCATCGACCTTATCTTGCTAGTGTTCCAAGGAAGAAGATGACACTGTGTGGCGCGTGCGAGTAGCCATGTGTTGCACTGTGATTGCTTGGCTTTGCTGACACTCTTCCCACTCAATGTTCGAGTAACCCTTTGACTCGTTGACCGGCTACATGGCGACCTCCCATTGGTCGCTCATTCCAACGTGGCTGCTCACCATTTTTTACTAGCCATTTGACTATGACACGTGGTGTCCTCTTATTGGCTGATTTAAATAAGTAAGATTTCCCTCTTTACGTATTGTGCCACTGCCACGTGTCAACCTTCGATTGGTTGAAACCATCAAACATGGCTCTACCACGTGTCGACCTATGATTGGTCGATCGTTTCTCTGATATCCTAGTCGGCTGCTGATGTGGCATCCTAGCCATGTGTCAGCTCCTCATTGGCCTGCTTGGCTGACATAGCTTCTCCTTAGTTAACTGTCACCTAAAGACACATGACGCTCTCCTATTGGTTGGTCGTCGATGACGTGGATTTTCTTTCATGTAACTGTTGACCGAGGACACATGCCATGCTCTAATTGATCAACGCTTGTGTTGATCGAGAGGCTGATGGGGCTCACTTCACCATGTGTCGCACGCTGATTGGGCTATGACTTGGCAAGCAGTACATTGACCGGTTTGGTCGAACCCAGTTCGGTGACCCAAAATCGAAAATTGATAAGTTTAGGCCTGATTCAATCAGTTTTCTAAAATATAAAAATTTCTAAATTTATTTTTTACCTAGTGGTAACTTCAATATCCCAAATTGATATTTTTAATCACCTAGAAAAATGAATCTTTATACCGGTTCTCTACGTTTCAATCCATTTCAATTTAGTTTGGGTCCATTTCACTCTAAACTAGTCCAATTTTCACACTCAATCCCATTCACGGTTCCTTTCCATGATTCTTTGGTCTTTATTGACCACTTGGAATTTTCCAAATCCCCATTTTGGATTCTTAATACCAATTTCGGTTTACTGAAATTCTCGATTTTCTCTCGAAAATTTCTAGTTCCACTTTCCAATTTCTTATCTTGGGAGGACTGGGCTTACAAATTATCCCCTCCTTTTAAGGAGTTTTGTCCCCAAAACTTGGTATACGTCATTTGAATTGGAAAAAAAAATTCCTCTTTCCATCACATTTGTGTCAACTTTTTTCTTCCTCAATTCTAGCAATTGTGACATAGTTCCCTTGCCATTAACATCATCTTCGACTTTATATTTCCTGCTCGACAACTTGTGATTTGGACATGCCATACATTATAGGGCAGGTTCTTGTCCTAAATTTACTTCGTTGGCCCTAACTCTTTATTGTCTAATCACTATTACCTTGGGGATTTCACCTATCGTCCTTTTCGTTTGGTTTGTTTTAAGATTTTGAAGTTTGTCAGGTCCCTCCTAGGATATTCTCCTACCTTCCTCATCACCCGATCATTTCAAAATCATGGCTTTCGACTTGGCTAGTGTCTCCACACAGGGAAATCCATGACTTGAATCCACCTAGGTTGCTTCCCCTTAGCCCGTACCGTTATCATGATGACACGAACCTTAACAAATGTTTGAGACTCCTTCTCTCCTATTTTTCACTCGCTTGGTGTGAGGATGATCTCATTTACAATTGACCTAAATGCCTTATCCACTCTTAAGGCCTTGAGTATTCAACTTGAATAGTCTATTTCCAAACTCTGTCCTTCCTTTGGGGACTTGAGATTTACAACTTTGCCCATTTATAGCTTCCTTGCTTAGAGGCATCCTTTCTTTCTTATGGCTAAGGCCTATCCTAGACTTTCATTTGGCATGGTCATGCTTGGGTATACATGTCACGCCCCGACCCTATTTGATCGGAACCCCATGAACAACCCACCACTCTCCCAGTTTATTAAAGGATTACCCCTTATTATAGTCCGTAAAGAGTAAGGCGTCCTTTAAATCTGCACCTTTTCCTAGAATAACATAAATTAAAACTGCACAATATTTTAACTTCATCATACCTATCTCACACACGTCTTAGTTGATAGTCTTTAAGGGTAGGCTTTCCAGAATTTCCTTAAAGGGATATAAGGGAGGGCGTGAGTACAACAACTCAGTGAATGGGTTTTCAAAACTTTTAACTTTTAAGAAAAGAATTGTATTGGAGTGTGCCAAACTCCTTTCTTTCAAAAATCCTTTCATTTCAAATATCAGTTTTTACCATCATTTCCTTATTTAACTATGGTGTGTCATCACCCAACACATATCCTTCATCATGAAGGTCAAACACACATTCGTAGGCCAGCATGTCCACTGAACCCACTTGTGGCTTCGAAGCGACTTTACCTGCCACCCAGATAGAAGTATGTCCACTCCTACCTTGAGAATGAGTGGATGTTCATGACATCCAACCCTCAATCCCGAAATCAATTCTTCATGTTTGTATGAGGACAAAGACCTCATCCCGTCCCCACCCCGGTCTTATGTGCTTAGTGCTACTCTAAATTTCGCACGGTCTCCTGGTACAGCGAACTGCCTTTATACCCACCTGGTTGTCCAGTGCCCTTAGGATGCATCACTACCCCTCTTGGGTGTCTTGATGGTCCCGTAATCACAGTGCATGCACAATCAATATTTTCTTATCATGCCAAATAATCTGTGGTGCCACTGTTCCAATGGCCCCGACCCTCAACTCAACCCACAGTTGTTTGTCTTGACTGGTCCGTCGACCTGTCATGTCGCACTACTGCTAGTTGACTGAGTATGTCGGTCCTACCTTGGTACCATAGCCAAAAAATTCCTTTATTTAAAGTTTTATGGCATATAACTCATGTTTGTTTACGAGCTCCTGCTCGTGCTAACTAACCTTGGGCCCACTGTACGATATTTTCAAAGTCGGGAATATTAGCCCCCAAGTTCCAAAATCGAGGCCCCCGCCCTATAAGAGCTATTCGAGCTCCTGTCAAGAAGGTCTCCCAAATCGTTTAAGCATTGACACACAGTCAAGGGAGAGCATTTCCGATAAAAATATAGTTTCAACTGTCCATTATACCGACCGGGTATAAGGATATCTTTGCTCATAACCGATGAACGGGTTTTCAATTTCCTTCGAGAAAGTTTCATCATACCAACCTGGTATGACCTACTTACAACCTGGTATGATCTACTTACAACCGGTAAATAGTTTTTTTTTTTCGCAAGTTTTTCACATCACCCCTCCAAGTTGTGATGTTTAAAATACTACTTAGTAGTGGGTTTTCATTTTGAGGTACTTATCATCCCCAATTGGGTATGATATAAACTCCCACTCACAACTGGTAAGTGGTTTTTAAATTTAAGTTGTGCTCATCATCCCAACCGGGTATGACGTTAGTAAACCCACTCACCCGTTAATGCTGTTAATTCTACTAGATCAGTTCTTTGTATTCACGCGAGCTTGTCCTTACTGACATTCTCGGTACTTCGTGTTCCTACACGATATGAACATCCTTGTTCAATATACCTTGGCCTAATAGCTTTCATTTATTTGCAATTAGGTCCCTAAAGTTATTTTTGTTTAATTTTAAATCCTAAATGCCGGTGTTTTCCTCAAATTGAGTCCTGAAACTTTTAAAATTCACATTGGGACCTCAATTTATTCAATTTTACAAAATGGGGTTTAAATTTGCCAAATTTCCAATTTCATTCCCCAACTCTCCAAAATTACCATTTTTCCCCAAAAATTCTAAAACTCCTCAATTGGCCCTCTAACATTCTTATCATGCCCAATTGACCCTCAATTTTATAAAATTGCATTTTGCTCCTTCAAATTTTGAAAATCCCCAATTTCAAATCCTTAACACAGCCGAATTTGATTTCATCAAATCGACCGATCAAACACTTCTAATTTTGAAATTGAAGTTAAAATTGAGTTCCTACATCTTCATACAATTCAATAACACTTTGAATTGCAAGTTTTGACTTTGGAACGAGCTCAAATGGAGCTTCGCCAGAAAATAGACTGTAGAGAGAGAAAGCTTACTGTTGGGGGCACGACGGTCCGAGCTTTCAATCTGGGAAGATAGCTATTGTCCTGAGGTTCATCCTAGAATCAAGAAATGCATCAATTGATGCCGAATTGAGTTAGAATTTCCTCATCAAAATTCTTCCGGTTCCTCTCTCTAACACCAGTCTGAAATTACAGAGGGGAGCCAAATTGGCTTACCTTTCCATTCTAATTCGGACGTGGGAAGGCTGAAGAAATGTTGGGATGGCTTGGTTTGGTCTGAGGAGGACTCGAATTGGCCGATTTTTACTTGGCCAAAATAGGGCAGCTTCGGTCCGTCAGAGCTGCTTCACTATTCCATCATGCCGATGCTTCTCCGATGACCCTCGAAGCAAATAGAGACTACATGCATGTAGCTGACTTCTCCCTGATTCTAAAGAGCCTAACCTCTCCTTTCGAGGTTAAGAAAAATGCTCAAGTTGAAGCTCTGGTTCGAGTTTCACTGGGAAATAGAGCAGTAGAGAGAGAAGTGTTCAGGTGTGAGGAGAATGAATAGGGATGAGCTCTTTATATAGGTGTAAAATTGTGTATTAAATTGGGAAGATTTATTGCTAGTATTAATGTTGCCATAAATTATTGGTATTAATTCTAATAATTTAATTTAGGTATTAAATTGTTGGTATTAATTCCAATAATTTAATTTAGGTATTAAATTGTTGGTATTAATTCCAATAATTTAATTTAGGTATTAAATTATGGCTATTTACTAGGAGGTCACTCATCCTCACACTACTCTCATGCAAGCACACTTAACTTCAGTGTTCTGATGAGATCTAGTTCACCTAAATCGATCTACTTTTGCTCTTCTAATTTGTCTTAAGGTTCTTTTCCAAGGTTTTATGAACCCTTTGGATCACCCGAAAGTTGTAAATTTCCAAATAGTTATTGTCCTGAGGTTCATCCTAACGTTCAAACTCAAGGGCCATGATGATGATGGCAGCAAAATCCG
The DNA here is from genome assembly GCA_030064435.1 of Trapa incisa. Lineage (NCBI taxonomy): Eukaryota > Viridiplantae > Streptophyta > Magnoliopsida > Myrtales > Lythraceae > Trapa > Trapa incisa. Next base: position 13,547,636 of record CM057777.1, read on the forward strand.
TGGGGTGTCCTAGTACTTTCATCTGGTCTCTTATATCCATGTTGAAACCGTCCACGAACCGTTGGTAGATATATGCCGAACCGACTAAGTCTGGAGCAAAAGGCCTTAGCTCATTAAATTTAGTCTCATACTCCGGTATAGAGTTAAGCCCTTGTCGGAGTTGGAGGAAATCCTGCTTCTTCTCATTAATTAGATGAAGGGTCAGGTACTCCTCCGCGTACCTCTCCTCAAACTTGTCAAGCCCCGACCTGGTTTGGTCAGATCCTCATGATCAACATGACGCTCTCTTGGTTCAAAAGGAGTTTCCTCCTTCTTTAACTCAAGTGGAGCCAGACATACTTTTAACCTTGTTCCCTATAAAGACATATATCAAATAAAATGCAAGCTTAAGATAGATCAAACATACCTGACAGAGGGTAAGGTTTGTTGTTATCCCTAGTCATTTTCTTTATTTCCTGAAAAGGGATACAAGAGGGGTGAGTTTCTATAACTTAGTGAATTGGTAAAAACATTTTAAGTTCGATGAAAAATAGTTTTCCAAAAATGGAGTGTGCCAGACTCCTTAATTTATTTAAAATTTTCCATCTCAAATTTTGATTTAAAAAAAAATCATTTCTTATTACCATGGTGTATCATCACCCAATACACATCATTCATCATGAAGGTAAAACACACAATCGTAGGCCAACCCATCCACTAAACCCACTTGTGGCATTGGAACAACTTTACCAACCACCTAGATAGAAGTATGTCTACTTCTACCCTAAGAATGAGTGAATGTTTGCAACATTCGACCCTCAATCCAGTAACAAATCTCCGTGTCCGTATGAGGACAGAGACCTCTTCCTATCCCCACCCCGGTCTCATGCGCTTGAAGCTACTGCAAGCTTTGCAAGACTTCTGGTATGACTAACTACCCTTATATCCACCATGTCGTCCAGAGCCCTAGGATGCATCACTACCCCTCTTGGGCATCTTGAAGGTCACATAAACACAGTGCATGCACAATCAACATTTTTCACATAATGACATATAATATGTGGTGCCACTGGTCCAATAGCCTCAACCCTCAACTGGACCTGCAGCTATTTATCTCGACTAGTCCGGAGACTTGTCATGTCGCACTACCACTAGTTGACTGAGTATGTCGGTCCTATCTTGGTACCATGGACAAACAATTCATTTACTTAAGTTTTCATGGCATATAAATCATGTTTGTTTAAGAGCTCCTGCTCGTGCCAACAGGCCTAGGGCCCACTGTTCGAGATTTTTAAAATTGGGTATATTAGCCCCCAAGTTAAAAAACCGAGACCTCCAGCCTAACAAAGCTACTCGAGCTCCCATCAAGAAGGTCTCCCAAAATATTTAAGTAGTGACACACGGTTAGGGGAGAGTACTTTCGACAAAATACATTTCAACTGTCCATCATACCAACCGAGTATGATGACATCTCCGCTCATAACCGATGAACAGGTTTTCCACTTCCTTCGAGAAAGTTTCATCATACCAACTGGCTATGATCTACTTACACTAGTAAGTAGTTTTTCCGTGTGATTTTCACATCACTCCTCTTAGGTGTGATGATTAAAATACCACTTAGTAGTGAGTTTTCATTTTCGAGGTGCTTATCATCCCAATCGGGTATGATATTAAATTTCCACTCACACGTTCGTGCAATGAATTTCCTCTAAGTCAATTTTTCGTCCCTTGCAAGCTTAATCTAAGCCGGCGTTCCCGATATCTCTTGTTTCTACAGGAAATGAACATTTTTATTCATTATCATTTTGCTTGATAACCTTCATTCATTATGAATGATTAAAATATCCAACTTTTCAAATATTTGCAATTTGGTCCCTAAAGTTCTTTTTTTTTTACTTTAGGCCCCAATTTCTAGTTTTTCCCCGAATTGAGCCCCAAAACTATTAAAATTTCCCCTGGTACCTCAATTTATTCAATTTCATAAAAAGGGATTCAATTTTCCCAATTTTCCAAATTTTCCAAAATTACCATTTTGCCCTTCCTTTACAAAAATGGTATGTTTTACCCCAAAAATTCTAAAATTTGTTCAATTGGTCGTCTAACACTCTTATTATGCCCAATTGACCCTCAATTTTATAAAATTACATGTTGGTCCGTCCAATTTTTGAAATCCCCAATTTTTCCCCCAATTTCAATTGACCAACTCAGTCGAATTTAATTTCATCAAATTGACCGATCAAACAAGTTTAATTGTTGAAATTGAAGTTAAATTAGAGTTTTTACATCTTCATACGATTCAATTGCACTTTTAATCATAAGTTTTGACACCAGAATGGTCTCACACGGAGATTCGCCGAAAAATAGAATGTAGAGAGATCAATTGCTTACCGTTGGAGATGTGGCGGTCGGAGCTTCCAATCTGGACAGATAGCTCTCCTCCTTAAGTTCCTCCTATGATCAAGAATTGAATCAATTGATGTCGAATTCGGTGAGAATTTTTTCATTGAAATTCTGTCGGTTCTCTCTCTAGCACCAGTCGAAAATGATAGAGGGGGGTCGAATTGGCTGATTTCAACTTGGCTGAAATAGGACAGCTTCGGTTCGCCGGAGCTACTTCATTGTTCGATCACGCCAGCGCTTCTCCGATGACCCTCGGAGCGAATGGATACTACCACGGTATAGCTGACTTCTCCCCTGTTAAGGAACCCAACCATGCCTTCTTTGGCTCAGAAAAGACCCTATATCGGAGCTCTGGTTCGAGCTTCACTAGAAAACTAAGTAGTTGAGAAAGAGTGAGGTTTTTAGGTGTGGAGAGGATGAATGGAGAGGGGCTCTGTATATAGGGAGCTCAGGGACTTGTCGGACGTTCGTTTGGCACCTTTATGACAGTCATTGATGGCCTGAAACATATTGAATGGAAATGTTTCCTCTTCACTGGTGCTGCTTGATTTTCTGAATGGCATTGTTCACTCAGATGACAGCATTGTTCACTCGCCGAAAAAATGAGCAGTGCTGGTGAAGATGAAAAGTCTCCATTCAGGGCATTTTTTTCCATGAATGATCGCCATAAAGGTGCCAATCGGACGACCAAAGAGTCCCCAAGCTTCCTATATAAAGAGACCCTTCTCATTCATCCTCCTCACACCTAAAAACTCCTCTCTCCCTCTACTACTCCAATTTTTCGCGAAGCTCGAACTAGAGTTCCGACATTAGGGTTTTTCTGAGTGAAAGAAGGCGAGGTCAGGTTCCTTAGATTTGAGGAGAAATCAGCAACCCAACAGTAGTCTCCATTTGATCCAAGGATCATTGGAGAAGCGATGGCGTAATCAAACAGTGAAGCAGCTCTAATGGACAAAAGTTGCCATGTTTCGCTAGAGCTAAAAATGGCCAATTTGAGCCCCTCTCAAGCCAAACCAAGCTCTCCCAACACTTCCACAGCTCTCATACGACTAAATTATAATGGAAAGGTAAGCCAATTTGGCTCTTCTCTGTAATTTCTGATCAGTGTTAGAGAAAGAATTGCTGAAATTTCACTGACTGAATTCTTCCTCAATTCGATAAGAATTTATGCGATTCTTGATCCTACTAGAAACCTTAGGATGAAATCTATTTGCCCCGATCAAAAGCTCAGACCGCCGCACTCCCGACGGTGAGCTTTCGAAGCTTTATCTCTCTAAGTCTAGTTTTCTGATGAAGCTCCGTTTGAGCTCATTTTGGCATCAATTCAGGTGATTCAAAGCTCAATTGAGTCGTATGGATGTGTAAGAACTCAATTTTACCTTCAATTTTAACAATTAAACCTGATTGAATGGTCAATTTGATGAAATCAAATTCGGCCAGTTTAAAAGGGGGAAATTGGGGGATAATTTTGGGGAAATTTGGGAATTCCGTAAAATTGAGGGACCAAAGTGCAATTTCCAAAAATTGAGGGCTAATTGGCCATGAAAAAGATGTTGAAGGACCAATTGGTCAATTTTTAGAATTATTGGGGTCAAATTTGCCATTTTTGTAAAGTAGGGCAAAATGGTAATTTTTGAAAAGTTGGGGACCAAAGTAGGACCAAATTTGCCATGAAACCCTTAAATGATTTTGAATAAATTAAGAATCCAATGTGAATTTTAGAAGTTCTAGGACTCAATTTGGGGGAAAAGTTTGCATTAGGAACCTAAAGTTAAGGAAAAAAAAAGAACTTTAGGGACCTAAATGTAAATAATTGAAAAGTTTAGGCATTTTGCCCATACATGAGGAATTAGGGCTATTATGCCAAATGTTAATAAATAAAGATGTCCAGATCGTGCAGGAGCACGAAGGACTGGAAATGTCAGCAAGGATAAGCTCACATGGAAGCAAAAAGACGATCAAGAGGAATACACTGACTGCACTTATCGTGTGAATAGGATTTTTACATCATACTCGGTTGGGGTAATGAGTACCTTGAATATGAAAAACCACTACTATGTGAAATTTTAACATCATAACTGGTTGGAGTGATGTGGAAATTATGCAAAAAAAAACTATTTACCGATTGTAAATAGATCATACCCGGTTGGTATGATGAACTTCCTAGAAGGAAGTAGAAAACCAGCTTACCGGTTGTAAGCAGAGATGTCATCACACCCAGTTGGTATGATAGACGAGTTGAAATTTATTTTGTCATAAGTGTTCTCTCCTAACTGTGTGCCACTGCTTAAAAATTTTGGGAGACCTTCTTGACGAGAGCTCGAATAACTCAGATAGGCCAAAGGCCTCGGTTTTGGTACTTGGGGGCTAAAATGTCCGGTTTTGAAAATCTCGTATAGTGGGCCCAAGGCTAGTTTGCACGAGCAGGAGCTCGTAAACAAACATGATGTTATGCCATAAAAATTTTAATGAATGATATGATTTGGCCATGGTACCAAGATAGGACCGACATACTCGATGGACAGGCTACAATGCAACAAGATGAGGTCAACGAACCTGTCTAGACAAACAGTTGCGGGTCGAGTTAAGAGTAGGGGCCATTAGACTAGTGGCACCAAAGATTACTAGCTTATATGGAAAACTCTTTTTGTGCATGCATTGAGGTTCGGGACCATTAAGATGCCCAAGAGGGGTAGTGATGCGTCCTAAGGGCTACTAGATGACATGGAGGAGATAAGGGCAAATTGTTGTGCCAGTAGTCAGGGAAACTCGATGTAGCTTCATGCGTATGAGACCGGGGTGGGGTCGGGATGAGGTCTATGTCCTCATATGGACACGGAGTTTTCTTTTGAGTTTGAGGGTCGGATGTCGCAAACATCCACTCATTCCCATGGTAGAAGTTGATGAGCTTTTATCGAGGTGGCCACTAAAGTCGCTCAAACACCACAAGTGGGTGTAGTGGATGGGTTGGCCTGCGAATGTGTGATCTCTTCATATGGGAGTGTGTTGATTTCTAAACACACCGATTGTGAGGAAATTGGTTTTGAGTAATCGGGAATTCAAGGAAAGAATGATTTTAAAGAAAATAAGTAGTCTGACACACTCCAATCCAAACTATTTTTCAGAAACTCATGTTTCAAACACCCATTTACTAAGTTGTCGAACTCACCCCCTCCCTTCACCCTTTTCAGGTAACCAAGGGAAAAATCTACCTAAAGACCTTCTGCTAGCTAAACCTACAAGACATGTAAGTTTAAATTTATTCAGTTTTGATTAATGTTATTCCAGTAAAGGTACATGTAAAAAGGACACATTACACCTCACGGTTTAAAGAAGGGGAAAACCCTTAATAAACCAGGAGAGTGGTGGGTTGCTCACGAGGATCCGACCAAACTGGATCGGGGCATGACAACTTGAGTGGTATCAAAGCTTGTTTTCTTTAATACATTATCAAGACTATATAACATAGTAACTAACATAAAATTTCAAAATTTTCAGAGGGCTCCCAAGAGAGTAACCAAGAAAACTAGGACTGACTCTGCTAAACAACTTGTCTTTGTAGGAAGACAACCCTAGAAGCTTCCTAATGCCCGAGACATAGTAGAAGCCCCAAAGGAACAAATGGGGAAGTATCTAGTACCACCAAGGAGTATGGTGTCAAGATATGTTAGGGTTATAGTCCTATGTACGAAGGGAGCCAAGCCTAAAGCCAGGAACGCCAGCACGGGCATATAATCTTAATAAGGAGGATGCTTACCAAGAAACCCGTAGATCCATGTCTTTTATGTGACTACTTTTTGTAATAGGGCTAAAATCACAACATTTTGTACTCCTCTATTAATAAAGTACTCAAAATTCCTAAAATCCTATCTCTCAATGATGTGATCTTGCTAGGAAGATGGCCCTAAGGAAAATAACCAAACAAACCCGCACTACCATAGAAACTAGGGGAAAATCCCATCCTAGTTAAGGAAACTGAATTAGAAAATTAATAAATCTATGAGGATTCTTAGAATGACCCTTTAATAATGAAGACTCAACAAGAAAACTCTCAAAGTGTTTAGACTTAAGGACGGTGAAGCACTAAACCACTAGTAACCCTAGAAAGGCCCTGCAATATCCGAAGAAAAGGAGGAACCACAATGATTCACGCTTGGGAATAACCAGTACTATAAAGCAGAAAAGAAGGCCCTGCAATAAAGAAGGACTATCTCACACCTCATAGATTTAGTGCAATAACTCTTCAAAAGTCACGAAAGACAAGAAGGACTGGTGACCAAAACTATAAAGCAGGTTAAGTAACCCGTAAAGAGGTCAAGAAATGACGAGGTAAAGTGAAATTTAAACTCCTTTTTAAGAAGGTCAAACAAAGGGGGATATCACAAGAATAAAGGTAAGGTACATGGAAAGTACATCTAGAACTCCCTCAGGAGGGGCAAACGTGGAAAACGTCCTCTGGAAACTCTAGGGTAGGACATAGTAAGAATGAAGAAGAGAAGAAATACGCTATGAAAGGGAACTCTGGAGGGTTGCATATGACTATAAACCCCTTGAAGGAATCATTGATGGGCGGATGGACATAACGTGGAGTGCAAGGAACCAACCCTTAATTAGGTACTTCTCGAAGAAAGGATGTATCAAGATGACCCAGTGTGACCTGCTTTGGAAGAGCAGAAGAACCAAATAACGATTCCAAGAGAACCTAGTAGAAAGAAGCAACTAGTAGCAATGGGGTGGTCAAGGAGAATAAACAATGCCCTAAAAAGGGCTGGGAAGTAGTAAAAACTACACTCTATGAAGGACAATGGGATGGGCATGAAGGACAAGTGATATAGCTGCCCAGATAGTTGGACAAGAAAAATAGTAGGAAGGAGACAGTTAACTAACTGGCCTTCGGGAGAACCATGAATTTAAACCACGACAAATAAGGGAGAAGTGAAAAGGCCAAAACATTGGAAAATAAGGATGAAGGAAATCCTTAAAGAGATCAATGGCCAAAACCGGATTTACGATCAAAAGCCATGAGATGGTTAAGTGAACCTCTCGAAAGATAATCAAGAGATTTTGAAACTAGTAGGATGTGAGCTCTCCCTAAAAAGAAATAGACATGTATTGGGGTACTAGTGAGAATGAGGATGGACTAAAAAGGACGTACCCGTAAGATTTTAGGAGTAAAGGTAAGCATGAAAGAATGGCATCAAAGGATATCATTTAAAGTTAAGTGCCTTCAAATATGAATGAAAAAGGAATTTCAGGATAAGAATCCTCTCAAAGAAGGAAACCCTAGGAAGGGATACATGTCCTAATTAAAAGGAAATGGAACCATGTGATGAGGGATTAGGAGACAAATTTGCAAATAAAGTGCATGATGAGGTGAAAGGAACCTAGGGAAGCATACTAGGAGGATCCAAGGAGTAAGTTAAACCCAAGGAACGGGTAAGTCGGAAGATATCATCAAAAGATGTTGTACGAGTTAGAAAGGGGTGGATTGTCCATAAAAGGGGGAATAGAATAAAGTACATCTAAGAAATCTTGGAGAGGTAAGTTCTCCAATTAAGAAATGACTAAAGTAAATGATCATTGATATCAAGACTAGTTGTGGTCTACGCTCACTTGATGTAACCTAAAGAGAGGACAGCTAGGCATAAGGTGGAGTACACTAAATAAGACCAATAACCAGGAAGTCCCTCGGATAAGGAATGAGGGAAGAAATGAGAATTTTAAGACAATGGAGGATTAAAGGTGGGTAAATACCCAATATAGAAAGGAGTGTGAAGAAAGGAAGAAAGAAACTTTCAAAGAATGGTAAGAAGGTGGAGCAAGTAGCTCCCAAAGTGGAAGCCTCTACTGTAAGGGACATAACAGAGAACAAAATCCGTAAGAAGGGAACTTACCCAAACAAAGTAATCGACACATAAACCGAAAGAGAATAACTCAGAATAAAGAATCATGAAAATGATCACGAGCAAGTAAGAATGTATTAAGAAAAAAAGAAAGTCCTTGAGGAAAGGACTCCATTAGAAATGAGGAAGTGCATAAGAAGGGAAGAATCCTTGCATGTCAATAAGTCATGGCAAAAACCCAATAATTGGAACCAAAAAGACCCAATAGAGAAGTTGGGGAAAGACAAGCAGGTAAGGGAAATCAACACGGTTATGTAAGACATGACCTCAAAGGCAATATGGATGAGTGAATAATGGTAAAGGTTGTCAAGAATATACTACCAGGCAAAATTATACAACCACTGAAAGGTTGGAAGGTCAAGAATAACCCTTAAGGAAGTGTTCTAGAAATCTAATGTATAGAGATGGGTCCTAGAAAATGTTATGCTATAAGGGACATGCAAGCCCAACATTCCCAAGGAAAATGTGACCTAAGTAAGATTAGTGAGCATGACAAGGTCCAACATAAAATTTAGAGGATCCGAATTGAGCTCAAATGGAGCTTCGTCGGAAAATTGGACTTAGACAGGGAAAGCTTCGAAAGCTTACTATCAGGGGTGCGGCGGTCCGAGCTTTCTATTTGGGCAGATAGCTCTCGTCCTGAGGTTCCTCTTAGGATCAAGAATCACATCAATTCATGCCGAATTGAGGGAGAATTTGGTTATTGAAATTTCACCGGTTCTCTCTCTAACACTACTCGGAAATTATAGAGGGGAGCCAAATTGGCTTACCTTTCCACTCTAATTCAGTTGTATGAGGGATGTGGAAGTGTTAGGAGAGATTGGTTTGGCTTGAGAAGGGCTCAAATTGGCCATTTTTAGCTCGACCGAAACAGGATAGTTTTGATCCGCCAAAGCTGCTTCACTATTCGATCACACCGACGCTTCTCTGGTGATCCTCGGAGCAAATGGAGACTATAATCAGGTAGCTTATTTCTCCCTAAATCATGTGAAAAATGTTGATTGTGCATGCACTGTGTTTACAAGACTTTCAAGATGCCCAAGAGTGGTAGTGATGCGTTCTAGGGCCCTATACAACTTGGTGGATATAAGGGCAGTTAGTTGTACCAGAAGCCTTGTGAAGCTCGACGTATCTTCAAGTGCATGAGACAGGGGTGGGGTTAGGATGAGGTCTCTGTCCTCATACGGACACGTAGAATTGTTACTAGATTGAGGGTCAGATGTCATGAATATCCACTCATTCTCATAGAAGACATGGACATACTTCTATCTAGGTGGCCGGTAAAGTTGCTACGATGCCACAAGTGGGTTCAGTGGACGGGCTAGCCTACAATTTTGTATTTTACCTTCATGATTAAGGATGTGTGTTGGGTGATGACACACCATGATAATAAGAAATGATTTTTTTTAAAAACTGAGATTTGAAGATGAGAAAATTTAAAGGAATTAAGGAGTCTAGCACACTCCAACTTAAAAACTATTTTTTATAGAAACTTCATTTTTAAAATATCCATTGTTGAGTTGTAGAAACTCATCCCTCTTTTCTATCCCTTTTAGAAAAAAGAGAAAATGACTAGGAATAACACCGAGTCTTATCCTTTGTCGGGTATGCTTAATTTTTCTTAAGCTTGCATTTTATTTGATATATGTCTTTCTAGGGAACAAGGTCGAAAGTACACTTGGCTCCTCTTGAGTTAAAGAAGGGGGAACTCCTCTAGAACCGGGAGAGTGGCGGGTTCATGGGGATTCGACCAAACAGGGTCGTCACATGACAACTAGAGTGGTATCATAGCCTAGTTCCCTTGAAACATTATCAATATTATGCCATGACATTAATCCAACTCTAAACTATCGTGTAGGAAGGAGAGTCCCTAGGAAATTCGTGGTGAAATCCAGTCCTCCACCAATAACCCTGAAAAAGACATCTAACTCAAGGGAGGAAGCCATACAAAGATTTCTAAAGGGTGAGAAACAAGTGCCCAAGAACATGGTGGAAGACCACCGTAAACTAGTAGGAGCCTTACTAGAACTGAAAGGCATCATATACCCTCCTCTGAGACAAGAGAAACTAGTATCACCTCCTAGAAGCCCAACCCTTCCTCGTCCAGTCCCACAACAACCGGAAGGGAATCCAACCAAGAAGGAGGCCTGAGATAATTATTGGGATGTGTATGCCACCTTCATGAAGGTCCACCAAGTACCTCCACCTACTCAACTTGACTTCAACCTCTCCCAATGGGTGAAGTGGACCTATGAGTGTGAAGTTGAGGTACTAAGGTGGTTCGTATTGGAGGCCATACATGAAATTCGTCCTATTAGGGAACACGAATGGAGCCCAACCAATTTCTCAGAGCCTTCTGATCAAGAGTCTCACAATCGTTCTAGGGTTAATTCTAGTCCTATTACCCCAAGGGATAAGGGAGTAGAAAATTTATGTAATAAGCCAAGTATGGCAAGAAAATATTTCTCGAATGAATGAAAGTAAAAGTTTTGTTAAAACTTCTGAGTTTTTTAATAAAATCAAAACAAAAGAGTATGATAATAAAAATCTCAGTAAAAAGGAAATCCTAAGGAAGAAAAAATGGGTTATTTATAGTTAATCTCAACCCTTAAGGCTTACCCTTGGGAATACGATAAGAAAGAATCCCTCTAAGAGAGATCTCAAAAAAAAAAAGAAAAAAGAGTGGAACAAAGGGAAGCAATCATCAAAGAGTACAAAATCATGGAAAGTCCAAGGAGTTAAAAATAAACTCAAAGAATGAAGAGTAAGGAAAAACAAGGAGGAGTAGAACATTCCAAAAGGAACCACAAGAATAGAACCTGATCAAGAAGAAAAAGAAATGAGTATAAAGACCACCAAGGAAGGATGGGAAGAAAGTAGAATAATAGGAAGGTCCAAGTGTAATAACTACTTAATAAAGAACTAAGATACCATTTGTTAGGAACTTCATAAGATAGAAAGACACGAGCAAGGAAAAGGTATGGACCAAAAGAGGAAGAAAAGCATGAGTGGATGAGTCATACAAAACCCTTAAGTTAGGAGAAGATTTAAAGGAGAGAATTTCTAAAGAATGGTAAGGTGATTAAACAAAAAGAATTTCAGAATGGAAGGTACTTGAAGGAGGATGAAAGTAGGAAGTTGGATCGACGAAGAGAAAACTTTAGATCAAGAAAATCAAATGGGGATACGTCACAAAATCGGAGCAGAAATAAGGACATCAATAAGACTTACGAGTGGTTAACTGAGTATTTTTGGAGGTTAAGTATGAGCTAATGCAAGCACATCAGTAAGACTTACGAGTCATTAAGTGAGTATTTTGGGAGGTTAAGTGTGAGCTAATGCAAGAAGACCTGGAATCCCAAATTGAAACTTTAGATGGATTCGATCGAAGGAAATAACTTCTCTGGATCAAATCATTCGGAGGAGTAATGTCACGCCCCGACCCGGCTTGGTCGGATCCCCGTGATCAACCCGCCACTCTCCCGGTTTATTAAAGGGTTTCCCCTTATCGTAAACCATAAAGAGTAAGGCGTCCTTTAACTTACACCTTTTTCCTGGAATAGCATAATCAAAACTGTATGAAATTTAAAACTTTACATACCTGTCTTATAGGCATCTTAGTTGACGGTCTTTAAGGGGAGATTTTTCGAGATTTCCTGAAAGGGATATAAGGGAGGGGGTGAGTACGACTACTCAGTGAATGGGTTTTTAAAAGCTTTTGACTTTTAAGAAAAACATTTATACGGAGTGTGCCAGACTCCTTTGTTTTAAAAAATCCCATCATTTAAAAATTTGGATTTTTCCATTATTTCTTAGTTACCACGGTGTGTCATCACCCAACACACATCCTTCATCATGAAGGTTACACACATTCGCAAGTCAGTATCACTACTGAACCCGCTAGTGGCTTCGAAGCGACTTTTCCTGCCACCCGGATAGAAGTACGACCACTTCTACCCTGGGAATGAGTGGATGTACGTGACATCCTACCCACAATCCTAAAATCACTTCTTCATGTCCGTATGAGGACAGAGACCTCATCCTGTCCCCACCCCGGTCTCATGCGCTTCGTGCTAATCCAGATTTCGCACAGACACCTGGAATGATGAACTGCCCTTATAGCCACCAGGTCGTCCAGTGCCCTTAGGACGCATCACTACCCCTCATGGGCGTCTTGATGATCCCGTACTCACAGTGCATGCACAAACAATGTTTTCTTATATTGCCATGTAATTTGTGGTGCCACTAGTCCAACGGCCCCGACTGTCAACTCAACCCGCAACTGTTTTTCTTGACTAGTCCGTCGACCTGTCATGTCGCACTACCGCTAGTTGACTGAGCATGTCGGTCCTATCTTGGTACTATGGCCAAACAATTCACTTATTAAGTTTTATGGCACATATATCATGTTCATTTACGAGCTCCTGCTTGTGCCAACTGGCCTTGGGCCCACTGTACGAGATTTTCAAAATTGGGCATTTAGCCCCCAAGTTCCAAAATCGAGGCCCCCGACCTATTAGAGCTATTCGAGCTCCCGTCGAGAAGGTCTCCCAAATTGTTTAAGCATTGGCACACAGTCAGGGGAGAGCACTTCCAACAAAAATAGGTTTTTACTGTCCATCATACCGACCGGTATAAGGACATCTCCATTCATAACCGATGAACGGGTTTTCAACTTCCTTCGAGGAAGTCTCATCATACCAACCGGGTATGATCTACTTACAACTCGTAAGTAGTTTTTCCGCATAACCTTCACATCACTTTCTCTAAGTAGTGATGATTAAAATACCACTAAACAGTGGGTTTTTTATATCGAGGCACTTATCATCCCCAACCGGGTATGATGTTAGTAAACCCACTCACAACCGGTAAGTGGTTTTTAACTTTAAACTATGCTCATCATCCCAACTAGGTATGATGTGAATAACCCACTCACAACCGTTAAGTGGTTTTTAACTTTAAACTGTGCTCATCATCCCAACTAGGTATGATGTGAATAACCCGCTCACAACCGATAAGTGGTTTTTAACTTTAAACTGTGCTCATCATCCCAACTAGGTATGATGTGAATAACCCACTCACCTGTTAATGCCGTGAATTCCACTAGACTGGTTCTTTGTATTCACGCGAGCTTGTCCTTGCTGGCGTTCCCGGTATTTAACGTTCCTACACGATATGAACAACCTTGTTCATTATTACTCGTCATAACAACCTTCATTCATTAATGAATGAGAAAACCCAAACTTTTAGTTATTTACAATTAGGTCCCTAAAGTTATTTCTCTTTAACTTTAAGTCCCTAATGTCGGTTTTTCCTCAAATTGAGTCCCGTAAATTTTAAAATTTATCGTGGGACCTCAATCTATTCAATTTCACGAAAAAGGGGATTAATTTTCCAAATTTCCAATTTGGTTCCCCAATTTTTCGAAAATTACCATTTTGCCCTTCTTTCACAAAAATGGTAAGTCTTTCCCCAAATTTTCCAAAATTCCTCAATTGGTCCTCCAACATTATTTTCATGCCCAATTGATCCTCAATTTCATAAAATTGTATTTTGGCCCCTTTGAATTTCGAAAATCCCAAAAATTTCCCCCAATTTCAACTCTTCAACACTACTGAATTTGATTTCATCAAATTAACCGATCAAACACTTCTAATTATTGAAATTGGAGTTGAAATTGAGTTCCTGTATGTTCATACGATTCTAAGAAACTTTGAATCGCAGATTTTAATGTCGGAACGAGCTCAAACGGAGCTTTGCCGGAAAACAGACTGTAGAGAGAGGAAGCTTCGATTACTCACCGGTGAAGGCACGACAGTCCGAGCTTTTGATCTGGGCAAATAGGTCTCGTCCTGAGGTTCATCCTAAAATCAAGTATTGTATCAATTGATGCAGAATTGGATTAGAATTTCGTCATTGAAATTCGGTCGACTCTCTCTCTAGCACCGATCGAAAATTATAAAGGGGAGCCGAATTGGCTTACCTTTCGGTCCTAATTCGGCCGTGGAAAGGCTGAGGAAGTGTTGGGAGGGCTTGGTTTGGCATGAGGAGGGCTTGAAATGGCTGATTTCAGCTTGGCCGAAATAGGGCAGCTTCGGTCCGCCGGAGTTGCTTCACTATTCCATCATGTCGGCGCTTCTCCAACGATTCTCGGATTGATTGGAGTTTGCTATCAGATAGTTGTCTTCTCCCCATTTCTAAAGAGCCCGACCTTTGTTCAAGTCGAAGCTCTGGTTCAAGCTTTACCAGGAAATGGAGCAGTAGAGAGAGAGAGAGAAGTGTTTAGGTGTGAGGAGAATGAAATGGGGATGACCTCTTTATATAGTCGTAAAACCCGTGTATTAAATGGGCGAGATTTATTACTAGTATTAATATTGCCATAAATTATTGGTATTAATTCCAATAATTTAATTTCGGTATTAATTTTAATAATTTAATTCTGGTATTAAATTATTTGTATTAATTCGAATAATTTAATTTAGGTATTAAATTATTGGTATTAATTTCAATAATTAAATATATATTAATTGAGGGCTATTTATGATAAGCCGTACGTTCGCATAAAAATTTTTGACCGAAATTTCGGGTTACAAAAAAATCATACCCATCCTCACACTACTCTCAGGTAAGCACGCTTAACTTTAAAGTTCTTATGAAATCTAGTTCACCTGAACCAATTTGGTTTTTGTTTTCTAGTTTGTCTTAAGTTCCTTTTCCAATGTTTAATAAATCCTTTAGATCAACCGAAAATTGTAAATTTTCATATTGCTTATTCCCAAATGTAAACCGGTTTGGTTTTCTCATTCGGTTTGACCGGTTCTTTTCCCGGTTTTCCTTAACTCAAATGTGCGGGGTTTACAAGTAAACGAAGTTCTAATAAGAAATGGGGAGTAGTAAAGAATACACTCTAATCAAGACAAAGGGAGGAGTACCAAGGACATGAAGATACGGAAGGTTTGGAAACAATAAGGATGAGAGAAACACCTCAAGGGAATAAAAAATGCGAATGAAGCAAGATAAATAAATAGTATTCATAGATCCGAAGAGTAAAATGTAAGCTAGTAAAAATGACGACAAAAGACATTCCAGAATTAAATAATTGTAGTGGTAAAACCAGAAGGAAATCTCGGGAGAGAGGGAATGTGAGGTTCACCAGAGAAAGGAATCTTGGGAAAACATGGATGTATCAATGAATAGGAAATGGAACCAACGGAATAAGAAAGAGAATAAGCTCCCCAAGAACAAGATGTTGGAGATGGAAAGATCAAGTACAAGGGGAAGGAAATCACAAAGATCCAAGGGATAAGTCAAACCCAAGCAACGTGTAAGTAGGAGGACGACATCAAAAGATGCCATATGGGTAAGAAAGGAACTAACTCAAAATGAATAATAGTGGGAGGAACATTCATGAGAGTAAGAATGGAATTGGATAGGGAAGAGATCTTAAGAAGGAAGGACACCAGTGGGAATGAAGAACGAAGTATGAGATCAAGAGTTGTAAATATGTCAGCGATTTGAAGGTTGAATGACCGAATAAGGAAGTTTGGAAAAGACGAGTAAGTATGGAAACCAATATGGCTGTAGGGACGTAAAGTCAAAGACATCATGAAGAATGTCATGTGAGAAGGAGCATGTAAACCCAACTGACTCAAAGAAATATGACTTGGGCAATGAAAGTTCTATAAGTAAGGCATAACGAAGTCAAGCACAAAATTGATAACCAAAGAATGAGGAAGGTATCCATGCAGGATGAAAAGGTGATAAACACCAAATTCTATGGAAGAAAAATGTTCGGAACTCATAGTTTGGAATATTTTTTTTGGGTAAAAGAAGCTTGGAATGGGAAATAGTGCCTTGGGAAGGAAGATGTAACTAAAGGAAATGATCCTAGTTCTTCAAGGGAGATATTCTAGGCTAAATTAAACTCCATGGAATGAGGAAAGGATGAGAATGAAATGAAAATCTTAGGTATGTGATGAAAGGGATGAACGAAAACAACCGAGAAGGTTGTAAGACGATAAAATAGAAAATTTCATAACAATAAAAAGTTTAAGCCAATACGCAAATAGTGTGAAATAAGTTTTGGGGACAAAACTCCTAAAAGGAGGGGAGAGTTGTCAACCTAGCTCTTTGGACTTAAGGAAAACTAGGAAAGAACCGGTCAAACAGAGTGAGAAAATCGAATTGGTTCATAAACCCGATTTTAGAGGAACTAGAAAATTGGAGAAATTTCAACTCCCATGTGACCCAAAAAGATTCATAAACCTTGGTAAGAAACTTTAGAACTAAGTAGGAGAGAAATACCAGATCGGTTCGGGTGAATCGGATCTGAACCGGATTGAACCAGTTAATGAACCGAGTCGATTTATGAACTAGAACCGATAGAGAGAGGGCAAACCGGGAAAATTATGTATCCCAAGTGACCTAAAGAGTCACATAAGTCATGAAAAAGGACTTATGGATGAATTGGAGATGAAAACCAAATTGGTTCAAGTGAACCGGATCCCAAGTGGATTGATGGATGGTTGGACATTAAACAGAGTGCTAGGAACCAGCCCATAGTTAGGAATTCCTCAAAGGAAGGATAAAGAACAAAAAGAGAGTTGGAGGATATGAAAGGATAAAGAGCGAACAACCATACCGATATCAGAAGGGTGTAGGAAAGGAAGGAAGGAAAAACCTTCAAGGAGCATTAGGGAGGTTGAACGTGAAACTCCTAGGATGGAAGTCCTTAGGTAGAAGGATAAAGGTAGAAAGTGAAACCATAAAAGGGAAATTTCCGAGCTAAGGAACTGACAGATGGATCATAGGAGGCTCAACTCGAAATAAGGAACCTCATGAAGGGGCATAGGTGGTTAGGGGTGTATCAAGATGGCCAAGTATGACCTGCTTTGGAAGAGCAGAGGAGCCAAATAGGGATATCGGACAAACCTAGTGGAAGGAAGCAACTAGTAGCAATGAGATGATCAAGGAGAATAAATGATGCCCTAAGAAGGATTGAGAAGTAGTAAAGCCTACACTATAAGAAGGGCAATAGGATGGGCATCAAGGATGAGTGAATTCTAGAGATAGCTTCCCCAGACAGTTAGATAAGAAAATAGTAGGGACAAGGTAGTCAATGAACTGACATTCAGAAGAACCATAGATTTAGGCTTGGACAAAGAAGTGAGAAGTGAAAAGGCCAAAACATTGGAATAGAAGGATGAAGAAAAATATTTAAAGAGATCAATGGCCAAGATCGGATTTACAATCAAAAGCCATGAGATGGTTAAGTGAGCCTCTCGAAAGATGATCAAGAGATCTTGAAACTAGAATGATGTGAACTCTCCCTAAAAGAAATAGACATGTACTAGGGTACGAGTGAGAGTGAGGATGGAGTATGAAGGATGTACCTGTAAGATTTCAAGAGTAATGGTAAGCATGAAAGAATGGCATCAAAGAATGTCATTTAAAGTTAGGTGCCCTCAAAGGCGAATGAAAAAGGAATTTCGGGAGAAAAGGGTAAGAATCCTCCCAAATAGGCAAACCCCGGGGAGGGATACATGTCCCAACTAAGAGGAAATGGAACCAGGTGATGAGTGATGAGGAGATGTAAATGAAGTGCATGATGAGGTGAAAGGAACCCAGGGAAGCATACTAGGAGGATCCAAGGAGTATGTTAAACTGAAGGAATGGGTAAATATGAAGATAACATCAAAAGATGTCGTACGAGTAAGAAATGGGTGGACTGCCCATAAAAAGGAAATAGAGTAAAGCACGTCTAAGAAATCTTGGAGAGGTATGTC
Organism: Trapa incisa; assembly: GCA_030064435.1. Classification (NCBI taxonomy): domain Eukaryota; kingdom Viridiplantae; phylum Streptophyta; class Magnoliopsida; order Myrtales; family Lythraceae; genus Trapa; species Trapa incisa. The sequence continues at coordinate 13,565,703 of CM057777.1, forward strand.
CTCCAATTAAGAAATGATTAAAGTAAATGACCACTGACATCAAGACTGGTTGTGGTCTATGCTCAATTAATGGAGACTAAAGAGTGAACGACTAGGCATAGTGTGTAGTATACAAAATAATACCAACAATCGGAAATTTCTCAGATAAGGAATGTAATGGAAATTTTAAACGAGGACGGATTCAAAGAGGGCAAATGCCCCAACATAGAAAGGGGTGTGAAGAAATGAAGAAAGAAGTTTTCAAGGAATTGTAAGAAGGTTGAGCATATAGTTTATAAGGTGAAAGTCTCTACTTTAAGGGAAATAGTAGAGAACGAAGACATAAGAAGGGAAGAATCCTAGCGTGTCGATAAGTCATTGGGGAATCCAATGTTTGGAACCAGAAAAAAAAATACAATAAGGAAGCTCAAAAAAGATGAGTAGGTAAGAAAAACTAACACGGTTATATCGGATAATTGTAAAGGTAGTCGAGGAATACTACCAGACAAAAAGAGGAACAAAGTTATATGATCCCTAAAAGGTTGGGAAGTCAAGAACAACCCTCAAGGAAGTGTTCTAGAAATCTAATGGACATAGACATGTTCTAAAAAATGTCATGCTGTAAGGGACATGTAAGCCCAATAGTCCCGAGGAAAATGCGACTCAAGTAAAGAAGAGCCAGTTAGTAAGCATGACAAGGTTACACATAAAATTTAGACCGAAGTTGTAATAAACAACGGATGAAGGAAGGGTCAAAATAGGACGAAAAGGTGATAACACTGAAACCCATGAAAAACAAGTACATAACGCTCGAAAGAACACTGAGCTAAGGGTTTTAACGATCAAGAGAATAACTAGACATGGAAACGATTGGGCATTTTGGAACTCTCAATCCTGAAGTCTTGGTCAAGAACCCCAAGAGGAAGAATCTTGCCCTAAGAAGAGGAAGAAGTGAACCTAAGGATGTGCTTTTGCAATAGTGGGTAAGACATGCCTAGTATGATAAACTCCATGGAATGAGTAAACACTAGAAAGGAAAAGAAATTTCTTAAGTGCGTGTTATAAAGGGGCTAAGTAAAAGAACAACCAAAGTGTTAGCATGTCAAGCAAACTCCAAGTTGATATCAAGTGAAGTTATTTTTTATGCAAAGGATGCTGATTAAGTTTTGGGGACAAAACTCCTAAAACGAAGGGAGAGTTGTAAACTGTGTCCCTTAAAGATAAGAAAATTGGGGAAAGAACCGGCAACACAAGAGAGAAAACCGAACCCGTTCACGAATTACAACCGATAGAGAAAGGGAAAATTAGAAAATTTACAAATCCCGAGTGACCCAAAGAGTCATTAAAAAACCATGGAAAGGGACTTGGGATAAATTGGAAGAGAAAATTAGATCGCTTCAGGTGAACCGGACCTAAACCAGTTTGAACCATCATTAAACCGGTTGCTAAATTATTTTTTCTAGGTGGCTTAAAATATTCAAATTGGGGAATTGAAACCACCATTGAATAGAGAATGAATTTATAAATTTTTAATTTTGAGAAAATTGGTCAAATCAAGCCTGAAATGGTCGATTTAAGCATTGAACCCGGTCGGACCAGTACGGTCTGGTCCAGAACAGTGTCATCTTTTTCCTTCAGATGATGAATTTATACATAGATAGTGGGTTTAGGTACGGTAGAAAACGAGTTGTGAATGCCCGCAATTCACCACTCACATAACATATTTTCAGGAATATACCAAAAAGAGTAGGAGTTCAAGAGATGAACATTATTCTTGAGAAAGAAATATGAGGCAAGATATGTAGATATAATACAAAAAGAACAAATCCAACTACTTATTCCCGAAAATATTTTATGCACCATGGTATACATTTCAAAGTTTTTTTAAGTTTAAATTTATAGTAAATTTTAGAATTATTTTATTATTTTGCGTATTAGTAATTAATATAATATAGCATATAACAAAAATAAATTTGTTTATTAAATATAAAATAATATAATAAGTTTTAAAATGTGGAGCACGTGTAAATTATATTATATTAAGTAAAAATGAAAATAATTAATAAATATATATTAAACATAAATGAATATAGTATGCCTTAATCTTGTATACCATACCACAACTTTCAAATGAGGAGAATGCTACCATTTATTATTTGGTTCATATAGATTTAATATGAAATTAGATGTATATTTGTAAGCTAGATAGATTATTTTAGGAAATGTTAAAAACAAAGCTCAAACTACATTTATTAAATGAATGCACATGAGTTGGTTTGGTGTCAAGATTAAGTTGGGAAGAAGTTTATAAATTAATAAATAGTTTATTTTGAGATTAAAGGGAACTAAGATAAAAGTGATCCGATATAAGGAGTATTTGGATATGATCTCTCCACCAATGCAATATTGCTAACTCTATCTTATTTTTTCAATGAACTTATTGTATTCTTAAATGGATCCTATAACTCAATAATCGTATTCATCTAACTTATTATTATTTGTAGCTTAGTAAAATCTTGATGAAGTCACTAATATACTAAATTATCAATTATAGTCACTTCTTATTCCTTAAAAATGTGATCAACTATAAATTAACCAAATATATGCAACTTTTATATGGAATGGTTTTTTTTCATTTCAAAAATATATGAACTATTTTTTTGCTCTCTGCGTAGGTTTTACCCAAATGTGAGAATGTCATTTCTTTTGCCCTTGCTGCCCCTTCTAACTCCATTCCCAATGACTTTCCGGAAGCTTGGAAACTACTTCGACCATCCCCAAAAGCTACATCTTCGCCTTATCTATATTCGATTGTGGAATTTTGTATTATTGTTACCTATAACTTTATTTTCACCATCAATAGCAGGGTTTGAACTTCTCATTGGAATTGCTTGTCGAACCCTTCCTGTAATCTATTGTCAGTCTTGTACCCTTCTTGTAATTTATTGTCAGTCTTGTGCGAATGTCCTTCACTATTTACAGATGGCTTACACCTCTACTCCTTGTTAAAATTTGGATACAGAAGTGGATACCCTATACAATGGGATCTTTGTTCTTAACCAAGAGCTACATCTTGGAGTCTGCTAGTGTAACAAGTCGTTCTTTTGTTAGCTGTCATGCCCCCTCATTGGTATTCGAGGGTTGAGACCCCTCGTCCCGTAGTTGATCCTGAGGTGTTTATTTTCACGGCAGTGTAGAGACTCCGAAGGACCAACGTAGCCTCATTTTAATTTCGGTGGCTCCCTTTTGTAAGTTGAGTTACCTTCGGTGGACACATGTGGATTAGCTAACTGATAAAATTGTTTTTACTGGTAGTTGGGGGTAGTTCACTAGTAAGTATTGCACATAAATGGAATCAACAGAACCAAGTTGTCACCCAGTGGGACAACAAATCTCCAACCAAGTAACCCCTCTAGACATTATTGCACCATACCCCACTGGAAGTGTTCTCTTGATTGGTCGAGGGATTTCATTGAGAAAGATCAGTGGGGGAGCGATCAAAGACATTCTTAAATGGGTATGGAAAGATATTGGCACAGTGAGAATAGACTTTGTGGCAACCAATACATTCTCATTTGAAATTCAGAGTAAACAAAAAGCTCATTTATTAGTGGAAGGTGGTCCTTGGTCAATTGAAGGGCAAACCATGTTCCTAAAGGAATGAGATGAAGACAAGGATCTTGACCAACTTGATATTAAATGCTTCCCTATATGGATGCAAGTTCATGGTCTAGCTTGACTATATCTTACGAAGAGCAATGGGTGGAAATATGGAAGGATGGTTGAAGATGTAATACATGTAGATCATCTTCGATCACCTATGAGTATGGGGAACTTCCTAAGACCGCAAGTATTATTGGCAGTGGATGAACAGCTTAAGCTTGGCACTTGGAGTTTAAATGCAAAGGGAGAGTAAATTTAACTCCCTTTCAAATATGAAACACTAGCTAATTTCTGCTTCCACTGCGAGAAACTAGCTCACAACCTTTCGTAATTACAACAAGCAAGTCCCAACTAAACAAACATTTGGACCATGGACAAGAGCATATGCTAGGAAAGGTCACAGTGCAGTGGTCAACTCTACCCAAACCTCTCAGCCAAATGTCTCTAATGTTCAATAGGATAAGTGAAACCTCAACAACTAGGGAAACACTCATGCCCTCTAGATAAATCCCAGGTCAACCACCATTAGGGATGCCACTCAAGAAAAATCATTAGTATTGATTCAATCAATAGCGGATAATCTCAAACTTGGGACAGATGTATTATCAAATGAAACTGTCACGGAGGACTAGAAAGGACATGACAAAGTTAAGTGAAAGGACAACATGTCCTATAATATTCAAAAAGTCTACGTTCGTAGAAAGGTTATGTTTACCCTACACAAATTCCCAACATGTCATCCAAGGGGAAGGATGTAGTAAAGATCCAGAATCATTGGTAAATGTTGAACTCCACAAAGTTGGAGCACATTCGCATCCTCTAGAGATCTTAGCATGTTAGGATAACCCTGATGATATACATTCAGGTTACCCACAAAGATATACAAGGGAGGAAAATCTTGTGAAGGATCATACCCTAAATAAGGTATATAACCTATGTAATAATACTTTCTCGCATTATTATAGGAAGCTCTCGATGGCTCTGAAAGACTCTCAGGTGAAAAAAAAATGGTGATCTTAGAAGAACTATCAAAATCAGCTCTTGTAGATGGTGAGGTGATCAGTGCAATTCGATACTTATAGGAATCTCCGGGCAGTGGCGACTGGCCTACAACAGCTGCACGGATCCCATGAAGCTAATCTCCTGAAATTGTCAATGTATAGGCTCCCCCTTGACAATTCGCCACTTAAAGGACCTCATCAGGAAGCATCAACTGGAGATGGTTTTTCTAATGGAAACAAAAAACCAGAGAAGCAAGATAGCAAGAGTGTGACAATAATGTAGATTTTTGCATGAAGTAACATTGAATCCAGAAGGTATCGGTGGAGGTTTAACCTTATGGTGGAATTATCAACAGGTTGAGAAAATTGAGACACTCAATCATAGGATTGAATCCAGGATATGATCCATACATCAAAAATGTTAGGTCCATGTTGGATATTCATTGTGATGAGCATGAATGCAAGCGACGATGGGAAGAACTGTAATGGGCGAGCTCAGAATTACATGACCCTTAGATGGTCATAGGGGACTTTATTTCAATTATTTCACAAAGCAAAAAATAGGGTGACCGCCTTAAAGAACATATTAATATACAGAGTTTTCAAAGGTTTCTAAATATAACACATCTGCAGGATGTTGGTTATATTGGACATTTGGGTACTTGGACGAATAAACAAGAAAGCCCACATAATATCATTAAACACTTAGACCGAGCAATGTGCTCCAACAACTGGCAAAGCCTGTTCCCCGTTATGAGAGTTCATCATGGGGATTAGATTGGTTCAAACCACGTCTCCTTAGTAGTGGACTGCACAAGGAGCATACAACACAAGTTGAAAGGCTTCCATTTTGAAGATAAATGTTTAATGAACCTTGACTGTTGAACTATTATTGAGACAACTTGGGGATCTATATCTTTGAATACCCTCAATTTGGTATGCTTTTAGCTTGGTCACACTACCAAACACCTCCGAAATTGAAGGTGGGACAATTGTAATTATGCAAGAAAGGAGATCAACCGACTACATGAGGAACTAGCCAAACTGAATCACGCATCACTATGGGGGTATTGACATAAGATCTAGGCTGATATTTAGGCTTGATCAAACTTGGAAGGAGAAGGAATTATACTAGAGCCAAAGGTCGAGGATTAAATGGCTACGTGAGGGAGATAGAAACACAAAGTTCTTTCATCAAATCTCTATGATCTAACAAAACTATAATGTCATTCTTGTAGTGAGCGGCACAAACGGTAGTTGGCTAACAAAATAGGACCAAATTATAAAGGGCTTCCACAACTACTATAAGAATATGTTTACAGAGGGACAATGTGATGGAATTAAACATAACCTAAGTGTTGCGGAGGGAGCTATCTTTGAAAATTACAATAACATGGGGGAAATAAAGCAGCAGATTGAGATGGGTTTAATGGTTGGTTTTTTCAATATTGTTGGGGAATTGTGGGGACTGGCATTTTTTCTGTTGTGTGTGATTTCATCTTAACAGGACATCTCCCTCTACTACTCAATGAGACAGATATAATTTTTATATCAAAGGTAGCTAATCAGAAGGAAATGTCCCACTTTTAATCTATCACCCTTTGCAATTTCATATATAAAATCATTTCAAAATTTATGGTTAACAAACTAAAGCCTCTTGTGGATAGAATAGTTTATAGGGAGCAAAGTGCATTTATCCCATTATGTGTAATACATGACAATATAGGTGTAGCCATTTTTTAAACAACAAAAAGAGAGGAAAGAAAGAATGGTGTGAAGTGAAACTTAATATGTTAAAATCCTATGACCGAGTGGAGTGGCACTTCTTGGAGAGACTTTTAATTAAATTGGGTTTTTATATTACATTTGTTTCATGGATTATGCAGTGTGTATATTCAGTCTCGTACATGGTCATTTTGAACGGGCAAAAGGCAGATCTCATCCAACCGACTAGGGGTATCAGAGAGGGAGATCCTCCCTCTTCATATCTCTTTATTTTAATAGCAGATGTCCCTTCTAGAAATATTACTAAAGTTGTTGGTAGGAATGAGTTAACATGTTTTAAGATTGGTAGGCATTGTCCAACTGTGTTACATTTATTTTTTGCAAATGATACACTATTTTTCCTTGAGGTATCTGATGATAGTGCATCATGTCTACTGTGCTTATTGAGTGAATATTGTATGGCCTCATGTCAAAAGATCTATTTAACTAAATCTTCTTTATATTTCAGTGCAAATACTAGGTCATCAACATGAACAATAGTTAGCAACAACTTGGGCATAGGCACTGGTGAAGTCAATGATACATAGTTTGGTTTACCCATCTTCTGGGGACACAATAAATGGAAAACCCTCCATTTCTTGAAAGAAAAAATAACACGAAAACTCCAAGTGTGAAAATCAGCATACTCGTCTTCAAGTGGTCGAGAGATTCTCATAAAATCTACCATTTGTGTTATATCCACGTATATTATGAATTATTTTTTGCTACCACGAGTTTGGTGTTCAGAGGTGAACTCGCTGCTATCATAGTTTTGGTGGAGTAACTCTAGTGACCAAAAGAAGATCCCATGGGTTAAGCGGGCCAAACTTACCTATATTAAGGAAAGGGGAGGGATGGGCATTAAAGATCTCCATACATTCAATTTAGCATTGCTAATAAAGAAGTATGGAGGATCCATAACCAACTCGATACTCTTCTCTCTCAGCTACTTGAAGATAAGTATTACAGACATAATGACATTTTCTCAGCTGGTCCGGATAATCGTCCCTCCTGGTTGTGGAGGAGTTTATATGTAGGAAAAGAACAATTGCGTGAATGTCTGCATTGGCAAATAGATAATGGGCACTGAGCTCGTGTTTGGAAGGACAACTGGATTCCTGCCCACCCCAACAGACATTTGCAATATCAAACAAATGACGAGGAAGCCAACCAAACCCAAGTAAGTACCCTCATTAATAAAAGTACAGGTACATGGCGATTAGACAGTATCGAAAGATATATTTTCCTAGGAGAAAATGAAGCCATCATGACCATCCCTCTCATTTCTCCTACCCGGGAAGACAAGTTGATATAGCCTTGGGAATGGACTTTGGGTTTCTTAGGTTTCCTTAAAGGTTCTTAACATTTCTTAGGATTTCTTAGGGTTTCTTAGTATTTCTTAGTGTTTACTATGGTTTCCTAGTGTTTCTTATAGTTTCTAAGGGTTTCCTAGGGTTTATTAGCATTTCTTTAGGTTTCATAGGGTTTATTAGTGATTCTTAGCATTTTTTTAGCGTTTCTTGGGGTTTCTTAGTATTTTTTAGGGTTTTATAGAGATAATTAGCGTTTCTTATAATTTCTTAGCATTTCTTAGGGTTTCATAGTGTTTCTTAGGGTTTTACAGGGTTTCTTAAGGTTCTTAGTGTTTCTTAGCATTTCTTAGCGTTTTTGGCGTTTTCAAGGTTTTTAGGCTTTCTTTGCGTATCTTATAGTTTCTTAGGGCTTCTTAGCATTTCTTAAGGATTCTTGGAGTTTATTAGCATTTCTTAGCATTTGGTTGGGTTTCATAGCACTTTTTAGGGGTTTTTAGCGTTTATTAGGGTTTCATAGGTCCTATAAAAACCTAACAAATGTTAAGAAATCCTATAAAACACTAAGAAACACTAGGAACACTTAAGAAACTATAAAAAAAAAACCCAAACAAACGCTAAAAAAGACTAAAAAACTCTTTGAAACCTAAAAAACTCTATGAAACCTTATGAAACGCTAAAAAATACAAAAAATTGGTAAGATCATGGTAAGGTCTGTCTATACTTTCATATTAGATCGGAAATATGGCGAATCTATATCAGCTATTTCCTACTCCTTAGTTATGAGTAAAAAATGTGGACAAAACTTTGGCATATAAATTGCATTCCTAATATTAGGAAATTTCTCTATAAAGTAATGTGGAATGCTTTGCCTATTCATGACAACATTTTTTTTTAGAAAATCCATATATTCTAATATATATCCCATATGTGGTGAAATTGAAACCATAAACCATTTAATAGTTAAATGCGTATGGACTAGATTAGTGTGGTTTGCAACGTGTGAAATAAGAATTGAAGAGTTTGCTGATTTGTCCTTAATTGAATGGATTGAATCTTGGTTATTTAATCTAAAACAAGGAAAAGATAAGAGGGAAGCAATGAAGTACAGATTTGCCACAACGTGTTGTGCGATATGTAAGGAACATAATAGAACTCTATTCCTAAGACACTCACCACAAGTTGATGAACTGGACGGTAAAATCATAGGTTCGATTGGAGAATGTGCAGGTGTCAAAAAGGATCAAAGTCACACTAGACATGAGTCAAATCCGCCTACGGAAATTGAGAGAGTATGGAAGCGACCCCAAGTAGCACTGTGAAGAACAATGTGGATGGTTCATTTGATCAATTGACAAGAAATGCAGGGACATGAATCATAATCAGGAATCACTAGTGCAGGCTAGTGGCTCCCGGATTTATTGCACACACGCTTTGGAAGCCGAGGCACAAGCCGTATTGGAAGGATTAAAATTTGCATAAGAACAAGGTTAGCTCAAAATCATACTTAAATCTAACTCTCACACACTATTTACTATACTTCAAAAACAGTAAGGAGAATTTTAATGGATTGTCCGTTTTTATATTGATAAATCGCTAAATTACATGAGGTTTTTAGAGTGTACAGTGAAATTAGTTAAACAATTAATTAACTACTCTGCAAATAAATTAGCATATTTCTAAAAGAAGAACTAGGATTAAAGCGGTTTGAATACTACACGATAATTTTAGATCTATTATTGAGAATTAGAGAATTATTTTATTTTTATATTCTTATTGTATGAATATTATATAATATTTGATAAATTAATAGAATAGTAATTTATTAAACAAAAAAATATGGAATTACTCAAATAGAACTAAAGTTGTTTTTCATGAGTAAGGTCATTTATAAGATGAAGGCTTAGTAGACCTTGAAGATCAAGATATTTGGAACTAAATATTTGATAAATTAATAGAATAGTAATTTATTAAACAAAAAAATATGGAATTACTCAAATAGAACTAAAGTTGTTTTTCATGAGTAAGGTCATTTATAAGATGAAGGCTTAGTAGACCTTGAAGATCAAGATATTTGGAACTAAGTTTGTATGCTTTGAAATATATGACATTTTATTTTTTCTACAATGTGAATTGAACGATATTTAATCAAGAAAGCAATTTGGGTAATGCCATATTTGAGGGTATAACTCTATATTTATTGAGTGCCCCGTAAGGAATTCATCATACCACATAAATATAGACACGTATACATGTAAATGTAAATATCATTTATATATTTTTAGAATTTTGAAATTTAAAAATACTACATGCATAAAAACTTTTATTGGACTTCTTTCACTACGACAGATTGTGGAGTAGAGAAAGGAATCCCAGACAGAGGCTCCAGCACATGGACAATAACATCCTTCTGGAGAATTCGTTGATGATCAGCACATCACAAGGAAACCCCCCAAGAATACAGCAGATGTTATGATTGCTCAAAAACTGTGATGTTTCAAACGATCTGTCTCAAAAAATATTGTGGCTCTACGACGAATAAATCTCTCCCATCGTGGGTGATAAGAGTACCCAACTTCAAGCGAATACATTCTCGCTGAAAAAACTACAATCCAGAAAAGTCTGTTCCTATAGTGTGTATTTCCCTGGGTAACATGGTGTGGAGTCCAATAAGTTTCAAACTTGTAGAGAGTTGGTTCTAGGACGATTGGAGGAGCTTTTTGTAATCCTGGAAGTTTCCATGGAAGGGTGTCACCTTTCCTTGGGATACCGCCCAGAGCTCCTCCACACTTCCGGAGATCAGATGCTCATCGTGACTGACCTGTGAGAGGGGGGAGAGCAAAAAGAATACAAAATCAATCGGTCAGGCTGAAGTTCGACTTCTTGTGTTATTTTAGGCATACATAGGAAGAGAAAGTACCATCAGAATTCCTCCTTGGAATAACACCAGCCCTTGAATTAGTGCTTCCACGGCATCCAAGTCCTATATGGAGACAAAACAACTTAGCCACTCTCACCTCTGAATAGGATTATAAACCATTCAGAATTGCAAAAGATGCATGCTTCTCACTATAATTAAACATCACGACAGTATTATTTGAACAGGGAATAAACTTACAAACTAGATTGGAAAGAATACACATACCAAATGATTAGATGGCTCATCAAGTAGAATTATGTGAGGCTTCTTGAAGGTTATCTTTGCAAATGCAACTCTACTCTTCTGTCCACCTATGGCATTACATAGAGAAGGTTATCAATGGATCAAAGAATGGGGTTGCAGATTATTGAAGCACATGAAAGAGGGACAGAGGCAATACCAGACAATGTATACATTGGCTGAAGTGCTAGATTTCCACTAACCCCAAAAGAGCCCAAGTGGGCACGAAGCTTCTGATCAGGTACACCCTACCAGAAGACATCAAGTAGGCTTCCATTATAAGGGATATATATGCTTCATGTACAAAAAGAAAAGGTGCAAGTCGAGTTGGAAGCAGTGTCTATATATATGGCACTTGATTCTGTCAAAAACAATCAGTCACACTACAACTCATTCTCTTTTTTATGGACACTAGAACTCATTGCAAAAAGCAAAAGCTTCGCTAAGTCCTATTTTCCACTTGATTCAGCATGCATAGAACCAGTAATCATTTATACAATTTAAAAGCAGTACGGAATCTTGATACAAATGCAGACTTTCAGAAGAATAAAATCTGTAAAGGGTAAATGAACTTACTGGGAAGCAACGCATCATATATAGAAGTGGATTTGATGATAGATCTAATCCATCAACATGATGCTGACTGAAAACAGCTATACGGACCTGGGGAAGACCAGATTGAGTCTCATTAAAAAAGGTATGAGAAGCAAACCTACAGGTATAAAGTCGGAATCACTAATCTACTATCTAGAACAGTATTGAATGTATGAAATAACACGTAAAAAAACATTCTACACCAATAATAGAATATCATAAGTTTTCTGGTAACTGGAAATGAAAAAGATAATCCTCCTTAATTGAAGATTGATTTATCTTCTTCAAAAATTTCATGCAAACTAATAAATGCATGGTGCATACATTAGGAAATGCATACCTTTGCCGAACGGAAAACTGTACCAGAGCTGGGTTGTAGCTCCCCAGCAATTAGTTTGAGGATTGTTGATTTGCCAATACCATTGGGACCAACCACTAAGGAGAGGAACAATCCGCAAAGCCCATCATTGAGAGAAAGAATAAGCCAGAACAAGATCATACAGATGAATGTGTATACATAAAACGATCATCCATACTTGCGATTCGGCTGTCCAGATCAATCCCAAAGTTCAGGTTCTTGAACAACAATGGTCCACCAGGATAACCAAAGGATGCATCACTAACATCAAACATCAAAATTATCAAAAAAGAATCCAAGAAACCAAGCTCCACTTTAGAACTTAATATTGAAAACTTTAACAAAGGGAACCAAGGAAACAAATTCGAGGTTATTTACTTATTTGGAAAGGATTTGGTGCAAGAGATATGCTAGAGGATTCATAGAAATTGAACAGTGCTTGAAAGGTTTTAGGATTATCAGCTGTATAACAAAATAAAAGTCATCAAAATCCACACCTGAAACTTATAATAGGAGGACCAGGCCGATCATCTGGAGTTGGAAACTCAAATTTGTAGCTGCACACAGAACGTGGTGATATTACTTAGGCACATACAGAAGACTAGTAAAATGGAAAAAAGGACAAAATGGAAGCTCACTCTGGATCATTGACAACTTCATCCACATGGCCCATACGATCCAATGCCTGTAGTTTGATTAAGAACAAATTTAAAATAGCAGAAAACTAGGAATGGTTGATTTAGCTTAATAAATGGAGCATCAATAAACCTCACTGGTGAGTTTTGACCCTAAAAGTCAAAAGAATGGGGCAATAATGTTTATATTCACCTTAATTCTTGACTGTACAAGAGAAGCCCTCTTTGCATTATACCGGAATTTATCTATAAAGGCCTGCAATACCATAAAACAAAATAGAACCACATTAATGATCATTATTAATGCTAATAATACATAACCATGAAATTTCCTTTGTGCTAAAGTTAATAATTTTTTTTACAAGAGTTGCTGCTGATGACATAACTGAATTCATTTTATTGTTTTAAAAAATATAAGGCTAATACAATTACACACTTTATCTTTTCTTCATAACACTGTTAAATTAAAATGACTTGGAAATGTCAAAGTCAGACAAGATATGAAGCACACAATATAATGATCCAATGTATGATCAAGGAGCAACAACCCTACTAGATAAACACAAAAAATAGGAAGTCAGGCAAAATGCAAAACACTGGGAAAAGAAACCAAAGTTAAGCAGATATCCTCTGAAACAAAGTCAGATAATTATATATCAACAATAGAGCATGTCTTGATGTATGTGACCTGCATATGGGCCCTCGCTTTTTCATTAGACTCAAAAGCCTTTTGCTTGTTCTTAATCTGTTCTTCACGTGTCTTTTCAAAAGTATCATAATCCCCTTTGTATGCAGATAATTTTTGTCCTTGCAAATGAATGATATCAGTTACCACCTAATAATATAGATAAAATAAAAGAGATAATAACACTGGGTTTAGCAGATCGAATATATGAATATCACATTATAAAACAAGACAATGCATGAAAGTGCAGAAGATTCACAGTGCATTACAGTGTTGAGAAATTCCCTTGCATGAGAAACAACAATGAAAGTCTTTGGCCATTTGAGTAAATAAGCTTCCAGCCAGAGGACAGCATGAAGATCCAGATGGTTCTGCAGATTAACAAAGTACACATAATCAAACAGCTTTAAAACAGATGTCAGTCATCATAGTAAATAATATTAACACCAATACCCACAGTAGGTTCATCAAGGAGCAACAAGTCGGGCTCTATAAACAGAGCACGGGCAAGAGCAATTCGCATGCGCCATCCTCCAGAGAAAGTTTTTGTGGCTTTCCGCTGCATTTCTGGGGTGAAACTTAGCCCCTGCAAATAATTCATGTTAAATGGTCAGGTTGGTTAGCAACATTTCCAACCTGGAAAACCATCATCAACAGCAACAGATGTATAAATATGATTATGCACACAGATTGTCACATTATCCATGAAAGAATATGCACAAATGAAAAAGAAATGCGAACATAAAAATTGACAAACTGCATCAACTAGGATTCAAGGCAATGCTCCAAATAATGCCATGATAAAATACATAAAAGTCACTTCTGTTTTTAAGTTTTTTTCTAATAAGCTTCCTTGAAGGTCTCTGCCTTTAAAACCTTTACACATTTATTTTACACCATGTACTTACAGGGCAGGAGCATTCTCAGCTACAGATAGAAACTTCTATTTACTGATGAAAAAAAGATATCAGCTCCAAAACCCATGCAGTTTGTTATCAGAGAGGTCTAGAAGGAAAGAGAAAGAGACTCACAGCAAGAATAGAGGCAGCCCGAGCCTCTGCAGAATAAGCATCTATAAACTCAAGCCTCTTGTATACCACTTCCAGTCTTTGAGCAATGGCATCAGAATTTAGTCCATTAAGGTTTCCATTGCTCTTGTCACTTTCAGTAGCAAATTCCAGATCTCTCTAAAAATTAACAAATAACTGGAGATAAATATAACAGTATGATATATAGCAAATGCAAATTGCAAGAGAGAGGAAAAGGAAAAACAAAATAATTTGTGCAACATTGGAGAATTTGAAGAAAACTTATTAAACCTGCTGTGCAAGTAAGCAGGATTCCTCCTCTAAGAGTTGTGTCCTTTCAATATCCGAATTAAGAACACATTGCAAGGCTGATGTATTATCACCAACAACCTCTTGTTCAACGTGCAATATTTGGCAGTTACGAGGGATACCCTCAATGGCATGCATAGCCAAGTGCCTAAGGAAAGTTGTTTTTCCAGTTCCATTTCTTCCTATTAGCCCTGCAAAGAGATTGTTCTTTTATAGCATTATCCAAAATGAAACCCTTTCCATTGTTATAGTATTAAGAAAAAGCTTACCGTAGTGTCTTCCATAGGAAAGTGTAATGACACCATCTACAATTAGGTCACGACCACCCACAGAAACATTAAAATTTTCCAAATGGATGTCCCTGAAGGCTGGTCCACCGCTGTTGTCATGGTTCACACAAACAACTGGCATGCCTGCCCGAACTGCTTCCATTTCAGCCAAATGCATCTCATATTGAGCCTGGACGAACAGAAAACCACAGTTGGAATGAGAATTCTTAGTGGCCCAAACCATCACCAGCTCAACCCAATGAAAATACAAAAATTGTCAGGTAAAACCTCGAAAAGCATATAGCATCCTACACTTATAATTTCTTTGTTACCTCTCTTTGTCTCTCTTCTTTCCTTTTTCTCCTCTCAATCTTTGCTTTGTCACGCTCAGATAACAAAGGACCTTCCACTGGCTCTTGTTTCTTCTTAGGAGCCACCTCCTCATCCATTCCATCATCCATTCTAAAGGGCGTTGCGAGGCTCCTCACAGTCGGTTTAGCTTTGACCAGACCATGCTTTCCGAATCTCTCCGTTATTTTACTACACGCCTAATCATGAATAACAAAAATATAACGTCAGGAAAAATAGTGCTGGAGATGATAAATTAAGAACGGCTATTCCAGGAAAAAAAAGTTGGACACTAACCAGTCGAGATTCCTCGAAGTCATCAACACACTCAGCTCCAACCAGAAGCTCGCCGATGGCCTCGAATGCGCCCTCACCATCGAGGCCGAAGTCGAAGTCCTCGTCAGCCAGGACGTTGACGATGTAATCAACGATCGGCTGATCCACATCCTGGAGCCTCCGGCCAAGCACCTCGTGAACTATGGAACTCGCCACTTCAGTCATTTCTTCTCCTTCCACTCCTGCCGGGCAGCACAGAGCAGATGGATGTCGACTATGGGAGAGGAAGAGAGAGAGGGCTTCAATCCAAGAATCGAAGTTCGATCTCCCTCATCATGGCGGCCGACGGCGGAGGTAACCCATTTCGGTTTATCTCTGGCCCATTTCCCTACTGTGCCTCAGACCAAAATCTATTTTTTTCTGAACAGGTCGAGTAAGTAGGTCGCCAAAGGCCCGTATTCCTCTTGAGAGCTTTGGGCAATAGAAAGTTTACTCCGATGGGGCTTGTGGACTTGGGCCCATAAATTTTTTAGAGGTAGTAGGAAAATGGAAGATATTATGTGGCATTATTAATATTTGACCCTAAGGGTTGATTTTAAATATTTTACATTTAAGTGTCATTTTTTTCAAATATTTTATATCACAACAATAATCCATAAACACCAAAATGACATAAACAAACATTAAATCTGAGATTATTGTCATGATTTTGAGTTTAAATAGAATTTTATTTTAAATTTTTAAAATGTATAAAATAAATAGAGTTACAAATGGACAAAAGGATAGATTATCACATGCCAAATTTCTTCTCTTCCATCATTGAATTCATAATTGTCCTTAATATATGAAATTATTCAAACGCCCCTCCATTATTGAAACCATGCTTGTCCATAATAAGGGAGCTTTAACACACCATGCAAAATCTTGTCCACCCAATAAGTAGAATCCCTCCAAATTAAAGTATTTCCACTATGCAGCGTCAAATCATTGTCCATTCTCATTAAACAAAAAGCGAATATTCATTAACCATAGGAACTAATGCCTCTCCATATAGTATAACTTGGTATGAATGTTTTCTAAGTGAAAATAAAGAAAGTAAAGAAGAAATGCACCATTGGTAATATATTTTAAGGATTTTATATTTGAATTATTCAAAGAAATTTTATAGTTTTATATATTTAAAATTTTGATATTTTACTTATATAAATAATAGAAAATAATTTTTTTAATCATATATATTCAAAAAGTTATATTCTTATATGTAAAGTTTTTTTATTATTAATAATTTCACTTTTGCCAAACATATAAAATTTAAGAATCACTTTTAAATATATAAAACTTGTATGTGTAAAAAATATATATAAAACATATAAAGTAAGTGATAATTTGATTAGAGAATTGTTTTTAAGCATGAACGTAGCATAAAGCAAAATGGATGGTCTGGTCTATGTGTATCATGTGATCTTTTCAACTTTTTATTTGCACAAGAAAGTAATACATTCTTTAATTATATAAAGTTGTCTACTTACAATTTGTAACAAGAGAGTCCTCCTATCTATTTGAACTAAAAATAGACCCGGTATAAGAGAGAAATTATTAATTAAAATTTGATATTTTCAATAATTTTTTAATGGTTTTAGCAAATATCTCTTGGTATATAGACAAACTCTATATACTCAAAATGAAATTTTAAGCTATTAAAACCTTACTGAAGAGTAAAGTTTCCGTTTGAGGTCCAATGGACCAACATTAAAGGATCAGGCAAGGTGTAATGAGTTTATTTTTGTCTCTACTCGTCTCTATCAAGTAAAGACATAGCAAGTGGGCTACTCCCACAAGTGCCCCGTGTCAATCATGAACTATATAATCTATAACTATAATCTTAAAATTGTTCTCGAAAGAGTAACTACAATTAATCTTAATTATCATTGAGAGTGACGAGTTTAGTGTGCCTTTTTTCTAGGCCCAATTGACTCTACATGTCCGACCTTATAGCCAAATTAACATATATTCAACAAATCAAAAATAAAATTTATATTTTAGACCATATTTTTTAAATAGACAATAATTTTAACATTTTGAAATATTACAAATATGCCGAGCTAAATTAGTATCTTCTAATATATTATCCAATAACTAAACCAAAAACAAATGATTCTCAATATTTATATACAATCCGCATATAGCAAAACAAGCATACTTAGTCCAACTATATTCAAATTTACATTTACAACTATATTCTTATATTAATCTCCTCTTAAATTTAATGGAGTTATCTCTGCACCATTAAATTGAATTTATCTTCAAAAGTTAAGAAAAATTGTCCTGGATACACTCTTGACCCCAAGACGATCTACCCAAAATATTCACACACCTGACCACTAAATTAGATGATTCTTACCTCCAAATACAACAAATGAAATCCTCTTGACTTATATGGACGTACCCACTCAAAAGTGATCGAAAATCACCATGTAATGGTTTTTCTACTATGTTTTTCGACGATAAGAACACACAATGGCAGTGACCTTTCGAGTCTTAATTATGTCACATCTAACCATTTCTTCGACCGACACCAGTTCCAAAAGGTTGGCTTGCCTCTCCTCTACCTCCTATAGGCCAAGGCAAATTCCGGTCGCCCTAAGTCGTTTTCTGACATTGGGTTTATTTTGTAATTGTTAATCGCAACCATTTGATGCCAAAATTTTGCCATCTCCAGCGACTCTTCAACCCACTACTACCATAGAATGATTTGCCTAGACCTTGACAATATTTTGCCTACTCTTTAGCCATTGTTGGCGTCTTCTCTAGTGAGTATTTCTAACCATATCTTTGGTAGCTTAATTTTGACCATTTTTTGGAAAATGACCAAATTTGGTCATGGTAATACACTCAACTCCTTCCACGAGCCATTCGGAGATAAATGGAAGTATTTGGGGTATATTTTGTGGATTTTTGAGTTGATTAAAGTTGTTTTCAATGTTTGGAGGACTAAAGTGAAAACTTGAAAAGTTTTGGGCTAGTTTAAAAAAATGAGAAAATTTATGGAAATAGTCCTTAAGGAAAACCTAAGGGGTTAATAAGTGATTTCATGGTAAATAGAAATATCAAAAATAATTTTTGGGAGTTTAGGTGGAATACAATCATTTTAAGTAAATTAAGAGTAAAATGATCATTTTTGTATAAAAGGGACAAAATTGTCATTTTTTTAGTAAATAGAGGAAAAAGTTGTCATTTTGGATGAATGGTGGATAAAAATAATAATTTTTCCATAAAGGAGGGGGAAATAGTATTTTTTTTTTGCATAAAGGGGCAAAATGGTAATTTTGTATAAAATGAAAAAAATGATAATTTTTGCCTAAATAAGGGAAATTGTTCATTTTGCATCATTAGAGAAAAATAGTAGTTTATACAAATGGTGGATGAAAATAATAATTTTGGAAACTAAATGGACAAAAATGAAAAATTTGCAACAAAATAGCAAGATTGTAATTTTACAAATGTGAGTGCTTTAGTGTGATTTTTGGAAAAAAAAAGGACATAAATATCATTTTTATTTATTTTGGGAAATGTTATAAATGTAAGGAAATCAAGAAAACGGTAGTGAAAAAGAGTTTATTGATGTGTAAATCAAGCGAATGTGCATTAATGGCAAAATTGTAATTTTGAGAAATTACGTAGCGGTATGAAATATAGCGATGTTGACACCATCTACATAATTATGACATTTCAATGATGTATATATGTATATTATTTATAGGAATATATAGATAAAAATAACAAACGATCATGCTAGTGGAGTACGAAGGCTTTAATACTTTCGGAACAAGTGAGTGCGTTTATTGACGGTGAATCTAATTGGACCGACCACTGCACTTTACGTATTTCTATGAAGTCCATGAATATGTGTGTGCAATTTTGAAAAAAGTATTATGAAAAATTAGAGTAAAAATACATGCAGGTATGTTTTATAAAAGAAATAGGATTAATGTGATATTAGTTATAGAGAATGAAGTCATAAGTTCATGGTAATTAAAATAGATGAGAAATAAGGTTAAATGATTTTCAGGTGTAAAGTCCCTATGTAACATGAATAGTGTGGTCCGTCAGTAGAGATCCGAAATCCAATGAAAAACTTAATCCTTACTAGCACTAAGGCTATGTTTGGATTGAGAGGTTTGGAGGGTAATAGAGGGATTTGGAGAGGAGGTGAAGCAAGTGATTTGGAGGGGAGGTGAAGTGATGGATTTGAAGGTGTTAAAATTTTTTAATAATCTATCGTTTGGATGGAGGGGAAGTGAGGGGAAGGATTATTAATGAAAAAATTAGAAAGATAAATTTACACTTTTAATTAAATTAAATAATTTATTAGCTATTATATATCATTAAATTATATTAAAAATATTTTTACAATAATTTTTTATTTATAATATTTGTATTATATATTTATATTATATAATTTTATATAAAATATTATTAATATATAAATCTATTTAAAGTATATAAAAATAAATAAATAATATAAATAGTAAATGAGGGTATTAAAGTAATTTAAGCAATAAACGAAACAATCCCTCCAAATCCCTCCACTTTTGGAGAGATTGTTCGCAATGTAAATGAAGGGGTTGGAGGGGTTGAAAGGGTTTGGAGGTGATTCTCCATCCCTCCAAACCCCTCAATCCAAATATAGCGTAAATGATTTTTGGGTGTAAAGTCCATAAGTAACAACTGTGTTTGTTTGTACAGTGTACAGTTATACCAATGCTAAGATTCTTACTCATTTAACATATTTTTTCTCATTGTGTTGATATCACACAACACTAATAAATGAGTGAGGGTGATTGTAAACCTCATTCTCTCAAAATAAGAAGTTAGAAAAGAGAACAAAAAAATTTCGAGAGAAAATCGAGAATCAAAGTGATCAGAAATTGGTAAAAAAGGGTAAAAACGAGAATTTGGAAAATAACAAATGGTCAATGAAGATCCAAAAGCCATATAAAAAGAATCATGAAATGAATCGGAGGTGAAAACCAGCCCGATTCAAGGTGAACTAGACTTGAATCGAATTAAATTGGATTGAACCGTGAAGAACTGGTTCAAAGATTCATTTTTCTAAGTGACTTAAAAAATTAATTTGGAAAATTGAAGTCACCACTGGATAGAAAATGAATTTAGATGAATTTAGAAAATTTTAAAATTTAGAAAATCAGTCGAATCGGGCATGAACCGATTGATTTTTTATTTTGGGTCACCGAACCCTATCTAATCAAACCAGTCAACGGACCGCCTGTTAGGTCAGTACCCAGTCAGCGCGCAATGTATGGCAAAGCGCGCCCAGTCAGCCGTTCGGTCAACGCCTGGAAGAATGTCCTCGGTCAATGGTCAAAGAAAGAAAATCCATGTCACCAATGATCGACCAATAGGAGAGCGACACGTGTCCTCAATCAACGGTCAATTGAGTAGAAGCCTCATTAGTCGATCTAGCCAATGGGGAGCTGACATGTGGCAAAGATGCCACATCAGTGACCGACTAGGATATCGAAGAAACGGTCGACCAATTAGGGGCCGACACGTGGCAGAGCTACATTAGATGATCTAGCCAATCAGAGGCTAGCGTGTGGTAGTGATATAATGCGCCAGGAGGGAAACCTAACTTATTTAAATTAGCCAATTAGAGAACGCCATGTGTCACGATTAACAGACCGAATATGGTGTGCAACCACGTTAGAACGAGCCACGATAAATCATTTGAGCAAACATGCCATATAAAATTCCTAACCTTTGGTGCGTACCTAAATCTCCATATATCAATTCAAATTTTCCTATCAATGCAAAAGAAGAGGAGCATACCTAGAGTGCCTTGACTTTTGCTTGTAAAAAAGCATAAGAAAATTTAACTGTTACGTTTCATGTGCTTTCTCCTAACCAAACTAATATGTCATTAGTGGGTACCTGACTAAGAGGAATTAGTTAGATTGCTTCCATCTTATTTGGGGAGAGGTCATGTTGTATGCTCTCTATATTTCATTATTTGATTTGGTTATTAATGGGAGAGTAGATGCACTAAGCGTTGTTTACAAGATTGCTCATTTGGTGGATGAATGGCTTGACCCTCTAAAGAGGGTATTCATTTGTCCCCCACTGTCACGCCCCAACCTGGTTTGGTCGAATCCCTGTGATTAACCTGCCGCTCTCTTGGTTTAAGAGGGGTTTCCCCCTTCTTTTAATCAAGCATAGCCAAGCGTAATTCCAACCTTGTTCCCTGTAATAACATAAATCAATCAACATGCAAGCTTAAAAGTGACTTTAAGCATACCTAACGGAGGGTACATCTTCGTGTTTTCTTTTGTCATGTTTCCTTACTCCTGAAAGGGGTATAAGAGAGGGGGGTGAGTTCTATAACTTAGTGAGCAGGTGTTGGGAGTGAGTTTTTAAGAAAAATAGCTTCATTTAAATTGTGCAAAGGAATATCATTTATTTTAACAGAAGTTCTTAAAATTTGGTTTACAAAAAAGAAAACCCTTTTTTTCATTTCCATATTAGGTGTGTTTAACAGACAACACACGTCCTTCATCAGGAATGGAACACACATTCATAGGTGCAGCCCGTCCACTACACTCACTTGTGGCTCGGAGCGTCTTTACCAGCCACCAATATAGAAGTCCGTCCATTTCTACCCTAGGTCTGAGTGGATGTTCTCGACATCTAACCATGAGATCCAAATGTCACTTCATGTCTGTATGAGGATAGAGACCTCATTCCGGCCCCACCCCGGTCTCATGTGCAAGAAACTACTCGGAGCTTCCTAACTTACTAGCACAATGAACTGCCCTTATCTCCACCATGTCGTCCAGTAGCCCTTAGGACCCATCACTACCCCTCTTGGGTGTCTTGATGGTCATGTACCACAAGTGCATGCACAAACAATAGTTTTCACAAATAGCCATTATCTTTGGTGTCACTGGTCCAACGACCCCGACCCTCAACTCGACTTGCAGCTGTTTGTCTAGGCTTGTCCGTCAACCTGGCCCTAACGCACTGCCGCTAGCCGATCGAGTATTGTCGGTCCTGACTTGGTACCATGGCAAAATCACATACACAATTTCATTAAAAATTTCATAGTTTTCCTTTACTCAAGTTTGTTTACGAGCTCTTGCTTGTGCCCACTAGCCTTGGGCCCACTGTACGTGATTTTCCAAAGCCAGACATTTAGCCCCCATAAGTTCAAAAAGTGAGGCCTCTAGCCTATCTGAGCTATTCTCGCTCTCATCAAGAAGGTTTCCCAAATCTTTTAAGCATTGGCACACAGTCATTGGAGAACACTTTTGACAAAAAGTTATTTTCAACTTCATCACACCAACCAGGTGTAATGATATCTCCGCTTACTACCAGTAAGCGTGTTTCTCCTTTCCTCAAGTAAGTTTATAATACCAATCGGGTATGATCATCTCTACTTATAACTAGTAAGTAGATTTTCTTTTCACAAAAGTAAGCTAATCATCCATACCGGATATGATGTGATTAAGTCCACTCACCCGGTAATTGTGACGTGTTCATCGTTGGTCGGTTTTCCAAGTCTACGCAAGCTTTCTCTTACTTGCGTTCCGGTCACACTTGTCCCTACACGATTTGGGCAGCCTTATCAATTATGGTTTGGCATAAAAGCCTAGACTCACAAATTATCAATTAATTGCACTTAGCTCCCTAAAGTTCATATTTCTTAACTTTAGGTCCTTACTACCAATTTTTACCCAATTTGAGTCCCAAGGTTTCCAAAATTCCCCTCGAGTCCTCAATTTATGCAAATTATATTAGGGGCTCAAGTTTTCCAAATTTCCAATTTGGTCCCTAACTTTTCAAAAATTACCATTTTGCCCTTACTTTCCGATAATGGCAATTTGACCCCAAATGTTTCAAAAATAGACAATTGGTCCTCCAACATCTTTTTCATGACCAATTGGCCTTCAATTTTGGGAAATTGCAAAGAGGTTTCTCAATATTTTGAAATCCCAAATTTTCCAAAAAAGTTTCCCACAATTTCCCTCTTTCAAACTGACCGAATTTAATTTATTCAAATTGGATATTCAATCGAGGTTAATTATTTCTTAGAGGTATAAATCATTTCCTACACTTCTATATGATTCAATTGAGCTTTGAATTGCATGATTTGAGGCTGAAACGAGCTCAAAATGGGCAATTTGGGATTTTACAACTCCCGGGTGATCCAAAGGGTTCATAAAACCTTTGAAAAGAACCTTAGGACAAATTGGAAGAGAAAAACCAGATTGGTTTAGATGAACCGGACCCGAACTAGGTTAAACCAGTTTAAGAACCGAACCAGTTTACGAACCGTAACTGATAGAGAGATAGTAAAAAGGGAAATTTATGGTCCCTAAGTGACCTAAGGAGTCATAAAAGACATGAAAAAGGACTTAGGGGTGAATTGGAGATGAAAACCAAACCGGTTTAGGTGAACCAGATCCAAACCGATTTGGACCGGTTTAAACCACTATTGAACCGGATTATAAATTCAATTTTCTAGGTGGCTTAAAAAAATTCAAATTTGAGATTTGAGGCCACCATTGGATAGAAAATGAATTTAGAAACTTTTAGATTTGAAAATTTTGGTGGAATGGGAGGTCAACCGGCCGGTTTAACCTTCGAACCCGGTTCGGACCGGTCTGGTCTGGAACAGTGTCGTCTTCTTCCTTCAGGTGACAGCATTGTTCACTCACCGAAAAATTGAAGCAGCATCGGTGAAGAAGAAACGTCTCCATTCAATAACTTTTCGGTCATCAATGCCTATCATAAAGCTGCCAAACGGGCGGCCAACGAGTCGCCGAGCTCCCTATATAAAGAGCCCCTCTTCATTCATCCTCTCCATACTTGAAAAACTCACTCTCTCTTAGCTGCTTAGTTTTCTGACAAAGCTCGAACCAGAGCTCTGATATAAGGTCATTTCTAAGCCAAAGGAGGTGAGCTCTAGTTCTTTAGAATCGGGGAAAAGTCAGCTACACGCTTGTAGTCTTCGTTTGCTCTAAGGGTCGCCGGAGAAGCGTCGGCGTGATGAAACGGTGAAGTAGCTCAAGCGGTTTTGGCCAAGTTGAAATCAGCCATTTTGAGCCCTTCACAGGCCAAACCAAGCCTTTCCAACACTTTCTCGGCCCTCCCACGACCGGATTAGGACTGAAAGGTAAGCTAATTCGTCCCCCCTCTGCAATTTCTAGCCAGTGCTAGAGAGAGAACCAAAAAAATTTCAAGGATAAAATTCTAACTTAATTTGGCATCAATTGATGCAATTCTTGATTCTAGGATGAAACTTAGAACGAGAGTTATCTACCCAAATTAAAAGCTCGGACCGTCGTGCCCATAACGGTGAGTAATCGAAGCTTTCTCTCTCTAAAGTTCGTTTTATGGCGAAGCTCCGTTTGAGTTCGTTTTGGCATTAAAACTTACGATTGAAAGTGCTATGGAATTGTATGAATTTGTAGAAACTCAATTTCATCAATTAGAAGTGTTTGATCGGTCAATTTGATGAAACCAAATTTGGCGGTGTTAAGGAGTTGAAATTGGGGGAAATTTGGGGAAAATTGGGGATTTTCAAAAATTCGAAGGACCAAGATGCAATTTTATAAAATTGAGGGTCAATTGGGCATGATATGTATGTTAAAGGGCCAATTGAGGAATTTTAGAATTTTTGGTGTGAAACTTACCATTTTTGTAAATGAAGGGAAAAATGGTAATTTTTGGAAAAATTGGGGGACCAAATTGGAAATTTGGGAAATTATACCCCTTTTTGTTAAATGGAATAAATTGATGTCCTATGATAAATTTTAAAAGTTTCGAGATTTAATTTGGGGAAAAACTAGCATTAGGGATTTATAGTTAAAGAGAAATAACTTTTGGGACCTAATTGCAAATAAATGAAAGTTTAGTTTTCTCATTCATTTGGAATGAATGAAGGCTATTAGGCCGAATGATAATGAACGAGATGTTCATATCATGTAGGAACATGAAGTACTGGGAATGTCAGCAAGGACAATCTCGCGTGAATACAAAGAACCAGTCTAGTGGAATTTATTGCATTAACGAGTGAGTGGGATTTTATATCATACCTGGTTGGGGATGATAAGTATCTTGAAATGAAAACCCACTACCAAGTGGTATTTTAAACCAATACAACTTAGAGGAGTGATGTGAAAATCACGTGGAAAAGCTACTTACCGGTTGTAAGTAGATCATACCCAGTTGGTATGATAAAACTTCCTTGAAGGAAGTTGAAAACCCATTCATCGGTTATGAGCGGAGATGTCCTTATACCCATTCAGTAAAATGGATAGTTGAAAACATATTTTTGTCAGAAGTGCTCTCCCTTGAATGTGTGTCAATGCTTAAATGATTTGGGAGACCTTCTTGACGGGAGCTCGAATAGGTCTTATAGGCCAGGGGCCTCAGTTTTGGAACTTGGGGGCTATTCTGCCCGATTTTGAAAATTTTCGAACAAGTGGGCCATAGGCCAGTGGGCACGAGCAGGAGCTCATAAATAAATATGAGATATGTGCCATAAAACTTTAATAAATGAATTGTTTGGCCATGGTACCAAGATAGGACCGACATATTGAGTCAACTAGTGGCAGTGTGACATGAAAGGTCTCTGGACCAGTTAAGACAAATAGTTGCAGGTTGAGTTGAGGGTCGGGTCCGTTGGACTAGTGACACCACAAATTATATGGCATGATAAGAAAATATTGTTTGTGCATGCACTATAAGACACCTATGAGGGGTAGTGATGCATCCTAAGGGCCCTGGATGACCTGGTGAGTATAAGGGCAGTTTATCATACCAGGTGATCGTGCGAAATTTAGAGTAGCACCAAGCGCATGAGACCGGGGTGGGGACGGGATGAGGTCTCTGTCCTCATACGGACACGGAGAATTTATTTTGGGATTGAGGGTCGAATGTCATGTACATCCACTCATTCTCAGGGTAGAAGTGGACGTACTTCTATCTAGGTGAACGGTAAAGTCGCTTCGACGCCACAAGTGGGTTCAGTGGATGGGCTGGCCTGTGAATGCGTGTTTGACCTTCACGATGAAGAATGTGTGTTGGGTGATGAAACATCGTGATTAATAAGGAAATGGTGGTAAAAACCGAGATTTGATATGAAAGGATTTTTGAAAGAAAGAAGTCTAGCACACTCCAATACAAGTCTTTTTCCTAAAAGTTAAAAGTTTTGAAAACCCAATCACTGAGTCATTGTACTCACCCCCTCCCTTACATCCCTTTCATGAAATTCTAAAAAGCCTACCCTTAAAGACCATCAACTAAGATGCCTGTGAGACAGGTATGATAAATTTAAAATATTATGTATTTTTTATTTATGTTATTCCAGGAAAAGGTGCAGGTTTAAAGGATGCCTTACTCTTTACGATATATAATTAGGGGAAACCCTTTAATAAACCGGGAGAGTGGTGGGTTGTTCATGGGGATCTGACCAAACCGGGTCGGGGTGTGACAGGCTTGGCTCTATTATGAGTTGAGTGGTTCTTTTCCTAGTTTTCCTTATATTTAAAGGATGGGGTTTACAACTCTCCCCTCATTTTAGGGGCTTTATCCCCAAAACTTAAGTCATCCCTCATTTGCGTTAGAAGTGACATCCCTTGATGTCATCCTGGGGTTTGCTTGGTATGTTATCTCTTTGGCTACTCCTTTCATATATTCCTTTAGCCATGTACTTAAGAAGTCTTTCTTCCTTTATATCTTCCACTCACTCCACGGAGTTTATCATGATTAGTCATGTCCAAATTACCCATCCCAAGGTACTTCCTTAGGTCTCCTTCTTACTCCACTCAGGGTATGACTCTTCTTCTTAAGGGTCCTTATTCGTGTCATTGGGTTGGATGTTCCATATACATCCAATCGTCCTTGTTTTCCTTTCATTTCCTAGATTGTTGATACTCTTAGTTTTGCATCATTTGTGATTCTTCATCCTTAATCCCATGGGTTTTGATATACGTTCTTCCTTATCTTATTTGGCCCTTCATCCATTTTTGGTTTACCATGATTCTGGTTCCATTTCTTAGGTTTGACCATCGGACTCGGTCCTACTTAGGTCACCTTGCTTGGAATTATTGGCACTACATGTTTCTTACAATATGATCTGTTCTAGAATTATCTTTGTCCCTTATGGTTTCTAGAATGTGTATCATTATTAATGGTTTATGCCCTTTCATCTATTCAGGAGTCATAGGGCTCCGTTCCTTCCTACTACTCGGTGGTGTTTCCCAACTACTTTCTATGTAGTCCAATTGTCCTTTAATTTTCTTAATATTAGAATCGTGTCGAATCCCTTTATCTACTCATTCTTTACCAACTTTTCTATGGTTTTTTCTTGGTTCCAATCGCTTACCAACACATTAGGATCCTTTCTCACTCATGTCCTTCCTCATTTACATTGGTGTATTTTACTCAAGGGTTTTCCTTTCCTCTATCATTTCTTGCTTGCTTATGACCATTCCCCATTTCTCATTCTGAGTTGACCATTTTTCTGGTATACGTAATGTTTCCTTGTTTGGGGGGAGGTCCCCCTTTTAGGGTTTCCCTTCTCTACTATATCCTTCAAGGTAAAGACTTCCATTTTAGGGTTATACTTTCAATTTTCTTACTATTCCTTGAAAGTATGTTCCTTTTACTTCCCTATACTTTCTTTATTTTGGGACATTTGCCCACTTTTAATCCTCCGTTGTCTTAAAATTCCCATTTCATCCCTTATTCCCTATCAAATGAACTTCTGGTTTTCGAGTATTATTTTGTTTATTCCACACTATGCCCAACCGTCATCCTTTAGGCTCCATTAAGTGAACGTGGACCATGACAAGTCTTGATGTCTATGGTTGTTTCAATTATCAATTTCTTAATTGGAGGGCTTACTTCTACCCAAGGTTTTTCAAGTAGTCTTTCCTCTATGTCCTTATTATGGGCAATCCACCCCTTTTTTACTTATACGACATCTTTCGATGCTATCTCCTTCTCTACCCATTCCTTGAGTTTAACTTACTCCTTGGTTTCTGGGTAAACTTTCCTTGTAACTAGTTCTTTATTACCAGCTTGCATTTCATTTGAACTTTTCTCCTCTATTCCACTTTAGTTGGGTTCATTACTTCTATCTTGGAATATGTATGCCTCTTCAGGGCTCCTTTCCTTGGTAGGCTTCCTCCTCTTTTTCCCCGGATTTCATCTTTCCTTCGTCTTCTTGGTTATCTATCTTTAAGTTGACCTCATGATATCCTTGATGTCATCCCATCTGACTTATCCTTACTTTAGGGAGTTTTGCTAGCACATCCCTTATCCTTGTCTTTATTCCAACTTATTATTCACTATGATTTTTATTCCTATTAGTGAAGGGTTCTCAGTCTTTTCTTTTCTTCAAGAATTTCTTCATTCTTCCTTTCCAATGTTTTGACCTTCACACCTTTCCCTTCCTTGCTAGTGTCAAATTTATGGTCTTCTCGAGGGTTAGTTCATTAATTGCCTTGTCCCCACTATTCTCATTGGTCACTTGTCTTGGAACAATTGTCCTTTGAGTTCACTCATCCTCAATGCCTATCCTGTTGTCCTTTTTAGGGTGTAGTCCTTACTATTTTTCGATCCTTCATAGGGCGTCATTTATTTTCTCTGATCATTTCCTTATTTCTCACTGTCTCTCACTTGACTACTCTCCTTTTTCCAAAGCAAGTCACACCTATCATTCAGAGACATCCTTAACCACTTATACCCCTTTTTGGTTTTTGGGTTATGCCTCTTATGATCCACCCTTCAGTTTCTTAACTAGTAAATTTTCTTCCCATGGTCTAACTTCCTACCTTCATCTTTTTTCTTAGGGACTTCCGTCCTGGGATTTTTGCGTTCAACCTCTCTAATGCTCCTTGTGGGCCTTTCCTTCTTTCATTCTAAACACCCTTCTGACATTCGTATGGTTATCCGTCCTTAATTCCTTTCCGTCCTCTAATTTTCATTTTGTTCCTTATCCTTCCTTCGAGTTCCTGATTGTCAGTGGGTTCCTAGCACTTTACATTATGTCCATCTGCCTATCAATGTCTATCTGCCTATCAATGGTTCTTTATAGAGTACTTATACATTCCTCTAGAGTTCCCTTTCCTAACACATTTCTTTTCATCTTCCCTCTTACCATGTCCTATCCTAGAGTTACCTAAAGAGGTTTTCCGCATTTACCCTTTTTAGAGGTTCTTGTACCTCACCTCCCCTCTTGGTTGTCTTTCATACAACTGGTTCTTCTTAGAGGTAACCCAATTCCTCTTGGTTTCCTAACTTTTGTGTGAGGCTCTCTCAATCCCTTTTGGTCCTTAGGCTTTCCTCCATTCTTCCTACATCTTTTAATGCTTCCTCCCCTTTTCAAAATTCATCTTATTCTTTGACTTTGCTTCCATTATACTAGACCCCTTATGAACACACTTTTTCTCTTCTTCCTACCCTTGGTTAGGGTATGTCTTTTCTGATGACTCTAGGCAGACTCTTGGTTCTTCTCTAGAAACTCCTTTCCCAGTCTTATTGTCTTGTTACTCCATGTTCCTATTTCTTATGGGGGTAACTATTAAGGTTGGCTATCTTAGGGATAGTGCTAACTAGAGGTGACATGTTGTCTTCCTCCTTAGGTGGCCTTCTCTACATCTACTACCCCAGTCATGATTGATATACTCCAATCTGTTAGTTGTACTTGTCATTATTAGGAACATTAACTTTTAATTGAGGAAAAATGAGCTTTATGCATTCAAAGAGGTAGTTTCTTGCTGTACTTGACTTATTACAGGAATTCGCTACTTCCTAATCTCTTGGAGTACTAGGTCGGGAGTTAGCCTCTGAATGGTTTCAAGATTTGTGGTTCGAGGGCTCTGATGAACTGGTTGACGTCCATCCATACTCTCGTTGGGCTCCCCTGATAGGATGAACTTCATGGAATGCCTCGAGTCCGTACCTTTGTAGCACCTCAGCCTCGCACTCATAGGTCCACGTCATCCATTGGGAAGGGTTGAAGTTAGATTGAGATGGTGGGTGTACTTGGTGGACTTTTATAAAGGTTGTGTGGGCATCTCAATAGTTATCTCAGACCTCCTTCTTAGTTCAAGTCATTTTAGGTTGTAGCGGGGCTGGTGGAGGTGTCGGGCTCCTTGGAGGTGGGATAGGTTCTTCTTGCCTTTGAGGAGGATATGCAATGCCTTCTGGCTCTAATAAGGCTCCAACAAGTTTCCTATAGTCTTCGACCATATCTTGGGATACTCTCTTTTCAACCTTTAAGAATCGTTGAATGGTTGCCTCTCTAGAGGTAGGCGTCTTTTTCACGATCTCATGTGTAGGTTTGGTTCACACGACGAATTTCCTAGGAATTCTTCTTCCTACAAGGTAGTAAAGTTTTTATTAGTGTCAAGGCATAGTATTGATAACGCTTTCAAGGGAACATGGCACTAATACCACTCAAGTTGTCATGCTCCGAACTGGTTTGATCAGATCCCCATGATCAACCCACCACTCCCTTGGTTTAAGACCCCTTCTTTTAATCAAGAGGAGCCAGGTGTAATTCCAAAATTGTTCCCTGGAATAGCATAAATCAATCAACATGCAAGCTTAAAAGTGACTTCAAGCATACTTGACAGAGGGTACATCTTCGTGTTTTCTTTTTTCATTTTTCCTTGCTCCTAAAACGGGTATAAGAGAGGGGATGAGTTATACAACTTAGTGAGCAGGTGTTAGGAGTGAGTTTTTAAGAAAAATAGCTTCATTTAAATTGTGACAAGGTATTTCTTTTCTTTTAATAGAAGTTCTCCACAAAATTCGATTTCTAAAAAAGAAAACCCTTTTTATCATTTCCATATTATGTGTGTTTAGCAGACAACACACACCCTTCATCAGGAAGGGAACACACATTCGCAGGTGCAGCCCATCCACTGCACCCACTTGTGGCTCAGAGCGTATTTACCAACCACCAAGATATAAGTTCGTCTACTTCTACCCTAGGTCTGAGTGGATGTTCTTGACATCCAACCCTCAGACCCGAATGCCACTCCGTATTCGTATGAGGATAGAGACCTAATTCTGACCCCACCCCAGTCTCCGAGCTTCCTGACTGATTGGAACGAAGAACTTCCCTTATCTCCACCATGTCATCTAGTAGCCCTTAGGACCCATCACTACACCTCATGGTGTCTTGAGGGTCGTGTACCACAAGTGCATGCACAAACAATAGTTTTCACATATAGCCATTATCTTTGATGCCACTAGTCCAACGACCTCGACCCTCAACCTGACCTACAGCTATTTGTCTATGCCAATTCGTCGACCTCACCATCACACATTGCTACCAGCCCATCGAGTATTGTTAGTCTTGACTCGGTACCATGGAGAAATCATATACACAATTTCATTAGAAATTTCATAGCTTTCCTTTACTCAAGTTTGTTTACAAGCTCTTACTCGTGCCTACTAGCCTTGGGCCCACTACATGTGATTTTCCAAAATCGGGCATTTATACCCCATAAGTTCAAAAATAAAGGCCTCTGACCTATTTGAGCTATTCTAGCTCCCGTCAAGAAGGTTTCCCAAATCTTTTAAGCATTGGCACATAGTCAGGGGAGAACACTTCTGACAAAAAGTTATTTTCAAGTTCACCACATCAATCAGGTGTAATGATATCTCCGCTTACTACTAGTAAGCGGGTTTCTCCGTTCCACAAGGAATTTTATCATACCAACCAGATATGATCATATCTACTTACAACCAGTAATTAGGTTTTCTTTTCATAAAAGTAAGCTCATCATCCCAACCGTGTATAATGTGATTAAGCTCACTCACCTGATAATAGTGACGTGTTCGTCCTCGGTCGGTTTTCCAAGTCTATACGAGTTTTCTCTTGCTTGTGTTTTGCTCACAATTGTCCCTACACAATTTGGGCAGACTTATCAATTACGGTTTGGAATAAAAACCTAAGCTCACAAATTATCAATTAATTGCACTTAGGTCCCTAAAGTTCATTTTTCTTAACTTTAGGTTCCTAATGCTAATTTTCCCCAATTTGAGTCCTAAGGTTTCCAAAATTTCCTTTGAGTCCTCAATTTACTCAACATTGTATAATGGGTTCAAGTTTTCTAAATTTTCAATTTGGTCCCCAACTTTTCAAAAATTACCATTTTGCCCCTACTTTCCAAAAATGGCAATTTAACCCCAAATGTTTCAAAAATCAACCAATTGGTCCCCTAACATCTTTTTCATGGCCAATTGGCCTTCAATTTTGGGAAATTGCAAAGAGATTCCTTAATTTTTTGAAATCCCCAAATTTCCCCAAAAGTTTTCACCAATTTCCCCCTCTTAAACTGATCGAATTTGATTTCTTCAAAATGGACATTAAATCGGGGTTAATTGTTTCAACTGAAGGTATAAATCAGTTCCTACACTTCCTTACAATTTAATTGAGCTTTGAATCAAATGATTTGAGGCTAAAACGAGCTCAAACGGAGCTTGGTCAGGAAATCATTTGTAGAGAGAGAAAGCTTCGAAAGCTTACCATCAGAGGTGCGGCTGTAAAACCCGTCCAAACAAACCAAATGAAACTGGAAAAAGAATGTATAGGTTTATACATGAAGAACCAAGCAGTTTAATGAACGAAAAAAATAGCTAATGTGGGAAATTGGAAAATCCCAAGTGACCAAAATTTCACAAAAAACTTCAAAGAGGAAGTGGGAAGTGGAATTTTAGAGAAAACCAAAACGGTTTGGGGTGAACCAGACCGAAACGACATGAACCATAGTGAACCAGTTTACAAATTTATTTTTCTAGGTGGCTTAAAAATGTCAAATTGGAAAATTGAGACCACCATTAGATAGAAAATGAATTTAGATAAATTTAGAAATTTTTAAATTTGAGAAAACTGGTTGAACCGGGTCTGAATTGGCCGATTTTCGAATTTCAGACTGCAAATCAAGTCGGACTAGACCGGTCAACAATCAACGATCAGCTAACACCACGTTAACTGCCACGTAGACATGGTCAGCCAATGGAGGCTACCACGTGTCTAGTCACCGGCCAGCTGGCACCCATTAGCTTGCCACGTAAACACGGGCATCCAATGGGAGGCTACCACGCAGACACAGGCAGTTAATGGGACTGGCGTTCGAGCACGGGTCAATGGGTCAACGATTGACACAACGGCCGAGCTAGCATTCCACGTCAAAAAAATTGACCAATCACAGCACATCACGTGGCATGATTGCCATGTCATCATCTTCAACCTTGAGATGGTGACAGAGAAGAGAGAGAGAGAGAGGGAGTTGCTAGAAAAGCTAGTGTCTTTGGTGACTCGAAAAATGCTTCTGCCAGGTCTCTGGCGGCCGAGTCTTACGCCGGTCGATAGCCTGAGCAATTGCCAACCTCCCTTTATAAAGAGCACCCCCTTCATTCATTCTCAGCATCCCACAATCGAGCGAAGAAGAAGAGTGAATTTTCCAACGAGCTAAAACCAGAGCTCCGACGATGGGCAAAACCTCCACCAAAGGAGCTCCGAAGGGTGGCATTAGAACTAGGGAAGAATTCTCTAGCTCTAGATCTTCTCAGAACAACTAGAGAGTGCTTAGGGAGGTGCAAGGGAGATTGCACAATAAAGCTGCTTCAGAGCTCGAAGCAGCGAGCTCCTGCCCGACACCACCTCGCCCATCTGGCCCTTCCACCACCTCGCCCATCTGGCCCTTCCACCACCTCGCCCATCTGGCCCTTCCACCACCCACCTTGGTTACCACTGACCACCTAAGACCCCCCATAACACCCCTATAGGCCCCGATAAGCTCAATTTCACCTCCCCTCATCGAAAATCCCAAATTTCAGAGCTACACCGACCGGAATTTCTCTCTTCAAATTCCTACAGGTCGGTAGCAAATTGTAGCAGAACTCAATCTTGCTAGGTTCCCCTCGACTAGCTCTGGCTGCCACCACTTCAAGCTCCGGCCACTGCCTCTCCACCAATAAGAATTGCAAGCTTTCTCTCTCTATTGTAACTTTTCTAGTGAAGCTCCGGCAAGGAACAAAACTTAGCCAAATTTAGAAATTCGGAGTGTAGGACGATTGAGGGGAGCTATAGGAGGCGATTAGAAGCAAAAATTGAAGAAAACAAGGACTTATAGGTCGCCAATTGGACGAGGTAAAATACAAAGTGTCATATACTCGAATTGGGGAAGAAGATGAAGGGTGATTTGGGGATTTTGGGGGACTTTTATGCAATTTTCAAAAATTGGAGGGCTCAACGGCAATTTCATAAAATTGAGGGTATTTTCATGAAATTCAACCCAATTGAGTGTCAATTGGGCAAATTGGAAATTTTGAAAAGTTAGGGGACCAAACTGCATTTTTTAGAAAATTAAGGACTAAACGGAAAAATTGGTAAATCAAGGGGAAAATTAGTGAAATTAAAAGAGTTAAGGACCCAAAAAGAATAATTGAGAACCTAGGGGACCTAATAGAGATTAAAGAGAAATTAGGGATCGAGGTGCAATTTGAGCAAAGTACGGGGCCTTAGGTACAAATATGAGAAATTATAGAACCCATTTGTCACCACCTCCTAATACCGACACTCGCACCCTACAGGACCAGATTACTCGAGCGTCAGGCCATTAAGTGCACCGAAGAGAAAAAATTCTGCCAGCACAACCTGCCAAGATCACCGGGTGAGTGGGTACCACTATGACGTCCATTTCGATTGAAATGACGGTTTAAGATTTGAAAAACTATTTTCTTGGAAATAGCCTCCTTTGATTGGGTGACCCTGCTTAAAACATTTGGGAGCTAATTCAGGGCTTAGGCTCAAAATGCCAGTGGGCCCAAGGCCGGTGGATATGGGCATGTACCTGTCCAAAACAGACATGTGATACATGAGGCTAAAAGACCTAAATAATGGGAACTTGTGTGATACCCATTGAGCCAAGCTGAGTTGTCGAGCTTGTTGGGCTGAACTGCTGCTCTACCGAAGCTAGGTCATCAAACTTGTTGGGCGAGTACACGTGGTGGGGCTGAAGCCAAGCTGACAGATCGTTGTGCAAGATGGACAAAGATAATGGCTATAACTTAAAAAGCTTTTTGATTTTTCATGAACCGTGATGTTTGAGCCATCAGGACACCTAGCATGAGGTAGTGATAGAACCCAAGGACTGCTAGACGACCTAGGGAGAATAAGGGCAGTGTCGTTGTTCAGTAGATCGTGAAGCCAAGGAGCTTCTTGCGCACGAAGACCGAGGCAGTAGGAGGGAAAGAGGTCTCATCCCATTGAGCAGACATGGTGGAGAAAACTTGAGTTTGGGGTCAGACTATTGATGTCCGCACAAACTCTAGGTAGAGGCAGTATCCCTCTATTAGGGTGGATGGTAAAGGTGATCCAATCCACAAGTGGCACGGTCGAGAACCGTTCTGCAAATGTGTGATCCCTCCTATGATAGGAGGGCAGTTGTAAATCTTGTGACTATGTAAAATAACAATGAGGGATTAAATTAAAGAAAGAAAAGATAAATTCAAGTAAAATGTCATAGTAGTTCCCCTCACTGAGTATTGTACTCACCCCCTCCCTCAACCCCTTTGCAGGACATCACCCCAATAGGAAGTTCCAGACGCGCTTAGGCCCTCAAGGTATGCTTCCTACCCCCAACTTAAGTAAGGGTTCGAACGTAGATACGCCTTCACCTTCCTTGCCTCATTTGAGTAGATATACCTGAATGATACAAGGAAGGGTGGTGGGTTAATCACGGACTTCGACCAAATCAGACATATTAACCCCCAAGTTCCAAAACCGAGGCCTCCGACCTATCTGAGCTATTCAAGTCCCGTCAAGAAGGTCACCCAAAAAGTTTAAGCAATGCCACATAGTCAAGGGAGAGTACTTCTGACAAAAATAAACTTTTCCATCACACCAACCGGGTGTGAGGACATGTCCACTCATAACCGATGAATGAGTTTTCTACTTACTGCTAAGAAGTTCATCATACCAACTGGGTATGATCTACTTACAACTGATAAATAGTTTTTCCGAGTAATTTCTTCATCACTCCTCACAGGTGTGATGGTTAAAATACCACTTAATAGTGGGTTTTTATTTTTGAGGTGCTTATCATCCCAATCGATATGATATAAAAATTCCCACCCACCCGATAGTGTAGTGAATTTCCTCTTAACTGGCTTGTTGCCTTCACGCGAACTTGTCTTGGCTGATGTTCATATGAACATCCTTGTTCATTATCCTTTGGTTTAATAGCCTTCATTCATCACGAATCAATGAAATAACCAAACTTTTCATTTATTTGAAATTAGGTCACTAAAGTTATTTTTCTTTAACTTTAGGTCCCTAATGCTGATTTTCCCCCAAATTGAGTCCCGAAACTCAAAAATTCACTTTAGGACCTCAATTTATTCAAAATCCCAAAAAGGGGTTCAAGTTTCCTAAATTTCCAATTTGGTCTCCAATTTTTCAAAAGTTACCATTTTACCCCTACTTTACAAAAATGGTAAGTTTTGCCCTAAAAATTGCCCAATTGGTCCTTCAACATCTTTATCATGCCCAATTGGCTCTCAATTTTATGAAATTACATTTTAGTCCCTCGAATTTTCAAAATCCCTAAATTTTCCCCCAATTTCAACTTTCCAAATAGTCAAATTTGGTTTCATCAAATTGACCAATCAAAAGAGTTTAATTGTTGAAATTGAAGTTATATTGGAGTTCCTACATATTTGTACGATTCAATTGCACTTTGAATCGCACGATTTGACGTCAAAACAAGCTTAAATGGAGTTTCGCTAGAAAACTAAACATAAAGAGAGAAAGCTTAGAATGATTACCATCGGGGAAGTGGCGATCCGAGCTTTCGATCTCGGTAGATGGCTCTCATCCTAAGGTTCCTCCTAGGATTAAGAATTGCATCAATTGATCTGAATTGATGGAGAATTTAGCTAGTGAAAATCTGTTGGTTCTCTCTATAGCACCGATCAGAATTTAGAGAGAAGAGCCAAATTGGCTTACCTTTCCGCACTAATTCGATCGTATGAGGGCTGAGAAGATGTTGGGAGAGCTTGGTTTGGCCTGAGAAGGTCTCAAATTGACTGATTTTCGCTCGACAAAAATAGGGCAACTTCGGTCTGCTAGAGCTGCTTCACTGTTCAATCACATTGGTGCTTCTCTGGTGACCCTTAGAGCAATTGGAGACTCCCACCGTGTAGCTGACTTCTCCCTAAGTCTAAGGAACCTAACCATGCCTTCTTTGGCTCAAAAAAGACCCTATATCGGAGCTTTGGTTTGAGCTTTGCCGCAAAACTGAGTAGCAAAGAGAGAGTGAGGTTTTCATGTGTGGAGAGGATGAATGGAGAGGGGCTCTTTATATAGGGAGCTCGGGGACTCGTCGATCATTCGTTTGGCACCTTTATGACAGTTATTGATTGCCTGAAATGTATTGAACGGAAATATTTACTCTTCACTAGCGCTGGTTCAATTTTTTGGTGAGTGACCAATGTTGTCATCTAAAGGAAGAAGATGGCATTATTCCGAACCAAACCGGACTGGTTTGAACCGGGTTCAAAGCTTATACTGGCCGGTGCACGCTCGATTCGACCGAGTTTTTCAAATTTAAAAAATTTTAAATTTATCTAAATTCATTTTCTATCAATGGTAGCCTCAATTCTCCAATTTGAATTTTCTAAGCCACTTAGAAAAATGAATTTAGCATATGGTTCAATAGTGGTTCAAACTCGTCTAATCCAGTTCAATCCGGTTCGGATCTGGTTCACCTAAACCGGTTTGGTTTTCATCCCCCATTCATCCTAAAGTCCTTTTTCATGACTTTTGTGACTATTTAGGTCACTCAAGATCCATGAATTTCCCGATTTACCCTTCATCTATCAGTTCCGATGCATAAACTAACTCGGTTCATAAACTAGTTCAATCCGGCTCGGATCTGGTTCACCTGAACTAGTCTAGTTTTCTCTCCCAAATTGTCATAAGGTCCATTTCCAAGGTTTTTATGAACTCTTGGGTCACTCGGGAGTTGTAAATTTCTCAAATT
The DNA here is from genome assembly GCA_030064435.1 of Trapa incisa. Taxonomy (NCBI): domain Eukaryota; kingdom Viridiplantae; phylum Streptophyta; class Magnoliopsida; order Myrtales; family Lythraceae; genus Trapa; species Trapa incisa. The sequence goes on from CM057777.1 coordinate 13,604,175, forward strand.
GCTCGTTCTCTAATTATCGGGTTTGTGAACCAGATCAATTTTTCTCACTCGGTTTGACCGATTCTTTTCCCGATTTTCCTTAACTCCAAATGGCAGGGTTTACATGGTTTATGTCTGGCTCGCCCTAAATTGGTCTGTTTTTCTCTTCCCATTTGTCTGAAGGTTCATTTCCATACTTTTTATGACTATTTGAGTCACTTGGAATTTTTCGATTTCCCACTTTTATCCTTTCTCTATTAGTTAAGGTTCATGAACCGGCTCGTTTCTATTGTGAGTCGACCGGTTCTTTTCCTGATTTTACTTATATTTATTTACACCCACACACCCTAGCTGATCCTCCATCTCCAATCTACCATAGTATTCAATCATTTAAAGAGTCTATGCATATGCTCCTTCATACTCACGAGTGTCTTGAACAAACACAAGGATACATAAAATAAGACATCTTAAATAATGCTCGTTTAAAACTCTGCAAGCAAAGAATATGGATTTTGATGTATCCTTTCAATGGTTTTCATTAGAAGTGTCTGATAAACTTACTTTAGGTTGGCTAACTTATCTTTACTAACCCAATGGACTTTTTTTGCCTCCCCTTATTATCCTAACCAGAATATTGTCATCATGCTTGAAATTGCCTCCCCTTATTGTCCTAACCAAAATATTGTCACCATGCTTAAAATTTTGTTGCAACACAAAAGGGAGAAGAAAATAGCTCATTGTATAAGTTATAATTGAATTAATAACATACTTTATAAGAACTTTTCTTCCATTTTGGGTTTTGTATAATGTTTTTCATCCTTTCATTTTCTGTCTTTTATCTTCTCTGTAAGAAATTGGAAAGTACGAGTGGTGTTCCTTTGCCCACAAAATAGGAAGGACTATGTATGTGTGGACTCCCTTGCTACCATTTGCAAAGAAGATACACTAGCATTCTTAGTATGAGTCTTAACATTTGAACATAAGTATGTAGATGATTTAACTATATTAATTTCCTTGCCTAAAACATGACAGTATTTTTGCAACAAATTTTTAAAACTTTGGACATTGAAAATAGTAGATTCTAAGAAAAATAACACATTATTCACAAAAAAAATATATGAGACACCAATAGACATGACTTAGTCATTTTAAGACCTACTAATATGTGAGCATAACATACTTTTGTTATATTCATAGATACTAAATTCGCAACTAAGAGATAACGAGAAAGAGATAAATCTCCTTGTCCTAGTTTACGTTATAGTTAAAGGGTTGTTGATCTGAATACATTAAAGGGTTGTTGATCTAAATTAATTTATTATTAACATATAATAAACTGATTTAACACAACAGATAAAGTAAAAAATAGATTTAATGTGAAATCCCATCTTTTGTAATATTTATTCTAGGTATTGCCATTGCACTTTATCACATGCATCATATCTATTTTTATATCACAATTTATTATTTCATTTTTTTCTTTAAGTCTAACAAGTAAAGACACTCATAAATAGCATAGATTTTGTGGTGCATTACCCTAACTGGAACAAAATAACTATGTTGGCCATGTACGGTATATAATAAGTCAAATAAGGAAATTGGTTGGAAATAAAATATTTTAAAAGAGACATTTACTTTGTATTAAGAATTTATTTATTTTATTTAATGATGATAAATGGAGAGTAGTTATTTATATATATATATATATTTATATTTATATATATTAATAATAAATGGATTCAGATTAGTGATGACCTGATCGAGCAACTTTACATTTTGGTTGAACTTATCATCACCCTAAAAGTCTATTTGAAGCAATTTAAGCTTTGCATAAATTATCCGTTTCTGCATTGAATGAACTGTGTTGTCATCGTAAAGAAGAAAACGATATTGTTCCAAATAGGACTGCACCGGTCCCATCGGGTTCAATATGTAAATAGGTCGGTTCAAGCCTGATTCGACCAGTTTTCTCAAAATTAAAATTTTCTAAATTCATCTAAATTTATTCTATATATAATGGTGGCTTCAATTCCCCAATTTTATCATTTTAAGCAACCAAGAAAAATGAATTTATAAACCAATTCAAGTGTGGATCAAACCGATTCAATACAATTCAATCTAGTTCATGTTTGATTCGCCCTGAACCGGTCTAGTTTCCGTATCCCATTTGTCCCAAGGTTTCTTTCCATGCTTTTTATAACTCTTTGAGTCACTTGAGATGTAAACCCTACCCTTTGGAGTTAAGGAAAACTGGGAAAAGAACCGGTCAAACCAAGTGAAAAAATCGAACTGGTTCACGAATCCTAACCACTAGAGAACGATTAAATTGAGAAATTTACAACTCCCGAGTGACCCAAAGAGTCATAAAAACCTAGGAAATGGACTTTAGGACAATTTGGGAAAGAAAATCAGATCGGTTCAGGCGAACCGGATTGAACTGGTTTGAACCACTATTGAACCGGATGCTAAATTCATTTTTCTAGGTGGCTAAGAAAATTCAAATTGGAGAATTGAGGCTACCATTAGATAGAGAATTTAGATGAATTTTGAAATTTTTAATTTTGAAAAACTCAGTCGAATGTGGCCTGAACCAGCCGGTTTAAGCTTTATACCCAGTCCGGTCCGGTTCGAAATAGTGTCATCTTCTTCCTTCATATGACATCACTGTTCTCTCGCTAGAAAATTGAGCAGCGCCGGTAAAGATGAAAAGTCTCTAGCTAGGGAGTTTCAAGCAATGAATGACCGACATTAAGGCACTAATCGAACGGCCAAGAAGTCCCCAAGCTTCCTATATAAAGAGCCCATCCTCATTCATCCTCCTCACACCTGAAAACTCCACTCTCTCCCTACTGCTCCATTTTTCGGTGAAGCTCAAACTAGAGCTCCGACTTGGGCATTTTTTTAGCCAAAGAAGGCATGGTTGAGTTCTTTGGATTTTGGGAAAAGTCAGCTACACGCATGTAATCTCCATTTGCTCCGAGCGTCGCCGGAGAAACGTCGGTATGATAGAATAGTGAAGCAACTCTAGTGGACCGAAGTTGCCATGTTTTGGCCGAGCTGAAAACGGCCAATTCGATCCCTCTTCAGGTCAAACCAAGCCCTCCCAACACCTCCATAGCCCTCCTACAGCTGAATTAGAGCGGAAATGTAAGCCAATTTGGCTCCCCTTTGTAAATTATGATCAGTGCTAGAGAGAGAACTGATAGAACTTTACTGACCAAATTCTCCCTTAATTCGATATGAATTGAGGTGATTCTTGATCCTAGGAAAAATCTTGGGACAAGAGCTATCTACCCATATTGAAAGCTAGGACCGTTGCGCCCCCAACGGTAAATTTTTGAAACTTTCTCTCTCTACATTCAATTTTTAAGTTAAGCTTTGTTTGAGCTCATTCCGACATCAAATCGTGTGATTCAAAGTGCAATTGAATCGTATGAAGGTGTAGGAACTCCAATCTAACTTCAATTTTAACAATTACACTCATTTGATCTGTTAATTTGATGAAATCAAATTCAGTTAAGCTAAAATGTTGAAATTGGCGGAAAATTTGGGGATTTCAAAAATTCGAGGGACTAAAGTACAATTTCATAAAATTGAGGGCCAATTTGGTATGATAAATATGTTGGAGGACCAATTGGGCAATTTTTTTGAATTTTTGGGGTAAAACTTACCATTTTGTAAAGTAAGGGCAAAATGGTAATTTTGGAAAATTTGGGGACCAAACTAGAAATTTGGGAAACTTGAACCCTTTTTGTGATTTTGAATAAATTGAGGTTCTAAGAGAAATTTTAAAAGTTTCAGGACTCAATTTGGGGAAAAATCGGCATTAGGTACCTAAAGTTAAAGAAAGAGAACTTCAGGGACCTAATTTCAATAAATCGAAAAGTTTGTGTATTTCATCCATTCACGATGAATGGAGGCTATTAAGCCAAGGGATATTGAACAAGGATGTTCATATCGTGTAGGAACACGAAGTACCAGGAACTCCAACAAGGACAAGCTTGCGTGAAGACAAAGAATCAGTTAAGAGGAAATCACTGTGTTATCAGGTGAGTGGGATTTTTACACCATACCTAGTTGGGATGATAAGCGCCTCGGAAATGAAAACTCATTACTAAGTGAAATTTTAATCATCACACCTAAATGGAGTGATGTGGAAATTACGCGAAAGAACTACTTACCTGTTGTAAGTAAATTATACCCAATTGGTATGATTAACTTCCTAGAAGGAAGTAGAAAACCTGCTTATCGATTATAAGCAAAGATATCCTTACATCCGATTGGTATGATGTACAGATGAAAAGATTATTTTGTCGAAAGTGCTCTCACTTGACTGTGTGTTGCTGCTTAAACTTTTTAGAAAACCTTTTTGATGGGAGTCGAAATGCTCATATAGGTCGGAGGCCTCAGTTTTAGAATTTAGGAGCTAATATGTCTGATTTTGAAAATCTCGTACAGTGGGCCCAAGGCTAGTTGGCACGAGCAGGAGATCGTAAACAAACATGAATTTAAGCCATTAAAACTTTAAATGAATGATATGTTTGGTCATGGTACCAAGACAGGACTGACATACTCAATGGACTCGCGGTAGTGCAACATGACAGGTCGACGGACCAGTCGAGACAAATAGCTGCAAGTCGAGTTGAGAGTCGGGGCCGTTGGACCAGTAGCACCACAGATTAAATGGCTTATTTGGAAAATTGTTGTTTTGTGCATGCACTGAGGTACGAGACCTTCAAGACGCCCAAGAAGGGTAATGATGCATCCTAGGGGCTACTGGACGACATGGTGGAGATAAGGGCAGATTGTCGTGCCAGCAGTCAGGGAAGCTCAACGTAGCTTCATGTGCATGAGACCGGGGTGGGTCGGGATGAGGTCTCTGTCCTCATACGGACACTGAGTTTTCTTTACGGGATTGAGGGTTGGATGTTGCGTACATCCACTCATTATCAGGGTAGAAGTGGACGTGCTTCTATATATGTGGCCGGTAAAGTCGCTCCAACGCCACAAGTGGGTGCAGTAGATGTGCTGCCCTACAAATGTGTATTTCCAATGAAGGGCATGTGTTGGTTGATAAATACACCAGTATTAATTAAGGATGGAGAAGTGGCTATAAAAATCGAGATTTCAAGAATGAGATATTTTAAAAAAAATTAAGGAGTCTAGCACACTCCAATTCAAACTATTTTATGAAAATCATATTTTAAACACCCTTTCACTAAGTCGTTGAACTCACCCCCTCCCTTATACCCCTTTTAGGTAACCCGGGGAAAAGCCTAACTAAAGACTATGAGTTAAACTACACCTGTGAGACAAGTGTGATAAGTTTAAATTTTTATGCAGTTTTGATTTATGTTATTCCAATAAAGGTGCATGTTTAAAAGATGCATTACTTATTCCAAGTTAAAGAAGGGGAAAACTCTTAATAAACCGGGAGAGTGGTGGGTTGCTCACGGGTATCTGACCAAATCGGGTCGAGAGTGACATGTGATTTGTCGATTTCTCACTTTTACCCTTTATCTATCGATTAAAATTCATGAACCGGCTCGATTTTATTGTGAGTTGACTGATTATTTTCCCGATTTTTCTTATATTTAAATGACAGGATTTACACCCACACACCCTAGCTTGTCCTCCATCTCCAATCTATCATAGTATTCAATCATTTAAAGAGTCTATGCATATGCTCCTTCATACTCATGAGTGCCTTGAACATACACAAGGATACATAAAATAAGACATCTTAAATAATGCACGTTTAAAATTCGTGCAAGCAAAGAGTATGGATTTTGAAGTATCCTTTCAATGGTTTTCATTAAAAGTGTCTGATAAACTTACTTTAGGTTGGCTAACTTATCTTTACTAATCCAATGGATTTTTTTTTTGCCTCCGCTTATTGTCCTAACGAGAACATGGTCACCATACTTTGAAATTTTGTTGCACAACGAGGAGAAGAAAATAGTTCATTGTTTAAGTTAAAAGTAAATTAATAACATATTTTATAATAACTTTTCTTTCATTTTGGGTTATGTATAATGTTTTCCATCATTTCATTTTCTGCCTTATCTTCTCCGTAAGAAATCGGAAAGTGGAGTGTTGCTCCTTCCTCACAAAATAGGAAGGACTATGTATGATGTGTACACTCCCTACTACCATTTGCAAAGAAGATACATACACTTTCATAGTATGAGTCTTAGCATTTGAACATAAGTATGCACATGATTTAACTATATTAATTTCCTGACCTAAAACATGACAGTATTTTTGTAACAAATTTTTAAAACTTTGGACATTGAAAACAGTAAATTTTAAGAAAAATAACGTATTATCCGTAAAATAAAAATAAATAAGACATCAATTGAAATGATTTAATAATTTTAAGACCAACTAGTATGTGAATATAACATGCTTTTGTTATACTAATAGATAATGAATCCGTAACTAAGAGATAACTAGAAAGAGGAAAATCTCTATTTTGTAGTCTATATTGAAGTTAAAGAATTATTGATATGAATTCATTAAAAGATTGTTGATGTGAATCCATTTATTATTAGTATGTAATAAAGTGATTTAACACAATAGTTAAAGTAAAAATTAAAAAATAAATTCAACATGAAATCTTATATTTTATAATAATTACTCTATTTATTACCATTACACTTTATCATATGTATTTTTATCTCACTATTTATTATTTCATTTTTTTCTTTAAGTCTAACAAGTAAAAATACTTATAAATAGCATAGATTTTGCTATGTATTACCATAAATAGAACAAATGAACTATGTTGAGAAGGTAAGTTTAAGCTAAGAATAATTAGCTTATATAATAAGTTAAATAAGGAAATTGGTTGGAAATTAAATATTTTAAGAGATATTTACTTTGTAATAATAATTTATCTATTTTATTTAATGACATTAGAAGTGGACATATAATAATGTCCCATAACTCTATAAAAGTTTTGTTAAAATTATCCAAAGTCAAACTTTTTAGCCCATAGTTGAAATGTTGTGACTTAATTTTTTCAAGCATATCTAAAGATATAAGGCTGCCATTAATTTATATATTGACTATTTTAACTCCATATTGTGGGTTTACTTCTCTTAATAGAAAATTTTTCATATTTTGGCCACTCTACATTAATTGTATAATGCAAGTACTCTATTGTCAAGAACATTTACTCTACAAATCAAATAATATTTAGGTTATAAAGCGAAAATTTTAGAACCAACTATGCTTACTCGAATGTTCTTTCTACCTAAAAGAGAAGTGATCAACTGACACGTTGACAAGCGAATTAATTAATTTATAAATTATTTGGATGTAATATACCAAAAAGGGGTAATTGATTTCTAGTCGAGGTAAAAGACCACGCATCATACGAAAATAGGATGGTCCCAATCTACAATTGTGGTCCAAGGTCCAATAAAGCCCATCTACATCTGCATGAATATGATCTTTATAAATCATTTAATTTAGTAAACCGTCCAATTTCACAATTATGGAGACAATTTATATTATTTAATATATATAATATTGGATTGATATTTGATGGCATGGCAGTAACCAGTAACAACTATATCTGTTCCGACCATCCGAGTTAGCCCAAGTTTTCAACGGGTAAGACTAAATATGAACGAAGAAATGAGAATAATCAAAGAATAAAATACCTATCATTATTAATGAATTTTGGAATTTTGCCTCTTAAATAAATCAATAGGTATGATATAATTCTTACCTAAATGAATTAAGATATCATGATAAATTTCGTCCATTTTTATAATTGAATGGTTTGTTTTTTTTTATTTGTGAATTATGAAATATTCAAAAATAAAAATTTAAAAATATAATTAATCTGAATAAATAAACCATACAATATTTAATTTTATATCATAATGGTCTACCTTACAACGAACCCTTGCCCTCTAAAGCTGCTGAAACTGCAAGTATTATATATCAACTTAAAATTAAAACGGAAAAGTGATGGCAAATTAGGTTCTAACATTTCTCTATCATTTTACTACTCAGTATTATATTAAAAATAATTAAAAACTTAATAAATTACTAAATTATATACTTAATCCTTAAATTAAATATAAGCTATATTTTTTTTAAGTTAATTCACTCTTATTGAGGTTTATATGTTTATTTAGTAAATAAAGTTCCAAATTATTTAAGAATCTCGTGCTTCAAATTTTTGAATGTGGATTACTTCAAGTATATATTGGCACCAAACTTTCTAATTTATATGATTTTATTTTCGAGACAAAAATAAGATAAGCGGGTGATTTTCGGACCAGATAAAGCAATCAGACAAGTGGGGAACCTTTTCTTAAAGGATGGGTCAACACGTTGGTATCGATGAGCAAAATAAACTTGTCGGTCTCGTGATGGATCTTTTCCCCCACTAAGATTAATAGATAATCATAATTGAATTAATATTAAACAAGTTGATTAGCCTTAATTTTTAATTAGATGGGACCCAACAAACTTTTAACAAGTTGATTAGCCAAATATTAGGTGAGTATTTAATTAATGAGTACATCATTTAAAATTTATTTTTTATCATTTCAAATTTGAACAGAACACACGAATAATAAATTTCCTAATTTAAATTATATGATTTACAGAATTTGAATTCAAATACCAAATCATCTGTAAATCAATCAAAATTAATAATTAGTCAAATTCACAATATTTTATTGTAATTTTTATATCGATATTATTGAATTGATCTAACATAAAAAATTCACTATATACTATATACTATATATTATATATATCATTAAAGATATTGTGAATCATTTTTATGATTAATTATCTTTATTAAAAATATTTATATTTGAATTAATATTAAATTATAAACCATATTAAAATAATTAATTTACTACAAAATTTCTAGCATTTTTAAAATTTATCTTAAACTTCCGGAATTAAAAAAGCATATATTTATAATTTTAAAAATAAAATATAATACTTAAATATTATTATATATTAATCTTATTTTACTTGGTTGGTATAAATTTAATTGAACTGGAGCATTTAATACTGAAAGTTACATTAGAAAAAAAAAGTGACTCCTGCTGCAAGTGCAGTTTACCTTCCCCGAAGGGAAAATAGAAAGGGCACAAGAGGTCGATATTCTGCTAACCCTAGCACACTGCACCAATAAACAAACGCCACCTCACCCCAATAAATTTCCCACAACTCCATATCGCCGGTCGTTTGAGCGCCCTCTAAGCACTCTTAATTTAACCCGTGTCTCTTACCCTCCTCCTCTGTCCTGTCCCCTCTCTCTTCCCACCCTACTCTCTCTAACCGAACTCTCTCTCTCACTCTCTCTCTCTCTCTCTCTCTCTCTCTGTAAAACCTCCCTTTTCCAACAGTCCTATGCAATAAGACGATCCCTGCAAAACCTGATCACGGCACGTCTGAAGGGTCTGACCGATGATTACGGCACATAGCTTGACATACTACCTGTCGGAGCACCCGTCGATCGTCGGCTTCCGGTGGAGCCACACTCACTCATGGGGCTCCACGTGGTCCTTCCTCTTCTCCTCCATAGTCGTATACCTCGCCCTCTCCGTCCTCCTCCACTCGATCCTACTCCTCCTTCTCCGCGGCCGTGACCGCGCCATCCCGCTCGGCCTCCTCCCCGCCGCCCACAGCCTTCTCATGGCCCTCCTCTCTGCCACCACGTTCGCCGGGATCTTCCTCTCCTCCGCCGCCGAGCTCCGCGACACGCAGTGGCTGTGGCGCCGCTCGAGGCTCACCACCACGCCTTTCCAATGGCTCTTCTGCTTCCCAATCGGTACCCGCCCCTCCGGCCGCGTCTTCTTCTGGTCGTACGTATTCTACCTCTCCCGATTCACTCACATGCTCAGGACCTTCCTCACCATCCTCCGCCACCGCAAGCTCTCCTTCGACCAGCTCTTCAACAACTCCATCCTCACTTTCATGTCCTTTCTCTGGCTCGAATTCTCCCAATCATTCCAGGTCAGTCTCAAATCATCCGTAATCACTTCGCAATTTCAATTCGAACGCATGGACGATTTCAATGCCCTGATTTTCATCAAAATTTTTAACATATTTCTCTTTTTTTATTCAAATTATATTCCTCGTTCAAAAATCAATTTTGAACTAATCTAGTCCCTTTGTATCGATTTCAGGTGCTGGCGATACTATGCACAACGTCGATTCACTCTGTGGTGTACGGATACAGGTTCTGGACGGCGATCGGGCTACCGAGTGCGTGCTTCCCCTTCGTCTTGAGCTGCCAGATCGTACTCCTCAGCTGCCACCTGGCATGCCACGTGGGCCTCCTCGTACTCCAGCTCATTAAGGGAGATTGCAACGGCATCAGGGCCTGGGTCTTCAACTCCGTCCTCAATGGCGTGATCCTCCTCCTCTTCTTGAAGTTCTACCTGAAGAAGCATGTAAAGTCGGCTTCTTCTTGTCCTTCCTCAACCTCTGCGACTGTGGATGTCGAGGAGAAGAAAGCAGTTATAGAGAAGGAAAAGAGTCTCTAAGGGTGGGTTCCAATTCCATCACAGGGCATAAAGATCTTCGCAGGTTTCCTACCCTCCTTCCTCTTTTGCAGGGAGGTTTTGTTTGAAAGGGCAGAAAAAGGGTGCATAGAAATGATACATACAGAGTGAAATAAATGGGAGAGAAAGAAGAACTGGATTGATCTGGAGAGAGCTAATTAGAGTCATCAGAGCTTAGCTCTAGTTTATTTGAGGAGAAAGAACTCTCTTTTCAATTGTGTATATGTCATATACTGATGCTGTTGTGCCCTCTTCCATCTTCGCTGCGCCCTCTTCCATCTTCGCTGTTAGTGTCTTGCGTTTAATTTTCCATGTCTCAATGGCTTGATCGTGGACAATGGTCTGATTAATTGATTAAGTCATCTACTTCCGAACATCTTGTAATCAGTAGATATTTGTCAAGGAGAAAGGGGAAGTCCTGTTGGAAAGAAGACTAGGAATTACAGGGTCTGCAACCAATCTGGCTGATCAAAGTTGACAATTTTTTCATCCGTCCTATTTCTGCTGGAGACTTGGGGGGCAATCCAGAATTGGTTTAAGGATGATAGTGAAAACTAACAGTTTGAGTTTGTTAACTCGTCAAAGAAATTCTGATGAATTCTGCAGTAATCTGAGCAATTCTCCAGACCGAGCTTGCTTGATCACCCTGTAGCCATTCTCAGACTTTGTCAAGTTATCTTTTTTTTTTTTTTTCTAATTGATGTAAAGAGATTCCTTTATTCTGTATTTGATGTACAACAGTAGTTTTCTTGGTTGATTTTCCAAATAATGAATCTTTTCATTATAAAACTGTCTTGAGAATCTCAGCCAATTGTAATAGATTACACATGCATATTTGTTTTTCTAGGTGAAGTATCCGATGTGGTCTAACCCAAAAAAATTGTCATGGCATAACCCTGCTTCACTTTCCAACCACTTCCTACAGGTTGAGGAGGGATTCCATTGGGATCTCTTGTTTTTCATACTAAAATAGTAATTATGTCCAAAATTTTTTTTTTGCTCTAAAAACCATCCTACTTCATTGATTATTTATGTGTATAATATGAGAAGTAAATACAATGCAAGCACATCAATAAAATTATTATTTGATTTTTGTTATTCTGCGTTCAAACAACAGTTGGCTTCTAGGTATGTGAGCTACCCCTAAGTTATCAAAATTACTTAACAAGTTATGAGATTCTCTAATAAAATAAAATGGTATAACTCATAAGGTACTCAACATGAGTATGGTTTGAGAAGTGTTATTGCTAGAATATGAATACACCTCTATCTCGATTTGTGGCCATCCTTCTTATAGTGCATATAGAGTTACACCTCACTCTAGCACCACCTCATTCAATGGCTTGCCCCTTCCAATCCTGTGCTATAAAGTCAATATATGCAAAAACAGAAAATGACACAAACGAGTAATCACAGTTTACTTTGATCACAGTACCTGAATATTGTCTATCTAGCAATGCTTTTTGATTGCTTTGAACAATTTCCTGCGTGTTTTCTCCCGATAATTGGGATATTCTGTCCGTACATGCAATGCATACCCTATAACTAGCTCTTGATGATGAACACACTTTTGAAATAACATACTATTCTTTTTTATATAGCAAATTGATATATAATCTATATTTTTTCTATCAATATTTACATGCCCTATATAGTTATATACTAAAACTGGAGTGCCACTCCAAATCTCTCCATTTATAATGCAATCCAATACTCCACTTTTGGGTATTTAGAAATATTGTATTATTTATTACTTAAATTAGTTTAATACTCTCATTTATTATTTATATTATTTAAATTTAAATTTATTTTTATATAATTTAAATAAATTTATATATTAAAATATTTTATATAAAATTATATAATATAAATATATAATACAAATATTATACATAAAAATTTATTGAACAAAATTTATTTATTATAATTTAATTATATATATTTTCTAATAAATTATTTAATTTATTTGAAATGGTAAATTTATATTTATAATTTTTTCATTAATAAATTCACTTTATTTTAGATTCATCCAATCGATAATTATTAAAAAAATTTTAACAACTCAAAATCTATCATTTCACTGAACACTTTACCTCCAAATCACTCTTAATTACTCAATCTAAACATAGTCCAAATAAACAAAAAATTAAATAAATTAAATATGGATTCCATAAACTATATACCATATTGGCTTAGTACAAGAACATCTAAATATAACATAGATTTTTCTCCTTTAACCATTGACCAAGAACACATGTAAGGTTTTAATTAGTCAACGCTTTTAGGCACTGATTGTGCGCACTTTTCCACGTGTTGTGTGCTGACTGGGCATATGGCAAGTCTGTTGACTGACTGATCCATTGATCGGTCCGGTCCGACTGGGTTCGGTTACCCGAAATAAAAAATTGGCCGATTTAGGCCCGATTCGATTGGTTTTCCAAAAATTAAAAATTTCTAAATTTTTTAAAATTGATTTTCTATCTGATAGTGGCTTTAATTTCCCAATTTGACATTTTTAAGCTAATTAGAAAAATGAATTTTTAAACCGGTTCAATATAGTTAATGTCCAATTTTAACAAACAATTCACTTCATGGTTCTTCTCCATAATTTTGTGATTTATTGACTATTTGAGATTTTCCAAATTCCCATTTTTTAATCCTTTTTTTACCATTCTCAGTTCACTTGAATCCGTAGAAAAAAATATTAAATATTCCCAATTGTAATTTACAATAATGGTAACATAGTGTTTAAATAGAGTAAAATGAACACTATATTAATAACTATTAAATAACTCTATATTATAGCTCTCCTAGTGACTCTGATGAAGGCTCTTGTAGGTCTACTATTGGTGGTTGTATTAATTTTTCATGTGTATTAATGAGTAGACAATTATTGGTAGCAAGTGGTGGTTTAGGTGGTTTATTACTCCCCACAAGTGAATGAGAGTGTCTCTCACATTCAGCTTGGATGGTAAAAATGTGAACCGAGTAGTAGGAAGTTTTTTGGTGAGAAGGTTGGCAAATTGACTGTCAATGCTAATAAATCGACATAGATAGACACTTTTGTTAAACCATTTTACGGACAAAGTGATAGTCAATTTTAATATGCTTGGTGCAGGCATGAAAAACCAGATTAGGATAGATGACAGAGAGATTATCACACTAAAGGATCGGAGCTTGAGAGGTCGAGAGACCAAGGTTTTGGAGAAAAGATTGAATACAAATGAGTTATGTAGTGCCATTGGCCATACTCTTATATTATGCCTCATTACTATAACAAGCCACAATTATTTGCTTTTTAGAGCTCCATGAGATCAAGTTACGACCAAAATATATAGCGAATCCACTAACAGAGCAACGATCATCTAAATTACCCGCCCAATTAGCATTAGAGAAGCAGTGAAGAGAGGAGGAAGAATCCCTCAAGAAAAAAAGTCCATGAGTAGAATTACCTTGAAATTAACACAAAATGCGTTTAACAGTGACCAAATTGGTTGTGGTGGAATGATGCATGAATTGACAAACCTAATTTACAACATATGTGATATCTGGTCGGGTTAAGGTGAGGTACTGGAGGGAGCCCACAGTTTGACGGTATGTCATGGGATCAGAGAGTGAGTCCTATCATAAAGAGAAATTTGAGGTCCAACAGCTATGGGAGTACTCAAAGATTTGCAAGTGTTCATGGAGACTTGAGGAAGAATATCTATAATGTATTTGTGTTGAGTGAGAAAGAGTCCATGAGAATCCGAATGAACCTCTATGCCAAGGAAATGATGTAGTGGGCTAAGGTCCTTCATGGAGAAGCCTTGATGGAGAACAGTGAGGACATGCTTGAGAGGTGCATTGGGAGAGCCGATGATGATGATGTCATTGACATAAACCATGTAAAACTTGTCCCTTGGAATCAAAGAAAACTGAGAAAAGAATTGGTATAGGTTTATACATGAATAAATGAGTTGTTTAATGAATGAAAAATAGTTAACGTGGGAGATTAGAGAATCCCAAGTGATAAAAAAAATTCACAAAAATTATAAGGAAGAATTGGGAAATGGAATTGAGGATAAAACCAAACCGACATGAACCATAGTGAACTGGTTCACAAATTCATTTTTCTAGGTGGCTTAAAAATGTCAAATTGGAAAATTGAGACCACCATTAGATAGAAAATAAATTTAGATGAATTTAGACAAATTTAAATTTCATAAAAATGGTCGAACTAGGTATGAATCGACTAATTTTCAAATTTTGGATAGCGAACCCGATTGGACCGGACAGGTTAACGGTCCAATCGAACTAGTTAATGGACCGATCAGTGAACAACTGACAACGGTTAACGGCTAGATGGCACCCCATCAACTGCCACACAAACACGTGCAATCAATGGGAGGCTGCCACGTGTCTGGTCAACGGTCAGCTGGCGCCCCGTCAGCTGGCCACATAGACACGAGCAACCAATGAGAGCTTGCCACGTGTCCAGTCAATGGATCAACGCTTGACGCAATGGCCGAGCTGGTACTCCATGTCAAAAAAACTGACCAATCAAATGCATCATGTGGCACAGCCACCACATCATCGTCTTCAACCTTCAGATGCTAATAGAGACAAGGGAGGAGAGAGAGTCACCAGAAAAGCTGGAGTCTCCAGAGACTCGTAAAACTCTACGGTTAGGTCGTCGATGACCGAGTCTTATGCTGGCGAGTAGCTAAACAATTGTTGAACTCCCTATATAAAGAGCACCCTCTCATTCATTCTCAACATCCTACAATCGAGTGAAGAAGAAGAAGAGTGTGTTTTCTAGCGAGCTGCAAACCATAGCTCCGACGACGGGCAAAATCTCCACCAAAGGAGCTCTGAAGGGTGGCATTGGAATCGGGGAAGAGTGCTCTAGCTCTAGACCTTCTCAGAACGACGAGAGGACTCCTAGAGAAGTGTGCAAGGGATCGCATAGTGTAGTTGCTTCGAAGCTCGAAGTAGCAAGCTCCTGTCTGACACAACCTTGACCCTCTCGGCCCTTTCGCCACCTACATTGGCCATCTTTGACCTCCTAAGACCCTTCACAACACCCCTATAGGTCCCGATAAGCTCAATTCTGCTACCCTTAATCAAAATTTCTAAATTTCAGAGCTACACCACTTGAAACTTCTCTCTTCAAATTCCTGTAGGGTAGCTGCGAATTGCAGCAAGATTCGGTCCTACTAGATCTCCCTCGACTAGCTCTAGCTGCCCCCGCCTCAAGCTCCAGCCGCCGCCCCTCCGTCAGTAAGATACGCAAGCTTTCTCTCTCTATTGTGAACTTTTCGGCGAAGCTTCGACAAGGAGAAAAACTCAACCAAATTCATAAATTCAAAGTGTAGGATGATCAATGGGAGTTGGAGGAGACGAATAGAAGCAAAAATAGAAGAAATTAAGAACTTACAGGCCATCAATTGGACAAGGTAAGATTTGAACATTCATAAGCTTGAATTGTGGAAGAAGATGAAGTGTAATTTGGGGATTTTGGGAGACTTTTATTAAATTTTTGAAACTTGGAGGACTAAACAACAATTTCACAAAATTGAGGGTGTTTTCATGAAATTCACCCCAATTGCAGGTCAATTGGGCAATTTGGGGGCAAATTGTAAATTTATAAAAGTTGGGGACTAAATTGTAATTTTTGAAAACTTGAGGACTAAAGGACAATTTTGGTAAATTAAGGGCCAAATGGTGAAATTCAAAGAGTTAAGGACCCCACAAGAATAATTGGAAACCCAAGGTACTTAATGGAGATTAAAGAGAAATCATGGACCCAAGTGTAATTTAAGTAAAGTACGGGGCCCTAGGTGCAAATATGAGAAAGTGTGTGACCTACTCGTCACCACATCCTGATACGAACACTTGTACCCTGCATACAAGCAGGTTATTAAATTTTGGTTTCCCTTTGGTTACCTGAAAGAGGTAAAAGGAAGGGGGTGAGTTCTATAACTCAATGAGCGGGTGTTGAGAGTGCTTTTTAGAAAGAGCCATACCAAGATTATCATTTCTTTAAACAAAAGATCTTTCCTCAAAGTTCGATTTTCAAAGCCTTTACCTTGCCAATTGCGACATTTTCTTTTAAAAGGGTTTTTCCTAAATTTTCAATCTCTTTTTTCAAAACCTTTTTTCAAGGCTTACCAATTATTTTTCCAAGGATTTTCAATTCCTTTCCAAGGTTTTCAAAATATTTTTCCCATTTCCATATTAGGTGTGTTTAACAGGCAACACATGCCCTTCATTAGGAAGGGTACAAACACATTCGTGAGATGCAGTTACGCCGACTGCGCCCACTTGTGGATTGGAGCGTCTTTACCATCCACCCTAATAAAAGTTCCTGACTTCTACCCGAAGTCTGAGTGAACATCCTAGACATTCAACCCTTAGAACCAAAAATACTTTGTGTTTGTATGAGGACGAAGACCTCATCCCGACCCCACCCTAGTCTCATGCGCAAGAAGCTACTCTAAGCTTCATGACTGACTGGCATGACAAACTACCCATATCTTCACCTTATCGTCCAGTAGCCCTTAGGACCCATCGCTACCCCTCTTGGGAATCTTGATTGTCCTGTACCAGAGGTGCATGCACAAACAATAGTTTTTCCACATAGCCATTTATCTTTGATACCACTAGTCCAACGGAGCCTGACCCTCAACTCGACCTACAGCTGTTTGTCTAGGCTAGTGCGTTGATAGGGCTTTAACTTACCGCTGTCAGTCCATCGAGTACTGTCGGTCCTGTCTTCGTACCATGGCGAAATCACACATTCATTTAATTAGAAATTTTCATGACTTTCATATCTCATGTTTATTTACGTGCTCCTGCTCGTGCCCACTGAGCATCTGAACCAGCATTTCATTTGTGAGCTTATCGTTCTTTCCATTTCGGTTGGTTCCATTTCCTCTTAAATAGGATACGCATGTCTTTCCGGGGCTTCCTTCCTTGGTAGGCTTCTTTGCCTTTCTCTTGACATTCTTTTCTTACATTTGCTCTAGGGAATTTCTACCCTTAAATGACATCCCTTGATGTCGTCTTCTCCTATTTACCTGTACTCCTCAAATCTTGCAGGCGTATCTTTTATACTCTATATGCATCCTCATTGGTACCTAATACCTATCTATTTCTTTAGGGCGCGTACAAATCTTCCTTGTTTCAAGATTTCTTGACCATTGTGTGAGAGGCTTGCCTATTCCTTTCTTGGCTTGTCATTAATTGTCATTTGGTCATTTTAAGGATTTCTTTCATCCTCTTTTTTCCCAAGTAATTGGCCTTTCTACCCCCCCTCTTCTTTATTGGAACTCAAATTATGTCTTTCCTGAGCATTAGTTCATTAACTTCTTCGCCTCCACCATTCATTTGGTCTAAGTTTCTTAGTGCAGCTATTTCTCAAGTCCTTCTGTCCTTAACATCCATCCCACTGACCTTTTTATTGTGTATTCCATATTCATTCTCTTTGACCATCTCGTTGTCATGGTTTGCTTACTTCTGTTATGTTGCTCCGAATCTCCACTTTGACTCCTCTATATTTTCCAAAGGAAGTTGTACCTAAAATTATATCACTTTTCCATAGCAGGTTAGTCTTGGCCTCCGATACATCCTTCCTTCAAGTAATTTCTAATGAGGGGTTGGCTCCTTGCACTCCACATTATGTCCATTTGCCAATCAATGATTCCTTCAAGGCACTTGGTTGTATGCATCCCTCCAGAGTTCCCTTTTATAGCGTATTCCTTCTTTTCTTTACTTTCACTATGTCATTCCCTAGAGTTCCAGGGGATGTTTTTCTGTGTTTGCCCCTTATGAGAGGGTTCTAAGTATGCTTCTCATGTACCTTATCCCTATTTATGAGGTATCCTTCTCGGTTTGACCTTCTTAAGAAGTTTTTTTTTTTTTTTGCATTCACCTCATCATTTCTTGACCTCTTTGTGAACCGTTTACGTAACCTACTCTGTGGTATCGGTCTCCAATCATTCATGTCGTTCGTGACCTTTGAGGAGGTATTGCCCTGAATCTATTAGGTATGGAACACCCCTTCTTTCCTTACACCTACAATAGTTCATCTTGGTACTTGTCCTTTAGTAGGGTTGGGCATCTCTTCAGGTAATGTCCCATCGTTATTCCCTTACATGGATTATTGTGGTTCCTTCTTTCCTTCGAGTGGGACTTTTCCAGGGTTACTAGTGGTTTGGTGCTATACCATTCTTGAGTCTAATCACTTTGACAGTTTTCTTGCTGAATCTCCTTTGCTAAAGGGTCAAGGTAAGAGTCCTCCTAGGTTTCTTAATTCCCTGATTCATCTTCCATAATCGAGATATGACTTTTCCTTAGTTTCCAGGATACTGTGGGTTTGTTTTATTTTCATTAGGCCATATTCCCAACAAGATCGCATCATCAGAAGATAGAGTTTTTAGAATTTGAGTATTTATTAACGGGGGGTACAAAAGATTAGGCTTTCAGCCCTATCACAAGAAATGGTCACAAAATAACTAAGGAGCTATGGAATTCTTGATAAACATCCTCCTTCATACTTAGAGTTGTGCCATCGATAGGTCCTAGCACCATTCTCCAGGATACTTCCCCATTTGGTCTTTCGAGATTCCTGCCAGGTCTCAGGCATTTGGGAAGCATCTAGGGTTATCTTTCTATGAAGATAGGGTGTTGAGTAGAGCCATTCCAAGTTTTCTTGGTTCCTCTCCTAGGAGCCATCTGAAAATTTTAGGATAAATCCTATTAGTTACTAAATTTTCTAGTCTTGATTATGTATTCGAGGAAATAGGCTCTGATACCACTCTAGTTGTAATGCCCTGACCCGATTTTGGTCGGATCCCCATGATCAACCTACCACTATCTCGGTTTATTAAAGGGTTTCCCTTATTATAAATCATAAAGAGTAAGGCATCCTTTAAACCTATACCATTTCCTGGAATTGCATAATCAAAACTGCAAGAAATTTTAAACTTTACATACGCGTCTTACAGATGTCTTAGTTGATGGTCTTTAAGGTAGGCTTTCTGGGATTTCCTGAAAGGGGTATAAGGGAGGGGGTGATTATGACTACTCAGTGAATGGGTTTTCAAAAGTTTGAACTTTTAAGAAAATATTTATTATTGGAGTGTGCCAAACTCCTTTCTTTCAAAAATCCCTTCATTCAAAATCTCGGGTTTTATCACCATTTCCTTATTTAATCACGGTGTGTCATCACCCAACACACATCCTTCATCATGAAGGTTAAACACACATTCGTAGGTCAGTACATCCACTGAACCCACTTGTGGCTTCGAAGCAACTTTACCGGCCACCCGGATAGAAG
This sequence comes from Trapa incisa, assembly GCA_030064435.1. NCBI lineage: Eukaryota > Viridiplantae > Streptophyta > Magnoliopsida > Myrtales > Lythraceae > Trapa > Trapa incisa. The sequence goes on from CM057777.1 coordinate 13,624,023, forward strand.
TGCGTCCACTTCTACCCTAAGAATGAGTGGATGTTCGCAACATCCGACCCTTATTCCCAGAATAAATTCTTAATGTCCGTTATGAGGACAGAGACCTCATCCCATCCCCACCCCGGTCTGATGCGCTTAGTGCTACTCCAAATTTTGCATGGTCACCTGGAACGATGAACTGCCCTTATACTAACCAGGTCGTCCAGTGTACATCGGACGCATCACTACCCCTCTTGGGCATCTTGATAGTCCCATACTCACAGTGCATGCACAAACAATATTTTCTAATCAAGCCATGTAATCTGTGGTGCCACTAGTCCAATGGCCCTAACTCTCAACTCAACCCGCAGTTATTTGTCTTGACTGGTCCGTCGATCTATCATATCGCATTGCCTTTAGTTGACTGAGTATGTTGATCCTATCTGGGTACCATGGCCAAACAATTCATTTATTTAAAGTTTTATGGCATAAATTCATGTTTGTTTACGAGCTCCTGCTCGTGCCAACTAGCCTTGGGTCCAGTGTAAGAGATTTTCAAAATTGGGCCTATTAGCCCCCCAAGTTCCAAAACCGAGGCCACATTTGAAGCATGCTCGACACGACCCTTCATGGCTTTTCTGACACTTGGGGTAATAAAGGTTTCTCCTTTATGGGATTGTACTTGCCTCCCTTTGGGCATGTTAACCTTCATTCCTTCTAAAGGACCCCATTCTTGTCCCCCATCTCTGCCCACTAGGCTCCTTTTGAACTTTCTGGTTGTTTTGTCCTCCTTCTTCTTTTCGGCTGGCATGTCCATTTGGTGGCATCTTGTCTATACCAGATGCTCATACTCATGGGCCATGCTGATGATGGCAGCCAAATTTGTGGGGCATCCTAGTACTCTCATCCGGTCTCGTATGTCCATGTTGAGATCGTCCGCGAACTATTGGCAGATATCTGCCAGTTTGGCTAAGTTTGGAGCAAAAGGTCTTAGCTCAATAAATCTAGTCTCATACTCCGTAATGGTGTGGGATCCTTGTCGGAGTCGGGAGAATTATTGTTTCTTCTTGTTGATCAAATGCTGTGCCAAGTATTCCTCTGAATACCTATCCTCAAATTGCTCCTAGGTGGGTGTAGTGGTGTGCAAGCTCCTGATGTTGTCCTAAAACCTTTTCGCACTAGCTTCCAGGAAGAATTCTACTGGGACCACCATCTCCTTTGGTGGAATCCTGATTATTCCCATAAGTTTCTTAATGTTGGCCAGCCAGTCCATAGCGGCTTCAGCATCCTTCTCTCCTTGGAATGACTTACATCCTAATTAACGGAGGGTCTTGAGGTATTTGGGGATATCAATTATAGGAGGGATGTTGACAGAAGTTGGATGGGATTGTGCTTTCTCAAGCTCAACTTGGGAGTTGGTGTTCACTTCTAGAGTGAGGTTGAGCCTTCCAAACACTTGGGTGAAATCTTCATATAGTCTTTGATGTTCTGAGCTTAGTCTAGGTGGACCCGTTGGGGCTTTTCTAGGAGTTTCTTTAGGGAGGGGTTGTTGGGCAGTGTCAGAAACTACGATTCATGTTCTCTTGGTTCCTCTCTTGTGAGCCATCTGAAAATTTTAAGATTTATTCCTCTTAGTTACTTTGTTATATAGTTTTGATAATGCATTTGAGGAAACAAGCTCTGATACCACTCAAGTTGTCACGCCCTGGCCGGGTTTGGTCGGATCCCCGAGAGCAACCCGCTACTCTGTTTGGTTCATAAAGGGTTTCACCCTTTTTAAACCGTGAGGAGTAAGACGTTCTTCTTTACTGTCTTTCCTGTAATAGCATTATTCAAAACTGAATATCTTAAAACTAACATACTTATCTTACTAGTAGATCTTTAAGTTTTGGTTTCCCTTTGGTTACTTAAAGGGGTAAAAGGGAGGTGGTGAGTTCTTCAACTCAATGAGTGGGTGTTGGGAGTGAGTTTTAAAAAGAGCCACACCAAGATGATAATTTCTTTAAATAGAAGGTGTAAATCACGCCCTTTTGAGTTGAGGAAAACTGAGAAAAGAACTGGTCAAATCAAGTGAGAAACACCGAACCAGTTCACAAACGCCATCATTAGAGAATGGGCAATTTGGAAATTTACAACTCTCGGGTGATCAAAAGGGTTCATAAAACCTTGGAAAAGAACCTTAGGACAAATTGGGAGAGAAAAACTAGACTGGTTTGGGTGAACTGAAGCTAAACCGGTTTATGAACTGAGTCGGTTTAAGAACTGGAAATGATAGAGAGAGGGAAACTGGGAAAAATTATGGACCCCAAGTGACCTAAAGAGACACATAAGCCGTGAAAAAGGACTTTAGGATGAATGGGGGATGAAAACCAAACAAGTTTAGGTGAACCGGATCCAAACTAGATTGAATCGGATTGGACCAGTTTGAACCACTATTGAACCGAATTCTAAATTTATTTTTCTAGGTGGTTTAAAAAATTCAAATTTGAGATTTAAGGCCACCTTTAGATAGAAAATGAATTTATAAATTTTTATATTTGAAAAATTCGGTTGAATTAGGGGTGAACTGTCTGGTTTAAGCATTGAACCCAGTTCGGACCGATCTTGTCCAGTTCAAAATAGTGTCATCTTCTTCCTTCAGATGAGAACACTGTTCACTTGCCGGAAAATCGCACAGTGTCGGCAAAGCTGAAAAGCCTCCGGCCAGGGAGTTTCAGACAATGAATGACCACCATTAAGGTGCCAATCGGATGGCTAAGAAGTCCCCGAGCTTCCTATATAAAGAGCCCCACCTCATTCATCCTATCCACACTTAAAAACTCGATTCTCTCTCAACTACTCTAATTTCTGGCAGAGCTCAAACTAGAGCTCCGACTTGGGCACTTTTCTAAGCCAAATAGGGCGAGGTTGGGTTCTATGGATTCGAGGTGAATTCGGCTACATGCTGTAGTCTCCATTTTCTCTGAGGGTCACTAGAGAAGCGACGACATGATCGAATAGTGAAGTAGCTCTGATGGACCGAAGCTGCCCTGTTTCGGCCTAGCTGAAATCGGCCAATTCGAGCCCTTCTCAAGCATACCCAAGCCCTCCCAACACCTCCACAGCCCTCCTACAACTGAATTAGAGTTGAAAGGTAAGCCAATTAAGCTCCCTTGTGTAATTTCCCACAGGGCTAGAGAGAACCGACAGAACTTTGATGATAAAATTCTCATTCAATTTGACATCAATTGATGCAATTCTTGATTCTAGGATGAACCTCAGGATGAGAGCTATATGCCTAGATCGAAAGCTCGGACCGCCGTGCCTCTGACGGTAAGCTTTCAAAGATTTCTCTCTCTAAGTCTAGTTTTCCGACGAAGCTCCGTTTGAGCTCATTACAACACCAAATCATGTTATTCAAAGTGCAATTAAATCGGATGAAGGTGTAGGAATTCCAATTAACTTCAATTTAAACAATTAAACTCTTTTGATCGGTCAATTTGATGAAATCAAATTTGGTAGAGTTAGAATGTCGAAATTGGGGGAAATTTGAGAATTTCAAAAATTAGAGGGACTAAAGTGTAATTTCATAATAATGAGGACCAATTAGTCATGCTAACGATGTTGGGGGACCAATTGGGCAATTTTTGGGGTAAAACTTACCATTTTTGTAAAATAGGAGTAAAATGGTAATTTTGGGAAAGTTGCGGGACAAAATTAGAAATTTGGGAAATTAAACACCCTTTTGTGAAATTGAATAAATTGAGGTCCCAAGGTGAATTTTAAAAGTTTTGGGACTCAATTTGAGGAAAAACCAACATTAGGAACTTAAAGTTAAAGAAAAATAACTTTAGGGACCTAATTGCAAATAAATAAAAAGTTTGATTTTCTCATTCATTTGGAATGAATGAATCTATTAGGCCGAGAGATAATGAACAGGGATGTTCATATCATGAACGAACACGAAGTACCAGGAACGCCAGTAAGGATAAGCTCATGTGAATACATAGAACTGGTCGATTGGAATTCACTACATTAACGGGTGAGTGAGATTTTTATATCATACCCGTTTGAGATGATAAGTACTTTGGAAATAAAACCCTACTACTAAGTGGTATTTTAAACATCACAACTTAGTGGAGTGATGTGAAAATGATGCAGAAAAACTACTTATTGGTTGTAAGTACATCATACCCAGTTGGTATGATAAAAACTTCCTCGGAGGAAGTGAAAAACCCGTTCATCTGTTATGAGTAGAGATGACGTCATACTCGGTTGGTGTGATGGACTATTAGAAATATATTTTTGTCAGAGTGCTCCCCCCTGACTATGTTCCACTACTTTAAATCTTTGGGAGACCTTCTTGATGGGAGCTCGAATAGCTCATATAGGCCAGAGGCCTCGGTTTTGGAAATTGGAGGCTAATATGCTTGATTTTGAAAATCTCGAAAAGTGGGCCCTAGGCCAGTTGGCATTAGCAGATGCTTGTAAACAAACATGAATTATATGCCATGAAAACTTGAGTAATTGAATTGTTTGGCCATGGTACCAAGACAAGACCGACATACTTAGTCAACAAGTGGTAGTGCGACATGACAGGTCTCCGTACTAGTCAAGACAAATAGCTGCAGGTTGAGTTGAGGGTCGGGGCCGTTGGATTAGTAACACCACAGGTTATATGGCATGATGTGAAAATTCTGATTGTGCATGCACTGTGTTTACGGCACCTTCAAGACGCCTAAGAGGGGTAGTGATGTGTTCTAGGGCCCTGGACGACCTGGTATAAGGGCAATTAGTCATACTAGGAGGCCTTGCGAAGCTCGATGTAGCTTCAAGCGCAGGAGACCGGGGTGGGTTCGGGATGAGGTCTCTATCCTCAATCCTGAAATCAGTTTTTCGTGTCCATATGAGGATAGAGATGTCATCCTGTCCCTACCCCAGTCTCATGCGCTTGGTGCTACCAAATTTCGTGTACAAGATTTTCAAAATCAGGCATTTAGCCCCCAAGTTCCAAAACCGAGGCCCTCAGCCTATAAGAGCTATTTGAGCTCCCATCAAGAAGGTCTCCAAAATATTTTAAGCATTGGCACATAGTCAGGGGAGAACACTTCCGACAAAATAGGTTTTCACTATCCATTATACCAATCGGTATAAGGACATCTCCATTCATAACTGATGAACGGGTTTTCAACTTCCTTCGAGGAAGTCTCATCACACCAACCCGGTATGATCTACTTACAACCGGTAAGTAGTTTTTCCGCATGGTTTTTCCAATTTGGTCCCCCAACTTTCCCAAAATTACCATTTTGCCCATCCTTTACAAAAATGGTAAGTTTTGCCCTAAAAATTCCAAAATTCCTCAATTGGTCCTCCAACATTATTTTTATACCCAATTGACCCTCAATTTCATAAAATTGCATTTTGGTCCTTTGAATTTCAAAAATCCCCAATTTCCCCCAATTTTCCCCCAATTTCAACTCCTTAGCACAACCGAATTTGATTTCATCAAATTGACCGATCAAACACCTCTAATTGTTGAAATTGAAGTTAAAATTGAGTTCCTCCATCTTCTTATGATTCAATAGCACTTTGAATCGCAAGTTTTGATGCTGGAACGAGCTCAAACGGAGCTTCGCTGGAAAACGGACTTTCGAGAGATAAAGCTTCGATTAGTCACTGGTGAGGGCACGACGATCCAAGCTTTCAATCTTGATAGATTGCTCTCATCCTGAGGTTCATCCTAGAATCAAGAATTGCATCAATTGATGCCGAATTGGCTTAACTTTCAGTCCTTATCTGGCCGTGGGAGGGCTGAGGAAGTGTTGGGAAGGCTTGGTTTGGTCTGAGGATGGCTCGAAATGGCCGATTTCAACTCGGTCGAAACAAGGCAGCTTTTCCATCATGCTAGTGCTTCTACAGTGATTCTCGGATTGACTAGAGTTTGCTATTAGATAGCTGTCTTCTCCCCGGTTCTAAAGAGCCCGACCTCTCCTTCCGAGGTTAAGAAAAATGTTCAAGTCGAAGCTTTGTTTGAGTTTCACCAGGAAATGGAGCAGTAGAGAGAGAGAGAGAGAGAGAAGTGTTCAGGTGTGAGGAGAATAAATGGGGATGAGCTCTTTATATAGGTGTAAAATCGTGTATTAAATGGGAGAGATTTATTACTATTATTAATATTGCCATAAAATATTGGTATTAATTCCAATAATTTAATTTTATAATAATTAAATATATATTAATTTACGGCTATTTATGATAAAGCGTACGTTCGCATAAAAAGTTTTGACCAAAATTTCGGGTAAAAATAAATCATACTTTCCAAGAGGTCACCTATCCTCACACTACTCTCGAGCAAGCATGCTTAACTTTAAAGTTCTTATGGAATCTCGTTCACATGAACCAATTTGATTATTCTCTTGTATTTCGTTTTAAGTTTCTTTTCCAAGGTTTAATGAACCTTTTGGATTATTCGGAATTTGTAAATTTCATAATTGATTGTTCCTAAATGATTAGGTTTGTAAACCGGCTCGGTTTTCTTACTCGGTTTGACCGGTTCTTTTCTGGTTTTCCTTATCTGAAAAGTGCGGGGTTTACAACTCTCCCCTTCTTTTAGGAGTTTTGTCCCCAAAAATTAATTAGCAACCTTGCATGAGGAACCATTTTCTTTGATGTCCATTTGTTGTTTCCTTGATGTCCCCTTCTTTTAGGAGTTTTGTCCCCAAAAATTAATTGCAAACTCTTCTCTTATTCTTTCAATTAGCCCTTTTTACCTCCTTCACTTAAGGGATTTCTTTTTCTTTATATTATTTACTCCCTCCATGTAGTTTATCATAACTAGACATACCATATTCCAGGGTATATCCTTAGATTCATATATTTCTTTGCTTAGAGCAACATTCTTCCCTTTGAGATTCCGTACTCAAGATTTGGGAACTCCAAGATAACTAATAATTCATGTGTCTAGTTATCCTTTTGGTAGCTGAAACCTTTAGCTTGATGTTCTTTTGAGCGTTACATACATGTTTCCACAGTTTTTCTTTATTATCATTTTTTTGTCTTATTTTGACCCTTCATTCATTCGTTGTCTATTATAACTTCGGTCCAAATTTTTTTTATATTCGACCTTGTCATGCTTATTAGCCGACTCTTCCTTACTTTGAGTCATATTCTCCTCGGGTCTCTTACAACATGGTATTTTCTAGGACCTATCTCTATTCATTAAATTCTTAGAATGTCTCCTTGAGGGTCTCTCTTAGCTTTTTGACCTTTCAGGGATCGTATGACTTCATCCCTCTTTCCTTTTGATAGCATTCCTCAACTATCCTTTTTAACATTATCCTCTCCTCCATCATGCCTTTGAAGTTATGTCTCACATAACCACATGGATTCCTCTTACCTACTCATCCTTCCCCAACTTCTTTATTGGATCTTTTCAGTTCCAATTGATTGGGTTTCCCAATACTATATCGACAAGTTGGGATTCATCCTTTCTTAGGTCCATCCTCGTTCCCAATGACATCCTTTACTCAAGGATTATACTTTGGCCTTAATCCACTCTTACTTATTCGTAATCATTTAACAATTCTTTATACCGAGTTGATTCCTTTCGGTCTACATGTCAATTTGCTTGGTTTGGGAAGTTTCCCTTTTTACGGTTTCATTCTCTACTATTTCCTTCAAAGTAGAGACTTTCACCTTAGGAGTAACATGTTCAACCTTCTTACCATTTCTTGAAGCTTTCCTTTCTTCATCTCCTTACATCCTTTCTATATTGGGCGCATTTTCCCGCTTTCAATCCTCCATTGTCTTAAAATTTCCATTACATCCCTTATTCCTTATTTGAGTAGCTTCTGATTATTGGTGTTATTTCATGTACTCCACCCTATGCCTAGGCATCCACTCTCTATGCTTTATTATACGCGTGCGGACTACAGCCTGTCTTATCAATCACGGTTATTACTCCATAACCACATCTTATTTGGAGGGCTCACTTTCCCAACGTTTCTTAGACGTTCTTTCCTTCCTTACCTTATTATGGATAGTCCACTCATTCTTACTTGCCACAACATCTCTTAATATGTTTCCTTAGGTTTCTTTCACCTTAGCATGTATTTTATTTGTGAATTTGTCTCCTCACCTCTCGCCACTAGGTTCCGTTTATTCTTTATTACGTCATGCATCCTTTCTTAGGATTTCCTTATTTGGGAGAATTCTTACCCTTCTCTCCCAAAATTTCTTTTCCAGACATCCTTGAAGACACCTTACTTTAAATGACGTCCCTTGATGCTAATCTTTCATGTTTATCTTTACTCTTGAGATCCTACAGGTACGTCTTTCATACTCCATCCTCATTATCACTCGTACCCCAGTACATGTCTATATCTTCCTTAGAGAGAGCTCACATCCACCTAGTGTCAAAATCACTTGATCGTCCTTTAAGAGGCTCACTTAACCATACCATGGCTTTTTGATAGTAAATCTGATCGGTCATTGATTTCTTTATGGATTTCCTTTCTCCATTTTTTTTCAACATTTTAGTCTTTTCACTTCTCCCTTCTTTGTCATGGTTTAAATCCATGGTTCTCTCAAATACCAGTTCTTTAACTGTCTCTTTCTCTTTATTTTTTTGGTCCAATCGTCTGGGCAGCTGTATCACTCGTTCTTTATGCCGATCCAATTGTCCATCATAGAGTGTAGTCTTTACTACATCTCATCCTTTCTTAGGGTTTTGTTCATTTTATTTGGTTGTCAGTCATTATTAGTTTTCCTCTTTCTACTTGTTTCTCTTGTTCTCTCCAAACAGGTCACCTTGGGCCATTACGATACTTTCTTCCTTGGAAACATTTTCTAATTAATTGTTGGTTCTTTGCACTCCACATTGTGTCCATCCGCCCATCAATAATTCCTTTAGTTTAATTTCCTTCTTAGGACCTCATTTTTCCTTGGTACTTGACTTTTCCATCTCAACCAACATTTTATTTGTGAGCTAATCGTTCCTTCTATTTCGGTTGGTTCCATTTCCTCTCAATTGGGATACACATGTCTTTTCGGGGCTTCCTTTCTTTGTTGAACTCTTTCCCTTTCTCCGGACATTCCTTTTTACATTTGCTCTGGGGGATTTCTACCCTTGATGTTGTCTTCTCCTGTTTACCTTTACTCCTCAGGTCTTGCAGGCACATCTTTTATACTCTATCCGCATCTTCATTCATACCTAATACATGTCTATTTCCTTAGGGAGCGTACAAATCTTCCTTGTTTCAAGATTTTTTGATCATTATGTGAGAGGCTTGCCCATTCCTTTCTTGGCTTAAGTTTAGTTGTTAATTTGGCCTTTTGGTCCCTTTAAGGATTTCTTTCCTCCTTCTCTTTCTGAGTATTTGACCTTTCCGCCTCTCTCTTCTTTGTCAGAACTTACATTATGGTTTTTCCGCATATTAGTTGGTTAACTACCTCGCCTCCACTAGTCCCTTAGTTTAGGTTTTCTTAGGGCAGTTGTCTTCTTGAGTACTCCTGTCCTTAACGCCCATCTCACTGACCTTTTTAGGGTGTAGTCCATTCTACTTCTCGGTCTTCCTTAGGGTGTTATTTGTTCCCTCTGACTATCTTGTTGTAACGACTCGCTTTCTCTTGTTCTGTTGGTCCGAACTTCCTATTTGGCAAAATTGTTTTTTCTAAGGTGATTTATTCCTATAATCCCAATACTTCCCGTTTGTCATCAAATGTTCATCTTGTCTTCTCTTGTGGAAGCACTCCTTTCTTTGCTCCTAAATTGTTCGGATTTTCTTCTTAAAGGGGAAATTCTCTTCAGCTATCTTTTGTTCTGTTTGTGGTTTTATTGAGGTCTTACCTTTACCCCTTTTTCCTTCTTACCACTTCGCTAAGATTTTGAAGAGTTTCCTCTTATCTGTGATTACAACTAAAGTCACGTTTCTTGGGATGGTATCCTTTGGGATTTCCTATAGCTTTGAGGGTGTCTTCCTTGGGAAGTATTATTCTAAATCCTAGTGGTGTGGGACAATACTTCATTACATGCCTTCCTTGCCTTCCTTGCATAATAATCTCCTTGATATCAGTGGTGTCTTTTGTTTAGGTATTTTTTTTGGGGCTATCTTTCTAACAAGATTACATCCTTTGATAGACAAAGTTTTTAGGAATTTAGAGTACTTTATTAACCAAGGAATACAATTAGCCCTATTACAGAAAGTGGTCACAAAATAAGGAGCTACAGGGTTCTTGATAAACACCTAGGTAAGGTTATACACCCTTTACTGATGTTGTAGCTTCACACTTGGCTTTCATTATACTTAGAGTTGTGCCCTCAATAAGTCCAAACATATTCTTCGGGATACTTCTCCATTTGTTCTTTGGAGATTTCTTCCATGCCTCAGGCATTTGGGAAGCCTCGAGGGTTGTCCTCCTACAAGGACAGGGTACTGAGCAGAGTCATCCCTAGTTTTCATGGTTCCTCTCCTAGGAGCCATCTAAAACTTTTAAGATAAATACTATCAGTTACTATATTTTCTAGTAATGATTATGTATTTGAGGAAACAGGCTCTGATACTACTCTAGTTGTCACACCCCGACCCAGTTTGGTCGGATCCCCGTGAAAAACCCGCCACTCTCCCGGTTTATTAAAGGGTTTCTCCTTATTATAAACCGTAAAGAGTAAGGCGTCCTTTAACCTGCACCTTTTCCTGGAATAGCATAATAAAAACTACATGAAATTTTAAACTTTACATACCTGCCTTACAGGCATCTTAGTTGATGGTCTTTAAGGGTAGGCCTTTCGGGATTTCCTGAAAGGGATATAAGGGAGGGGGTAAGTACAACTATTTAGTGAACGAGTTTTCAAATGTTTTGACTTTTAAGAAAATAATTATTATTGGAGTGTGCTAGACTCATTTCTTTCAAAAATCCCTTTATTTAAAAATGTGGGTTTTTCCATCAATTCTTAGTTAACACGGTGTGTAATCACCCAACACACATCCTTCATCATGAAGGTTACACAAATTCGTAGGTCAGTACAACTACTGAACCCACTAGTGGCTTCGGAGTGACTTTACCCGCCACCTGGATAGAAATACGACCATGACCCTCAATCTTGAAATTAGTTTTTTGTGTCCGTATGAGGATAGAGACCTCATCTTGTCCCCACCCCAGTCTCATGCGCTTGGTGCTACCAAATTTCGTGTACAAGATTTTCAAAATCAGGCATTTAGCCCCTAAGTTCCAAAACCGAGGCCCCCGGCCTATAAGAGCTATTCGAGCTCCCGTCAAGAAGGTCTCCAAAATATTTTAAGCATTGGCACACAGTCAGAGGAGAACACTTCCGACAAAATAGGTTTTCACTATCCACTATACCAACCGGTATAAGGACATCTCCGTTCATAACCGATGAACGGGTTTTCAACTTCCTTCGAGGAAGTCTCATCATACCAACTGGGTATGATCCACTTACAACTGGTAAGTAGTTTTTCCGCATGGTTTTCACATCACTTTCTCTAAGTTGTGATGATTAAAATTCCACTAAACAGTATGTTTTTATACCGAGGTACTTATCATCCTCAACAAGGTATGATATATAATCCCACTCACAACCGGTAAGTGTTTTTTTTATCTTTAAGTTGTACTCGTCATCCTAACCGGGTATGATGTTAGTAAACCCACTCACCACCGGTAAGTAGTTTTTATCTTTAAGTTGTGCTCATCATCCCGACCGGGTATGATGTAAGTAAACCCACTCACCCGATAGTGCAGTGAAATTTCACTTAGTTGGGTTCCGTCCTTAGCAAGTTGGACCTCGACTGGCATTCCTGATGTCTTTTTTTCCTATACGAAATGAACATAATTGTTCATTATTCTTTGGCCTAATAGCCCTCATTCGTTACAAATGAATGAGAAAACCCAACTTTACATATATTTGCAATTAGGTCACTAAAGTTATTTTTCTTTAACTTTAAGTCCCTATTGCCAGGTTTTTCCTAAATTTGAGTCCCGAAACTTTTAAAATTTATCTTAGGACCTCAAATTATTTAATTTCACACAAAGGTCTTTAATTTCCCAAATTTCCAATTTGGTCCCCCATCTTTCCCAAAATTACCATTTTGCGCATGCTTTACAAAAATGATAAGTTTTGCCCTAAAAATTCCAAAATTCCTCAATTGGTCCTCCGACATTATTTTCATGCCCAATTGACCCCCAATTTTATAAAATTGCATTTTGGTCGTTTGAATTTTAAAAATCCCCAATTTTCCCCCCAATTTCAACTCCTTTGGACAACCGAATTTTATTTAATCAAATTGACCGATCAAACACCTCTAATTGTTGAAATTGAAGTTAAAATTGAGTTCCTCCATCTTTTTACAATTCAATAGCACTTTGAATCACAAGTTTCGATGCCGGAATGAGCTCAAACGGAGCTTTGCCAGAAAACAAACTGTAGAGAGAGAAAGCTTCGATTATTCACCTGTGAGGGCACGACAGTCCGAGCTTTCGATCTGGACAGATAGCTCTCATCTTGAGATTAATCCTAGAATCAAGAATCTCATCTTTCCTGGTTTTCCTTATCTCAAAAGTGCGAGGTTTACAACAGAGACCAAGAAGATTCCCATCTCGAATAAGGGAATGGAGGAAGGAAATTTTTGGGCAAAGAAGGCAAGAAAACTATCATGGTGATTAAGGAGTGTAGGAGAACACTTGGAGTAAAAACTGGGTAAGAAAACGACATGTTACAAGCTCTAAGGGAAATAAGACATAAAGTGAAGAAATGTCTCATCCCACAAAGACTTGGAACAATACTTTCCAAGAATAACGCCCCCACAACTATAGAAATCTGGAGGGATGCCATCCCTAGAAACAAGACTCTTGCTCGGAATTTTTACCACATCTAGGAAGAAGCTCTTTAAGATCCTAGCATAGTGGCGTGAAGGAAAAAGTACTGAAGGTAGGACCTTGATAAACTGCAAAATAGAACAAAAAGTTGCTAAAGAAAATTTTCCTAAAAATTTTCAGACATCTAGGAACAAAGAAGGAATCACCTTCACAAGAGAAGACAAGCCGACGACAAATGGGATGTCTCGGGATGATAAGTGCGACTTGCGTAGGAAAAAGTAGAGAAGTCAAATTGGAGTTTTAAGGAGGAGTAAATTGAAATAAACAAGATAGTCAAGGAGAATAAATGACGCTCTAAGGAGGACCAAGAAGTAGTAAGGACTACACCCTAAAAAAGGCAATGGAATGGTCATTAATGACAAGAAGACTCGAGAGACAGCTACCTTAAGATAATTAGAGAAGGTGAATTGTTGAGGCAAGGAAAGTAACAAACTAATTGTCATGAGGGTCATAGATTAAGCTCTAGTAAAGGAAGGAAAATGGAAAGACCAAACATTTGGAAAAGGAGGATGGAGGGGATCCTTGAAAAGATCAATAGCCAATACCAAATTGACGACCAAACTCAAAGTTAGGAGAAGACTTAGTAAACCTCGCACAAAGAGGTCCTGAAACAAAACCATGCCTGAACCTTTCCCAAGTAATAAAACTTGTGCGGGATACAGGTAGAATTTAAGAAATGGCACAATGACTTACTGCTAGTTTTCAGGAAGGGCGCTTGAGAAGGACGACATCAAAAGATGTCATTTAATGATTAGATACTTCCAAAGAACGAATAAAAAAGGGAATTTCGGGAGAAAGGGAAAGAATCCTATCAAGGAAGGATGCCTCCAAAAGGTATACGTATCCAATTCAGAGGAAATGGAACCAACCAAAATGGAAAGAATGATAAGCTAACAAATGAAATGCTTGTTGAGATGGAAAGATCAAGTACCAAGGAAAAGTAATCATGAGGGCCTAAGAAATAAAGTAAACCCAAGGAACGGATAAATAACATGGTAGCATCAAAAGATGCCGTAACGAATAGGAGTAGGTGGACTAGAATAATAAGAGAATAAAAGAAAGAATATATGAGCAATCTTGGAGAAGTAAGCTCTCAATTAAAAAGTAAATTAGGGAAAATGACCAATGACATTAGGACGAGTCGTGGTTCACGCTCACTTAATGAAGCCTAAATAATGGATGGATGGGCATAGTGTGTAGTATACGAAATAAGACCAATAATCAGAAATTCCTCAGATAAGGAATGAAAGGTAATTTTAAGACGAATAAGGATTTAAAGTGGGCAAATGCCTTAACATAGAGAAAGGTGTAAGGAAATGAAGGAAGAAATCCCCAAAGGATGGTAAGAAGATTGAACATGTAACTCTTAAGGTTAAAACCTCTACTTTGAGGAACATAGTAGAGAATGAAACCGTAAGAAAAGAACTCCCCAAACAAAACAATCAATACATAAACCAAAAAGAGATCAACTCGAAATAATGAATCTTGAAATGGTAACGAGCAATTAAGAGTGAATTAAGGACAAAGAAAAATCCTTAAGTAAGGATGTCCCTAGGATTGAGGAAGGACCTAAAAAGGGAAGAATAACCATTATGAAATTGTTAAAAAAAATTTAAAACGATCAAAGACATTTGCTAGAGTATGTCATGCTGTAAGGGAGCATGTAAGCCCAACAGTTTCAAGGAAAAATGTGACTCAAGTAAGGACCTTTGAACTCACGGGGAAGAATCTTGGAACTCCCAATCCTGAAATTTTGAGTAAGAACCTCAAGGGGAAGAATCTTGCCTTAAGCAAAGGAAGATGTGAAGCTAGGGAAAATACCTTTGAACTCACGGGCAAGACATACTAAACTCTATGGAAGGAGTAAACAATGTAAAGGAAAAGAACTTCTTGAAGCACATTATTTAAAGTGATCTAAGTGGAAGAATGACTGAAGCATTAACATGTTCAAGTTAAAATTAAGGAAGGTTATTCCAGGATGAAAAAGGCTGATTTAGTTTTGGGGACAAAACTCCTAAAAGGAGGGGAGAGTTGTAAACCCTACCCTTTTGAGTTAAAAAAAATCAGGAAAAAAACCGGTCAAATTGAGTGAGAGACACCGAACCGGTTCATAAATCCGATTATTAGAGAACGGGCAATTTCAAAATTTACAGCTCCCATATGATTGAAAGGCTTCATAAAACCTTGGAAAATAACCTTAGGACAAATTGAGTGAGAGACACCAAACCAGTTCATAAACCCGATCATTAGAGAATGGGCAATTTCAAAATTTACAGCTCCCGGATGATTGAAAGGCTTCATAAAACCTTGGAAAAGAACCTTAGGACAAATTGAGAGAGAAAAACTAGACTGGTTCGAGTGAACTAGATCAAAACCAGGTTAAACCGGTTTATGAACTGAAACCGATAGAGAGAGGGGAAATTAGGAAAAATTATGGATCCCAAGTAACCTAAAGAGTCACATAAGCGATGAAAATCGACTTTAGGATGAATGGGGGACGAAAACCAAACTGGTTCAGGTGAACCGGATCCAAACCAGATTGAACCGGTTTGAACCACTATTGAACCAGATTTTAAATTCATTTTTCTAGGTGCCTTAAAAAATTTAAATTTGAGATTTGAGGCCGCCATTGGATAGAAAAATAATATAGATGAATTTAGAAATGTTTAGGTTTGAAAAATTTTGTCGAATTGGGGGTGAACTGGCCAGTTCAAGCTTTGAACCCTGTTTGGACTGCTCCGGTCCAATTCGAAATAGTGTCGTCATCTTCCTTTAGATGACAACACTGTTCACTCGCCCGAAAATCACGCAGAGCCGACAAAGCTCAAAAGCCTCCGACTAAGGAGTTTCAGGCAATGAATGAATGCCATTAAGGCACCAATTAGATGGCCAAGAAGTCCCCGAGCTTCCTATATTAAGAGCCCCTCCTCATTCATACTCTCCACACCTAAATACTTCATTCTCTTTCAACTGCTCCAATTTCCTACAAAGCTCAAACCAGAGCATTGACTTGGGCACTTTTCTGAGCCAAATAAGGTGAGGTTGGGTTCTATGGATTCAAGGAGAAGTCAGCTACATACTTGTAGCCTCCATTTTCTCTAAGGGTCACCGAAGAAGCACCGACGTGATCGAATAGTGAAGCAGCTCCGACAGACCAAAGTTGCTCTATTTTGGCTGAGCTGAAATTGGCCAATTCGAGCCCTTTTTAGGCCAAACCAAGCCCTCCCAACACCTCTACAGCCCTCCTACAGCTGAAAGGTAAGCCAATTCGGCTCTTCTCTATAATTTCCAACCAGTGCTAGAGAGATAACCGACAGAACTTTGATGATAAAATTCTCATTCAATTTAGCATCAATTGATGCAATTCTTGATTCAAGGATGAACTTCAGGACAAGAGCTATCTGTCTTGATCGAAAGCTCGGACCACCATGCCCATGACGGTAAGCTATCAAAGCTTTCTCTCTCTAAGTCCAGTTTTCCGGCGGACCTTAGGCAAAACAAAGGAATTCAACCATTGTACTACAAAGAAATTCATAAACCTTGGGAAGGAACCTTAGAACAAAGTGGGATAGAAAAATCAGACTGGTTCGGATGAACCAGACCCGAACCAGATTGAATCGGTTTATGAATCGGAATCAATACAGGAGTGGTAAACCGAGAATTTTATGGACCCTAAGTGACCTAAGGAGTCACAAAAGTTAGGGGAATGGATTTGTGAAGGAATTACTAAACTGGTTCAGGTGAACCGGATTTGAATCGGTTCGGACCGGTTTGAACCACTATTGAACCGAATGCTAAATTCATTTTTCTAAGTGGCTTAAATTCAAATTGGAGATTTGAGACCACCATTGGATAGAGAATGAATTTAGAAATTTTTAGATTTGAAAAACTCGGTTGAATGGGGGGTGAACCGACCGGTTTAAGCTTTGAACCCGGTTCGAAACAGTGTCATCTTATTCCTCATGATGATAGCACTATTCACTCGCCGAAAAATTGAAGCAGCGCCGACGAAGAAGAAACGTTTCCATTCGATATATTTCAAGTCTTCAATGCCTATTATGAAGATGCCAAGCGGACAGCCAATGGGTCCCCGAGCTCTCTATATAAAGAGCCCCTCCCCATTCATCCTCTCCACACCTGAAATCTCCATTCTCTCTCAATTGCTCCATTTTGCAGTGAAGGTAGAACTAGAGCTCCAATATGGGGTCTTTTCTGAGCCAAACAAGGTGAGGTTGGGTTCTTTAGAATCAAGGAGAAGTCAGCTACATGCCTGTAGTCTCCATTTGCTCCGAGGGTTACCGGAGAAATGTCGGCGTCATGAAACATTAAAGCAGCTATGGCGGACCGAAGCTGCCCTATTTCGGCCGAGTTGAAATTGGCCATTTCGAACCCTCCTCAGGCCAAACCAAGCCTTCCCAACACTTCCTCAGCTCTTCCACGATCAAATTAGGACTGAAAGGTAAGCCAACTCGACTCCCCTCTGCAATTTCCGGCCGGTGTTAGAGAAAGAACCGACATAATTTCAATGATGAAATTCTAACTCAATTTGACATCAATTGATGCGATTCTTGATTCTATGATGAACCTTAGGATGAGAGCTATCTACCCAAATTGAAAGCTCGGACTGTCGTGCCCTCACTAGTGAGTAATTGAAGCTTTCTCTCTCTTTAGTCCATTTTTTGGTGAAGCTCCGTTTGAGCTGGTTCCGATGTCAAAACTTGCGATTCAAAGTGCTATTGAATCGTAAGAGGATGGAGGAACTCAATTTTAACTTCAATTTCAACAATTAGAGGTGTTTGATTGGTCAATTTGATAAAATCAAATTCAGTTGTGCTGAGGAGTTGAAATTGGGGAAAATTGGGGATTTTCGAAATTTAAAGGACCAAAATGCAATTTTATGAAATTGAAGGTCAATTGGGCATAAAAATAATGTTGGAGGACCAATTGAGGAATTTTGGAATTTTTGGGGCAAAACTTACAATTTTTTTAAGGGCAAAATGGTAATTTTGGAAAAGTTGGGGGACCAAATTGGAAATTTTGGAAATTAAACCCCTTTTTTGTGAAATTGAATAAATTGAGGTCCAAGATAAATTTTAAAAGTTTCGGGATTCGATTTGAGGAAAAATCGACATTTGGTTCTTAAAGTTAAAGAGAAATAACTTTACGGACCTAATTGCAAATAACTAAAAAGTTTAGGTTTTCTCATTCATTTGAAATGAAGGAAGGCTGTTATGCCAAGTAATAATGAACAAGGATATGCATATTGTGTAGGAATGTGAAGTACCAGGAACGTTAGCATGTACGAGCTCGCCTGAATACAAAGAACCGGTTTAGTGGAATTCACTACGTTAACGGGTGAGTGGGAATTTTATATCATACCCAGTTGGGGATGATAAGTACCTCGGTATGAAAACCCACTATTAAGTGGTATTTTAATCACAACTTAGAGGAAGTGATGTGAAAATCATGTGGAAAAACTACTTACCAGTTGTAAGTAGATCATACCTGGTTGATATGATGAGACTTCCTCGAAGGAAGTTGACAACCCGTTCATCGGTTATGAACGAAGGTGTCCTTATACCCGGGCAGTATAATGGATAGAGAAAATATATGTTTTGTCGAAAGTGCTCTCTCCTGACTATGTGCCAATGCTTAAACAATTTGGAAGACTTTCTCGATGGGAGCTCGAATAGCTCTGATAGGCCGGGGGCCTCGGTTTTGGAACTTGGGGGCTAAATGCCCAATTTTAAAAATCTCGTACAATGGGCCCAAGGCCAGTTGGCATGAGCAGGAGCTCGTAAACGAACATGATATATGTGTCATAAAATTTAATAAGTGAATTTTTTGGCCATGGTAACAAGATAGGACCGACATGCTCATTCAACTAGCGGCAGTGCGACATGACAGGTCGACGGACCAGTCAAGACAAACAATTGTGGATTGAGTTGAGAGTCGGGGCCGTTGGACCAGTGGCACCACAAATTATATGGCATAATGAGAAAATATTGATTGTGCATGCACTATGAGTATGGGATCATCGAGATGCCCAAGAGGGGTAGTGATGCGTCCTAAGGGCCTTAGACGACCCAGTGAGTATAAGGGTAATTCGTCAATCCAAGTGTCTGTGCGAAATTTGGAGTAGCACCAAGCGCATGAGACTGGGGTGGGGACGTGATGAAGTCTCTGTCCTCATAACAGACATGAAGATTTTATTCCTGGAATGAGAATCGGATGTCGCGAATATCCATTCATTCTCCGGGTAGAAGTGGACGTACTTCTATCCGGGTGGCTAGTAAAGTCGCTCCAAAGCCACAAGTGGGTTCAGTGGTCATGCTGACCTGCGAATGTGTGTAACCTTCATGATGAAGGATGTGTGCTGGGTGATGACACACTGTGGTTAAAAAGAAATGGTGATAAACACGAGAATTTGAATGAAATAATTTTTGAAAACAAAGGAGTCTGGCACACTCCAATAATAAATATTTTCTTAAAAGTCTAAACTTTTGAAAACCCACTCACTGAGTAGTCGTACTCACCCCCTCCCTTATATCCCTTTCAGGAGATTTCAGAAAGTATACCCTTAAAGACCATCAACTAAGACGACTGTGACACATGTATGATAAATCTAAATTATTATGTAGTTTTATTTATGTTATTCCTGGAAGAGGTGCAGGTTTAAAGGACGCCTTACTCTTTACAGTCTATAATAAGGGTAAACCCTTTAATAAACAGGGAGTGTGGCGGGTTGATCACGGGGAACTGACCAAACAGGGTCGGGGTGTGACATTTGGGAATTTCAAAAATTAGAGGGACTAAAGTGTAATTTCATAAAATTGAGGACCAATTAGGCATGATAAAGATGTTGGAGGACCAATTGGGCAAGTTTTAGAATTTTTGGGGGCAAAACTTACTATTTTTGTAAAGTAGGGGCAAAATGATAATTTTGGAAAAGTTAGGCGACCAAATTGGAAATTTGGGAAATTAAACCCCCTTTTGTGAAATTGAATAAATTGTGGTCCCAAGGTGAATTTTAAAAGTTTCGGGACTCAATTTAAGGAAAAACTGGCATTAGGGACTTAAAGAAAAATAACTTTAGGGACCTAATTACAAATAAATAAAAAGTATGGTTTTATCATTCATATGGAATGAATGAAGGCTATTAGGCCGAGAGATAATGAACATGGATGTTCATATCGTGTAGAAACACGAAGTACCGAAAATGCCAGCAAGGACAAGCTCGTGTAAATACAAAGAACATGTCACTCCCCGACCGGTTTAGTTAGATCCCCATGAACAACCTACCACTCTCTCGGGTTATTTAAGGGCTTCCCCTTGTTATAAACCTTAAAGATTAAGGTGTCATTTAAACTTATACCTTTCCTGGAATAACATAAATCAAAATTGCATAAAATTTTAAATTTATCATACCTGTCTTATAGGCATATTAGTTTGTGGTCATTGAGGGTAGGCTTTCCAGGATTTCTTGAGAAGGGATATGAGGGAAGGGGTGAGTACAATGACTCAAAATTTAACTTTTAGGAAAACGATTTGTTTGGAGTGTGCCAGACTCCTTATTTCCTTTCAAAATCCTTTCATTTCAAATCTTTGTTTTATCACCATTTCTTATTAATCACGGTGTGTCATCACCCAACACACATCCTTCATCATTAATGTCAATCACACAGTCGCAGGTCAGTACGTCCACTGAACCCAATTGTGGCATCGGAGTGACTTTATCGACCACCTAGATAGAAGTACATCCACTTCTACGCTGAGAATGAGTGGATGTTTGCGACATCTGACCCTCAACCTCGTAACAATTCTCCGTGTTCGTATGAGGAAAAAGAACTCATCTCGAACCCACCCGAGTGTCGTGCGCTTGAAGCTATGTTGAGCTTCGCAAGGTCACCTGGTCCGAAGAACTGCCCTTATACCCACTAGGTCGTCTAGGGCCCTAGGACGCATCACTATCCCTCTTGGGCATCTTGAAGGTCTCGTAATCACAGTGCATGCACAATTAGTATTTTCACTTCATGCCATCTAATCTATGGTGCCACTGGTCCAACGGTCCCAACCCTTAACTCAACGAGCAACTATTTTTCTTGACTGGTCTGTCGACCTATCATGTCACACTGCCACTAGTTGACTAAGTATGTTTGTCTTGTCTTGGTACCATGGCCAAACAATTCATTTATTTAAAGTTTTATGGCATATATCTCATATTTTTTTATGAGCTCCTACTCGTGCCAATTAGCCTATGGCCCACTGTTCGAGATTTTCAAAATTAGGCATAATGGCCCTCAAGTTCCAAAACCGACGCCTCCGACCTAACAGAGCTATTCGATCTCTTGTCAAGAAGGTCTCCTAAATCGTTTAAGTAGTGGAACACAGTCAGGGGAGAGCACTTCCGACAAAATTATATTTTCAACTATCCAACATACCAATCGAGTATGAGGATATCTCCACTCATAACCGATGAATGAGTTTTCCACTTACTCCGAGGAAGTTTCATCATACCGACTGGGTATGATCTACTTACAACAAGTAAGTGGTTTTTACATGTCATTTTCACATCATTTCTCTAAGTTGTGATGTTTAAAATACTACTAAGTAGTCGGTTTTCATTTGGAGGTGCTTATCATACTACTAAGTATGATATAAAAATCCCACTCACCTGATCGTGCAGTGAATTCCTCTTGACCGGTTCTTTGTATTCACGCGAGCTTGTCCTTGCTGTCGTTCCCCGTATTTCGTGTTCCTACAGGATATGAATAGCCTTGTTCATTTTCTCTCGGTCTAATAGCCTTCATTCATTCCAATGAATGAGAAAACCAAAGTTTTTATTTATTTGCAATTAGGTCCCTAAAGTTATTTTTCTTTAACTTTAAGTCCCTAATGCCGGTTTTTCCTCAAATTGAGTCTCGAAACTTTTAAAATTCATCTAAAAACCTCAATTTATTCAAATTCACAAAAGGGGTTCAAGTTTCCCAAATTCCCAATTTGGCCCCCAAATTTTCCAAAATTACCATTTTGCCCTTCCTTTACAAAAATGGTAAGTTTCACCCAAAAATTATAAAATTGTTCAATAAGCCCTCTACCATTATTATCATGCCCAATTGATCTTCAATTTTACAAAATTGCATTTTTACCTCTCGAATTTTCGAAAATCCGTAATTTTCCCCAAATTTTCTGCCAATTTCAACTTTCTAAGAAAACTGAATTTGATTTCATCAAATTGACCAATTAAACACTACTAATTATTGAAATTGAAGTTAAAATTGAGTTCCTACATCTTCATATGATTCAATAGCACTTTGAATCACGAGTTTTGACACCGGAACGAGCTCAAATGGAGCTTCATCAAAAAATAGACTATAGAGAGAGAATGCTTCAATTACTAACTATCGGGGGCACGATGGTCCAAGCTTTCGATCCAGATAGCTGTCGTCCTAAGGTTCATCCTAGAATCAAGAATTGCATCAATTGATGCCGAATTGAATGAGAATTTTATCATCAAATTTCTATCGGTTCTCTCTCTAGCATCGATCGGAAATTGTAGAGCAGATTCAAATTGGCTTACCTTTAAGCTCTAATTCAGTTGTAGGAGGGCTGTGGAGGTGTTGGGAGGGCTTGGTTTGGCTTGAGAAGGGCTCGATTTGGCCGATTTTAGCTAAATCGAAATAGGGTAGCTTCTGTCTATCGGAGCTGCTTCACTGTTCGATCACGTTGGCACTTCTCCAGAAACCTTCGGAGCAAATGGAGTCTACACGTGTAGCTGAATTCTCCCTGATTCTAAAGAATCTGACCTTGCCTTGTTTGGCTTAGAAAAGTGCCCAACTCGGGGCTCTAGTTTGAGCTTCACTGAAAAATGGAGCAGTTGAGAGAGAATGGAGTTTTCAGGTGTGGAGAGGATGAATGAGGAGGAAGTCTTCATATAGGAAGCTTGGGGACTTCTTGGTTGTCTGATTGGCACCTTAATGGTGATTATTCATTGCACAAAACTCCTTGGCCTGAGACTTTTCAGCTTCGTCAGCGTAGTGCTATTTTCCGGTGAGTGAATAGTGTTGTCATCTGAAGGAAGAAGACGACATTGTTCCGAACCGGATTCAAAGCTTAAACAGGTCGGTTCACTCCCAATTCGACCGAATTTTCAAATCTAAAAATTTCTAAATTCATTTTCTATTTAATGGTGGCCTCAAATCTCAAATTTAAAATTTTTAAGCCACCTAGAAAATTGAATTTAACATCCAGTTCAATAGTGGTTCCAACCGGTTCAATTCGATTCGGATCCGGTTCACTTGAACCACTTTGGTTTTCATCTCCAATTCATCCTAAAGTCCCTTTTCATGACTTTTATGACTTCTTAAGCCACTTAGGGTCCATAATTTTCCCGATTTTCCCTCTCTCTATCGGTTTCAGTTCAAAAATCGACTTGGTTCTTAAACCAGTTCAATCCAGTTCTGATCCGGTTCACCCAAACTGATCTAGTTTTTCTTTCCCAATTTGTCCTAAGGTTCTTTTCCAAGGTTTATGAACCATTTTGAGTCACTTGGGAGTTGTAAATTCTCGAATTTGCCTGTTTCCTGATAATCGAGTTTGTGAAGTGGTTCGGTTTTCTCACTCAATTTGACCGGTTCTTTTCCCGGTTTTCCTTAACTCCAAAGAGCAGGGTTTACAACTCTCCCCTCCTTTTAAGAGTTTTTTCCCCAAAACTTAATTAGCAATCTTTACATGAGGAACACTTTCCTTTGATGTCCACTTGGTGTTTGCTTAACATGCAAACTCTTCTCTTGTTCTTTCAATTTGTTCTTTTTTATATCATTCACTTAAGGAATTTCTTTTCCTTTATATTATGTACTCCCTCCATGGAGTTTATCATAATTAGAATTAACTTACTTAAGGGTATATCTTTATATTCACATCTTTCTTTGCTTAGAGCAACAATTTTTC
Organism: Trapa incisa; assembly: GCA_030064435.1. Classification (NCBI taxonomy): domain Eukaryota; kingdom Viridiplantae; phylum Streptophyta; class Magnoliopsida; order Myrtales; family Lythraceae; genus Trapa; species Trapa incisa. Next base: position 13,647,810 of record CM057777.1, read on the forward strand.
CTTTGGGGTCCTGTACTCAGGATTGGGAGTTCCAAGGTGCCTAACCATTCTGTGTCTAACTAACCTCTTGGTCGTTGAAACCCTTAGCTTGATGTTCTTTAGAGCGTCACTTACTTGTTTTCCACGGGTTTCCCTTATTATCACCCTTTTCGTCCTACTTCGACTCTTCCTTCACATGTTATTCATTTCAGTTTTAGTCCAAATTTTATGTTTGATCTTGTCATGCTTACTAACTGACTCTTCCTTATTTTAAGTTATGTTTCCCTCGGGTCTATTGGGTTTGCATGCCCCTTATAGCATGACATTTTCTAGATCTTATTTCTATGTCCATTAGATTTCTAGAACACCTCCTTTAGGGTTGTTTGCAACTTATAACTTTTTAGGGATCGTATAACTTCATTCCTCTTTTGTTTAGTAGTATTCCTTAACTACCTTTACCGTTATCCAATCAACTTACAAAACTATGTCGGTTCTCCTTACCCACTCGTCCTTTCTCAACTTCCTTATTAAGTCTTTCCAGTTCCAACGATTTGGTTTCCCAATAGTTTACTGACAAGCTGGGATTCTTTCCTTCTTAAGTCATTTGCTTTCTTTATCCAAGGGTTTTTCCTTATTCTTTAATCCACTTTTACTTGCTCATAATCATTTCCTGATTCTTCGTTCTAAAATAATCACTTTCAATCTATGTGTCGATTCCTTTGCTTGGGAAGGTTCCCTTCTTCCAGTTTTGTTCTCTACTATGTTCCTCACAATAGAGATTTCCATTTTAGGAGCTACATGCTCAACCTTCTTATCATTCCTTGTAGGGTTCTGTCTTCCTTTCTTCGCACCCCTATCTATGCTAGGGCCTTTGCCCGTTGTGGATCTTTCTTCATCCACAATTTATGTGTCATCCCTTATCCCTTACTTGAGATACTTCTGGTTATCAATTTTTATTTCGTGTGTTCCACACTATATTCAACCGTCCACTCTTAGCTTCATATACGCGTGTGGACTATGACCCCTCTTACCAATTGTGGTTATTACTCCTTAGCCACATATTATTTGGAGGGCTTACTTTCCTAACGTTTCTCGGACGTTATTTCCTTTATTACCTTAGTATGGGTAGTCCACTCATTCTTACTTGTCACAACATCTTTCGATGCTAACCTCCTATTTACCCATTAATTTATTTCCCTTTAAGGAGGGCTCAGATCCTCCTAGTTTCAAAATCTCTTGATCATCCTTCATGAGGCTCACTTAACCATCTCAAGACTTTGAATTGTAAATCTGTTTTTTGGCCATTGCTTTCTTTAAGGATTTTCCTTCTTCCTTCTTTTCCAATATTTTGGCCTTTTCACTTCTTCCTTCTTTGTTGTGGTTTAAATCCATGGTTCTCTTGAGGCCAATTCATTATCTTCCTCATTCCCACTATTTTTCTTGTCCAACTGTTTGGATAGTTGTATCACTTATCTTTCATGCCCATCCTATTGTTACTAATTACTTCTTTCTACTAGCTTCTCCTATAATCGTTATTTGGCTCTTTTTCTCTTCCAAAGTAGGTCACGCTAGGTCATCCTGATACATTCTTCCTTGAAATTTTTCTTAATTAAGGGTGGGTCCCTTGTACTCCACGTCATGGCTGTCCACCCATCAATGATCCCTTCAAGGGGTACTTAGTCGTATGCATCTCTCCAGAGTTCCCTTCATAGAGTATTTCTTCTCTTCTTCACTAATACTGTGTCATACCTTAAAGTTTCTGAAGGATGTTTTTCTGCATTTGCCCCTTATGAGAGGTTCATGTACCTTACCTCTATTCTTGTAGTATCCTTCTCGGTTTGACCTACTTAAGAAAAAGTTTAATTTGACTTTTACCTCACTATTTCTTTACCCCTTTGTGAACCACTTACTTAACCTGCTCCATGGTTTTTATCACTAGTCCTTGATGTCTTTCATGACCTTTGAGGAGGTATTGCTCTATATCCATGAGGTGTGGAACAATCCTTCTTTACCTATCCTATTCCCTTATACCTATAACATGTTATCTTGGTACTTGTCTTTAGTAGGGTTGGGCACTTCTTCACGTAGTATCCCTTTCATTCACACTTGTAATAGGTTATTCCCTTGCGTGGACTATTGTGGTTCCTCCTTTCCTTTGAGTATTATGGGGTCTTTCCAGGGGTTATTAGTGGTTTGGTGCTTTGCTGTCCTTGAATACCTTGTGAGTTTTCTTCTTTGCCAAATGGTCACTCTAAGATTTCTCCTATATTTCTTAATCCCCTTATTCAGCTTTCTTTACTGGGATGGGATTCTTCCTAATTTCTATGTTAGTGGGGGTTTGTTTGTTTGCAATTCTTGGGACCATCTTATTAATATCATGTCATTGAGAGATTTTGAGTACTTCATTATTAGAGGAGTACAAATGGTTTGGGACTTAACCTTATTACAAAAATAGTTACAGGATAGATAGAAAGCTACAATTTTCTTGGTAAGATTATATGATCATACTAGCATTCTTGGCTTTAGTCATGACTCCCTTTATACACAGGACTGTGACCCTAACATGTCTTGGAACCATACTCCTTAGTGGTACTGGATGCTTCCCCATTTGGTCCTTTGGGGCTTCTACTATGTCTTGGGCATTAGGAAGCTTCTAGGGTTGTCTTCCAACAAGGACATGGTGTTGAGTAGAGTCATTCTTAGTTTTCTTGGATCCTTTCCTCGGAGCCATTTGAAAATTTTAATATCAATCCTATTAGTTACTATATTATCTAGTCTTGATTATATATTCGAGGAAGCAGGCTCTGATACCAGTCACGTTGTCACACCTCGACCCGGTTTGGTCAGATCCCAGTGAACAACCCGCCACTCTCCTAGTTTATTTAAGGGCTTCCTCTTATTATAAACTGTAAAGAGTAAGACGTCTTTTAAACTTGCACCTTTCCTGGAATAACATAAATCAAAACTGTATAAAATTTTAAATTTATCATACATGTCCCACAGTGAATAGGTTGTATTAGTTTGTGGTCCTTAAGGTTAGGCTTTTTGGGATTTCCTAAAAAGAGATATGAGGGAGGGGGTGAGTACAACGACTCAGTGAATAGGTTTTCTAAATTTAAATTTTAGAAAAACGATTTGTTTGGAGTATGCCAGACTCCTTATTTCCTTTAAAAAATCGACATGAGGTTTCCCTTGCTGGCATTTTGATCACACTTGTCTCTACACAATTTGGGCAGCCATATCATTTATGGTTTGGCATAAAAGCCTAGGCTCACAATTTTTTATTATTTGCAATAAGATCCCTAATGTTCATTTCTCTTAACTTTAGGTCCCTATTGCCCATTTTTGCCCAATTTGAGTCCCAAGGTTTCCAAAATTTTCATTTGAGTCCTTATTTTACTCAAAATAGTATATGGGGCTCAAGTTTTCCAAATTTCCAATTTGATCCCTAAGTTTTAAAAATTACCATTTTGCCCCTACTTTACAAAAATGTCAATTTGGCCACAATTGTTCCAAAAATCGACCAATTGGTCCTCCAACATCTTTTCCACAACCAATTGGCCCTCAATTTTGGAAAATTGCAAAGAAGTCCCTCAATTTTACGAAATCCCCAATTTTCCCTGAATTTCTCCCCTTCAAACTGACCGAATTTGATTTCTTCAAATTGGCCATTCAATCTAGGTTAATTGCGCCAATTGAAGGTATGGATCAATTCCTACACTTCCATGTAATTTAATTGAGCTTTGAACTATTTCATTTGGGTCCAAATAGAGCTCAAATGGAACTTCGCTGGAAAACTGTGGGTAGAGAGAGAAAGCTTTGAAAGCTTACCATCGGAGATGCGGCAGTATGAGCTCTCTATCAGAGAAGGTAGCTTTCTTCCTGAGGTATCTTCTAGGATCAAGAATTCCTACAATTGACCCCGAATCAAAAGTGAATTTTGTCAGCGAATTTTCACAATTTCTCTCTTTAACTCCAACCTGCAATGACTAAGGAGGTCCGAATTGGCTTACCTTTCAGCTCAGTTGAGGTAGTATGAGGGCTGTGGAAATGTTGGGAGGACTTGGTTTAGCTGGAGGAGGGCTGAATTTGGTGGATTTCAGCTCGTCTGAAATAGGGTAGCTTCAGTCCTTCGGAGCTACTTCACTATTTGATTCTGCTGGAGCTTCTCCTACGATCCTTGAATCGAACGGAAATTGCTATCAGATAGCTGACTTCCCCTAGAGTCTAAAGAACCTGACCACACCTTCTGAGGTTGAGAAAACTACCCAAGTCAGAGCTCTAGTTTGAACTTCACCAAAAAATGGAGTAGTTGAGAGAATGAATGGAGAGAAGCTCTTTATATAGGGAGTCGGGGACTCTCTACCTGACCGTTTCACATCTTGTTCAAGCTTATTCTCGCCTGGGAATGACCTGAATAGAGACGATTCCTCTGTCGACGCTGTTTGTTTATTAATTGAATGAACATTGTCGTCATATGAAGGAAGTAGACAACACTATTCCAAACCGAATCGGATCAGTCCGACCGGGTTCAATGCTTAAATCGGCTAGTTCAGGCTCAATTCGACCAATTTTCTCAAAATTAAAAATTTATAAATTCATCTATATTCATTCTCTATCCAATGGTTTCTTCAATTCCCCAATTTGAATATTTTAAGCCACCTAGAAAAATAAATTTAGCAATCAATTCAATGATGGTTCAAAATGGTTCAGGTTCGGTTCAAATCTGGTTTTCTCTTCCAATTTCTCCCAAAGTTATTTTCCATGTTTTTAATGACTCTTTGAGTTACTTTGTGTTTTTCGATTTATCATTTTGCTCTTCCTCTACCGATTAAGGTTCATGAACCGGTTTGGTTTTCTCTCTTGGGTTGACCGGTTCTTTCCCCAGTTCTCTTATCTTTAAGGGATGAGGTTTACAACTCTCCCCTCCTTTTAGGAGTTTTGTCCCCAAAACTTAATCAACATATTTCACATCAGTAATAATTTCTCTTAATGTCAACTTGGGGTTTGCTTGATAAGCTAACATTTTGGTTGTTCTTTCACTTAGCCCCTTTAAATCACTCATTTAAGGAGTTTCTTTTCCTTTTCATTATTTACTCCCTCCATGGACTTTAACATAACAAGGAATGTCTTGCCTACTAGTCCAAATGTATATCCTTAGGTCCACTTCCTCCTCTACTTAGGGCAAGATTCTTCCTCTGGGGGTTCTTGCCCAAGACTTCAGAATCAGGAGTTCCAAAATGCCCAATCGTTCCCGTGTCTAGTTATTCACTTGATAGTTGAAACCCTTAGCTCGGTGTTCTTTCGAGCATTATGTGCTTATTTTCACAGGTTTTGGTGTTATCACCCCTTCGTCGTATTTCAACCTTTCCTCCATCTGTTATTTATTACAAATTCGATCCAAATTATGTTTGACCTTGTCATGCTTACTAATTGACTCTTCCTTACTTGAGTCACATTTTTCCTTGGAACTGTTGGGCTTACATGTCCCTTACAGCATGGCATATTCTAGAACCTGCCTCTATCCATTAGATTTCTATAACACTTCCTTTAGGGTTGTTCTCAACTTTCTAACCTTTTAGGGATCGTATAACTTCATGTCTCGTAGTATTCCTCGACTACCTTTACCGTTGTCCAATCATCCTTCATGCCTTTGATGTCATGCCTTGCATAACCGTGTCAGTTTTCCTTATCCACTTGTCCTTTTCCAACTTCCTTATTGGGTCTTTTCGGTGCCAATCATTGGGTTTCCCTATGACTTACTGACATGCTAGTATTCTTCCCTTCTTAGATCCTTCCTTATTTCCAGTGGCATCCTTAACTCAAGTACTTTCCCTTTCCTTCATCCACTCTTGCTCGCTCATGACCATTTCACGATTATTTATTCCAAGTTGAACCCTTTTAGTCTATGTCTCGATTACTTTGTTTGGGGAGTTCTCTTTTTATGATTTCATTCTCTACTATGTCCTTCAAAGTAGAGATTTCCACCTTAGGAGTGACATGTTTAACCTTCTTACCATTTCTTAAAGGTCTCCTTTCTTCATCTCCTAACACCCTTTCCACATTAGGATAATTGCCCACTTTCAATCCTTCATTGTCTTAAACTTCCATTTCCTCCCTTATTTGCTATCCAACAACTTCCTACTATTGGTCTTATTTCGTGCATTCCACCCTATGCACAGTCATCCAATCTTTGGGTTCCATTAGGCGAGTGTGGACCACGACCAATCTTGATGTTGGTAGTCATTTCTCTTAATCACTTCTAAAGTGGAGGGCTTGCCTATCCGAGGTTTCTCAGATGTTCTTTCCTCTGTTCCTTTATTAAGGGTAGTCCACCTCTTTCCTACTTGTTCGACATCTTTTGATGCTATATTCCTACTTACTTGTTCTATGGGTTTAACTTACTCCTTGGGACCTCCTAGTATGCTTCCCTTGGTTCTTTCACCTCAGCATGCACTTCATCCTTCGTCACTTGGTCCATTACTTCTCAGTTGGGACATGTATGCTTCTTCAGGGTTTCCTTCCTTGGAAGGGTTCTTCCCCTTCTCTTCGTGAATTCCTTTTTATTCACCATTGAGGGCATCTAATCTTAAATCTACTTCATGACATCCTTGGATGCCATCCTTCTTGTTTCCCTTTCTTTGGAGATTTGGTGGGTACATCCTTTTGATTTTCTCATAATTGTATCTCATCACATGTTTATTTTTGTAGAGAATGGAAATTTTATTTATTATAATGATAATGAATTATAGAATTTTTTCTATATTTGTGTAAGGGAATTTTGATAAGCACTAGTTATGGTATTAGAATTATTTCGTGCTTCCTCCTAGGTGAGGTTGTATACTCTGGTTGGTACCCTAGATGTAGTGGCTATGTCTTGTTGTCCGTTTAGTGCCCTTGGGTTCCCTTGAGGTGGTTGATGGGTACTTCATTGTGTGTTACTTCGAAAGGCTGGACAACTCTTTGCAAAGTGTCCGAGCTGTCCACATTCAAAGTATGCTTGACACGACCCTTCATGGCTTTTATAGCACCTGTGGCAATAGGGGTTTCTCCTTTGTAGGGGTTGTACTTGCCTTCCTTTGGACATGATAACCTTCATTCCTTCTAAAGGACCCCATTCTTGTCCTCCATCCCTGCCCACTAGGCTCCTTTTGACCTTTCTGATTGTTCTATCCTCCTTCTTCTTTCTGACTGGCCTACTCCATCCGGCGGCGTCTTGTCTATATCAGACACTCACACTCATGGGCCATGCTGATGATGGCAGCCAAATCCGTGGGGCATCCTAGTACTCCCATCTGGTCCCGTATGTCCATGTTGAGACCGTCCACGAACTGTTCGCAGATATCTGCCGGTCCGGCTAAATCTAGAGCAAAAGGTCTTAGCTCATTAAATCTAGTCTCATACTCCAAGATGGTGTGGGATCCTTGTCGGAGTCAGGAGAATTCTTATTTCTTCTCGTTGATCAAATGTGAAGCTAAGTATTCCTCTGAATACCTCTCCTCGAATTGCTCCTGATGTTGTCCCACCACCTTTTCGCACTAGCTTCCAGGAAGAATTCTGCCAAGATCACCATCTCCTTTGGTGGAATCCTGATTATTCCCATAAGTTTCTTAATGTTGGCCAGCCGGTCCATAGCAACTCCAACATCCTTCTCTCCTAGGAACGACTTATGTCCTAATTGGCGGAGGGTCTTGAGGTATATGGGGATATCAATTATAGGAGGGATGTTGATAGAAGTTGGATAGAATTGTACTTCCTCGGGCTCGACTTGGGAGTTGGTGTTCACTTCTGGAGTGAGGTTGAGCCTTCCAAACACTCGGATGAAGTCTTCATATAGTCTTTGATGTTCTGAGCTTAGTCCAGGTGGACCCATTGGAGATTTTCTAGGAGTTTCTACAGGGTGGGGTTGTTAGGTAGTGCTAGAAACTACAGTTCTTGCTCTCTTGGTTCCTCCCTTGGGAGCCATCTAAAATTTTTAAGATTTATTCCTCTTAGTTTCTATGCTATATAGTTTTGATAATACATTCGAGGAAATAGGCCCTGATACCACTCAAGTTGTCACACCCCAACCCGGTTTAGTTGGATCCCCATTAGCAACCCGTCACTCCCTTTGGTCCGTAAAGGGTTTCACCCTTTTTAAACTGTGAATAGTAAGTCGTCCTTCTTTCCTGTCTTTCTAGGAATAGCATTATATAAAACTGAATATCTTAAAATTGACATACTTGTCTTTTAAGGAGGTCTTTAAGTTTTGGTTTCCCTTTGGTTACCTGAAAGGGGTAAAAGGGAGGGGGCGAGTTCTACAACTCAGTGATCGGGTGTTGGGAGTGAGTTTTAAAAAGAGTCACACCAAGATGATCATTTCTTTAAAGAGAAGATCTTTCCTCAAGGTTCGATTTTCAAAGCCTTTAACTTGCCAATGACGACATTTTCATTTAAAAGGTTTTTTTCCTAAATTTTCAATCTCTTTTTCCAAAACCTTTTTCCAAGGTTTACCAATTCTTTTTACAAGGATTTTCAAATCATTTCCAAGGTTTTCAAAACCTTTTTCCCATTTCCATATTAGGTATGTTTAATAGGTAACACATGCCCTTTATCTAGAAGGGTACACACACATTCGCGAGATACAGTTACGCCGAATACACCCACTTGTGGATCGGAGCATCTTTACCATCCACCCTGATAGAAGATCCTGACTTATACCCGAAGTCTGAGTGAATATCCCAGACATTCATCTGTCAAACCCAAAAATACTTCGTGTCTGTATGAGGATGGAGACCTCATCCAAACCCTACCCTGGTCTCATGCACAAGAAGCTACTCCGAGCTTCATTACTGACTGGCACAACAAACTACCCTTATCTCCACCATGTTGTCATGTAGCCCATATGACTCATCGCTACCCCTCTGGAGCGTCTTGATGGTCATGTACCACAGGTGCATGCACAAATAATAGTTTTTCCACATAGCCATTTATCTTTGGTACCACTGGTTCAACGGCCTCGACCCTCAACCCGACCTACAACTGTTTGTCTAGGCCGGTCCGTCGACCTAGCCTTGATGCACTGCCGCTAGTCCATCGAGTACTGTTGGTCCTGTCTTGGTACCATGGCGAAATCACACATTCATTTCATTATAAATTTTCATGGCTTTCATATCTCATGTTTGTTTACGAGCTCCTGCTCGTGCCCACTGTCCTTGGGCCAACTGTACGTGATTTTCCAAAACTTGGAATTTAGCCCCACAAGTTAAAAAATTGAAGCCTCTAGCCTATCTGAGCTAATCTAGCTCCCTTCAAGAAGGTATCCCTAAGAGAATAAGCATTGACATATAGTTAGGGGAGAACACTTATGACAAAAATATAATTTTCACTTCATCACACCATCCGAGTGTGATGACATCTCTGCTTACAATCGACAAGCGGGTTTCTCCTTCCTTCAAGGAAGTCCATCATACCAACTAGGTATGATTTACTCTAGTTACAACCAGTAAGTAGTTTTTAGCTTAGTTCGCACATCACTCTAACTAGGTGTGATGTTAAAATCCCACATATAAGTGGTTTTTTGTCATCCCAACCGGGTATGATGTGAATAAGCCCACTCACCCGATAATCGTGACTTGTTCATCCTCTGTTGGTTTTCCAAATCGACACAAGCTTTCACTTGCTGGCATTCCGATTACACTTGTCCCTACACAAATTGGGTAGCCTTATCATTTACAGTTTGGCTTAAAAGCCTAGGCTCATAATTTTTTATTAATTACAATAAGGTCCCTAAAGTTCATTTCTCTTAACTTTTGGTTCCTTGTCATGCCCCGACCCGATTTGGTCTGATCCCCGTGAGCAACCCGCTACTCTCCTGATTTATTAAGGGTTTCCCCTTCTTTTAAATCGTCAGGAGTAAGGCGTCCTTTAAACATTTACCTTTCTTGGAATTATCAAAACTGCATAAAATTTATACTTACATACCTATCTTGCAGGTTTACCTAGCTGAAGGTCTTTAGGTTAGTTTTTCCCTCGGTTTAATGAAAACGGATAAAGGGAGGTGGTGAGTTTGACAACTCAATGAATGGGTGTTTAAAACTTGATTTTCAGAAAAAAAATAGTTTGATTTGGAGTTTGCCAGACTCCTTATTTTCTTAAACCATTTTCTTAATTTCTCGGCTTTCAAAACCATCATTCCTCATTAACCATAGTCGGTGTGTTTAACAATAAATACACGTCCTTCATCATGAAAGGATCACACATTCGTAGGGCAGCTCGTCCACTGCACCCACTTGTGGCGTTGGAACGACTTTACCGTCCACCTAGATAGAAGCCCATCCACTTCTTCCCTTGGAATGAGAGGATGTACACAACATCTGCCCTCAAACCTGAAAAGAAAACTTCATGTCCGTATGAGGACAGAGACCTCATCCCGACCCCACCCCGGTCTCATGCACATGAAGCTATTTCAAGCTTCCCTAACTGCTGGCATGACAAACTGCCCTTATGTCTACCATGTCGTCCAATAGCCCCTAGGACGCATCACTACCACTCTTGGGCATCTTGATGGTCTTGAACCTTAGTGCATGCACAAAACAATAATTTTCCTCATAAGCCATTTAATCTCTGGTGCCACTGGTCCAACTGTCTCGACCCTCAACTCGACCTACAACTATTTGTCTTGATTGGTCCATCGACCTATCTTATCGCATTGCCGCCAATCCATTGAGTATGTCGGTCCTATCATGGTACCATGGCCAAATACATCATTCATTAAAGTTTTCTTGAGTTAATCTCATGCTTGCTTACGAGCGCCTGCTCGTGCCAACTGGCCTTGGGCCCAATGTACGAGATTTTCAAAATCGGGCATTTTAGCCCCCAAGTTCCAAAACTGAGGCCTCCGTCCTATCTAAGCTATTCGAGCTCCCGTCAATAAGGTGTCCCAAAAAGTTTCAGTAGTGGCACAAGTTTAAGTAAATAATCTTTTCATTCGTCTATTGCACCAACCGAGTGTGATGAAACCTCCACTTATAATCGGTAAACGGGTTTTCTACTTCCTTCCAGGAAGTCCATCATACCAACCGGGTATGATATAATTACAACAGTTAAGTAGTTTTTTCATGTGTTTTCTCACATCACCCCATCCAGGTGTGATGATAAAATTCCACATAGTAGTAGGTTTTCATTTCCAAGGTACCCTTCATCCCAACCAAGTATAATGTAAAAATTCCCACTCGCTCATTAATATAGTGAATTCCTCTTAACCAGTTTTTTGCCTCCACGTGAGCTTGTCTTGGATGGCATTGCTAGTACTTTGTGTTCCTACACGATATGAACTTTCTTGTTCATTATCCTTTGGCCTAATAGCCTTCATTCATCACGAATGAATAAAGTACCCAAACTTTTCAATTATTTGTAATTAGGTCCCTAAAGTTCTTTTTCTATAACTTTAGGTCCCTTATGCCAAATTTTCCCCAAATCGAGTCCCGAAACTTCTAAAATTCACTTTGAGATCTCAATTTATTCAAAATCATGAAAAGGGGTTCAAGTTTCCAAAATTCACAATTTGGTCCGCAACTTTTCCAAAATTACCATTTTGCCCCTAGTTTACAAAAATGGTAAATTTCACCCCAAAATTCCAAAAATTAACCAATTGGTCCTCCAACATATTTTTCGTGGCCAATTGGCCCTCAATTTTGGGAAATTGCACTTTAGTCCCTCGAAATTTTGAAATTCCCAAAAATTTTCCCAATTTCAACCTTTCAACATGACTGGATTTGATTTCATCAAATTGACCAATCAATTGAAGTTAATTGTTGAAATTGAAGGTGAATTTGAGTTCCTTCACATCCATACGATTCAATTGCACTTTAAATCGCATGAATTGACACTAGAATGAGCTTAAACGGAGCTTCGCCGGAAAACTGGACATAGAGAGAGAAAGCTTCAAAAGCTTACCATCGAGGACATGGCAGTCCGAGCTTTTGATCTAGGTAGATAGCTCTTATCTTGAGTTTCCTCATATGATCAAGAATCACATCAATTCATGTCGAATTGATGGATAATTTGGTTAGTAAAGTTTCGTCGATTCTCTCTCTAACACTAATTGGAATATATAGAGGGCTATGGAGGAGTTGGAGGTGTTTATATAGAACTATGAATGGAGAGAAGCTCTTTATATAAGGAGCTCATGGACTCTCAACCCGACCATTTCACATCTTGGTCAAGCTTATCCTTGCCAGGGAACGGCCTGTGCAAAGACGATTCCTCTTCGTCGGCGCTGTCCATTCATGCATTGAATCAACAGTGTCGTCATTTGAAGGACGAAGACGACACTATTTCGAATTGGACCGGACTGAATTTAATGCTTAAACCGATCAATTCATGCCCAATTTGATTGATTTTCTCAAAATTAAAAATTTGTAAATTTATTCTCTATTAAATGATGGCTTCAATTCCCCAATTTGAATATTTTAAGCCACCTAGAAAAATGAATTTAGCAATCGGTTCAATAACGGTTCAAACCGATTCAATCTGGTTCACCTGAATCGGTCTGATTTTCTCTTTCAATTTGTTCCAAAGTCCTTTTCCATTATTTTTGTGACTATTTGAGTTACTTGGTGTTTGTCGATTTCCCATTTTTCCCTTCCTCTACCTGTTAAGGTTCATGAACTAGTTCGGTTTTCTCTCTTGAGTTGATCAGTTCTTTCCCAAGTTCTCTTATCTTTAAGGGATAGATTTTACACCTGGCATGAGGTAGTGATGGAGCCTAAGGACTGTTGGATGACCCAGGGGAGCATAATGGTGGTTTCATCATTCAATAGGTCGTGAAGTCAAGTAGCTTCCTACAGATGGAGACCGAGGTAGTAGGGGAAATGAGGTCTCATCCCACTAAGCATACATGTTGAAGTAATCAGGGTTTCATGTGTCAGACTATTGATGTTCACTCAAACCCCAAGTAGAGGTAGTACACCTCTATCAGGGTGGATAGTAAAGGCTATCTGATCTACAAGTTGCACGATCGAGGATCGTTCTACGAATGTGTGATCCCTCCTATGATAAGGGGGCAGTTGTTGATCATGTGAAATGTGTGAATAACGATAATAAATGGAAAAACTTAAGTGAACAAATAAAATTAATTAAAGTAAATGTTATAGTGATTTCCCTCAGTAAGTATTATGTCACGCCCTAACCCGGTTTGATCGGATCCCCGTGATCAATCCTCCACTCTCCTAGTTTATTAAAGGGTTTCCCCTTATATTATAAATCATGTAGAGTAAGGTGTTCTTTAAATTTGTACCTTTTTCCAGGAATATCATAAATCAAAACTATATAGTAATTTAAAATAATTGTACCTATCTTGCAGGCGTTTAATTGCACAAGTCTTTTAAGAATCAACTTTTCGGGACTTCCTGAAAGGGGTATAAGGGAGGGGGTCAGTACAACTACTCAGTGAATGGGATTTAAATCTTTTGACTTTTAAGAAAAAAAACATTTATAAGGAGTGTGTCAGACTCTGTTCTTTTCAATATCCCTTAAAAGTTCGGGTTTTACCATCATTTCTTAGTTACCACGGTGTGTCATCACCCAACACACATCCTTCATCATGAAGGTTATACACATCCGTAGGTCAGTACGACTACTGAACCCACTAGTGGCTTCGGAGCGACTTTACCGGCCACCCGAATAGAAGCATGACCACTTCTACCTTGGGAATGAGTTGATGTACGTGACATCAGACCCACAATCCCGAAATCGCTTCTTCATGTCCGTATGAGGACAAAGACCTCATCCTGTCCCCACCCTGGTCTCATGGGCTTGGTGCTACTCCAAATTTCACATAGACACTTGGAACGACAATCAGCCCTTAAACTCATCGGGTTGTCCAAAGCCCTTAGGACGCTTATCAAGCCATGTAATATGTGGTGCCATTGGTTTAATGACCCCGACTCTCAACTCAACCCGTAATTGTTTGTCTTGACTACTCCGTCGACCTGTCATGTCGCACTATTGCTATTTGACTAAGCATGGCGGTCCTATCTTGGTACCATGGCCAAACAATTCACTTATTAAGTTTTATGGCACATATATTATGTTCGTTTACGAGCTCCTGCTCGTGCCAACTGGCGCCTTGGGCCCACTATACGAGATTTTCAAAAACTAGCATTCTAGCCCTCAAGTTCCAAAACCGAGGCCCCCGGCCTATAAGAGCTATTCGAGCTCCCGTCAAGAAGGTCTTCCAAATAGTTTAAGCATTGGCAAACAATCAAGGGGGAAACACTTCCGACAAAATATGTTTTCATTGTCCATTATACCAACCGGTATAAGGATATCTCCGTTCATAATCGATGAACGGGTTTTCAACTTCCTTCGAGAAAGTCTCATCATACCAACCGGGTATGATCTACTTACAACCGGTAAATAGTTTTTCCGCATAATTTTCACATCACTTTCTCTAAGTGGTGATGAATAAAATACCACTAAACAATGGGTTTTTATACCGAGGCACTTATCATTCCCAACTGGGTATGATATTTAATCCCACTCACTCGATAGTGCGGTGAAATTTCACTTAGTTGGGTTCCGTCTTTAGCAAGTTGGACCTCAACTGGCGTTCCTGATGTCTCATTCTTCTACAAAAAATGAACATAATTGTTCATGATTCTTTGGCCTAATAGCTCTTATTCGTTCCAAATGAATGAGAAAACTCAACTTTACCTATATTTGTAATTTTGTCCCTATTGCCGAGTTTTTCCTAAATTTGAGTCCCAAAACTTTTAAAATTTATTTTAGGACCTCAAATTATTTGATTTCACACAAATGGGTTTAATTTCCCAAATTTCCAATTTGGTCCCTCAATTTTCCCAAAATTACCATTTTGCCCCTTCTTTAGAAAATGGTAACTTTTGCCCCAAAAATTCTAAAATTTCTCAATTGGCCCTCTAATATTCTTATCATGACCAATTGTCCCTCAATTTTAGAAAATTACATTTTGGTCCTTCGAATTTTCGAAAATCCCCAATTTAACCTCTTCAACACTACCAAATTTGATTTCATCAAATTGACCAATCAAACAACTCTAATTGTTGAAATTGAGTTTCTACATGTTCATATGATTCTAAAGAACTTTGAATCGTAGATTTTAACGCCAGAACGAGCTCAAACGGAGCTTCACCGGAAAATAGACTATAGAGAGAGAAAGCTTCAATTTCTCACCGGTGAGGGCGTCGCGGTCGGAGCTTTCTATCTGGGCATGTTGTCCTACAGAGGTTCTTCCTAGGATCAAGAATGACATCAATTGATATCAAATTGGATTAGAATTTCTTCATTGAAATTCGGTCGACTCTCTCTCTAACAACGATCTAAAATTATAAAGGGGAGTCGAATTGGCTTACCTTTTTGTCCTAATTCGGACGTGGAAGAGCCAAGGAAGTGTCAGGAGAGCTTGGTTTGGCCTGGGGAGGGCTTGAATTGGCCAATTTCAACTCAGCTGAAATAGGGTAGCTTCGGTTCACTGGAGCTGCTTCACTATTTGATCACATCGGTACTTCTCCAGCGACTCTCGGGATGAACGGATGCTACCACCATGTAGCTGACTTCTTCCCATTTTTAATGAACCTGACCTCGCCTTCTTTGGCTCAGAATTGACCCTATATCAGAGCTCTAGTTCGAGCTTCACTGGAAAACAAAGCAACTAAGAGAGAGTGAGCTTTTCAAGTGTAGAGAGGATGAATGGAGAAGGGCTCTTTATATAGGGAGCTCGGTGACCCATTGGCCGTCCATTTGGCACCATTATGCTTGGAATTAATGACCTGAAACGTACCAAATGGAGGCGTTTCTTCTTCACCGGTGTTTCTTCAGTTTCTCGGTGAGTGAACAGTGTCGTCATCCTGAGGAAGAAGATGACATTGTTTCGAACCGGACCGGACCGGGTTCAAAGCTTAAACCGTTCATCCCGAGACTTCTACCCAGACCGGGTTCAAAGCTAAATTCATCTAAATTCTTTCTCTATCCAATGGTGGCCTCAAATCTCCAATTTGAATCATTTAAGCCACTTAGAAAAATGAATTTAGGTTTTAGTTCAATAGTGATTCAAACTAGTCCGAACCAGTTCGGATCCGGTTCACCTGAACCGGTTTGGTTTTCATCCCCAATTTCTGCACAAGTCCATTTACATGTCTTTTGTGACTCCTTGGGTCACTTGGGGTCCATAAAATTTCTGGTTTACCACCACTTAATCGATTTCAGTTCATAAACTGGCTCGGTTCTTAAACCGGTTTAATTTGGTTCGGGTACGGTTCACCCGAACTGATCTGATTTTTTTCTCACACATTATTCCAAGGTTCCTTACCAAGGATTATAAATCACAAGAAATCCATAAACTTCTTGGTTAACTCATTCTCTATTGGTTCTGGTTCATGAATCAACTTGGTTCATAAACTGGTTCTATCCAGTTTGGACCCGGTTCTTTTGAACTGCTTTGGTCTTTCTTCCTCGTATCATCCTAGGGTTCTTTTCCCAAGTTTATGAATATTTTTTAGTCACATGGGAGTTAGAAATTTTCAAATTTGCTTGTCTCCTAATAGTCGGCTTGTAGACGAATTCGGTTTAAAGATCACATTGACCGGCTCATTACTAAAGGATGGGGTTTATATATTATGTACTCATTCTCCTCCTCTCACCCTTTTAGGTATAACACCAAGACGGAAAGTTCTTGGACCAGCTTGGACCCTTAAGTTATGCTTCCTACCCCCTCTTATAGTAAGGGTTTGAACATAGAGACGCCTTTACCCTTCCAACATCATTAGGGTGGGAATACCTGGATGATGCGAGAAAGAGTGGCGGGTTGATCACGAACCCCGATCAAACCGAGTCGGGGCATGACAAACCATGAGAAAGATGATAGCATTGTGATGTTGATACATGAATAAAGAGGTATCAGCTACAAAAGCATGAAATCCCTGGTGGAGCAAAAAAAATACTAAGACGAAGAAACTAAGCGCACGAAGACTGTTTAAGACCATACAAAGCACGATGAAGGTGACATACATGATGATGATGAGCAGTGTCACAAAAACCAGGCGGTTGATGCATATATACTTCCTCGTTGAGATAACCATGTAAAAATGCATTATTGACGTCAAGCTAATGAATGTACCACTGTTGAGAAACTGCAATGGCCAGAATAAGATGAATGGTGACTGGTTTAATCACTAGACAAAAGGTCTCATCATAAGTAAAACCTGCCTATTAAGAGAATGCTTGAGCAACGAAATTAGGTTTGTACTGAGCAACTGAGCCATCAAGGTGTTATTTGACTTTGTAAACCCATCTGCAACCGATAACATGATGAGTTGTGGGAGCCGAAACAAGGTCTCAAGTGTGATTGGCGAGGAAAGCCAAATATTCTTGATGCATCACATGAATCCAATGAGATTCGCGCCGAGCTTGAGAAAATGTGCGAGGTTCATGTAAATGATCAACAATCATAAATGCAATTGGATTATTGGTAATGGTAAAATATCGAGGAAGAAGAGATCCATCTTGAGAATGAGTAACCATGCACTGAGGTGGGGAATGAGGTGTTATAACTTTAGAAGCCTCATTTGCAAGGGATCCAATCCAAAGGGGGGGAGGGGGGATCAAGGTGAGAAGGAGAGTCTAAAGGTGAAGAAACAAAGGGAAACACAAACTCATTAAATGTGATCCTTGTGACAGATGAAAATGCGACCCGAATGGGGATCAAAACAGTGGTACCCGAGATAGTTCGAAGGATAGGCAAGAAAGATGTATGGTCGAGAGCAAAACTTAAGTTTGTGAATTTGGTTGGGCTAGAGATAAGAAAAACATTGACACTCAAACACATGAAGAAGATGATAATTAGGGGATGACTGATGGAGTACCTGATAAGGAGAACGATACTGAAGAGCACGAGTGGGGAGATGGTTGATGAGAAACACAAATGTTTCAAGAGCAAAATCTCGAAATTTCATATTAAGATTAAAATGGGCAAGAAGAGTGATACCCATGTCAATAATGTGACGGTGTTTGCTCTCATCTGCACCATTTTATTGTGGTGTACATGGGCATAAAAGATGATGAGAAATGCCATGCATTTGGAGTTCATGTTGAAAATTAGAGAAAATAAATTCTTTAGCCCCATCCAATTGGAGAGACTTAATTTTGTACCCAAAATTTTTTTTAACACGAAGTCGAAATGTATGAAAAATGGAGAGAAGATTAGTGCAACTTTTCATAACAAAGCACCAAGAAAATTTACTATAGTCATCCAAAAATGAATATAATAATAATGTCTCGTGTGAGAGATAATAAGAGCAAATCCCCAAATATTAGTGTAAATGAGTTGTAATGGAGATGTGCTAATATGTTGAGTGCAATGAAATTGTAATTGAGTAATTATTCCCACACAACAAGAGGTACAAAAAAGGATAAAAAATACATATTTTATTAGTTTTCCAAATGTTAAAACATGCTTAACAATATGAGAGGTTAGATTTCCCAACTATTGGTGCCATAAGGAATTAGAAAAGGTGGAGCTAACCAAAGCATGAGAAGATGAGTTTTTCGCATGATCGACCGAATGACAGTAGTGGCTGACTTTACGTATCCCTCATAGTAGATCCTAATGAGTGTGAAGATCATTAACAAGAAAATAATAAGGGTGAAATTCAAAGTAACAGAAGTTATTCTTAGTAAATTTAAAGACAAGAAGAAGATTAAAGGCAATGGATAGGACGTAATAAATATGATTAAGAGCAAATCGATGAGTGGATGGGACATAATTATGAGTGTTGGAGTCGGCAGTAGAGACAAGATGAGATTGTGGAGATTGAAGATACTACTACTACGGACAAGAAGGGGTTTAATGACCCAATTGGAGACATAATTGGTAGGTGGGCACATGACTTGAGAGATAGTTTGACAACTGAATGTTGGAATTCATAATGTTGAGAATAATATAGAGGTATAGAAGTTGATTTGTTGAGAAGGATAACTACAATGAGTAAGTGTGTGACAGTTTGTTGTGACGAGTAGGTAGAAAAGAAGATGGATGAAGGTTTATCAAAAAGTTTGTTGCAATGAAGAATGTAAGGGCACACAAGAATCGAAAAAGATGTAAATTGGAGGCTCTGATACCATAAAAGAGTTAGAGAGAGCAAAAGAAGGTATAAACAGAGAGTAGAAAATAGTATGAAATATTCTCAACTTTAATTTATAACAATGGTAATATGGTATTTAAATAGAGTACAATGAATATTATATTAATAACTATTAAATAACTATATTATAGCTCTGCAAGTTACTATGATGAAGGCAGCAACTATAGGACTGTTGTTGGTGGCTGTGTTGATTTTTCATATCTATTAATGAGTGGACAATGGTTGATAGCAGGCCATGATTTAGGTGGTTTATTAAGCACAATTACTAATACTCCTATCATATAAATTAGTACTAATAGAAGTTGAGCCCATCATCTATACAAAATTCCTAATCTTATGTGCGCATTGAATCTTCCGTATAGCGATTCAAACATATTTTGAAGTATAAAGGGAAGAATAAGGTACTTGTAAGTTTTTTCATTGCTTACTAACGAGTAAGGTATTCTAGAAATGCCCACTCTACTTGAACATAGGCTTTAATCATATAAAACTTAATTCCAAATCACTTTTTATTTTCTCGAATTTTCGTGTTTAGATGGTGAAAATATTCATGGGCCACTAAGATATTATCATGAACAGTCTCTACCGGACGAAGGGACGCTCTGACACTAATTGATAAATGAAATGTTTCAAACGATTCACTATGACCTTAAATTTAATTTTTATAGGAAATTACATATAATATAGGCATAAATTAAGAATCTTTGGGTGACTTCACTTTTTGAATAAGGGCAATATCTGTTTTGTTTAGGAAATCTAGCATTTCACCTATACCAAAGAAGTTTACCACCACTTTAGTAGTGTGTGACCCCACCATGTCCTTGTAGAAATGATAAAATGTCTTATTAAATCCATCTGTATTACATTTTTTGCTCCTAGCTAAAAATTTGTTTGTTCCATTTCCATTCGAGTAATTTGTCTCGAAAGGGACTTAATCATAATTGGGGTGATTGCTTTTTTTTATAACCCGACCACTTGTTTAATATGTTAACACCTTTCAAATTTGTACAACATAGTAAAGAAATTGAAAAACCTTGAGCTAATTTTTTAGTCATTATCTATCCACAAGCCACTCTCATCTTTGATATGGTAAATCATATTGACTGCTCTATGTTGAATTACACTCTAATGGAAATAATTAGTATTTTGATCTCCTTCTGCAAGTCATTTAAGTTGAGACCTTTACTATTAGAATAGTTCTTCTATTTTGTAGGTCTTGTTTAATTGAGAAATGAGTATGTTTCGTCACTTATATGATCCCACTTTATCTTAATGGATATTTTTGAGCTTGTTTTAGAGTTTTGCAATGATTCTTTGGGCATTTATGACTATATTCTTGGTCCACCACATATGTTTCTATTGAGTGTGAGATAACTTTCGACCACAAAGACCCAAATTCAGTCCCATGAATCTTTTGATTGATAACATGTTCATTTTTTCTAACTGGTAGGGTACTATAGTCCATACTTCCACATATTCAATCTCTTCACAAGGGTGCTTAACTAAATAATTATAACAGACTCTCAAAGACATTTTAGCACTAACTTTCATATGATATGTGTCCTTATTAGACAATGTCTTCCATAATTACCACTAGGTTGGGGTGACCTTTGGCTAGAAGAATTCTACCCCAAATGTACTGTATTGAGGATTTAGTTTTTCGAGTGGCTAATATGAATTTAAGGGAGAAGAGAGAGCTACATTAATGAATGGTGGATAAAAACTCTTTGGCATCCCCTTCATCTGCTAACTATTATGAGTATCGGTCATTGTTGATATCTTTTAAATTGAGACCCTCAACCATCGTCTAAATACCTCTTCCTCCAAGGGCTCTTCCCGACATTGTTTGATCGTGTGGATTAACCGTCCACGCCTAAACTAAAAGGAAGATAAATATTTGTATTTGAATTGTAGCTTAATGTCTTCCTCACTTAGATTAATGCTCTAAATTCTCAGAATGAGTGGTAACTCTATCTTTATTATGATCATGCATTTCATATATAAATTATTAATATACATATGGTAATGATCATCACTTAATAGTGACTTGATACATTTACCAATATTCTAGTAATTACTTTAAACTAGTTGAGTTATAGTTAGCATATGTATTTAAATCCATATAAGCATACTTTTCAACTCTACTTGTGTGAGACTTCTATATTCTTCCCAAGCACATAAGAACATATGGTGACCCTTAATTGAACAAGGCCCTTTGATTCACAAATTTATAATAAAATCACAAAACTCAGAAAAATACAATAGCATCTATAATTTCAACCTTATCTGAGGTAAAATCATGTTAAGACCACTGTAACACATATTAATGTATCCCAACTGTTTTTTCTTTTAGCCATAATTTTAACGACCACTATATAGGATCACATATTAGTAGAGGGAATCAAATCCACACTAATTACATGGGACATTATTGTCAATCCTATTAGGTAATGAAATGGACATTCTCCTACCATCAATTGTACCTCCTTGGTGGGGGATAAAATGATCGAGGTATAAGAGAAGAACAATAATATAGCATCTAAGGGACAAATGTAAAAACTCAAATCAAATAAACGAAATACCCAAATAGTGGGTGTTGTCGAGGCCTAAGGTCCATGTATTACGAGTAACATGCAACCATGATTCAATTGCCAGGGGAGGGATAATGACCAAATGACGATGTGGTAAGGATGGAGAGTAATGAGATGAAATTAAGCTTTTTAGAGCCCAAACCACCCGATTGAAGGATACACATGTCTATTCCAAACTATTCCAAATTAAAAATGAGACCTACTCGAGAGGATTGATGATAGGGGCGGGAAAGTCCCATAAACTCGGGTCCTAGGGATACATGCTTGGAAGCTTTGATTTCAAGGGAAATAGTTACACAATGATAGGGGTAAAGACACAATTTCCACACCAGATTGGGTGAAAATAAGTTTTAACTTTAGAAATTAATAGAAGATTAAGATTCGACGAGACAGGATTTTTCCGATATTAGAGAGAGAAACATACTTGACCCCAACTTGGATAAACGATCAATTAACTGAAAAGTTCCCAAAATCATTTAGTTTTGTGAAATATTGTATGATTTATTTGAATCATATTTTTAATTAAAAATGTCATTGAATTTGTTACATGTAATGAATTAAGGTGTAAATAAATTTTAAACAATGATAAAAAAAATTAATTATTACGCTATTAAGTGCATAAATCTATTAACTTTATAAAATTTTAAATAAAATGATAGAATTCAGAAATTATTGAATTATATTTTCGTTAATACTTATTTGAAATATATATTTTATCACAAGTTTTCCAAAACTTTTTGGAATTAGAATTTAATGAGTTTGGTTCCATTATTCCTAACATAAATTTAGTGCAAATTTTATAAAAAACTACAAGTAACCTACCCCAATAATTTACTAATTCTATGGTTTTACCAATTATTGGTCATTCCCATTCCCATATTTCTAGTGATATTTATTGGATTTTATATAGAACCTCAATGATTTTACCTTTTATCAATTAATATAGATCTTGGTAGTAGTTGGGAAAAAATACAAGTTTTAACTACATCTAAAATTTGTAACATTGAATTTATTGGCTAACACTAATCAACTAAATATTAATCTTACACTTCTGCTATTAAGGCCAAACATGTGGGGACAGAAAACATGGTGGTGATTCGTCCATAACAGTAGTACAAGTGAAAATCAGAAAATAGTGAACCAAAAAATCTGCAAGGGCAATTTTGACGGAAGTTGTTTCACAACGCAGAAGATGTTAATGGTGGAACCGCGAACCATTTCATGCCTATTAGCAGGAATCAAACAGGAAACCGCCCCGACACTGCAAGTTCGGGAGGATGCATAGAGGATTCTTCCTGATAACTAACAGCATTTCCCATCATCTATAAAGCACTAAATTTGATGTGGATGAATCAGAAAAGGGGCCAACATCAACAATCATGCTCTGTTCCTAGCGGCAGTCGGGGGTGATTGGAGAAAACAGCCTTCTGTGATTTCTAGGCTTTCTTCATTGAGAACAAAAATGATCATTCAACGAGGAGGCTACTTGGACAGTCACATCAATGTTCTTAGAGGTAGCCTCCAAGCAGAATTGAAGGTGATTTATTGGCCTTTGCGTACATCAATGGTCTTAGAGGTAGCCTTCAGAAAATTGAGATCTGCACCAGAAATTCCAGCAATGAGGGACAATAGCACAGTTTTCTTTCAAAGTTTTGGATCATCATCACAAGAATGGGAACTTGGGGTTTGTCCATTTTCGCATGCTCATTAGATCATTGAAATCGTGCTCCTTTCCTCCTGTTGCAGGAGCATCACTGTTAAATATGCAGTTGTAAAGTCTTGAATATGGCCAGTGGGAAGCCTACTGAAAGGCAACAGTATCCCAGGCAAACAGAAGGTCACATATCCTTTCCTCCAGCGAGACAACCCTTTCCAAACCACTATCAAACAGCCACCTCTGCTTTTCCTTTCTATATGTTCCTGCTTGGGAGACTCTTCCGCTCTTCTCTAGACCAACCACCATCAAATCATAGGTCCCCAAAGAAGGATTAATCCCTTTTCCCCTCATCTCTTGGTAAATTTTCATTGCCTTCTCGGGAGCTCCAGCAGAGAAATAAACCCACACGAGGGAAGTATAAGTGGCTGCATCTCTGAGGTTTTTGGGAAGTGAACTGAAAATCTTTGCAGCAAAGTTTGGTCTCCTAGCGATCCCTAGTTTATATATTAAAGTGGCAGCAAGATAGGGACCAAGAGGATGCCCAACACGAAGCATTTCTTCAAAAACCTCGACCGCCTTTTCAAATTCATCCCTTCTAATCATACAGCCTATCACTGCAAGATATGCACTTTTTTCCAAGACTAATCCCAACTTTTTCCCGCACCCAAAGGCCAATAAAGCACCTTCAAATCTGCCTCGAGTGCAATTCACATGGATGGTAATGGAAACAACTGTTGGGTTGAGCCATATGTTTTTGTTCATAATTGCAATGAAGAGATGGTCCACTGCAACAAGACTTTGCTTCTGCAATAGAATTAACAGAACAGCTCCCTCAGTTGTGTAGGAAATATCATAATCCTCTTGGTCAGTACTGGATTCATCTGAGAAGTGAGGGTTCACTTCCCTCAGAAGACCATCACTTTGGCCCTTGTTTCGGAGAATATCTAGGGCTTCAATGAAAACTGAGTGGCGAAGGACAATTTTGTTTTCTTTCATGAATTGAAGAATTTTATGCATAATTTCTATATCCTGAACTTTGCAGCACTTCTCTACCAAAATATTGCATGCAGCTTTATCAGGTAGAATGCCAGCATCTTGCATTTTTGTGAATATATCAAAGGCTTCTTCATATTTTCCTGGAATCATTCATGAAAAATAAAAATAAGTCAAATTAACTTGTAAAAATTTATCAGACTTAAAATCATGGCATGGAAAGTTTTTATAGGTTCTCATGATTTGAAAAGAGAAACTCTGGAAATGTAGTAATAATGAGAACATATCATCTTACAGTACGCATTATGCAACTATTGGAGAAGCAAGTGAGTTTGAGTATACACTATTGAAAGAGCAAGGCAGATAATTACATGTGCCAAGAGAAAGCTTGTTCAAGGGATTTGCACCATGACATATCAAACATTAAGACATGTTGATGTAAAGTGAAATTGTCTTCTTCACATACAAAATGGAACTGCCAAAACAATGTATTTTTTGTGAAAATTTAAAACATGTTCTTGCTTTCACACAATTTGACAAGATATGCAGCTGAATTTTCCCAATATTTATTTATGATTACTGCACGTATTAGACAATGAGTAGATAACCATTAGACTACTGAGCTGGTTAATCATTCCTCTAAAAAGTCTATAAAATGCAGGATTCTACAGCAGCGAGTAGCATCAGGGTTAAACAATCTTCGCAGGCATTATATCGAACACACAGAGGACACACCGTGACCGTGAAAAACCACATCGTGGCCTCACCAGAGTCCATCAGATACTCCATCAGGACAGTGTAGGTATGACAATTAGGGGTATAGCCAGATTCGATCATCTCCCTGTAAACCGCACTGGCCTCCTCTGCACGCTTATTGTCGAACAGTATCTTCAAGTAGGCAGTGTACGACACGACAGTCGGGTGGCAGCCTACATCCTTCATCTCCTCCCAAATTCGAACAGCCCCTTCGACGCCCTCCCACTTCGAGACCCACTGCATAAGGCAGGTGTAGGTCACGGAATCCACATTCACGCCCTTCTCCATCATGAGCTGGAAGACGTGCTGCATCGAAGAGATCCGACCCGCCTCACCGAATATGTCGAGCATCGTGGTAAAGGTGAAATGGTCGTGCTTGAAGCCCTTGACCTGGGACACCCAGTTGAAGAAGAGCCACGACTTTTGCATCGGGGGATGGGCCTTGAGGATATGAGAGACAGTGTAGGAGTCCCATTTGATCGGCAGGGAAGAGAGCTGGTCCTGTGCGGATTCCCAGGTCGAGTATTTGAGGATTTGGTAGATTCTGGAGATCCATTCTCTCATGTATGTAGTCTGTGGCGAGTCCGGCGTAGTGTCTTGCTTGTGGTTTGGCTTGCTCCTGGGGTGCTGTTTGGTCATCCGAGGTTTCCATTTGGGTGAACGAAAGGAATGGAGAGATTGACTATGAAGATGGGTTCCATTGGCTATGGCGAGAGGGATGCATCTTCTTAGTAATGTATAGGAAGAAGAACTGAAGCAGTGGAATCCCTTCATCAACTTCACGAAAAAACTCAAAATTTGGTTCCATTTGCCTCTCCACCTATTCATGTGAATTTTTTAAGAGAATATTTGGAGCATGACATGAATATAAAGTAGAGGACTCTCAATGAAATTTTTGAGATATTTAAGCACGATATTGTAATTAAAATATTATATTCAATATATTAAATTAAATTAAAGATAATTATAATACAATAGTATTATATTTAATTATGATAAGTCATACTTGTAGAATAAAATATATGGATTTATATAATGGAGGATTTGGTTAAAAATAAGAGGTAAAAAGGAGAAAAACTGATTAGAATTTATTTATGATTTTACTATTTTTTATATAAATTAATCGTTTACCATTAATTAAGGTATTTGATATGAGTATTTTTTCATTAATTATCATTGATCAGTTTCCTATAACATCTAAACTCTAATTAGGGTGATCATACTACACTCTAATTACTTATAAACTCCTTTTTTTATCATATCATAAAATCCTAAAAAATCTTAAAAAATCTATTACATCGATTTTGTAGCCATTATATATAACCCTAAATCTAATATTTTATTTTTAGCTTTTGTTATTTTTAAACTTATTCGATATCTTACTTCAAATTAAAAAATTTTTTAGTAACTTTCTTGATATCTCAAAAATTCATTCCCTTCTGGAATGATACAATTGTGACATTTAAATTTTGTTAGCTAACCTTTTATTTACATCACATATCTTGGGAAGTTGATCCTTTATCATAATTTTTTGAGTTATTTTACTAGGTCACTTATAATACTTTATAAATACTTAATCAATCCATTAAAATTTATCCAATTCTTATTATCCCGAAATGGGAGGATTTGTAGTTCTCCAAAATGTAATTTAGTTAGTCCCACCATATAATAACACCATTATCTTGCGAGAGTTGTTTTTATTTTTTATAATTGCATGGCATATACCCATTATGGGTAAAATCTCGCACTTCTTTGTCAACTCCCGACCTTTCTTTCTATTGGCCTTGGTTTTGTCGATTTGTATCATTCATTATTTATTCTTCTCATAGAAGAATTCCAAATACTTATCATACTCTTTAAGATCTTTACTCCACCCGAGTTAAGAAAGATGCTATAAATTCTTTTAAAAACTCATCTACTACCTGTTCACTAAGTTGTAGAAACTCACACTACAGTTTCAACTTTTTTCAGGAAAGAAGCCGAATATTAAGGAATCCTTACGCCAAGCCTTTAAAACTCAAGTAATTCATTTTGTTATTATTAGTTTTGTATAATGTTATTCCCGTGAACAATGACAAAAAGTACGCTTGACTACTTGCGGTCTTGGGAGTGGTGACTCTTCCTAGACCAATGAGAGTGGCGGGTTGCTTACGAGGTTCCGACCAAAACGCGTCAAGGTATGACAACTTGAGTGGTATTATAGTCAAGTTCCCTCAAATTCATTATCAAGACTATATAATATAAAACTAAACAAAACCATGTAGGAATAATGACCCTAAGGAAATTTGCCAAACGAACCCACCCAACCATAAGACCAATAAAGATAACTACCCCTAGCAAAGAGAGTAATGAGGGAACTTATGAGTTCAAAAGAGCTCGACCCGAGGAAATGTCCACGGATCCAAGAGCACTCTGCGAACAAATGAGGAAGATGTTCAACCTGCCAAATCTTCCCCAAGAAAAAGACACCCTCTGGAGGAAAATGCACCTCCCAAGAAGGACCAAACGCCTCCCCCAGCACCCCAACAGTCGGAAAGAACCCCAACACAAGAGGAGTCCCGAAAGAACTATTGGGAGGCTTATGCTAACTACCTGAGGGTCTTCCACAAACTCCCACACATCTAAGTGAGCCCCAAACCCATGAACATGATGTTTCAAGCCTACGAGTATGAAGTCGAAGTGCTAGAGAGGTATGTGATTGAAGTAACTCATGAAGCTAGAGTCTGAAGGACACCCAACGACGTGCTCCCATTTGGCTTCAAGGAACCTAGTCTGAACACGTATAAGGGATGCGAGGGACAATACTTGGACACAAGCTCGTCATCCTCGGAACCATCGAACAAGGAGTCCCGGAATGACCCGAATGTGAATTCCCGATCAGTGGACATGTAGGGTTAGGAAGAGAGTGGGGGCAAATGCATGTAATAAACCTATTTTGCCAAACCTTTCCTTGAATAAATAAAGAAAAGTTCTTTAGGTAAAAAATTGTGAAGCTTAATTAAAAGACAACCAAGAATTAAAACTTCATGCATTAGGACATGGGTCTCAAATCCGTAAGGTCTGAGAAATATGTTTTGCTCTAAATGGTTAATAAGTTAAGAACTTCCAAAGGTAAAGGCTGAAAGGTTGTCCTATGATAGGAATAATACCTCTCTCGAGGGGGTCAGAAGGATTGGATAAGGCCTGTGACTTGATGAAGAGCCAAGTACCAAGGAATACTCAAGATACTGATCAGGGATATCATCAAGACTCGAGACAAGTAGAGTGTCTAGAAATAACAAGAGAGAAAGAAACAAGGAAAAAGGATGTACCCCAAAAAGATGCAACGAATATGGTAAAGGAGTGGTAAGCATGGTGAGTCGACATCAAGGAATATCCCGACGTATTATGGACAACGGAGAAAGACATAGCACGATAAGGAAAGACACAAGGAAGGAACCACCCGTCATACACGGGGGATAAACAACCCGAAGCAAGGCAACTCATCAATTGTCGAGACATAGACAAATTAAAATGGGGTCACAGAAGGCAATAAGGGCTAAAGGTTCCTTGAGGAGCCGCCAAAAGAGCGAAATGTATAGACATAAAAGAAGGGTGACCCACTTTGGAAAAATGGGGGAGAAACTAGGTAGTGTTATGGACGGACCTAGCGGTAGGGAACTACTAGTAACCGTGAAATGACCAAGGAGGATAAACAGTGCCTAATGAGGACAGGGAAGTAGTAACGACTACACCTGCGCGGACTAGAGGTTGGATGGGCACTAAGATTGAGTGAACTTGAGAGACAACAACCTCAAAGCCATTGGACAAGGAGGGTAATATGGATGAGATAGATAATGAACTGATTCCCAAGAGGGTTACAAATTTAAACTTGGTAAAGAAGGGAGTATTGAAAGGTCAAACATCGTAAAAAGATGGATGTCACGCCCTGACCCGGTTTGGTCGGATCCCCGTGATCAACCCGCCACTCTCCCGGTTTATTAAAGGGTTTCCCCTTATTATAAGCCATAAAGAGTAAGGCGTCCTTTAACCAGCACCTTTTTCCTAGAATAACATAATCAAAACTGCATGAAATTTAAAACTGTACATACCTGTCTTACAGGCATCTTAGTTGACGGTCTTTAAGGGGAGGCTTTCTAAGATTTCCTGAAAGGGGATATAAGGGAGGGGGTGAGTACGACTACTCAGTGAATGAGTTTTTAAAAACTTTTGACTTTTAAGAAAAATATTTATATGGAGTGTGCCAGACTCCTTTGTTTTCAAAAATCCCTTCATTTAAAAATTTATGTTTTTTTTTCATTATTTCTTAGTTACCACGGTGTGTCATCACCCAACACACATCCTTCATCATGAAGGTTACACACATTCGCAAGTCAGTATCACTACTGAACCCACTAGTGGCTTCGGAGCGACTTTTCCTGCCACCCAGATAGAAGTACGACCACTTCTACCCTGGGAATGAGTGGATGTACGTGACATCCTACCCACAATCCCGAAATCACTTCTTCATGTCCGTATGA
This sequence comes from Trapa incisa, assembly GCA_030064435.1. Lineage (NCBI taxonomy): Eukaryota > Viridiplantae > Streptophyta > Magnoliopsida > Myrtales > Lythraceae > Trapa > Trapa incisa. The sequence continues at coordinate 13,677,466 of CM057777.1, forward strand.
GGACAGAGACCTCATCCTGTCCCCACCCCGGTCTCATGCGCTTTGTGCTACTCCAAATTTCGCACAGACACCTGGAACGACGAACTGCCCTTATAGCCACCATGTCGCCCAGTGCCCTTAGGACGCATCACTACCCCTCATGGGCGTCTTGATGATCCCGTACTCACAGTGCATGCACAAACAATGTTTTCTTATATTGTCATGTAATCTGTGGTGCCACTAGTCCAACGGCCTCGACTCTCAACTCAACCCGCAGCTGTTTGTCTTGACTAGTCCGTCGACCTGTCATGTCGCACTGCCGCTAGTTGACTGAGCATGTCGGTCCTATCTTGGTACCATGGCCAAACAATTCACTTATTAAGTTTTATGGCACATATATCATGTTCATTTACGAGCTCCTGCTCGTGCCAACTGGCCTTGGGCCCACTATACGAGATTTTCAAAATCGGGCATTTAGCCCCCAAGTTCCAAAATCGAGGCCCTCGGCCTATTAGAGCTATTCGAGCTCCCGTCGAAAAGGTCTCCCAAATTGTTTAAGCATTGGCACACAGTCAGTGGAGAGCACTTCCGACAAAAATAGGTTTTTACTGTCCATCATACCGAGCGGTATAAGGACATCTCCATTCATAACCGATGAACGGGTTTTCAACATCCTTCGAGGAAGTCTCATCATACCAACCGGGTATGATCTACTTACAACCAGTAAGTAGTTTTTCCGCATAACTTTCACATCACTTTCTCTAAGTAGTGATGATTAAAATACCACTAAACAGTGGGTTTTTATATCGAGGCACTTATCATCCCCAACTGGGTATGATATATAATCCCACTCACCCGTTAATGTCGTGAGTTCCACTAGACTGGTTCTTTGTATTCACGCGAGCTTGTCCTTGCTGGCATTCCTGGTATTTAACATTCCGGTGAAGGCACGGCAGTCCGAGCTTTCGATCTAGGTAGATAGGTCTCATCCTGAGGTTCATCCTAAAATCAAGTATTGTATCAATTGATGCGGAATTGGATTAGAATTTCGTGATTGAAATTCGGTCGATTCTCTCTCTAGCACCGATCGAAAATTATAAAGGGGAGCCGAATTGGCTTACCTTTCGGTCCTAATTCGGTCGTGGAAAGGCTGAGGAAATGTTGGGAGGGCTTAGTTTAGCCTGAGGAGGGCTTGAAATGGCCGATTCTAGCTTGGCCGAAATAGGGCAGCTTCGGTCCACCGGAGTTGCTTCACTATTCCATCATGTCGGCGCTTCTCCAACGGTTCTCGGATTGACTGGAGTTTGCTATCAGGATAATGAACAAGGATGTTCATATCGTGTAGGAACACGAAGTATCGAGAACGCCAGTAAGGATATACTCGCGTGATTACAAAGAACCATTTTAGTGGAATTCACTCTATTAATGGGTGAGTGAAATTTTATATCATACCCCATTATGAATGGTAAGTACCTTGAAATGAAAAACCCACTATTTAGTGGTATTTTAGACATTACAATTTAGAGAAGTGATGTGAAAATCACGCAAAAAAACTACTTACTAGTTGTAAGTAGATCATACTCGGTTGGTATGATGAAACTTCCTCGAAGGAAGTGGAAAACCCGTTCATTGGTTTTGAGTTGAGATGTCCTCATACTCAGTTGGTATGATGGATAGTTGAAAACATATTTTGTCGGAAGTTCTCTCCCTTTACTGTGTGCCAATGCTTAAACAATTTGTGAGACCTTGACGGGACCTCGAATAGCTCTTATAGGCTGGGGGCCTCGGTTTTGGAACTTGGAGGCTATTATGCCCAATTTTTAAAATCTCGAACAAGTGGGCCATAGGCCAGTGGGCACGAGCAGGAGCTCATAAACAAATATGAGATATGTGTCATAAAACTTTAATAAATGAATTGTTTGGCCATGGTACCTAGACATGACCGACATATTCAGTTAACTAGTGGCAGTGCAATATGATAGGTCTCCGAATTAGTCAAGACAAAGAGCTGAAGGTTGAGTTGAAGGTCGAAGCCATTAGACTGGTGGCTCCACATATTATATGGCATGATAAAAAAATATTGATTGTGCATGCACTGTGATTATGGGACCATCAAGACACCCAAGAGGGGTAGTGATGTGTCCTAAGAGCCCTGGAGGACCTAGTGAGTATAAGGGCAGTTCATCGTACTAGGTGACTGTGCGAAATTTGGAGTACCACAAAGCGCATGAGACCGGGGTGGATGTCACGCACATCCACTCATTCTCAAGGTAGAAGTGGACATGCTTCTACCTAGGTGGCCGGTAAAGTCACTCCGATGCCACAAGTGGGTTCAGTGGATGTACTGGCATGCAAATGTGTGTTTGACCTTCATGATGAAGGATGTGTATTGGGTGATGACACACTGTGATTAATAAGAAATGGTGGTAAAAATTGACATTTGAAATGAAAGGACTTTTGAAAGAAAGAAGTCTGACACACTCCAATACAAATCTTTTTCCTAAAGGTTAAAAGTTTTGAAAATCCATTCACCGAGTCGTTGTACTCACTCCCTCCCTTACATCCCTTTCAAGAAATTCCAAAAAGCCTACTCTTAAAGACTATCAACTAAGACGCCTGTGAGATAGGTATGATAAATTTAAAATATTATGCAATTTCGATTTATGTTATTCCAGGAAAAGGTGCAGTTTTAAAGAACGCCTTACTCTTTATGGTTTATAATAAAGGGAAACCCTTTAATAAACCGAGAGAGTGGTGGGTTGATCATGGGGATCCGACCAAACCAGGTCGGGGCATGACATTGGGTCTCTCGGGATTTGTAAATTTCCCAATTTGCCCTTTCTCTAATGGTTGGGGTTCGTGAACCAATTTGGTTTTCTCCCTTGGGTTGACCGATTATTTCCTCGATTTTTCTTATTTTTAATGGATGGGGTTTACAAATCTTCCCTCCTTTTAGGAGATTTTTCCCTAAAGCCTATTCGACATCCTTTGCATAGGAAATAACATACCTTGATGTTAACTTGGAATTTGCTTAACATGCCAACACTTCAATTGTTTTCACTTAGCTTCTTTATAACATGCACTTAAGGAATTTCTTTTCCTTTCCATTGCTTACTCATTCCATGGAGTTTATCATAGCTAAGCATGTCTTACTTACGAATTCAAGAGCATATCCTTAGGTTCACATCTTCCTTTGCTTGGGGCAAGATTCTTGCCCTTGAGGTTCTTACTTAAGATTTCAGGATTGGGAGTTCCAAGATGCCCAATCATTTCTTGTGTCTAGTTATTCTCTTTATCGTTGAAACCCTTAGCTCGGTGTCCTTTCGAGCGCTATGTACTTGCTTTCACAGGTTTTGGTGTTATAATCTTTTCGTCCTATTTTGACTCTCCCTCATTGGTTGTTTACTACAACTTCGGTCTAAATTTAATGTTTGACCTTGTCATGCTTAACTAACTGAGTCTTCCTTACTTGAGTCATATTTTTCCCTAGGACTGTTTTACTTACATGTCCCTTACATCACAACATACTCTAGAACTCGTCTTTGACCATTTAAAATTTTAGAACAGTTCCATAATGGTTGTTCTCAACCTTCCAATCTCTTAGGGATAGTATAACATTGTCCCTCTTTTCATCTGGTAGTATTTTTTGACTACCTTTATTGTTATACAATCATCCATCTTGCCTTTGAGGTGATATTTTACATATCCGTATCGGTTTTCCTTACCTACTCGTCTTTTCCAACTTCTTTATTGGGTCTTTCCAGTTACAAATCATTTGGTTTCCCAATGACTTACCAACACGCTGGAATTCTTCCCTTTTTATGGCCTTCCTCATTTCCAATGGCGTCCTTTCCTCAAGGACTTTCTTTTTTCTTAATCCACTCTTACTCACTCATGATCATTTCACAATTCTTTATTTCTAGTTAATCCCTTTCAATCTATGTGTCGATTACTTTTTTTGGGGAAGTTCCCATCTTATGGTTTTGTTCTCTACTATGTCCCTTACAGTAGAGACTTACACCTTAGGAGCTATGTCACACCTTGTTTTTAGTAACCCGAAATTTCGGTCAGAAATTTTTTTAGAATTGTATTATAAGTTTAAAATTCAATTGATATAATTGGAATAAATTTGATTTAAAATAAAATGAAAAGTGTCGTTTCGATTGGAATAAATAACTCGATGGAATCAAGTTAAGTCCGTTGAATTTAAGTAAAAATTAAATATTATATATAATTATTAATTATATATATATAAATGTTGAAAAGATGTTTACATATAAGGATATATATATACTTGTACAAAATTAATTTATAAACAAATATAAATGAGAAAGGGATTTGAGAGTTGAGATTGTCCTATTATCAAATAAATACACATATAATTTTATTAATATGTTCAAAGTACCAATACAGTTATGTTATATAAAAAGGAATGAAACCCAACTCTATAAGAGAAATTTAAATAATAATTTCACTCCATCATACTACTAAGTGAATGCCGATATAAAACATAGATTAATATAATGTTGGACCATAGAAAATAATAGTTGTGGAATTAAAAGGGTCCTAAATAGCCTAAGCCATGTGAAAATCCAACCATACATATTTACAATTTTATTCTATCTTATCGAAATGGAATGGATATGGTAAATACCTAGTAAATTTTTTTAGGTGAAAATAATGAGATCATTATGTGAATTTTGTTTAGTACTAAACTATTAGCACCTTGTAATATTAGTCCTACACCCCTACCATAAATATACATAAATTAATACCTACATTCAATTAAGGTGAATTCATTAGATAACAATAACTATTCCAATTCATTTTTCAGATATATGGGAAACAATACAAATGAAGGAAATTACCTGAAAGTATTAGAGATAAACCTAAATCAACACTTCCCACCAAATGAAAGGTTCTTAAAATTAAAGCCTTTTATGACAAGAAATTAATGAAGAATTTCTATGGTCACATAAACTCTAAAACAAATTATGTATGTTGCAATAAGAATCCTAACTTGCATTCACTATAACTAGGGACACCAATGAACTTACCATACGCACACACACAAATATTTAGACAAAGAATGCACAATATGTGAAATTACTTGTAGAATTTCTACAAGATGGGAGAGATATGGCTTAGTACATTCATTTACTAAAAGATAACATTACTACAACAATAATAATTATATATTCTCTATCATAAAACACCTCTCATATCATCTTTCCAAATAAATATCAATTCAGATTAAAGGAAGTCTCCAATGCGCTATCATACTTTTATTGGATGAAATTTAATAACTCCAATAAAAATAGACCCCATATCCAACTTAGTAAGAATTGCAAAAAAATCAGTTCGATTTCCTAATTTAATGAGAATATCTGACAAAATTTAAGTATCATAATGACATAACAAGTATTGGAATGAAGGGGAAAAACCATAGAATTTCCTAGATATCGTCCATTTTCCTAACCCATAAATTTATATAATGTTATCAATGCACCACATGTTGAGTCCTAGTTACTTAAAGGGGTAATTAGTTATTTGTTTTAATGCTTAAAAATCAATGGGGGCTAAAGTTAAAGGGGCTTCCCATTTAACATGGGCTATTTAATGTAATGCATTAAAGGAAATGTAAATTAGGTGGGGTTAAGGCATCCATGTTATATAATAAGACGGCATTAAACCTACACATAAGGAATCAAAAGTCCAGTTAATGAGAGTAGTGATTTGGGGTATCATGAATGAGAATGAGAAAAGGTTAGAGTTCCTTCTCATTTATGAAGATAAAGGCTAGAATTCCATGAGACTACAACTTATCAAAATATATCAATGAGAAATAATATAGTAATAAATCCTTCCCATTTAATTCTATAACTATATAAGGAGCTTAGAACAATTGATCAGAGGCACACCAACTTAGCTATTAGAGTAATTCGATTAGAAGAGATATACCTGGTCCACGATTCTTTGCTCACACCGCAAACATCATCTTTGCCATAATCACATTAGATCTACCAAATTAATACTCCATATCTATGTAACAACCAAATTTAAGGAAAATTGGGAAGTATCGGAGCAAAGACACACCAATAAGACCAATCAGGGACGAGTACGTGGGAATCCCTCCAGGATGAACATGTTTCTAGATAAAAGGTGAGTGGGCTAATTTATACTTCATAGTTGGGATGATGAGCACCTTTTCTAAGTTGGAAGCCATTGTGAGTGGGCATATCTAATGTCATACTCGGTTGTGGTGATGAGCAAGTTTAAAAGTTAAAACCTACTCACTAGTTGTGAGTGGGATTATCTAACATCATACATGATTGGTATGATGATTTTTCTTAAGGAAAGGAGAAACCCACTTACCTGTTGTAAGTGGAGATATCATCACACCCGGTTGGTGTGATGAAGTTGAAAATAACCTTTTTTGTTAGAAGTGTTCTCCCTTAACTATGTTCCAATGCTTAAAAGATTTGGGAGACCTTCTTGACGAGAGCTAGAACAGCTAAGATAGGCTAGAGGCCTCGATTTTTGGAACTCATGGGGCTAAATGCCCAGTTTTGGAAAAACATGTGCAATGGGCCTAAGGCTAGTGGGCATGAGCAAAAGCTCATAAACAAACTTGAGTAAAGAAAGCAATAAAAATTTCTAATGAAATTTTTGTGTGAATTTGCCATGTTACCAAGTTAGGATCAACAGGACTCGATGGACTCGCGGTAGTGTGTCAGGGTTAGGTTGATGGACCGGCCTAGACAAACAGTTACAGGTCGAGTTGAGGGTCGGGGCCATTGGACATTGGCTTCAAAGATAATGGCCATATGTGAAAACTGTTGTTTGTGCATGCACTTGTGGTATGGGACCATCAAGATACCCAAGAGGGGTAGTGATGGGTCCTAAGGGCTACTGGACAACATGGTGGAGATAAGGGCAGTTCGTCGTGCCAGTCATTTGGGAAGCTCGGAGTAGCTTCTTGCACATGAGACTAGGATGGGGTCGAGATGAGGTCTCCATCCTTATACGAACATGAAGTATTTTGGGTTTGAGGGTCAAACATCTAGGAAGTTCACTCAGACTCTGGGTAGAAGTCAGGGACTTCTATTAGGGTGGATGGTAAAGATGCTCCAATCGACAAGTGAGTGTAGTCGTCATAACTGCATCTTGCGAATGTGTGTACCCTTCCTGATGAAGGGCGTGTGTTTGTTTACTAAATTCCTCCTAAGGTAAGGGGATGGGCTAAGAGAGCTAAACACACCTAATATGTGAATGGGAAAAATGATTTCAAGATTTGAGAATCTTTGGAAAAAGAAATGGTAAACCTTAGAAAAAGGTTTTTGGAAAAATGTTTTAAAAACTGAAATTTAGGAAACCTCTCTTTAAATGAAATGATAAAATTGGCATGGTTTGATAAACAAAAGCTATTTTGAAAACTCACTCTAACACCCGCTCACTAAGTTGTAGAACTGACCTCCTCCCTTTTACCCTTTTCAGATAATCAAGGGAAAACTAATCTTAAAGACCTCCCTATAAGACAGGTATGTCAGTTTTAAGATATTCAGTTTTGTATAATGCTATTCCAAGAAAGATAGGAAAGAAGAACGCCTTACTCCTCACAGTTTAGAAAAGAGTGAAACCCTTCATGAACTAAAGGGAGTGGTGGTTTGCTCACGAGGATCCAACTAAACTAGATCAGGGCGTGACAAGCTACATGCTCAACCTTCTTACCATTCCTTGAAGATTTTTTTCCTTCCTTTCTTCACACCCCTTTCTATATTGGGGCATTTGCCTGCTTTGAATCATTCTTTATCTAAAATTTCCGTTTCATTCCTTATTCCTTACTTGAGACACTTCCGATTATCGGTTTTCTTCCGTGTACTCCACACCATGCCCAACCATCCTCTCTTTAGGCTCCATCAATTGAGCATAGATCACCACCAGTCTTGATGTGAGTGATCATTTACTTTAATCACTTCTTAACTGAAGGTTTTACTTTTCCAAGGGTTCTTAGATGTGCTTTACTTTGTTTCCTTTTTATGGGCAGTCCACCCCTTTCTTACTCGTACAACATCTTTTGATGTTGTCTTCCTACTTACCCGTTACTTGGGTTTAAGTTACTCCTTGGACCCTCATGAGTACTTTTACTTTGTACTTGATCTTTCCATCTCAACCAGCATATCTTTGATGATCCTATCTTCTTTCCACTTCTGTTGGTTCCATTACCACTTAATTGGGACACGTATGCCTTTCCAAGGTTTCCTTCCTTGGTAGGTTTTATACTCTTTTCTCCCGAAATGCTATTCTAGTTTTGCCATTGAGGACATATAACCTTAATTGACATTCTTTGATGTCATCCTCTCTTGCTTACCTTTACTCTTGAAACCTTACGTGTACTTCTTTTATACCTCATTTTCATTCTCACTTGTTCCCAGTACCCATCTATTTCTTTTAAGGAGAGTTCACATCCTCTTTGTTTCAAGATCTCTTGATCATCCCGCAGAAGTTTTACTTACCTTTCTCGTGGCTTTTGGTCGTAAATCTTATATTGGCCATTGATCTCTTTAAGGGTTTCCTTCATCTTTATTTCCCAAAGATTTTGGCATTTCTACCTCTTCCTTCTTTATGGGAGTTTTGACCTTCACAAGGGTCATTTTGTTAACTGCCTCACTCCTATTATCCTCCTAGTTTAATTATTTTGAGATAATTATCTTTCGAGTCTTCTTGTCCTTAATATCCATCCCATTGTCTTATTTAGGGTATAATCCTTACTACTTCCTGATTCTTCCAGAGCAAGTCACACTTGGCCATCCGGGTACGTCCTTAACCACATATGCCCTTTAATGAGGTTCCTTATTTCGGTTCAAACCTCTTATGGTTCATACGTTGGTTACATAGCTTGGGAATTTCTCTTTCCATGGTCCCAATTCCTATCTTTATCCCTCTTCGAGGAGCTCCTGATTGTTAGTGAGTTCCTAATAGTTGTTTCCTGCATATCACTAACTCTTTCAAGGGTACTTGTATATTCCTCTAGGTTCTCTTCCTATCATACTTCTTTTCCTCTTTCCTCTCTCCTTGTCTTATTCTAAAGTTGCTTAGCACCTTATGCGCTCCTACTTCTTCCTTCCTTTCTTCTTGGTCAACCTCCATTACACTGGTTACCCTTGGGGCAACCCAATTCTTCTTGGTTTCTTAACTTTTATATATAGGGGTTCTTCCTTAACTCCTTATAGTCCTTATGCTTTTACTACTCCTGCACCTTTTGATGCTTACTTCCTTTACACCGGACTTCATGCTCTTCTTCTTCCTTCCCTTAGTTGGGGTATGTCCTTCTTGGTGAACTCTATGCAGACTCCTCTAGAATTTCTTTCTCAGTCTTGTTGCATGGTTACACCATACTCCTGGTTTTTGTAGGGGAAACTTATTTGACCATCTTTATGGTTTTGGGTAAAATAGAGGTGACCCGTAGTTTTCTTCCTTAGGTGATCTTTTCTCTATCTACTACCCCAATTGTTATTGGTATACTTTCGTTTCTGCTAGTTGTAGTTGTAATTATCAAGGATATTAAATTTTAATTAAGGAAAACTGAACTTTCATTTATTCCAAGAGAAAGTTTATCACCGTACTCGGCTTATTACATGAATTTACAATTTCCTAATCCCTTGGGGTCATAGGTCGGGAGTTTGTCTCTAAATGATTATGAGATTCATGGTTCGAAGGCTTTGATGAACTGGTTGAAGTCCATCCATATTCCCTTAGGATTTCCCTTATAGGACGAACTTCATGTATGGCCTCAAGTCCGTACCTTCTTAACACCTCGGCCATTGAGAAGGAGTGAAGTTGGATTGAGCAGGTGGGGGTACTTGGTGGACTTTCATAAAGGTGGCATGGGCATCCCAATAGTTATCACATGCCTCCTTCTTAGTGGAAATCCTTTTTAGTTGTTATGGGGCTGGAGGAGGTGATGGGCTCCTTGGAGGAGGGTTAGGTTCTTCTTGCCATGGAGGAGGATAGGTGATGCCTTTTGGTTCTTATAAGGCTCCAACAAGTTTCCTATAATCCTCGACCATGTCATTGGGCACTCTCTTTTCGCTCTCCAAGAATCGTTGAACAACCGCCTCTCAGGTGGGGGGAGGGGGGAGGGTAGGCATCTTTTTAACGATCATGTGTGAGGGATTTGACCGCACGACATATTTCCTAGGGACTCTCCTTCCCACATAGTAATTAAGTTTTCATTATAGTCATGGCATAATATTGATAATACTTCAAGAAAACTAGGCTCTGATACAACTCAAGTGGTCACACCCCGACCCGGTTTGGTCGGATCCTCATGATCAACCCGCCGCTCCCTTGGTATAAGAGGGGTTTTCCCCTTTCTTTAATCAAGAGTAGCCATGCATAATTTAACCATGTTCCCTGAAATAATATAAATCAATAAAAATGCGAGCTTAAAATAACTTTTAAGCATACTTGATAAAGGGTAGATCCATGTGTTTTCCTTAGTCATTTTATCTACTCCCAAAAACAAATATAAAAGAGGGGTGAGTTTCTACAACTCAGTGAATGGGTGTTGGGATTGTGTTTTCATAAATAAAATAACTTTTAATCCAAGTGTACTATACTCCTTCTTTCCTCTAAGAATATTCTTTCCTCAAATTCTGGTTTTCAAATCCTTTTTCCTCATTTTCCACATTAGGTGTGTTTAACAGTCAACACACGTCCTTTATTAGGAATGGATCACAAATTTGCAGGACAGCCCGTCCACTACATCCACTTGTGGCTCAGAGCGACTTTACCGGCCACCACAATAGAAGCCCATCCACTTCTACCTTGGGTCTAAGTGGATGTTTGTGACATCCAAACCTCAAACCCGAAAACAACTCTGTGTTTGTATGAGGATAGAGACCTCATCTCGACCCCACCCCGGTCTCATGTGCATGAAACTACGTCGAGCTTCCCTAATTGCTGGCACGACAAACTGCCCTTATCTTCACAAGGTTGTCTAGTAGACCTTAGGACGCATCACTACCCCTCTTGTGCATCTTAATGGTCATGTACCTCAAGTGCATGCACAAACAATAGTTTTTCCACAAAGCCATTTATCTTTGGTGGCACTGGTCCAATGGCTCCTACCCTCAACTTGACCTGTAGCTATTTGTCTTGGTTGGTCCATCAACCTGGCCTTGACGCACTGCCGCTAGTCCATCAGGTATGTCTGTCCAGTCTTGGTACCATGACGAAATCACATAATCTATTAATTAGGAGTTTTCATGGCTTTAATATCTCATGTTTGTTTACGAGCTCTTGCTCGTACCAACTGGCCTTGGGCCCACTATTCGTGATTTTCCAAAAAAAGATTGGTCATTTAGCCCTACAAGTTCCAAAACCGAGGCCTCTCGCCTATCTGAGCTGTTCTAGCTCTCGTCAAGAAGGTCTCCCAAATAGTTTAAGCATTGGCACATAGTCATGGGAGAATGCTTATGACAAAAACATCTTTCAATTCATTACACCAACCGGGTGTGATGATATCTCTGCTTACAACTAGCAAGCAGGTTTTCTTCTTCCTTCAAGGAAGTCTATCACACCAACCAGGTATGATTTTCTCTACTTACAACCGATAAGTAGGTTTCCACTTAGTTCTCACACCCCTCCAACTGAGTGTGATGTTAAAATCCCACATATAAGTGATTTTTCATTTCCGAGGTGCTCACCATCCCAACCGGATATGATGTGAATAAACTCACTCACCCGATAATTGTGGCGTATTCTTCTTCAGTTGGCTTTTGCCTCCACGCTAGCATACCCTTTCTGGCATTCCAGTCTCTCATTTTCCTACACGATTTAGGCACTCTTGTCCATTAGAGTTTGGCATGAAAGCCTTTGTTTCTCAAATATGAGCGACTAGGCTCAAAAGTTTGTTAATTGCACTTAGGTCCCTAAAGTTCATTTTCCTTAACTTTAGGTCCCTAGTGCTATCTTTTCCCAAATCGAGTCTTAAAACTTCCAAAAATTCAGTTTGGGTATTCAATTTACTCAAAATTGTTTAAGGGGCTCAAGTTTTTCAAATTTCCAATTTGGTCCTCAACTTTTAAAAAATTACCATTTTGCCATTACTTTCCAAAAATGTCAATTTGACCCCAATTTTTTAAAAAATCAATCAATTGGTCCTCCAACATCCTTTTCATTGCCAATTGGCCCTCAATTTTGGGAAATTGCAATTTGGTCTCTCAATTTTGTGAAATTCCCAAATTTCCCCCAAAAACTTTCCCCAATTCCCCCCTTTCAAACAAGTTGAATTTGATTTTATCAAGTTGACCATTCAATCAGGGTTAATTGCTTCAATTAGAGGCATAATTCAGTTCCTACACATCTATACAATTCAATTGAGCTTTGAATCTCATGAATTGAGGCCAAAACGAGCTTTACCGGAAAACTATGCTTAGAGAGAGAAAGCTTTGAAACATTACTATCGGAGGTGCTGCTATTTAAGCTTTCTATCTAGGAAGGTAGCTCTCATCCTGAGGTACCTCCTAGGATCAAGAATCGATACAATTCATATCGAATCAAGGGAGAATTCAGTTAGTGATGTTTTCATAGTTTCTCTCTCTAACGTTGATAAAAAAATGATAGAGGGGGGCGAATTGGCTTATCTTTTAGCTCTATTACGGTCATGTGAGGGTTGTGGGAGTGGTGAGAGGGCTTGGTTTAGCCTGAGTAGGGCTGAATTCAGCTGATTTTAGCTCAGCTGAAATAGGACAACTTTGGTCCGTCGGAGCTGCTTCACTATTTGATTCAGCTAACGCTTCTCCGATGGTCCTTGGATCAACCGGAGATTGTCGTTAGGTAGCTGACTTCTCTCGGAATCTAAAGAACCTAATCTCACCTTCTAAGGCCTAGAAAAATGCCAATGTTGGAGCTCTAGTTCGAGCTTCACCGAAAAATTGAGTAGTTGAGAGAGAATGGAGATTTCAGGTGTGAGGAGAATGAACGAAGAGGGGCTCTTTATATAGGGAGCTCGAGGACTCTCTACCTGACTATTTGACATCTTGGTCAAGCTCATTAATGACATGAAACACCCTGAATGGAGGTGTTTCATCTTCATCAATGTTGTCCATTCATCCATTGAATGAATAGTGTTGTCATTTGAAGGAAGAAGATGACACTGTTCTAAACCGGATTGGACCAATCTGACCGGGTTCGATGCTTAAACTAGCCGGTTCATGCCCAATTCGATAGGGTTCGATGCTTAAACTGACCGGTTCAGCCCGATTCGACCGAGTTTTTCAAAATTTAAAATTTCTAAATTCATTCTCTATCCAATGGTAGCATCATTTCCCCAATTTGAATATTTTAAGCCACTTAGAAAAATGAATTTAGCAACTGGTTCAATGATGCTTCAAATTGATCCAAACCGGTTCAATCCGGTTCACCTGAACCGGTCTGGTTTTCTCTTCCAAATTATCCCAAAGTCCCTTTCCATGGTTTTTATGACACTTTGGGTCACTCAGAATTTGTAAATTTCCCAATTTTTCCTTTCTCTAATGGTTGGGGTTCGTGAATCGGTTCTGTTTTCTCCCTTGGGTTGACCGGTTCTTTCCCTGGTTTTTTTTTTATCTTTAAGGGATGAGGTTAACACTAATGATACAAGGAAGGTAAACGTATCTCTACGTTCAAACCCTTACTATAAGTCAAGGGTAGGAAACGTACCTTGATGGTCTAAGCTTGTCCTGGAACTTTTCATCTTGGTTCTAGACATGAAAAGGGTGAGGGGAGGAGAATGAGTATACAATACTCACTAAGGGAAAATACTATAACAATCACATTAAATCATTGCCTTGCCCATTAATTATTCATTTGTTGTATTCGCAGATTAACCATGCATCAACCGCTCTCCTATCATAGGAGGCATCACACATTTGCAAAACGGTCCCTGACTATTCAACTTGTGGACCGAAGCGCCTTTATCATTCACCATGATAGAGGTGCACTACCTCTACCCTAAGTTCGAGTGGACATCAATAGTCTGACCCTCAAACCTTGATCACTTCATCATGTCTGCTTTGTGGGATGAGACCTCCTTTCCCCTACTGCCTTGGTCTCAATGTGCGGGAAGCTCCCCAAGCTTCTTGACCAACTGGACGCCATATTGCCCTTATGCACCCTGGGTCATCTAGCAATCCTTGGGATCCAACACTACCTCATACCAGGTGTCCTCATGGCCCGAATCACACAGTGCATGTACAATCAAAAGTTTTTTTTAACTTATAGCCATTATCTTTGGCCCTCTAGTACAACGATCTATTGGCTTGGCTTTGGCCCATACGTACTTGCTCAATAGGTTCGATGACGTGGATTTAGCAGAGTAGCGGTTTGGCCCAACAAGCTTAACAACTTAGATTTGACTTGGTGTGTATCACACACAATTTTCCCGTTAATTGGATCTTTTAGCATTTCTAATCACATTCATTTAAAAATTTCTAAATTCATTTTCTATCTAATGGTAGCATCAATTTCCCAAGTTGATATTTTTAAGCCTTCTAGAAAAATGAATCATTGAATTAGTTCACTTTGGTTCATCCCGGTTCAGTCCAGTTCGGGTCCGGTTCACCCCGAACTGGTCCGGTTCACCCCGAACTGGTCCGGTTCACCCCGAACTGGTCCGGTTCACCCCGAACTGGTCCGGTTCTCTCCTCAATTCCACTTCACGGTTCTTCCTCACAATTTTTGTGAATTTTTGGTCACTTGAGATCTTCCAATTTCCCACATTAACCCTTCATCACTATTTTTTATATTAAATTGGTCTTGTTTTTTACAATATGGTCAATTTCCCTCCCGGTTTCCTTGTCTAAGGGGACAAGTTCCACAACTCTCCCCTCCTTTTAGGAGTTTTGTTCTCAAAACTCTACTATTCCTCCTTTCTCTTAGAAGAAATCCCTGGGTAGTTCACTCAAGGTACAAGTCGATATCCTCCTGTTTTGGGTCACTCCCTTTTGCCTCACTTCCCTTACTCTCTGGGACTTAGTCAACTTGACTTGCCCTTTCCCCCAGGTGTTCATGAAGTCCCTTAGGTCCGATACTCTCTATAGCTTAGGGTCAGACTTCCTTTCTGGGGGTTTTGTCGGGACTCGAAGTTCTGACACATCCAATCTCACCCGAGTTTGTTTACTCCCTTGTCTATTAGGACTCCTTGGCACTTCATCCCTTTGGGTTATTGCGTTTGTCCTTCTCGGTGTTACTTCCCTTTCTGGGTCCTCTAGTCTATCCCGTCGTACTCGAGTTCCCTTTTTGTTGGTTGTTGAACTTAGTTGTCCCTGGCAGTAGGACTCCTACTTCTTGTTGCTCTACCCTTGCCTAGGGCCCGACTTGAATTGCGGTTGGGACCGTGTCCTTTCTCTCTTGTCCTTAGAGCGTACTCCCTCTTGTTCTTATCCATTGTATTATTTATGTTATTTTGTTACTCGACTATATTTACCCTTGGGTCCCGATTTCATATGTCCCTTCCATGTTTCGATGTCCCTAGAATGTAGGGATCTGACTCCTTGCATGAGTTTGGGGTCTCTCACATTTATTCATTCTACTCTATTCCCTTATTGAGTATGTCTGTGTCCAATTGTCGGGTTTCCAGCCCCCTACTGGTCCCATCACCCCATCGCTTCTCCTTCTTCAGTTTTTCTCATGTCTGTTGGCGTTCTCCAACTAGCGAGGGGTCCTTCCCTTCCCTTACTCTTCTCCTCTCTCTCTTGGCTTTGGGGTCATTATGCTTGCTGATCCATAATAACTGGACTCCTTTGGATTTATTCCTTTCTCTAATTCAAGACGGCAAGGCTTGGCATTTACCTCTATGATTGCCTTCTGGCTTAATTACTATTGAAGTCATCCTCGAGGAACTTCTCCCCTCTCCCGACGTTTACCCTTCTCATGGGACTTGGTGAGAGTTTTATGAGGTTTCCTATTTGTTCCAGGGTATGGTCCTAAGTTTTGTTCCCAATGACTTGGGGGTTAGTCCTCCCCCATTGATCCTTAGTCGCTTTTATTGGATCAAAGTCCCTCCTGGTTTATTAGGGCCATCCATTCTCACTCGATTTTGGTCCTGTCTATATGGTGATCCTTCCTTCCCTAGGTTATGCTCCCCTTTGGGGTTCAAGGCCTATGCCTCCCTATGGGCTTCGAGTATCCTAGTCCCGCTCTTGCTTTCTTGGATATCTCTCCCATACTCCCCTAACCCCTTTGAATTTATGGGTTCCACTCCTCGTTATAGCTTAGTAGCGCTTCCTCACCACCTTGGGGTCACCTAGTTATTTATTGTATCTGTCTCTAGCTTGGACACTTCTCCTTCATTCTATAGGTGCCCGTTATCTTGCAAATTTCTAGTTCTAGTAGCGGATATCCTTCCGTGCTTCCCTCTGTATGGGGTATGATGCCCTTCTGGTCTTGTGTTCTCCTCTAGTGTCTAGTTTCCCCTTATGATTTCCTTATGTAACCACCTAACCAACTTAATAGTTTCCACGCTTGTCCACCCATGCTCTTTACTTCCCTTGATCTTGGCATCAGGGTGTCCCATCTCTTAGCCACTAGCTTGCTTGTCATTCTTTCATTAATGGAGTACTTTGTCGTTATCACTTGGTTACCTTGGCTGTTACTCACTAGGGTTCTCTAGGGCAGGTAGATCTTCTCTTGATTCCTCCTTGACCTACCCTCCATTTGTTTGTGTTATCGATCCCAGACTTTCCTTTTCATGATTGGATTTCACCCTAATGCCATTCCTGGTCAGTGTCCTCCCTTTCTATCTTGACATCCTCTTGGGGGTGGCCTTCCTAGTCTTTGATACAGCTCCTCGATCTCCCTTTGGTTCATTGAGCCTTTCTTACCTTCCCCAAGGTCCTTGTTTGTTAATATATCATTGTCTTGTTTATGGTGCCTTATCCTAGCCCATTCTATATGGTTCCCCATTTTGCCCTTTTAGGTTCACCATTGGTTCCAGACTTTCCTTGCCCCTTAGGGTTCTCTTCGAGACTCTCTGACTCTTAGCCTTGCTATTCTAGTCCTGGTGTCTTAGCTTGGGACATGGGATAAAAGGGGCGGCTAGTCCACACTAAGTTTGGTTAGCTTTAGATATTTTTATAGAGTTCCTCAGTACCTCGTGTTTGTATCCCCTTTTTGTAAGTACCCACTTCATTAGTCCGGGGGGTCGGGTCAAGAATTGTGGGTTCCTTTTTCGGGTTTCCCATATTGGGGTTATTCACTTTCCTGATACTTGGCTACTTACGAGAATACTTGAAATTTTTTATTTACTAGATCGAAAAACCCCAATCAGGGTTTATTACAATCACAAATCTCTAGAATTTATTGCCCTCCCTTTCTAACCCCTCCTGTTGACTGACCTAGAGTTATACCTAGGCGGGTTGCGAGATTTAGCATCGGGTGCCTGGACGCGTCTCCTCCTCCTAGGTGGGCATTCGCCTCCATGGTATCTTCTGTAGCGAGGGCACGAGTTCATGTTGGGTTCCTTAAACTCTATGGATTTAGATAAGCTAGGAGCTCTCCGTGCATGTACTGGCGGCACGATATCTATCCCATACCAGTGTAAGAAAGCAGTGTCGTGGGCGTGTTGCATGGTGCCTACAGTACACGCATTGTTGTGGATCGGGGGGAGTCGGTGAAAAACTATCACATAATTTGCATACGCCTCCCAGAAATTCCTTTCATCTTCTTCTTGGATTTGGGTCTGATCCAGTTCCCTGAGTGGGGAAATTTCGTCTCCATCGAGTAGGGAGGGGTTCTCTCTCTAGGTACATCCCATTGGATAGGTTCTTCTAGCATTTCAACCCATTGCTCCATGGCATGTATCCATAGGATATATTCTTCGGGGGTGTTTCCATTCATACTTTCTGCAAGGGTTGTCGAGAATCAAGGATTAGGGTGAGTAGGAAGGGTTTCTCTATCTAGGTGTATCCCATCGAATTGGCCTAAACTCAGTTTGGTCGAGGTCCCGTGATCAATCCACTACCCTTTTTGGCATCATCTGGACATTCCTACCCTAATGTTCAAATCCATACTATAAGTTAGGGGTAGGAAACATACCTTGAGGGTCCAAGCTCATCCTAGAACTTATAGTCTTGGCTCTAGACCTGAAAAGGGTGAGGGGAGGGGAATGAGTATACAATACTCAATGAGGGAAACTATTATAATGATCACATTAATTCATTGCCTTGCCCATTAACTATTCATTTGTTGTTTTCATAGATTAACCATGCATCAACCGCCCTCCTATCATAAGAGGGATCAAACATTCACAGAACGGTCCCTGACCGTTCCACTTGTAGACCAAAGCACCTTTACCGTCCACCTTCATAGAGCTGCACTGATCTACCCTGAGTTCGAGTGGACATCAATTATAAACTCTGTCCCTTAAAGATAAGAAAACTGGAGGAGGAGCCGGTCAACTCAAGAGAGAAAATAGAACCGGTTCATGAACCTCAACCAATAGAGAAAGGGTGAAATGGGAAATCGACAAACCCCAAGTGACTCAAAGAGTCATAAAAAGCTTGGAAAAAGGACCCTGGGACAAATTGGAAGAGAAAACTAGATTGGTTCATGTGAACCGGACATGAACCGGATTGAACCGATTTGAACCATCCTTGAACTAGTTGCTAAATTCATTTTTCTAGATGGCTTAAAATATTCAAATTGGGAAATTGAAGCCACCATTAGATAGAGAATGGATTCAGATTAATTTAGAAATTTTGAATTTTGAGAAAATCGATCAAATTGGGCTTAAACCATCCGATTTACGGATTGAACTAGTCAGACTGATCCAGTCCGGTTTAAAATAGTCTAGTCTTCTTCCTTCAGATGACATCACTGTTCTTTTAATGTAGAAAACAGACAGCACCGGTGAAGGAAAAATGACTCCGATCAGGCCATTTTAGGGCGAGGATAAGCTTGAACAAGATTTGAAACGGTTGGGTAAAGAGTCCCCGAGCTCCCAATATAAAGAGCTCCTCTCCATTTATCCTCCGAATACCTGAAAACTCCATTATGCCCCCTCTGTCAATTCTGATCAAAGTTAGAGAGAGAAACTATGAAAATTCACTAACGAAATTCTCACTCGATTCGAGTCAATTATAGAAATTCTTGATTCTAGAAGATATCTCAGTAAGAGAGCTACCTTCCTTGATAGAGAGCTTGGATTGTCGCACCTTCGACGGTAAGCTTTCGAAAATTTCTCTCTCTACGCAAAGTTTTCTGATGAACCTCCATTTGAAATCCTTTTGGCCTCAATTCATGTTATTCAAAGCTCAACTGAATCATATGGAAGTGTAGCAACTGATTTACATCTCCAATTAAAGCAATTAACCCCGATTGAATGGTCAATTTGAAAAAATAAAATTCGACCTGTTTGAAAGGGGGAAATTTTTTGGAAAAAAATGGGGATTTCATAAAATTGATTGACCTCTTTAAAATTTTCCAAAATTGAGGACCAATTGGCCATGAAAAAGATGTTTGAGGACCACATGGTCAACTTTTGAAACATTTGGTGCCAAATTTCCATTTTTGGAAAGTAGGGGCAAAATGGTAATTTTGAAAAGTTGGGAGACCAAATTGGAAATTTGGAAAACTTGAGCCCTTATACAATTTTGAGTAAAATTAGAACTCAAAGGGAATTTTGGAAACCTTGGGACTCAAATTGGGAAAAAGTTGGCATTAGGTACCTAAAGTTAATAAAAATAAACTTTAGGGACCAACATATAATTTATTGATAATTTGTGAGTATAGGCTTTTATGTCAAACCAAAAGTGATAAGGCTGTCCATATCATGTAGGGACAAGTGTGACTGGAATGCAAACACAAGGAAGCGTAGGATTGGAAAATCGATTGAGGATGAACACGTCACAGTTATTGGGTAAGTGGGCTTGTTTCATCATACCCGGTTTGGAGTGATGAGCGAACTAAGATAAAACCTACTTTGCTATTGTAAGTAGAGAAAATCATACTTGGTTGGTATGATGGACTTCCTTGAAGGAAGGAGAAACTAGCTTGCCAGTTGTAAGTGGAGATATCATCACACCCGGTTGGTGGGATGAAGTGGAAAAATACATTTTGTTGGAAGTGTTCTCCCCTAACTATATGCCAATGCTTAAACTATTTGTGAGACATTCTTGATGGGATCTAGAATAGCTCAGATAGGTCAGAGGCCTTGGATTTTTAACTTGTGGGGCTAAGTGCCCAATTTTTGGAAAATGACGTGCATTGGGTCCAAGGCCAATGGACACGAGTAGGAACTCGTAAACACACTTGAATTGAGAAAGCCATGAAAACTATAATGAAACTGATGTGTGATTTCGTCATGGTACCAAGTCAGGACTGACAGTACTCGATGCATTGGCGGCAATGCGTTTAGGCTACGTCGATGGATCGGCCTAAACAAACAGCTACAGGTCAAGTCTGTTGGATTAGTGGCACCAATATTAAATGGCTATGTGAAAACTATTGTTTTGTAAATGCACTTGAGGTACAGGACCATCAAGACGCCCAAGAGGGTTAGTGATGTGTCCTAAGGGCTACTAGACGACATGGTGGAGATAAGGGTAGTTCATTGCTAGTAGTCGGGAAGCTCAGAGTAGCTTCTTGCGCATGAGACCGGGGTGGGGTTTGGATGAGGCCTCTGTCCTCATATGGACACAGAGTGATATTCAAGTATGAGGGTCAGATGTCGTGAACATCCACTCAGACCTAGGGTAGAAGTGGATGGAATTCTATCTTGGTGGCCGGTAAATATGCTCTAAGCCACAAGTGGGTGAACTGGACGGGTTGCACCTGCGAATGTGTGTTCCCTTCCCGATGAAGGGAATGTGCTGTTTGTTAACCACACCTAATGTGGAAATGAGGAAAAAGGTTTTGAAAACAAGAACATGAGAAAAACTTTCTTTCAAAGAAAAACTTTCTTTGAAAGAAAAACTTTGGCACAATTTAGTTAAAACTATTTGTTTTGAAAATTTACTTCCAACCCCCACTCACTTAGTTGTAGAACTCACCCCCTTTTTATATCTTTTTTCAGGAGTAGGGAAAATATCACAAAAGAAAACACCAAGATATACCCTCTATCAGGTTTGCATAAAAGTTCTTTTAATCTTGCATTCTATTAATTTATGCTATTCTTGGAAACAAGGTTTAAATTGATTAAAGAAAGGGGGAAACCCCTCTTAAACCAAGGGAGCGGTGGGTTGATCATGGGGATCTAACCAAACCAGGTTGGGGCATGACAACGTGAGTGGTATCAGAGCCTAGTTCCCTTGAAAGCATTATCAATACTATGACCTGACACTAACGAAAACTTAATTACCATGTAGAAAAAAGAGTCCCTAGGAAGTTCGCCGTATGAACCGAACCCCCACACGAGGTTGTGAAAAAGATGTCTACCTCCAGAGAGGCAACCGTTCAAAGATTTCTAGAGGGCGAGAAGAGAGTACCGAACGACATGGTCAATGACTATAGAAAACATGTTGGAGCCCTATTAGAGCTAGAAGGCATCGTATATCCTCCTCTAAGGTAGGAAGAGTCTGGCACCCCATCTAGCCCCACAATAGCCAAAGGGGACTCCAACTATGAAGAAGGCCTGAGACAACTATTGGGATGGCCATGCCACCTTTATGAAAGTCCACCAAGTACCCCCACCTGCTCAACCCAACTTCAACCCATCCCAATGGATGAGGTGGACCTACGAGTGTGAGGCAGAGGTATTAAGGAGGTACGGACTCGAGGCCATTCATGAAGTTCATACTATTAGGGAAATCCGACGGGAATAAGGATGGACATCAACCAGTTCATCATAGCCTTCGGATTATGAGACCCAAAACCATTCGGAGGCTAACTCCCGCCCTATGACCCCAGGGACTAGGAATTAGTAAATTCATGTAATAAGCCAAGTGCGACAAGAAACTACTTCTTTGAATGAATAAAAGTTCATTTTTCCTTAATTAAAAGTTAATTTTACTAATAATGACAAGTACAACTATCAAGATTGGAGTATACCAATTATGATTGGGGAAATAGATGGAGAAAAGGCCACTTAAGGAAGAAAACTATTAGTCACTTCTAGTTAACACTTACCCTAAGATAGTCATCCTAGATAGTTCCCCCCACAAGAACTAAGAAACTCTGAGTAATAAAGCAACAAGACAAAGGATTAGGAAGGAAAGTTCTAAGAGTCTACTTGAAAAAGGAATCACCAGAAAAGGACATACTCTAAACTAAGAGTAAAAAAGAAGGGAAAGAGTGTGTTCATATGGGGTCCAATGTAAGGGAAGAGTGGAGGAAAGCCAAAGGACCATAAGGGATTGGGAGAGCCCTCATACAAGAATTAGGAAATAAAGAGGAATTGGGATGCCTCTAAGAAGAACCAGTTGAATGAAAGATAACCAGGGGGAGAGGTAAAGTACAAGAAGCCACTAAAAAAGGGAGAACAAGGAAAACATCTTCAAGTAACTCTAGGATAAGACACAGTAAGAGGGAACAGAGAAAGAAGTGTGCTAGGAAGAGAACTCTAGGGGAATGCATAAGTATACTCGAAAAGGTTATTTATAGGAAGATGGAAAAAATGAAGAGTGCTAGAAACCCGCTCCAATCAAGAACTCCTCAAAGGATGGATAATGAATAAGATGGGAATTTGAGGATGGAGAAGGATTAAGGGCGAATAACCACACCGATGTCATAAGGGTGTAAGAAAGGAAAGAAGGAAAAACATTCAAGAAGCGTTAGGAAGGTGAACGTGGAAATTCCAAGAAGGAAGTCCCTAATAAAATTATAAAGGTAGGAAATAAGACCGTGGAAAAGAAACTCCCAAGCTAAGGAACCAAGAGGAGGATCATAAGAGACTTAACCCAAAACAAGGAACCTTAAAAAGGTGGGCGAAAGTGGTTAAGAATGTTTGGGGATGGCAAGTGTTACCTATTTTGGAAATAAGAGGGTGGTCAAGTAGGAAGCAACTAGAAACAACGAAATGATCGAGAATAAACGACGCTTGATGAGGGACCAAACATAGTAAGGATTACACCCTCAAAAGGACAATTGTTCTAAGACAAGTGACCAAGGGGAATAGTGGGAATGAGGCAGTTAACGAACTAACACTCTAGAAGACCATAAATTGGACACCGGCAAGGAAGGAAAGGGTGTAAAAGTAAGCTCTCAAAAGGGGATGAAACAACTTCGAAAGGAAGAAAAAGATCGAGAACCTTTCACCAATGGGAATAAAAATCGTAGTGAATAAGAAGTTGGGATAAAGACAAGGATAAGGGGATGTACTAGCAAAACACCTCAAGGTAAGGATAAGTCGGATAGGATGACATCAAGGATATCATGAGGTCAACTTAAGGATAGATAACCAAGAAGATGAAGGAAAAAGGAAGTCTTGAGGAAGAAGAGGAAGCCTACCAAGAAAGGGAACCCGAAAGAGGCATATTCAAATGGAAAAGTAATGGACCCAACTAAAGTAGAAGAAAGGAGAAAAGTTTTGAATGGAATGTGAGTTTGGAATAAAGGACCGGTACAAGGGAAGATTTCCCATAACCCAAGGAACATGTAGATAAGAAGATATCATTGAAAGATGTCGTATAAGTAAGAAGGGGTGCATTGCCGATAATAAGGACATAGAAGAAAGACTAACTGAGAAACCTTGGGAGAATTAGGCCTCAAATTAAGAAGTGAATAATGGAAATGACCACAAACATCAAGACTTGTCATGGCCCACAATCACTTAATGGAACCTAAAGGATAAAGGTTGTGTTGTTTGGCATAGTGTGGGATCCAAGAAATAAGATCCGAAAACTGAAGTTCATTGGATAGGGAATGAAGGATGGAATGGGAATTTTAAGACAAAGGAGAATTAAAAATGGGAAAATTTTCCAAAATAAAGAGAGTATAGGGAGGTAAAGGGAAGAAACCTTCAAGAAATGTTAAGAAGATCAAAGGTACCACCCTAAAATGGAAGTCTCTACTTTGAAGGACATAGAAGAGAATGGAAATCATAAAAGGGACACCTCCCCAAAACAAGGAATCAATACGTAGACCGAAAAAGGGTCAACTCGAAATGAGAAATGGTGAATGGACACAAGCAAGCAAGAAAGAATAGAGGAAAGGAAAGCACTTAAAAAAAATACGCCAATTTAATGAGAAAAGACATGAGTGAAAAGGATTTCAATGTGTCGGTAAGCTGGAAAATCGATGGTTGGAACTAGGAATAAACCATAGGAAAGTTGGTAAAAGAATGAGTAGATGAAGGGAACCGACACGATTATGATATTAAGAAAATTACAAGACAATTGGAACTACATAAAAAGTAGATGGGAAATACTATTGAGTAGTAGAAATGAATGAAGCCCTACGACTCCTGAACAGATGGAAAGGGCATACATAATTATCAAGGATATACACTCTAGAGACCATACTGGAAATAATAATTCAAGAATAGATCACGCTCTAAGAAACATGTAGTGCTAATAGTTCCAAGAAAGGTGACCCAAATAGGACCGAGTCCGATAGTCAAACCTAAGAAATGGAACCAGAATTATGCTAAACCAAAATGGAGGAAGGACCAAATTGCAGAGGGGAGCCGAATTGGCTTACCTTTCAGTTCTAATTCGGTCGTGGGAGGGCTGAGGAAGTGTTGGGAGAGCATGGTTTGAATTGAGAAGGGCTCGAATTGGTCGATTTCAACTCGGCCGAAATAGTGCAGCTTCGGTTCGTCGAAGCTGCTTCACTGTTCGATCATGCCAGCGTTTCTCCATGACTCTCGGAGCAAATGGAGACAACAGGCGTGTAGTTGACTTCTCACTAGTTCTAAAGAACCCGACCTCACCTTGTTTGGCTAAAAAAAGTGCCCAAGTTAGAGCTCTAGTTCAAGCTTAACTGGAAAATAGAGCAGTTGAGAGAGAATGGAGTTTTTAGGTGTGAAGAGTATGAATGGGGAGGGGCTCTTTATATAGGAAGCTCGGGGACTTCTTGGTCGTCCGATTGGCACCTTAAGGGTGGTCATTCATTGCCTGAATCTCCCTAGCCTGAGACTTTTTAGCTTTGCCGGCACTGCACGATATTCCGGCGAGTGAACAGTGCTGTCATCTGAAGGAAGATGATGACACTGTTCCAAACCGAATTCAAAGCTTAAATCGGCCGGTTCACCCCCCCCCCCCCCCCCCCCATTCGACTGAATTTTTCATATATAAAAATCTCTAAATTCATCTAAATTCATTTTCTATCTAATGGTGGCCTCAAATCTCAAATTTGAATTTTTTAAGCCACCTAGAAAAATGAATCTAGCATCTAGTTCATTAGTGGTTAAAACGGTCCAAACCGGTTCAATCCCATTTGGATCCGGTTTACCTGAACTGGTTTGGTTTTGATCCCCCATTCATCCCAAAGTCCTTTTTCATGGCTTATGTGACTGTTTAGGTCACTTGTTATCCATAAATTCCTCGGTTTACCCTCTCTCTATCGGTTACAGTTCATAAACCAGCTCAATTCATAAACCGGTTCAGATCCGATTCACTCGAACCAGTTTGGTTTTTCTCTCCCAATTTGTCCTAAGGTTCTTTTCCAAGATTTTATGAACTCTTTGGATCACCAAGGAGTTGTAAATTTCCAAATTTCCCATTATCTAATGATCGGGTTTGTGAACTGGTTCGATGTTTCTCACTCAGTTTGACCGGTTCTTTTTCTAGTTTTCCTTAACTCAAAAGGGCGGGGTTCACAACTCTCCCCTCCTTTTAGGAGTTTTGTTCCCAAAACAGCATTTTTCAGCCCAGGATAAACTTCCCTTAATGTCAACTTAGACATATTGATACTTTGGCCGTTCCTTCACTTAGTCCACCTTAAATCACGTGCTTAAGGAATTTCTTTTCCTTTATATGGTTTACTCATTCCATGGAGTTTTTTCATAACTGGTATATCTTGCCTGTGAATCCAAAGGTATATTCCTTGGTACACATCTCCCTTTGCTTAGGGCAAGATTCTTTCTTTTTGAGGTTCTTACTCAAGATTTCAAGATTAGGAGTTCCATGATGCAAAATCGTTCTTTTGTCTAGTTATTCTCTTCATCATTGAAACCCTTAGCTTTGTATTCTTTCAAGCATTATGTACGGGTTTCAGTGTTGTTATCCCTTCGTCCTAATTTGACCCTTCTCTCATCCATCATTGATTGCAACTTTAGTCCAAACTACATTTGACCTCATCATGCTCATTAACTTATTATTTTCCTTACTTAAGTCACATTTTTCCTCGAGACTGTTGTGCTTACAAGCCCCTTACAGCATGACAATTTCTAGATCTTGTCTCTACATTCTTTAGATTTCCAAAACACCACCTTGAGAGTTGTTTGTAACTTATAACTTTTCAAGGATCGTATAATTTTATTCCTCTTTTGTTTAGTAGTATTCCTTGACTACCTTTACCTTTATCCAATCAACTTATATAATCGGGTTGGTTTTCCTAATCCATTTATCCTTTCCCAACTTCCTTATTGGGTCTTTCTAGTTCCAATCATTTGGGCGTGGACCACAACTAGCCTTAATATCAGTGGGAGTATAAGGATGTCTCCACTCATAACCGATGAACGAGTTTTCCACTTCCTTCGAAAAAGTTTTATCAAACCAACTGGGTATGATCTACTTACAACCAGTAAATAGTTTTTCCACATTATTTTCACATCACTCCTCTAAGTTGTGATGTTTAAAATACCACTAAGGAATAGGTTTTCATTTCGAGGTGCTTATCATCCCAATCGGGTATGATATAAAAATCTCACTCACCCAATTGTGCAGTGAAATTCCTATTAGCTAGCTTGTTGTCCTTACTTGAACTCGTCTCAGCTGGCGTTCTTGTTACTTTGTATTCCTACATGATATGAACATTCTTGTTCAATATTCTTTGGCCTAACAACCCTCATTCATCCCAATTGAATGAGAAAATCAAATCATTCCTTTATTTGAAATTAGGTCCTTAAAGTTACTTTTTTTTAACTTTAAGTCCCTATTGCCGGTTTTTCCTCAAATTGAGTCCTAAAACATTTAAAATTCCTCTTGTGACTTCAATTTACTCAATTTCATAAAAAAGGGTTGAAGTTTCCCAAATTCCCAATTTGGCCCCCAAATTTTCTAAAATTACCATTTTGCCCTTCCTTTCAAAAATGGTAAGTTTTACCCCAAAAATTCTAACATTGCTCAATTGGCCCTCTAACATTCTTATCATGCCCAATTAACCCTCAATTTTATAAAATTGCATTTTGGTTCCTCGAATTTTTGAAAATCCCCAATTTCAACTTCCTAACACAGTCGAATTTGATTTAATCAAATTGACAGTTCAAACTCTTCTAATTGTTGAAATTGAAGTGAAAATTGAGTTCCAACATCTTCATACGATTCAATAGCACTTTGAATCGCAAGTTTTGACACCGGAACGAGCTTAAACGGAGCTTTACCGGAAAATAGACTATAGAGAGAGAAAGCTTCAATTACTCACCATCGAGGGCGCGATGGTCTGAGCTTTCTATCTGGACAGATAGCTCTTCTCCTGAGATTCTTCCTAGGATCAAGAATGACATCAATTGATGTTGAGTTGGATTAGAATTTTGTCATCGAATTTCTATCGGTTCTTTCTCTAGCACTGGTCGGAAATTGTAGAAGGGAGCCGAATTGGCTTATCTTTCTGTCTTAATTTGGCTGTGGGAGGGCTGAGGAAGTGTTGGGAGAGCTTGGTTTGGCTTGAGGAGGGCTCAAATTGGTTGATTTCAACTCGCCGAAGCTGCTTCACTATTTGATCACGCTGGTGTTTCTCTGGTGACTCTCAGAGCAAATGGAGTCTACAAGTGTGTAGCTGACTTCTCCCTAGTTCTAAAGAACCCGACCTCACCTTCTTTGGCTCAGAAATGACCCTATATCAGAGCTCTGGTTCGAGCTTCATTAGAAAACTAAGTAGCTGAGAGAGAATGGAGTTTTTAGGTGTGGAGAGGATGAATGAGGAGGGGCTCTTTATATAGGAAGATCGGGGACTTCTTGGTCATCTCATTGACACCATAATGGTGGTCATTCATTGCCTGAAACTCCAAACAAGGAGTTTCAGGCAATGAAGGAAGAAGACGACACTATTTCGAAGGTCTAGGGCCCTAGGACACATCACTACCCCTCTAGGGCGTCTTGAAGGTCATGTAATTACAGTGCATGCACAATCAGTATTTTCACATCATGCCATACAATCTATGATGCCACTGGTCCAACGGCCCCGACCCTCAACTCAACCTACAACTGTTTGTCTTTACTAGTCCATTGACCTGTCATGTCGCACTGCCACTAGTTGATTGAATATGCTGGTCCTATCTTGGTATCATGCTCAACCAATTCATTTATTTAAAGTTTTATGGCATATAACTCTTGTTTATTTATGAGCTCCTGCTTGTGTTAACTGGCCTATGGCCCACTGTTCAAGATTTTTAAAACCAGGCATATTAGCCCCCAAGTTCCAAAATCGAGGCCTCTGACCTAACAGAGCTATTCGAGCTCCCATCAAGAAGGTCTCCCAAATCATTTAAGTAATAGCCAGGCGAGAGTACTTCTAACAAACATATATTTTTAACTATCCATCATACTAACTGGGTATGAAGATATCTCCATGCATAACCGATGAATGGGTTTTCCACTTCCTCCGAGGAAGTTTCGTCATACCAACCGGGTATGATCTACTTACAACCAGTAAGTAGTTTTTTCGCGTTATTTTCACATCACTCCTCTAAGTTGTGATGTTTAAAAAACCACTAAGTAGTGGGTTTTCATTTCTAGGTGCTTATCATCCCAACCGGATATGATATAAAAATCTCACTCACCCGACTGTGCAGTGAAATTCCTATTAGCCGGATTGTTGTCCTTACTTGAACTCGTCTCAGCTGGCATTCTTGGTACTTCATATTCCTACATGATATGAATGTTCTTGTTCAATATTCTTTGGCCTAACAGCCCTCATTCATCCTAATTGAATTAGAAAATCAAACCATTCCTTTACTTGAAATTAGGTCCCTAAGTTACTTTTTTAACTTTAAGTCCCTAATGCCAGTTTTTCCTCAAATTGAGTCCTAAAACATTTAAAATTCCTCTCGGGGCTTCAATTTACTCAATTTCATAAAAGGGGTTCAAGTTTCCCAAATTCCCAATTTGGCCCCCAAATTTTCCAAAATTACCATTTTGCCCTTCCATTACAAAAATAGTAAGTTTTGACCTAAAATTCCAAAAAATACACAATTGGTCCTCCAACATCATTATCTTGCCCAATTGGTCCTCAATTTTATGAAATTGCACTTTAGTCCCTCTAATTTTCGAAATTCCCAATTTTCCCCCAATTTCAACTTTCTAACTCTGCGGAATTTGATTTCATCAAATTGACCAATCAAATGAGTTTAATTGTTGAAATTGAAGTTACATTGAGTTCCTACACCATCATACGATTCAATTGCACTTTGAATCACACGATTTGGTGCCGGAATGAGCTCAAATGGAGCTCCGTCGGAAAATTGGACTTAAAGAGAGAAAGCTTCAAAAGCTTACCGTCGGGGGCGCGATGGTCCGAGCTTTTGATCTGGGCAAGTAGCTCTCCTCCTCAAGTTCTTCCGACAATCAAGAATGACATCAATTGATGTCGAATTTCATTAGAATTTTGCCATCAAATTTCTATCGGTTCTCTCTATAGCATCGGTTAGAAATTATAGAGTGGAGCTGAATTGGCTTACCTTTCAGTCCTAATTCGGTCATGGGAGGGCTGAGGAAGTGCTGGGAGAGCTTAGTTTTGCCTGAGGAGGGCTCGAATTGGTTGATTTTAGCTTAGTCAAAACTGTGCAGTTTCGGTCCGTGAGAGCTGAAAATGGACACTACAAGCATATAGTTGACTTCTCATCAGTTCTAAAGAACCCAACCTCGACTAATTTGGCTCAGAAAACTGCCCAAGTCAGAGCTCTAGTTTAAGCTTCACTGAAAAATGGAGCAGTTGAGAGAGAATGGAGTTATTAGGTGTGGAGAGGATGAATGTGGAGAAGCCCTTTATATAGGAAGCTCAGGGATTTCTTGGCCATCCGATTGGCGCCTTAATGGCGGTCATTCATTGCTTGAAACTCCCTGGCCGAAGACTTTTCAGCATCGCCAGCGCTGCACAATTATCTGGTGAGTGAACAGTGTTGTCATCAGAAGAAAGAAGATATGTCACGCCCCGACCCAGTTTGGTCGGATCCCCATGATCAACCCGCCACTCTCTCGATTTATTAAAGGAATTCCCCTTATTGTAAACCATAAAGAGTAAGTCATCCTTTAACCAACACCTTTTCCTAGAATAGCATAATCAAAACTGCATGAAATTTAAAACTTTACAAACTTGTCTTACAAGCATCTTAGTTGACAGTCTTTAACGGGAGGCTTTCCGGGATTTCCTGAAAGGGATATAAGGAAGGGGGTGAGTACGACTACTCAGTGAATGGATTTTTAAAAGCTTTTAACTTTTAAGAAAAAACATTTATATGGAGTGTGCCAAACTCCTTTGTTTTCAAAAATCCCTTCATTTAAAAAAATTATTAACACAGTGTATCATCACCCAACACACATCCTTCATCATGAAGGTTACACACATTCGCAAGTCAATATCACTATTGAACCCGCTGGTGGCTTCTGAGCAACTTTTCCTGCCACCCGGATAGAAGTATGACCACTTCTACCTTGAGAATGAGTGGATGTACATGACATCCGACCCACAATCCCGAAATCACTTCTTTGTGTATGTATGAGGACAGAGACCTCATCCTATCCCCACTCCGGTCTCATGCGCTTGGTGCTACTCCAGATTTCGCACAAACACCTGGAACGATGAACTGTCCTTATAGCCACCAGGTCGTCCAGTGCCCTTAGGACGCATCACTACCACTCATGGACGTCTTGATCATCCCGTACTCACATTGCATGCACAAACAATGTTTTCTTTTATTGTCATGTAATTTGTGGTGCCACTGGTCCAACGGCCCTGACTCTCAACTCAACCATCAGTTGTTTATCTTGACTGGTCCATCGACCTGTCATGTCGCACTACCGCTAGTTGATTGAGCATGTCAGTCCTATCTTGGTACCATGGCCAAACAATTCACTTATTAAGTTTTATGACACATATATCATGTTCGTTTACGAGCTCCTACTCGTGCCAATTAGCCTTGGGCCTACTGTACAAGATTTTCAAAATTGGGCATTTAGCCCCCAAGTTCTAAAACCAAGGCCCCGGGCCTATCAGAGCTATTCGAGCTTCCGTCGAGAAGGTCTCCCAAATTGTTTAAGCATTGGCACACAGTCATGGGAGAGCACTTCCGATAAAACATATGTTTTCTCTATCCATTATACCGCCCAGGTATAAGGACACCTCCGTTCATAACCGATGAACAGGTTTTCAACTTCCTTCGAGGAAGTCTCATCATACCAACCGGGTATGATCTACTTACAATCGGTAAGTAGTTTTTCTGCATAATTTTCACATCACTTTCTCTAAGTGGTGATGATTTAAATACCACTAAACAGTGGATTTTTATACCGAGGTACTTATCATCCCCTACCAGGTATGATATAAAATTTCCACTCACAACTGGTAAGTGGTTTTAATCTTTAGGTTGTGCTCATCATCCCAACCGAGTATAATGTTAGTAAACCCACTCACTCGTTAACGCAGAGAATTCCACTTAACCGGTTCTTTGTATTCACGCGAGCTCGTTCACACTGGCGTTCCTGGTATTTCGCGTTCCTACACGATATGAACATTCTTGTTCATTATTACTCGGCCTAACAGCCTTCATTCATTTCCAATGAATGAGAAAACCCAAACTTTTTGTTATTTGCAATTAGGTCCCTAAAGTTATTTCTCTTTAACTTTAAGTCCCAAATCTCAGTTTTTCCTCAAATTGAGTCCCATAACTTTTAAAATTTATCTTGGAACTTCAATTTATTCAATTTCAGCAAAAAGGGGTTTAATTTCCAATTTGGTCCCCCAATTTTTCCAAAATTACCATTTTGCCCTTCCTTTACAAAAATGGTAAGTTTTGCCCCAAAAATTCCAAAATTCCTCAATTGAACCTCCAACATTATTTTCATGCCCAATTGACCCTCGATTTCATAAAATTGCATTTTGGCCATTTGAATTTCGAAAATCCCCAAATTTTCCCCAATTTCAACTCTTCAACACTACCGAATTTGATTTCATCAAATTGACTGATCAAACACTTCTAATTGTTGAAATTGAGTTCCTGCATGTTCATATGATTCTAAGAAACTTTGAATTGCAAATTTTAATGTCGGAACGAGCTCAAACGGAGCTTCGCCGGAAAATAGACTGTAGAGAGAGAAAGTTGTGATTTCTCACCGATGAGGGCACGATAGTTTGAGCTTTCGATCTAGGCAGATAGCTCTTATCTTGAGGTTTATCCTAGAATTAAGAATCACATCAATTGATGCTGAATTGAGTTAGAATTTCATTATTGAAAGTTTGTCGGTTCTTTCTCTAGCACCGACCGGAAATTGTAGAGGGGAGCCAAATTGGTTTACCTTTCAGTTGTAATTCGGCCGTGGAAGGGCTGAGGAAGTGTTGGGAAGGCTTGGTTTGGCCTAAGGAGTGCTTGAAGTGGTCGATTTAAGCTTAGCTAAAATAGGGCAGCTTCAGTCCGCCGAAGCTGCTTCACTATTCCATCATGCCGACACTTCTTCAACGATTCTCAGATTGATTGGAGTTTGCTACCAGATAGCTGTCTTCTCCGGGTTCTAAAGAGCCCGACCTTTGTTCAAGTCGAAGCTCTAGTTCGAGCTTCACCGGGAAATGGAGTAGTAGAAAGAGAGAGAGAGATGTATTCAGGTGTGAGGAGAATGAATGAGGATGAACCAATTTGGTTTTTGTTTTCTAATTTGTCTTAAGTTTCTTTTCTAAGGTTTAATGAACCCTTTGGATCACCCGAGAGTTGTAAATTCCCAACTTGCCCGTTCAGAAATGATCGGGTTTGTGAACCGATTCTGAATTTTCATTTGGTTTGATTGGTTCTTTTCCTAGTTTTCCTTAGCTCAAAAGGGCGGGTTTTACAAGATAACATTGTTCCGAACCGGACCGGACCGGTCCGAACCAAGTTCAAAGCTTAAACCGACTGGTTCACCCCCATTCGACCGAATTTTTCAAATCTAAAAATTTCTAAATTCATTTTCTATCCAATGATGGCCTCAAATATCAAATTTGATTTTTTTAAGCCACCTAGAAAAATGAATCTAGCATCTAGTTCAATAGTAGTTCAAATCGGTCCAAACTGGTTCAATCCAATTCGGATCTAGTTCACTTGAACCATTTTGGTTTTCATCCCCCATTCACCCTAAAGTCCTTTTTCATGGCTTAGGTGACTCTTTAGGTCACTTGGGATCTATAAATTACTCGGTTTACCCTCTCTCTATTGGTTCAGGTTCATAAACCTGCTCGGTTAATAGATCGGTACAATTCGGTTCGGATCCAGTTCACCCAAACTGGTTTGGTTTTTCTCTCCCAATTTGTCCTAAGGTTTTTCTCCAAGATTTTATGAACCCTTTGGATCAACCAGGAGTTGTAAATTTCCAAATTGCTCATTCTCTATTAATTGGGTATATGAACTGGTTCGGTGTTTTCCACTCAGTTTGACTGATACTTTTCCTGGTTTTCCTTAACTCAAATGGGTGGGGTTTACAGAGCTCCTCTCCATTCATCCTCCTCACACTTGAAAACTACATTCTCTCTCAACTACTCCATTTTCGGGTGAAGCTCGAACTAGAGCTCCGATTTGGGCATTTTTCTCAACGTCTAAAGGTGAGGTCGAGTTCTTTAGACTACAGGGGAAGTCAGCTATCTATTAGCACTCTCTGTTCGATCCAAGGACCACCAGAGAAATGCCGGTGGAATCAAACAATGGAGTAGCTCCGATGTACCAAAGCTGCCCTGTTTTGACCGAGTTTAAATCGATCGAATTTAACCTCCTCCGGCCAAGCCAAGCTCTCCCAACATCTCCACAGCCTTTAGTCATTGCAGGTCGGAGTTAGAGAGAGAAATTGCATAATTTCATTGACGAAATTCTCCCTCGATTCAAGATCAATTGTAGGAATTCTTGATCCTAGAAGATACCTCAAGAAGAGAGCTATCTTCCCCGATAGAGAGATCAGACCGTCGCACCTTCGACAATAAGCTTTCAAAGCTTTCTCTCTATACGCTTAGTTTTCTAGCGAAACTCCATATGAGCTCAATTCGGACCCAAATGACACGATTCAAAGTTTAATTGAATTGTATAGAAGTGTTACTGATCCATACCTTCAATTGGAGCAATTAACCCTAATTGAATGATCAATTTGATAAAATCAAATTCGGTCAGTTTGAAAGGGGGAAATTGAGGGGAAATTTTGGGGAAATTTGGGGATTTCATAAAATTGAGGGACCAAATTGCAATTTCCCAAAATTGAGGGCCAATTGGCTAGGAAAAGGATGTTGGATGACCAATTGGTTAATTTTTTAAAATAATTGGGGTCAAATTGTCATTTTGTAAAGTAGGGGCAAATGGTAATTTTTAAAAAGTTAGGGACCAAATTGGAAATTTGGAAAAATTGAGCCCCTTAAACAATTTTTGGTAAATTGAGGACCTAAAGTGAATTTGAGAAAAGTTTGCATTAGGGACCTAAAGTCAAAGAAAATGAACTTTAGGGACAAAAGTGCAATTAACTAAAAATTTTATGCCTAGTCATTCATACGTGAGAAACGAAGGTTATTATGCCAAATATTAATAGATAAGGATGTATAAATCGTGTAGGAACACGAGGGAATTGGAACGCCAGTAAGGATAAGCTAGCATGGAAGCGAAAATCGACTAGAGAAGTATACACTTCAGTTATCGAGTGAGTGAGTTTATTCACATCATACCTTGTTAGGATGATGAGCCCTTTAGAAATGAAAAACCACTTCTATATGGGATTTTAACATCACATCCAGTTGGAGTGATGTGAGAACTAAGTGGAAAAGCTACTTACCAGTTGTAAGTAGAGAGATCATACCCTGTTGGTATGATGGACTTCCTAGAAGGAAGGAGAAAATTTGCTTGTCGGTTGTAAGTGGAGATATCATCACATCTGGTTGGTATGATGAATTGAAAGATTATTTTTGTTAGAAGTGTTCTCCCCTGACTGTGTGCCAATGCTTAAAAATTTTGGAAGACCTTCTTGATGAGTTCTAGAATAGCTCATATAGGCCAGAGGCCTTGGTTTTGGAACTTGTGGGGCTAAAATGCATGATTTTGGAAAATCACGTACAGTAGGCCCAAAGCCAGTTGGCACGAGCAGGAGCTCGTAAACAAACATTATATATTAAAGCCATGATAATTCTAAATGAATGGATTGTGTAATTTTTCCATGCTACCAAGACAAGACCGACATACTCAATGGACTAGCGGCAGTGTGCCAGCGCCAGGTCAACGGGCTGACTTAGACAAATAGCTCCAGGTTAAGTTAAGGGTCGAGGCCGTTGGACCTGTAGCACCATAGATAAATGGCTTTGTGGAAAAATTATTGTTTGTGTATGCACTTGGGGTTCGGGACCATCAAGATGCCCAAGAGGGGTAGTGATGCATCCTAGGGGCTACTGGATGACATGGTGGAGATAAGGGCAGTTTGTCATGCCAGCAGTCATGGAAGCTCGATGTAGCTTCACGCGCATGAGACCGAGGTGGGGTCGGGATGAGGTCTCTGTCCTCATATGGACACGAAGTATTTTTAGGTCTAAGGGTTGGACATCATTGATGTTCACTCAGACTCTGGGTAGAAGTTAGGGACTTCTATCAAGGTGGATGGTAGAGACGCTCTGATCCACAAGTGGGTGCAGTACGTGTAACTGCATCTCACGAATATGTGTATGTACCCTTCCTAATGAAGGGCGTATGTTGTTTGTGAAACACACCTAATATGGAAATGGGAAAGAGCTTTTGAAAACCATGGAAATGATTTGAGAATCCTTGAAAAAGAATTGGTAAACCTTAGAAAAAGGTTTTGAAAACCGGAATTTGAAGAAAAGCATTCTTAAATAAAATAAGGAGTTTGGCACACTCCGATTAAAGTTGTTTTTTGTGAAAACTCCCACCTAACACCCATTCACTGAGTTTTCAAACTCACCCCCTCCCTTTACCTCTTTTCAGGTAACTAAGGGAAAACAAACCCAAAGACTTTCCTGTAGCCGAACATGCAAGATAGGTATGTAAGATTTAATATATTCAGTTTTGATTAATGCTATTCTAGGAAAGACGTCTTGCTCCTCTCGGTTTAGAGAAGGGGAAACTCTTAATAAACCGTGAGAGTGACGCATTTCTCATGGGGATCCGACCAAACCAAGTCGGGGCATGACACATTCAGACCCAAGGTAGAAGTGGACACACTTCTATCTTGGTGGCTGGTAAAGACACTCCGAGCCACAAATGGGTGCAGTGGACGAGTTGCACCTACAAATGTGTGTTCCCATCCTGATGAAGGGTGTGTGTTATCTATTAAACACACCTAATATGGAAAGTAAGAAAAAGGTTTTGAAAACCAGAACATGAGAAAAACTTTCTTTGAAAGAAAAACCCTGGCACAATTTAGTTAAAACTATTTGTTTCAAAAATTCACTTCCAACCCCCACTCACTGAGTTGTAGAACTCGCCCCCTCTTTTATATCATTTTTTAGGAGTAGGGGAAAGCATGACTAAAGAAAACACCAGGATCTACCCTCTGTCAAGTATGCTTAAAAGTTCTTTTAAACTTGCATTTTATTGATTTATGCTATTCCAGGGAACAAGGTTTAAATTACGTCTCGCTCATCTTGATTAAAGGAAGGGGGAAACCCCTCTTTAACCAAGGGAGTGGCGGGTTAATCATAGGGATCCGACCAAACCGGGTCGGGGCGTGACATCAATAGTCCGACCCTCAAACCTCGATAACTTCATTATGTCCGCTTTGTGGGATGAGACCTCCTTTCCCCTACTCCCTTGGTCTCTGTGCGTAGGAAGCTCCCCGATCTTCTCGACCTACTGGACACCATACCACCCTTATGCACCCTAGGTCATCCAACAATCCTTGGGATCCATCACTACCACATACCAGGTGTTTTGATGGCCCAAATCACATAGTGCATGCACAATCAAAAGTCTTTTAAGTTATAGCCACTATCTTTGGCCCTCTAGTGCAACGGTTTGTTGGCTTGGCTTCGGCCCATGCGTACTGGCCCAACAGGTTCGACGACCTAGCTTCGGCAGAATAGCGGTTTAGCCCAACAAGCTCAACAACTTAAACTTGGCTTGGCGGGTATCACACACAATTTTCCCATTAATTAGATCTTTTAGCATTTCTCATCACATGCTAGTTCTGGACGGGTCCATACCCATGTCCATTGGCCTTGGGCCTACTTGCATATCGAGCCTAAGCCCAGGATTAGCTCCCAAATATTTTATGGAGATTCACCTAGTGAATGAACTATCATTCTAACCGGAATGGACGTTATAGCAATTTTCACTCATAGGGTGATCTCTGCAGTTGTGCTAGTGGAGTATAGCTCCTCGATATGCTTCTAGGACTCGCACATAAGTAGCATGCTCCTGCATGGCCCGAGTGTTCATATCAGGACATGTTGACTAAGAGGTTACATATTTTCTCATATTTGCACATATGGTCCCATATTTTGCCTTAATTGCCCTTAGGTCCCTAATCGCACCTTAGCCTCTATTAAGCCCCTCGGGTTTCCAATCATCCTTCTTAGGTCCTTAACTCTTTTAAATTCACCCATTGGTCCTTAATTTTCCAAAATTACTTTTTAGTCCTTAATTTTCCAAAAATTGCAATTTGGTCCCCCAACTTTTCAAATTTTACAATGTGTCCTTTATTTTGCCCAAATTGCCTAATTGGCCCTCAATTGGGAGTGAATTTCATGAAAACCCTTTCAATTTCGTCAATTTTCCATTTAGACCTCAAATTTTTGAAAATTGCACAAAAGCCCCTAAAAATCCCCAAATTGGCTTTTATCTTCTTCACCAATTTAAGCATACAGACATTCGGATCTTACCTTGTCCAATTGGCGGTTTGTAAGTCCTTAATTTCTTTATTTCTTGCTTCAATTCGTCTCCTCCAGCTCCACTTGATCATCCTACACTTTTAATTTCCAAATTTGGTTGAGTTTTGAGCCTTGTCAAAGCTTTGTCGGAAAACTTATAGTAGAGAGAGAAAGCTTGTTTATCTTATCGATGGAGGGGCAGTGGTCGAAGCTTGAGGTGGGGGCAACTAGTGCTCGTCAAGAGAAAACTACCCAGATTGAATCCCGCTGCAATTCGCCATTGTCATGCGGGAATTTGAAGAGAGAAGTTTTGAGGGGTGCAACTCTAAAACTCAAAAATTCCGACAAGGAAGGGAAAAATTGAGCTTTCCAGAAGTCTGTAAGGGGCTGTGGAGGGTCTTAGGCAGTCAGAGGTGGTCAATGCTGGTGGTGGAAGGGCTGAGAAGAGTTGGGGTTGGGTCGGTCAGGAGCTCGCTATTTTGAGCTCTGGAGCAACTTCACTATGCTATATTCTCTACACTTCTCTAGTCATCCTCGGGTTGCTTTGAGAGTGTCTCGAGCTAGAGCACTCTTCCCTGATTCTAATGCCACCTTTCAGAGCTTCTTCGGTTAATAAATTGCTCATCGTCGGAGCCTTAATCAAAGTGTAATCAGAAAAAGGAGCTGTTTGTATTTAGAGAGTGCCTGAGTGGTGAGGAGGACGAATGGGAGGGTGCTCTTTATATAGGGAGTTTAGAAACTGTTCAAGCTACCGACCAGCATGAAACTCGGCCTCTGACTCAGCCATCGGCGACCTCACTAGAGAGTTTTTCGAGTCCACGGAGACTTTAGCTTTTCCGGCCTCTCTCTCTTCTTTGTCAATGGCTGAAGGTTGAAGACGATGATGTGGTGGGTGTGCCATGTGGCGTGTTGTGATTGGCCAATTTTTCTGATGTGGAGGTCTAACTCGGCTGCCATGTCAACCGTTGGCCCATTGACCAGACACGTGGAAGCCTCTCATTGGTTCCTCGTGTCTGCATGGCATACTGATAGGTCACCCGTTGACCATTGACGAAACACGTGGCAACCTCTCCTTGGCTGCATATGTCTGTGTGGCTACTAATGGGATGACATTGTCCGTTGACCGGTCTGGTCTATTGACTGGTCCGAGTGCAACCGAGTTCGTTATCCTAAATTCGAAAATCGGCTGGTTTAGACCCGATTTGACCAGTTTTTTTAAATTTAAAAGTTTTTAAATTCATTTTCTATCTAATGGCGGTATCAATTTCCCAAATTGATGTTTTTAAGCCACCTAGAAAAGTGAATTATTAAATCGGTTCACTATATTTCATATTGGTTCAGGTCCGGTTTACCCTGAACCGGTTCGATTCTCTCCTTAATTTGACTTCCTGTTCTTTCTTGCAATTTTTGTGAATTTTTTGTTACTTAGGATCTTCTAATTTCCCACATTAACCATTCTTTACTATTTTCTATTTATTAAATTGGTTCGGTTTTCCAATAGGGTCGATTTTCCTCCCAGTTTCCTTGGTCCAAGAGGACGAGTTCTACATATTCGCATTTTAGTGAACAATTTTAGTTGTTTTATAGTCGGTTCACCTCTAATTCAACTAGTTCTTGGCCGAATGTATTTTTTTTAAAACTCCTTGTTCAATTCCCTACAAATTGAACTTAATAACTTCCATTTTTCGATCTATTTAGGCCCTTGTATAAATTAGGGGTTTTATTGCTCCAAGTTGGTTCAATCAGTTTGGGCCATTTTTTGGCGAGTTTACCTCTGATTCAACCGGTTCTTAGCCTAATTTATTTTTTAAAAAAATTACTTGTCTAATTACATGTTAATTAGATTTAAGAAATGTTATTTTCTTATTTGTATAACCACTCTAAAAAATAAGAGGCTTTTTCATCAAGCTAGTTCATTCCTAATTCTAACTAGTTTTCACATTGACTTTTCCCGATCCTTGATTTTTAATAAATGGTAGTTCTTTAATGGTAATTTCATAAACTTACATGTCGTCTAAAATTACAGTCTAAAATAATTACTAATCTAGTTTGATTTCCAAATCTTGGTTTGAAATTTTGTGTTTGGTTCAACTTTGGTTTTTTAGTCCAATTGGGTTTAAATCACA
This sequence comes from Trapa incisa, assembly GCA_030064435.1. Lineage (NCBI taxonomy): Eukaryota > Viridiplantae > Streptophyta > Magnoliopsida > Myrtales > Lythraceae > Trapa > Trapa incisa. The sequence continues at coordinate 13,717,680 of CM057777.1, forward strand.
ATTTCAGAAATTCAATTGTTGCACATACACAATTGTGCAAAAAGTTGGGTCGGTAGCTTATAAGCTATAACTACCACTAGAACTTAAAATAATTTACGATATATTCTATATGTCAATAATAAGAAAATATGAACTAGATCCAAGAAATATATTAGACCAACCTCCAATAGAGTTAGAAGTATCATTAACATGTAAAGTAGAACCAATACAACTAATGAATCGTATAGTTCACAAATAATGTATACAGATCATAACAACAAGTCATACAATCATAAGAAATTTATTAGTTGAGTCTCCACTTATTATCTATTTGACCTAACTGCTCATATTTCTTATAATAATTTTTATGGGACCCTAAATGTTAAATAATATTAAAATGGAAAAAATTTACTTTCCAAAATATTACATTAATTTGGTATTAAATTGTAAAAAACAACCATTTTCTTATAATAATTTGGACCTTAGCCTTTTTCTTCAAAATTAACTTGTACTTTAATTACTTTCATAAATAATATAGCCTTTTTGTAAATAATTTTTTATATAATTTCTATACTTTTTATAATATATTCAAATACACATATATTTAACATTAAAAATGAGATGCCGCGTTTTAATTATCCAAGTTAGTACCAATAATAATCTACTCACACAATTATATAATGGTGGGTAAAATTATCAAATTAATACCAACAATCCTTTTACTTGTAATAAAATAGTTACAATTTTTTAATAAAATATTAAATATTTATTTCATAAAAAAGTGCACCCAAAATATCATATACAATTATTGGAAATAGGACAACTAATAAGTATAAAACTAAAAATTTTACCCACATAATTAGAGAACCCTAACTTGAGTTGTACTAATTACCTTTGGAACTTGGACTTACACGAATAGTTCTGTTGATTGTAATAGTTTTGAGAAGTGGATAAATTCAAATTTTAGACGGTACAAAAAATTTTCAATATTACCAATTTACTGTATGTAATATTTTCTGTTAATAATGTTATATTTTAGCATTCGCAACTTATTGGTTTCCATTTCCTACGCTGACTAGGGCAACACATACATATACTTATATAAGTAAGATATGCATAGCTAATTAATACATTTATAATTAATTATACACAAACTAAGTAAAATATATATAAATACACAAACTAAATAACACATATATAGTTATTTTGTGAACAATATAAATAGTAATGTCCCCTAATACCTTACCCACAAGAATTATGGATACGAGTAATATGTGTTGCACTGGGAAAGTAAATCCTAAGATATTTGTCTCATAATAAAGATATCGATAAAGTCTAATAAAATATATGCATACTAATTACAATTTCACGCTCACAATCATAATTACACCTATACCCCCACACCATACGCTAATCCGTGAAAAAATCTCGTAGTTATTATTTTCCCCTTACACTCCCACCCCCACTCCCACTTCCACTCCCCTGTATAAAGTATAAGAAGTTCTACTTCACTGTCATGTCATGAAGTAGGAAAAGTTTGAGTTCACTGTCATGTCAACTGTACTGGTAATACTGGTAAACAAGATATACTGGTAATCAAGATCTAAAATTATAGGATGCTCCTTTCGGCTGTCTTATAGAGCCTTCAATTATTCAAAATAACTTGTTTGATGCAGTCCTAGTTTCCTTGCAATTGGTTGTTTAAGCGCAGTCCCAGTTAGCTCACTAAACAAGTGGTGGAAAAGCACTTGCGATACCCAATCCATTGAACTCTAATACAAAAAAAATTTAAGAGTAAATGAAGGTTGAGCTGAAAGCAGGACTAATGGGAACTAAAAAGGGTTAAACCAAAAGACTCCATTACTGAAAATAAGTGATCAACAATCACCTATGAAGCTGTAGTTGTAAATACATAGTGGTGTGATTACAGAGCTTCAGCAATATTTTCAGTTACACTAAGATAAATATAATCAGAAAGAATAATATGAAAAACTCATTACCCCTTCTGAACATCCCATCCAGCTCACGCTCACGGACAGGTAATAATGGTTTCCCTTCCCTCATGATTTGGCAGCTTTAGCTTCACCATGTGAATTGGTGGGGCAAGTTTTTCCTCTGCATTTGAATCTCTTCACTCATCAAGTAAGTTGGGTTGGACCCAAATATCTTGATACTATAATTCTCTAATCGCCATTGGTATTTGAAATTAGCTTCTGCTGGAGAAGTATTCTCACCATCCTAATCTCCTGACTGCACTTGTGACTCCGCACACGGAGATCCTCAACAGTCCTCATGAACCCCTCCATGGTCTCCTTAATCTCATTCACTGCAAGGCTCACCACTTCATCACCTCCCAGGGCAATATCAGCTTTTTGCATCAGAGATTCAATGGTGTTCTCAAATTTATCCACAAGCACACGAATATTCTCCAAGTCGTGGTCGGTGACTTTAGTGGTGCTGGCCGTAAGACCAAGCAATTCCCTCTGAGCTTTCAGCTCCTTCTGATAGTTTGTCCATAGAGAGTTGACCCACTTCCCGGCTGCACCGATGGGGGCAGTCAATACACCTGCAAGGGCTATCACAACAGGAGGAGCCGCCAGTGCAGCTGCCACAACAGAGAAGATCAAGGCTGAGACAAAGGCAGCCACAAACACGACATTGGAAACCCTCATCCATGTGTCAGAGAATTTCAATTTCTTGTCCACCTTCTTCTTCCGCTCTTGAAGCCTCTTAAGAAGGCAAACCTGCCGATCTGAGACCGATTGCAGAAGGACAAGGAACTCATCATTGAATGGATTCCCAGCCATCTTAAACTTCTCGATCTCTGTTAGAGTCTTAGCAAATCTTACGCCATGGGGATCGCCTTTGCATTCCTTCTCCTCCTCGAAATGCTTCAGTGCAAATTGGAGTATCAGCTGGCTGTCCCGGGCCCGTGCAAGGCAATTGTCCAGGACAGTGCAGAAATTTAAGGTATGTTTGCTTGTTTCAAAGTAATCCTCTACGAGCCTGAACAGGTCCTTGTCATCCCAGATATCCCGCTTATATTCAAGGATGGTACGAACGATTCCATGGTTCAATTCAAGCTGGCTATCGGTCAATTCCCGGAGAGACCCGAATGAAATGGATTGACTGGCCACATCAACTGCGAGTGTGCTGATCACCCGATTAGTCCTCTCATGGAGGGCAGCATCGAATGTTTTCAGTCGATGATCATCCCTATAGGTAGCCTCGTATAGGTCGATTTCCCCAATGTTGGGGATCACAGAGGCGCCGCCCCCATCTTTTTGCTTGGTGCATTTTCCCCCCATTAGCTTGAGCAAGTAATCTGGACAGAATCAAGAACTGAACATCATCAAGATGTATTGATCTAATTCAATTATATATAATGTGATGATGCGGCAATATTCAAGGCATAGACAATATGATCATGTGAAGCGCAAAAGATCAAAATATATTGTGGAAGTCTATAGACATTAGAATAGACACCAAATAGAAACGGATGCTGCCTCCTACATCAAGAGACCTCAAACCATCCAACTGAATCAAGTAATTTAACATAGTCAAAGAAAAACAGACTTTGGGAATGCATATACTTGAATCATAAAGAGGCAAACAGCAACTTGGTAAATGAGAATCGGGGGATTCCTTGAAGTCCAATATTAAAGATCTGAACTTTTCTGGGTATATACTTGCAGAGAGACCAGATCTAGGGGAGAAGGGTTTCCGGGTACCTGAACTTCAGCTCAGAAACTTCAGACGCTCTGTTATTTCACCCTCCCACCGGGACAAGCAACAGCCAATTCGATAAGAACGCCGGAAGCCACGAGCCAAGGAGCTTTAGTTTCTGGGAAACTGAAGCAGAGAGAGCAATAATTGGGACACATGGAGATGACGTTTGAGGGTAAATGAAATGAAAATGAGGATGAGCAGCCGAGTCAACGCGCTCTGTCCCCCAACAAAGACAGACCAACTCTTGGTCTGAACTGGTGAGCTCACCGATGAATATTCTGCCTTTGACTTGGTGTTGAGGAAGCAGCCGTGAAACACAAATGATGACATAAGCAAGCTTAGACTCGTCAGTAACAGTATGCAAAGTATTATTATATTAGAAATATACTGAGCGAGAAGATTGCCTTTTCAGACACAATCAAATTGCTCCCTGTATTTGATGTGCTGTATGCTCCCAGCTGGTTTTTCTGACTCAGCCAGAATTTTCAAGTAGTCTGGTTACTGCTGCCAACTTACAATCCTCATAAATTCGATAATTATCCGACTTTCCTTTATATAATAAAGAAAATTTGCAGATTTATTGAATAATACTTGATATAATTGCTGCTGAAACCATCTCTGCTCATGATGAGTATCATTGTTGTTGTCCAGACGTTATCTGAGAGTCAGATATTAAACATCATCTTCTCTATTGTAGCCATGGTGGAGCTTCCCTTGATTACCCACAATTAGAGGATGAACAATATGATCAGCAGCATCATTACTTGGGGGTTCAGCAAAATCAAACGGTTGCTCTATTATATTCAAAGCCTTGAGGCGATCAAATCCACCATCAGCACCTGCTCTTCCCCGAGAATCATCTTCACCATCTGCAATGTATCCTCCAAAACAACCCAACAAAAGTCAGCTCTTCCGCAATGTAATTGCCTAGATCAACGAGTGGAGATGCTTGTTTGCTTCAAACCCCACCTAACTGTCCATAAGCATCTATGGTCAAACTCTCTTACTTCTCCATCCAGAGTTTTTCTCTCTCGATCCTTCCGGAGTTTTTCTTATTAACATTTTAATTACTGAAATTATTAAAATATTATAATATATTATAAATATAATATTTTATATAATTATAATATATATTATAAATTTATTAGTTAAAATTAAATTATTTATTTTTAATTTTATATTATTCTTAATATATAAATATTGGTGTCTCTTATCTAACTTATTATGTAATTTATCAATCCAACACTAATAAGTCAAGATTTAAGATTTCTTATCACTTCTTGTACAGACCCGTGTTGGAATATTATTCTACCATACCATTGTTTGGATTTTTTTGGATGAAATACTAATATAATAGTTTAAATATTGATGAATATATATGATAAGATAGTTTTAACCATAATTACATGTAAAAATATATATTTAAAAGTTATAACTTATAATTTATATAATATTTTTAATTTTATAAATTAATAATATCTTTTTATTTTATCTAATATATAATAATATTTTTAAAATACGTGACGTTATTTAAATTACTCGAGAAGTCGCTGATTGGTACCCGGTGGAGAATCGAAAAAAATGAGGTTTTGATTAATAAAACCTAATAAAAATAATAAAATTCAACCGTATGAACCTATAAAAAAATCTGAAAAAATAGAAAATAATATATATAAATGGTTATAATCATTAAGAGAATATACTAATCGTGTATATTGCCTATAAAAATACCTACATATAGAATTGAGAGTGAAACTATTTAAAATATATCTAAGTAGGTAAAGTATATAGTTAAAAGTAGATTAAATCTTTTAATTAATAGGAGGATGTTGCGTAAATTTCGCCCTTTCCTATTTAAGGAAAATCGGGAAAATAACCGGCCAAATCTAGTAAAAAAATCGAATCGGTTCACAAATCCAATCATTTGGTAACAAATAATTTGAAAATTTATAACTTACTAATGATTCAAATAATTTATAAAACATTGAAAAAGAAACTTAGCACAAATTAGAATAGAAAAACCAAACCGATTTAGATAAACTAGATCCAACTATATTGAACCGATTTATTAACTGAGTTGATTCATGAATCGGAACCGATAGAAAAAAGGCAAAATGAAAAATTTATGGATCCCGAGAATGAATTTAAGATGAAAACCAAACCGGTTCAGGTGAACCGGATTGAACTAGTTTGGACCAGTTTAAACCACTATTGAACCAGATTTTAAATTCATTTTTTTAGATAGCTTAAAAATTCAAATTTGAAATTTGAATCCACCATTTAATAGAAAAAAAATTTAGAAATTTTTAAATTTAAAAAAAAATTCAATAAAATAGGGGTGAACCAGTTCATTTAAGCTTTAAACCTAGTTTAGACCAATACAGTTCGGTTCGGAACAATGTCGTCTGTTTTCTTCAGATAACAACACTATTTACTCGCCGAAAAATCGTTCAGCGCCACGAGGCTGAAATGTAAACCCCACCATTTTGAGCTAAGGAAAACCGGGAAAAGAATCGGTCAAATCGAGTGAGAAAAATCGAACCGGTTCATAAAATTGATCATTTGGGAACAACCAATTTGGAAATTGACAACTTTCGGGTGATTTAAAGGGTTAATTATACCATAGAAATGAAACTTAAAATAAATTAGAAGAGAAAAACTAATTTGGTTCAGGTGAACGAGATACCATAAGAACTCTAAAATTAAGCGTTCTTGGGAAATATGATTTTTTTGTGACCGTTAAAATTTTTTATGCAAAAGTACGCCTTATCATAAATAGGTATAAATTAATATATATTTAATTATTATAATTAATACCAATAATTTAATATATAAATTAAATTATTGGAATTAATACCAATAATTTATGACAATATTAATACTAGTAATAAATCTTTTCCATTTAATACACAATTTTCTTATATAAAGAGGTTATTCTCATTCATTCTCATCACACGAACACTTTTCTCTCTCTACTACTCCATTATCCGATGAAGTTCGAATCAGATCTTCGACTTAAACAAAGGTCGGGCTCATTAGAACCGAGGAGAAGACAGCTATCTAATAGCAAACTCCAGTTAATCTGAGAATCGCTGGAGAAACGCCAAGATGATGGAACAGTGAAATAGCTCCGGCAGATCGAAGCTGCTCTATTTTGTCCAAGCTGAAATCGGCCATTTTGAGCCCTCCTCAGACCAAACCAAGCTTTCCCAACACTTACTCAGCCCTTCCACTGCTGAATTAGGACTGAAAGGTAAGTCAATTCGACTCCGTTTTACAATTTTCGACCGGTGCTAAAGAGAATCGATAGAATTTTGATGATGAAATTCTAACTCAATTCGGCATCAATTGATGCGATTCTTGATTTTAGGATTAACCTCAGTACGAGAGCTATTTGCTCAGATCGAAAGCTCATTCTGTCTTGTCCTCACTAGTGAGTAATCAAATCTTTCTTTCTCTAGAGTCTGTTTTTCGATAAAGCTCCATTTGAGCTCGTTTCGGTGTTAAAACTCACGATTCAAAGTTCTATGGAATCGTATGAACATGAAAAAACTCAATTTCAACAATTAGAGGGGTTTGATCGATCAATTTGATGAAATCAAATTCGGTTGTGTTAAATAGTTGGAATTGGGGAAAATTGGGGATTTTTGAAATTGAAAGGACCAAAATACAATTTTATGAAATTAAGGGTCAATTGAGCATGAAAATAATGTTGGAGGACCAATTGAGAAATTTTAAAATTTTTGGGGCAAAACTTACCATTTTTGTAAAGGAAGGGCAAAATGGTAATTTTGAAAAACTTGGGGACCAAATTGGAAATTTGGGAAATTAATCCCCTTTTTGTGAAATGGAATAAATTGAGGTCCCTTGATAAATTTTAAAAGTTTCGGGACTCAATTTGAGGAAAAACCGACATTAGGAACTTAAAGTTTAAGAGAAATAACTTTAGAAATCTAATTGCAAATAAATGAAAGTTTGACTTTCTCATTCATTTGGAATGAATGAAGGCTATTAGGTCGAAGGATAATAATGAACTGAGATGTTCATATCGTGTAGGAATACGAAGTACCGGGAATGCCAACAAGGACAAGCTCGCATGAATACAAAGAACCGGTTTAGTGAAATTCACTACATTAATGTATGAGTGAGTTTAATAACATCATACCCGATTGGGATGATGATTACAACTTAAAGTTAAAAACCACTTACCGGTTATGAGTGGGAAGTTTATATCATACCCGGTTGGGGATGATAACTAGCTCGGTATGAAAACCCACTATTTAGTGGTATTTTAAACATAACAACTTAAAGGAAGTGATGTGAAAATCATACGGAAAAACTACTTACTGGTTGTAAGTACATCTTACCCAGTTGGTATGATGAAACTTCCTCGAATGAAGTTGAAAACCCGTTTATCGATTATGAACGGAGGTGTCCTTATACCTAGGTGGTATAATGGATAGAAAAAACATACGTTTTGTCGGAAGTGCTCTCCTCTGACTATGTGCCAATGCTTAAACAATTTGGGAGACATTCTCGACGAGAGCTTGAATAGCTCTGATAGGCCAAGAGCCTTGGTTTTGGAACTTGAGGGCTAGAATGCCTAGCTTTTGAAAATCTCGTACAGTGGACCCAAGGCCAATTGGCACAAGTAAGAGCTCGCAAACGAACATGGTATATGTGCTATAAAACTTAATAAGTGAAGTGAGACCGGTGTGGGGATAGGATGAGGTCTCTGTCCTCATACGCACACAAAAAAGTGATTTCAGGATTAAGGGTTAGATGTTGCGTACATCCACTCATTTCAAAGGTAGAAGTGGTCGTGCTTTTATCCGGATGGCCGGTAAAGTCGCTTCGAAGCCACTAGTGGGTTTAGTAGTCGTACTGACCTACAAATGTGTGTAACCTTCATGATGAAGGATGTGTGTTGGGTGATGACACACCTTGGTAAATAAGAAATGATGGAAAAACCCAAATTTTTAAATGAAAGGATTTTTGAAAAGAAAGGAGTTTGGCACACTCCATATAAATATTTTTCTTAAAAGTTAAAAGTAGACATTTGAAAACTCATTCACTGAGTAGTCGTACTCACCCCTCCCTTATATCCCTTTTAGGAAATCTCAAAAAGCCTACCTTTAAAGACCATCAACTAAGATGCATGTAAGACAGGTATGTAAAGTTTAAAATTTTATGCAGTTTTAATTATGCTATTCTAGGAAATGGTGTAGGTTTAAAGGACGTATTATTTTTTACGGTTTATAATAAAGGGAAACCCTTTAATAAACCGGGAGAATGGCGGGTTGATCACGAGGATCCGACCAAACCGGGTTGAGGCATGACATGAAAAGTCTTCGGCTAGAGATTTTTAGAAAATGAATGACCGCCATTAAGGCGCTAATCGGACGACCAAGAAGTCCCCGAGCTTCCTATATAAAGACCTCATCCCCATTTATCCTTTGCACACCTGAAAACTCCATTCTCTCGTAACTGCTCCATTTTCTGGTGAAGTTCGAACCAGAGCTCTGACTTGGGCACTTTTCTGAGCCAAATAAGGCGAGGTCGAGTTCTTTAGAACTGGGGAGAAGTCAGCTACAAGCTTGTAGTCTCTATTTGCTATGAGGGTCGCTAGAGAAACGCCGACGTGATGGAACAATGAAGCAGCTCCGGTGGACTAAAGCTGCCCTGTTTTGGCCGAGCTGAAATCGGTCAATTTGAGCCTCCTCAGGCCAAACCAAACCCTCTCAACACTTCCTTAGCCCTCTCACGGCCGAATTAGGACTGAAAGGTAAGCCAAATCTACTCTACTCTACAATTTCTGACTAGTGCTAGAGAGAATCGACAGAATTTTGATGATGAAATTCTAACTCAATTCGGCATCAATTGATACAATTCTTGATTCTAGGATAAACCTTAGGATGAGAGCTATTTGCCAAATTGAAAGTTGGGACTGTCGTGCCCCTAACGATAAGTAATTGAAGCTTTCTCTCTCTACAGTCGGTTTCTGGCGAAATTCTGTTTAAGATCGTTATGACGTCAAAACTTACGATTTAAAGTGCTATTGAATCGTATGAAAATGTAGTAACTCAATTTTAACTTCAATTTGAACAATTAGAAGTGTTTAATCAGTCAATTTGATTAAATTAAATTTGGTTGTATTAGTAAGTTAAAATTATGGGTCTATATTTTTAAAAATATTAGTTTTATAAATGTTGAGTATTTGATAAATTGAAATAGGTATCATATTTGTTTGTTTTGAGTAACACTGCTATGGACGACTTTAACAATTAGTGTTAGCAGGTATGAATTCTTGAATAGAATACAAGAATATACAATTGTAGGAGGATTGATATATTGTAAATGTTTATATTATTTATAAAATATTGAAATGAAAGGTATATTAATTGTTTTATATTATAAGTTTTTCACCTTGTCAAATCTATAGTGGTGTATGGTCGGTCCATCATTCTAGACAGTGAGACTCTAAGAGTGCGTGACAGATTATAAAGTATGCATGACAAGGACTACGGGGAGGGCATGATACAAAGACCAAGCTCGGTTTAAAGCGACAATGCTTTTATAACCCAAACCGATCGCATGACTTATTTTTCACTACGAAACATGAGGTGAGTTTTCAGGGACGTGATCGCCCCAACCGATGCAATTCTGATACGTGAATCATCCGTAAAAACTCTTTTAACTTTCCATAGTCTTTATTGTCACATTCATGCCCCGAAAATAAGGTTTCTCTCCTCCAAATGTCGAGAATTTGTTTTCTAAATTAATTTATGGACAACTGAACCAAGACTCTTCAAGCAAATGAGGCACTCCAATTGGAGGTTACACGACTTTGGGTATGTTCACATATGACATGTTGGTCTTGCACCTCTTTGTGGTGTGCCTCGTGGAAGGCTACATCGTCGGTCAATTCCGGTGAGTCCCATATTTCTAGATGCTTATATTATGGAACTTTACAAAAGCTCTTATACAGATAAGTACACTATTGATTAAACATGGTGTATTTGGACCGATTTAGAAGCTAATCAATAGAAATAGCACTGGGCAACCATATAACTAAGGGCGTGGAGGCTTGATGAATATCAGGTAAGATCACTTATCTTAGGATCTAGGCCTCATGATTTCTCATATGCGGATGGAAAGAGCCTGGGACTAGTAATGGCTGAAAGAGGCACAGCCTTTTGAAGAGTCAGTCCAAACCTCTCCTCCATATTCACCTCTGCTGCTTCTACTGCCGCCACTGGCAGCATCCGCCACTTGAAAGCATGCACAAGTGTCCCCACCACGTACTCGACCAGGACCATCCCGAGCCTCATCCCGGCGCAAACCCTCCTCCCAGCCCCAAACGGTATCAGCTCGAAGTCAGTCCCCCATGGGCCGATCTCCGACCCCTTTCCGCCGCCCAAGAACCGCTCTGGCAAGAACACAAGAGGGTCCTCCCATGCCTCGGGGTCTCGCCCGATGGCCCACACGTTCACGGTCAGCCGGGTGCCTCTCGGGATGTCGTAGCCCTCGACCTGGCAGTTTTTGGCCGCAAGACGAGGTATCAGCGGCGTCGATGGGTGTTTCCTTGCATACGGCTCGGAGGTATGGGAGGTTTGGAAGGTCCGATTCCCGGAGAAGGCGGTCGCGGCCGATGGTCCGGTCCATCTCTTCGCGGGCTCGGCTGAGGATCCTAGGGTTCAGCATCAACTCTGAAAGTGCCCACTCTATGGTGCTTGAAGCTGTGTCTGTTCCAGCAATGAAGAGATCCTGGATATCCATATGTATGTCAAAATATTCTATTTTGTAAAAGTTAATCACTGTTATTTATCAACCAAAGAAAATAAGTGGTTTGCTAAAGCAAGCCATATACCAGAAGAAGACCCTTGATGTTCATGGGGCTGAGGCTCTGGTCGCTCGAATAGTCTCCATCACAGCCACCAGCCATCAACATATCGAGAAAGTCGGGCTTCCCCACTCGATCATGGGCTGTGGCGGTGTGCCGTTCGATCATCTCGTCCAAAAATCGGTCGAATTTATCGTGCGCCCGCCTCATCCGGCCCTCGATCCCTTGCAAGTCCATGAACGCAACAGCCGGAATAAAGTCTCCGACGTTGAACAGGCCGGCTAGCTCGAGCAGCTCCTCCACGATGTGCTTGAACCGATTCGACAACTCTGGATCCTCCTCCGGCTTGAACACCCTCATGCTTAGTGCCATTTGGCTCATGATGTTTGCTAGGGAACAAGAGAGCATGTCTGGCACGGCCACCGGCAACCCTCTATTGCTCGCCACGTGAATGTCTCGGACCATGAGCCTGATCTCCTGCTCTCGCACATCGGTCCAACCCTGGAGGGCCTTCGCCCCGAGCATGCAGTGACTGCTCAGCCTCCTCATCAGCTTCCACCTCTGCCCGTACTGACCAAAGACTATATCCTGAGAATCGTAAGTTACAAGGCCAGCCTTCATGGGAGGGCGGTTCGAAAAGTCAGTGTCCAAATTCTTAAGGAAGGCCCGGGCCATGGCGGGAGTTGAGGCGACGACCATGTCGGACGTGCCCATCTTTAGGTACATCAACGGTCCGTATTGCATCGCCATCTTCGCTAGTGTTTGGTGGGGCTTGTCGCCGAGAAGGGCTAGGGCTCCGAGGACCGGCCATCCCTTTGGCCCTGGTGGAAGTCTCGGTGACCGGCGATGGCCACGGAAGAACCGGACGATGAATAAGAAGAGTAGAGCCGCCAAGGAGATCTCCCAAGGATGGAAGTTGTGGTTGCTTGTAAGCACGCCTACCATTGTTGGAGGTTGAGATAACTAGAGCTAGGCACAAAGTGAGGCGCACCTCAAGTACTAAATATACCAAAAATTCAACAATTTGTGATATATTTTAATGATTAAAAAATAATTAAAACAAGTAAAAAAAGTGATGAGATGAGACTGGGTCAATGATTGGTCCTGTTCAAAATTTTTTAAAATCAAATACTCCATTATTTTTTTTTGTCGTGATGGAGTAATTATTTAATATTTAATAATTTATCCTAAAAGATTCCCTATCAGGCTTTTTGGACTTTTGAACCCAATCATTTATTTTTTGCTCAAGTTTAAAATCATTTATTTAATATTTTCCTTTCACATTTTCAACCGTGTAGAGTTACAACAATGAGTAGTTGCTCTAGCCCTTCATTTGTGTACATGAGTTTCTCGTTGGTCCATATTCATGCATGTTGTGATCGTTTATACTTAGTAACGGAAAAATAATTTAGTCCAAGTCAATGATTAATACAGTTTTATTAATTCAGATCTTGTGAAATAGTTAACATGCACTCAACTCTAATTTAATTCAAATCTAACACCATCCAATCCATTCAAATGCTAACAAATATATATATATATGGAAACTCACATTATACTTTAATTTCATTTAATTTCTTTAAAATTTGTAACTTTACATTTAGATGCCTAATTTTTATTTAATTTTAATTAATTTCCTAAAACTTACCATTATTCTATATTGGTACTTAATTTTTCCAAAATCACCAATTAACATTTAATTTTTTCCAAAATTATCAATTGGTCATTAATTTCATCCAATTGCTCAATAGGGCCTCAATTAGGAGTTAATTTCATAAAAATGTCCCAATTTTCCTTAAATTACAAATCGGCCCCCAATTTTTCAAAAATTCCCAAATTGCTCCATTGTTTCAAAAATTACAACTTGGTCCCCAAACATCATTTCATTCAATTGATCCTTAAAACTCGGTTAATTGTCCCTATTTGTGATCTGAATCATTTTCCCTATGTCATCCTTGTCATTTCAAGCTTTAAAACGCTTCATTTAAGTTAGAAATGAGCTTAAACAAAGCTTTGTCGGAAAACTTTGTCTAGAGAGAGAGAAAGCTTCGATATATTACCGGTGAGGGTCCAATGACCGGAGCTCTTAATTTCTTTGAATTGCTCTTCTCTTGGGGATCCTTCCTGGATCAAACCATACCTCAATTGGTGGCCTGAGTAGTGCGAATTTTTCAGTTTATATTTTTGCAGAAATGCACTATGGGCATTATTTTTCGGCGAAGAGCAGTGGAGGGGACTTACCGTCACAACTCAGGGAAGGTTGAGGCAACTCTAGGTGTGGTCTAGGGAACTTGGTTTGGCAAGAATTGGTCTAGGGTGGCTCGAGCAGCTCGGGTTGCTGACCGTCGAGTAGCGGCGGTACTGTGTGAGCTTTCCAGCTCTTCTCTGGTGGTCTTGAGGCAGAAGGGAGGGTGCAACTAGATAGAGGAATTCCTCCCGGTTCCAAGGACACCAAATGAAACTTCAGAGGTTGAAGAAAACCTCGTTGTCAGAGCTCTGATTTGTTGCTCGCCAAAAAATGGAGTACTTCACCTTCTTCACTCGTTTGTGGGATGGGAAAGATGAATGGAGGGGTGTTTTTTTATGTAGGGAGCTCGACAACTGATCGGGCTATTGGCTAGCATAGGAGTCGACTGTCAATGGTCATACCGGAGCTCTTTCCGGGTCTCTAGAGGAACCGCCTTCTCTCTCTCTCCTTTCTGTTAGCTAACTAAGGAAGACAAAGATGACATGGCGGTTGTGCTACATGGCACGCTGTGATTGGTCAGTTTTTCTAACATGGCATTCCCACTCAATCGTCATGTCAGCCGTTGACCGGACACGTAACAACTTCCCATTAGTTGCTCGTGTCTACGTGGCATGCTGACTAGGCATGTCACGCCCCGACTTGGTTTGGTTGGATCTCCGTGATCAACCCACCGCTCCCTTGGTATAAGAGGGTTTTCCCCTTCTTTTAATCAAGAGGAGTCAGACGTAAATTCAAACCTTGTTCCCTGTAATAGCATAAATCAATCGAAATACAAGCTTAAAAGTAGCTTTAAGCATACCTGACGGAGGGCACATCTTCACATTTTCTTTATATCTCCTTACTCCTAAAAGGGGTAAAAGAGAGGGGTGAATTCTACAACTTAGTGAGTTGGTGTTAATAGTGAGTTTTCAAAATAGCCTTTGTCTATCAAACCATGTCAATGTTATCATTTCCATTTAAAAAGAAAGGTCTTCTCAAAGTTCGGTTTCCAAAACTTTTTCTCATTACCATATTAGGTGTGTTTAGCTCTTTTAGCCCATCCTCTTGCCTTGAGAAGCGTTTAACAAACAAACACACGTCCTTCATCAGGAAGGGTACACACATTCGTAGGTGCAGCCCGTACACTGCACCCACTTGTGGATCGGAGTGTCTTTACCATCCACCAAGATAGAAGCCCGTCCACTTCTACCCTAGGTTTGAGTGGATGTTCTCGACATCCAACCCCCAAACACAAATGCCACTCTGTATCCGTATGAGGACAAAAACCTCATCCCGACCCCATCTCGATCTCATGCGCAAGAAGCTACTCCGAGCTTCTAGACAGACTAACAAGACGAACTGCCCTTATCTCCACCATGTCGTACAGTAGCCCTTAGGACCCATCACTACCTCCTACGACATCTTGAAGGTCTTGTACCATAAGTACATGCACAAACAATAGTTGTCACATATGACCATTATCTTTAGTGCCAACGGTCCAACGACCCCGACCTTCAACCCAACCTGTAGCTGTTTGTCTAGGTTGGTCCGTCGACCTGGCCCTAACACATTGTCACCAGTCCATCGAGTACTATCGGTCCCGACTCGGTACCATGGCGAAATTACACGACCAATTTGATTGGAAATTTTCATGTCTTTCCTTAATCAAGTTTATTTATGAGCTCCTACTCGTGCCCATTGGCCTTGGGCCCACTGCACGTGTTTTTCCAAAATCGAGCATTTAGCCTTATGAGTTTTAAAACCGAGGCCTCTGGCCTATCTGAGTTGTTCTAGCTCCCGTCAAGAAGGTCTCCCAAATATTTTAAGCATTGGCACATAGTCACAGGAGAACATTTCTCACAAAAACTTTATTTTCAACTTCATCACACTAATTGGGTATAATAATATCTCCTCTTACAACTGGTAAGCGGGTTTCTCCTTTCCTCAAGGAAACTCATCATACTAACCGGGTATGATATATTCTACTTACAACTAGTAAGTAGGTTTTAATAGTTAAAGATAGTACTTATCACCCCAACAGTGTAAACCCTACCCTTTTAGGATAAGAAAATCGGGGAAAGAATCGGTCAACCCAATAGAGAGAACCGAACCGATTCACGAACCCCAACCATTAGAGAAAGGGCAAATAGAGAAATTTACAAATCCTGACTGACCTAAAGAGTTATAAAAAAACCATGGAAAGTGACTTTGGGACAAATTGGAAGAGAAAACTAGATCGGTTCAGGTGAACCGGATCTGAACCGATTTGGATCGATTTGAACCATCATTGAACCGATTTCTAAATTCATTTTTCTAGGTGGTTTAAAATTGGGGAATTGAAGCCATCATTGGATAGATAATGAATTTAGAAATTTTTAATTTTAAAAAACTCGGTTGAATCGGGCCTGAACCGACTGATTTAGGCATTGTACCCGATTCAGAATAGTGTCATCTTCTTCCTTCAAATGACAACACTATTCACTCGCCGGAAGAACAGACAACGCTAATGAAGCTAAATTGTCTTTGTTTAAGGTATTTCAAACCATGAATGAGCACCATAAATGTGTCAAATGGACGACCAGAGAGTCCCTGAGCACCCTATATAAAGAGCTCATCTCCATTCATTCTTCTCACACTTTAAAACTCATTCTCTCTCAACTACTCCAATTTCCAGTGAAGTTCGAACCAAAACTCCGACTTGGGCATTTTTCTCAACCTCAGAAGGCGAGCTTGGGTTCTTTAGATTTCAGAGGAAGTCAGCTATCTGATAGGACCCTCCATTCGATCAAAGGACCACTAGCGAAATGTGGGCGGAATCAAACAGTGAAACAGCTCCAGCGGACCGAAGCTGCCCTATTTCGGCCGAGCTAAAATTGGCTGAATTCAGGTTTACTCAAGCCAAACCAAGCTCTCCCAACATCTCCACAGCCCTTAGATGACCTCAACTAAGCTGAAAGGTAAGCCAATTCTGCCTTACTCAGTCGTTATAGGTTAGAATTAGAGAGAGAAACTACAGAATTTCATTGACAAAATTCTCCCTCAATTCGAGGCCAATTGTAGGAATTCTTGATTCTATAAGATACCTCAGGAAGAGAGCTATCTTCCCCGATAGAGAGATCAAACCAACGCACCTCCGGTGGTAAGCTTTCGAAGCTTTCTCTTTCTATGTTCAGTTTTCTAGTGAAGCTCTATTTGAGATCAATTCGAACCCAAATGATGTGGTTCAAAGCTCAATTGAAGCGTATGGAAGTGTAAGAACTGATCCATACCTTCAATTGGAACAATTAAAACCGATTGAATGGTCAATTTGATGAAATCAAGTTTGGCCAGTTTGAAAGGGGGAAAATTGGTGAACTTTTTGGGAAATTTTGGGGATTTCATAAAATTAAGGCACCAAATTGGTTTTTTGAAAATAATTGGGGTCAAATTACCATTTTTGTAAAGTAGGGGAAAATGGTAATTTTGAAAAGTTGGGGACCAAATTGAAAATTTGGAAAACTTGAACCCCTTAAACAATTTTGAGTAAATTGAGGAACCAAAGTGAAGTTTTGGAAGTTTCGCAACTCAATTTGGGAAAACGTTAGCATTAGGGACTTAAAGTCAAGGAAAAAGAACTTTAGGGATCTAAATGTAATTAACTAAAACTTTTGGGCCTAATCGTTCATACGTGAGGAATGAAGGCTATCATGCCAAATATTAATAGATAAGGATGTCCAAATCGTGTAGGAACACGAAGGACTGGAATGCCAGCAAGGATAAGCTAGCGTGGAGTTAAAAATCGACTAAGAATAAATACACTATGATTGTCGGGTGAGTGAGTTTATTCACATCATACCTGGGATGATGAGCACTTTGGAAATGAAAAACCACTTCCATGTGGAATTTTGACATCACACCAGATTGGGGTGATGTGAGAACTATACGGAAAAACTACTTATCGGTTGTAAGTAGAGAGATCATACCCCGTTGTTATGATGGACTTCCTATAAGGAAGTAGAAAACCCGCTTACCAGTTGTAAGCAGAGATGTCATCACACCCGGTTGGTGTGATTGATGAAAAGTTTATTTTTGTCAGAAGTGTTCTCCCCTGACTGTGTGCCAATGCTTAAAAATTTTGGGTGACCTTCATGACAAGAGCTAGAACAGCTCATATAGGCGAGAGACCTCAATTTTGGAACTTGAGGGCTAAAATGTCCTGTTTTGGAAAATCACGTACAGTGGGCCCAAGGCCAATTGGCACGAGCACGACCTCGTAAACAAACATGTGATATTTATGCCATGAAAATTCTAAATGAATGGAATGTGTGATTTTGCCATGGAACCAATACAAGACTGACATACTTGATGGATTGGCGGTAGTGCGTAAGGGCCAGGTCGATGGACCAGCATAGACAAGGGCATGGTGGAAATAAGGGTAGTTTGTCATGCCAGCACTCACGGAAGCTCGATGTAGCTTCATGCGCATGAGACTCGGGTGGGGTCGGGATGAGGTCTTTGTCCTCATACGGACACGGAGTTGATTTCGGGTTTGAGGGTCGGATGTCACGAACATCCACTCATACCCAAGGTAGAAGTGGACAAGCTTCTATCTAGGTGGCCGGTAAAGTCGCTCCGATGCCACAAGTGGGTGCATTGGACTGGCTGCCCTACGAATGTGTGATTCTCTTCCTGATAAAAGGCGTGTGTTGATTATTAAACACACCTGATGTGGAAATGAGGAAAATGGTTTGAAAAACTAGGGAATTTGAGGAAAGAATATTTTAAAAAGAAATAAGGAGTCTGGCACAGTCCGATTAAAGATGTTTTAATTATGAAAACTCTCTTTCAACACCCATTCACTAAGTTGTCGAACTCAACCCCTCCCTTTATCCCTTTTTAGGTAACCGAGGGAAAACCCACTTAAATACTTTTCGATAGCTGAACCTGCAAGACAGGTATGTAAGGTTTATATATTGAGTTTTGATTAATGTTATTTCAAGAAAGATACATGTGAAAAGGATGCCTTACTCCCCACGGTTTAAAGAAGGGGAAAACCCTTAATAAACTAGGAGAGTGGCAGGTTGCTTACGGGGATCCGACTAAACCGGGTGGGGCATGACAACTTGATTGGTATCAAAGCATGTTTCCTCAAATACATTATCAAGACTATATAACATAGTAACTAAGAGAAAATTTTAAAACTTTCAGGTGGCTCCCAAGAGAGGAACCAAGAAAACTAGGACTAGTGTTACCAACACCACCAAACACTTCGTCCCTGTAGGAAGATCACCCTAAAAAGTCCTTCAATACCCGAGAAGTCTCAAAGAACCAAGAGATGTTAGTGGGAAGTATCCAGGAGGATGGTGCCAGAACCTATTGAGATCATAATCCTAAGTACAAAGTGAGCCAAGCCTAAGGCCAGGAACACCATGAAGGGCTTACCAAGGAGGACGCTTGTCAAGAACCCCATAGCTCCCTATCTATCTTGTAACCACTTTTTGTTATAAGGCTACGACCTCAATATATTGTACTACTTCTTAACTAGTAAAGAACTCCAAGTTCCTAAAACCATATCTCTAAAAAATGATGTGCCCTTGCGCCTCAGCTATAGAAAGATTACCCAAGAAAAGTAACCAAACAAACATGCGTTACCCTAGACACCACAGAGATTCCCATCCCAAATAAAAGAATGAATCAAGGGAATTATTGGGCAAAGAAGGCACGACAAAAAAATCGTCAAGGTAACTAAGGAGTCTAAGAGAACTCTTGGAGTAACAACTAGGCAAGGAAATGACCTATTACAAGGTGTAAGGGAGATATAACATGAAGTGAAGGAATGTCCCACTCCACAAGTATTTAGAACAATAATTTACAATAATAACTGTAAACCTCGCCCTTTTGAGTTAAGGAAAATCAGGAAAAGAACCGGTCAAACCGAGTAAGAAAACTGAACCGGTTTACAAACCCGATCATTTGGGAACAAGCAATTTGGAAATTTACAACTTCCGAGTTATGCGAAGGGTTCATAAAACGTTGGAAAAGAACCTAAGACAAATTAGAATAGAAAAACTAGATTGGTTTAGATGAACTAGATCCAATTAGAACAGCAAAGTTAAGTGTACTTGCGTGAGAGTAGTGTGAGGATGGGTGACCTCAAGATATATATATATATATATATTTATCCTAAGTCTAAATATCATAAATACCTATATTTGTTTATTGAAATTAATACCAATAATTAATACATATATATAATTATTGGAATTAATACTAATAAATGCCTATCAATTTCCAGAGAATAATGACAACATTAATACCGTAGTAATAAATCCTCCCCATTTAATACCTAATTCTACTCCTATATAAACAGCCTATCCCCATTCATTCTCCTCACTCCTGAAAACTCCTTTCTCTCTCTAATACTCCATTTCTTGGTGAAGCTCGAACAAGAGCTTCGACTTAGGCATTTTTTCTTAACATTAGAAGGAGAGGTCGGGCTCTTTAGATTCTGGGGGAAGTCAGCTATCTGATAGCAACCTTTATTCGATTTGAGAATCGCCGAAGAAGCACCGACATAATCAAACAGTGAAACAACTCCAGTAGACTGAAGCTACCCTATTTCGGCCTAGCTAAAATTAGCCGAATTTAGCCCTCCTCTAGCCAAATCAAGCTCTCCCAACATCCCCACAACCCTCAAACGACCTCAACGATGCTAAAAGGTCAATAGTAGGAATTCTTGATCCCATAAGGTAGACGTGAGCTATCTTTCCTGATAGAAAGCTAGGACTGTCGCACCTCCGATGGGACAAGTGTGATTGGAATACCAACAAGAGAAAGCTCGCATCAACTTGGAAAACCAACTATGGACGAACACATCACGATTAATGGGTGAGTGGGTTATTCACATCATACCCGGTTGGGATGATGAGCACCTTTTCTAAATTAGAAGTCATAGTGAGTGGGCTAACTAATGTCATACTCGATTGGGATGATGAGCACAGTTTAAAGTTAAAAACCACTTACCGATTATGAGTGGGATTTTATATCATACCCAGTTGGGGATGATAAGTACCTTGAAATGAAAACCCATTACCAAGCGGTATTTTAAACATCACAATTGAGGGTCGGATCCCCGTGAACAACCTGCCACTCTCTCAGTTTATTGAAGGGTTTCCCCTTATTATAAACCGTAAAGAGTAAGGCGTCCTTTAAACCTGCTCCATTTCCTGGAATATCATAATCAAAACTGCATGAAATTTTAAACTTTACATACCTGTCTCACAGACATCTTAGTTGATGGTCTTTTAGGGTAGGCTTTCTGAGATTTCCTGAAAGGGATATAAGGGAGGGGGTGAGTACGACTACTCAGTGAATGGGTTTTCAAAGGTCTACTTTTAATTTTTAAGAAAAATATTTATATGGAGTGTGCTAGACTCCTTTCTTTTAAAAAATCCCTTCATTTAAAATTTCTCTTGGGTTTTTCTATTATTTCATAGTTACCGGTGTGTCAATTATTTCATAGTTACCGGTGTGTCATCACCCAACACACATCCTTCATCATGAAGGTTACACACATTTGCAAGTCAGTATCACTACTGAACCCGCTAGTAGCTTATGAGTGGCTTTTCTTACCACCCGAATAGAAGTACGACCACTTCTACCTTGAGAATGAGTGGATGTTCATGACATCCAACCCTCAATCTCAAAATAGCTTCTTTGTGTCCATATGAGGATAGAGACCTAATCCTGTGCCCACCCTAGTCTCATGCGCTTAGTGCCACTCCAAATTTTACACAGACACCTGGAACGACAAACTACCCTTATAGCCACTAGGTCGTCCAGTGCCCTTAGAACGCATCACTACCCCTCAAGGGAGTCTTGATGGTCCCATACTCACAGTGCATGGACAAATAATGTTTTCTCATATAGCCATGTAATTTGTGGTGCCATTGGTCCAATGGCCCCTACTCTCAACCCAACCCGCAGTTGTTTGTCTTGACTGGTCCATCGACCTGTCATATCGCACTGTCGCAAGTTAACTGAGCATGTCGATCTTATCTTGGTACCATGGCCAAATAATTCACTTATTAAGTTTTATGACACATATATTATGTTCATTTATGAGTTCTTGCTCTTGCCAACTGGCTTTGGGCCCACTGTACGAGATTTTTGAAATCGGGCATCTAGCCCCCAATTTCCAAAATCGAGGCCTCCAATCTATAAGACTATTCGAGCTCCCGTCAAGAAGGTCTCCCAAATAGTTTAAGCATTGGCACACAATCAGAGGAGAACACTTCCGACAAAAATAGGTTTTTACTGTCCATTATACCGATCGGTAAAAGGACATTTCCGTACATAACCGATGAACGGGTTTTCAATTTCCTTTGAGGAAATCTCATCATACCAACCGGGTATGATCTACTTACAACTCGTAGGTAGTTTTTCCGCATAACTTTCTCTAAGTAGTGATGATTAAAAATATCACTAAACAATGGGTTTTTTATATCGAGATACTTATCACCCCGTTCGGGTATGATACATAATTCCACTCACAACCAGTAAGTAGTTTTTAAATTTTAAGTTATGCTCATCATCCCAACTAGGTATGATGTTAGTAAACCCACTCACCCGTTAATGCCATGAATTCCACTAGATCGATTCTTCGTATTCACGCGAGCTTGTCCTTGCTGGCGTTCCTGGTACTTCGTGTTCCTACACGTTATGAATATCTCGGTTCATTATCCTTCAGCCAAATCGCCTTCATTCATTCCAAATGAATGAGAAAGTCAAACTTTCATTTATTTGCAATTAGGTCCCTAAAGTTATTTAACTTTAAGTCCCTAATGCCGGTTTTTCCTCAAATTGAGTCCTGAAAGTTCTAAAATTTATCATAGGACCTCAATTTCTTCCATTTCATAAAAAGGGGATTAATTTCCCAAATTTCCAATTTGGTCCTCCAACTTTTCCAAAATTACCATTTTGCCCTTCCTTTACAAAAATGGTAAGTTTTGCCCCCAAAAATTCTAAAATTTCTCAATTGGTCCTCCAACATTATTTTCATGCCCAATTGACCCTCAATTTCATAAAATTGGATTTTAGTCCTTTGAATTTCGAAAATCCCCAATTTTCCCCAAAATTTTCCCTAATTTCAACTCTTTAACACTGCTGAATTTTATTTCATCAAATTGACCGATCAAACACCTCTAATTGTTAAAATTGAGTTCCTACATGTTCATACGATTCCAAGGAACTTTGAATCACAGATTTTAATGCTTGAACGAGCTCAAACGAAGCTTTGCCAGAAAACAGACTGTAGAGAGAGAAAACTTCAATTTCTCACTGTTGAGGGCACGACGGTCTGAGATTTTGATTTGGGCAGATAGCTCTCATCTTGAGGTTCATCCTAGAATCAAGAATCGCATCAATTGATGCCGAATTGAGTTAGAATCTCATCATTGAAATTCTATTGGTTCTCTCTTGAGCACTAGCCGGAAATTGTAAAGGGGAGCTGAATTGGCTTACCTTTCAGTACTAATTCGAACGTGGGAGGGTTGAGGAAGTGTTGGGAAGGCTTGGTTTGGCCTGAGGAGGGCACAAAATGGTCGATTTCAACACGGCCAAAACAGGGTAGCTTCGGTCTGCCAGAGCTGCTTCACTATTTGATTACGCCGGCATTTCTCCGACGACCCTCAGAGCAAACGGAGAGTATAGACATGTAGTTGCCTTCTCCTCGGTTCTAAAGAACCCGACCTCACCTTGTTTGGCTCAGAAAAGACACCATGTCGGAGCTCTGGTTCGAGCTTCACTGGAAAATGGAGCAGTTGAGAGAGAATGGAGTTTTCAGTTATAGAGAGGATGAATGGGGAGGGGCTCTTTATATAGGGAGCTCGGGGACATGTTGGCCGTCCATTTGGCACCGTTATGACTGACATTAATGAGCTGAAATGCCCCACACATAAGTGTTTCTTTTTCTCCAGTGTTTCTTCAATTTCTCGGTGAGTGAACAGTGTTGTCATCTTGAGGAAGAAGATGACACTATTCTGAACCGAACCGGACTAGACCAGTTAGAACTAGGTTCAAAGATTAAATCGACCGGTTCACCCTTCAAATGTATTCTCTATCGAAATATTCTTTAATTAAATAATAATTTTATATTAAATTAAGGTCATGCAACGGGGAGGGCTTGTCGTCACTTTAGGTCCTTTCGGACCGAAGCTTGACTAGTCAGTCAGCAGGATTGACTAGCAAGCGAGAAAACTACAAGTGTGCTAGCACGCGTAGGCGTGAGGACCCTACGTGTGCTAGCAAGAAAAGGACCTACTGGACCAGAAGCTTCTCAAGCTCAAGCTAGTGGGGTAGGGAAATGAGGACAGATCACATGGTTTTGTTGGTGGCCTCAAATCTAAAATTTGAATTATTTAAGCCACCTAGAAAAATGAATTTAGGATACGATTCATTAGTGGTTCAAACTGGTCCGAACTGGTTCGGATCTGGTTCACCTGAACCGGTTTGATTTTCACTCCCAATTCCTTCACAAGTCCAATTCCATGTCTTTTGTGACTCCTTGGGTCACTTAGGGTCCATAAGATTCCTAGTTTACCATCTCTTTATCAATTTCGGTTCATAAACTAGCTTAGTCCTTAATCCGGTTCAATTCGGTTCGGGTCCGATTCACCCAAACCGATTTGGTTTTTCTCTCCCACTTTGTTCTAAGGTTCCTTCCCAAGGTTTATGAATTTCTTTGGAGTACAATGGAGTTGAATTCTTTTGTTTTGCTTGATCTCTATCGGTTTCAGTTCATGAACTGACTCGGTTCATAAACTGGTTCAATCTTGTTGGACCCGGTTCATCCAACCCGGTCTAATTTTCCTCTTCCAATTCATCCTAAGGTTCTTTTCCATAGTATTTTGAACTCTTTGGATCACCTAGGAGTTGTAAATTCCTAAATTGCCCATTCACAATTATTGGGTTTGTGAACCAATTCAGTTTTCTCACTTGGTTTGACCAGTTCTCTTATCGGTTTTCCTTAGCTGAAAAGGGTGGGGTTTATAGCTCTCCCCTCCTTTTAGGAGTTTTGTCCCCAAAACTTAGTTAGCAACCTAGCATGAGCAATCATTTCCTTTGATGCCCCTTTGGTGTTTGCTTAAGATGCAAACTTTTCTCTCGTCTTTTCAATTAGCCCCTTTTACAACCTTCACTTAAGGAATTCTTTTTTCCTTTATATTATTTACTCCCTCCATGGAGTTTGTTATAACTAGACATACCTTACTTCAGGGTATGTTCTTAGATTTTATCTCTCTGTGTGCTTAGAGCAATATTTTTCTACTTGAGGTTCTGTACTCAAGATTAGAAATTCCAAGATAACTAACCATTTTTGTGCCTAGTTAACCGTTTGGTCATTGAAACTCTTAGCTCGTCGTCCTATAGAGCATTTCGTACTTATTTCCACGAATTTTTTTATCATCACCTTTTCGTCCTATTTTGACCCTTCCTCCATTCGTTGTCTATTATAACTTCAGTCCAAATTGTTATATTTGACCTCGTCATGCTTATTAGCCGACTCTTCCTTATTTGAGTCATATTCTCCTCGGGTTGTTGGGCTTACATGCCCTTGCAACATGACATTTTCTAGGACATGTCTCTGTACATTTGTTTTCTAGAACATCTCCTTAAGTGTCTCTCTTAGCTTTTAGACCTTTCAGGGATCGTATAACTTCATCCCTCTTTTCTTTCGATAGCATTCCTCAACTATCCTTTTTACCATTATTAACTCAACTTACTCAATTGTGTTGGTTCACCTTACCCACTCGTCCTTTTTTGACTTCCTTATTGAGTTTTTTCAGTTCCAATTATTTCATCTCCAGATGTTTTATTGACACGCTGGGACTCGTCCATTCTTAGGTTCATCATCACTCCCAATAACATCCTTTACTCAAGGATTTCTTTTGGCCTTAATCCGCTCTTACTTGTTTGTAACCACTTCATAGGTCATTATTCCCATTTGACCCTTTTCAGTCTTATTATTTTGTTTGGAGGAGTTCCCTTTTTACATTTTCATTCTCTAATGTGTCCTTCAAGGTAGAGACATTTTTTCTAGGAGCTATATGTTCAACCTTCTTACCATTGTTTGAATGTTTCCTTTTCTCCCTTTCTTCGTACCCTTATCTATGTTAGGGCATCAGTTTTTCTTTGGATCCTTCTCTATCCACAACTTTTATTTTATCCCTTGTTCCTTACATAGGACACTTCTGATTATTGGTTTTATTTTGTGCATTCCACACTATGCTTGGTTGTCCACTCTTTAAGCTTCGTATGCGTGTGTGGGCTATGACTCGTCTTACCAATTGTGATTATTCCTTCTTAGCTACACCTTATTAGGGGAGTTACTTTCCCAACATCTTCTCGAACATTTTTCCTCTATTGCCTGAGTATGGGTTGTCCAATCATTCATACTTGTCACAGCATCTTTTGATGCTAACCCGTTAAATCATTTTTGTTAAGGAGGGTTCACATCCTCCTTATTTCAAAATCTCTTGTTCGCCCTTCTTGAGTCTCACTTAACTATTCCAAGTCTTTAAACTATAAATCTAGTTTTGACCACCGATTTCTTTAAGGATTTCCCTTCGTTATTCTCTTCCTATGTTTTGGCCATTCACTTATACCTTCTTTGTTATGGTTTAAATCCATGGTTCTCTCAAAAACTAGTTCTTTAACTGTCTTCTTCTCTTTATTTTTTTGGTTCAATTGCTTGGGCAGCTCTATCATTCATGCCCATTCCATTGTCCTTTAGAGAGTGTAGTCTTTACTACATCTCATCCTTTCTTAGGGTTTTGTTCATTCTCTTTGGTTATCCACCGTTACTAGTTTCCTTTTTCTACTCAGTTCTTCTGGAATTATTTCTTGATACTCTTGCTCTTTCTCCAAATAGGTCATACGGGGACACCACGATACTTCCTTGGTAGGATTCTTTCCTTTTCTCTTGACATTCCTTCTTACATTTGCTCAAGGGGATTTTTACCCTTAAATGACATCCCTTGATGTCGTCTTCTCCTGTTTACCTTTACTCCACAATTCTTGTAGGCACATCTTGTATACTCTATCCGCATCTTCATTCTTACTCAGTACCTGTCTACTTCTTTAGGGAGCGTACAAATCTTTCTTGTTTCAAGTTTTCTTGACCGTTATGTGAGAGGCTTGCCTATTCCTTTCTTGGCTTGAGTTTTAGTCATTAATTGGCCCTTGGTCCTTTTAAGGATTTCTTTCATCCTTCTTTTCTACAATTTTTGGCTTTTCCACCTCTTCCTTCTTTGCTGTAGTTTACTCTATGACCCTCACGAGAGTAGTTCGTTACCTGTCTCGCCCCTACTTTTCACCCTGTTTAGTTTTCTTGAGGAAGTTGTCTCTCTAATCTCCTTGTCCTTATTGATCCTTCTAGTGCCCTTTTTAGGGTGTATTCCTTACTACTTCTCGGTCCTCCTTAGGGTATCGTTCATTTTCTTTTACCATCTCTTTGTTATGGTTTGCTTACTTCTGTTATGTTATTCCGAGCCTCCACTTTGACTTCTCTATATTTTCCAAAGGAAGTTGTACCTAACATTCTATCACTTTTCCAAAATAGGTTAGTCTCGGCCTCTGGTACATCCTTCCTCCAAGTAGTTTCAAATGAGGGGTTGGCTCCTTGCACTCCATGTTATGACCATCTACCAACCAATGATTCCTTCAAGGCACTTGGTTGTATGCATTCCTCTAGAGTTCCCTTTCATAGTGTATTCCTTCTCTTCTTCACTCTAACTATGTCATTCCCTAGAGTTCTGGGGGACGTTTTTCTGTGTTTGCCCCTTATGAGAGGGTTCTAAGTATGCTTCTCATGTACCTTATCCCTATTCATGAGGTATCCTTCTCAATTTGACCTTCTTAACTTGTTGGTGAATCGTTTACGTAACCCACTCCATGATATCGGTCTCCCATCCTTCATGTCCTTCATGACCTTTGAGGAGGTTTTTCCTTGAATCTATGAGGTGTGGAACACCCCTTCTTTCCTTATACTTATACTAGTTCGTCTTGGTACTTGTCCTTAATAATGTTGAGCACCTTCTCGAGTAGCATTCCTATTGTCCTCACCTTGTAACATGTCATTTTCTTGCCCAATAGTTACTACCAGAGTTCTCACTCCTTAGTCTCCTTGTCAATTTTCTTGTCGAGCCTTCTCTGCTTACAAATTTTCCCTTAAGAATTCTCCTAGACTCTTTAGTCTTTTGGTTCATTTTCCTTATTTGGGATGGGATTCTCCTCGGTCCCCGAGGTTTGTTTGGTTACTTTTCTTGAGGCAATCTTCCTACAGTTGAGACGTAGGATTACATCCTTGTTTAGAGACATGGTTTCAAGAACTTGAAATTCTTCATTAATGGAGGAGTACAATATGTTAGGGTCTTAACCATATTACAAAGAGGTGGTTATGAAATAGGTAGAGAACTACAGGGTGTGTGCTAAGCATCATTCATAGTAAGGTTATAAGCCCTAACTTGTATTCTTGGTCTCAAGCTTGGCTTCCTTTGTACTCGAGGTGTGATCTCAACGGGTCTAAGTATTATCCACTTGGATACTTTGTCATTTGGTCCTTGGGGATTTCTACCATGCCCCAGGCATTTGGGAAGCTTCTAGAGTTGTCTTCCAATGAGGACAGGGTGTTGAGTAGAGTCATTACTAGTTTTCTCGGTTCCTCTCCCAGGAGCCACTGTAAATTTTAAGATAAATCATATTAGTTACTATATTTTCCAGTCATGATTATGTATTCGAGTAAACAAGCTCTGATACCACTCTAGTTGTCACGTCCCGACCCGGTTTGGTCGGATCCCCATGAACAACCTGCCACTCTCCTGGTTTATTAAAGGGTTTCCACTTATTATAAACCGTAAAGAGTAAGGCGTCCTTTAAATCTACACCATTTCCTGGAATAGCATAATCAAAACTGCATAAATTTTTAAACTTTACATATCTATCTCAAAGGCATCTTAGTTGATGGTCTTTAAGGGTAGGCTTTCCAGGATTTCCTAAAAGGGATATAAGAGAGGGGGTGAGTACGATTACTCAGTGAATGGGTTTTCAAAGGTCTACTTTTAACTTTTAAGAAAAATATTTATATGTAGTGTGCCAGACACCTTTCTATTCAAAAATCCCTTCATTTAAAATTTCTCTCGGCTTTTTCCATTATTTCATAGTTACTGGTGTGTCATCACCCAACACACATCCTTCATCATGAAGGTTACACACATTCGCAAGTCAGTATCTCTACTAAACCCACTAGTGGCTTCGGAGCGACTTTTCCTGCCACTCGGATAGAAGCACGACCACTTCAACCCTAAAAATGAGTGGATGTATGCGACATCTAACCCTTAATCTTGAAATTGCTTCTTCGTGTCCATATGAGGACAGAGACCTCACTCTGTCCCCACCTAGGTCTCATGCGCTTACTGCTACTCCAAATTTCGCACAGACACCTCGAACAACGAACTACCCTTATAGCCACCAGGTCGTCTAGTGCCCTTAGGATGCATCACTACACCTCATGGGCATCTTGATGGTCCCATACTCACAGTGCATGCACAAACAATGTTTTCTCATATAGACATGTAATCTGTGGTGCCACTAGTCCAATGGTCCTAACTCTCAACCCAACCCGCAGTTGTTTGTCTTGACTGGTCTGTCGACCTATCATGTCGCACTACCGCTAGTTGACTGAGCATGTTAGTCCTATCTTGCTACCATGGCCAAACAATTCACTTATTAAGTTTTATGGCACATATATTATGTTTGTTTACGAGCTCTTGCTTGTGCCAACTGGCCTTAGGCCCACTGTACGAGATTTTCTAAATCAGGCATTTAGCCCCCAAGTTCCAAAACCGAGGCCCCTGGCCTATAAGAGCTATTCAAGCTCCCGTCAAGAAGGTCTCTCAAATAGTTTAAGAATTGGCACATAGTCAAGGGAGAACATTTCCGATAAAAATAGGTTTTTACTGTCCATTATACCGACCGGTATAAGGACAACTCCGTTCATAACTGATGAACAGGTTTCCAATTTCCTTTGAGGAAATCTAATCATACCAATCGGGTATGATCTACTTACAACCCGTAAATAATTTTTCCGCATAACTTTCACATCACTTTCTCTAAGTAGTGATGATTAAAAATACCACTAAACAGTGGATTTTTTATATCGAGGTACTTATCATTCCCAACCGGGTATGATACATAATTCCACTCATAACCATGTTGCCCTTCCTTTACAAAAATGGTAAGTTTTGCGCCAAAATTTCTCAATTGGTCCTCCAACATTATTTTCATGCCCAATTAACCCTCAATTTTATAAAATTGCATTTTGATCCTTTGAATTTCGAAAATCCCCAAATTTTCCCCAATTTCAACTCTTCAACATTGCCAAATTTGATTTCATCAAATTTATCGATCAAACACCACTAATTGTTAAAATTAGAGTTGAAATTGAGTTCCTACATGTTCATACGATTCTAAGAAACTTTGAATCACAAATTTTAATGATAGAACGAGCTCAAACGGAGCTTCTCCAGAAAACAAACTTTAGAGAGAGAAAGCTTCGATTTCTCATCGGTGAGGGCACGGCGGTCCGAGCTTTCAATCTGGGTAGATAGCTCTCATCTTGAGGTTTATCCTAGAATCAAGAATCGCATCAATTGATGCCTAATTAAGTTAGAATTTCATCATTGAAATTCTGTCGGTTCTCTCTCTAGCAAAGGCCGGAAATTGTAGAGGGGAGCCACATTGGCTTACCTTTCAATCCTAATTCGGCCATGGGAGGGCTGAGGAAATGTTGGGAAGGCTTGGTTTGGCCTGAGGAGGGCTCAAAATGGTCGATTTCAACTCGCCCGAAATAGGGCAGCTTCGGTCCGCCAGAGCTGCTTCACTGTTTCATCACGCCGGCGGTTCTCCAGCTATCCTCGGAGCAAACAGAGACTACAGGCGTGTAGCTGACTTCTCCCCGATTCTAAAGAATCTGACCTCACCTTGTTTGGCTAAGAAAAGACCCCATGTCGGAGCTCTGGTTCGAGCTTTGCCGAAAAATGGAGCAGTTGAGAGAGAATGGAGTTTTCAGTTGTAAAGAGGATGACTGGAGAGGGGCTCTTTATATAGGGAGCTCAGGGACCCGATGGCTGTCCATTTGGCACCGTTATGACTGACATTGATGACCTGAAACACCCCGAACAGAAGCATTTCTTCTTCGCCAGCATTTCTTCAGTTTCCCAGTGAGTGAACAGTGTTGTCATCTTGAGGAAGAAGAAGACACTATTCCGAACCGGATCCGACCAGTCCGAACTAGGTTCAAAGCTTAAACTAGCTGGTTCACCCCTCATTCGACCGAGCTTTTCAAATCTAAAAATTTCTAAATTCATCTAAATTCATTCTCTACCCAATGATGGCCTTAAATCTCCAATTTGAATTATTTAAGCCACCTAGAAAAATGAATTTAAGATTCGGTTCATTAGTGGCTCAAATCGGTCTGAACCGGTTCGGATCCGGTTCACTTGAACAAGTTTGGTTTTCACCCCCAATTCCTTCACAAGTCCAATTCCATTCTTTTGTGACTCCTTGGGTTACTTAAGGTCCATAAGATTCCTGGTTTACCATCTCTGTATCGATTCCGGTTCATAAACGACTTGTTCCTTAAATCGGTTCAATCCGGTTTGGGTCCAGTTCACCCGAACCGATCTAGTTTTTCTCTCCCACTTTGTTCTAAGGTTCCTTCCCAAGGTTTATGAATTTCTTTGGAGTACAATGGAGTTGAATTCCTTTGTTTTGCCCGATCTCTATCGGTTTCAGTTCATGAACCGACTTAGTTGATAAATTGTTTCAATCCTGTTGGGCCCGGTTCATCCCAACCGGTCAAATTTTCCTCTTCCAATTCATCCTAAAGTTCTTTTTCATAGTATTTTGAACCCCTTTGGATCACGTGGGAGTTGTAAATTCCTAAATTGTCCATTCACAATTGATCGAGTTTGTAAACCGATTAAGTTTTCTCACTCGGTTTGACCGGTTCACTTCCTAGTTTTCCTTAGCTCAAAAGGGCAGGGTTTACAACTCTCCCCTCCTTTTAGGAGTTTTTTCCCCAAAACTTAATTAGAAACCTTATACGAGGAATCATTTCCTTTGATGCTCCTTTGGTGCTTTCTTAACATGCAAACTCTTCTCTTGTTCTTTCAATTAGCCCTTTTTACTACCTTCACTTAAGGAATTCCTTTTTCCTTTGTATTATTTACTCCCTTTATGGAATTTGTCAAAACTAGACATAGCTTACTTCAGGGTATGTTCTTAGATTTTATCTCTTTCTTTGCTTAGAGCAACATTTTTCCCCTTGAGGTTCTGTACTCAAGATTGGAAATTCCAAGATAACTAACCATTTTCGTGTCTAGTTAACCACTTGGTCAATGAAACCCTTAACTCGACATCCTTTAGAGCATTATGTACCTATTTTCACGGATCACTTTTTCATCCCATTTTGACTCTTTATTCATTTGTTGCTCATTACAAATCAGTCCAAATTATGTTTGACTTTGTCATGCTTTTGAACCGACTCTTCCTTATTATAAGTCATGTTTTTGTCGGGCTTGTTGGGTTTTCTTATCCCTTACAGAATGACGTTTCCTAGATCTTTCCTTTATATCCATTAGATCACCAAAACACCTCTTTTAGGGTAATTCCTTATTTTTCAACCTCTCAGGAATTGTATAACTTCATCCCTCCTTTCTTCTGGTAGTATTTCTCGAATACCTTTACCGTTATTAACTCAATTTACACAACTGTGTCAGTTCTCCTTACCTAGTCATCCTTTTTTGATTTCCTTATAGTATTTCGGTTCCGATTATTTGATTTCCTGATGTTTTACTGACATCCTGGTATTTGTCCTTTCTTAGGTCCATCATCATTCCCAATAACATCCTTTATTCAAGGATTTTACTTTGGCCTTAATCCACTCTTACATGTCCGTATTCATCTCACCATTCTTTATATTGAGTTTATTCCTTTCGGTCTACATGTCGTTTGCTTGGTTTGAGGAGTTTCCCCCTTTTACAGTTTCATTCACTACTATTTCCTTTAAGGTAGAGACTTTCATCTTAGGAGATACATGTTCAACCTTCTTACCATTTCTTGAAGGTTTCCTTTCTTCATCTCCTTACACCCTTTCCATATTGGGCATTTGCCCGCTTTTAGTCCTCCATTGTCTTAAATTTTTCCCATTCCATCCCTTATTCCTTATTTGAGTAGTTTATTAATCTTATTTCAGGTACTTCATATTGTGCTCAGCCATCCACTCTTTAGGCTTTATTGTACACGTGTGGACTACGACCGGTCTTACCAATCATGGTTATTCCTACATATCCACATCTTATTTGGAGGGCTTACTTTCCCAACATTTCTCATTCGTTCTTTCCTTCCTTACCTTATTATGGATAGTCCACTCATTCTTACTTTCCACAACATCTCTTAATATGCCTCTTTGGGTTTCTTTCACTTTAGCATGCACTTATTTGTGAATTTGTCTCCTCACCTTTTGTCACCAAGTTCCATTTATTCTTTATTACGTCATGTATCTTTTCTTAGGATTTCCTTATTTGGGAGGATTCTTACCCTTTTCTCTCGTAATTTCTTTTTCATACATCCTTGAAGACACCTTACTTTAAATGATGTCCCTTGATGCTATTCTTTCATGTTTACCTTTACTCTTGAGATCCTATGGGTACATATTTCATACTCCATCCTCATTATCACTCGTACCTCAACACATGTCTATATCTTCCTTAGGGAGAGCTCACATCCACCTAGTGTCAAAATCACTTGATCGTTCTTTGAGTGGCTCACTTAACCATCTCATGGTTTTTTTTTATAGTAAATCCAATCTTGGTCATTAATTTCTTTAAGGATTTCCTTTCTCCATTTTTTAACATTTTAACCAGTTTACTTCTCCCTTCTTTGTTATGGTTTAAATCCATGCTTCTCTCAAATACCAGTTCTTTAACTGTCTTTTTTTTCTCTCTATTTTTCTAGTCCAATCGTTTGGGCAGCTATATCATTCGTCCTTGATGCCCATCCTATTGTCCTTCATAGAGTGTAGTATTTACGACATCTCAACCTTTCTTACGGTTTTGTCTATTCTCTTTGGTCGTCTTGTTGTTACTCGTTTCTTCTTTCTACTTGGTTCTCCTGAAATTATTGTTTGATTCTCCTTCTCTCTCCAAGCAAGTCACATTGGGCCATCACGATACATCCTTCCTTTGAAACATTTCCCAATTAAGGGTTGGTTTCTTACACTCCACATTATGTCCATCTGCCCATCAAAATTCCTTCTAGGGTAGTTTCTCGTATGCATCCCTCCAAATTTTACTTTAATAGTGTATTTCTTTATGCAAGAGGCGTTCCTATTCTTTTCTTGGCTTGAGTTTAGGCGTTAATTTGGCCTTTGGTCCTGTTAAGGATTTCTTTCATCCATCTTTTCCCGAGTACTTGGCCTTTCCGCTCCTCTCTTTTTGGTTGGAACTCAATTTATGGTTTTCCTGTGTATTAGCTAGTTAACTGCCACGCCTCCACTAGTCCCTTGGTTTAGGTTTTCTTAAGGTAGTTGTCTTCTTGAGTACTCCTGTCCTTAACGTCCATCTCACTGACCTTTTTAGGGTGTAGTCCTTTTTACTTCCCGGTCTTCCATAGGGTGTCATTGGTTCCCTCTGACTATCTTATTGTAACAACTTGCTTTCTCTTGTCCTGTTGGTCCAAACTTCCTATTTGGCATAGTTGCTTTTTCCAAATGATTTATTCCTGTAATCTCAATACATCCCATTTGTCATCAAATGTTCGTCTTGCCTTCTCTTGTGGATGCACTCCTTTCTGTACTCCTAAATTGTTTGGATTTTCTTCTTAAAGGGGGGATTCTCTTCCGCTATCATTTTTTCCATTTGTGGTTTTATTGAGGTCCTACCTTTACCCCTTTTTCCTTCTTACCACTTTGCTAAGATTTTGAAGAGTTTCCTCTTATCTGTGGTTGCAATTGGAGTCACATTTCTTGGGATGGTATCTTTTCAGATTTCCTATAACTGTGAGTGTGTCTTCATTGGGAAGTATTATTCTAAATCCTAGTGGTGTGGGACGGTACTTCATTTGATGCCCTATTTCCTTTGTACCTTATAATAGGTTATCCCTTGTTTAGTTACCCCAAAGTTCTCCTAGACTCCTTACCATGACGATTCTTTTGTCATGCCTTCCTTGCATAATAATCTCCTTGATATTAATGGTGTCTTTTGTTTAGGTATTTTTCTTGGGGCTATCTTCCTAACAAGATTATATGCTTTGATAGACAAAGTTTTTAGGAATTTGGGGTACTTTATTAGTCGAGGAGTACAATTAGCCCTATTACAGAAAGTGGTCACAAAATGAGCTATAGGGTTCATGATAAACACCTAGGTAATGTTATACACCCTTTATTGACGTTTGTAGCTTCACGCTTGGCTTCCTTTATACTTAGATTTGTGCCCTCAATAGGTCCTAGCATATTCTCTTAGATACTTCTCCATTTCGTCTTTGGAGATTTCTATCATGCTTCTGGCATTTGGGAAGCTTCAAGGGTTGTCCTCCTACGAGGACAAGGTACTGAGCAGAGTCATCCCTAGTTTTCTTGGTTACTCTCCTCAGAGCCATCTGAAAATTTTAAGATAAATCCTATCAGTTACTATATTTTTTAGTCTTAATTATGTATTCAAGGAAACAGGCTCTGATACTAGTCTAGTTGTCATGCCCCGACCCGGTTTGGTCGGATCCCCGTGATCAACCCGCCACTCTCCCGGTTTATTAAAGGGTTTCCCCTTATTGTAAACCATACAGAGTAAGGCATCCTTTAACATGCACCTTTTCCTGGAATAGCATAATCAAAACTACATGAAATTTTAAACTTTACACACCTATCTTACAGGTGTCTTAGTTGATGGTCTTTAAGGGTAGGCTTTCTAGGATTTCCTGAAAGGGATATAAGGGAGGGGGTGAGTACGACTACTCAGTGAATGGGTTTTCAAAAGTTTGGACTTTTAAGAAAACATTTCTATTGGAGTTTACCAGACTCCTTTCTTTCAAAAATCCCTTCATTCAAAATCTCGGGTTTTATCATCATTTCCTTATTTAATCACAGAGAGTCATCACCCAACACACAACCTTCATCATGAAGGATAAATACACATTCGCAAGTCAGTACGTCCACTGAATCCACTAGGGCTTCGGAGCGACTTTACTGGCCACCCAAATAGAAGCACGACCACTTCTACCCTGAGATCGAGTAAATGTACGTGACATCCGACCCTCAATCTCGAAATCGCTTCTTCATATCCATATGAGGACAGAGACCTCACCCTGTCCCCACCCAGGTCTCATGCGCTCACTGCTACTCCAAATTTCGCATAGACACCTCGAACGACGAACTACCCTTATAGTCACCAGGTCGTCTAGTGCCCTTAGGATGCATCACTACCCCTCATGGACGTCTTGATGGTCCCGTACTCATAGTGCATGCACAAACAATGTTTTCTCATATAGACATGTAATATGTGGTGCCACTAGTCCAATGGCCCTGACTCTCAACCCAACCCCCAGTTGTTTGTCTTGACTGGTCCGTCGACCTATCATGTCGTACTGCCTCTAGTTGACTGAGCATGTCAGTCCTATCTTGCTACCATGGCCAAACAATTCACTTATTAAGTTTTATGGTACATATATCATTTTTGTTTATGAGCTCCTACCCGTGCCAACTAGCCTTGTGCCCACTGTACGACATTTTCAAAATTGGGCATTTAGCCCCTAAGTTCCAAAACCGAGGCCCCCGACCTATCAAAGCTATTCGAACTCCCATCAGATGGTCTTCCAAATTGTTTAAGCATTAGCACATAGTCGGGGGAGAGCACTTCCGACAAAACATATGTTTTCTCTATCCATTATACCGCCCGAGTATAAGGACACCTCTGTTCATAACCGATGAACAGGTTTTCAACTTCTTTCGAGGAAGTCTCATCATACCAACCGGGTATGATCTACTTACAACTAGTAAGTAGTTTTTCTGCAGGATTTTTACATCACATACTTTAAGTTGTGATGTTTAAAATACCACTTAATAGTGGGTTTTCATTCCGAGGTACTTATCATCCCCAACCAGATATGATATAAAATTTGCACTCACCCGTTAACGCAGTGAATTCCACTATACCGGTTCTTTGTATTTACGCGAGCTCGTCCATGCTAGCGTTCCCGGTACTTCATGTTCCTACACGATATGAACATCATTGTTCACTATTACTCGACTTAACAACCTTCATTCATTTCTAATGAATGAGAAAACTAAAACTTTTTAGTTATTTGCAATTAGGTCCC
Organism: Trapa incisa; assembly: GCA_030064435.1. Classification (NCBI taxonomy): domain Eukaryota; kingdom Viridiplantae; phylum Streptophyta; class Magnoliopsida; order Myrtales; family Lythraceae; genus Trapa; species Trapa incisa. The sequence goes on from CM057777.1 coordinate 13,754,864, forward strand.
TAAAGTTATTTCACTTTAACTTTAAGTCCCTAAAGTTATTGCTCAAATTGAGTCCCAAAACTTTTAAAATTTATCTTGGTATCTCAATTTATACAATTTCACAAAAAGGGATTTAATTTCCCAACTTTTCCTAAATTACCATTTTGCCCTTCCTTTATAAAAATGGTAAGTTTTGCCCCAAAAATTCCAAAATTCCTCAATTGGTCCTCTAACATTATTATCATGCCCAATGACACTCAATTTCATAAAATTGCATTTTGGTCCTTTGAATCTCGAAAATCCCCAATGTTTCCCCCAATTTCAACTCCTTAGCACAGTCGAATTTGATTTCATCAAATTGACTGATCAAACACCTCCAATTGTTGAAATTGAAGTTAAAATTGAGTTCCTCCATCCTCTTATGATTCAATAGCACTTTGAATCGCAAGTTTTGTTGCTGGAACGAGCTCAAACGGAGCTTCACCGGAAAACGGATTGTAGAGAGAGAAAGCTTCGATTACTCACTGGTGAGGGCACGGCAGTTCGAGCTTTCGATCTGGGCAGATAGCTCTCATCCTAAGGTTCATCCAAGAATCAAGAATCGCATCAATTGATGTATAATTGAGTTAGAATTTTATCATTGAAATTATGTTACTTCTCTCTCTAGCACCGGTCGGAAATTGCAGAGGTGAGTCGAATTGGCTTACCTTTCAGTCCTAATTCGGTCATGGGAGGCCTGAGGAAGTGTTGGGAAGGCTTGGTTATGCTTGAGGAGGGCTCAATATGGACAATTTCAGCTCGA